>CM059574.1:16446827-17851591 GCA_030386875.1 Morinoia aosen
TCTATAACCCAAAAAATAAACTCTCGTAATAGATTAAGCGAAATCTTCGTTCAATGAAATACTAATCTTTCATTCCATGGTCTTACGTCTGCCATATGAGGTGAAGGTGCATGTTAAGTACACTATCTTCGCTGAAGCAACCAATTGATTTTGCGGCCTACCGTCAGCCTGCCGTCAAATTGATGTGCGCAATTCAAACGTCATCCAGGAATCCGTTGTTGGGCTTCAGGCCAATATCGTAAAGAATTCAGAAGTATTCGGTTACGCTGTTTGGAACGATGGAGATGACTTAGGTTGGAGAGACTGCGGCAGAGCGGCGGAAGAAGGTGAAACCTAAAAGTTTAGTGGTGAGCTATTTAATAACCTTAAGCGATCTTTATTTCTCAATTATATCTATTCTCTTTCATTTCTCTCCATTTCTTTCTATATTTATATAATTTTCTCTGCTTTCCGTTTGAGTTCCGTTAGTAACCATGCCTAAGCACAAGCGGAAAAAGAAGGAAAGTGGAATTTCAAGTTCCTCTGAGACTGAATCAGAAGGAAAATCTCTTTCATCTTCCAGCATGTCTCAGCCTCCTTCACTGTACCCCCAATCCAGTGGTGACTTGATGGAGGATACTCAGTGTGACTTGGCAAAACAAGGCACCCAATCTCTGTCTCTGTCCCCAGTTAATATTGAAGCCGCTTCTGAGAACAAAATAATTGAGGAAGGGGAGCATTCTTTTGATGGGTTCAGGAATGGGAGTGAAAATCCTGACATTAATAGGGAACTGGAGACAGTTTCAGGGCACAACCCTGCAACTGCAGTTGACCTTCAGACACCTGCCAACTCAGAGGTCCATAGGACTACAGATACTGTTATCATAGTAGAACCCATACCAGATGAGCGCCCTGTATCTAAATTCTTCTCTAATGACATTGCACTAGGAAAAGCCCTCTCTAACTCTCCCTTTGGCAATGCAGGTATACAGAAAATTACTAAAAATTTAGGACGTAAGCTCCTTGTTATTACTCTCATATCTGGCCCCACAGTTGATAAAAATACCCTCTTGACTGTGTCAAAAATTGGTTCCTGGAATGTAAAATGTAGACTTCCTGCAAACCAGACTTCCTCCATTGGAGTCATTGGACCGTTTGGTGAAGACACCTCGGATGAAGAACTCTCTGAGGCATTGACACAGGAGGGATACAATATTGTGTCAGCTCAGAGAATTTTTAAAGGGAGAGAGAGGATTAAGACGTCAATGTTCAAGGTAACTTTTCAGCTTTCTCTCTTACCTACTTTTGTACGCATTGGGTACCAGCAGTACAGAGTGAGCACATTTGTAGGCCAGCCATGGCAGTGCTACAAATGCCAAAGATTTGGCCATAGTGCTGCTAACTGTAAAGGCTCTCCTCGCTGTGTGGCTTGCAGTGGCCCACATAATGTAAAAGACTGCACCTCCCCAGGTACCACTACCTGCTGTAATTGTGGAGGAAATCATACAGCTAACTACGGGGGCTGTCCTAAAGTCAAGCAGGCCAAACTAGTCGAAAAAACACGACTAGTAAACAAACTATCCTATAAAGAGGCCCTCATGCAAGTAAAAAATTCAGAAAACCAAAATACCAACTTACCTGTTCAGTTTGAGCCCTCAGCCTCACGCTTACCGCAGCCTTCTGCCCCTTGGTTACCTAACTCAACTCAAAGAATCTCGATTAGAGAAAACATTCCAGTAATACCTACTAAAACCACTGGCACACAAACGACTCAAGCACAGGCCCCGCAAACTCTTCAGAATGTTTCTGTAGCCCAACTTGTGGAGCTATTGGCAAAATTACTCTCTGTATTTAACCAGTCTAATGTAGATATCAATGTACTGGAGACTATAACCAAACTTACTGAAGAAACCTTTCATTTAAAACCATCTCTGCATACAAAACTGCTCACAGCTTCTCTTGTCACTAAAGATTTTTCTCTCCCTAAGAAGCTGGACCAGTATGATAACTCTGAATCTCAAGGTTCAGTCCAACCAAGTGCCTCAGTGAGTGGGAAGCGAGTGGCCCCCAGTTCATCCGCCAGTGGTGAGAACCAGACCAAGAAGGCTAAGGGAGTGAAGGAGGTACAGCCTTCTCCCATCATTGGAGGTAAACCTCAACACTACAAAGGTAAACAACATCCAAATACAGGTAAGAATAATCTAAACAAACTACCAAATGCCCCTAGGAAATGAAATTCAAATCCTCCAGTGGAACTGCAGAAGCCTCAGCAACAAGATCTCCCCTTTCAAAATTCACTTGTATAGTACAAAGCCACATATTGTATGCTTGAATGAAACCTGGCTTTCTGAACAAAGTCAGTTTAGGTTTGTTGGCTACTCAGCCATATATAAGCATAGAGGAGCTGCACATGCTGGAGGAGGAATTGCTATTCTAATAAGAAATGATGTCTCTTATCTTGAACTGGCTCTACAGCCATTTCCTTTAGGTAAACTTGAAGCTTTAGGAATTAATTTAATTTTAAAAAATAATTCACTTCTCTCCATTCTTAATATATATAACCCAAATCAAGTAGTCTCATCTCAAGAGCTCAATCATTTCTTTAATCAACTTGAACCCATTCGTTGTATTGTAGGCGATTTCAATGCCCACAGCCCCCTATGGGAACCAAATAAGACGCCTAATCCCACTGGTAGGAACCTAATAGATGTTCTACTTCAAGACCCATCACTAACAGTGCTTACACCCCCTGGTCTCCCAACTTACTTTAATGTCTACCAAAATTCATTTTCAACTCTAGATCTTACACTAATTTCTGCTACTTTGCATCCAGGTGCCTCTGTACATACTGAGCAGGACATGGGCAGTGACCACTACCCTGTGGTCACCAGTATTGGAGTAACTCCCACCACTGCCAAGTGTAGGGCACGGCCAACATGGAAGTTCAGCACTGGGTCCTGGGACGCGTGGAGGAATGATCTGCTTCATACAGGAACAGCTGAGTCTCCTGACCTGGAAGTAAGTCACAATAATTTTGAAAACAGGTTAATTTCTGCTAGTCAAAAAAACTTCCAGCAATCCAAAGAAAATATCTCACCTCGGTATGCCAAACCATGGTGGAATACAAAATGTGCTGATGCCTTGAGTGCCCACAGAGCAGCAAAAACGACCTTGATCTCACAACCATCTCCAGTAAATTTAATAAATTACAAGCGTTGCCAAGCTATGTTGAAATATCAGGTTAAAGTAGCCAAGAAAGCCTCTTGGGAAAAATTTTGCAGCACGATCTCTGCTGACACCCCTGTAGCTAAAGTGTGGAAGCAGGTGAGTCGATTGCAATCCTCCTGTACTAGAAAAACTAGCCCATTTATTGTGCATAATTCCATAATTTCAGACTCTGCTTCAAAAGCTGAAGCATTAGCCTCTAGCTATGAGGAGACTCTTACTGCTCCTGCTCCTAACCCCTACCCTTCCTTCATTACTCTTCCACTTGCCCTCTCACTGAGTACTGACGTGGTTTCACCCATTGATGAACCATTTTCTGTGGGCGAACTCAACTTTTGTCTTAGTACTCTTAAGAATACTAGCGCTGGTCTTGACCAAATCCATAATGCACATCTGTCTCATCTTCCAGAGAGCTTTAAACTCTGGCTTTTAGATATCTTCAACCAAAGCCTACATACAGGCACCATACCTGAAACCTGGAAGACAGCTCTCATCATACCTATACCCAAGCCAAATAAGCCTCTGTCAGCTGTGAACTCTTTCCGCCCCATATCTTTACTTTCCTGTGTTGGCAAACTAATGGAGTCCCTTATAAACAGGCGCCTGAATTATGTGCTTGAGAAGAACAATACCTTCCGAAAAGCCCAAGGAGGCTTTAGACGCCGGATGTCGACTGTTGATCAGGTTGCTCGACTTGAGACAGCTGTGCGCCTGGCTTTGAGAACAAAGTCCATTGTCTTAATAGCCTTCTGTGATCTAACCAGTGCATTTGACACGGTGTGGCATAATGGACTCCTGTACAAACTCAGCATGAGTGGAGTCGAGGGCAAGCTGCTTCGTTGGTTGCAGTCTTATCTTTCGAACAGATCTTTCAAGGTATTTTTTGAAGGAGAGTATACTTCCTTGAAAAATATCAGCTCTGGCGTTCCCCAAGGGGCTATTCTCTCCCCCCTTCTTTTTAATGTAATGCTGAGAGACATCCCTATAGAGATGGGAATACAATCAATTGAATATGCTGACGATATCTCATTTTTTGCCTCTGACCGTGATATTAACGCTGCGACCGCCAGACTCCAAGCTCAATTGAACTCCTTCTACAAATGGACCAAGCAGTGGGGCCTCAAGCTGAATCTTCAAAAAACTAAATGTATGTATTTCACTAATAAAAGAATTGCAACTCTCCCACTAAAGATCAATGGCCAAGAATTAGAATACGTACAACAGTTCCGATATCTTGGAGTAGTTTTGGATGCCCCACATCTTCGATGGGGACCGCATATTGATAGCCTTAGAATATCTTGCTTGCCTATTGTAAATTTATTGCAATCAATATCCCACAGACATTGGGGTGCAGATCGAGAAACGCTGCTCAAGCTGTACTCGCTATTGATTCGTAGCAGACTCGATTATGCTGCTCCTTTTTATGGAGTGGCAGCCCCCTCGAATCGAGCAAAATTAAACCCTATTCAAAACTCTAGCTTGCGAATTGCCACAGGCTGCAGGAAAACCACCCCTGTATCCTCTTTGGAAGTAGAAGAAAATGTGCCCCCACTTCAGCTTCATCGAGAGCAAATTACCTGCTCATATTATTGCAGAATGATGCAGCTACCAATTGATGCTAAAATTTTGCAGAACATGCAAACTCTCAGTCGGTTAACCAATCGTGCATCCTCAAACTTGCACTCTTCTGCTACTTATGCTCAGTCAATTTTTGCCAAACTACACCTCCCAATCCCCCGTCATGTTGCTTTGCCACTGGTTTCCCCTCTTCCACCGTGGTATAACACCAATGATTGCATTTTCACTGAGTTTTTACCAACTCCTGTCTCATCTCTGTCTTCTGTATCTGTTGGACAAGTCTTTCAAGACCTGCAACAAACAAAATTTGCACAGTTTTTACCAGTATATACTGATGGCTCTCGTGTAACTGAGCCAAACACCTCTGCATCAGCAGCTGTTGTAATCCCTGTAAAAAATGTATCACTAAATTGGAAACTAAGACCTCAGGTCCAAGTTCTGGAAACAGAACTCTTTGCTATCAACGAGGCACTAACATGGGTTCAGAATAACCTATTTGACCGCGAAAAGATAGTGATCTTTTCAGATTCTTTAAATTCGTTGTACCTAATTGGAGATCAAAAACCTAAACGCTACATTCGTTTGGTTTTTAGCATTCAAGAAAAATTAATTTTGCTCTCCACTTCTCATGTTATTAAATTTCAGTTCATCCCTGGCCATAAAGAAATAGCAGGTAACGAAGCGGCGGACCTCTCTGCTAAAGAAGCCCATCTGCTCCGATATCGTACCATCACCCCTCCATCGAAGGAGGAAACTGTAAGTCTTGTGTGTAGTGCTCTTCACAGGCACTGGAACCTCTCCTGGCTGACTACAGTCAGAGAATCTGGGAAAGGTCGGTTCTTGACCCAAGTAAGGGATTATATTGAGAACTGGCCTTGGGCCTTAAATAAATCTCGCACAGCTGAAGTTGCTCTGGCAAGGCTACGAGTGGGACATGCTGGTGTCAAATCCCACTTGGCTCGGTTTAATTTAGCAGATAGCCCCAACTGTGAATGTGGTGCTGTTGAGAGCATAGACCACTTTCTTATGCATTGTCCAAATCACGCAGTCCATCGCAACAATCTGAGTACCACCTTAACCTTGTTGAACGTTCCTATTTCCCTGAAAAATTTGCTTGGAGGAGGCCCCTTCCCAAGTCCAGTGCAAGCCCAAATAGTTAAAGCTGTTCTCAGATATTTGACAGAATGTGATAAAATTCATACTATGTAGATCTAACCTTTGTTGCCCTATTGATAGCATATGTTGGACACATCTAACAACTGTGGGCATGCTAACACCATCGTTCACCGTCATCTTATCCCTCCCGCACCATTGAGTGTGCTTAATTGAGGCACAGTGGTGATGTACTGCGTACAATTGAGTTCTGGGATCTTTTTACTAATCATTGTACAAGGTATATTGCCACTAAACCCCTCATGACATAAATTTACCTTTACTCCTTCAGAGAATTGCCCACAGGAGTTCTATATAAATAAACCTTATCAAGGCTATCTGATTTCATCTTGCTGACATTGGCAACTGAAGCTCCAGGCTGTGCCACCCAGGCTGGACCTTCCCATAACTTGGGACACTCATGTGAGGCTAGTTATAGGGCATGCTGTAGACGTAAATATTATAACATGGGTCAATTAAAATAAAATTTTGTGCCTAAATCTCTTGTTTTATAAAACGTGAAAATATTATGAGCGATATAAATTCTGCAATCACTGAAACATATGACTGCAAGTTACTTTCAGAGAAAACCCCACTAAAACATCCCCATTCTGTACCTCAGACTGTGCCAAGAGCAAGAAGAAAACCCTCCCTTCTGACGTGGAGCTACATGGACCAGCCTTCGAAGCTCCAATAATCCCCAAACCAAGAACAAGAACGTCATCCAGAGCTGTCGGAGGTAACAGAAAGACTGCGGAAGTGTTCGCTATAAAGGCATGCTTATTCACAATTTTCTGAGAATGCAAATACATTTGTGAAAATGTAACCTCTAAACCTGCTAGCACAAATGTTTTTGCTTTTGCCTTTGTTATGTGCCTTTGAGATGATTTACCGTCTCATGGGATACAATCTGAAAATTTAACCTCAAACCTTGATAGCAAAAATGTATTCCCCTTTGTTTTTGTTATGTATTGGATTTTTGCTTTAAAGATTATTTACTATGAATGATTATTTTTTTATTTATTATTATTTACTGTGAATACATTCACCAGTGCTCGTGATAGCCGTGTGCTATAGGTTCCGCCGCCGTGCGGCCGGGACCCGGGTTCGAAACTCGGCGCTGGCAGTGGCGATTTTCTCTGTTGGGTATAGGAGAAAAATTCCAAGCACAATACCCCACTCTACCCAGGTGTCTGAAATGGGTACCGGTCTTGACCGGGGGAAAGCGTCATGGCGTCCTGCCGTTAGTTATAAGGCATTTGAAAATCCAATGTACAAGGTGATATGTATCAGGCTTGATTGGAAATAAAGCATCTGTAGATGCCTTCATTATTACTGTCTCATAGTGGTATAGTTTGAAGTTGAAACGTTTGAATACACCAGCTCAGCATTTAAGTACTTGACATACAACTTTTTTTTTGCAGAGGTTTGGAAGAGCTTAATTTAAATCATTTGTCATTTTATTATTGCAGTTGTATGGTACAATGGCTAATTAGTGTCTTGATCCAAAAAGAGAGTGAGCAAATTTGGTCAATGTGAAGTTTAATGCAACCACGGAAATAAATAATTATATTCCAAACAATCACTAATAAAGGAACCCATTTAAGAACGTTTTACAAGAATGACATTCTGCTCGCTGATGCTTTATTTTTGAATTATTGAACTTTGAAGTAGGCCTTCCCGCGCCAAAGGAAGCGAGCGTAATTCAATTACAAACGGAAGCTAACCCCCTATTACAAACGTAAAGAGGTTGGGTCGTGAGGGGGAGGCACAGTTCTTCTAGTGAAAATTATAAATAAAGCTTCTAACCCACCCATTTGGGTGACGACCACAATCTTGTTTACATCGGGTCAAAGATGGCGACCACCATGGGTGCCGCCATCTTGGACCCGATGTCAACAAGATTGCGGTCGTTGCCCTAATGGGTGGGTTAGAAGCTTTATTTATAATTTTCACTAGAAGAACTATGCCTCCCCCTCACGACCCAATCTCTTTACGTTTGTAATAGCTTCCGTTACTAATTAAATTCCGTTTCACGTGCTCGCTTCCTTTGGCGCAAAAACCAACTTCAAAGTTCAATTATTCGAAAATAACGCATCAGCGAGCAGAATGTCATTCATGTAAAACGTTCTTAAATGGTTTTCTTAAGGGATTCCTAAGATCGGAATTCTTATTTTCCGTGGTTGCATTAAACTTCACATTGACTGCAAATTTTTAAAAATGATTACTAGTTTGTTAACATGTAGTATAAAACTTGGTAAATGTGTAGCAATTGGTACTAATCAATTTTTCAGTTTTTGGGGCCTAAACATAAGTTTAAATAAACATGTTTTTTTCTATGCACTTTCCGTTACAAATGAATATTTAATGAGTTGTAGCGGTAGGTTTAGTTTTGTCTTTGATGAGTAATGATGACAAATGCGCTTAAATAAAGAGCTACTAATCAATTTACAAATTTTTGTTGCTTGAATCATGGTAATAACCAGGGAAGAATTTCAGGGAACTTTTTTATGCCTGGACACAATGGCAAATTGGAACTTGATGTAGCAATCCAGAGAATTTCTGTGAACTATTTTGAAGTACCTTATAATCAAAATTGGCACAATAAATTGAAACAAATACAACTTAAAATTAGTTTTTAAAAGGTTTTTATCATAAAATAATTGCTATTATATACATTTTTCTTTTTATACGTGAAAGAGTCAACGTAGACTGGATCGAGTGATAGGAGCGTCGCACACCTCCTCAGACCATGTTTCGTAATGAACTGATGAGCGAGACCGCGCAGATGAACGAATGCTTTCCAAGAAAACGTCATTCATCGTATTAAAAGACATTTTTATACCATATATCTTGCTTCAAATGGCCTTCAAGTTATTTCATTGGAAAAAGGAAACTTTCAGCTTTAGGAAAAGGTAAATTTTTTATTCAAAAACCCCTTCAGAGTAATAGTTATTCATTATTGTTCCCTGTGAACGAGACGGAGAAGAATCCCTTAATGCTATTCTTACGAGAATGATTCGCTATTTGGCCTTGTACGAGACACAAATTGAGCTCGTTCACGAGAAATGAACTTCCGAGAGTTCCATTTGCTCCGGAAAGCTGTTCCTTCCGCGCCGCAGCTACCTAGCAGTTGTATGCATGGTAGAGTAGAGTATACTTGCTGTTGAAAAATTATATGGTTATTCCGTTTTTCCTTTTGAGTGCGTAAATATTCACACATTATTTTGGTTTGTCTTAGAGTAAGTTGTATGATACTTTTTATATTTCGTGTATAATTAATCACGTCATGAAGTTAAAGAAAACCAATTTCTGCCAATCAATTTGGTGGCTGGAAATCAAATATTAAGCATTAGGGCTAAAAAATGTAATGTGAGCGGAGCGTGACATTTGAAATGACAGTGGGTGTCTTGAACAGGTATTTTGGAATGATTTTCTTTCGTTGTTCACGTTTGCGGATAAAATGCAATTAACGGTTTTTAAGGATAAAATACACAAAGAGAACATCTATGTAAATTAATAAAATCCATCGCACAGATAATTTCAACATTGATAAATGTGATTCATTGTAAATTTAGTAGTTATTTGATATCCGATAAAATTACTCTACCAAAGTTTTTACTGGATATTTCTCGATGAAGTTAGATGGCATAAGAAAGAAAGAAAACCCATTCATTTCCAAAAATTGTGATACATGGGATGCCTTACAACATATTGGGGTTTAAAAATTTCCTAATGTAAAACATCCTCAATTAAAATCATAACAATTTCATATATAATAAAATTATGAATCACAATCATCGTAAAACAAAATATTTAACATGAAACTCTTGTGTTCAGTAATGCCAGTTGATACATGTAAGTTACGATAACATATTTCAATTTTGAATGTTGTGCAAAAATTTTCTACATTACAGTTTTTTGTTCTTGATCAATGCCAGAGGAGCAAAATTGTTTGAAAAAATACAATTAATTACTCTAAACATGTTTCGCAATTTGTAGAGACATTGAGTGTTCCATTCACAATTGCAACCAGTGCTTTGATATTTAAGTGACCAACCCATCCGCAGTCATTGCGCTGACGCTAATTATTTATAAATCGTGTCAGTAAAATTTTGAAGGTTGAAAAGTGTGGGTGCGTTGAAGCGTTTCTACTCACTTTTATTCTGATTCGGTGATTTCGCCAATCGTAGTTTTTTACCTCTTTTATTCGTAAGTAACCAATGTTTTAAAGAGATGTTCGGCAGAATGTGCAGCAGTTGTATAACTAGTTTAAAGATTTGTAGTCTTTATATAAGTAAATACACATGCCGGTGTATTGCCTAACATTCTGAGGACCACAAAATTATTATTATTATTTTACCGGTTACTCACGCAATACAAATGAAGTTTTGCTTGCTAGTTATTTCAATTCCTGTGAAATATTTAACAAGATTTGAATGAAACATTATCGCATAAAGGGCCTGTTAGAAAAACACGCAACTAACTCATTATTGTCAGTCGTAGTAGTTTGAGTTACATCGAAACAGCGCTTCATCGGAAGAACATGAATTTTAGAGATATCATATTTTCCATGCTTTCTCTATAGTTTTATTTTGCTACGAGAAGATTAACTGTGCATAAGAGTTTAATTTTAAAAAAGGTAATTTTTGACGTCTGGTACCCAAGAAGCTCTTGTAAGTAACAGCTTAAATGTCAATAACACAGTATCAATTTTTTTAAATAAATGCAAATATTTTCAAATTTTGTTGTGCTTCACACAACGACGAGAGAAAGCTGAGAACTTTTGAAGGATTCGTCCAGATTCGCGAGAAAGACAAAGTTGTACAGTGCACGAAAAGCCCGAGTAATCGAAGAGTTTCTAGAGTTTCTATCATTATCTATCATTATCGAAGAGTTTCTATCATTATCAGTGCTTTGCAGGTCTCTTCGTTCTAAGATGTTTTTGTTTTCCAGAACATTGTCGTGAAGCTCATAGAACTCAAATGATTGATATTGCTGGAGAAAAATTAAAAATTTTGAGTATTACGTCAATTAATTTTGAGACTAATTTAGACAAGCACAATAATTTAACCAAGTGCACGGAGGTTAAACATTATTTAAAAAAATATGTCTTCTACAGAGGTTTACAATATGGTATAACCAAACATCGTAATAACGAGAAAGAATATCAACAACATGGATTCAAAATAGCTATTTATTGTTTCGGCAGCTAGCTTATGTAGTGAAACTATTTCGCTGCGTGTTTTGTACCTTGCGGGTAGTGCTGTACGGTACGTAGCGCTCCATACTGCGACCGCCTTGCTTAAGCCATTCGGAAGCCAAAGTTAACGTTTGCACGGCTGTTGCGTTAAGACCTTCATGCAGTGCACTTGACTACGAGTAGGCTAAATTAAGCTTCTTGCCTGAATTCAGCCTTATGCTTGTGTTAGTCTCTATCATGGTACCATGGTCTCTATACCGTGCTTGGGTAATCCTGCGCCCTCTTTTACCATTGTACTTTAGGTGTTTTTGCGGGGTGTTTAGTCGGCGGAAGAGCTACGATCTCGTGTAATAGAGAGACGGCTCTTGCAAGACACGTCCTGAGATTATACGTGTAATGTCTATTATACTTGTCATGTTTTAATACATTGTTAATTGTCCATCCCGCACCTTACCCTAGTGTCTGGGCCTAGCTAATTAGCCTGAATAGCTAACCCTTGCCTGGTTGGCATCCTGACAGAACGGCGTCCTAGTGGTGAGGCAATTAGTTAGCAGGCTAGTTTCACTACACTTATATTACTCCAAAACTCAACTGAATTCAATACTTGAAAGCTTTCAGGAATTGCCAATCATTTACTTCTAGGCACCTGGTAGCCTTTTAAATTATCCAATGATATTGATATTTGAATAACTTCCAAGGTTTTTAATGAAATGAACTATTCTTCATGAACAGATTTTGAAATTTTTCAAAACCAAATAGATACTTGGAAAATGTGAACTATTTTAACGTTAGATCAAAAATTTTTTGAACTTTTTTCTAATTTATGCCCTGCAATTCTGAAATTACACCCTGGTAATAACATCGAAATAAACTACTTTTTTATATACACTTCATGCGGAAAATAAGTATTTTATGCGTTAGAGCGGTAGTTAGGTTTTATTCTTGCCGGATTGATCTGTTGGAGTACGTTTGAATACTTTGTAATTTATTAATAGCTCATCCCGCGGAGCTTATGGAGCCTGAACTCACTTCTAGGATCTTTTATTTAATAACACAATAGAAATTATCCAAAAATAACAAGTTATAGGTACGTTAATTTTTGGCCGCTACGACGGGAACCGCTTGAGCATTCAAGCACGTTGGATCATAATGTCCATGACAGTATTGCCAGATGCGCGCGGTCAATGAATTACTTGTCGTTTCAAACACTAGAGTTGCCGTAACTAATTTACCGCTACAACTTGTAAAAAACTCATTTGCGACTGGAAGTGCATAGAAGAAAACTTGTTTATTTCGATCTAATTAACTATGATTTGGCACCAAAAATTCAAAAGTTGATTCTTACCAAAAACGCTACACATTTACCTAAAACTCTGTCTGTATTTGTTAGCTTGCAATAGAATAAAACAACCCTTATAAATCACATCAAGGTAATAATAGCTTTCAAAATATTATGTTTTAAATCTGAAGGATATGACAGTTATCAATTTTCCACTTATTAGTGCCTGAACCTTATTAATTTAATCAAAATAAACAAGTTTTCTTCTATGCATGTTGCGTCTAAAATGAGTATTTAACAAGGTAAAGCGGTAGGTTTGGTTTCGTCTTTGATGACAATCGCGCTGGAAGCGACTGCGCATTGCAGTGTTGCTGTCCGACGTGTTCCTTGAATTACTTGCCGCTTCAAACACTGGAGTTGCGGTAAGTCATTCACCACTATAACTAATAAAATACTCATTTGAAACGGAAGTGAAAGTGCATAGAAGAAAACTTGTTTAGTTCGATCTAATTAACTCTGCTAAGGGCATCAAAATTTACAAAATCAATAACTGTCATATCGTACAGATTTACCTATTATGTTGATGAAGAATATTTGATGTACATTCGCTAAGGTTGTTACATGACAATTGAATTGAAAATTGGGTATTTGTGAAAGACAGGACCATAATTGAGTTTCCAATTTTTGCTGCTTATATATATATTTAAATAAAATCAAAATAAACAATTTTTCTTCTGTGCAATTTCTGTCAAAAATTAGTATTTATTGAGTTGTAGTAAGATAAAACTTCAAATAATTCAAGTGCTGCAAGTGACGTCATGGCTGCCCTGATGTGTACTTACCATTTGTGTTATCAAATTATTTTAGAACAATCAGGAAATTTATAGAAAAGAATGACAAAGCAATTGCACTTACAGGCAAGTACAATTGTTTGAAATAAGATTAACAACGCTAAACCACCCAACGTAAGGTTCATTACATCCATGAAAAACTAATATTAAAATACCACTATAACTCAATAAATTCTGATTTACAAAGGAAAGTGCATAGGAGAAAAGTTGTTTATTTCACTCTCCTTACTTCTATACAAGGAACAGAAATTGGAAAATTGATTAGTTTCTAGTGCTTAACAAAAACCTGAAAATTATTTATTTTTGTGTACAGGATTTTTGGAACAACACCTGACAAGGTTATTTGATTTGTTAGATTGCTCTTGCAGGAAGAAAATGTAGGTAAAAGCTTCAAAACCATTAGTTTTAATAAACAAATTGACAATGCAGCAAGAAATAGGCTACTTAACAGCATATGAAATTTGCTAAAGTTTGATAGGCCTTCCTTTTAATAAAATAGAATAGGAGTTTTGTTTTGTTAGGGTTCATCTTATTTTGGTTTACTGCTATCTTGATCTTCAGCACCTACTACTTTCTTCTTCAACTTTTATCTTATTTCATGAACTACTTTCTCAACTTATTATTTCTGCATATAGATTCTGTTTCCTTAACCACACACTAACTGATGCCATCTTCCTTATGCTCTTTGAAATGCCATTGTTGTGGTTTGGTAGGCTCAAACTAACATGTAATCTTCTGAGGGAAGCATTTACTCAAAGTGAAGATGCGATAGAATCATGTTACATATGATTAAAAAGTTTCCAGCCAGAGCAGGTGTAGTCAAAAAATATAATTTAATGTATAAGGTAATTGATAGTAAAATTGTCAGCATTTTAGAACTCAAAAAAGTGCATCAGCAAAATAATTATTGTTGTTCAGCTTAATTAAATAGAACTCAGATCAATAAAAGTAAAACTCCATGCATGAATAAAAATCATTTAGAAGTTTTTA
The DNA here is from genome assembly GCA_030386875.1 of Morinoia aosen. Lineage (NCBI taxonomy): Eukaryota > Metazoa > Arthropoda > Malacostraca > Amphipoda > Talitridae > Morinoia > Morinoia aosen. Next base: position 16,461,085 of record CM059574.1, read on the forward strand.
CTCTCATTTGGAAAGTTTTATAGTATACATTGTTTAAAAAAATTGTATATATAGAAGAACTTTTTGTTTATCAAGATTGAAAAGTTTTTTTTTCTGCTGATACAAAATTGATATAAAGTGATTTCCCAACCTACTACCAAAATTTTATACGAAAGTTGAAACGAACGTAGGTCAAAACAATTTTTTCCACACTTGTGTAAATACCATGAATCTGTAAAGAGAGCTGTTAAAATTGGTAATTTTACTGAGTGATTGGCATCATATGATTTGTACAAGCCAGTCACATGCATTGAATGCAATAGGGATCTGTTCTGGCTTTTCTTGAACAGGAATAGATGCCTTTTTTGAATGTCGCATATCTAAATAACTTGTCTGCCTTGTAGGCGGGTCTCACGTGGTAACGACTTTGGGCGAGTCATGCAGGCCCCAGTACTTGTATGAACTTGTACTCAGGGACCCACAAGGTACTGGACAGGATTTTTGAAATGGTTGAATTTTTCGATTCATAGCTCAAAATTTGGTCATAAGTCATGACATTTTCAAGGTCATTGGTTGAAGTATCTCTCTATTATATTTTAGACATCAAATAGCTTGTATAATGTTTATAGTTTTAAATTTTGATGAAATAAGTTTTATCATGATGAAAATTTCAGATTAAAAAATAAATTGAATTGTAGGTCTTTAATAATGAAGTAGCTTTATAATACCAGTTCTTTCAATTTTATTTTATAAAAAATTTCATGATTTCTATCTTGATGCACCTGACGTAAGGTAGGTTATGACATATTTCATGCTCTTCACTTGAAAGCTTTTTTGATTACGAAATTAATTTTTGTAATATCTAAGCGTTAATATTTATGTTTCACCTTGTAAAATTAGAAACTGTGAAAACATATTCCTCATGTCAAATTATTTTCCAAATTAAATCCCTTAATTTCTTTCAGATTTTTTGTTACAGATTGATAGCTGGAAATGATTCAGTATTTTAAACTCTAAGAAACTACTAAAGTAATTTAATTCTACTGAGATATTTACTCACCTGTGATACATCTGTGAAACAAATATGGATCAAAGAAACCCTGTCCAAGTGAGTATTGAATTCAATGTTAATGCTGCTTTGTTGTATTATTTTTTTTATGCCTTGTATTTTTGTAATTTCTTCATTATAATGGAGGTATGAAGGGTATTTTACCAATTTGCTTCATTCAAGTGTATTCTAAATCTGCTCATGATTTGTTTTATTGTATTGAGCTCTCTGTATCTTTTCTACTGTTGTTGTAGATAATCTCTTTGGATTGGATTTTCTCCTAGAAATTTTTAAACACTTGGAATGATGAGAGCAATTTCTAAACTAGTGCATAAAAATTTATGAATTACTTTATCAAGGTTTTCAATCTCATAGAAATTTATAGCATATCCTACCAAATTTTCAGAGTTGTCAAAATACATTAAATTTTTGTATCATCATTTTGGTAGTTGGAAAAAGTGTGCTATTCTATATTGCTGTTTATAATTCTTATGTCTGGGCTTTGTAAAGCAGTTTCATATTCTTCTCTATTTAGAAAAATCCTGAAGGAACCAACCTGTGAAATTTTGAGCTAGGGCTAAAAACTTCAATAACTTGAAATCATGATGCTCAAAGAAACAAGCTGTATTAATGGTTGTATAGGTAGTACTTATTATGCATATTATTTTTGATAAATATTTCTTCCATTCAAATGACTTTGTGATTGCAATGCTGATTTTGCGATGATAAATTCTTTTCCAATTCAATGCGATTTGAGCATTTTCCCTATTTTTCATGGATATTATTTATGCAAAAATTTACTGACAAGTTCATTAGGCCTTTCATTCCAGATATTGTATTTAAATACTTTATTTGCAATAACTTATTATTTATTCATGGTTTAATCTGTTCTCAATGAGTCTCTTCATTTATGTTTAATGTTTTTTATCTTGTGCTGGTGCATCATTTCCTTCAAGTGGATTGTTTTTAAAAACTGTAGGTTACAGCTAAAATATTTGCAGTTTAATGCATTTCAGCATCATTATTTTATGTGATCTTTTTTCCTATTAAAGTTTAGACAATTGCTTTTTATTACACATTCAGAATATTGAGTCTACTTGTGAGGTGCTGGGCATTACCTGACATGCAGGGAGTAATCATTGCAGTCTTGAGGGAAGAGGAAGTGTTGGTATGAAGTGTTAGTCAGAGGCAGTTTGTTGCTCAGTTTGTGTACACAAGCCAAAGGTTGGGATGCTGACTAAGCACTTGATCTCTAAACCTCATCTGTAGCTGCTGACCTGTTATTTTTTCTGAACATGCTTGGGCTGAGCAGCAACTGTTGCCATATGAGGGAAATTTCTTGAAAACTACAGAATTTAAAAATATTTCTTGAACTATAAGCATTGAATGTTTTATTAGTTTTTCCCTAGGGATTTTATAATATTTACTTGTCCAGTTCTAAAGAGCCAAAAAACATACTCTAGTTATTCAAAAATTTTTTCTTGAAATGTCCATCAACCATTTTTCTACTGTTTTATCTTGAAAAGTTGCTGCCACTGGCCAGCATATGTGGTACAAACTTCAGCCCCTTGGCATTAGTCACTGGTGGCGTGGCTCCATGACTGGTGGTGGTGGCGGCAGTCCTGGGACCCAGACTCCCAGTGATAGTTATTGTTCTCTAGACTAAGAGGAGAAATCAGTCTTGGCTGTTCTTCGTCCTCATAGATCATAAATAAGAAACTAATTCAATTCTGACTGGTTTGTAATGTGGCCAATTTTACAATTTGTGTGCTTCAGGGAACAAGGAAAATAATTAAATAAAAAGCTTGTGGCAGCAATACCTTTTCTTATTAAACTTTTAAATTGATGAACTCTCGTAATAGGTTTCCTTGAAAATTTTTTTAAAAAGCTTGTGATAGCTGCAATAATCCAGTTAGTCTTGAAATACCAAACAATCCAATTTTTGTTTTTGCATATCCAATTACCTCTTTTTTTTTTTCTTGAAACCCACTGGACACATTAATAACATTTCCCCCTTGTATTGATTTGTTATATTATTTTTGGGATCTCAAGTTTGAAAAACTACAGAGATTCTCTTTGTTGAATTGAGATGAGTTTTGAATGAATAAATCCTACAGGTGGACAGGTTGAGATAATTTTGAATTACAAGGGCTAGATTTTCTATGTCATGATGCAAACTGTTGATCCCTATGAGTATTATTGCGTAAACTTTAGGCCCTTGCCTTTCACATATCTTTTCCACCACACAAGAGAGCCTTACCAGGTAATATACTTGTTCTTTATGTTCAGTAAGAAGGGCAATGGTCAAATTGTAGTGTAAAGTTACAGTTGTGATTGGGTTTCTGTGCAGTCATCATGAAAAAATGCAATTAACTTTTATGAATGCAATAACTCATCTAAGATAGTATTTTAAGCTAAGTTTATTATTGACAATATATGAAAATAGGATTGCTTTGTCAACTCAGAAATTGAAAACCTACATAATTTCAAAAGGTTATGCCATCCATTTGTACTTATAGTAGGCCAGAGTCAAGGATCAAATATTTTTATTGTTGCTCCTAGTACATGTTTTATGGAGTAGTGATTGATTGTTGAATTTTTCATTTTGTGCTGCTTTTGTGGAAACAGAATTGCTTGCTTCTCTGTGAATCACTTTTTTTAACTGTTTTTTTTCTTATGTTTGTTGCAGGACACTTGTTAACACTTTGACTGTGGCAGGTAAAACTGAAACTTGATATACAATTCAAATTCAATGCCAATTGTAGTAATCAATGTTAAAAATACCAAACATTAACTGGATTATGTTTCCATTTAGTTTTGATTGTACATTTTTTTTAAATTAAGTTTGTGACTACTGGTTGGTCAGTAGCACAATGAAAAATCCCTCAGTGATCAAATATGGCTCATGCCATAGTCAAAGTGTTGTTAAATTGTGTTAAGTTCAGCACCCTGATGTTTGTGTATGAATAATTTCATAATTACTTCATGATAATTTTCGTAAATAGATGCTATCAAATCATGATCATCATTTTTGGTGAAAATTACTATTCATCAAATCTTACTTAACCATTTATCGTATATTTATAATAATTGCCATATATCCTAATTCCATTCCTTCTCAGGGATATACTACTATTAAATCTGGAAATTAAGACTAACTAGCAATCCTAGTGGGAAAATGTGTGAGGGCCTAAGCTGAGAGTTAGGTAGGCCTTCTTTGTATGTCTTTGTGTGGAAATAAAATATTTTTTTTTTTGTGATGTTGACCAACGTTTTTTGGTTCACGTCTGTCTTGTTTTTCAGCACCTATTACTTTCTTCTTTGACTTTTATCTTGTGACATGAACTTCTTTCTCAACTTACTGTTTCCATGCCCCTTCTGCATAGATTCCACATTCCCTTATCTCCATACTAGCAGTGTGTGCAGGCACATACCTCTTGTGTAGATTTTCCATTTCCTTTGATTCCTTGCTAATTGAAGCCTTCCTCATCTCTCTTTTAGCAATATTTTTGTTGTGTCATTGAAAGTTTACCTTAAAACTTCAATTTTACTATTTATTCCTGATATACACATTCCCTTTCAACTGACTGCCCTCAAGCTTGAAGTTTTAGTGCACTGAAATTTACTGCTTCCATGCAGATGTTACCTTCCTGCATGAAATGAACTGCTTCCATGCAGATGTTACCTTCCTGCCTGAAATGAACTGGCTTAATTTTCAGGCTGGCTCCCTACTGCTGCCCCCTGCTGCCAACTGGTTCTGCAGTGGCAGCATTGACAGCCGAGAGGAAGACCGCCTGCTGGTGGCTGGGGCTTTTAAAAACATTGTGATTTACAAGATCCCTCTAGGCTCTGAAGCCCCGACTGTCTTGAAGGTTTGTGTGTAGTTTTTGTGCTTGTGAGTTGGGTGCCGTGCTTGTGGTGAGTTGAGTGTCGTGCTTGTGGAGAGTTGAGTGTCGTGCTTGTGGAGAATTGAGTGCCGTGCTTGTGGTGAGTTGAGTGCCGTGCTTGTGGTGAGTTGAGTGCCGTGCTTGTGGTGACTTGAGTGCCGTGCTTGTGGTGACTTGAGTGCCGTGCTTGTGGTGGCTTGAGTGCCGTGCTTGTGGTGGCTTGAGTGCCGTGCTCGTGGTGGCTTGAGTGCCGTGCTCGTGGTGGCTTGAGTGCCGTGCTCGTGGTGGCTTGAGTGCCGTGCTTTTGGTGAGTTGAGTGCCGTGCTTGTGGTGAGTTGAGTGCCGTGCTTGTGGTGAGTTGAGTGCCGTGCTTGTGGTGAGTTGAGTGCCGTGCTTGTGGTGAGTTGAGTGCCGTGCTTGTGGTGAGTTGAGTTCCGTGCTTGTGGTGAGTTGAGTGCCGTGCTTGTGGTGACTTGAGTGCCGTGCTTGTGGTGACTTGAGTGCCGTGCTTGTGGTGACTTGAGTGCCGTGCTTGTGGTGACTTGAGTGCCCTACTTGTGGTGACTTGAGTGCCGTGCTCAAGAATTATACGAGTTCTGTGGTGGCTTTTACAATTGTAGCTCCAGTGAGCACTACAGTTCTTGCATTGTATTAACCTCACGGCATATTGTAGAAAATTTCCGCACTTTTTGACTTTTTATCATGATGATGTTTACATAGCATTACCTACAAAAAAGTTTGTATGACAACTATATATAAAATTTTCATCATTTTTGTATCCTCACGGTCTATATTGCCCAAGACTAGGATATTTACTTTCATGTTTTATCCACATTCTACCTTCTGGGTCTAATATGCTAGCCTACATTTCTTCATTTGAAAATGAGATTCCATATCACAGTATTCTGGGCATTTTGCTGGCTTAAGTTTCCATTTTCTCCTGATGCCGTTTTTCATACTACGTACATGAGCACCTATATTGAGAGTTACACTGTCATTAGTAATGTTCAATTTTTATGCATTTGTTGTAAATGTAAAATGGTTTCATTCACCATGCTGACATCCAATTTATATGTGAAGTATAATTTTTTCTTTCTTTATCACAAAATAATAAGTGGCATATTATTTTTTCTTGAAAATGCTATAAAGCTTCTGGAAGTACGAATGTTGGTGAATTATTCAATAGAAATCCCTTACAAAGCATTTTTGAGAGTGCATTTCTGCCACAAACATGGTGTGAATATAGTACTATTTAATCAATGCATATTTCTTTAGTACATTTATGACATGGGTATGCTCTTTCTTGAAAACTTTACAAAATGCATTGCTTCAAATAGGTTCATTAAATTTTCCTGAAATTTTTTGAAAAAAAAATGACAGAATAAAGCTCCTTACACATGCTTTAAGAAATTTCTTACCTAAGCGTGAATTCTTCATCTTAATTCACTACAAAACTAAGCTCTCCATTGACTCCATTTTATTTCCTCTCATATTGCTACAAAGCAAATCTCTCCATCGACTCTATTTCATCTCGTGTTGCTTCAAAGCTAAGCTCTCCATTAACTCCATTTTTGGCTTGCAGAGCATCTACCACGCAGGTCCCAAAGTTCTGCACGTGCGGCTGTTCCCTGATGCCAGTCACCAGCGTCACGGGCCCTCTCTGCTAGCTACGTCTGACGTGGGAGGCGTGACCCTCTACAATGCAGAGACCGGAGTTGCAACTCTCCAGCACAACGAGCATGGGGTGCGTTGTATCACTAAAGGATTCTTTTCCAAACAATCAAGCCTTATGCATATCATTTTATACATTGGTTTTTCAAATGCCCTATAACTAACACCAGGACGCAATGACGGTTACCCCCGGTCAAGTCGGTACTCATTTCCAACACTTGGTTTGAGTTGGAAATTGTGTCTTGAGTTCTCCTTTTTCCCAATGGGGAGAATCACCGCGCTGCGCCGGGTTTCGAACTGCCGACACCTTCCCGTGAAGAACGAATTCTTAACCACTCAGCCACAGTGACCGCTGGTATTTCATTTTTCTCATCATTTGTCTAGATCATTGAGATGGGTATTACCATACCCATGTCGGTATGTCAAGTAAAAATCTTTATGTTGAGGCATTTTAAAAACCAGTGATGGTGTTTGTAGCATTTTTATTGGAAATAAACTGTTTCTTTTTTTTTTTTTTTTTTGCTTGATAAACTCTTACCCCAAATATCGATACATTATAATTGTAATGCAACGTTGAGCTATGATTCTGTTTTGCAGTTTATACAAAACAATACACGGGGATAAGATGTTAATCTGTGCAGTCAGTGTCAAGACAAATAAAAAAATGAAATATAATAGGGTACTTTTGCTTCTGTGAAACATTTTATTGGTTTCCCTAGTGTCAAACTGCGAAATCAGTAACACCTTTTTGCAGCAGTCTATTGCGGGTTTTGATGTGTAGTTAAGCAGGGTTATGTTGCAATGTTTTCTATTTTGTTTGGTGAGGCAAAGGTTGAAGGTTCTATCTCACAAATTTTTGAGAATTTCAATACCTTGCTTGAGGAACTTTATTTTATTCATACTCACGAAGGTTTAACTCTCCTACCTCCTAAGAACTCGTATGCTTCCAGGGCAGACGCTGCTTCTTATCCAACTTACGATGACTTTCACTTCCCAGGCTGGGGAAGTGCATGGAGTGTGTTGGAGCATTTCGAGCTCCTCAAACGAGGTGTCTGCAGTGTCGGTGGGGGCAGGAGGCACCCTGGTTGTGTGGGATGTTGACCTCAACGTCACAAGAAAGGTGTACATCAACCCGTCCCAACGCAGCAACGTTCTGCTCTCGCCGCAGCCTGACGTCACCCTCACGCTGGTCGAGGCTGTGCCTGGTGTTGACAACGCAGTGGTAGTTGCCGCGCAGAAAGTCATCGTCATTGTTGATATTAAGAGTGGGTTGTTTGTGATATAAATGGGATCCTGTGGGTGTTGAGAATAGTTTTTTTTTGTTCTGGATATGTGGGTCTGTGGGTATGGGATTCTTGTGCTGGAATGGCGGTCCTGTGGGTATAAAGAGTGGGATACTTGTGTTGGAATTGCGGTCTTGTGGGTGCGAAGAGTGGGGTTCTGATGCTGGAATGGCGGCCTTGTGGGTGTGAAGAGTGGGTTTCTGATGCTGGAATGGCGGTCTTGTGGGTGAAGGATGGGATGCTTCTGCTGTAAGTGTGGTTTTGTGGGGGTATATCATGAATTGGTTTCTGCTTTATTTTCATTTGTAGAACTCAAGCTGAATTTTTGACTTGCATAAAAAAGTAAAAGCAAACAAATGACATGGCCATTTATTGCCGCTTGGTGTCATTGAATCGTATAATTAATTACATTTTAATTTTTTTTGTCTTCTCTAGAGATATCAGAAAGATTTCTTCTTCTGGATTGCTTTATGTATTTAGTTTCGAGGTTCAAGTGACCAGCTGTCTGAACAATTTTTGTGAATAGAAATTAAATACTTACTGCCTAGTTCATTCCTGGAGAAATGTTATGTTTAAAAACATTTTCACATCCAGATTACATATGGGTTAATGTTTAGATTTCAATAATTTCTGAGTATTTCAACAGTTTCTCAGAAGAACAGGACAAAAAGAACTGCATGTATGCATAACAATAAAAGTACAAAAATTATCTTTCGTATTTCAGATCGAGTGTAAAGCTTCTAAAAATCTGCAGAATTTTAATTTTTCAGATTTTATCTACATTTTGCTTTTACCTTCGCAAGCGTAATTTTTACATTTACGGACAGCTTTGTTTTCAACACTCTGCAATTACATTGTCCTGCTTCTGTTCTATGGTTGATGTACACATGCATCTTCATGGTGTAGATGTGCACTGTGCGTAAGATTTACTCATATCCAAAATTACCCCCTCCAGTCATATTAGCCTTGCTCATGTTCTTTAATGTATGTGCGTTCTTGTGCTTGAATGTATATAAGATGTACTCCCAACCATGATTACTTCCTCCAGTCCTACTAGCACTGCTCCTGTATTTACTTACTTGTGCTGAAATGTGCTCTGTGCATAAGATGTACTCCCTCCAATGATATTAGCCTTGCATGATGGATGTACGCACTTATGCTGGATGATGCGCTTTGTACAAGATGTACCCTCAACTACAAACTCGTGCAGGTGGCCGAGTGCTGAGCCAGCTGCGTGGCCACGACCACCCTGTGTACTGCCTGCAGTGGTGGACCCCTACTCACCCTACCGCCACCAGCCCCTTCCCGCACCCCAGACCTGTGAACGCCAGGGCTGAGGCGCTGCGAGGTGTGGGATGGGGCTTCGGGTCCCGGGGGGGTAATCGCAGTAGTTATGGTAATTGTGATCTGTAAGGGGTATAGTACTAGTGGACGGATAGTGAAGCTACTTTTGAGTGTGAGCTTTGGGTCCCGAGGGGTGTAATTGCACTGACTGTGGTGATTGGGGTCTGTGTAAGTGGGTGGGAGTATTAACCCTTTAACGTCCGAATTTTTGTACTCATATTACCGTTAACACAACCACCGTCACTAAACTGGCGCTGGCATCTGGCAGTCACCGATATCAGGATGGGATAAGAACTGCCACTCGGCAGAGAACTTCAAAGAACACATTAGGGAACTAATTGAATAAGAAATAAAATATATTGAAGGGTAATTTTGAAAGAGGACACTGGTGTCCTCTGGGGCGTTAAAGGGTTAATATCTGTGGACGGCCAGTGAAAATACTTCTATGCAAGGTGTAGACATTGAGTCGAGTGAGCTAAATCGCAGTGCCACTGGTGATTGTGATCTGTGTTTGTGGATGGGGCTTTTAATATTTGTGGATGGCCAGTGAAACTACTTGGGTGGTGCATTTTATGTTGTGTATGGCCAGTTAAAATAGTTTAGTGGTGGGTTGTGGGTCGAGTGAGCTTAAGCGCAATAATTATTGGGACAGGGATCTTTGTAAATGGGGGGGGCTTTTAATATTTGTGGATGGCCAGTGAAACTACTTGGGTGGTGCATTTTAATGTTGTGTATGGCCAGTTAAAATAGTTTAGTGGTGGGTTGTGGGTCGAGTGAGCTTAAGCGCAATAATTATTGGGACAGGGATCTTTGTAAATGGGGGGGGGGGGGCTTTTAATATTTGTGGACGGCCAGTAAAAACACTTCTGTGGCTGCTTTTACCATGTCTGTTGTGAAGATACTAATATGATTATCCAAGCGACACTGATGTGATGTTTTTATCATTGTGGTGTTGCGAAGTTTTTTGCTTGAATATTGCCCCTCAGGAGGATACAACTATTGTGTCTATGGGAATTAGGGCTCCCAGGGGGACTATGTGAGGGCCTGAGCTTAAGGTTATGTAGGCTTCATTTTTGTTAAAATAGAATAGGTTTTCGTTTTGTTACGGACCATCTTTTTTCGGTTCACTGCTGTCCTGTTTTTCAGCACCTACTACTTTCTTCTTCAACTTTTTCTTGTTTCATTAACTTCTTTCTTAGCTTACTGTTTCTGTGCGCCTTGTGCATAGATTCCGCGTTCCCTCAACTCCATGCTGAATGGTTCCTTCCTCTTAGAACATCTTTGTCGTGGTGAAGGGAGGCTAAAACTTTCTTATGATATAATAATGCTTGAATATTGTGAGATCTTCAGCTAGAAATATTCTGAGCCACTGAAGCGTCATAAGACCCATGTTGCTACATTAACTACTTAGCTGCTTCTTAGTGCCTACAACTTTCTTCAACTTTTCTCTCGTTTCTTGCACATTTTTCTCAACTTGCTGTTTTTATGCCCCTTGTGCATAGATTCTGCGTTTTCTCTAGTCCATGCTAAATGAAGCCTTTCTCCTTCCCCTTCCATTTTTGGAATGCCATTGTTGTGGTTAGGGAGACTGAAACTAACGTCTCATCAATTCTCTGTATTGTAATTCTTGCCTTCATTGCCAAGTTCTGCTAGAAGAAATCCTCCTACAAGACCATCTCTAGGTTATTACGTTTATAAGAAGTCTTTCACGTTTTCAAGTTTTCACAAGTCTTGGTTATCCAAGTAAGATACCACGTTTTGAACTCTTGAAGAAGTTTTTATTTTTTATGAATTTTAACAAGTCATGGCAATCAAAAATTCTTGTAGTGCTCACGACATGGTGGTGTCCCCAGACAACGACGAAGGGGCGGCGGCAGCAGCAGCGAAGGAACCAGAGAGCTCATCTGTAGTCTCCGGCCGCTATTTTGCCTCTTCTGACCTTGGTGGCAGCGTCCTGCTGTGGGACGTGGACAGGCGCCGCTATGTCTACAGGACTCAAGTCTCTTCCTCTACGGTATGTTCCGTACTCGTCTTATTTAGAGTAAATCTTGCGGGTAGAAACTTAAATTTCAACTGGACTTTGGAGATTATTGTGCCTAGTGATGCAAATGAGTTGTGGTATGTCCCGTATTTGTTTTGCTTATGTAGGATAAATCTTGTAGGTACTTCTTAAAATTCAACTGGACGTTGGAGTTCATCGTGCCAGTTAAGTGTTGTTGTTGGGTTACCTGTGCTGTAGAAAATATCCTCTCTACCATTAGGTAAATTTGTCTGTATTCTAAAGCTGGAAATACATTTTGTATATAAATGAAAGCAGACCGACTCCAGTGCTGGAGATACACTTGCCATGTGGTCGATTGTAATTTTTCAGTGTTTGTAACATAAGCCTTGGTTTTTATTAGTACCTAATTATGCATTATAATTTTGGTCATGGCTATCTTCATGAAATAGAGCAATGAAGTTGCTTTTCTCTCTTCAGAACGGTTTTGTGGCGTTTAGGAAGGCTTAAACTAACATCTATTCTTGTAATTGTGATAGCACAAAGGAAGTGGCCGAGGGTACCGCTCCTCATCCCAACACTGTGCCCTCGCCTGGCACGACAACGAGCTGCTCACCAACACCGTTGCCGGCGCCATCATCTCGCTGCCCCTGTCCGAGAATTCCTCTGCCTCGTGCGTGTCCGTGAACGAGTCCTCAGCTCCTCCACAGCAGAAACACAGCGACGGGTGGAGAAGTGGCTCGAGTTCATGGAGGTCCAGCAATGTCGGTTCTGAGAGAAAAAGTCCCGTGCTTGAAAATGGCGGGTCTGAGCTCCGACCTAAAGTTATCCATCGGGAGCATTCACGCGTGGTTTTCAACTTGCACGTGATTGGTTCAACTCTAGTGAGCTGCGGCCATGATCGTAATCTCATTGGTTACTCTTTGGATATCAACAAGGTACAGTTCTCCTTGCCAACATTGGGTGGCTCTGTTCATTCCATAGCTTTTGACCCAAGAGACAGCTCATGGCTGGCGCTCGGCTCACAGGAAGACTGCATCAGGCTCATCAAGTTGAACAGCTCCCCTCCTCTGAGAAGCAAAGTAATCTCTAATGGCATCCGAGGGAAAGTTTTAGCCCTCAGCTGGCATCCGAAAGAAGACGGCTTTCTGCTTTATGGTACCTCCGAAGGGCAAGTTGGCATTGCCAATGTCAACACGGCAAAAGTGATAGGGTTCTCTTTCTTTCACCAGAAGCCTGTTTACAAAGTCGAATGGGCTCCTGCTGTGCTAGCCAATGAGTACCCAGACTACGCCAAGGCATGGTGTGCTTATTCCTTTGGAGACCGTGAAATTGCCATGAGGAATCCTAATGCCCCTATGGCTGACGCTGTCAAGCTCAGCAAGGTCTCTGCCATCCCTGGTCATGCCTCTGAGTTCTCTTTCTCTCATGACCATAAATATTTTGCTGTTGGGTGCCAGGATGGAAGCATAAGCGTCTACAGAAGTGCAGATCTTGCAGCTCTTGTAAAAATAGTCGTTGTGCGCAAGACCATCCAACATTTGTTATGGAAACCTTTCTCACCATCTGGAAACGCAGAACAAAATATTCCCTACGTTCTTGCAGTGGCTTCGAGTGAAAGTAGAATTTGTTTACTGGATTTGACAAACACACTTCCAGAGCAGTCGAACAAGTTTGATGACTTCCAAGTGGCGACTGAGGTGGAGAACGACAGTGTTGATGTTGCCGAGTCTGCCGAAGCAGAACCTGACCTTGCATCCTGGAAACCGCTGATTGTGTCAACGTGCACTCGTGAGCTGTGTGGTCATTCGGGCCGTATTGTTTACCTGTCTTTTTCTGTGTGTGAGCCGGACTTGCTGGCCTCAGCTTCTTACGACCACACTTGCCAGGTTTGGGACTCGAATTCTGGTGAGCAAATTGGCAACTACCGCGCCCACCTCAGCAGGTTGTACAGGGTCGAGTTCAGTCCAAGTGAGCCTGGACTTCTGTTTAGTTTTGGTGAGGAAAACTGCGTGCATCAGTGGAAACTGGCTGATCTCAAGGAGAAATCTCCTCCAGAGAAGGTTTTCAAGGTGAAAGATAGCAAGCCTAAACTAGCAGTTGCGCATGAAAATGAAGATAAATGTGTAGCAATTCCACCACCGTCATCATTGAAGAGCAGTGAGACTAAGCCAAAGAATGCTAAGCACACCGAAACAAGCTCTGCTGTTACGGCATCGAGAAGAGTTCCTACGCACAAGTCCTTGTTTCCTCTGCTGCACCAAGCATCTTGTCATAAAAGGAGCTTCAATCTCCTGAGTGTCCTGTGCCTCGACGAACAGTCCAAACTCGTGAAGGAGCAAGCCAAACTGGCTAACGAGGTCACTGTTGAGCAGATTATTGCAGCTTCGGAAACAGGCGACGATGACATGTGAGAATGCATGTTCAAACTTCCTTCATCTGGCGACAATTGTAATTTAAAGCAATACTCGGTTTTTAGTTAAATTAATTGAACTAGAAGTACAAGTTTCTCATATGACAAAAAAAGTGTGGTTCAAAACGACTCGATTAGCATTTTGCTCTTCAATGTAGCGAAATGAATAACAAAGGGTATGCTGGTAACAGCTTGTAGTTTTAAAATGGTAATATTTGGTTTTTATTTAATTTATATTTATATTATGGTTGGTTTTGATGCGTGTGTAACTATTGAACTTCATCTTACTGCCCTCATTTTGAAATTGAAAACGAAGGAATTACTTCAAAGTTTGTTTGCTCATGGGAACTGCCCTGCAAATTTCAGTTACTTTTCATGGATGTTGTACGTTTGCGGTGTCATTCATTTCATGTATTCTATTTTGATTCTCATCTGTTAAAAAAAGATGGAAAGTTTGAAAGTTGAACAGGAGGTGTAGGAAGGATTTTTTATGTCCGGCATTGCCTCCGTAACATTAGCGCTTATGTTCAACGTTTTAGGCTCTTAAATCGTATTAGATGAAAAATGAAATTTTTCCATAATTTCTCCACTAATTTTCTTATAACGCAAAATTTTTCAATATGTTTATAATACATTCAGTGGTGAGGGGAATTAGACTAGCTTATAGCTTGAAAAAAATTAAGCTATTTCTTTTGAATAAAAGTAGAACGTTTGTATAAGCTTACAAACTTTGTGACACGGGCGGGTTGTACCTATTGGGTTAATTAGAATGCCGCCCTTGCACCCCCCACAGGAGGGTTACAATTGTTGTATTTATAGGACTTAGAGCTCACAGGGGGAATATTGAAGTCCCGAGTTGAAGTTTAAGTGGGCCTGCTGTTGTTAATATAGAATAGGGTTTTCGTTTTGTTACGGACCACCTTTTTTCCTGTTCACTGCTGTCCCGTTCAACATCTTGTTTCATGAACTTTTTTTAATTTACTGTTTCTATGTACTTAGTGCGTAGATTTTGTGTTCCTTCAAGTCCTTGCTAAATGGTGCCTTCGTGTCTCTGGAACAACTTTGTTAACATCTAAACTAACTACTAATCTAATTTGAACTAACAACTAATCTGATTTGAACTAACAACTAATCTAATCTAAACCAACATCTAAGCTAATCTAAACCAACATCTAAGCTAATCTAAACCAACATCCAAGCTAATCTAAACCAACATCTAAGTTAATCTAAACCAACATCCAAGCTAATCTAAACCAACATCCAAGCTAATCTAAACCAACATCTAAGCTAATTTAAACCAACATCCAAGCTAATCTAAACCAACATCCAAGCTAATCTAAACCAACATCCAAGCTAATCTAAACCAACATCCAAGCTAATCTAAACCAACATCCAAGCTAATCTAAACCAACATCCAAGCTAATCTAAACCAACATCCAAGCTAATCTAAACCAACATCTAAGCTAATCTAAACCAACATCTAAGCTAATCTAAACCAACATCTAAGCTAATCTAAACCAACATCTAAGCTAATCTAAACCAACATCTAAGCTAATCTAAACCAACATCTAAGCTAATCTAAACCAACATCTAAGCTAATCTAAACCAACATCCAAGCTAATCTAAACCAACATCCAAGCTAATCTAAACCAACATCCAAGCTAATCTAAACCAACATCTAAGCTAATCTAAATAATCTAACCTAAGCTAATCTATACTAAGATCTAACCTAAGCTAATCTATACTGAGATTTGAGTCAAACTAGGAATGTAATGCAATGCCGCCCTGCCGTGCAGCGACTATCCCTACAAGCCCCTGGAGTCAGCGTCCGTGCACTACGGCGCTGCTGTGGACGCCGTCGGTGACGCGGTGTTCGATGCGGATGACCCTGCGCCTCCTGAAGACGATCTCAAAACTTTTGTTGACTTCTACGGCC
Organism: Morinoia aosen; assembly: GCA_030386875.1. Taxonomy (NCBI): domain Eukaryota; kingdom Metazoa; phylum Arthropoda; class Malacostraca; order Amphipoda; family Talitridae; genus Morinoia; species Morinoia aosen. The sequence continues at coordinate 16,476,645 of CM059574.1, forward strand.
CCACTCTATTTACTAGGCAATTTCTATCTAAACAGAGTAAGTTTGAGAAATTCTGATGATGAGCCGAGTAAGTTTGAGAAATTCTGATGATGAGCCGAGTAAGTTTGAGAAATTCTGATGATGAGCCGAGTAAGTTTGAGAAATTCTGATGATGAGCCGAGTAACTATGAGAAATTCGGATGAAAGACTGAGAAAGTTTGAGAAACTCGTATGATGAGCTTAGACGGAAAAAAACTGAGTGGTTGGTTGGTATGAAAAGTTTGCATGATGACACGCGTGTAAGTTTGTGCATTGTACGGCTTGATACACTGACGGATTCTTCGAGAAATATGTTTTGATCTTTTATTGAATTATAGTTATGTGCATTACGTTTGTGATTTGCAAATGGCTGGGAAATGACTTTCAGCCTACGTAAAGTAGAAAGTGTGAGTTGAGTTTAGCCTTGAAACTCCCCCTCCTTTGCTTTGCTGTCAGATGATCATGTTGGAACAAGCCTACAGACATTCAGGGGCTCTCATAATGTACTCAATTTTTGTTACATCCATCCTGAAACATGTGTGGAATTGCACCCCTCATAAATACCAGGATGAGGGTTTGTGTCTCATTTGTTAAATTGATTTAATAATAATAATGTTTAATTAGTTATGCATTGCCTGATTAACTCGTACAGACGCTTTACATGTGAACACCTCTTAACTTGAATTGATAATTAGTCGTTCTACTAATGTAAAATAGTGTTGCATCTTCCGTTTTACTTGCGCTGAAGCTTTAAATGTGAACATCATTTACCTTTTGGCGAGAGAAGTAGGAGTTTATTTAATTTGACCATAGGACACACCAGCATTGTTCGTTTGCGGATCAAGAAAATATTAAAGTGTTCTTCGTAGGATGACTGCAGATTTCAGCCTTATAGTGAAGCTAATAGGTAGTAGTGGTAGTTTAAAGCCAATAGGTACTAGTAGTAGTAGTAGTGTTCACTAGATACGTTGCTGAATGAAACGGTAAATTCAAAACTTGCTTTTTGGAAGAATTTTTAACTATGAGAGATTTGTTGATTGAGGTTATGAACATTGTCATGACTCTCAGGGAGATGCAACAATTGTATCTATAATTTGTGGGAATTATGCTCCCTGGGAGGAAAATAAGAGGTCCCGAACTGAAGAGTAGGTTGACGTTTTTGTTGAAAGAGAACAGGTTTTTTGTTTGGTCAGACTTTTTTTCGGCTCCACTGCTGGCATATTTTCCCTCATTTATTAATTCTTCAACTTTTATCTTGTTTTATCAGCTTTTCCTAATTTACTGTTTTTGTACCCAGGGGGGGATCTTGTGTGGGAACGCATTTTGTTGATATATTCCTCATTCCCTTAACTCCATACTAAATGGGGCCTTCTTCTTTCCTTTCTTATGAACACCCTCGTAGGGGTTGAAGACCAAACTTCTGTAATGTAACCGTTGTAAATCATTTCACACTGTATAGTGTCAGGGTAACACTGCTGAGTTGACTTCTGACGGGTTTCTTTCCAGTCGACAGCCACTTGGTCGCCTCCAATTTTGGGGCCGCGGCGCCTCTGGAGCTCTGGTGCGGCACCTCCGACTCTCTCTTGCGTTCCGCCATTGCCAAAAAGTCCGTCACTCCCGACCTTGTCGTCCAGGCCATGTACTCCTCACGGCAGTGAGTGTGCCTTCATGCTGTGGGGTTGTGTCTTCCGGGCTTTCAAATGGGGTGTTTGAACTCGTGTGGTGGGTTACACTGAAGTTCAATATTCAACTCAAATTAGAGTTACTTTTAGCGATCAATTTTGAAAATAATGAACATTAAATAGATCGTGCCTTCATTTAGTTTTCATAGAGCATTTATCGAAATTGAGTCAGTGACTGCTGGTCGGTCAGCAGCATAATGAAAATCCCCTCAGTGACCACTGGTGGGTCACGTCCCATTTAAAGTTGTAATTGTGCTCAATATTGTTTACTTTCTTGCAAGTGACATCCATTGTTGGTTTAGTGATATTGCATCTCTCGTTCTTTGCCCTGCGCGGCACAGATGTTGCTGCTCACATATAAGATGTTTGAAGAAAAAAATGAAGGGAAGTAAGAAAGAAGCAAGCTTGAAGGATGAAAGAATAAAAACTAATGGTCACACACACATATCATGCAAACTATCAGCTTCTTCCTCATAGTCTGCCTTTAACATGCACCTCTATGTATTGTTCACTTACAAGACCTGTACACGATGCAGTTTTCCAAGGCTCTGAGCAAAGAGTGTGAACTTTTTTTAAACTCTGCTAAAGAACGGATTCTTCATGGTGTGAAAGGATGAATAAAGTTCATTTGGGTTTCTCTTGCCTCTGTGTGCAAAACTTCCAACAAACGCGTTCACTCATAAATGTAGAGCAATTGTTGTCGCTTCCTCTAAATTTTCTTATAGTTTCTGGGTGGATAATTGCATACAAATGAGATTTAACACAAATTAGAGCAATTTATACAGTCCTCTTTAGTTTCTCGTTTAGTTCCTGTGTAAATTTTATACGAATGCGATTACTTTCAAATGCAGAGCAATTGAAACCGTTCCGCTAGGTCCTGTGTTTAAAATTTTATATGAATGCAATTGCAGTCGAATGTAGAGTGATTAATAGCACTCCCTTTATACTTTGTGTGTGCGCTCATGCGCTGTAAAAGTGTCGTGTTCTCAGGTCAGGTGTGCTGGCGTGTGCAGCGTACGCCCGCCAGCTCGTTGATGCCGGTGATCCCCTCACTGCATCGTCTTACTTCATCATGGCCAACATGGTGAGTTGTGAGTAGCCGCAGTTCTCTACAGAAACGTTCCTCGTCATGACCAACCAGTTGAAAGTTGTGTGCAGCTGCAGTTCTTCATGAAGTAAATAATGCATTTGTTTGAAGGTATTTTCATTTTAACGTGGTTTCATGCAAAAACTATAGAAATTACTAAAGAAACTAAATAAAACACTATAGTAAAGCTTAAACTATACAAACTGATGTTAGTTATAAACAACACGCTCAAAGTTTTCATTGCTTCTCGTTCAAAGATAGATTGAATTAGACAGTTCGTGTTGACCTGACTGTGTGAGAAAGTTGTCTCTGTCAAATGTTTCTCTTCTTATGTGAAGGATTGTAGTTTGTTTGGTTATTTTGATTTGGTAAAGTTACGTTTGGTGCATTTCGTTAAATTAGGTTAGGAGCTGGTCGTACAAATCTTCGAACAATAGACTTGAGGTTCTTAGATAGGTTGATTTCCCCTTTTAACCAGTTTTCCCCACAACGACAACAAAATTTCACCTCGGCTCATAACGCTTCATGCACAAGCTATGGAACAGGAATATGATCTGCTGCTGGGACACAGCACAGAAACAGACTTGACACGTTAACCGCCATGTGAGCCACCGCGCATGCGTACACGGAGGGAATCTTCATAATGCTGCTGACAGATCAGTACTCACGAACTCAATTTCCACAAATACTTGATCTAAGTTGAATAAATGCACGATCCAGTTCACGGTAGTAATTTTCACATTTTTTTCTGCAATTGACTTCAAATTTGAGTTCAGTATTGGAACTTTAGCCTAATGAATGGCGGTAACATGTTAAGACAGCACGTAACGACCTCCTATGTCCGGTCTTCAATGTTGATTTTACTAACTACCACCCATGTATGTCCTTTAATGTTGATTTTATCAAGACCCTTCATCATCATTATTGCTGCTATTATCATTAAAATTAGCTCGTATATTGCGCCTCAGGACCTGGAGGCGATAGAGCTACTGCAGCAGCACAAGCTGTACCGTGAGGCGCTGATACTGGCCAAGGCGAGGCGGCCGTGCAGCAGCGAGCTTCAGGAGAACATCGCACGGAGCTTTGCCGGCCACTGCATGCATGAGGGCAACCTCGACATCGCCGCTGTCCTGTGGGTGATGTGCTCCTCTCTTCTCTTGGTTGATGTGATACTGTTGCTCTTGCTACCTCGTTGTGTAGCTTTCTACCTTATTGAGTAGCTTTTATTATTATTACTTATTACTATAAGCTGGAAGAGGAGATTCTGGCAGTACAAACAAAAGAAAAGATTAGCTACGGCGAAGCCAAGCGCACTGTTAGCAGCAGGTTTGTACGCCCCCGTGTAACATATGCTGGAGCGGTGCGAGCAACCCAAGAGAGACCGCTAAACTCCATTCCTGCCCTTCTCGGTGGACGACGCGGGAGTGCTGATCCTGTGAGACAGCAGCTGGGACCGGAAGGCCCTACGAGAATTATAGACGTAGAAGAGCCACGGCCACTCAGAGAATCCAGGAGCAGCCAGACAAGCGCTCCCACAGCTGCAGTAGAACCATCTCCGGGTGAGCAGGAAGAACCATTGAGGGCAATTCCATCTATCGTAACCTCCCGGAAACGTATGCAAAGCAGCGCCTCACCACCTCAAAATAGTACTGTAACTAAGATCCTTAAAATCACTGAAGTCACCCAGCCAAAGGCAGGGGTCCCCCTGAGTCGGGCCACCCATGATAGACGCGAACCAGCGCGGGAGTCGACAGGCATGTGCAAGATAGCCCCTGAGCCGCCGCCTGTCGTGACTAGGAAGCCCCGCCCTGCTGTGCGGGAGCCCGGTCGCCCGAGTGTGGTGGAGGTGGGAAACAGACGTGACCTTTCAGCTCCTCGATCGGGTGCCCACGGGTCGGGGGGCAGCGGGACTGAGCTCTTACCTCATGTGGTATCGCAACGCGTGCGATCTCTGGAACGCGTTATAACCGTCCCAGAGGATGTTGCATCCCACTTGTTAAGAAAATTCCCCGCCCCGCCAAACCTTCCAACCAAACCTCCTCCTACAGTGCCTATACACTCATGGGACGACAGACCTGACGACCCTTCATCATCCAAAACGGGATGTACCTCACAGCAGGAACTTGAAAGGGAATCATACCCGTGTAAAACCAAAGTAAGCAAACCATGAACACCTTTATCCAGTGGAACATACGAGGATACCGCCGTAACTACGGTGACCTCAGAGTGCTCATTGAAATGCATCAGCCTATCTGTGTTTGCCTACAGGAGACCATTCTTGGAAGCCTTCAACTCGCCCCTCCGTCAAACTACAATGTTGAGTTTTTCTCGCCAATACCCGACCCAGTGCCAGGAATGGGACTGGCGGTTCTGGTGCGTGGGGACGTTGGGTATAGTAGGGTGACCCTGAACACTAGGCTGCAGGCTCTAGCCCTCCACATGTGCATCGGACGACGTATGGTGTCTGTATGCAATGTATACGTTCCACCTGGAGACCTTCTCAACTCGCAGGACATCACTCATATTAGCAGCCAACTAGATAGGCCGGCATTTATACTCGGAGACCTCAACGCCAAACACGTGTACTGGGGTAACGAGAGTACTGACCGACATGGCAGGGCGGTGGAGGAGTTCCTTGCTTCCACTGACTTTTGCTTACTGAACAGCGGAGCACCGACACACTTCCATGTCCAAAGCAATACCTCATCTGCCATAGACCTTAGTCTGTGCTCGCCAGAGGTCTACCCAGATGCCCAGTGGACCGTCGCCGAAGACACGTATGGCAGTGACCATTATCCCATTATAGTAAACATGCAGCAACGCCACCCTATCTCCATGGAACCGCGCTATATACTGAGGCGGGCAGATTGGAGAACTTTCGAGGCTTTGTCGCTGATGGAGGAACCCAATGAGACCCTAAACGTGGATGCCTTGGTGGGTCAGTTGGAAAAAACCCTGCATGCTGCTGCTAATGTTGCTATCCCTCAATCAAGAGGAGGGCCACCAAGACATTGTATACCTTGGTGGAATGGTGAGTGTGCAGCAGCAAACGCTATACGGAAGCGAGCCCTTCGAAAATACCAGCGGACGGGAGAAGTAGCGGATAAGATTGCGTACAATCGAGCGAGAGCCAAAGCCCAAAATGTGAAAGATGAAGCTCGGAGGATGTCCTGGAAGAGATATGTATCAACCTTGAATACAGACACCCCGATGGCGAAAGTATGGCAGCGCTTTAATAAGATGAAAGGAAGGTATGGCTCCAGGAAACCGTGCTTGGAGATTGACGGCACTCTCACTGCAGATCCAGGACGTGTAGCGGATGCCCTGGCCCGGAACTTCTCTCGTGTGAGCAACGGTCGCTCATATCCTCCTGCTTTCCTAGCGCTGAAGCGCCAGCAAGAGTGCCAGGCACTTGACTTCTCCACGAATGCCATGCTGTCTTACAATGACCCCCTCACTATTACTGAACTATACTATGCCTTAAAGAAGTCAAAAAATACAGCACCTGGTCCTGATGGCATCCACTACCAGATGTTGAAGAGAATGCACTCTACAGCAGTCTGTCACCTCTTATATATTTATAACAAAGTATGGAACGCGCATATGTATCCACGCCAGTGGCGCATTGCAACAGTCCTGGCCTTTGCAAAACCAAATAAACCCCTTTCTAACCCGAATAGTTACCGCCCTATTGCTTTAACCAGCTGTATTGGCAAATTGATGGAGAGAATCGTCAACATCCGGCTCATGAGATGGTTGGAGTCTGAAGAATTGATAAACCCTGTTCAGTTTGGTTTTCGACCGCACCGAGGGACAACAGACGCTCTGGTTCGTCTCCAGAACTACCTGGTGGCCAATCTCGCCGAGCGCCGCCAGACTCTGTGTGTCTTCTTTGATCTGCACAAGGCCTATGACACTGCGTGGAGATACGGAATTCTAAGAACTTTGCACGGATTCGGACTCCGCGGTAATTTGGCAATGTATGTGCAGGAATTTCTAAGAGAAAGAACTTTTCGCGTCAGAGTTGGCACAACGTTGTCTTCGCTGCAAGTGCAACACGAGGGCCTACCACAGGGCAGTGTAATGAGCTGCACACTCTTCAGCGTGGGCCTTAACGAGATTACATCTGTATTGCCTCCCGACGTGTCGGCGTCTCTATATGTGGATGATTTCATGCTTTACTCTTCATCTGCACACCTGCCAGCCTTGAGCCGCAGGATGCAAATGACTATCAGCCGTGTAAACAACTGGGCTACAGAACATGGTTTTGTTTTTTCCCCGGATAAGACTGTTGGCCTGCACTTCCAGGGGCGTAAGCGCTGCAACCCTCCGCGGCTGGTACTACAAGGAAGGATAGTAAGCTTTGTTCATAGTGCCAAATTCTTGGGAATGATTGTGGACGATAAGCTGTCATGGAAACCTCACTTGAACTCTCTCAAGCTTGAGTGCACCCGGCGAATGAATATACTGAAATGTCTATCTGGTTTGTCATGGGGGGCAGACAGGGCTACGCTGCTCAGGCTATACAGGACGCTCATTAGAAGTAAGATGGATTATGGATGTGTTGTGTACCAAAATGCCAGGGAAACTAACCTGGCAAAACTAGATCCTCTGCATCATACCGCCCTCCGACTGTGCACTGGCGCTTTTCGCACTTCACCGGTGGCTAGTTTGTGTGTGGAGAGTGGCGAGCCCCCTCTCTGGGCACGGCGGCTTACTTTGAGCCTGCAGTACCTGGCCAGACTGGAGCAGCTCCCTCTATCCCCAACTTGGATGAGCGTACACGCACCTTTGGGACGATATCTGCGCTTTCCATACTTCCTTCCTTCATCCATGAGCTATCATGTGCTGGTTCAGACCATGCAGCTGGATGGTATGCGAGTGTGCCCCTGTATTCCCGATAGCACCCCAACCTGGCGACTGCCAATAGAGACTTTCTGCACTGGGTGTCGGCTGCCCAAGAAGCTTTCATTGCCGGCTAACGCCATTAGAGGCCTGTTTCTTGAACATGTTGTTGACCAGCACGCTGCGTCAGTGAAGATCTACACCGATGGCTCAAAGTCTGGCAACGCTGTAGGGTGCTCCGCTGTCTCGGGTGAGGTGGTAAGAGCTGGAAGACTTCTCCCGGAGACCTCTGTGTTCACTGCTGAACTGTATGGTGTCGTGCAGGCTCTGCAACTCATAGAGGAACATCCAAATTACCACTTCACTATTTTCACGGACTCAAAGAGCATCATAGATGCTATTCAAAGCTATGCAAGCAGCCACCCCGTTATTGGTGAGATTTACGACGTGTTGATGCGACTTGTACGCGTCTCAAAACAGGTCAGGTTTTGTTGGGTGCCTGGGCACGTGGGTGTCTCGGGAAATGAGAGAGCGGACACTGAAGCAAAATTAGCGGCCGCCGCTGAGGGAGACACTTTGAATGCATCTGTGCCCTGCCGTGACTACTACCCAATAATTAAGGCAGCAGTAAGAGGATTATGGCAACAGCGGTGGGCTGCCGAGAATAACAATAAGCTCTGGAAGATTAAAAACACTGTGCGTGAATGGACCTCGTCCAGCTGCCGTAGCCGCCGGATGGAGGTGGCTTTGTGCCGTCTGCGGATTGGTCATACGAGACTTACGCACATCTACCTCATGGAGCGGCTCCCCCAACCGCTCTGTGAGCGATGCAGGGTTCCTTTGACCGTTGAACACTTCCTTGTCGTGTGCCCGTTGCATGCAGGTGTCCGGCGCGCGTGCTTTCCACGTCTGCGCGGTAATGATCCGGATACAATGATGCGCAGCATTCTGGCGGAACCTGAGCGTGCCCCTTTCCATACTGATGCACTGAGAGCGTTTATTGAATCGTGCAATATACTTTCAAAAATTTAATTTTGTGATGAAAAATAAATTTCAAGCCTTGCTATCTTAATGATAAACTGTAATACGGCCGAGCGCTCCCACGTGATGCCCAACGGGGGTTTCAGCGTGGGTACGGCGCTCGGCCGTAAAATGGGTGGGCAGCTGAAACCCCCTGGGGCTCGGCTGCCCAATGAATGCATATGTAACCTGATTTTCTGTTTTTTTCGGAATAATTCCGGGGACTTAATACTTTGATTTAATTACTGAATTGGTGGAGCGGTTGTGTTTGTAGCAACTGAATTTGATTTGAGCTTATCATGACTGACTTTTTGTTGTGTTTGTGGCTGCAACGTCTAACCTGTTTGCGTATTCTTAAATATGTTACATGGAGCTCCGTGATGGCGATTAATGGTTATTTTTGTACCACAACGGTGATGTGACCGATAGGTCGATAATTGTGACGCGAGACCTTCGGCGCGATATAGTAGGACCTACTGAAGCGCTAGCAAATTCATGGTACTACTACTACTACTACTGAGTAGCTTTCTGTCTTATTGAGTAGCTTTCTGCCTTGTTGGGTAGCTTTCTGTCTTATTGAGTAGCTTTCTGCCTTGTTGGGTAGCTTTCTGTCTTATTGAGTAGCTTTCTGCCTTGTTGGGTAGCTTTCTGTCTTATTGAGTAGCTTTCTGCCTTGTTGGGTAGCTTTCTGTCTTTTTGAGTAGCTTTCTACATTATTGGGTAGCTTCTACCTTATTGGGTAGCTCACTCTTCTCACTGAGCAGCTCACTCTTCTCACTGAGCAGCTCACTCTTCTCATTGAGCAGTTCACTTCTTAGTAATTCACTCTCTTAATTAAGGGAATACTCTAATACTCTTTTTAGTAGCTCTTTCTATTTTGTAGCTCACTTATTGTTCAGTATAATACTTATTTTGTTGAATTATTCATTCTCTTTTCTGAAATGGTCTACTTTTTTATGAAGAGTTAACTTTTCAAATAGTCTCATCCTGTGTTGGTTCTCTCAAAATGAAGAGGATATGAGAAAAATGTTTCTAGTGTGTGAAGTTGTATGTTTGTAATCAACTGTAAGAGCTAAGGAACTCGGCTAACGAGCTGCATAACCTTAAGACTTAACGTGCAAAGCACTGACAGTGTTGAGCACGAGTTGTTACATGCTTGAGAATTGGCATGACATCTGCAGAAGCAGTCACAGTTAACGTGCTGTTTACTTTTTCTCTTTTGAATTAATGCATTACACACTTGGACATTTTTAAAGAGAAATCAAATTTTGAGCCACGAAACAGTTGGTACAAATCATTTGGTAGTAAGAAATATACGCAACAACACAAAATGGTCGATGTGTCAACGGGTTTGGTTTGACTTGGGCACTTTTATTTGAAGTGACACATAGTAGCTGTATTGAGAGAAAAGCTCATCCCCATTCTTGGTAAGAAAACGGGCCAACATGTAATTGGCGTCAGTTTTTTTTCTAAGCCATTCTATCTACATAGAAAGAGGAGCATTCTCATCAAACCGTGTGTCTGGCAGAGGGGAGCTAATTTTCTTAAAAATGGAACTTTATCTTTTGAAGAATTGTGGAAAATAACAGCTTGGGTTAATGAAAAATTGCTTGCAGACTTGCTAGTGTGGGCGACGCTGCGGAGGCGGCATCGATGCTGTGCCGGCGTGGGGACCCCGCGTCGCTGACGGTGGGAGGGCTGCTGTACAGCAAGCACGGCCACGCCCTCGCAGACGTCACGCTGCTCGAAGCGCTCCGCACTGCCGGTCGGTGGGGGGGGGGAGTTAAGGGATGGGGGGTGAAGATGTGTGGGAGGCAGGTGTGGGAGCTTGGGGTGAGGAGGTGCAGGTGTAGGAAGGCAGGTGAGGAGTTGTGGGAAGGCAGGTGAGGAGGTGAGGGTGTGGGAAGGCAGGTGAGGAGGTGAGGGTGTGGGAAGGCTGGGGGAGGAGGTGAGGGTGTGGGAAGGCAGGTAGCCGCGAGGAATTGAATGTGTGTTTTTGTGAGGAGCGGGTGTGATGGCGTAGTGCTTTAGCCTCAATCTGTTCGTATGATTAGGCATGCAAGCTTGACGTAAAATGACAGTCGCTGTTTGTCAGTTTAGTGGTAAACGTCAAATTAGACACAACTTCTGGGAAGCGACCCACTGGTGAATACATTTCATACAATTTTTTGGCTACAAATTCTCATTATAATGGTGGTAAATATGTGAAGTAATATTGCATGTGAAGCTGCCTTGTGCAACAAGTACAGTGCAATCAATTATGTAATAATTACCAGTTCGAACTCTTAATATAACATTGAACAGACTTTTTCGCACCGGGAATGTCTCGTATTTCCTAAATTCTGGTGATGAGCTTATGAGGTTTCCTTGTTTTCTCCGCAGGATACCGGGGCCAGCTGGATAAAGTGTTGACGTCAGTTCTGAAAGTCGCTCCGCAGTACAGGGTGTGTAATTTGGAGTAAGGTCTCAAAATAATAGTGTTGTGGGGTCTATTTCTCGTAGTGCAGTTCAGTAGCTGATGCTCGGCTCCTTGCTGACGACTTCTGGAGTTAGTAGGCACATTTTAATGCGGGGTGTCCCTCAAAAAATATACTCACATTTTGACTGGCCAGCACTCGTGTATTTTGTTTTGATGTAAGGGTTTAATGACATATGCAAATCTGTCGAGTTAAATAAGAGAAGTGCTAAGTGACCTGCATTGTCAGAGTGGAATAGAATTGGGCTTGAAATGAAAGTTAAATAGTGTTTGTGTGTTGGCAGAGTCCTCTATGATTTGGCTTCTCCTTTTAAGCTAAGACTTGGAAAAAGGAAAATGAAGAGCTACTATGATACAGCTGTAGTAAACCAAAATACAGAAGGTTAACTAATGTGAACGACTGATGCAGTGCTTTTTGTGAATGATTAGAACCTCATTTAATGGAAGTGAAATGTACAATATTAAATAAATTGTAAAGCTCTGTCAGTATGCTTAAATCTAGAGCTCTAACAGTGGTTGAGTTTTGATTTTAAGCATCCTCTCGGGGGAATATGTGAGATCCTGGGCTAAAGATTAGGTAGACCATCTTTGTTAAAATAGAATAGTATATTGTTTTGTTACAGACCGTCTTTTTTCGGTTCACTGCTGTCCTATTTTTCAGCATCTACTACTTTCTGTTTCAACAATTATCTTGTTTCATGAACTTCTCTCTCAAGTTGCTGTCTCTATGTACCTTGTACATAAGTTCCACATTTCCTTAACTTTTTACGAATTGGTGCTTTCCTCTCTTTGGAACGCCCTTGTTGCGGTTAAAGAGGCTAACATCAAATCTAATCCTCAAGTATTTCTTTGCAGTGGTTCTCTCTGATCGCCGCGACCGTCAGGGAGATAACAGCTCTCTTTGCTGCCGTCAAGGCACAGAGCAGTGAAGAGGTCCTCATTAGCTCAAAATCAAAGTCTTCCGACTCCGTTTCTCAAGATGGCGCTCCCGATGGTAAAACTGAACGTTCTGATTCAAGCTCAACCATTGGTGTTCCTGACGAAGACAGCGGTGTTGAAACTCGTGAAAATATGTCCGATTCAAAAACACCTACTGAAAAGGAAGCGTCCTGTACTATAGAAGATGAGGGAGAGACGTGTGACCATAGAAGTCTAGAAACTAGAGTGAATGGAGTTCATACAGCCAGCGCTTCTAGTCCTGGTTTGGAGAGCTGCTCTACACACAGAGTGCTGAAGAGACCAGCCAACAATAAATTCTTCGTTTCTTCCGAAGTGAGCACATGCCATTATACCAGTTATATCACGAATTGGGGACTACTAGGTTTCCTAGTGGAAATTGGAGTTTAGAACTCAACTAAAGAACGAAATTTTTATTTGCTAAGCTTTTATTTCACCTTTTTGGGTTATCATCATTCGAGGCGAATATCTCTAAACTTTCAAACGTAAGGGGATTTAATGGTATCTAGGTTACAAATAAAAATTAATATTCTAATGGACTGGTAATCTAAAACAATTTGTTGTCTAGCTGAGTTTTTAAATTCTGTCTTCATTATGTCAGTGTAAACGTTCCTAATAGTGAGATAAAAGGCACAAACGAATTATTAGGAAGGTCCCGAGTAATTTTCATAAGAAAGTTACATGAGATCAGTAGCGTCATTCATGTTTACATAGCTTCAGGAGGCAATCGTTCTTCCAAGGTGCTGGCCGTACCAAATCCTTGAGTCTCGTTCGTTAGCTGAACTGCGACGCGTATGCATCGTAGAATATAATTTTATGATAATTGTAGTTCTTAGAAAATTTATTTCACCTATATTGCTGATGATAGAATTAGGAAATAGCATTTTTTGCCTTTATGGATTTGTTTGTGTTGCATGAGTACTTCATCTTGAATCTTATAGCTAGATTTCTTGTGAACAATAATTATCGAATAAATCGATACATCTCGATTGTTCAAGTGGCGGCTTGGAGTTCGCAATTTTTGGAAACTATTTTGTTACATGTAGTTGACAGGCAGTTCTTAGTTGATGGGCAGTTCTAATACCCTCAGTATTTAAATCATGAAGAAAATTCCTGACGAGTATTAAAGGACCAACTGTTTCTGTTGTTGAATGAAATGGGATGCCGTGCAGGATGGCGAGGACGAGGATGTGATGCAACGCATCATTTCGGTGTGGCCGCGTGAGTTGAGGACCAGTGAGGCGCACGCTGCGATCTGCTCAGCTCTCTCCGTGTCTCTCAAGCCCTCCACCCTCAAACAGGTGATCGATCGTGCCCTGGCTGATCGCGCTTAACCCTTTCGCGTCGGCATTTTTGTACGCATGTTGCCGTTATCACAACCACCGTCATTAGACTGGCGCTGCCATCAGGTTGTCTTCAATACCAAAATAAGAAAGAAACTGCCACTCAGCGGTGAACTTCAAAGAACATATTAGGGAACAAATTTAGCTATAAATACAATATGTTAAGGCTACTTTCGAAAGAGGACTGGTCCTTTAAGGGGTAACCCTAAATCAACCGCCGTTCTTTCTGACGGACATTAAGATATCCTTAACATCGTTATTATTTTCTGATCCATGGGAATTAGCGCTCCCAGGGGGTAAATGTGTGAGGGCCCGAGCTGAGAGTTAGGTAGGCCTTCTTTTTGTTGCAATAAATTTTTTTTTGTTATGTTAAAGACCACCTTTTTTCGGTTCACTACGGTCTTGTTTTTCAGCACCTCTGACTTTCTTCTTCAACTTTTATCTTATTTCATCAACTTATTTCTCGACTTGCTGTTTCTATGCACTTTCTACATAGATTCCTCATTCTCTTATCTCCATACTAATTGGTGCCTTCCTCTCTTTGATACGCTCTTTTTTGTAGCGGTTAGAGAGGCTTAAACTAACTTAAAATCTTAATCTCTTATTTTCTGAATACTGAGATGAAATGTTCACATTTACTCGGTTTTATTTATGATAGTTTAAGCGACATTACTGTAATATTTTGTTCAAGGCCCTCCTAAATTGGTCATTATTGGATTAAGTAATATAGGAGATAGGAACATGACATTAGTGGCAGCGGTGGGATGGATTGTTAGGTGTAATTCTAAGATGAAATTTCGAAAACAATTATTTTAGCACTTCTCTTCATTGCTTCTGCTCCTGCTCTTGATTTACTTCGTATCTTTAATGAATTCACCTCGTGGCTGTATGCCTGCGTAAGCTCCTTATTCAGAGTAATAAACTTTTACTTTATATTTATATTGAATTTACTTCGTGTCTGTGTGTCTGCAAGACTGCCTTCTAAGAAACCAACATTCATCTTTGAGATGAGTAAAGTTTTATGTCTTGTTGCAGTACGTGTTCCTGCTCAGCGTTGAATTGACGAAGATGCTCCTGTGCCTGGATGCCTGCTTTGCAGCTGTAAAAGGCGACACTGCAGCTGCTCACTCGGAGCAGGACAAGGAACATGCATTAGATGTAGAAGCTGCAGCCACTGCACTGCACTCTGCCCTGCAACTCGCCATCGACTGGAACAGATTTGATCAGCTGTTCGATGTCACCCATATGCTCTTACCCAAAGGTATGCCAGCTTAATATTTGCACATATCTGAGCAAAGTTTAGCTGTAGAAGAACGTTCTACCTCCCGTGTTGCGAATGGAATATTGTTTTAACGGTTAGGAATGTCGCTATCGCGATAATTATGTTAACTTGGATGTTTTTAACTTCATTCACAAGTCAAATGACCACCGCACGTTGTAACTCAAGTCAGTATGCCCTGCTCTGAAATAAGGTACTTATTCTCCTGTGTCATGTGGTGTCAGTTCTGTTTGTTTGTCTTGGTGTTCCTCCGCAAGGTTTGTTGTGAGTTGGAATTTGACGTGTGATTCCTGTGCAGGTGTTGATGAACCTCCTGCAGTGCTGTCACCTCTCTTCAACTACGGCCCTGCCCTCACGCCTCACTCTGCCGTCGCTCTGCTCTGCAAGCTCTACCGCCTCACAGAGCACGCCCACCTCGACAAGACCTCCAGTAACCCTCACGCCCCTAAAGAGTCTCTCAAGGAGAACGCCACGGAAAATATTCATGATGGTTTGGACGCCGCCGGCGAGGATTCCTCTGAAGTGAAGTCGTCAAGTGAAGCTACTGTTGTCCCTGACCAAATTTCTAGCGATTTGGTTTCCTGTGAATTGAAGAATGGTGGATCTTGCGGAGATGAGATGGTGTCGCTGGCGAGGGAAGTTGCTGAGAGCTGCGGCGCTGGAGACGATGCTAAAGTGAAGCGAATCTTCGATGATATTTCGTTTCTTCTATGCAACGTGAAGATCCAGTAGTTGATGCTGTCCGTTTTGGTGCGCGTAAGGGGTTATACGAGTCTGGGTTTTTGGATGTCCAATAGAAAATGGAGATTAAACTGCATTTTTCTCTTTATTTGGTTGGGTAACCAAGTATTTGTAATACTACGTTTGCTGTGCTTTCTTAGAATTTATGTGTCATTTCTCACATTTTAGAATTGATAATTGAATATGATAGGGTAATTAATATTTCTTTACTGAAGTTTTTGTTTTTTAGTCTTCAATTCATGTTTCTTATCTGTGTATCCATCATACTCTACAGCTATGTACATCAAAGGAAGCTAAATAAAGTCAACTTTTGTAAGATGCTTATTTTTTTCCCCCAAAGTTACACTGAACGATTTAGACCCCAGCCTCTACCGCCTGGAGGGTCTGGTTGGTTGTAGCACAAACATTTACTCCGGAAAGTCATAGATTAGCATGCTTTTGTAAGTGTAAAACAGGTGAACAATAATTATTTCCACGAAAACATTTACGGAGAGAAAACATTCTTGATTAAATGGACACTAGTTGATGCAGACCGTATCCACAATACAGCGTGTGTCATTAACACGTTCACCTCGTTTCCACGGCTGTTAAACGGTTGGTTAGGTTAGGTTGTAATTAGCAAAATGAGGAAGATCAACCTAACTGCTTCAATATGTTTTTAGTTTTTCTAATCTATACTATAATAAGAGCCGCGTCCGTCCGTCTGTGTGTCATGCCCACCAGCAGAAAGTGGGTGATGAGCGTATCTGTGATAAAAACTTCATTAACTCTACAATTTTCGGTCCATTAACCCAGCAGATTGAGAATCGGAATGAATATCACGTGTATTGGTAGGTTAGATTAGGTTTTATAGAATATCAGCAGTTGAGACTTAGGAAAGCCTTAGAATAGTATGACAAATCATGGGAAAGCCATGTTGAAGCTCTGTTGATCCGATATCTAATGCTGTCATTTTTTGACGGGCCGTGTGCACTCGTAAACTTGAATTATACCATTGCACGATAACCTTTCACTTCGTATGATAGGTATTTTTTTAAAAAGGTCGCGAAACAGAATGTCATTCATTTACACCGGTACGTGAAAGAAAAATTTATTTATTGGTACACATGTGTCCCAAGACGCGGGGAACGTGTTAACATCTGCACTGCGGCAGTGGAACTTGAAGTTCAGCGTTTAAATCAATCATTTTTAGTACTAAGTTCATTATTGGATATGATAGGCATGAAAAGGATCGTGCATTCATTAGTTTTGCTACTCATAAAATTGAGTTAAGACCACCGATTGATTGGCCGCTTCATCAAAATACGAGTGTAGCCATCAGTTACGTCGCAGTCAACGTATCATTAGGATAAGTTAGACCAACAATTTTCACGCTCTCGTTTCTTTCCCTTCTCGTCCTTCCACGACGTCTCTTCTTTTTCTTTCTTAAAGGCCTGTTTACACAATCATCGAGTACGCGCGTGAGCAGTGAAGAGAGGCGCAAGCCCCGCTCACTTTCTTTTGCTTCCGACTCATTTACTGCTCAATAACAATGCGGATATGTAAATATGTATAGTAAATGAGTCGGAAGCGAAAGAAAGTGGGTGGGGCTTGCGCCTCTTCACTGCTCACGCGCGCACTCAATGATCGTGTAAACAGGCCTTAACTTACTGTTTCTGCAGTACCAGTCGATCACTTATCTGCTGGCCAGCATGTCATACCAGCTGTGATATTCTATGATACTTTCACGAGTCGGAGAGAGTTGGATCGCAATGAAATATTACAGTTTGGACCTGCTGCCAACTAAGCGGTCTGGCCTCAACGACTTCAGTTTTCATATAAATCAATAACACCAGCGGTTTAATGAACTAGTTACTTCGACCAGTTTCCAGAAAATAAATTTTGTTCAAAGAATCGTTCTTATTCATTGAATGACATTTTAAATTGCTTAAGATAACATTTTCAGCTCTTTAGTGTAAAGAAGAAAAGTGAAATGCAATCTCATTTGATAGGAAAGTTTTCCCAGTCATTTTCCTACATATATTCGTTTTTACGACCAAAGGGAAAAGAAGAACCATTGACACGTGATAAAAAAAATACAGCTAGGTAACTCGAATGTTTTACGCGTGATTTTCTGAAAAATTACAGACAAGCACGCAAATGAGCGCAGAACTCAAAACAATTCCGTTGTGTTGAAGCATCGTTTTTTTAACTTGAAAAGCTATTACAAACATTTTATTCATCCTTTGTTTAGCGAATATAAATTTTTTGTTCTTTCATTTTTGCACGAAAAAATGTAGGATTATGTGAGTAGAAATTTTAGTGCAGATGCTGTATCATGCACAAACGTTAATAGGTAAACACAATTCATATTATAGTTAATGAAAGGGAACATTCGGAAATTTTACTCAATTTTGTTAGATGTATTCCACAAATTTCATATTTTTCTTCTGATGTATAAGTTTTATTTTAAAGATTATTATTTTGCAAAAATCGAATATTTATCTCATTAATTGAGCGATGCGTTATTGATCGTAAAGTGTTAGCCTGAGCAAACTCTCACTGATCGAAAACTGGTGAAACGGGCAGCAAAAGATTATTTATTTAATTTGGAGTCAACCAATTTGGCAAAACTTGCAGTGGGGCTCTTCATCATCATCATCAGTAAGGTAAGGCTTCCTAAATTGTACATCTCTTATTTAATGGAATTTTGTCAGGCTTTCAGTATTGGGGAACATAACGCCATGAAAGGCCTACTGGTGTTCAATTTGATGTAGTCGCTCACTATTTCTCCCTCTAATCATTTTGAATTGCTAAATGTTGTTGAAAACTTATCACTCAGTCCATTATTGTAAAACTTTTTCTAGTTAAAACTTTGTCCAGTTCTGAAGCAGATATTCTCAGATTAACTTTTTTGACGGTCAGAGTAAGATTACGAAAACGCTTTTTTTTGTAGCGTTCTTAGATTTGAAAGCTCTGCTGTCAGCTGCAATATATCTAAATTGTTGTTTGACTTTTCTATTGTTTTAGAAATTTATTTATTAAAATTGTTCACCTTAATTCAGGTAATTATATTTCCTCAAAATAAAAGCAAAGGCTGATGCAGAAACTTCGCAGGTCACTCGGCCCACATTGCTAATCATGTTTGTTATTAATATTGTTGTTGGTAAGGAACTCAACTTATTCTTCTGTCTTTATTGTGACAATGTAGCTACGCTAAATAATTATCGATAACAATTTTTTAAAATTTTTTAAAACTAAAACGCTCTTTAAACACACGTGTTACCGTGTGTTGCTGTCCGCGCTGCTGCGGTACCGGAATGTTAAAAATATTATTTCTAATTTCTGTAAAATTGTTAACATTTTAAGATTTATTTAAGGAAGGAATGAAGTTATTGATGAGTATCAAGTTTTATCCTGGTTTAATTATACGGGTTTTTTCTTATATAAATATGTCTTCAGAGAAAGTATATTTTTGATGACCGTATGCTCCTTTTTATCGACGGTACATGAAATGCTGTACGAGCAATTAAATTTTTGAATATTTTTAAACATACAAGTCTAAAATTGATAAAAAAACCAAAAGAAATAGGCAATATCCATTTCAGGGGTTGAATACATAACTGAGAGAAACAAAATAAAATTTCTTTTCTCTATATTTTACTTATTTGACTTGCAACATGATTATTTCACGAGGACATTAGTCTAAAGCAACTCATCCCCTATATTGGTTTGTTGTGAAAAGCAAAAAGTCTACGGTATTTACTCTCATGTTTCATTTACTTGATGGAAGCATGTGCATAAATAACCAATTATTGAGTTAAGGCTCCTAAAACAGCGTGGCTGAATGATTAGTCCTCCATATAAACTTTGATATTTTGCGTTCGACTAAAATAGAACAGTAAATTTTTCCTTCCATTTGGAGATGCTGGCTGGAAAAATTTTCTCGCGATATCCTGTTACAAATAGCAGCGCTGAAATCAAGTAATACACTGTCGTAATAATTTAACCTAAAATAATTGTGTCCTTCATTCAGGAAAATTTATTTCGTACACTAATTTATCATAAACATTGCATTCAGGACTTTTTTGCATAGGTTGGAAAAGCGACTTATATAACGCTGTATAACGCTCATAGCTGATCTTTAACGCTCGTATAACGCTCATAGCTGATCTTTAACGCTCGTATAACGCTCATAGCTGATCTTTAACGCTCGTATAACGCTCATAGCTGATCTTTAACGCTCGTATGACGCTCATAGCTGATCTTTAACGCTCGTATAACGCTCATAGCTGATCTTTATCGCTCGTATAACGCTCATAGCTGATCTTTAACGCTCGTATAACGCTCATAGCTGATCTTTAACGCTCATATAACGCTCATAGCTGATCTTTACCGCTCATATAACGCTCATAGCTGATATTTAACGCTCGTATAACGCTCATAGCTGATCTTTAACGCTCGTATAACGCTCATAGCTGATCTTTAACGCTCGTATAACGCTCATAGCTGATCTTTAACGCTCATATATAACGCTCATAGCTGATCTTTAACGCTCGTATAACGCTCATAGCTGATCTTTAACGCTCGTATAACGCTCATAGCTGATCTTTAACGCTCGTATAACGCTCATAGCTGATCTTTAACGCTCATATATAACGCTCATAGCTGATCTTTAACGCTCGTATAACGCTCATAGCTGATCTTTAACGCTCGTATAACGCTCATAGCTGATCTTTAACGCTCGTATAACGCTCAAAGCTGATCTTTAACGCTCGAATAACGCTCATAGCTGATCTTTAACGCTCATATATAACGCTCATAGCTGATCTTTAACGCTCGTATAACGCTCATAGCTGATCTTTAACGCTCGTATAACGCTCATAGCTGATCTTTTTATAAACACCTGACCTTGTTTTGGCTACCTTGTCATTCGGTTGGAAATTTAATTTTTTTAATTAGCAAATTACCGCGTGGTTCTTGCATTACATCATACTTTTTTGTAGAGCAAGGCTTGCTTGACCAGTAAATGGTTTCTGCGGCGGTTGCTGTGAAATGCTCTATACATGAAATACCGTATGTTGTGCTGCCTAAGCAGCTGCGCGCGTACGCTGCTGAATTGGAATGGCCAGCGCTCGAGTCCCTACCCCAGTCTAACTTTTTCGACGCCTGCATGAGTGTTTTTCGCTGCCTAAACGGTTTAATCGCTTAAATCGCTTAGGCGGCGAAAAACATGCATGCAGGTGGCGAAAATGTTAGACTGGGTATGCCTTGTGAGTGTTTAAACTTCACGAATGACAAATGGACGGCATATACTCACTAACCTTACACTTCTAGCCCTCTATACACACAATGTTCCCCAAGGTAATAATTTAATAATATTGTAAATTGAATTTCCTAATATCGAGGTATGTTTCCTTACATCATAACCTGAATTTCCTGATGTCAAGGTGAATTTACTAACATCGCAATTTGATTTTCCTAATCTCGGGTATAATTTCTAAATATGGTAACTTGAATTTCGTGATGTCGTTACATTTGTTCACCCCAGCGTCAAGGAGAATATAGATAAAAATCATCTAAGCAAATACCACACAACTTGTTCAAAACCACGGGTATATTTTCTGCAAGTATTCGTGAGCTCCACGCGTAAAAATACAGTGATCGTATTTTCAACTTTGAGCGAACGCATTTCTACAGAAGTCAAGGGAGAAGAGATGACGTTCTGCCACATTAGCGTCAAGAGTCTTTCACTGCAAAAAAGCAGTGTTTTGCTGGAATTCTGATCTGTGCTCAGCATTTGAGAGACTCAGCTTCTGGCACCGTAATTCAACAATAAATTCCCGGAACTTCGACACAAACAACAGTCATGACTCTAACTGCAGACTACAAATAAACAGAACCAGATGACAGTATCTTTGTAATCTCATTGAGAAGCATTCATTTCATCTCTAATTTTTTACTACTGCTACACTGATTTGATTTTGCTGTACACAGTTTCGTATTCAATACTAACTGCTGTCGTAGCCACAAAAATAGATAAATCATGACATGGGTATTGGGTAGTCCGTGTGCTGCGCCTAAGCAATCTTAAACTCGAGAATTTAGCGTAAGGGATATCCTGAACCTTAATAGTATAATATTATTATTCCCAACATCTATTATTTCTGATATCCGATATGGGAAAATTTCCTCCGTAAGGACTACCGTTACATTAAGTTTTATACTTTTTATTTTTTCCGCCGTAATGACTTTCGGTGAGTAGGAGCTCCTCCCAGCAGACATCCTAAAGCCGAGTTCCAAAGTTTAGCTATGGAGGCTAACTACACGTGGGACAGGTAGTCTCATTTGGACTTGTGCACGGTTTGTTGAATGTTAAAACAGAGCCGATATATTCAAGTAAAGGTTAGAGTAGAATGGGTTAAGTAGGTTGAGATAGAATGGGTTAAGTAAGGTTTCGGTTCATTTATCGTGCAGAATAACGGATATAGGATGGCAATTGTATGTTGGTAATGATTACTGATATTTTCATTAGTGTTATTGTAATTTAGATTCCTCATTTTGTACCCTTCGGATACCGACTGGGACAAATTATTTCGCTTAAGATCACCGCCGTACGCTTAATCCTGCTGGGTGAATGATAACTAGAAATACAGTGCAAAAATTTTCGTCATTGGGTATCTGTCGGAATGATTTCCTATTTCCGAGCTTAAAGAAAGGTGGATAAGGTTACTATTCGCTTTATAATCTTCATTTATCATTCATCTTATTTCCGTTTATTTTAATGTCATCATAATGTTATTACGTGGATGATTATTCTCAAATTCCAATTAATATCCTGTTTATATATTGAGTTACACATTTGACACCATCATTATGAATTATAATGATCGTGATCTCCACGACTCTTTCACAGCATGCGAGCTGCTCCGCAATACAGAAAGAAGCAGCGGCCTAGCAATGGTAGCGAGCTCCTGAATTATAGAAGCACAGATTTTAGACCACCACTGGAACGGAGCCAAAAATTTTCGCGTCGAGTCAAATCGTGAAGCGAAGCCATTTGAAACGTGTTGTGCCAGAACGCTAATGGGCTCCGTAAAGCCTTTCTTCGAGTGATCGATGCCTTGAAATGCCGCCGGCGGCGCGAGGGAGCGGGTGCATCATTTGATGCTGGTGAGTGTTGTGATGATCGTCAGGGGACTCAATGCAGGGTGCTCTGAAAAAATGTGCGCACTCAAACTGTGTATTTTGTTTTGGTTTTGGAGTTTATGGACAGATACTCGTTTAATGAGTAAAATTCACAATTAAAACAGCGAGTATTGTGATGTTCACCAAGAGACTCAATGCAAGATGCTCTAAACAAATGTACCCACTCGTTGGCGGTATAATCTTAATGTATTTTGTTTTGGTGTTGGAGTTTATTGGCAGACATTCGTTTAATGAGTTAAATTCACAAATTGGACACAAGCGAGTATTGTGGTGATTAGCTGGGGACTCAATGCAGGGCGCTCCGAAAATGTACTTACTCGTTGACTGCCTAATCTCTAACATGTAGTTTGTTTTGGTGTAGGAGATAATTGATAGAGAGACATGTTTAATGCGTTAAATTAACAAAAAAGAACACAATGGTTAAGAATAAAGAACGGTCAAATTTTCTAAGTGAGAAAAGTTAACCATCTACTTTTTTACTTTAGGAAAGTTAACTGCCGTAAAAAACTTACTTGCACATGGAGCAAAAACAATACACGAGTTACTCAGTTAAAGCATGAATAAATTCTTTGGGGCACTTTGTTTTCAAGTTGAACATATGGTTGGTTTTACGAAGTTATCGTCTGGTATCATTCTGTATCGAACCAATATTACAGTTTTATAAGAGTAACGCCAGTTATTATTAACTCTTGTTCATATGTTAATCCACCTTCATTTGTTAGTGGCATAGTTTTTTATTCACGCGTTGTGTTTCTTTCAAAAGGACCATCGGAGAATTTCAGCCTTGAGTCGCTAACACTCCCTAATCCAGAAAATAATTTTAAAGCGTTTTCAGTTTCATGCTGAAACTTCCGTATTCAATGGGCATTAGTAACATGAAAAGCATACATTTTTGTAGCCAAAATTTTATAAATTTTATTCCATATCGGAGGAATTTGTTGAACGTGTTACCGTTTCGTTGCTGAATAGTTGTTTCGTCATTGCATTAATTGCGTAACTGGAATAGAAATTTTTATTTTTCTTGTAGTCAAATGATCGAGAAGTGCATAAATTCCACTATTTATTGAGCCGCCGACGGGAATGCCTCCGGTCGTACATTGTGACGTTCAAGACACCTCATTGGACCTTATTCTCTTCAAAACTAGCTCGATTCTCTTTAGTCACATGTTCGTTGCGTTGGCTAAAGGAATTTGTCAGAGGCACTTTCAGCTATGTACCGCAGATTAACAAAGCTGGGGTGGAAAAGTGCAGTTGCGTTGCTAAGTTTGTAATCAGGTAGATCCTACTTCCTTGTTAATTTTCTTGTGGTTCTAATATTGTTCCAGCATCCCTTTCCCCAAGTAAACTTGTTTCTTCTGATGTCGATTTTGTTTGTTAAAACAATCGTGCGTAATTTTCGAATGTAAAAACCTTTTTCTCAACCTCATTGTTCATAAGCCTCGAAATGGTACCCAATTCTTATATTAGTTGATTATTGTTTCACAAAACTTATACATTTCAGAGCTGCCTCAAGGAAACATCCTACCATCGAGGTTAAAATAGTCTAGCAAACTCTGTATTTATTACCTATGCTATGTTTCCACTTTATTTGCACTGCAGTCACAAACGACCTTTATTTCTCCTTCAGCCAAATGCAATCGGGCAGATATTTGGCTCTACTTACTGAATAAACTCGTGTGAAATAAAGGGCCAAGACTTTCGTTGCGCGTTCACATATGTTTTGTTTAACTAGTTGGCTCAAGGAAATACAAATAACAAGAAAAGATGCAATTGGGAGTTCATTGATCTCTTACAGGTATGACTGAGAACCCTGTTAACAATGAGGCTCACCGGCGGCTTATAGACCTTACTGTCAGACGCTGAGCACCAGAGTCTGCTAATTTGAAGCGCAAACTCGAATCAATAAAAATACCATTACATTGCATGTGAGTTCAATGATTGTAGATCGAACGTAAATGAGGTAAAATGTAGATCTGAGCAACGAAAATGAAATATGGGTTTAACAATCGAAAATTGAATAAAATGTTTATTAAAGCAAGGGAAATGACGTAAATTTAGTTATGGGCAAAGAAAATGAGTTAAAGTGTAGATATGAGCAACGTAAATTGGATAAAATGCCGATAAATATATGCAACGAAGGTGAGATACATCTAGAAATGAGCAACGAAAATGATAAGTACATTTAGACACTTAGCGTCTTCTTACAGAAGTGTCATTGGGCATATTGCTTGAGGGACACTTGCGTTCTGCATATCCGCAGTCCTAATGCGGTCAGTTACACGGTCTTCTGCACTCAATACTTAATACTCAATACTTAATACTTAATGCACTCAATACACTGCACTCGGTCCTTTCTCTTCGTTGTCTTGAGATTGCCTTTGATGTGGCCAGGGAATCTCGGGCTAACTTATTAGCCAATAAACGGACCATAGCCCTTTCAGGAGCATGGGATAGGCTGTAGCTTCAGATTAGTAAGGTTTGTCAGAGCTATGTTATGAGGACTGGCGCGCCATGGCAGGGGAGATACTCTTAGGTTATAACCTCAGCTATAGATAGGCCTTCGGGACTTAATCTTTCATGCCCACTTTGGTTTTTCCGTTTTCATGCCTTCTTCGCCATCTCTTCTTTGTCTTTTGTTTCTCTTCCTTTCAAGTTTGTTATCTCTATGCGCAGGGTGTCCTGTGCCAGAACACACCTACTGCAAAGATTCCCCGTTACGGCCCGTTCTCTTCGCTCTCTCACGATCGTCGCTCTTGTGGCTTGGGAATCTCAAACAAACCAATAACAGTAACGAGCTGCAGCTGATATCAGCAGATGTGGGTGATGAAAAATGTTTGATTGCTTGAACAAATTTTATGAGGAGTTTGATTCAAATTTTACTGAAATCACATGTGTTCCACTGCATAGAATGAAGGGTAGAGAAATCGTCATATTAACTAGGCGATACTAAAATACCCAGAAATTTAATTTATCTATTCTAGATCATCAATTGAGGTATCCATGCAATTAAACTTTTGGGAATTCAATTTGTTAGAAATTTATGTTCATCTTTTCCATTAATTTTTGAATTTTAGAGCTAAAAAAAATTCAGAACTGATGAAATTCCCAACTATGTATAAAAAGTGGTTGCATACTTCGCAAAGGTTCCTTATTTGATGATAAGTCATAGGGCCACATTTTACTTTTATTAGGTGGACTAAAATTATCAGTAAAAAAAACGCTTTCCATACTTTTGGAATTATGCAACGAAAGCTATAAGAAAATGTGGGAACTTAGCTTTTACTGCACTAATTCCTGTACAACCGTCTTAACAGCTAAAACTTACTACCTCAGATGAATAAAAAATATTTCTTGTTAATAACAGTAATAAACTACGTACATTAGTGTTAGTTAACATCATACATATAATGGTTGGGAGGAGTGAGGGGACTAGTTAGCGTTTCCATGTGTTGTATGACCGTAAGTGGTGTCTTGATTCTTAATTCCACATAGATGCGGAGGCTGCAGAGGTAATATATAAAATTGTATAGAATTGCACCCTTGATAAGGTAGTTATTGAAACTTTTTCTGAATAAAATCCTCTCTTTTGGTCTTAGAAGATCAAATTTTTTCTGGGCACAAGCAAACCGTAAAACAGAAAAAGACTAATCTAACAAACTCCCTTTAAGGTGGGAAACTAAAGAATTAAACACATAAAGAGAGGATTAAGACAACTCATTGAGAAATTTGACTCAACAAGAACCTTAAAGGTGAAATGGAAAATATTATCTCGTCCGTAAATTTATATTTAGGGGAATGGTACTGTATATTTAAAGGTAAATTGGAGCAATACCGACTCGGGTTATACACATGTGCGCACATGAAACTGTTGATAACGGCAAGGTTAGGCCTGAATCTCTACCATACACCTCGACCATAACATTAATTATGCCTTCATCTCGAATAATTAAGGAACTGTTTGATAAAGCGAATTAGAAATTACGATGGAATTATAACTTAAGATGAAAATCACGATAGAAATATAACTTAAGATGAAAATCATGAAAGAATTATAATTTAAGATGTTAAATATAAAAGAACTATTTTTAAGTGATAATCATGAAGAAATGATAGTTTAAAGTAATAATGCTGGCATAATTTACAATTTTCTCGCTACATTTTATGAAGACAAGTGATGACGATGCGCCTCCTGGAATTTCATGACAGCTTAAAATCAGGCCCCGTGATCGTTCAGGGCTGTAGTTAGTTGGCTATGCTGCAACAAAGAATGGAAGATGGGTTTTGTTTCCAGTTTTCCCAGAACACTGTGTCAAGTGAGAAAAAATACAGCCCGTCTCCAAAATCTTAGAACAAGAATGTGGGTACTGGAAAGAAGAATAGTGCCAATGCTTTGGAACCAGACATGATGGGACGTGGATAGAAGGGAGCGTGATTGTGCATTGCAACAGACATGATATTGGACTTTTGATAGAAGGAAGCACGCCAGGGCTCTGGAAGCAAACGTGCTAGGGCATTTGGTGTAAGGAATCGAGCGGGATTGTGCATTGAAATTGACATGATAAAACTTTGGGTAGAAGGAAGCATACGAGTGCTTTGAAACCAGACATGACAGGACTTGAGATAAAGGGAAGTACACCAGTGCATTGAATGCAAACACGACAGGACATAGGGTGTACGGGAAGGAGCGTGAGATATGTAGGAGCAACAGCTCGACACCTCCGTGAAGAGACGAACGAGAGAGGAGCCAGCAAGAGCAGCGCTACAGGCAGGCAGGCTGTACTGATCGATGCTGAAGGCAGCAGCAGCTCATGCCTGCTTCAGTCCAGTCTGCTCGGAGCGAGCTGTCCAAAAGGTGTGCGCTGCAACGGTTGGTTCACCTCGGAGCCCCCTCTGCCATTGCGGCACCTCTGCAATGGAGGCGTGATCCTTCCAAAAACTATTTATTATTTACTAGCCTCCGTGGGAAATAGCCGAGCTGTGTCGCCTGATGTGCCCATCCCATGATCTTCGTTACAAGAATTAGGTCGGTTTTTACAGCTTGGCCATTACGAAGGTAGCTTTGGGTGGTCATCTTTAGAGATGTGACTTGCCTATGGATAGCATGCAACTTAACAGTCTTCCCTTATTTCTCGTAAGCTTTGTTTTTGAGTGTCCACTCGTATTTTAAAATGGGATGTTTCCTGATGTTTCCATTGTTCTTGGCTTCCAGGACTCTTGCGGGACTCGCTTTGTTATCTTCTTGTCCTACTCAGCTCTTTATACGGATTTTTTAAACAAAATCTGAGAATTTGGCGGAAAATTAGTAGATTTTGATACGTTTTCAGAGATATAAAAAAATCAAGCCGTATTTGAAGTTTTTTTCATATTTTTGGCAAATCTGTGCTCGATTTACTTATAAAATCGAAGTTTAGTAACTCCATCAGTCTGCTTTTACTTCTCCATTCTTGCCAGACGATATTTCTTTGTGTGTCTACCGCTCGCTTTCATTCCTTAAGTCAGAGCGCGATTTATACCGTAATGGGTATGAAATTAATGTAACTTGCTGTCATTGGATTGATAATATAATTGGCAGCGCTTTTTACCCTTTTAAATAAATTATTATAACTGAGTGTGCATTGACTCATCCAGTACAGATTTTTATAAGTAGCATATGTTAATATTTTACTGATCCAGAGCACTTTTTATCTAATTTTGTCAGCGTAAAATTTGCATGATTCCCACCCAAACTGTTGCTTCATACCCTAAACCCGTAGATGCAATGAACAGACCTGTTCGTCTTCATCGTTAAGTTGTAAGTTTCTGTTTATTTCGTAGATTAGGTCTTAAAAACTTCAATTTATGAAAATGATTTTAAAGCTTTATCTGAAATGATTTTAGTTTTACGGATCAACTTAAGCGATGAATTCCAGGTACGGTCTTCCAGTGGTTGCCCAAAACTGTTTTTTGAAAATTCAATAATATCAATATGATTTTCATTTAGATGGACAAATTCAAGCAATAAATGTCATAATCGACAGCTGCTTCAAAACTTACAACTTCTATAGTATAGATCGCTGCTGCTATCCAATTTTTCTCTCATTTGTGGATTGATTTGATGCTTGCAACACTTGTTTTATACATCTCTCTTATTGCTAGTTCTAACTTCATAAAATTGAAAACTTATTTCTCATGGCTACTACTTATTTTTCTTGCGATACTTCACTGAGAAATTTTTTTTCACAAAATCGACACACTTTTGTGTGTCAAGTTGTAACAAAAACAGCACACAAAAGTGTGTCAACAATATCCATTATCAGTCTACGTATGCCCATGACACACTTTTGTGTGTCATGGGCTTATACGACACACTAATGTGTGCCAACCGTGGCACACTTAACGTAAGTCAATTTTATTTCCCATAAATATTTCACTTTCTAAGACTGGCTACTGATAACACTAACAGACAATTTCTAAGAAATAGAAGGAAAATTAGCGAAAGTATTAGGATTTTTGGGGAGGATTATACTCCATTTAAAAACTCTTAACACAATTCATTTTTCTACAAAAAACATTTCAGCCATTTGAAAAGTGAAGATGTGACTTAACTCATAATAGCTTTAATTTGTGGTCAAAGGAAATACTTCAATGTGTATCAAAATGTTTGTGAATAGCCGTTTGACACACTCAGGTGTGTCAAAGTTTCTCTCAGTGCACTTATTGATTGGAAGGCATCCGTTTATGAGCTCGGTGATCGTGAAAACGTTGCGACCCCCGAAAATCATATAATAATTCTACTTTTTCTTTCCTTTGTTAGTTACTTAGTTAGTCCGTCAGTTACCCTTTAAGTAATTGGATACAAGCAAATTAAGGGAAAAAATAATACATAATCATCTATATATTAATACTGTTGTAACTATGTGTGTCACACTCTCCATCAATAAATACAAAGACCTTTGTGGTATCTATGCTACAGCTCTATTATAAACTTTTACTCTCAAAGATTACATCCCTTAGCCTGATCGTTCCGTACATAACACATTGAGCTTCAAGCGGGATCATAGTTTCGATTGAGTGTCGTTACCGATCAGCCTAGAATAGGTCAGGCTGAAATAGGTTATATTAGGTTAGCGTAGGTTATGTTGAGTAGGATAGGTTATGTTGGGTTAGGATACGTTACATTGGGGTAGGATTGGTTTTGCTGGGTTTGGATTGGTTATGTTCGGTTAAAATAGCTTACTTTTGAATTATTTTGTGGGTCCATCTAGATTTTTAATGATATTGACCCGGGGAGTTTTACGGGTTCTGCTAGTTTAAATTATTCTGTTAGAAGAGACTTTAAAGTTGCTGAAATAAATTTAAAATGTACATCATTATCAAAGTTTTGAAGTTGTTTCATCCTACGGGGTAAATTTTACGATACAATGTATAGTTTATAAGAAACATGGCTTCCCAGAAAACAAGTGTCACTTTTTAACGTTTGAACGTTAAAGGTTTAAGATAAACTGTTTTTTAACGATTTTTTGTCAAATTTATTGACCACCAGTGATGCATCAAGTAGGTTGACATCTAAAAGGTATAAGATCAACTGTATTAAACCATATTTTGTCAAACTTATTTACCCCCAGTGATGCATTAAGTAAGTTTTCGAGTAGAAAAATTACGTTGAATGAATTTAATGTAAACGTTTATATTTCGTGTGTTCTCTGTGATGTTTTGAATGTGGGATACAAGAATAGCCATACTAACATTCGTTAGTTAGCACCAATATTATTATGAATACATAAAAAAACGCATTGTATCAACATTTATATGTAAATGGTAATATTATTTCGAACATATCGGCAAGCCTTATTAACATTCGTATGTTTATACGAATATTATTGCGATTACATAGACAAGCCGTGCTAACATTCGTACGTAAGTATGAATATCATTACAAATATATAGAAAATACGTATTAGAATTCATTGCTCATGATCGGAACACAACATAGGGCAGGGCTGGCCTACAAAGTATTCAGTCTAACTTTTTCGCCGCCTGCATGCATGTTTTTCGCCGCCCAAGTAATTAAATTGCTTGGGCGTCTAAAAACATGCATGCTCCAGCGAAAAAGTTTGACTGGGTACAAACATCGCCGGAGCTACGCAGCTGACAGTGCAAGTTTACTTAACGCTTCAGAGACCAAAGTCTTTATCGAAAGGAAAAAGAAAAACAGATTTTTTGAAAAAAAATGATGAACATTAAGGAATCCCTCACATCATTCAAAAGTTCATACCGATCTGAGTTTCATGAGTGATAATTCCTGGGGCATCACCGTAATCTTTCGGTGTAAAGCAAAACAATTTGGCCGTAACTGGGCTAAAAGAACATACGCTACCAGATGTACCACTATATCGAGAAGAACTTACGCCGCTAGAACTTCCTTACGCTGAACTTACTCTTGAAAGAACTTACGCTACCAGATGTACCACTGCATCGAAAAGAACTTACGCTGCTAGAACTTGCTTACGCTGAACTTACTCTTGAAAGAACTTACGCTACCAGATGTACCACTGCATCGAAAAGAACTTACGCTGCTAGAACTTGCTTACGCTGAACTTACTCTTGAAAGAACTTACGCTACCAGATGTACCACTGCATCGAAAAGAACTTACGCTGCTAGAACTTGCTTACGCTGAACTTACTCTTGAAAGAACTTACGCTACCAGATGTACCACTGCATCGAAAAGAACTTACGCTGCTAGAACTTGCTTACGCTGAACTTACTCTTAAAAGAATTTACGCTACCAGATGTACCACTGCATCGAAAAGAACTTACGCTGCTAGAACTTGCTTACGCTGAACTTACTCTTAAAAGAACTTACGCTGCCAGAGGTATCACTACATTAAAAAGAACTAACGTGGCCTGAACTTACTCTTAGAAGAACTCGCGCTGCCAGAGGTATTACTACATTTAAAAGAACTTACGCGGCCTGAGCTTACTTGACTCTGAACTTATACTCTTAAAAGAACTCGCGCTGCCAGGTGCACCACTGCATACATCGACGTACCCTGAATTGTTGAATATTTTTTTCCAGTGAGAAGACCCGTTCTCTGTGCAGCGTGCAGACACCGCAGGGAAACATAGCGAAATTTGGAGGCATTGTTTAACACAACTATATTTATTGGTTTTATTACGTTGTGTCAAGGTCGAGTTAGTGCTTTCGTAATATTTCTGTTTCTTTTCATTTTACGGCACACGTGCTACGCTTTCATGATGACTGTATTTTTTACTGCTTTCAAAATAACAAAATAATAACTTCGAAAGTTTGAGCACAATTTCATTCGGTGACTTTATTTTTTGCATCGCAAAAAAACTTTCATAATGACTGCTTTGTCTATTGCTTTGACAGTAAACGCTTTCTTCTTTATAAGAGCAGCATTCATTTCTGAGTCCATATTAATCATAAGTGGAAACTAAGGAAACGTTGGGTAAATTTCAGTACTTATTTTAAGCAGCATCCTATGTCTAGGAAACACTCCACTGAACTTAGTTTCAGCTGGTGCCACTCATGAAGTAAGCGATTGTAGCACGACAAAACGTTTCATTATACTAACAAATGCGTGTGTTACGATTGATGAAAAACGGGTGCGTGTTTTACGGTAGATAAGAATCGGGTTTTGGTCATGCTGTCACTGCTGAGAGCGTCCGACTGAACCGAGCAAGCGCTACTCGGAAATTGTTCTATGTTCGTCTTCTATATTGCATATTGGCTTTGCTGCTATCGCGCGAGTATCTCGTGCGCAGGCTATCCTTTCGTAAACAGTCTTATTTTATTTGATCATCGACTGCGTATTGCTCGCATTAATTGCTGGTGTTCTGCGTCGCATGCTCGCATTTATATGCATTGCACTCGCCCGGGAAATTGTAGTTTAGTTGACCTTGCTTTGCAAAACCACGGGTCAAGAATTGTTAGACAACTATAACACAGTTCAATAAAACCAACGGCCGGATTTTGTGTAAATTTATATCGTCGTAGCATTTCAGGCGGTGGTGTACGTTCACTTAGAAGAACTTCCACTGCCAACTCCACTGCTATGAGGATGTAAATGGCTTCCAAGTTCAACTGCAGTTTTGAAACACATCCGAATGACTCATCAGATGATAACTCGTAGGATTCAAGTCCTAAGTCATCTTTTCCTCATGGTGTTCTTACATGGCATATGTGCATATTGTATGGTAGTTTGACATCCTCCGTATCTTTCTTCAGTTTTGTGGTATCAGTGACAGTTCATGAGTTTGAACACAACTATCATACTTTTGAAATCAAATGTGAAACATGTACTGACGACTAGTTATCGATTGCAATAACACCAAATTCATGTATGATATCCTGTTGGACTGATCATTTTCAGTGACCGTATTGACAATAAAACCACTACCACGTAGATACCAAACAAAACTCATATTATTGTGCCACTGCGTTCGACGCCTTTTGAATTATTCTGAAAGTGATATCAAACTTCACAGCAGTGGAATTTTGTGAGGTTTGGTATACTGTGAGGATACTGTGTGTAATAGTTTTTGTTTCTTCTTTTATGAAATAGAATTCACGTGTGTGACCACCATTTGGACTAGCAAATGCGATGCACTTTGCGATCAATTGCTGCTCATAATTCTTTCGTTACCACCGTCTCGATTGCAACATGAAGGCTCCTGCATTAACTATAGGTTTTGACTCAGCTAGTCAGCTGTGCGGAATTGACGTGCAGCTCAGCAGTAAAAGTCAAGCCGTAGTGTTCAAGTCCATAAAAATAGACTACCTCTTCTGTTCTCTGGCTTATTATACTTTCTTCTTCTTGACCCTCTAAAGATTAGTTCAGAGTCAAGTGTGAAGCTTCTGTTTGATCAAGTTTGATTATCAAGAAACCATTATCGTCAATTTTTTATTTTAATTGCTAAACAAATCGACTTGAGTTTTTTCAAAATTTATAAGTATCGTCTGGAATAGCAACGTTAGTTCTATCACTCCGCAATTATCATTACATAATAGATGCTCCATGACGGATACGCGTGAATAAATTTTAGGTATCGTTGAAGAACTGATTATTCTATTTAGGAACCATTATCTCAAGTGGGTCAGCCATTTATTAATTCAATCCAATAAAGTTATTTCCTCGCATTGAAAACCTGTTGTGCTTCCCATTGTGCCTCAAATTTGAAGAGTTATACTAATTGGGACCGACTCAATGTATCACTCGATCATTCCAATCACCACACAGATCTTATTGATTTGGAACTTTTCATTGTTTAAGTTCTCATATTTGTCAATGAATCGAAGGGACGAGCAAAAAAAAACAACAAAACACAAAAATACTGGTAGATATAAAACTTAAAAATAAAAACAAATTAAATGTTTAAACTAGTAATGGCGTGCCCGCGACGAAAAGAGAGAAGACACTTCGAATGTCATTTAGAGTGGGCCTAAGTTTAAAAATGTATAGAGACTCATGGATACGTAAATAAATCACGTGTGGGGCTCTTGAAAGGACTTTAGAATGGTTCACGGAAACAGGGACAAGCTATGTACTTCAAAGTACGCAGGTCTGTCGTATTACCGTTATCTTCTCCTCGTTATATCTTCCTCAGAGCAATGCTGAGATAGTGTGTTTCCATCCACCCACTGCAACCAATCAAAAACCGAATAGAAACAATAATGTCTTAGTCAACTATCGTTCATCTCGCTTAGGGCAGAAGGCTCTGTCCATATCAGGCGCTTTACTGTGGAACAAACTTCCCCTGAGTATTAAAGTCCCTCAAAGACCGAGAGAATTTAAAGCCAAAATAACTCGTCATCTAGCGTCTCAAGAATAATTCTTAGTTACAGAACACACAAAATAAGTCCTGTCGAATCTCATTTGCCTGGTATCTCCATTGCTCAAAAATCTCCCTCGCTTATTGTTTTATAATACAAGATATCACAAAACAGTTTTAGAGTAAGCGTAGGTAGTGTGATTTGATCGCCTATACGCTGCCGTCTGCAAACATGCTTACTTGAATATGTGTGTACGTATATAGGTGTATGTGGGCATATGGGTGTGCACATGTGCACGTACACCTGTGTGCACTAGAGTAGATAAACCAATCGAAGGTTGCATTTTATGTCATTCCTCTCCATTTCTGTGCAAGCATCAAACTAGACCGTCATGGTACCTATGTGTGTGTGTGTGTTTATCAATTGCAGACATTCTGCACCATACTACAAAGATATTGTGATTTACTCTCTAATTTGAAATTGTAAAGCAACCATGTATAAAAAGCAATACATTCGTTGCGTGATCACCCACTTATACTGCAGTATTATGCTTATAGTTATATGCTTATAATAATGTGATTCCTATGTCTGTTTATCAATTGCCGACAATTTGCGCCATATTTCAAAGATAATGCGATTTTCTTTTCTAATATGAAACCTTTATAGGACATTAATGTTTTCTTTCTTATTCACATCCCAAAATCGTTTTCATGTTTCAGACTTAGGTAGACTGTTTTGTGCCACTATTTGTAGTACGAAATTTTATAAAATTCATGCCATAATAAAAGATATTTTCTCCGTTTCCCTCGATTGGAATTTCTGGTTTATACTGACTGGTTTTACACTGATATTCGCGCACATGCTTACTTGTATAAATCTGTACGTGTGCACGCTGTGCGTATGACACTAAATAGAATGCGTATGTATTGCTTCGATGAATAGAAATGCATTTGTGTATCCTTACGAGTTTGGTGTAATTATGTGCGTGCATGTGTATATGTGTATATTTGCGTGTATATGTGCACACATGTGCGTACTAGACTGACAACTAGCATTTTACTGAAGATAATGGTCTTTTTTCTGTTTACTCTCAACTTGTAACATTACCTTACTCGTCTTGTCTTTATTATTGTAAAGCATTCATGTAAAAACTATACATTTGTTGTGCGATCATCCACTTTTTGTTTAAATAAAATGCTTATCAACTAATGACCGCTATGTTAAAATTGTTGGATTAGAAATACAAAACTTATTATCTTCTTGGTCCTCATGCTTATGTGTACGTGTATACATGTATATGTATGTGTGTATATGTACATGTATGTATATGTATGAATATATATGTGTGTGCATATGTATACGGATGTATATTTATATATACATATATTTTTTTCATGCTTCCTCACAATGACACTTTTGAACATTGGCCGAAACAAGCGATTCATGTATTATTTCCTGGCTTCAAGAATTGCGAAGTTTTATGTCATGTACATGTAAACTGTCAAAAATGTTTTCACCTCACAATGAAAATGCATCGTCCATGAAATTGTGTTGTCTCTTATAATTATCATTACATGTATTATCAAATGTAGATTAAGCAAGATTAGGAGTACATTGCCCTCAATCATTTCTTTTCGACTAGTGACACGAGTTTTACAATACTCGTGTGTGTGTATCATCTAAATGTATTAATTTTAAGAGATTTTAAAAACCAATGATGGTACTTTTGTACCATCTATATTGGAAATATACTGTTTTTCTTTTTTTTTTTTTTTTTTTTTTCTTACCGCACTACCCACTATCTTCTTCTGGTCACGTTTTGCGCCGCACTAGTGATGTATATTGCCTTGATTTGTATATTGCCACTGAGAGTTGTCACGTATTGAGTCACACTAGTTGTTTATATTGCCATAAATTGGGGCACACTGGTAATACATGTCTTCATATATAGAGTGTTTTTTTTTTGTGCGGACAAATTTTAACCTTTGGTAGAAGAACTCAAAATAAATCGATTTTCACGAATGATTAACTGCCCAAAACTCCTTATTTTTC
The DNA here is from genome assembly GCA_030386875.1 of Morinoia aosen. NCBI lineage: Eukaryota > Metazoa > Arthropoda > Malacostraca > Amphipoda > Talitridae > Morinoia > Morinoia aosen. Next base: position 16,513,107 of record CM059574.1, read on the forward strand.
GAGCTATTCATATATTTCGAGCTATTAATATATTATGTTTCGAGCTATTTATATATTATATTCCGAGCTATTCAACTCGAGCATGCTACGCGCGCTCCAATGTTAGAGCTAGTCTTGATAGTTCCGACCTCACTAAAGCAGGTTTTGTTGCTTTACACTAAAACCTGCACATCTTACAGCTACAAAAAATATCTGTAATTTAAATATTTAGGAAATTAACACCAAGCCATCAATGATAAACTTTAGCAGTTATTTCATTAAATTATTAAAAGACTCATTTTTAAAATTTGTGAGAAACTGTTTCGTCAGAGATATTGAAGGATATTAATAATAAACTATGAATTAATGCTCAGCTTTTATTTAACAAACGAGTCTTATTACAGAAGGTGTTGGAAATGGCCTCCATTAACCTCGCCGCGCTTAGAACATCTCGTATCATCGAGTGAGCGCCTTTATTACCGACATTGTTAGATGCTTAATAGCTTGACTCCGCAGATATTTTCCCTAACCGTAAAATGCTTGCAGTTTTTATTGTAAAGCAACAAAAACCTACTTCAGTGAGGCTAACATTTGCATGTACGTAGCATCCTACTTAAAGTTTTTAAGTTTCTTTAAGTCCTTATAACTCGAAAGCTAAGGTGTTTTTAGCACTTTATCATAGGCCTACGTGAAAATTGATTTATTTTGAATTTTTCCACGTATGGTTGAAATTGAAATTTCTTCTCACAAAAAAATCCTATATAGGGCCAAGTTAGAGTTATTAATATTATCATGTATTATGCGTCATTGTGTCACCCTTGAGTTACATATATTGACACGTATTGTGTCTTACTCGAATTATAGATTTATATTTAAATCAATATATTCACGTTAGTTAATTTTTAAATCCAGTGACGATACGTTGTTTTGTTCTCTGTACCAGAACGCAGGTGAAAGCAATCGAAAGTGATGTAGCAAATATTTCGTATGCTTGGCAATGTTTGGTGCTACGAGATGTAGCAAAACGTAGGTAGTTCCAAAATACCAATAAATCATTTTGTTGTCCGAAAATACTCGAACTAGAACACACCACGTAATTAAGTGCCAAACTCGAAAACAACACGCATACTATATAGTTCTACTTTGAAGCTCGCGCCAACTCTCAGCGCATTTCTTAACAGAAGTCGTGCGCCCAAAGTCAACCCCTCAAAATTCTGCTTTCTCGCTAAAACGAAGTGAAACCGCGAGCATCAGCCACAATGTCCTCACAGCTCCCGGCAAACGAGGGAGGTCAACACGGCTCCGGTTGCCTTCTTGCTGGGCTCGGGTCCATGATAGCAAACCCGCGGGCTGGTCTTGTTCTTGTGGCTTGGGTTCTTGTGGCTTGTGCTCTTGTGGCTTGGGGTTCTTGTGGCTTGGGGTTCTTGTGGCTTGGGGTTCTTGTGGCTTGGGGTTCTTGTGGCTTGAGTTCTTGTGACTTTTGTTCTTGTGGCTTGGGATTCTTGTGCTTTGAGTTCTTGTGCTTTGAGGTCTTGTGACTTGTGTTCTTGTGGCTTGGGGTTCTTGTGACCTGGGTTCTTGTGACTTAGGTTCTTGTGTATATCGTACATAGTTCTTGAGTCTAACCTTGCATAGATTAGATTGCTCTTGCTGTCTCAGCACCAAAAGTTTAGATGTGAAAATCATTCTTTATGCTGAAATATTAGTTTGTGATTTTATGAAGTGTTAACAAAAGTCTATTGGTATCTAAAGTTCAGAATGCTGTCTTCATTTCAACATATGCCATCGAGTCAATTTCTGCGATTTCTTCCTGACTTTCACAAGACCTTCTACTCCTCGTGCTAACTCAATTTCAATTCGCATTTCTGATATGGCATTCTAATATATATTGTAACATTCAAATTGAATGGAAAAATATCGATTACTACATTCAAATTTAATGGAATAATATCTATTACAACATTCATATATAATGAAATAATATCTATTATAACATTCAAATTTAATGGAATAATATCTATTATAAAATTCAAAGTTAATGGAATAATATCTATAATTTCATTCAAGCTACATGAAGATCCAGTATTTCCACGCATTCGATATTACGATAACTCCAAATACACCAACTTGAAGTGCTCCTCAACTTTGAGACCGAATCATACAGCTAGGTTCGTGTAAGGTTTCTAAGCGTGGGCGTGGCGGAACGGAGGGAGGGCAGGGCGTAGGCTGAGCCGACCTAACACGTTCTTCCTCCCGTAATGGGCCGTATGTGTACCGCTAGGTAAATTGCTCATTCCTGTACCGGTATAAATGAGTGAAATTTCATCTGTTTCACGACCTTTTTAAAAAAATCTTATCATGCGAGGTTAAATGAAATCATGCAATTTTATATTCCGTGTTTATTAGGAAGAATAAAAATTATTTGAGCAGTAAAGTCGATTTCCCTGTTTTGCGACTTACAACCTCACCAAACCAACCGTTTATTAACAGCCTCGGACACGCGGTGAACGTATTTAAAAAATTCTCCTGCTGCACCGCTGCAATTACGTGAATGATTTACCGCCTCTATTCAAGATCATTCAGGAAATTCTACTTCTGTTAGTGTACCATCTCTCGTTCAACGTCTGCTCTTCTCTCGTCAGTCTGAAAAGTGAACATGCGCAAATTCCTTTGCAAATTAACTTTCAAGTGCTTAGACTGTGCTTATACATAATAATATTAAAGGTATAACTAAGCTTCATAGCCACCCTAAAAATCATTCTCAAACTCAACCTGAACAAATCAACGTTCCGTGTGATTGGAAAAAATCCAAATTCCTTCCTAAAAGATCAAAATGATAAGCTTTACTTGCGAAAAATTACGGCGCCTAAGTTTGTGAGGTCGGTGACGTGTGAAAATGTGCAGCGCATCCCGGTGATTTACTTCTAATATTATTAGTTTTAAATTGTATCATTTGCATGTCAGTCCCCCTAAGCGCTTCCATGCATGCCACGCTGCAGTGACGCGGGTTCCAGAGGCAGTGTCAGCATCCACTTGCTGATATTACGTTAGGCTCAGCTTACACGGATGAAAATTAGACGCCGGGATTCATCAAATGCAGGGTCTAATTCAACACAGCAAGAAAATAGACATAATACTACAAAAATAAAATTCACTTTTTGCTTTATTTGCAGATGAATAATGTATTAGTAATATGGGGTGAAATTTTCCGAAAAACTCGGGCTGTTGACTTATTAACTGTTTATTGTTTTGAAGGATGAAATTTGATTACACAATTAACCGCAATATTTATTTTAAATTTATGTTACAAACACTTCTATTCTATGAGAAGCAGAGAGGGAAAAAGTTGCATTCATGTTCTCTTGCGTAAATTATTCTATAAACAGCATTCAGCTGCAGTGACCAGCTGAATTCTGAACCGAAATCTTTCAAGTAGTACTGGGAGTTCGTCTTACTGTTGCAAAGAGTGACAGATCCATGTCCATCCGAACAAACTAAACTAAAATGCACTAAAACTACATATTAAAATTTTAAACTCTCATATAATAGAAGTGTTTGTAATGTAAATTCAAAATAAATATTGCGAGTAATTGTGTAATTAATGTTCATTCTTCAAAACGATAAACAGCAAATATCTCAAAAACCAGAAATTTTACAGAAGAAAAAGTGATTATTTGGCCAGTTTTCATTTGGTGTGCAATTTTGTACCTCTTGTTCTGAAAAACCTTGTATAACACATGTGACAGAGCAGATCTAATGCTTCGTACAACTTCGAGCGACAGCTTAGAATGGCGATCGGTCGAGTACTGTAGCGAGCTTGGAAAAGCAGGAGAGAAATTATTGGGAAAATTATCGTTTGACCCAGAGGCTACTGAGTGATGCAGTTGCGTGAATTTTCTGACTCATCATCGATCTCTTATTGACATGAGGACATAGTACCAAGAAATACAGGTCTTATTCTTTGTATCATTACCATGATTAATTATATTAACTATTTGACCCGAGCGAGTTAGTCTTATTTCTTCTGTGGTCAAACCATGAAAAATTTGTCATTCCGTTCGCTATCACGTATGGTAATATGATTAATTTTAGTGTTATTGCATAGAAGTTTAAACAACTATGACCTTTGTTAGTGGGGGCTGCATAGCGTGAAGTCTACCACAATATAGTATGAGATCTACGTCTATCTAGTACTATAGCGTGAAGTCTACCACAATATAGTATGAGATCTACGTCTAGCTAGTACTATAGCGTGAAGTCTACCACAATATAGTATGAGATCTACGTCTAGCTAGTACTATAGCGTGAAGTCTACCACAATATAGTATGAGATCTACGTCTAGCTAGTACTATAGCGTGAAGTCTACCACAATATAGTATGAGATCTACGTCTAGCTAGTACTATAGCGTGAAGTCTACCACAATATAGTATGAGATCTACGTCTAGCTAGTACTATAGCGTGAAGTCTACCACAATATAGTATGAAATCTACGTCTAGCTAGTACTTTAGCGTGAAGTCTACCACAATATAGTATGAGATCTACGTCTAGCTAGTACTATAGCGTGAAGTCTACCACAATATAGTATGAGATCTACGTCTAGCTAGTACTATAGCGTGAGGTTAGGTTAGGCTACTAATTGTTAATACTTGTTTCCACACATTTAATTTAGCTATAAACAATTTGTACATCTCAAACTGCACCTGGGTATAGGCGATATATGGAGGTAGACCTCACGTTTTAGTAGCACTTGCTAGTCAGCAGAGGTTCTCAACCAAGGGTAAATTTACCCCAGGTTGAGGTATATTTCGGCATTATGTACTTAATACATAAAGCCGAGGTGGTCAATGGTGAAGAAAGGCTGTGTTAGAGTATCTTGTGGGAGGATTTCCGAGAGATTCTTTAGGAGACACGAAAATCATGGAGACACCTCCGCCCACGGCGCCGCACTCCAAGGCCAAGGACGTCAAATGGCCCTTTTCCAGACAAAATTATCAAACTCGGCTCTTTAAAACTATCATTTGGTCGTGATGAATGCTCAGAATTTGGCGACTTTGCGCAATAGAGACGAAATTGATGGATTTAGGTGGGTAAAAGACTTGTATGGTGCTCGTGCCTGTAGTCTATCCAGGCAAATATGGTAGCCATGTTGACTGGCATCACCAACCAAATGTTACTCAACGTATTTTTCTCTAATACTTTTATAGCAGAAAACATGGAGACTGAAGTTATTTCTCTATTATTATGGTTTCAACGGAAGCTTGTGTACAACCACCCCGCAAAATAAAACAACGTATATTATAAATATTGAGGTCTGCCTGTCATTAAACTCTACAAACTTTGTTGGGGTCATATACTCCCAATTAATTGATGATTATGATGACGATGCACAGAAATAGAAACGGTTATTTTTGAAAACGGTTGCATTGCGAAACGAAAGAAGCGGATGTCTTTACACGACGTTCAAAATAAATGTTTAGGACAATCTACAACTATGAGAAGGGCAAGAGTCAATCTCTATGATGGTGTTGAACACGAGTGGAGGTAGTGACGGGTCTCATTAGAACTTTATTGCGTCTGTGACGCCCTTGTTCCTCTGCAGAGAATGTCTCATTTTGCGAGGTCCGGGACAACTGTGCGTGTTTGTCAGGACCTCGAGATCGATTCCTGACCCCGGTAACCCACGCTGGCCTTTTTCTCTCCTGCCACGCTGGCCTTTTTCTCGCTTGACACACTGGCCTTTTTCTCTCCCACCACACTGGCCTTTTTCTCTATTGCCACGTAGGCCTTTTTACCACACTGGCCTTTTCTCCTTTACCACGCTGGCCTTTTTCTCTCCTGCCACACTGGCCTTTTCCTCTCTTGCCACACTGGCCTTTTTCTATCTTGACACACTGGCCTTTTTCTATCTTGACACACTGGCCTTTTTCTATCCTGACACACTGGCCTTTTTCTCTTGTACCAGACTTGCCCTTTTCTCTTCTCCCAGACTGGCTTTTCTCTTATTCCAGACTGGCCGTTTTCTTTTATTCCAGACTGGCCTTTTTCTTTTATGCCAGACTGGCCTTTTTCTCTTTTACCTGGTCTTTTTTTCTTATCCCAGACTGGACTCTTTCTCTTATCCCAGACTGACTTTTTTTCTTCCATCCCAGACTTGAGTTATTTTCACGGTCAAATATCACTTGACACAGAGACAATGTAGCAATTTTAGCCAAAAATCAAAATCTGGGATTCATGTTTCATTAGTATATATTAATTACCAAGCCCTCACGACTAGGAGAACCTTTTCAAAAATAGCTCATCTGCTGTCTAAGTGAAGTTTACGAAGGGAAATTAAATTCACCTAAGGTGTGTGGGCCTCCAGCACTTTTGCCACTTCTCTCTATTTGCTGTTGAACGTCTCATCATCTTCAATACAGGGTAGAAATTGAAAACATCATTTATGGTAGCAATATCATAAATTTTTTACGTTGGGAGTTGGGAGTAATAAATTTAAATCAATGTGTGTACCTTCTCCCATAAAAAAAATCCATTTATACTGTCCAGAACATCATTTATAAAACAATTATATTTTTACTTCCTCCCCTAAAAACATATTTTACTCTTAACAAGTTGTGACAGATAATCCACAAGTACCCCATTAAATCAAGCATAAGGTAGTGAATGGTTCACTGTAGCATGTTACAGGGTGACTTTATTCAAGCTGTAATTAACAGATTGATTAACTTTAAGTGTAAGTTATATTTTGCGACTGGTAGTTACGACGGATGGTTGTCAGGAATCATCTATGGGACTGGATTGGTAGGTGGGACTCTTGGATTATTAGATTGCCCATTATAGACTCCGTGTTCCCTTAGCTCCTTACTGAATGGTGCCTCCCGAATAGTCTCTTTGGAACGCCTTTGTTGAGGTTAAGGAGGAATTAAACTAACATCAAATCTGATTTAAGAATGTTGTTAATAAACCTGGACTGAAGGAAAAACAAGGGAACAGTGTCTTCTATTTACAACGTAACAGCAATATTTTCCCTTTATTCTTTTCTAAGTGTAATTCAGTTCAAGGGAAGTTAAAGCATAGTCTCTCATTTCAAATAAAATCTTCACATAATGGTATTAGCATGAATACATAGTGCACCAAAAAAGAAGTACGCACAGTGCTCATGTATTTTGTTTCATTGTATTTATTCATTGACTAAGATGCAAATCTAACGAGTTAAATATTAAAAGAACATAGGAAGACTTAGCGTCACCTGAAACAAAAACAAAAATATACGAGTAATCGTCATTCGACAGATGAGAACAATATTTTTGGGGACAACATGTCTATTCTATTCCGAACCGCTTGATGCCCCTGCAAATTCTACGTACTACCTCCTCCTTGCCCACACACACAGATGCACTTCACCTCATTAATTTTGCAAAGGTCAGAAAACGAACAACATTGGGTTTTCTCTCATTCACTAGCGTAAAGCTTGCAAAACACACCATCAGGGAATTCCAGTTAAAATTAAAGAGTCTAACTTTTCGTAAAATCTTTGAATGCAAGACTCAACGACACGTAATGTGATTACTCTGCAATTTTCTGTACTAAATTTCCTATCAAAGAACCGCCCGCCTCGTGTCCAAATGAGAACAGTCGCAACCTGTGGTATGAAACTAAATAAGTAGCTCAACTAGGACACAACAAGAGAAGAAACTAGACTATAAATTACAGAGTAAGGCTTCCTGCCGAGTTTTCCACAGAAGAAGCCCTAGTTTACTGCGCCTGACCCCCAGCTCTGGCCTTACTGAAGCCCTACAATCGCGCTGCTATCAGGGAATTATTTTCACCGGCGGCACCGTTTTGTGGCAGATCTTTGTTTGAGAACGCTGCCATGTGCTCTATTCGCTCGATTGAGCACGCTACCATGTTAGTGGGACATCGTGCTCGATCGAGTTCGCTTCCAAGTGCTCGATTCACTCTATTTAAAACGATACCATGTAAAATAGACCATCGTGCTCGTTTGAGAACGCTACCAAGTGCTCGATTCGCTCTATTGAGAACTCTACCATGTGTTCGTTTCGCTTTATTGAGAAAGCAACTACTGTAAGTGCTCGATTTACTCGATTTAGAACGCTATACCAAGTGCTCGATTCACTCGATTTATAAAGCTACCAAGTGCTCGATTCACTCGATTAAAACGCTACCAAGTGCTTGATTCACTCGATTTAGAACGCTACCAAGCGCTCGATTCACTCGATTTAGAACGCTGCCAAGTGCTTGATTCACTCGACTTAGAACGCTACCAAGTGCTTGATTATACTGGCGTTTTCTCAACCTAAACATGGCATACTTTTCCGTGCTAAAACTACACTTGTAATGTGCTCGAATGCACTCCTGCACTCAAACGTGCACGGGCGATGTGTGCGTGAGTGTAATGGGAGAGCTCAGGGAAGTAAAGTAGGCCGTCCGGCTAGAACGTCCTCACAGATTCGTATCTCAAGTGCACTGAGCCACGAACACGGTAGCATTGTGCATTTGTGTATTTATATTTACCGTGTATTTCGTGCTGGTTTCAAAGAGTCACACCTATCCTATAGTAATGACAAAAGTGCTGGAGCGAAATGGCGATCGGGGATGGTAAACTAGAAATCTCTCCCTTTCGAAGCTAACTCACCCCTCCAAAAAACTCTAATTTCTGGTAATAAAGGAGGAACGCAGTTGGCCTGTGTGCACAGTTGATTTTCGAGTTATGCATCATTTTACGTGAACGAGACTGCAAATGGAAATTAAAAAAGATAAGTTAAAAGGTAAAAGATGCTGTCCTAAACAGGAACTTTTGCTATTATAAAAACAACACTTTTACTATGTTAAAATTGGCACATTTAAAATTCTGAAAATAACGCTTTTGTTATCCTAAAGTTGGTACTGTTGGTGTCCTAAAATTGGCTTTTTGCGATCTTAAAACTGACACTTTCGCTTTGAGAAAGCTGGATTTTTTCCTAACCTAAAACTGGTGCCTTTACCGACCTAAAACTGGCATTTTCGTTATTCCAAAACTGGCACTTTTGCTCTCCTAAAATTAACGCTTTTACTATTGTAAAACTGGCATTTTTTCGCCATCCTAAAAATGGCATTCTCAATGACGCTGTGAAATTTGAAATAACAGATGCCGTGTGGAAGTATCTGGTATCCTTTCTTAAGAACGAAAAGAACATAATTGTCTAGGGTCGTCTACTTTATAATTTGTTCAAACCACGCAGAAGCAACATCGACATATAACAAAGTGAATGACCCGAGTTTTTTTCATATTCTTTTGGTTATTAATGATGATAATATCCACGACTAATTCAAAATTGCGCTCATGAAATTACCACTGGAAGACTGATGCCTTTAAAGTTCACGAGAATTCATACGGACACGACTGGTGAAAATTGAAACGAGGTCATGGATTACGGGGCATGCGCTGTACGCGTACTTGCGTGATAACACCTCAGTTTTGATAAGAACTTAACTTGCCCCTTGCCTGCCGTTGGCGAGTTAACTCGTCTTTGAGTGTCATGGCATTTCCAGAGCGAAACCCGTCCAAAATGTTACGTATCAAAAACAGTCACCGAGAGTTAACTCTTTTGCACTGGTTTTATTTTTTCCAGAGTTCACGGAGTAAACCTGTTCAAAACAAAATGAATCAAAAACAGCAACAGAGAGTTAACTCATTTCTACTTATTATATTTTTTTCACAATGCGACGGATAAACCCGTTCAAAATATTACGTATTACGTATACAGCAACAAAGAGTTAACTCGTTTCATTTCCATTTATATAATTTTCTCGCAGAGTGAGGGGGGCAAACTCGTCAAAACCTTAATGTATCGAAAAAAACACTGTAAGTTAACTCATTTCACCTATTTTATTTTTTCACAGTGTGACACCTGAACATTATGTATCGCAAACAGCAACAGACATGTTTATGCGTCAACTCAGAGCCCTTCTCGGGTATCTTGCCATACAAAGTTACAAACTGTATAAAAGTTCGTCTGTAAATGGAACGATCGATCCCATGCACGAAGTTACTGAAGAAGGTGATAGCTTAACACTTTCACCGCAATTGTTAAAACTAAAGTTTCAAATCCAACTCAAATTTAAAGTCAATTGTAACAAGCAATTTTAAAATAGCAATTATTAACTGAATTGTGACCTCATTTCACTTTAATCAAGTATTCGTGAAAATTGAGTTTGTGACTACTGGTCGGTGAGCAGCATTATGAAAATCCCCTCCGTGGCCACCGGTGGCGCACATTGCAGTCAAAGTGTTAACGCATGCGGACCACCACAATTCGGACGTCAACTGCCTTCCTTCGTCGCAGCATTCGGTGACTGCAGCCCTGCTCGATCTCAGGTCCACCTCTTGGTCCTGAAAAACACTGCAGCGATAAGTGCATGAGCCTTTGGCAGTCCTTGTGGAAATGAAAATCATTTCAGCTGCAAAACCATTGAACAAAAACAGCACCAGCGGCAAAAGCATCAGTCACACTTGTTACCTCAAGTTATGACTTAGCTTAACTCTCAACTCAGCTCTCACTATGACTCTCTAAACTCTCGCTACATTTTCTGCGGTACATAATTTGGCCTGTATATAATCTGGCCAAAACAAAATTTAGCCTCATAATCTGGGTACTACATAACCTACCACGATACAATTTGGTTACATAATCTATAGCCACTGTATTATCTGGCCACGACATAATCTGATCATTACCTAATCTGGCCGCTACATAATCTAACTTAATCACTACCTAATCTGGCCACTACATAATCTGGCCTCTACATAATCTGGCCACTACATAGACTACCGCGATATAATTTGGTCACATAATCTAGCCACTGTATTATCTGGCCACGACATATTCTGGCCGCTGCATAATCTGGCCGCTACATAATCTGGCCGCTACATAATCTACTACAATGTAATTTGGCCACAAAATTTAGCCACTCTATTATCTGGCCGCTACATAATCTGGCCGCTACCTAATCTGGCCGCTACCTAATCTACTACAATGTAATTTGGCCACAAAATTTAGCCACTCTATTATCTGGCCGCTACATAATCTGGCCGCTACATAATCTACCTAATCTGGCTAATCTACATAATCTACCTAATCTGGCTACCTAATCTGGCTACATAATCAACCTAATCTGGCTAATCTACATAATCTACCTAATCTGGCTACCTAATCTGGCCGCTACATAATCTACTACAATGTAATTTGGCCACAAAATTTAGCCACTCTATTATCTGGCCGCTACCTAATCTGGCCGCTACATAATCTACTACAATGTAATTTGGCCACAAAATTTAGCCACTCTATTATCTGGCCGCTACATAAGCTGGCCACTACCTAATCAAGCCGCTACATAAGCTGGCCGCTACATAACCTCTCCATTATATAATGTGGTCCCCACACAATGTGGCCACGTGACCTAGCCTTTTCCCAACTCTCACTGCGCTTACTGCACCATGACCTGCACGAACAAAGGCATGTTTCCTAAGTAAGCGGGGGCTCATCCCGGCATAAGTTATGTCTATTATTCCGGTGCCTGTTGAGGCCAGCGATCACCGTGGCCAAATTGCCATTTTGTAAAAAACTTTCTGATTCGGTGAATTTTTGAAGGAAATTTTGAAAATTTTGAATTTTGTGGTAAAATATTATTTGAAATAGCTAAACTTGTAATGTCGGCTACATAAATAGCCTAAAATAAAATTGCTGCCCCAATGTAGAAAAAATTCACAATTGCGACCGGAAAAAATTTCAAAGTTTCTCCCTGAAAAAGGGGGCAAAATTCGAAATAGCGGCCGGAATAATTTCAACAAATTTGCTCCGGAAATAAGGCCAAATTCGAAACAGTGGCCGTATTGAGGCCGTTTCCTCAGCCGTGAAGACGGCCACAAAGAACGGAGCGGCAGGAACTACGGACGGCAGCACGCTACGGTCACGTCGATTGTTGCCGGTCTTTTTCTGACGTTGCGGGCTTTTGTTCGCCTGAGGAACATCATTGACGGTATTGTTCGAGCTCGCCGTCTGCTGCGCCGCTGCCTCCTCGCCGCTTTTCACTACCTCACATCTGCCTCTCCAAGAATGGCATGCGACTAATTGCTATTTCAAATTGATTGGTCAATCGTCCTGAGTGTTCAGCTCTAAGCTGTACACTAAGCCACCCGCATTGCTGTACAACTTAGTGCATAGCGATACAGCTTGGTGCATTAGAATTGTAGCAGTGGTGGTCCTTTGTATTTAAAGTCTAACTCTTTCGCCGGAGTTTCTACAATTTTGGTCGTCCTATGCATAAGCTACCATTCAACTTTTTCGCTGCTGCAATTATAATTTTAGCTGCCCTATGCATAAGCTACCATTCAACTTTTTCGCTGCTGCAATTATAATTTTAGCTGCCCTATGCATAAGCCACCATTCAACTTTTTCGCTGCTGCAATTATAATTTTAGCTGCCCTATGCATAAGCTACTATTCAACTTTTTCGCTGCTGCATCTATAATTTTAGCTGCCCTATGCATAAGCTACCATTTAACTTTTTCGCTGCTGCATCTATAATTTTATCAGTCTAAGTACAGCTTCATCACAGAGCGGCTGAAATAATAAACGCCCCGGCGAAGAAGCAAAACTTAGCAAATAGTTACGCACGACAGACGTAGAAAATGCGCCGATCTGGTGCCCAACATTCGCTATTTCCTACGTGTGCTGAACATCGCAGGCATTCCTCGAGTTGTAGAGTTGGCAGGAACCTCAACTTGTGAGAATTATTTCTGTGTAATTAACTCTTAAGAGCTCTTGATTCTAGTTAAGAATAACTGTATATAAGCAGGACAAATTTTATCCCCATAAGTTGAAGTTGTCATACTACTCGAAAGTCGAATGTGACATTTTTCAAGAAGAATTAAAATCCGACATTCTGGAATTACGGGTTCAAAAAGTGTCTACGTTGTAGTCGAACTCGATCATCTTGACAAGCAGGGCAGCACAAATTCGTTAACTATTAAAATATTTCATAATACGCTTTTTCATTGACCAAAAAAGGCGGGTGACAGAAGGAACTCCCATGCTCCTCGTCAGACAATTTGCGCCTGTGATGTACGAGAGTACCAATTTTATTATGGACGTCATTCCAGACCGAGGTGAAGCATTCAATCACCAATAGCAGTTGTTATGCTATTACCTATAGCTGGAAATTTTATTATGCACTGCATCACGGACCCAGGTGACGCGTTCACCAAACAATAATTGTTATGTTATTATATGTGAAGTAATGAAGCTAATATGTTGACAAAGTGTCCGATTTACACATTTAAGTAAAATTTAATCCCTCTGGCTTGGTACACGATTTGTTTACGAGAGCGCACTGAACTCATTTATTTTTTGCGTAGCTTTAAATAGGCAACAGTAACTTTTTTAATCTTTCTGGGATCAATAACCTCGTTTATAACCGCTACTCTCTTACAAACAGTAAACAAAATCCGTACACTGTTTACACATGAGGCTTTAACATGTCGATGGAATAAGCATCGTTCATTACAGCTACTCTCCTGAACAAAACCCAGTAAACTGTTTACACGGGTGGCTTTAACAGGTCGATGGAACGAGCACCGTTCATTACAGCTACTCTCCTGAACAAAACCCGGTTAACTATTTACACGGGTGGCTTTAACAGGTCGATGGTATCAGCACCGTTCATTACAGCTACTCTCCTGAACAAAACCCGGTTAACTATTTACACGGGTGGCTTTAACAGGTCGATGGTATCAGCACCGTTCATTACAGCTACTCTCCTGAACAAAACCCGGTTAAAGATTTACACGGGTGGCTTTAACAGGTCGATGGAACGAGCACCGTTCATTACAGCTACTCTCCTGAACAAAACCCAGTAAACTGTTTACACGGGTGGCTTTAACAGGTCTATGGAACGAGCACCGTTCATTACAGCTACTCTCCTGAACAAAACCCGGTTAACTATTTACACGGGTGGCTTTAACAGGTCTATGGAACGAGCACCGTTCATTACAGCTACTCTCCTGAACAAAACCCGGTTAACTATTTACACGGGTGGCTTTAACAGGTCTATGGAACGAGCACCGTTCATTACAGCTACTCTCCTGAACAAAACCCGGTTAACTATTTACACGGGTGGCTTTAACAGGTCGATGGTATCAGCACCGTTCATTACAGCTACACTCCTGAACAAAACCCGGTTAACTATTTACACGGGTGGCTTTAACAGGTCGATGGTATCAGCACCGTTCATTACAGCTACTCTCCTGAACAAAACCCGGTTAACTATTTACACGGGTGGCTTTAACAGGTCGATGGTATCAGCACCGTTCATTACAGCTACTCTCCTGAACAAAACCCGGTTAACTATTTACACGGGTGGCTTTAACAGGTCTATGGAACGAGCACCGTTCATTACAGCTACTCTCCTGAACAAAACCCGGTTAACTATTTACACGGGTGGCTTTAACAGGTCGATGGAACGAGCACCGTTCATTACAGCTACTCTCCTGAACAAAACCCGGTTAACTATTTACACGGGTGGCTTTAACAGGTCGATGGTATCAGCACCGTTCATTACAGCTACACTCCTGAACAAAACCCGGTTAACTATTTACACGGGTGGCTTTAACAGGTCGATGGTATCAGCACCGTTCATTACAGCTACTCTCCTGAACAAAACCCGGTTAACTATTTACACGGGTGGCTTTAACAGGTCGATGGTATCAGCACCGTTCATTACAGCTACTCTCCTGAACAAAACCCGGTTAACTATTTACACGGGTGGCTTTAACAGGTCTATGGAACGAGCACCGTTCATTACAGCTACTCTCCTGAACAAAACCCGGTTAACTATTTACACGGGTGGCTTTAACAGGTCGATGGAACGAGCACCGTTCATTACAGCTACTCTCCTGAACAAAACCCGGTTAACTATTTACACGGGTGGCTTTAACAGGTCGATGGAACGAGCACCGTTCATTACAGCTACTCTCCTGAACAAAACCCGGTTAACTATTTACACGGGTGGCTTTAACAGGTCGATGGTATCAGCACCGTTCATTACAGCTACACTCCTGAACAAAACCCGGTTAACTATTTACACGGGTGGCTTTAACAGGTCGATGGTATCAGCACCGTTCATTACAGCTACTCTCCTGAACAAAACCCGGTTAACTATTTACACGGGTGGCTTTAACAGGTCGATGGTATCAGCACCGTTCATTACAGCTACTCTCCTGAACAAAACCCGGTTAACTATTTACACGGGTGGCTTTAACAGGTCTATGGAACGAGCACCGTTCATTACAGCTACTCTCCTGAACAAAACCCGGTTAACTATTTACACGGGTGGCTTTAACAGGTCGATGGAACGAGCACCGTTCATTACAGCTACTCTCCTGAACAAAACCCGGTTAACTATTTACACGGGTGGCTTTAACAGGTCGATGGAACGAGCACCGTTCATTACAGCTACTCTCCTGAACAAAACCCGGTTAACTATTTACACGAGTGGCTTTAACAGGTCGATGGTATCAGCACCGTTCATTACAGCTACACTCCTGAACAAAACCCGGTTAACTATTTACACGGGTGGCTTTAACAGGTCGATGGTATCAGCACCGTTCATTACAGCTACTCTCCTGAACAAAACCCGGTTAACTATTTACACGGGTGGCTTTAACAGGTCGATGGTATCAGCACCGTTCATTACAGCTACACTCCTGAACAAAACCCGGTAAACTGTTTACACGGGTGGCTTTAACAGGTCGATGGTATCAGCACTGTTCATTACAGCTACACTCCTGAACAAAACCCGGTAAACTGTTTACACGGGTGGCTTTAACACGTCGCGAGGAAGCACCAGCGCGAAAGTTCAACTTACCCCCGATTCAAATTCGACCGTCGGTGCTGGGGCGCTGGCTCGTGAACACTGCAGCCTCATTACCGCGTCCGAGCCTCTCACGTGTCAAATTAACGTAATTTCGCTAGTGACGGCGCAGGGTGATGCAAAATGTCTTCATTGCGCCCGACAGTTTTTGAAACTCGGCGTCTCTGTGAGAGCGCGTCTCTCTGCAGCGAGTGATGCCGGCCTTTGGGTTGTTGTTGCTAGGCTTTTAATATTTCATCTTGGTGCATGCAATTAATACGTGTTTGTATCAGGCTTCACATTTGTGTTCTTGACGTATGGGACTATTACGTAACTTTGTATTATGCTTCCGATTTGTGCTCTTGACGTATGGAATTGGTACGTAACTTTGTACTAGGCTTCCGCTATTTATTCTTGCGTATGCAACTAATGTGTAAGTCTGTAATAGGCTTCCGATATTTCTTGTTAACATATTTAATTAGTGCGTGAGTCTGTACTAGGGTTCTGACATTCGTTCTTGATGTATACACGAAATAGTACGTAAGTCTGTGACTGATACTATTTGTTCATCTACAGTAGTTGAGAATTGCGTTCTGGATGCATGTAAGTGTCCATTCATGATTAATTGTAGACTCAATTCGTGTTGATTTGAGAGTTATCTGAAATGTCATTTCTCAAACCATCAAGAATACATCAGAGTTTCGAGTAGCGACGTGAGTGCAACTGATGTTCTTCTTGCATTATTGTCCTCAACTGTTATTGACAGTACTGAACGTGCGTTAAATTCCTCTGTTACAACATTCTTGTGTCAATGCTAGCGATCACATAAATGAATAATTTCAATCACCTCTAAAATTCAATAGAAATTACGAACTACAAACTACAGCCCTGGTTCGCTCCCTCTCTTTACTAGCATGATTTTGATTTGTTTTATGATCGATAGGTCCTCCAACTTTTTATTGATGTTCCTATGGAGCAATTGGCTTCTTATTATTTCAACATTTACGACAAAACCTCCCTAAGTCTGGCATTGTACCACAAACTCCTTGGAGCTCCAACTACTCCACTGACCGTATAATTTGAATCTGTAATTTTAAATTCTCAGGATTAAATAGCATTTTCCTTGTCGCTAAACCGTCCTAATATGAACCTTACACAGTTCTACCAGTTCTGGATAATCATTTTTGTAATATTAACTTGTTGGTGTTCTATACACCAGTTCTTGAATAATATTTTCGTAGCATTAACTTTCCGCGGTTCTATGTATAGACCAGTTTTTGAAAATCAGTTTCGCAGTATTAACTTGCTGTTGTTCTACATATTGGTTCTTGGTAATCATCATCGTAGTGTTACCATTGTTTTTTTCTACAAACTGATTCTTGGTAATGATGCATCAAGTCAGAACACATCTGCATGTTGAGGTCTGCTCCAGTCACTTCCCTGCTCAATGTGGAGCTAAATTTAGCGAGGGCAGAAGGTCTCGTCACGATTAAGTAGAAGGTACGCCTTCGTTTCTAGTTGACTTCCAGCCTGCTATCGAAATAGCAGTACTTCGTTGAATACTTGGTGAGACTTGCATTAGTACATCACTTTATGGCCTTTAATACAACACTTAATTGCCTTTAATACACCACTTCATGGTCTTTAGTATACCACTTTATGGCCTTTAATACACCACTTTATGGTCTTTAGCATACCACGTTATGGCCTTTAACACACCACTTTATGGCCTTTAATACACCAATTTATGGCCATTAATACACCACTTTATGGCTTTTAATACACCACTTTATGGTTCTTATTACACCTCTTTAACCATGACGACCTCCAATGAACAGCGTCCAACTCCAACTGTTTATTGGTGCCCCCTAAGTACTTGGCTTCTTATTATTTCAACACTTAGGACAAATCGTCCCTATGTCTGGCATAGACTGTAAGCTCCCATGACCTCCAGCTACTCCGCTGACCTTGTAATTTTAGTACGTAATTTGTAAATTTTATTCTGGAAATAGTATTTTGCAGAAACCTGAAACGTCGTAGTAATTATTTATCGTTGATTTATAGGTCGGTTCTTGATAAGCATCACCAAGAACAGCTCATGCAATGTAGGGTGGAGTTCCTGAGCTATGGAAAAAGAGCATTCATTCATTATTTAGTTGGCTGACAACGTCTTAAATAAAGTGCAACTTGTAGGGAATATTGACTGATTTCTTATACATGACATAGCGATGTCATGCATAATTCTTATTTCTTTTTCCAACATTTTATTTGAAATATGAAAGAAAATGTGTGAAACTTCGTAAGATCTTTTGTATACAAATAACGATGTTTCTTTGTGTTTTCCATTAATTTGTTCTTGATTCTTATTAACTTCCTCCTGAAAATTGTATTTAGCCATTAAATGAGTGTCCTGTGAAAGAAAAAAATTTTTTTTTCAAAATACGAAAAAGGAGGAGGTTTTTAACAAAATAAGAACGTAGGAAATTATGATAATAGGTAATAATAGGGAGACTCTACATTCAATACTAAAAACATGCGGTGTTGTCAAGGGAACCGTTCACGAAATAAAGCGGGCAAAAGGTCAAATAGAGTTTAAAGCAACGCACAATCAAGTTTCTACTCTACTAAACATTCTTGCATTTGATATTCTTTCGTTTTTACACTGAATGAAACTGCTTTGCTTACCGTATTTGGCATTTCAGCCGTGCTCCTATAAACATTTTAGCACAGTGAGCCTCTCTTCCTTATTTCACCGCCTGTGTTGAATTGGTTAGAGAATTTACCTAACTCAGAGATGTCAAATATCAAGTTACACTATGTATACCCTTCTTAAATGAGTATTTTCACGAAATTAATTATTCACTGAACCCAATACGTTGAATTGGTATACATAATTCATCGACTTCTCAAGTGTCAGTTATCAAATAAATTGATTTGGGATACATAATGTATCAAGCTCTCATATATCAGTTATCAAATATACTGAATGGGTATACATAGAGCACCGACCTCTCATGTATCAGTTATCAAATACATTGAATGGGTATACATAGAGCATCAACCTCTCATATATCAGTTATCAAATACATTGAATGGGTATACATAGAGCACCGACCTCTCATGTATCAGTTATGAAATACATTAAATGGGTATACATAGAGCACCGACCTCTCATGTATCAGTTATGAAATACATTAAATGGGTATACATAGAGCACCGACCTCTCAGATGCCAGTTATCAAAGCACTAGATGTCAGTTATCAAAGTTCACCGACCAAAGATGTGCTTTTGCAAAATTTCAATAAGAGCAGCCGATGCGGCCTATCAGTGAGCGCTGTATCAGCACACATTGATCGAGATAAGGAGCTTCCTACCCTGGCTAAGTTGATAATGAGCCCCTGGGTGTACAGCTCAAGTTCCTCATAAACAACGTTTATTAAGAAAACAGTGTACACAGCCCGTCAAAAATGACGGGAATCGATATTTTCTGTGTTTAAATTTTCCAGCTGGGGACGACAAACAAATATTTCCTGCTTAAATAGTACTCGTGATTAAAATACTCTTGTACTTGTGCACTGATGAAACTCGTATCACAGATACGGTCATTGCATCCTTATGAGCACCGAAGAGAGACAGAAGAAGCGGACACCAAACAAATGAATAAACACACCAAGAATGTTATTATTAGGATTGATGAAGTTTAAAAAAAATTACCGAAAGAGTTATTGAGTCAATTGGACCCAGTTAATATTTAGTGATAGACATTCTCTCTGGTAGTCCTAGGGTTAAACACCGTCAAGTGGACAAACTTTTCAGACTTGGCCGCGGTTGTGCAGGGTCTTGAAAGTGATCTAGGGTTATGGAGACATGAAGCATCTAGCACTAAGTGAAGAGTAGTTTCAAATCATAGCCGATTCTGGAGTTGTATACGACATCATCTTATGAGGATCTCAATTTATACGCAACAAATTAGTCTCTGCTATTCATAGCTTGAATCAAGCTTCGCATATTGAACAACAGAGACTAATTTTTATTGCACTGGGTGTCCCACAAAAATGTCCCAGAATTTTTATTTGATTATATCTCCGCTTTAAATTAACATATTTGAATTGTATTTTTTCACAATGTAGTAAATTTTGTTTTCTTTTCGAACAATTTCAGTTTTTGAAAATCGGTTGAATAACCACTTTACAATGATCGATTTACTAAAAGGGGTAGAAAAACTAATTGTTCTTAGGAAAAGTTTTAAAAACAACACTGATGTTCTTCATCATTTCTCAATACCTACTGTTAAAAATAATTTCACAATGATGTATCCTACATACCACCAAGTACGTATCACCTCCATCATTAATAATTCTTCGACAACGAATTGAAGAAGTGTTTCAAGAACTGAAAGAAAACGGTGAAATAATCCGCAAAACTCTTCGTTCAATGATGGCTAGAAGTAATGCTTGCCTTGAGAGAAATGGGGTTGTGTCGAAGGATTCTAAATTACTCTATTTATTCAAATGTTATTTAAGGCAATGAATTGTTGCTCTTTTGAATTTTTGTTTGTTCGTTTTTTTAAAGTACAAAATATGGAAGAATATCAATATTGTTTTAAAAACTTCTTTCCCTTTGAACCATTAGTTTTTCTACCCCTTTCAGTAAACCGATCATTGTAAAGTGTTTATTCAACCGATTTTCAAAACTTGAATTATTCGAAAAGGAAACCAAGTTTTTTATATTGTGAAAAAAGACAACTCAAGTGTGTTAATTTAAAACGGAGATTTAATCAATTAAAAAGTCGGGGACATTTTTGTGGGACAGCCGGTAAAACAGACAGAATAAAAGAGACTCATTTTTATTGACAAAAAAAATGGAATAAGCAGAAGAATTTCTATTCAACATCAGAGACAGAATAATCAAGATTCATTTTTACTGAATAGAAGAAAGAGAGTGAATGGCAAAGACTAAATTTTAATTGTCGAAGTTGAGGCTTGTAGATGTAAAATATTAAAGCCAAAAAGAGCTGGTGTTGCTTTGTTTGATGGTCGTCTCTCCCTTTGGAAACTTTTACGCATTATTAACACTTTTCTTTTATCACATTTTAGGTAACGGCTTCTTGGCTCCTGGCTGTATTCATTCATGATGTTCACTTGTTAAACGCATCACTAGAATGACGTCTCGAGGCTGTGAGCAAAAATTATCTATGCAAGAATTGAAGCTGTAATACTGTATAACAGTTCGGTGTGGTACCAAAAAAATATAAGTGTAAAATGTCATGTCCACGTTTGTAGCAGTTTTCCTGCACTATGACTGCGCTTGCTTTTGCAGTAATTCCGCCAGTGAAGTCCTCTGAGCGGCACAGAATTGCAGTATGCGGATATACAGCAGTGACCACAATTAATAAATCGTGTCTTCTAGCATTATGAACTGCAAAAGGACCTGTATAACTTTTATAGCCCTAAATTGCTAGCAGCACAATCGATCTGCCCAGCAACCAGAACTATGAACGCAATACTCAGCTCAATACTGACCCAAGTGCGCACATCTGCGGGTGGAGAAAACCACAAAAGACACTGCGCCTATTTTTGACAGGGCTGAGCCCATAAGTCTAAGCGTAATTGCTCCCCAGCAGAAGTAAACGCGTCTCTGAAATGCTGCGGACTGGATCAGAATTTAGTAAATCACACCCCAACCTCTGCGTAATTGCTATAGAGCACGCCAGCTTGAACAGATTGTTTTTTCGGATTTTAGACATTCAGTTATTTAATTCTAAGTACCCGACATGCGGGAAAGAGCCGTGGAAAATTGTAGTTGCTGGCTGACCATCTTGACTAAATGAATTAGTGGAAATGTTTGAAGCTTGGTTAGCTGCTCCTCTCCTCACGTCTCAGCCAGTTTATGAACTCGGAGCTTGTGAGTTTCAGTTGATGACATAGAAATATTCTAGACATTTTGAATTTTTGGAATCAATATTATTTATTTATATTTAATAAGGAATATTTTTGGTGGGTAAATGCCGTATGTAATGATATCAATTAAATATGAATATTTTTGAACAGATTTTCAAGTGCAACGTCAGCATCACTTTAAAATATACACCATACGAAATAAACCATTCCTGACATTCACAAGAATGTGATTTCCAATATCATCATATGCGAGGATATGGAGCAATTGCTCATGAACGTCACAAAATTGCCGCGTAAATTATTTCAATGAAGCACTACATCTTTAATTTATTATTTCATGAAATTTGTTATGAATGAATGGGGAAGACTACAGTAGAATATGGCAATAGGAACGAGCGAAGTGACCCATCGCGCTCAGCACTGCACACATCACCAAGCACAACACTACGCACCACTCTCAGTACGATGGGTCATACACAACACACCCCTCGCAGCATAACTCTCACAGTACAGCATGTCAAACACAGCACACTGCACCGCACGCAATGCAACACAGAACACACCACACATAGCACAACATATCATCCACACTGCGCAACTCACCGCCTATGTACAACCCAAAACATTACACAGAGCACCATACAGTGCACCACTCAACACACAATGCAAAGCAACACACAAAGCACAACAATTTACGTAGAATTCAATACATCCCTCACAACACTCCCCTCACAGCACAACACACGCTCACAGCACAACACACCCTCACAGCACAACATACCCTCACAGCACAACACACCCTCACAACACAACACACCCTCACAACACAACACACCCTCACAACACAACACACGCGCACAGCACAACACACCCTCACAGCACAACACACCACACATAGTACAGCACAACACACACACCACACAGCACAACACACACACACACACCCGGCGCACCACAGGCGCGAGGCCCCACAGCTTTAAGCACAACCTCAGCGTGTCTGCAGCGCTCGCTCGACGCTCTCACGGCTGCCTGAGCTGCTCGCCACTCTACCAAATATCGAGCCTTCCTGGGCCTAAAAAACTCTAGCTAGACAACATTTCTCACCAGACTTAATGAATTTTTTTAATCGAACGCTATGAATATGAATAGTACCTTACGTAATTACAAAATATCTTTGAAAAATGCAAGCTAGACTACATCTCTCACAAAACTTAATTTCTCTTCGCAAACGACCCCTAGGAATAGTATCTTACGTAGCTACAAAATACCCTTTAGAGCCTGAACTCCAGCGAAGTTATCTGTAAAAGGTGCAAAACAGATGTAAGCAACTGGAGTTTCGAATTATATCGTGTCAGAAGTCTAGCTTCATGGCATTCGTAGTAATAACAAAGCATTGCGCGCTACAACCTTTCAAGGAAGTCGAAATTGCGAGTGTGAGTCCTGGCAGGTGTGCGGAGGTCTTAGAAATAGTCGCACTGATCGAGTAGTCAAATATTCTCACTATATCGATGATTCAATCATTCGTAGTCTTATTCTTGCGCTTTTGCGGCTTTTGTTTCAATAGTGGTAAACAGTTATTTGTTAATTTATTGTCATTTAAAACTATGTATAGAAAATTAACGGGTGAGAAAAATGTTCCTCATCACCAACGAGAATTTCCAAGAAACCACTGTGAATCATTGTCAACCGCGAATTTAGTGGCGTCTAAATCATGCGCGTGCTGCACGCAGACTGGATGCGCCACCGCCTCGTGAAGTAAAATTATTTTTTACTAATATGAAACAATTTTCAAGAGTTATTTACCCCTGAAGCGCAAACCTGCCAATACAAAACAATTTTCAAGGGGTTCTTTAGCCCTGAAGCGCAAACCTGCCAATACAAAACAATTTTCAAGGGGTTCTTTAGCCCTGAAGCGCAAACCTGCCAATACAAAACAATTTTCAAGGGGTTCTTTAGCACTGAAGTGCAAGCCTCCCAATATGAAACAGTTTTCAAGGGGTTCTTTAGCCCTGAAGCTTAAACCTGTCAATGTAAAACAATTTTCGAGAGTTCTGAAGCACTGAAGCGCAAACCTGACAAAATAAAACAATTTTCAAGGGGTTCTTTAGCCCTGAAACGCAAACCTGCCAATACAAAACTATTTTCAAGGGGTTCTTTAGCACTGAAGTGCAAGCCTCCCAATATGAAACAGTTTTCAAGGGGTTCTTTAGCCCTGAAGCTTAAACCTGTCAATGTAAAACAATTTTCGAGAGTTCTGAAGCACTGAAGCGCAAACCTGCCAATACAAAACAATTTTCAAGGGGTTGTTTAGCCCTGAAGCGCAAACCTGTCAATGTAAAACAATTTTCAAGAGGTTCTTTAGCCCTGAAGCTTAAACCTGTCCATGTAAAACAATTTTCGAGAGTTCTGAAGCACTGAAGCGCAAACCTGCCAATATAAACAATTTTCAAGTAGTGGTACACGGAGGTATATTTCATAATGCTGCTGACCGACCAGTAGTCGCAAACTTACTTTTCATAAATACTTAATCAAAGCTAAATAAAGACAAGATCAAGTTCATGTTTGGTATTTTTAAAATAGCTTACTAAAATTTATTTTAAATTTGAGTTTGGTGTCGAACTTAATATTAAGTAGTCGCAGTCAAAGTGTTAAGCACAAACCTGTCAATATGAAGCAATTTTCAAGAGTTCTTTGTCACCGAAGCTCAAACCTGCCAATGTAAAACAAGCCGCAAGAGTCCTTTGGCACTTGAGCGCAAACCTGCCTATACATAACAATATTCAAGAGTTCTTAGCACTAGAGCGGCCCGGCACAGCGCACATTACTCACGGGAGACCAAGACTTCAACACAAAATAGAGGTGAAGTTTAAGATCTTATGGAATTTATGCCGTAAGTTTACCAACGCTGAGTGATTGCTGCCAAGGGCTGACGGATGCAAGAATTTTGTCAATAATTACGCATATGTTTGCCAGATATTACCTTTACTATTTGCGTTGTAAAAATGCAATGCAAGGCTCCAAGTGAGAGAAAGGTGAACATTTTGCTGATATATGTGTTTATTTTTACCTTGACTTTGATGGTAAAAATGATTTTATATGGTCATATGGTCTTATATGGTGATTTGGTTTGGGGTCTTGATTTTATATGGTAATTTTATTGTTTGTAATATTTTTAGCGGGTGTAAATTTAGGGTGCAAGAAAACATCGGACGAACGTCGTCTGCCAATAACATGTTTATTCCAAGTGGCAATGGTTTCCTGTAGGCTGTGCTACCGATCTTGTTATGAAACTAAAAAAACTGCAGGAATATGTACGCAGTTTTGTGATGTATCGGAAAAACCATTTCGATCAAAGTGATCAAAATACGTGTAATTTCATCGCCTAGACAAGGAATTCCATGTCGTTAATTTGAATCGATGAATGATCAGTTTTTTGCTAGGAGTGGCTGTACTTGAGCTGGAAAATAGAACGGCTGTTGAGGTCTAAATTTTTCAGGTAAAGAGTAACTTGGATTTGGATTCTACAAGCCTATGCCCTGCCAGATAATCAAATGTATTTACGTGTTTAACTCATTGAGCCAAACTTTAGTAAATACTCTTACGTGGTTGATGAAGCTACTCATCGAGATTAAAAAAAAAAATATCCTTCGAATGGCGATAAATTCTTATAAAATAATCTGCACAACGTTTTTAAATAGAAATCTTTAAACCATTAATTTAATATAAAAAGGCGCTTATTATTCTAAAGAAACAAGTTCAAAGTTTCTTCAACTTTCTATATCTTCACATATTTATTCCCGAACTTGATGCCCACTAACTTAGATATAAAGTTCTACTACACCAGCTCATCTAAAGCGGCCCATAGACGGTCAATTTAATTGTCAATATAATTGACAATGATGAATATTGACAATTTAATTGATCGTCTGTGGGCTTGATTGACGACCGTCAATTAATTGACTCAATGTATTGACGCAATCAAATCAGTTTGATTTTTTATTGATGGTTCGTCAATATTTCATTTTTATCTCTGGAAGTCATAGTGAATAAACCTGGAATAGTTGGAATTTTATTTTTGTGTACACGCAGCTCTGGTACTTTTTGCATGCTGGAGGACGCTGCTACAAATGTCTGGTACTTTTTATGTCTTATTATTGTATTATTTGAATGTAGTTAAGGTTTTTTTTATTTATAATTGTTAACCTACTTGTTTAAATTATCTTGAAAAGTAAAAAGTTGGTACTTTTCATTACTAGGTATTTCGTACTGGTAGTTTTTATGGAGTGACCAGATGCAATAGTTCATCAAATGATATAGTATCCATTCAGAGATAATTTTCAAAATCTTCTGGCTCATTCCCACGTAATTCCGTGAGCAATGCTTTGGTTTTGAATATTCTGCCAAGTTCTGAGCCAGTTTTTGGCTCATGGCTTGAGTTTACGCGGATATTTTCTGGGAGATGAAAGTGCCACGGCTAGCGCTACAATGGTGATTTTTTCGTCGACCATCACGTAAGGCTTCCGCAGAGCAAATGACTGGTTTTCATCAATTATATTGATGAAAAGATTGACGCCGTTTGTGGGCAACAAAAAATCTCATCAATATATTGAGTCAATGATATTGACGATTAAATTGATCGTCTATGGGCCGCTTAAAGCTGCAGCGCATAGTTACAGAACCCATGAAGACAGTCTAGTTCTGCACTTATAACTAGCAGTAAATTTTAAATGACTGGGGGAAGTTTTCATCGTATTTGTAGGGTTAGGTCACAGAGCAAAGTCTTATTCACATACACAACTTAATGAACCTTTACATTTTTGCTCTTATGAGAAGGGTGGCCAGAATACGAGCATACTTCAACCCTTTAACATTAGCATTTAACATTTTGCGTCTTCTGGGAAGGGTAGCCTGAATACGAACACGCAATAGCCTTTAAAAGTCAGCATTTTGGTATTCATATAACCGTTATCACAGGCAAGATTGTTCCACTGGCACCAGCACCAGGTTGTCACCGACATCAGAATGAGGAAGTAATTGTCACCCGACAGTGAACTTTTAGGGAAGAAATCTAACCTAATTAAACCCGTTGCGTGTTTATTTATACGTATTCATTTATATATTTGTTTGGTGTCCGCTTCTTAAGAAACATAGGATGTCTGAGTTTGGGGTATCATGCATATCAAATTCTTTAGTATAATATTAAGGGATGGCCTTTCCATGCATTATAATGTTTGAATTGTATCAGGATGTTTTAGTTTAGGATAGGTTTGGTTAGATTAGGATAGAATAGGTTAGCATAGGTTAGGTAATATTGACAGAATTTTTACACGAGTCCACCTATGAATTTCCACGGTTCCTGCTACTACCTAACAATACCATTTGTTTATTTGTTTAGAGTCCGCTTCTTCCGTTTCTCTGTCATGCTCATAAAGATAGCCATAATGACCGTATCTGTGATACAAGTTTCACCAGTGCGCAAGTACAAGAATAATTTTTATCACGGGTTCTGTTAGGATAGATATTTTTGTTAGTCATCCACGTCCGGAAAGTTTGTTCAAGGAAGGTATGGAATCCCGTCATTTTTGTCGGGCCGTGCACACTAGTATAACAATGATTACTTTAGATTAAGGCTTCATTTGAAAGAAAACCGTTGGGTCCTCTGGACGTTAAAGGGTTAAAAGCACAAAGGCCTACTTAGTTTACCCTATAATATGGGTTTCTTAACATTCTGCTGACGGTAACTGCAAATCTGTCCGTCATGTCAATGCAAACAGACAAACGAATAACACACGAGTCCCTTCCACGCCTTGAACCACGATAGAGGGAACAAGGTAGAGTTATTTCTATGGGAGAAAATACACCCCCTCTTGTTCGGCTAGCCAATAGTAAGGCTTTATTTCAAATAAACTTTATGACGTCACCAAAACGCAGTGTCGTTAGGGCAATAGTGGAGCCAGATTTGGGGGTAGCAGTGCTACCAGATGCAATATGAGTGCTGCTATTGGTTCGTTGCAGTGACGTCAGCAAAACCACATCTTCAACGAAGAAAAGACTGGAATGAACCTACCTTGTTTCCTTTACCGTGCCTTGAACCTACCCAAGAGTTGTGGTACTAAACATGAAAAATCAAATGCTCACTTTTGATGAGTTTTTCATAAATCTTATCCCTAAAGCATGAGTCTCTTCCTAAAAAATCACGCTCCGTAAAGGTTAAGACAGCCAATGACAGATTCCTAATTCCTTGAACCCTATACAGGGTGTCCATGAAAAATGTATCCCGAGATTTAAAGTGTTAATAATAACATAGATCTACGATACCGTGCAACAGTTTGATTGCGATGCATTTCTTTAGCTTTTACCCCTTCAAGATGCAACTATGTGAACATGATAAAATAATGATGTATAATAGATACTTGCATCATTGGATACATTTTTCATGGAAAAAAAACAAAAAGAAATAGACCGAACTTTGAATTGATAAAGCAATGATCCGAGCAATGTTCGTTTCGAGGTATGAATAAAGCTCAAAAGTTTAAGAATAAAAAATTATAATACTTTTATCATCAATGTCTCATTACTAATGAATATTATTATGAATACCAGTAATAACTGCAGAGATTCGACGTTCAGTCTGCGTTTTTTTAGGACACCCTAAAAGAATGAAATTCGAAATTCTTAGAGTTATAATTATAATTCTTATAATTATATTTCTTTAATAACCAATCTCTCATTACCAATTAATATTCATATTAATATCAGCAATAACTGCAGAGCTCCATCAGTTCGAAGTTCGTTATTTTTTACGCCTTACTCATACAACGCAGAATCAATAGAAGGAAGAACTCAGTTTAGAAGCTGTGAGCATGGAAGGCACAGCACACCGGAGCAGCAAAAGACTTCCGTGCGGCGGAGATGTTTGCGTCGGGACTGCTTACTGCCTCAGGCGCCCGATATTGGCTAAATGCTGGCCTAACTGCAGCCAATATCGGTTCTACCATTAATTCATGAGTAATTATCATTCTGCGCCCTGCATTGACTTCTTCAGTGTTTGCCACCGCTACAGCGTGCCGTTCCGCGTTAGTGTCTTTGTAGGTCAGTCTTTGCCACGTCATCACCTCTAGTTCGTTCGGTAGTTTATCCTTCATCGTCTGAATTATTTTATGTCATATTCCACGCAGGGTATTTATCAAATATTCATAACACGAATAAAAAATTCACATGAGATGAAATATGACAAATTCTGTGCTGGCAAGCGTGGCTTTAGTGACCCTGGATCATTGTATCACGAATACCGCAATCAGTCTGAATTATTTTAACTTAAATTACAGCTATTCCAACGACCGTCATTAAACCTGCACCTGCATTAGGTTTTGACTGATATAGGCGAGAGGGACGAACTGACACTCGGTAGGGAATGCCGCTCAATACATTAAGCGCAATAAATTAGGAATATCATAGTTGCTTACACTGAAATCTACGTAGACAGTGAAGAGCCAAGCCCCCGTTCATTATAGTTTCATGAATGAGTCTCTTGTATCATGGTTTGATTATCATGGCGATGTGGTACACGGTTTCATTTTTAAATACAGCTCATTCTGGTCATAACAGAAAGGGCTTTTGTAATTCTGAAAAACACGAAAAAGCGGCGCGTTATTCGTCACATTTACCTTACCTAAATATTAACAGTCCTGTGAGAAATATTTTCCCAGTCATCCTTTCGTGTTAGTACCTGTACTTTAACGTGAGGATTCTGTGACGTTACTAGGCTGTATGTTCTAAAGTTAATTGTTAACACTAATGTACACGGCCCGTCAAAAATGACAGGATTCAATACCTTTCTTGAACGAATTTTTGTTCGAGTGCAGTTTCCATGCTTTAAAACCCTTTGCTTCCCGACGGGAACTCCAGTTCCCGTCGTGAACTCGTCTTCCATTTTAGGGAAATTGACGAAATTTCAGGGTAATTCAACTAGTAGGGAAATAATTTGAAGTAAATGACAAAATTAGGGCAATTAATAATATGCCTGCATCTATGTTTCAGACACTCCAGAAGTTTGGCACGTGCAATTTGCTATTGATATCCACTCAATGTAAGCTTCATGGTCTATGCAATATATTTAATACTTTTTTATTTAACTTGAGCAAGTTTTTCATAAGAACATGTTTCAACAGATAAAATAAGGCAAAATCTAAATTGATATCTTTTCTCAGATTTTTCACCCATTTTTTTTTTGGCGTGGAGGCATACATTTTTAAAGCATAATTTTTTTTCAATTTAATACTTCGACAACGGAGTGGGACAAATGTGTACCACTAGGTAAATTGTTCATACACGCAACAATGTAAATGCATAAAATTTCAAACCATTTTGCGACCTTTTTTGAAGGAATTTTATCATACCATGGAAATATTATTGAGCTCTTACATTTTGTACATTTCTTACAAAGGACGGAAACATTCCAGCAAATACATCGATATTACGAGTCTGTTTTTCACAACTTAACCAAATCAACTTTACAACACGTGCAATCGTAGTCAGCGTGTTAAAAAGGAAGTAAGCACCTGCTTATGCAGAAAAAAAAACATGCTAGGGCAATTTTGCAGATATTTCAGGGTAAAGGCTAAAATTACCTTAGAAAATTTTTCTCTTAACTATTAAAGTGTTGGGAAGGAAAAGGTTAAGCTTATTTCAAAGGTAACTCATTCTTCTTGTGACAGTAATGAATACTTAGAATGCAGTATTTTTGAGCCTCAATAGAAGTAGCTATGGCCATTCGTGTCATAACCTAGACACAGAAATTCAGCATTACAGAAAGCAACAGCGAGCTTGTGTATGTATGTTGTAATGTGCAATACCCCGCCGAACTCGGTATCCACGATACGGACTCGAGTAAATAAGGCTCTGGGCCTCTCTGATTTTTTTTAAAGTGACTTATTATAGTGCACTTGTGCAGTGAAAATGAGTGTAGTAATTTACCAATGAACTGAAACCAAGACCGCCAGTGCTAATTTCTTCCTATCTATTCTTAAGAGCATGACAAGAAACATATAAATAAACACACGATGGTCATTCTCAGTTGTAGATTATATTGTGTAATAATATAATTTAAATATTAAAGTTTAGGTAATACACGCGTCTCGTTGTAATCTGGAAAAGCGCATTAGGAATTATAAAAACACATACTCTGTACGTTAATAATTACATGACTGTTCTCTCAAACTGTAGGGCATATATCATATATTCATGACTCGTATATAATAGAATAAATCTACGAGGGACAAAGAATGATAATTTCTGGGCTGGCGAGCGAGGCTTTAGTGACCCGTGATCATTGTATCACTGATACCGCAATCAGTCAACGGAGAGACATGCATTAGCATCCTGGAAATGTATTAGACTCTACAACACAGTATGGACAAAAACAAATAATAATTCTAATACAACTGATCTAACTCTAATACCATCGTCACATGGCATGAACAAAAACGTTACTCTTCTGATACCGCTGACCTTCGATAACACTGTCACATAAAAGGGAAAAAAATAACTATAAAACTTCTGATACAAGTGTCCTGGCATCTCTAATACCATCGCCACATGGCATGAACAAAAACGTTACTCTTCTAATACCGCTGACCTTGGACAATACTGTCACGTAACATGAAAGAAACAGCAGGTAACGCTGATAATTCAACTCACCTCAGAAAACATTGTCTCATACCATAAAAATATGGAACGCTTCTAGGGCACCTGATCATGGAAAACACTGCCATATGGCACGATCAAACATGCAACGCTTCAAAAATAACTGAAAGTGCTAAAAATTTTGAGCTAAATAACTTTCTTGAGTTAAAATAACTGTACGTACCAGTACTTGTGCGTGAAAAGAGTGATGACTGTGAATGCTGCTATTTTCTGTCGCCTCTGTTCTAACTCTGGTGCCTGTGTGTGATTAGTGGCTGACGGCTCGGGTAGTTAGACTCTAGCGTTGGACACAAGAGTTAGACTCTAGAGTTAGACAACTCTAAAAAAAAGTTATTTTTAGGGTGAGCGATTACGCTACAAAGTTACAGTGTCAAGCAAGCACCCATTTCACCTACACGTGTTATCATTTATTAGCCAACATTATAGTCAGTCGCTTACGAGCTCTAGTCATACGATAATTAGGTGCTTTTTTAAACGAGATAGATAATCATGCATCGGTCAAATACTTAGCATACCTGTAGTTCCTAGTGAATCACGGTGTCTAAGCATTTGATCGTTTCTTTGCCCTCACTGTATCATACGCCTTCTGATGAATGGTTTCTCCACAGTTTTGTACAATGAGAATCACATTTTTGACTGATATAACTTGTTATGCCACTTACGGGAGATTTCTATTACCATCACATCCGTGACATTTGGTGAGTGGTGCTAAATGCTGTGTGAAAAGTACTCTCACCACGTAAAACACACAAAATGTACTTCAAAAGTAAAATACTTATACAAACTGCAGAAATGTGCGTGTAAATTGTACAATTATTGGAAAATGCCTAATTTCGATCGCCTGTGGTTGCTCTTTAGAGGATTCTCGAATGTTCAATGGTCACCGTGTCCCAGTGGTTAAGAGTGATCGCCTTTCACGAGGAATGAAAGGCTATTCAAACCACTGCTATGGACGCTCGGTGTTTCTTCCCGTTGGGAAATAACAACTGCTTTGCCACAAGAGCTTGTCATATTTCCCCACTCCACACAGGTCTATGAAACGAGTACCGGTGCAACCTCTGGTAACCGTCACTGGGTCCTTGTATCAATGATGAAGCTTTTGAAAAAATAATGTGAGATATGGCAATCGGCAACTTCATAAGAATAGCACATCCTTCTCATTTTGCTAATCGAACGTGAACTAAGAACTCTTTGTTAAAAAATTAAGCGGTAAGAATTAGGTTTGCTATGTTTTGTCAAAAAGAGCGACATTGCTATACCAAGCTCAAGTTATTTTAACTAATATTGTCCAATTGTTGGCCAGCGGTGCTGATTCCGATGTATGCATGATACGGGTGATGTATCTAGGGGATCTCAGATGTATCTATGGTACGTGTTATATATCCAGAGAGTCCCAGATGTATGCCTGATACTGGTGATGTATCTAGGGAATCTCATATGCATGCATGATACGGGTTATATATTTAGGGAATCTCAGTTTGAGTATAAATAGAAGAACCAGTGATACTGTGAAAACTAAGTAAAATCAATTGTTTCGGGCTTAGCATAAGTCTACCACCAGTCCTCTGAAAATCGGGCTAAAAAATGACATGTTTTAATCGTACGGTAAAATATGTCCAGCTGCTATAATATTTCAGTAGTCCACCTCCTTCGATATTTTTCATATTTTTTCTTTACTTGAAAGGGGGACAAAGACGGAATGAAATAAAGGTTGGAAGAAATAAAAATAATCAATTTCTCTAGAGTTGATGAGACTGAATGCACACGGCCTGTCAAAAACGTATAGTAATGTTTGACAAATAACATGACACACGTTCCTATTTCCTACCAATACACGTGATATTCATCCCGACTCCGAATCTGATGGTTTAATACACCGAAAATGGTGTTGTTGATGAGGCTTGTATCACAGATACGCTCATCTCACTGCAGGCTGGTGTGGTGGGTGCGACGGACGGACGGTCGGACGCGGCTCCTATTATAGTGTAGATTTGGGTTTTCAGAACAGTGAAAATGACCACATGTGAAGTTCAAAAGGTTTATTTTTAGTCGAATGTTTTCAGTGCCACTAGCCCTTTTTCTCATTCTCGGGCCCTGATCAAGAAGTAGAGATAAAAATCTTTGATATTTTCTTCCTGTGGGTAATAAATTTTATGACTGGACTCCCAGACTTTTTAAATTTAATTTTAATTATGTAAATTCAAATATATTTTTAATGTTGTGGGTAGCTTGTCATGAATGTAAAATAAAAATTCAAGATAAAACTTTTTTCAAAAAAAATCGATTGGCATAACAGTTTTTCATCCACTGGCACATGGTGAAGTTTCACATACCATAACAGTGGGGCGAGAACACTTCATAATATATGTAATAAAATATGATTCCTTCGAAACTTCAGCTACAACGCAGACTTCCAGATCTAATGATTCGGACAGCAAAAACTGACACCGCATGGGAACATATGTACATTTAGTAAATTGCTAATTTACGTACCGGTATCAATGAATGATTTTTTAATTGTTTCACTATTTTTATTTGATATACTTTGCGGCGAACAACTTTAAATATTATCGTGCAATTATATTTTCCACACTTCTTCGAAAGGATAGATATATAAAGACCGAATTGTAAAAACGGAATTTCAATGCAGCTACCACCAAACCTCACCACACCGATCGTAACAACCGTGCAAACCTAGTCATGTGTTACGGAAAATTCGACGCCTGTGTTTTACTGAAAATAAACTGAAAATCGTCAGGAAAAAAACAGTGCATTCCCAAACACTTTCGAATAATTTTTCATTTACTTTTATTGCTGTGAACAAATACGAGTGGATATTGACGGTAATGTGAGTAAGATATTCAGACGGTATAGAGGTTACTCGGAGGTGGGGGCCACTTACCTGTTGGCTTTGGGGCTGCACTGCAAAATGAGTTGCGGGTAAATCAAAATCAATTCTAGCTCGGCATCCCAACCCGCAGCTCAGGCCACGTGCATTGAGCTCCCTTAGACTCGTTGCTCTAACTTTCGTGCTGAGAAATATATTTTCGGGTCTTGAATGATAATGCATTTCTGGCAGTAAATTGATAAGTATTGATATAATTTGTTTCGGAGATAAATCTTGGTAAGTCTTTTTTTCAGACAAATAGATCTTGAATACAGACTCTTAATCTTTCTCAGAAATGACTATTTTTTTCTAGTGGCTGTTGTTGTTAAGTGCGGGGCGTAGAACGTTGTACGGTGATAGATACACTGCATAGTTGCACTAAAAATTTTATCCTAGGCCTGCAATTACATTTGAATTATCAAAAATTGGAAAATCTGATACATGCGATTGAAAATACATAATCCCCCTAATCTTATCAATTTATCAACGTACCTCTTTTAAAAGCCCAGATTTATGAGCACCTTTTAGCTCTAAAGTCCTTCATTTCATGCGTGACTCATTTTCATAAAATTCGACAGAATATTATCACGATCATGTGTGACACACAATTTTTGGAACGGAGTAACAGCAGTGTAGTTGTGTCCTCAATTTTTGATTGGGCTTCTTTTAAACCGTGCCGCAGAGTCCTTAGCAAACTAATTCCAATTTTCCGACTCGTGTTCGAACTCGCTTCCATGCATGAATTCCGACTCGCTTTCATTAATCTGCGTTTTGGAATCTGATCCTCTCATCTCCCAGCGGCGATTCCCTCTTCGTTCCTGGCTATCAAATGAATCCCGGTGCTGCTGTGACTTCAGGTCTACCGCCATATATCGCCTACCCAGGTGCAGTTAGAGATGTACATATTGAGTATTTATAGCCTAAATTAAATGTATAGAAATAAGTAATATCCATTAGAAACTTAACCTAACTTCACACAATAGTACTAGCTAGAGGTAGACCTCATGCCATAGTGTGGTAAACCTCACGCTATAGTACTAGCTAGAGGTAGATCTCATGCTATAGTGCAGTAGACCTCACGCTATAGTACTAGCTAGAGGTGGTTCTCATGCTGTAGTGTGCTAGACATCACGCTATAGTGCTAGCTAGAGGTAGATCTCATGATACAGTACGGTAGACCTCACGCTAAAGCATCACCCGTATGTGTCCCTTCCTGGAAGAGCTAGGGCAGAATTTGTGGCCAGACTCTCGCTCATCCCAGGTGAGGACAAACCAGCAGCAGCGATGACGTTCCAGGTTCCATGCTGTGGCGTTCTAGAGCTGTCTTGATCCTGTTCCCACGATACCATAGCTGCCGTATATGTTCTAAACAACGATTCCACAGCTGAGTATAGGTCCCAACCCAGCAGTTTCAGAGTTTCCGATACAAATCCCGACCAAATAGACTTACTGTTATTGGATCGCGACCCAAAAGTTGCAGACCTGCCGCATATCTAAGCCCCGACAAATTAACTCCTGAGCTGCCTTATAAGTCCCGATCAAATAGCCCCAGAGCTACTGCTCTAGATCCCGCCCCAGCCGTCTCAGAGCTACCAAAAAAGTCCCGATCAAATGGCCCCAGAGCGACTGCTCCAGGTCCCGTCCCAGCCGTCCCAGAGCTGCCATTCCAGGATCAAGGAACACCGAATGCGTCTGGAATGGTACAGCAACGATCAAATCTCATAGCCCTCTGCTCGGCGATTCTTTTCTAGGACACTGGATATTCTATACACTTGAGATCAGATGTTCTCTCTTATCATGACGCTCGCTGGGAATGTGTTGAGCGGCGATGCGACTGCGCAGAGCTGCACTAATGGGGATGGTGCAAGGATTTCAACTGTTTATTCTGGGTTCAGTGGCCTACTCGTTCTCTACTGTGTAAACACTGATAAAAATTAGTGGCGAGCAATTATGTAAATACTTTCATCTATCTTACGTGTTTTGAGTGACCTACTCGTTATCTACTGTGTAAACACTGATAGAAATTATTGGCGTGCTATAATGTAAATACTTTCATCTATCTTACGTGTTTTGAGTGACCTACTCGTAATCTACTTTGTTATTAGTTAACACTGATGAAAATTATTGGCATGCAAGTTAAATTTGTGGCGCTTGTCATCGCCTGCTTTGTAAGGTGTAATGCTAGAAGAACTGCTTGCTTTAATTGTTTAAAGTTCGCCGTGTACAAAACGCAGTCCTTTTTGTCGATAGCTAACTCAAATAGTGAGTATAGAAGTACATTATTTTTATTTGAAGGCACAAAATTCATAGTCACAATGCCAGTTCGACCGATTTTTATTGGTGGAAAAATGTATGAGTAAACGCATGTGAACAAATACTTATGTACATTGTGATACTTAACTTAATTTTACGACTACATCGAATCGTTAAAATTTTTCAATGAACAAATTTTCCTTCACAAAAGCCAAGCTTTTTTCAAAGCCATCAAATCCAAATTACAGGTTTGGCGTTATATTACAACTACATTGAATTGCAAACATTTCAAACTGGGCCGTTGATTTTCATTCACAGAAAGAAATATTTCTTCAAAACCATCAAATCCAAATACCTGGTAGGGTCTGATGCCAGTCAGACGAGCGTGGACACTGCACAACACTCAGATGACTGTTAACATTTTGACTGCGACGTAAGCCATGTTTGGTCACTGAGGGAGTTTTCATTATGCTGCTGACCAACAAGTTGTCACAAACTCATTTTTTTTAAATACCTAATCAAAACTAAATGAAAAACTACGCAATTAATGTTTGGTATTTTTGACTTTATGAATTACGATTAACTTCAAATTTAAACAGAATGTTAAACTTCAGCAGCTGCAGTCAAAGTATTAACTCAAGCAGGGAACACACTGCAGCAACCAGGGGTCAAGTTAATGATGAACTACGGGCTGATACTGTCTGAGTGTTTCTGTCGGGCGTTTTATCGCGGTTTTATCAGCACAGCGAACACAAGAGCAAGCACAATAAAGTACTTCGGAATTTTAGCTGATTTCCGAGCATGTTAGTGAATTTTACTTCGTTTGCTGCCGCGATATGTAAATTATTGTATCCCTAGTATAAGATCGTACACCTTTTCTCGTTTTATAACCACATTCTTTCAAAATGTACCGACGAACTGCAAATTTAACAACGACGAACCAATGAATATAACAGGGAAGGGAAATATAGAAACAGTGTCGCAAAAAATAGCAACAACGACAAATTATAGCGACGCCGGGCAAAATGGATGACAGTGAAACTATACATCAGAACAAAGAAATAATGTGTAGTGACAGAGTCGGTTTATTGTAACAACGTTCAAAAAGGATGATAATTATACAAAAAATAGTAACATACGTGTATATTATTGTAAACAAATTAACAATTTCTGACACATTTTTTATAAGTAAAATAAACAGTAAAGTAGCATATAGCGTAGAACACGATGCATGTTCAGACTATGCATACAAAATTAGTGATAATTACAATAAAGAATGAACATCATGTGTGAGATATTGAAACTATGCTCAAAAGAAAATGTCTTGTTGATTAAGGCACTTTAAGGAAGCAATTAAGAAAGCAATGGAACGTAGATCCATATTATTGTCGGGTGGCATTCAGAATCCCGAATATCGAAATCCCGAGTGTCGAAATCCGGAATATCTAAATCCTGAAAATCAAAACCTTGAATGTCCTGTTAAGTTAAAAACCCCTCATACCAAATTTAAATATATACGAGCTGTCATACGTAGAGAATTTTTATCAAATATTTTCAATTATTCACAACGCTAACTCGTAACACACACCACCAATTCGAGTCGATGCTTTCACTGCCAAATAAGGTCGGGAATTAGATATTCGGGATTTCGATTTTCGGAATTTTGACCTTCGTGTTTCAAGGTGAACCCATTATTTTTAATTTTTATTTAATATGGAAGTGCGGAAAAATGCTTCCTATCGTCAATAGGAGTTTAAAACATGTTGTCACAACTTATGGAATTTTGTTACTATTTATAGCATCTGTTACATTATTTTGAACCTGTGATACTGGCTACTTGGAGCATTGTTACAGGATTTGATTA
The DNA here is from genome assembly GCA_030386875.1 of Morinoia aosen. NCBI lineage: Eukaryota > Metazoa > Arthropoda > Malacostraca > Amphipoda > Talitridae > Morinoia > Morinoia aosen. The sequence goes on from CM059574.1 coordinate 16,551,603, forward strand.
TTTGTTAAAGAAAATGAACGTCTGTTACAACATTCTGAGAGTGTTGTACAATTTGAAGCAACGTTATATTTATTTTTCTCTGTCACTACATTTTGCATCTGTTATCAATTTTGCAGCATCGTCACTAGATTTGTACTGGATGTTATGTTTTGAGCCGCTGTTATTAGTTTTTATTCGCTGTTATATGATTGTGCAAACTGTTGCTATATTGTTTTGACGTGTGGTTATAAAACGAGAAAAGGTGTAGCTTCTCATACTTTAGTGAGCTACAGCGATCATCGCTGCTTGAATATTGCTGCCGTGATCGGTATTACTCACACATCATGTGCTTTTTTCCTCTCATTTCATACGGCTTACCGATGGAAAACAAGAAAATAAATCAGAAAATGGAAACCTCTTTAAAAGGCAAGGTTTAGCTGCACGAACAGGCTGTACTCAAGTTATGTCATGCAAACCTCGGCATGCACGGAATAAGAGTCGTCACAGCTCTTTAGGACTTGAATTTAGCGTCGCAATAATTTCAATAACTGGGACTGGTTATTTTCCGTTCAAATTAAGATTCACATAAGATGATGCATAACTCGAGGGCATAGTTTTATGGTTAATTTTAAAGTTGCCTTATGGTGTGTTCAGCGAAAACTGTCCGACCTGCTGAATGTCTGGTTCCCGGCCTGCTGAAAGCATGGTCCTGGCCTGCTGAAACCATGGTTCCCGACCTGCAGAAAGCATAGTTCCCGGCCTGCTGAAAGCATGGTTCACAGCCTGCTGAAAGCATGGTTCCTGTCCTGCTGAAAGCTTAGTTGCCGGCCTGCTGAAAGCATGGTGCGCGACCTGCTGAAAGCATGGTTCTCGGCCTGCTGAAAGCATGGTTCCCGGCCTGCTGAAAGCATGGTTCCCGGCCTGCTGAAAGCATGGTCCTGGCCTGCTGAAAGCATGGTTCCCGGCCTGCAGAAAGCATGATTCCCGGCCTACTGAAAGCATGGTGCGCGACCTGCTGAAAGCATGGTTCCCGGTCTGCAGAAAGCATGGTTACCGGCCTGCAGAAAGCATGGTTCCCGGCCTGCAGAAAGCATTGTTCCCGAACTGCAGCATGCATGGTTCAAGGACTGCTGGAAGCTTAGTTCCCGGCCTGCTGAAATCATGGTTCCTGGCCTGCTGAAAGCATGGTTCCCGGCCTGCTGAAAGCTTAGTTCCCGGCCTGCTGAAATCATGGTTCCTGGCCTGCTGAAAGCATGGTTCCCGGCCTGCTGGAAGCTTAGTTCCCGGCCTGCTGAAAGCATGGTTCCCCGCCTGCTGGAAGCTTAGTTCCCGATCTGCTGAAAGCATGGTTCCTGAACTGCAGCATGCATGGTTCCCGGACTGCTGGAAGCTTAGTTCCCGGCCTGCTGAAATCTTGGTTCCTGGCCTGCTGAAAGCATGGTTCGCGGCCTGCTGAAAGCTTAGTTCCCGGCCTGCTGAAATCATGGTTCCTGGCCTGCTGAAAGCATGATTCCCGGCCTGCTGGAAGCTTAGTTCCCGGCCTGCTGAAAGCATGGTTCCCCGCCTGCTGGAAGCTTAGTTCCCGATCTGCTGAAAGCATGGTTCCTGGCCTGCTGAAAGCATGGTTCCTGGCCTGCTGAAAGCATGGTTCCCGGCCTGCTGAAACATGGTTCCTGGCCTGCTGAAAGCTTAGTTGCCGGCCTGCTGAAAGCATGGTGCGCGACCTGCTGAAAGCATGGTTCTCGGCCTGCTGAAAGCATGGTTCCCGGCCTGCTGAAAGCATGGTTCCCGGCCTGCTGAAAGCATGGTCCTGGCCTGCTGAAAGCATGGTTCCCGGCCTGCAGAAAGCATGGTTCCCGGCCTACTGAAAGCATGGTGCGCGACCTGCTGAAAGCATGGTTCCCGGTCTGCAGAAAGCATGGTTACCGGCCTGCAGAAAGCATGGTTCCCGGCCTGCAGAAAGCATTGTTCCCGGCCTGCAGAAAGCATTGTTCCCAGCCTGCAGAAAGCATGGTTCCCGGCCTGCAGAAAGCATGGTTCTCGGCCTGCTGAAAGCATGGTTCCCGGCCTGCAGAAAGCATGGTTCCCGGCCTGCTGAAAGCATGGTTCCTGGCCTGCTGTAAGCATGGTTCCTGGCCTGCAGAAAGCATGGTCCCGGCCTGCTGAAAGCATGGTTCCCGGCCTGCAGAAAGCATGGTTCCTGGCCTGCTGAAAGCATGGTTCCTGACCTGCAGAAAGCATGGTTCCCGACCTGCAGAAAGCATGGTTCCTGGCCTGCAGAAAGCATGGTCCCGGCCTGCTGAAAGCTTGTTTCCCGGTCTGCAGAAAGCATGGTTCCTGGCCTGCTGAAAGCATGGTTCCCAACCTGCAGAAAGCATGGTTCCCGGCCTGCAGAAAGCATGGTTCCCGAACTGCAGCATGCATGGTTCCCGGACTGCTGGAAGCTTAGTTCCCGGCCTGCTGAAATCATGGTTCCTGGCCTGCTGAAAGCATGGTTCCCGGCCTGCTGAAAGCTTAGTTCCCGGCCTGCTGAAATCATGGTTCCTGGCCTGCTAAAAGCATGGTTCCCGGCCTGCTGGAAGCTTAGTTCCCGGCCTGCTGAAAGCATGGTTCCCCGCCTGCTGGAAGCTTAGTTCCCGACCTGCAGAAAGCATGGTTCCCGACCTGCTGAAAGCATGGTTCCCAATCTGCAGAAAGCATGGTTCCCAGCCTGCAGAAAGCATGGTCCCGGCCTGCAGAAAGCATGGTCCCGGCCTGCAGAAAGCATGGTCCCGGCCTGAATGTAAGGATGGTGCCCCAGAAGATCATCTGTCTAACTTGGAGATGATCCAAGTGCCTCGGAGCGGTCGGCAGATACGGACTCACTATCTCGGAGATTGATGTAATGAATCATTTTCATGTCTAAAGAAGAAGATCGATCTGGCTTGAGCCTTGCAATTTATGAACCTATGAATCTAGGGAAACTAAGTGATGCTCCGTGTTCTGGAAACTCAATAGCGAGTTGTTTTTGTATCCTCACGTCTCAGGAGATTTTTATTGCAAGGAATCAGAGGGTAAATCTTAAAAGCTCTGCAAGCCTTCGTTAGCATGGAACTTCGTCCAATGCAGGTTAGCTTTAGTGTGACGTAGAGCTCGCCACAACCAATGGGAAGCTTGTTTTGTTCGTACGGAACTTTGTCCAATGGCAGTGCGGCTTTAGTATGACGTAAGACACGCCAGAGCCAATGGAAGGCCTGTTCCGTCTGTACGGAACTTTGTCCAATGGCAGTGCAGCTTTAGTATGACGTCAGAAGGTAGAGCCGACTTTAGTTCAAGCCTTAGGCAAACAAAGTAAAAGGAAAATAAAATGCATAACCTGAAGCAATATGCCTCGTTCTCCTCCGGTAATGAAAATTCTCGCTTAGGAATAGTGGGAAAATGAGTATATTTTTAAGCGGAAAATATGTTTTGTCGTCCTCGGTAAAGGTTAGCTGGATGCCTCAGAGGCTCCATAAAATAGAGGACTTTTATTTACTGAGGCTACGGAGACCCAAAGAATTAAATCTTCACGTTAAAATGAATAAAGTAAATGACCGTAGAGGAAATGAGATAAACATCAGGAAACTTCTTCTAGCAGCAGCAATGAGCAGCTTTGGTGCAGATAACGCACGTATCGAAGGCTTCTTCTCAGTAATTTATTCACCATCATCATGCTAGCCTGAAATTCAAATATTATTCATTTTGTTTCTCATTGAAGTTGCTCTTGAGTTTTTACATTTAATTACCGCAGATTCTCTACCCTTCGAGCGTGATATTTTATTTTACTCCCACAAATAAGAGTTGAAGAGACACGGAACACAAGTGTCCTCCTCTGTTGAATTTCTGGTGAGCTTGAATTTCAAATGCAAGCGTAGAAAACCAAATCTATGGGCCAGACTAAGAAAACTTCAGGGATCCTAATGTCTTTTCTTTGCAAATTCGGAATTTTTACGCGGCACAGTTCAGCATTATTCTTGAGAGAAGAATTCAAGCTCTACTCTCTGTTGAGGGAAGGCTCGACAGATGTGTTGCCATGGGTGGGTCCAGAAGAGACAGGTTCAGATAAGGTTAGGTTAAAATATGATGGGCTAGTTTTGTTCAGACCGTTTATTTCATCATTATCATTACTATTCATTTGTTGGCTTGCACCCAGAAACGCCATTCTAGCGTTTAATCAGAGCATTTAGGGCGTAGCCACCCTCTTCATACAACCAAGCATTATTAGAAAAGTCTACAAGTAAACAATTCATTAATACATGTATCACAGGGTACATTGTGTCGGGAATAATTGTATAGTTATTTTGTTGTAGGTCTTCTTACCGTAGAACTCAAATAATTGTTGACAAATGTGCGTTACCTGTTAGAGTTACGGCATGTCTTTCAGCTTCAAATCCTTGAATGAATTTTTAATCTTTTGCTTTTAGAGTATTCATTTCAACCTAAGTGCATCGATCACGCACGTATCGGAGCTCCTAACAAAGAATTCGTTCTCCATCATTATGCGAACGTGAAACAAAAATATTACCAAACACTGCAATATAATTCGGGACCATACGAGAAAACCATTTCGTAGTCAAAATTACTAGCCCTTATAACATGCTAGCTATTTCATTATTACTATTATGATTATTATTATCATCATTGTGGAAAGGCCTCGAACATCACCACTGATTTGGTGCCGTCACTTTGATTTACATGCAAAAAGAATAGCATATTCATGGTTGGCTAGCATGCGAGCGCGGACCATTTATCGCGTGCCTGCCAGGGGACCGTGCGGGATTTAAATAAGGCACGACGAGACTGCGGGAACGACGCACTGCCGTGCTTCGTAATAATAACGTTCAGTCTGGCTGGGAATGGATCATCTATTGGCGTGGTGACTTCGCTTTGAAAATTACACACGCTTGCCCCCGTGTTTCTATTCTATTTATTTTGCTGTTTTCGCCTTCATTTCTGAGCGCAGAGGTTGTGGAGTTTCGTTGAGTTCATCTGATTTTCGTGTGGTGTAAAAAAAGTGAGGTTCCTTTCGACACATTTCTCGTATTTCTTCGCTTCGTTGTATGTACAATGCTATTTTTTCAAAGAAAAGCAATTACTGCACTCTCCTCGTTAATTTGAAGGAGTGCGAACGAGGAGAGCTCGTGATGGTCACATAATTTGGCAGAACATCTCTCGTGCCCTACGAATGACGTCACGCTGCGCATACCCACAAAATGATCTTCTCGTCAAAATCAATGAAGTAAAAAACCGGTGAGGAAATGAGATCAACATCAGAAATTTTATAATAGCAGAAATGTGCAGCTTTAGTGCAGACAACGCACGTATCGAAGGCCTCTTTTCAGTAATTCATGCACCATCATTGTGCGACCTCGCCCTTGCGACCTCACCTTGTGCGTTTGGCCGCACGATGACACGCACCTCCGGATTTAAAAATGGATTTTCAACCAATTTACTTCGTCGTAGCGATCAATGTAGCAGAGAACATAGGCTTTCTACGCTAACGTTCATCACTGTCTTGTACTCGCAAGAACTTACACTGAAAACAATGCAGCTACGTTCCACTCAGAAGAACTTACGCTACGAGTCAAACCGCTACATTCCACTCAGAAGAACTTACACTGCAAGCTATACCCAGGCGAATATTTAGCACATTGGCTGCAGCAGGTAAAACTGAAGTTCAATATTCAACTCAAATTTAACACTTTGACCGCAACGTGCGCCATCGTTGGTCACGGAGGGGATTTTCGTAATGCTGCTGACCCACCAGTAGTCACAAACTTAATTTTTGTTAGTACTTGATAAAAGCTATATGAGGGTATGATCCAGTTAACTATTGCTATTTCCGTGTACCACCGGTACACGGAATTCCTTCCGTGTACCACCGGTCGATCACGTCGCAGTCGAAGTGTTAGACCGGAGGAAAACTCGGTCCATGGAAAAGTCTTAATTCTGCTTGAATATCGAAGTGCACACCCTGGGCCCCTGTGTATATTTTAAATCATCTGCTGCCTTCTTCTTTTTGCTTTACCTTGATCATCTTACGCCAAAATCGGTTACTACTCAGCTGCTGAACGTCATCTAATAGCTTCGCGATGTGAAATTGAGAGAATAACTTGAAGGATTTTACATCCGAGAGGCAGCAAGCAAATGCGTGCGGAATAAAAATGATCACTATTACCCAGTTGAAATCCGCTGCAGTGTCTACAGTGGGTTACTGCAGTTCAGCGCAGTAAGGTACATAAGGTCGATTTAGAGAAGTACATTGCGTCAATAGTCCTAGTTGCAATGAAGATAAATAGCAGCCGCTAAATATTTAGCACCACAAAAACCATACACACGCAACAGTAGCCTATACTATCAAAAGATACAACAGGTCAATAGAAGGCATCACTTTATGGCGACCTCCTTCTGCAGTTCGTTTCCGATCAGTGAAGTTACCCGTCAGATTTACTGCAGTGTCACGTGCAGCCGTGGTGTAAGAAAACTGCTGTAGAAATGGACATGAGGCCTGTATCACTGCATTATAATTATTATTGCACCGAAGCAATATAAAACAGCACCGATTTTTTGATACGGCGAGAAAGCGATAATCATTTGAAATAAAATACAACACGTTATCGACGTCGTCGCCATTTTGAAACAAACGTTGTGATAAAATAACGGGCAGCGACGACGGGGTATCACAGCGGACACAATTTCTCTGTCTGATGACACGAGACAATGAGAAAATGTGATCTCACTACACGACGTTCGCCACCCCGGGAGTGGCAATAGCGCCGTCACGCGATGATGCGATGATGTCAATACAACTGGAGCAAAAATATGCAAGCGTGAGCCGTAGTCTGGCGTATTGAACGAAGTTTTACGGGAAGCAACTCGCTCCGACAACCAACGAGTGCCAAAATATGCAAGCGTGAGCCGTCGTCTGGCGTATTGAACGAAGTTTTACGGGAAGCAACTCGCTCCGACAACCAACGAGTGCCAAAATATGCAAGCGTGAGCCGTCGTCTGGCGTATTGAACGAAGTTTTACGTGAAGCAACTCGCTCCGACAACCAACGAGTGCCAAAATATGCAGCGTGAGCCGTAGTCTGGCGTATGGGACGAGGCTTTACGTAACGCAACGCGCACCGACAACCAACGAGTGCCAAAATATGCAGCGTGAGCCGTAGTCTGGCGTATGGGACGAGGCTTTACGTAACGCAACGCGCACCGACAACCAACGAGTGCCAAAATATGCAGCGTGAGCTGTGGCCTGACGTATGGGACGAGGAATACTGCCTCATGACGCCATGCTGTAAAGTAGCGCGTATCGATAACACTGAGCGGTAAATTCGAGCACGTGTGACAATGAGACTCTTTCTTTTGCGTGGCTATTTAGGTGTCGTGTTAGCAGTGTGGTGATTGCATGAGGGATTAAGGCCGTTCATGAGTAAGGCCTGTTGAAAAAATATACCACGCAATTGAACTAAAGAGAAAAATTGTTCGATCAGCGCCAGTCATGGAAGATAAGATAGCAAATTTTTGAAAAGCTATGAGAGAAAGAAACTTTTTCTTATGGCTGTTCTCTGTGGAACTTTCAGGAACTATTGTGTTAACAGCTTGCAAGTAAATCAGAAAAAGAAAAAATCCATTCAAACGCACACATAGAGGTGATACTCACTGGTAGCTACATCGAATAAATTATATTTTTCTTTTGTATTTCTCAACGCATGAGTGTACAGCTGTAACTGAGACCCTGATGTAGTTAAGTTGAACACCTTATTTTGGAACTCTCACAGCAACTACCTTGCTTCAAATTCCTTCAACATTTTCACTTTGAATTTAAGCTAAGCTTATAATTAATGTTCATCATCGGGACTTCATCTACAAACTAACACAGTTCGATAAAAACATGGACTAAAACCTGTCTGTTTCCTTGTTGACTTCTACAGAAACAAATTCCAAAGAGTGATTTTCCCTTCGCTTGCGTTAGACAGAAATGGGAGGAAAGAAGCGAGAAACGCTTATGAGGACAATCATCGCACCGTGTTGACCAGTCTGCAGTTTGGGTGTAAATCGATGTTGAAATGGTGAGGCAGTATCAAAAATATTTGAATGTCAATAAACGTTGAAATGGTGAGGCAGTATCAAAAATATTTGGATGTCAATAAACGTTGAAATGGTGAGGCAGTATCGAAAATATTTGGATGTCAATAAACGTTGACATGGTGAGGCAGTATCGAAAATATTTGGATGCCAATAAACGTTGAAATGGTGAGGCAGTATCAAAAATATTTGGATGTAAATAAACGTTGAAATGGTGAGGCAGTATCAAAAATATTTGGATGCCAATAAACGTTGAAATGGTGAGGCAGTATCAAAAATTTTTGGTTGTCAATAAACGTTGAAATGGTGAGGCAGTATCAAAAATCTATTAAGTTTGCCATCCTTTCAGGTATAGAATGCTGCACAAATAGGCGGTGGTGGTGGGCGAGAGGCAGCGGCATTTGTCAGCCGCGGTTGTCTTGCACCGATCAGATGTACAGGAGACTCGTCTCTTGTAAACCACCTCTGCAATTAGCCAACGTCGGGCGGAGTCCGTCTCGGGTGTCTCAAAAACCGTGATTTTTTTCGCGCCGATAGCCCTGAACAGTCTGCAAGTTATATGAAAGACCATAATCGAATGCGATACTGAGAAGAAAGTTAGTTATAAATCGTAAATATATGGAAGACCATGATCGAATCGAATACTGAGTAACAATTTAGTTGTAAATCGCAAATATATGGAAGACCATGATCGAATCGAATACTGAGAAGCAATTTAGTAACAAAATGTAAATCTTTGATTAACGTTGAATTGTGTATTCAATCCCAAAAATAATGAATCTCTACCACAGTAGGTGCGTCGTTGCTTTTTCCGTTGCACATTTCCTCGATCATATGTATGGCTTATGCGCATCTCTCGCATCGATGTTCATCCGCTGTAAACTCCCTGCAGTGTCGATGGTGCGAGCCAGGTGTTTCCGTGCTTATAATTAAAACAGTCCAAAATTTTCTTCGCTGTCGGGTACCTTATTATTAATGGGTATCTCCCGATACCCATGTGTGTGTATCAGCTAAGGATTTTTAAGATAAGGATTTTTAAGATATTTTAAACACCAATGATATTCTAGTATTATCTTTATTGTAAATAAACTGTTTTCATTTCTTTCTTTTCTTTCTTTTCATTAATGACTCGCTCATCGCGGTAGTTTCCACTCCGGCATCCTAAACAAGATACGCAAATTTTTTTCTGCTGCAAAATGCCGCAGCCCGGAAGGTAACCAGCCTAATTTGCGAATGAAATTAGCCGGTCATCTGCGTCCCTAGCCACCGGGGAAATTACTGTACTGCGAGAAGCTAAAAAGCGTACATGAAGTTCTCTCTATGTTGCCCGTCGCGCGACACAGCTAGAGTGAGACAAAGAGCAGTAAGCTAAATTATGCGGAGTATTTTCCTTATAGTGTCAGAGTAGCAAACTCTCCCAAATGTTTCAGGTCAACTGTAAAAATTGGAGGTTCTAGGGGATCAATCTAGTTCTTTTTATAGAGAACCACTCTAGCTCTTTTATTAGAGTATCACCCTAGTAGAGTACCACCCTTGCTTTTTTCTTTTGTAAGAGTAACACTCTAGCTCTTTTACTAGAGAACCACCCTAGCTCTTTTGTTTGAGCACCACCCTATAGCTTTTTTCATTAGAGTACCGCCCTAGCTCTTTTGTTTGAGTACAACCCTATAGCTCTTTTCATTAGAGAGCCGCCCTAGCGCTTTTGTTTGAGTACCACCCTATAGCTCTTTTGATTAGAGTACCGCCCTAGCTCTTTTGTTTGAGTACCACCCTATAACTCTTTTCATTAGAGAGCCGCCCTAGCGCTTTTGTTTGAGTACCACCCTATAACTCTTTTGATTAGAGTACCGCCCTAGCTCTTTTGTTTGAGTACCACCCTATAGCTCTTTTCATTAGAGAGCCGCCCTAGCGCTTTTGTTTGAGTACCACCCTATAACTCTTTTGATTAGAGTACCGCCCAAGTTCTTTTGTTTGAGTATCACCCTATAGCTCTTTTCATTAGAGAGCCGCCCTAGCGCTTTTGTTTGAGTACCACCCTATAGCTCTTTTACTACAGAACCACCCTAGCTCTTTTGTTTGACTACTACCCTATAGCTCTTTTCATTAGAGTACCGCCCTAGCTCTTTTGTTTGAGTACCACCCTATAACTCTTTTCATTAGAGTACCGCCCTAGCTCTTTTGTTTGAGTACCACCCTATAACTCTTTTCATTAGAGTACCGCCCTAGCTCTTTTGTTTGAGTACCACCCTATAACTCTTTTCATTAGAGTACCGCCCTAGCTCTTTTGTTTGAGTACCACCCTATAACTCTTTTCATTAGAGTACCGCCCTAGCTCTTTTGTTTGAGTACCACCCTATAACTCTTTTCATTAGAGTACCGCCCTAGCTCTTTTGTTTGAGTACCACCTTATAACTCTTTTCATTAGAGTGCCGCCCTAGCTCTTTTGTTTGAGTACCACCCTATAACTCTTTTCATTAGAGTACCACCCTAGCTCTTTTGTTTGAGTACCACCCTATAACTGGTTTCATTAGAGTGCCGCCCTAGCTCTCTTGTTTGAGTACCACCCTATAGCTCTTTTCATAAGAGTACCGCCCTAGCTCTTTTGTTTGAGTACCACCCTATAACTCTTTTCATTAGAGTACCGCCCTAGCTCTTTTGTTTGAGTACCACCCTATAGCTCTTTTCATTAGAGTACCGCCCTAGCTCTTTTGTTTGAGTACCACCCTATAACTCTTTTCATTAGAGTACCGCCCTAGCTCTTTTGTTTGAGTACCACCCTATAACTCTTTTCATTAGAGTACCGCCCTAGCTCTTTTGTTTGAGTACCACCCTATAGCTCTTTTCATTAGAGTACCGCCCTAGTTCTGTCATAGAAGGAATCCCTCAAGTGTCCATCCCATCACGGCAAGTATTCTTTTTAAGTTGAAGATATTTAGGTTTTCGAAAACACCTCGTACAGTTTTATGAAATTCTCACCGTTTGTTCCAAGCAAGCGAACACGTTATGCAAATCGAGTGCAAAATCTTGCAAAATCGTGAAAAACTCGAGCCCACGTCTCTTTTAGGACAGGCATCTGGAAGGTGACCCTCTCTATTGAATTGCATGAGTGATTTGCATAGCCTCACTCTGCCTCATGCCCCACTCTGCCTCCTGCCTCACTCTGCCTCCTGCCTCACTCTGCCTCCTGCCTCACTCTGCCTCCTGCCTCACTCTGCCTCCTGCCTCACTCTGCCTCCTGCCTCACTCTGCCTCCTGCCTCACTCTGCCTCCTGCCTCACTATGCCTCCTGCCTCACTCTGCCTCCTGCCCACCTCATTCTGCCTCCTGCCTCACTCTGCCTCCTGCCTCAATCTGCCTCCTGCCTCACTCTGCCTCCTGCCTCACTCTGCCTCCTGCCTCACTCTGCCTCCTGCCTCACTCTGCCTCCTGCCTCACTCTGCCTCCTGCCTCACTCTGCCTCCTGCCCGCCTCATTCTGCTTCCTGCCTCACTCTGCCTCCTGCCTCACTCTGCCTCCTGCACGCCTCACTCTGCCGCCTGCCTCACTCTGCCTCCTGCCTCACTCTGCCTCCTGCCCGCATCATTCTGCTTCCGGCCTCACTCTGCCTCCTGCCTCACTCTGCCTCCTGCCTCACTCTGCCTCCTACCTCACTCTGCCTCCTGCCCGCCTCATTCTGCTTCCTGCCTCACTCTGCCTCCTGCCTCACTCTGCCTCCTGCACGCCTCACTCTGCCTCCTGCCTCACTCTGCCTCCTGCCTCACTCTGCCTCCTGCCCACCTCATTCTGCCTCCTGCCTCACTCTGCCTCCTGCCTCACTCTGCCTCCTGCCTCACTCTGCCTCCTGCCTCACTCTGCCTCCTGCCTCACTCTACCTCCTGCCTCACTCTGCCTCCTGCCTCACTCTGCCTCCTGCCGGCCTCATTCTGCTTCCTGCCTCACTCTGCCTCCTGCCTCACTCTGCCTCCTGCACGCCTCACTCTGCCTCCTGCACGCCTCACTCTGCCTCCTGCCTCACTCTGCCTCCTGCCTCACTATGCCTCCTGCCCGCCTCACTCTGCCTCCTGCCCCCCTCACTCTGCCTCCTGCCCGCCTCACTCTGCCTCTTGCCCGCCTCACTCTGTCTACTGCCCGCCTCACTCTGCCTCCTGTCCATCTCACTCTGCCTCCTGCCCGCCTCACTCTGCCTCCTGCCCGCCTCACTCTGTCTCCTGCCCGCCTCACTCTGCCTCCTGCCCACCTCACTTTGTCTCCTGCCCGCCTCACTCTGCCTCCTGCCTCACTCTGCCTCCTGCCTCACTCTGCCTCCTACCTCACTTTGCCTCCTGCCTCACTCTGCCTCCTGTCTCATTCTGCCTCCTGCCTCACTCTGCCTCCTGCCGGCCTCATTCTGCTTCCTGCCTCACTCTGCCTCCTGCCTCACTCTGCCTCCTGCACGCATCACTCTGCCTCCTGCCTCACTCTGCCTCCTGCCTCACTCTGCCTCCTGCCTCACTCTGCCTCCTGCCTCACTCTGCCTCCTGCCTCACTCTGCCTCCTGCCCGCCTCACTCTGCCTCCTGCTTCACTCTGCCTCTTGCACGCCTCACTCTGCCTCCTGCACGCCTCACTCTGCCTCCTGCCTCACTCTGCCTCCTGCCTCACTCTGCCTCCTGCCTCACTATGCCTCCTGCCCGCCTCACTCTGCCTCTTGCCCGCCTCACTCTGCCTCCTGCCCGCCTCACTCTGCCTCTTGCCCGCCTCACTCTGTCTACTGCCCGCCTCACTGTGCCTCCTGTCCATCTCACTCTGCCTCCTGCCCGCCTCACTCTGCCTCCTGCCCGCCTCACTCTGTCTCCTGCCCGCCTCACTCTGCCTCCTGCCCACCTCACTTTGTCTCCTGCCCGCCTCACTCTGCCTCCTGCCTCACTCTGCCTCCTGCCTCACTCTGCCTCCTACCTCACTTTGCCTCCTGCCTCACTCTGCCTCCTGCCTCATTCTGCCTCCTGCCTCACTCTGCCTCCTGCCCGCCTCACTCTGCCTCCTGCCTCACTCTGCATCCTGCCTCATTCTGTCTCCTGCCTCACTCTGCCTCCTGCACGCCTCATTCTGCCTCCTGCCTCACTCTGCCTCCTGCCTCACTCTGCTCCCTGCCTCACTCTGCCTCCTGCCCGCCTCATTCTCCCTCCTGCCTCACTCTGTCTCCTGCCTCACTCTGCCTCCTGCCTCACTCTGCCTTCTGCATGCCTCTCTCTGCCTCCTGCCTCACTCTGCCTCCTGCACACCTCACTCTCCCTCCTGCCCGCCTCATTCTGCCTCCTGCCTCACTCTGCCTCCTGCCTCACTCTGTCTCCTGCCCGCCTCACTCTGCCTCCTGCCCACCTCACTTTGTCTCCTGCCCGCCTCACTCTGCCTCCTTCCTCACTCTGCCTCCTGCCTCACTCTGCCTCCTACCTCATTTTGCCTCCTGCCTTACTCTGCCTCCTGCCTCACTTTGCCTCCTGCCCGCCTCACTCTGCCTCCTGCCTCACTCTGCATCCTGCCTCATTCTGTCTCCTGCCTCACTCTGCCTCCTGCACGCCTCACTCTGCCTCCTTCCTCACTATGCCTCCTGCCTCACTCTGCTTCCTGCCTCACTCTGCCTCCTGCCCGCCTCATTCTCCCTCCTGCCTCACTCTGTCTCCTGCCTCACTCTGCCTCCTGCCTCACTCTGCCTTCTGCATGCCTCACTCTGCCTCCTGCCTCACTCTGCCTCCTGCACACCTCACTCTCCCTCGTGCCCGCCTCATTCTGCCTCCTGCCTCACTCTGCCTCCTGCCTCACTCTGCCTCCTGTACGCCTCACTCTGCCTCCTGCCTCACTCTGCCTCCTGCCCGCCTCATTCTGCCTCCTGCCTCACTCTGCCTCCTGCCTCACTCTCCCTCCTGCCTCACTCGGCCTCCTGCCGGCCTCACTCTGCCTCCTGCCTAACTCTGCTTCCTCCACGCTTCACTCTGCCTCCGGCCTCACTCTGCCTCCTGCCTCACTCTGCCTCCTGCCCGCCTCATTCTGCCTCCTGCCTCACTCTGCCTCCTGCACGCCTCACTCTGCCTCCTGCCTCACTCTGTCTCCTGCCTCACTCTGCCTCCTGCCCGCCTCATTCTGCTTCCTGCTCGCCTCATGCCCGCCTCACTCTGCCTCCTGCCTCACTCTGCCTCCTACCCGCCAGATTCTGCCTCCTGCTCACCTCACTCTGCCTCCTGCCCGCCTCACTCTGTCTCCTACCCGCCTCCAGCCCGCCTCACTCTGCCTCCTACCCGCCTCACTCTGCCTCCTACCCGCCTCACTCTGCCTCTTGCCCACCTCACTCTGCCTCTTGCCCGCCTCACTCTGCCTCCTGCCCGCCTCATGCCCGCCTCACTCTGCCTCCTGCACGCCTCACTCTGCCGCCTGTACGCCTCACTCTGCCTCCTGCCCACCTCACTCTGCCTCCTGCTCGCCTCACTCTGCCTCCTGCCCGCCTCATGCCCGCCTCACTCTGCCTCATGCCCGCCTCACTCTGCCTCCTGCTCGCCTCACTCTGCCTCCTGCCCGCCTCATGCCCGCCTCACTCTGTCTCATGCCCGCCTCACTCTGCCTCCTGCCCACCTCACTCTGCCTCCTTCTCGCCTCACTCTGCCTCCTGCCTGCCTCATGCCCGCCTCACTCTGCCTCATGCCCGCCTCACTCTGCCTCCTGCCCACCTCACTCTGCATCCTGCACGCCTCACTCTGCCTCCTGCCCGCCTCATGCCCGCCTCACTCTGCCTCCTGCACGCCTCACTCTGCCTCCTGCACGCCTCACTCTGCCTCATGCCCGCCTCACTCTGCCTCCTGCCCACCTCACTCTGCCTCATGCCCGCCTCACTCTGCCTCCTGCTCGCCTCACTCTGCCTCCTGCACGCCTCACTCTGCCTCCTGCACGCCTCACTCTGCCTCATGCCCGCCTCACTCTGCCTCATGCCCGCCTCACTCTGCCTCCTGCACGCCTCACTCTGCTTCCTGCACGCCTCACTCTGCCTCCTGCACGCCTCACTCTGCCTCCTGCACGCCTCACTCTGCCTCCTGCCCACCTCACTCTGCCTCCTGCTCGCCTCATTCTGCCTCCTGCACGCCTCACTCTGCCTCCTGCCCACCTCACTCTGCCTCCTGCTCGCCTCATTCTGTCTCCTGCACGCCTCACTCTGCCTCCTGCACGCCTCACTCTGCCTCCTGCACGCCTCACTCTGCCTCCTGCCCGCCTCACTCTGCCTCTTGCCCGCCTCACTCTGCCTCATGCCCGCCTCACTCTGCCTCCTGCTCGCCTCACTCTGCCTCTTGCCCGCCTCACTCTGCCTCATGCCCGCCTCACTCTGCCTCCTGCACGCCTCACTCTGCCTCCTGCCCACCTCACTCTGCCTCCTGCTCGCCTCATTCTGTCTCCTGCACGCCTCACTCTGCCTCCTGCACGCCTCACTCTGCCTCCTGCACGCCTCACTCTGCCTCCTGCCCGCCTCACTCTGCCTCTTGCCCGCCTCACTCTGCCTCATGCCCGCCTCACTCTGCCTCCTGCTCGCCTCACTCTGCCTCTTGCCGCCTCACTCTGCCTCATGCCCGCCTCACTCTGCCTCCTGCACGCCTCACTCTGCCTCCTGCCCGCCTCATGCCCGCCTCACTCTGCCTCCTGCCCGCCTCACTCTGCCTCCTGCCCACCTCACTCTGCCTCCTGCACGCCTCAGTCTGCCTCCTGCCCGCCTCATGCCCGCCTCACTCTGCCTCCTGCCCGCCTCATGCCCGCCTCACTCTGCCTCATGCCCGCTTCACTCTGCCTCCTGCACGCCTCACTCTGCCTCCTGCACGCCTCACTCTGCCTCCAACCCGCCTAACTCTACCAAACTGTCTCAAAAAGGTCTCAAAAGACCTCACTCTATTGTCTCAAAACTGCACTTGGTACTGTCATCCAATTCCTTAGCTGCGTCTTGTACTGTTAATCAGGCCCTTAAATTTGTTTCTCATTATTTATGACAGCCCTAAATTGTGTTCTGCACTATTGATCACGGCTCTAAACTGTTTCAGACAACGTCATCAGATTCCTTAATTGCGTCCTTCACTATTTATCAGGTCCCTTATTTGTTTTGCACCATTTGTCATGGTTCTTCTAAACTGTTTGCTGCACGATTTATGACGACTTTAATCTGTGCTTTGCACTGATGGTAGGTTGATGATTAATGAAAGCTCATAAAATTAAGTCTGGGGAATGGAACTCATCGACATTATGTTATAAGGGAAAGAAAATTGCTATCTATATACTTAATTCAGTAACTCGAAATTTGTCCGAGTCCGTTTAGAAAATTGGCTGAGTGTATATGGTCAAGTGAGGTATTAAATTGAAGCCACTGGTGTCTATATTTGCAGAAAACTATTTATTTATTTATTTATTTTTTCATTTTTTTTATTTTTTTTTATTTATTTATTTTTTTTTCTTTATTTTTTTTTATTTTTTTTTAGTTTTATTTTTTATTATTATTATTTTTTTTTTTATTTTTTTTTTTTAGGCAAGTCGGACAACCCGATACTCGGGTTGAACCGGTAACTAGTATTCTATGAATTTATAAAACCGGTGTCCCAACGACCACTCTGCAGTGATGGATGATTCTTTTTAATGAAGTAAATCGTTGGTTAAACCTGTCCACCGTCTGACGATCATAAGTTTCGTTATCTAACTCAGCCAAAACATTGTCTTCCACGAATCAAGTTTGGAGTTAGCCTCGAATTTACTGACTTAAAATCACCTCCCTTAAGGTTCCTGTTTTAGCCAAACGTTCACGCTCTGATCAGTGATATGACCAGCATTGATCGATGCCAAAATTGAGGATGGAATTTGTTCTGAAATTGGGATCGCATTTATACCTCGTGAGATCATTTCAAAAATTTCCGAAACGAGTCAGAGAGATTACTTTTGAAGAAATCCCCGATTTGAAAACTTTTAATTAATGGTTCTGTTTTACGCGCTGCGAGAAAAGGAATTCGGTGTTTTACAAAGGGAGGCAACTCAAGAGCTGTCTCTTCGTTGACATGTTCCGAACAGACACCGGACCGCTCAGTCGCAGGCAACAGAACAAAAAACATCCGGCATGACTTCCTGCAATGTCTTAGGAGAGAGACGGATGATTTTCTAGCGGCCTTTATATTTCACGGGCAAAAATGAATCCTTTGAGCAAGAAACCTCTTAAAAGAAACGCTTTACATATTAATATAGAGTTACATAGGAGTGATGAGTGGTCAAGTCAGAAGAAATGATTCAGAGTACCTGAATTATACAATTTTAGGACGATTGGTTCATTTTCGACGAAAACAAAGAAAGAAAATCCACTTTCTGCTCATTTTTTATGGCTCCTTCTAAGAAAGTACGTGGGTATACGGACAGCCTTGACACTGAGAAAACACAGTCTCCACAATCTCAAAAGATTTGCTAAAAAGCTCAATTTATGACGAAATACCGATACCGGAACTACCATTGCAAAGAGCTACCGAGAAATATTTATACATCAACATAACACACGTTCATGTCAGCTCAATTTAGGTGAAATATTTTCAACTGGTTGTATTTTTTTAAATGTTTGCATTTTCATGGCAGCTGGGTAAAGATTGGGAAAAAATGTTTTAATCTGGCGACTTTTTTGATGGAAGCTTGTCATTCTTAGGCGAATTTCGAGTTTTTCTTTGCAGTGTATCTGTAGTGCTCAGCTCGCTGACAGCTGAGAAGGATTCCGAATCAACGCATAACTTCTCTGAGGCTGCTTTTGATTCATTATGTTACGGAAGAGTATACTTGTCGCGCTCTTAATGAAACAAGTTAGATGAAAACGAGTTAACGCGTCGTTGCCGAACGAGGGGTTTAGCTTCTATAGCTCCTGGTTGTTCTGCCTTTGACATATGAGTGATTTTCAACTCCGCGTTAGAAGGGTTAGGCCCAAGACTTTGTACATGAAAGACCCCAGTTCGCTCCTAGTTCGGCATGTGCGGTATTTATACCACACAGCAGCTCTCTTGGATTAGATACACGACTTTGTACATAGAAGACCCTAGTTCGATCCTAGTTCGGTACTTGTCTTTATACCATACCACAGTTCACTTAGATTAAGCGGCAGACTTTGTACATGAATGACCCTGGTTCGATCCCAGTTCGGTACTTGCGGTATTTAAATAAGACCGCAGCTCTCTTGTGTTAACAATTAAACAGAGAAGGCGTGCAGATGAAGTTAGAGAGGAGACCCTTCTACTCACTGACGTTGCTCATAACTCACCCACTCCCTTTTTTAAGATTAAAGAGCTGAAAAACTGCATGTAAAACTCGATTGTTATAATGGAACGATCAATAGAGGTGTTTTTATTTTTTAAACTTTTCGGCTCATTTCCAGAGTCAACAGACTTTACTCATGGGAAATGAGTTGCTTGGAGTTCTAGTGTTCTAGTTCTAGTGTAGATCTTCAAGACCAGTTTTAAAAGATTTTCTCTCAATTCACAGATAAGCTCCTCGAAATCGTCATGTTTACCCGGCCCTGATATGGTCAGGCGCTTGTAAATATGTTCTTTCATGTTTACGTAGAGGGTGCATAAGAAATGTACTCATCTTTTGAATGACGATCATTCATGTATTTTTGTTTTGGTTCCACGTGCGACCAAATTTTCTTTTATGATATTTAACCTTTTCAAATTTATTGTCTGCTGTCATTTAGCTCATTAGGCATGTACCTATGTCAGTAAACACCAACGTCGAAACAATATACAAGATCAACGAGCAGTCAAATGGAGAGTACATTTATTATTTTTAAACAATGAGTATAGTGTATTTATCTGACCCCCCTGAAAGAAAGAACATCGCAGGCCTGCAGGTAAATTTTACTGTCGGGCGTACCGAAAAAACGTAAAGTACTTCTCTTAGAGCATCGTAAAGTGTATCGTGAAGTGTACCACTTAAGGTATCGTAAAGTGAATCGTAAAGTCTATCACTTAAAGTATCATCCAGGGTATCTCTTAGAATATCCTAAAGTGCATCATTTAAAGTATCGTAAAGTGCATCACTTAAAGTATCGTAAAGTGCATCACCTAAAGTATCGTAAAGTGCATCACTTAAAGTATCGTAAAGTGCATAACTTAAAGTATCGTAAAGTGCATAACTTAAAGTATCGTAAAGTGCATCACTTAGAGTATCGTAAAGTGCATCACTTAGAGTATCGTAAAGTATATCCTAAAGTGCATCACTGTCCCAAATCTCCCAGCTGAGATGCAGATTTTGCCCCTCACCTCCGTACTACGAACGCCCCTTGATATCTTCCGATGTCCCGACTTGCGCTTGAATCTTTGTTCGCTTCTCTTCACTTGACCGCGGCGTGCGCCACCAGTGGCCACGGAGGGGATTTTCATGTTGCTGCTCACGGACCAGTAGTCACAAACTCAATTTTCATAAATTCCTAATTAAAGCTGAAGACATGATCCAGTTAAAAATTGCTATTTTCAAAATTGCTCACTACAACTGACTTTAAATTTGAGTTGAATATTGAACAATAGTTTGAAAGATTGCGGTCAAAGTATTAAAGTATCAACCAAGCAAACATCTATTTTTCACGCTAGAGAGTTAATGCATCAAAAGAAATCAGCCAAACCTTTCAATCCCCGTGGAAATGACTGTTGGAGCATGAGATCGAATCGAATACTGATTGATCACTCAACCTTGAACTTTAAAGATGCCAAGAGATTGAAAACACAAGTCAATCTTTTGACAGATAGGCTTAAAGCCTCAGAGTAGATCGAAATCATCTTGTGTGTACTAAGGTCTGTTTAGATACTGTGCAAAATGGATTTTAAAGGTAAAATACTGCTTTGGGTTTGAAGCTATGGTGCCCCCAGGGTTTATGCTGTAGCACATCTTGGGTATTTTACTTTTATTTAAAAAATCACCTCTTGAAGTTCGATCAGCACAAATGTATTTCTCCCTCTAGCCCCGTTAGACATCCCTAACAACTGCACTGAGGTAGACGAAGGCTCTTTATTACGGACCAGCTAACTGAAATTACGCCGAGTATTTTCCAATAGTTTACATCGAAAAAGACAAGAAAAAAGAAAGAAAGAACAGTTTATTTCAAATAAGATGAGGCTAAAAACACATCATTGGTTTTTAAAATATCTTAAAGTAAGGATCCTCACTTGATACACAAACATGGGTATCGTAATACCCATGTCACTAGTCGAAGCAAATGATCGAGGGCAATGTATTCCTACTGTTACTGACTCTAGGTTTGATAATATGTGTAACTACAATTAGAAATAGAGACAAAATTTCAGTGACGATGCTTTAAAGCAGTGGGAGAGCTGGCAGTTGAAATTCTTCAGAGTGACTAGCACGTGTTACAGCAGGTAGTGTAGCCAAGTCTACTGAGTAGCTTACGCTGCCAGCTGTACCGCTATAACGACGTGAATTGTTCGGAAATCTGATCTTAAGTACAGCATCTTTCCTATCCTTCGTCAGAATTCAACCCATTTCGTCTCTCAGAGATCCTTTCACCTACGTACCTTTATTTAATGAATCGGGAAAAATTATTCTGCATAACGTAACTTTTCTCTATCCATAGAAATGGTAATGAATTGCGGCCCTATTCCTAAAATTTCTCTCAATTTGCAACCTAGTTGCGGTCCCATACAATAAGTAACGGGAACTACGCGCCAGCTGCAGTATAGCAAAGATCTTCGTAAGAAAGAACGGTTCATTAAGTCTGCCCGTTGATGAAGTTTTCTCTCCACAAGCTCCGCTTTAAGCACAGCCAATTTGAAGCGCCCCTATACCCTGTCTAACATTTTCGCCGTTGCATGTATAATTTTGGCCGCCTTATGCTAAATCACAGCCGCTCCAGCGAAAATTTTAGACTTTATAGCTTTCACTACAATACCGACGAATTCCGGTCTCAGCAATCAACATACACAGGCCTTGCAACACCGAGACCACGGTAGAGGTTTTTTTTTTGTGCAGCACACAAAAAAGCTTTTAAGCAGTCCATGCCATGGTCAGACTTTTCACACCTTCGGTACTGTTCATTGATTCAAATTTTTTCATTTTCTCCTCACACTGAACCCCAAAAATCTCTCCTTGGCCTGACTTCATACTGCAGTAAGGACAAAACCCTAAACAACACATGGGATTGGATATAGTATTCACAAATTTGTTTCCTTTCGCAAATGTACATTGCGTTTTACGCTATGCTTCAAAGGTAAGCCCCTATCAATGTAATATCTAACAAGACAATTCAGCAAGATGAGCACCAACTGGGATTCATTTAAATGAATAAATTTTCTACCTTTCTTCTACCGTGACCGATAACCTAGGTGGCGGAAGTGCACTGTGCTGTACTCGGAACCTCAGAGCGAGAGTCAATATTTTTTGCCCTCGGGCCTTTGCTGCTCGTGAGCCCTTGTTGAGTTTAGCTCACCTGGTTCCCAGTTCTTGAGTGCAGCGAGCCACGGTAAGAAATTGTGCAACGGATGTGTCATAGCAAATTAATCCGATAAAATGCTCTTTTGCACTCCAGATACGTGCTTGTACCACAAGCGGGCAAGCAGCGGTAAAAAATTCCCGTGATGTAACGGATGTGTAATCGCAAATTAGTATGATAAAATGTTGTTTTTTTATGATTGATACGCGCTCGTACCACGAGAGGGCTTAAAAATACATAGGTTTATCTTTGATGATGGCTGAAAATATGTCAGCAGCTTAGACTTTCACTGTTCTATTCAGCAGCGTCTCATGAAAATTAACGAAATTAACCCACCAAGACGTCCTTCGTGTTCTTCATTAAGGCATATTTGTACGTACATGCATCTTTACAAAATAATTTGATTGCAGATAGCATCCATACGATTGTTAAAAATTTTAAAAAGTGCTTACTAATATTGCAGAGTTCTACGTTATTGTCGTATTTATATATTTTTCGTCCCACCGCTGCCACCATTGTTATATTTCTATACTTTTTTAGTATATGTTTTTCATCCCACCGCTGCCATCATTGTTATATTTCTATACTTTTCATCTCACTGATGCCACACATTGTTGTATTCCTACGTTTTTGGATCCCACCGATGACTCATCATAGTTGTATGAATCTTTTTTTTGATGGGGTTTCCAACGATGTACGTTATTTACCCGTATCTGTGACGTGACATCTCAAGTCACATTCTTATATTTTTTAATGAAGATAAAATGTTACATTTCAATGTCCAGATCATAATTAGGTGTTCTATACTCAATTAATCAATTATGTTCGGTAGCGCAACGTTCACATTTACGATAATCTATCTCCATCCTTGATGGGAAATTTACAAGACTTGAACCACATCAATTACTTTATTACCTAAAAGGACCCAGAATATTCTTATACAACTATGATGAGTCATCGGAGGGATCCGAAAACGTTGGAATACAATAATGTGTGGCATCGGTGAGATGAAAAATATAGGGATATAACATTATTCATATTATCGAACTCTCAATTATGGTGTCTTCATATCTTCAAGCTCAACCTCAAATTATGGCATGCTTATCCAATTTATAATTTCATTATCTCTGCATATTTTGCAACGTGGTGATTAAGCAACGATTTATTCTCCTGATGTGCAACATACCTCCTTCTGTTGCTTACATCTATAAATTTTATGATTCTAATATATATATATTATATATATTACGATAATATATATTATATATACATATATATATATATATATATATATATATATATATATATATATATATATATATATATAAATATGGATGAACATAGTCACCAACTTCGCAACTGAGTTAAAACCTGAACGCTTTAACTCTTTGACTGCGATTTGAGCCACCGATGGTTACTGAGGGAGTTTTTATAATACTGCCCACCGACCAGTGGGCACAAACTCAATTTTTATAAATACTAAATCAAAGCTAAATGATTGCACGATCCAGATAATGATTGGTATTTTTAACATTGTTTACTACAGTTGACTTTAAATATGAGTTGAATATAAAACTTCAACTATACCTGCCGCAGTCAAAGGGTTACATGATCATAGCTTCACGGAATTGGGATCTCAGAAATACCACTTTTCATTTATCAATCTCTCTTTCCGTGCAGCGCATGCAAAAAGTTGAAAAGTTAGTTTTTTGAACATGAAAAGCTCATTTTTTTTGTGCACCACATAAAAAAGCTTTTAAGCCGTCCATGTAATGGTCAGAGCTTACAAACCATCGGTACCGTTCATTGATTCAAACCTGAGCAGTTTTTGCACATCCCCCCAGAAAGCTCTCCTGTGCCTGTCTTCATACTGTAGTATGGAGATAACCGTAAACAACACATGGGACTGGATATAGAATTTACAAATTTGTTCCCTATATTGTGTTGAATTTTGTATTGTGCTGCAGAGGTAAGCAGTGCTCTATCGAAACAGTTCAGCATGAAAATCACCCAATGTGATATATTTACAAAAATGAAATCCGATGCCCTTATTCATTGAAATATAACACACCGACTACTTCCTTTGTGAAATTCATTTACTATCTAACATACTTTCTAACAAAATAGTTCAGCAAGATAAACACCAAATGTGATACATTTAAACGAATAAAATGTAATAAACTGTAATATCCTTATTCATTGAAGTATATCTCACACACACTCTTCTCCTTTGTGAAATTCCATTACCTCCGTCAATTCAAAACCCAATGTCTTCCGTATTCTTTTAAGCCTCGCTAAGATGACGTGGTCTGCGACAACTCCATTTCTGACCTCCTGAGCGCAGAGTTCGTGCCAACATTTTCAATTTGAACCGATCAAAGTCTTTCTTTTTGTCTCACGATCTAAATCATCCCGATGCTGTGCTGTGCAATTTAAATCTACGTATCTTAGAGTTAAGCCCATACGTCTGGATATTATTTCCATGAAAATCTTCTTTAGAGTTGCACATTGGAAATCTTTGTTCTCGTTTTGTAATAAACATGTTTCATATTGTCACGCAATCGAAACTTTAAATAAGATGTTCAATTTGAATATTTCATCAGCCACTTCGTTATAATGCATTCTGTCTCTCAAAATTAAGCAGGATAGTACTGTACATCTGAAAACACCCCAGAACGGTTTATAATAGCCTAATTATGTTACAAAAACAAGGTAATGGTGCGCCAAAGTGAATTACCTGTCAAAATCATCCTTCATACTCTCTCAATCTCAAATAGAGCGCGTTAAAAGCTAATCAAAACAAATTTAGCCAGAATGAGACCCATTTGTAACACTAGCGATCAATTTCAACATGCAGACGACAACACAGATACGAGATTCAAATTACTCAGCATTAATATTTTTCGAACACTATGTATAGTACATTTATCTAATCCCCAGAGAGAAGAGCAAATTGGAAATCACCAGAATATTCAGTCAGATCGTGAAAACGCTTTCAAAACCTCGTTACGAGATTGCTGACCTTTTACTCGAGGGAACGCATGTATTCCAGGAAATATAAGAGAAAAATTTACCGTTAAGAATCACCGTTTTCTCTACAGTGAAAATAGTTCCGTGGCTGTGCTCAGCCTAATGTTTATTTCTTAAGTTTACGGCTTCGCTTCGAATGGCTCTGAAAATTAATTACACACTTAGTTAGACCTATCAAAGAGAATGGAATAGAACAAGGGAGAAACTTAGCAGTCTTTTGAAGTGAATATTATTTTTCTTAAAGATCTTAATCAAAATTTATAGTTAGGAACCTTCATGTTTAATTAATATTGTTTGGGAAAGTTCCATTTTACACAACATATATTACTTGAATCATATGAACCTACTTTTAAAATGCGTATAGTCCATAAATGATGTAGCAATTACAACGTTTGTTTCTCTCTTGTACCTCGGAATTGCGTCGGGCAAAAAACAGTAACACAGGCCCTCACATGGCACTAATTTTCACTTCGCTACCACCTTTCTAGATTTACCACGTTGCTTGCGATACGACCCATAGTTTACACCGTACTTGAGTTGCTCCTGATGTGAAACGACCCATCGATGGGTCGTTTGAAAACTATCAACAATCTTTCAAAATGAATGATATTTAATGGACCCAGTTAATGTTTGGTACTCGTAAAATTTCCAGCAACTTTGGAATTTAAATTTGAGTTGAATATAAAACTTCAGTTTAAACCCATCTCGGTGAACGCGTTAAATGCAACACGTATCGGTGTGTGGTAGCCTGTTAGTGAGCATTTGAGGTGTTGACGATCTCTCCAGCAGCGCATGCAGGTTTGTTTTGTAATTTTTGTGTGAAAGTTTGCGTGCGGGCTGACCGAGGGACGTCGATTTTAAAAGAGTGCTATCGTTAAACGCAAACTCGTGGCTCTCACGTGCGTGTCCTCGGCAGTCAAGGCATAACGATCAATAAACTGCCTCGTAAAGCCTTATCGCGCGATACAAGAAAAATTTCAGGACTTTTATGCAATTCATAGCGTTCGAAATGACGTCATCAGCCACAGCCGGCGGGACACCTCACCAAACACCGGAATTACGACCAAAAACAAGCTAAATTCTCGCCTGCCTTCTGTCAATCTGCTGTCTGCGCTTTAAGGAAAAATTTCCGTTGCAAGAGTTTTATTTTCTGTGATTAATTTTAGGTACTTTGTGCGAAAGTTTCCATTTGAAAACGGTCGCAGAAGACGGACGTGACTTGCATAATGCAGGTGGGCCAGAGAGAGCTCAAATCTTCGCTTCAGTGGGGCAAACTTTTTGGTTATTTTCGGCCTCAAAGTTTGCTCGGTTAGGCTGGCAAGCGAAAGATGGTGACTCAGATGCAGACTTGAGGAAAGTTAACCAAGAAGTCTTCACAAGTTTTCTAAATTGAGAAATAACCTCCCAAGCAGCACACAAATTTGAGTTTCAGTCTGAACATTTTCCTTTCATGAAGTATACTTTTACACGCACCTTTCGATACTTTTATTTACACATTCTTGCTGCTAACCCTTTGCAGGGCGAAGTAATCACTTCGAAAAGCATTAAAAATGAGCACTTTTAGTCCCAAATAAATGGTTCACTATTAGATAATCATTAATTATATCAAGACTCGATGTAGTATTCTCCATAGCTTAAAATCCCCGTCGGCAACATCCACGCAGAACAGCGCAGTGACGCCCACAATTCAGCGCCGTAATGTCCGCGTGAGCGCAGTTCGCCGCAGTGTATCAAAGCTTACTGTCAAAGTGGATTTCAAAATTCACTTTCACAAACAGCTCCAATATATTTTATTTATTCCTTGAGAAATTTGTAACCTAATGTATACTTCGAAGTTCATTGTCGAGTGGCAGTCACTTCCTCGTCGTGATGTAGGTGACTACATGACGCCTGTGCCAGTTTAATGATGGTGGTTGTGATGACGGTAATATGAGTACAAAATGTGGACGTTAAAGGGTTAATGATGGTGGTTGTGATAACAGTAATATGAGTACAAAATGTGGACGTTAAAGAGTTAATGATGGTGGCTGTGATAACAGTAATGTGAGTACAAAATGAGGACGCTAAAGGGCTAATGATGGTGATTGTGATAATGGGAATATAAATACAAAATGTGGACGTTAAAAGGCTAATGTTGGTGGTTGTGATAAAGATAATATGAGCACGAAATGCGTACATCAAAGGGTTAACTGGCCAAGTCCATCCAAGACGCTCCATTACACGCCAGGTGCGCTACAGGCAGCCGTAGCGATCAACTGGACATTGCTGCGCAGCCGCTGCGTGGCGCCGGTGCCACCAGCCATAATGCGCCCAATGCATCACTTTCACCCATCACTAGTGATGTTCCCAAAGTATTGGGTGCCAGCCAGGCTAGTGATGCACCCAATGCATCACCAGCACCCATCACTGGAGACACACCCAATGCATGCTGCCTGCTCCACAGAGGCGGTTCAACAGCGCGTCAGCTGGGTTTGACTCAGCAGTTTGCCACACCACAAAACATCCGGTGTTAGAATGGCCACTGTGGTGAACGCATCTTATGGTCATTAGATTTCACTAATCAAAATCATGAAATTTGAAGTCTCCGAGCAGTCAGTCAGATTATGAGAGCAACATTTTATTGAAAAGGTCAAAGTTGAGAGTTTAGCGTAGAACAATACCAATCTAGCATCGATACAACGAATGACGTCAATAAACAGTGATTATCCAATGGAATTCATTACTATAAAGTGATTATGGACAAGCGTTTGATGAATTAATTTTAATTCTGATATTCCCTTAAGTTAAGTCACGCAACTTCCCATACTTTCGAGGTAGGAATTTATACACACTCCCTTACACACAGCTGATCACACTCTCTCGCTCACAGCTGATCACACTCCCTCACTCACAGCTGATCACACTCCCTCACTAACGGTATTGTATCTCCTGTTTTCCAGACTTCCGCCGTTTACTCCTGATTTAAATACTTAAAAGCTTATGTGTACTTCAATGCGATCGCCCATTCAGAAACAAATGCTCGTTGCTGAAGAAATAAACACATTGCGATGATGTTTCCCAAGAAGGAGTATTACTGTATAATACACTTGATACCAGTGGCTTGTTCATACTCATTCTGATGCCAATTCTCCACAATAGCTGTCGCTAACGCTGAACTCATTCACCACATGCACTATATCGCGCCCAAGCGTGGGGCCACGGGGTAGTCTGCTTGGAGGAATAGAAACGCTTCTTTTCGGTTTACGTTCACTGGTGCAAGCGGAGTCGGACAGGTGATAGTAATACGGAGAGCGCAGACCGATTGGCGCCCCGGTCTGAGTGACCGGTGCTTGTATAGGTAAAGAGGCACATGGGGTGAAGGGGGCATATGTGTACCCACAACTATTACACGTTATTTGCTCCGGTGAAATTGCTGTCACTTGTACATACCTCCTCAGTTTTATCTCTTGTGTCAATATCTCAGAACTTTGTTTTTATGTGAATTCTGCGTAAAATGTTCTCTGTATTTAGGCCCGCTGTTTTTCTGACTTGAAGGATATTGTATAGGATATTGATGCTTTATTTCGACGCCAGGATTTACTTTTATTTTTGTTTCAGATGCTCCGAGCTCATGAACGTCATGAAAACATCAGTGAACGACCCGCATTCTCCATGCTCCGGCGTTCTGCAACGGCCAATGCTGCAATAATATCAGACTGGAAGCATCCGATTGAATCACAGGAGTCGCAGTGAATGATGAGTGCACATGTGTTCTTCGAGAAAAGGAAATTGCATAATTAGGTAAAGGTAAACTCTGAAAAAAGCTGACCGAGAGAAAGATAGCAACAGCCATGAAGCCCTTGTGTTTATCGTTTTATATCGTTGCTTTTGGTCCTTCTGGCTAGAGTAGAATCTTTGAAGCTTACTAGTGTTAAATTCCTATTTGAAAGGAAATAATTTTCAATTTCGATTGGCTCTACAAGCGTCGCAGAAACTTTGAATACTTTTCAATTTCGATTGGCTCTGCAAGCGTCGTAGAAACTTTGAATGCTTTTCGATTTTGATCGACTCTTGCTTCGCAGAAACTTTGAATACATTTCAATTTTGATTGGCTCTGCAAGCTTCGCAGAAACTTTTCGAATCTAAACAAGACTATGGCGAGAGCGCGAGTTAGCAATGATGTGATAACAGGATGACCCAAGCATCGGAGCTTGAAACACTTCTTATCAAAGCATATCAAATATCCCCGAAGTACAACCGAGTGGTTTGATGTGGTAAGAAATTGTTTTTCTAGAAGCCATCTGGTGTTTTTTGGTTTGAATTTGCCCGCGATGGTGATGGGAGAGGTTCCTTGTTCTTTCTTCTCACAGTTATCAGAGCTTTCTTCGCGAAATTTTTCTAGTCGAAGATCATACAACAAAGATACCTCATTGGAAGATAACTGCATGAAACAGAGCGAGATTCTGAAACCAAGGGAGTTGTCGGAATATTTTATCAAAGGCGAGAGCTCCAATATCCTCGCTGAAATAGATAGCTCGGATAGAAGGATCGCCGGAGGCCATTTCGAAACCTTGGTGGTCAGTCCCCATCGGACTCAGCGGAGTGTAAATTTTGGTGACTTTATCAGTAATGGTCTGCAGCGAAGGCACATTTCGAGCGGAAGCTTGAAGGGTGGACTTGCGTTGTATCTGGAAAACGCCGACTTTGTATCTTTCATTGACCTGAAGAAACCAGCGCCAAAATCTGCCTCGTTTTGTGAAGACAGGCTGCTGTGGTTTAGAGACGAGGCTCTTTCTTCTTCTTCAAGATAACGCCAGGCAGTCATGACCCCAGGAACTTAGTTATATATATAAATCGTCTCAAGGGCTGAAATGCCTAAAGCTCTTTTTTCTGTGTCTTGCAGTCCATGTTTAGAATCTTTCCGAACTTACTCTTGGAATTCCTCTACAGATTTCAATGCTTCAAACCCAATACTGCGAGGTGATCAGTTGAATTTGTACACTTATGTTCTCAAGAAAATAACGATGGATACTTTGTGATCTTTGGAATCAAGTGTAGGAAGAACATGATTCCTTCTACATAGCCTATCTCCATCCGTTCATACACTCTTGAAGAAAGGCTCTCACTTCCACCACAGCGCCACAGCACCAAGCGACAGAGGAACTCACCCCCGCCTCTACTCCCGTCTTCTCTCTGACTCCCCAAGAAGTTTCTCTGATGAACAATTCGGTTTTCTCGACCTTCATCAATGCCTCAACCGCCGCCGCCGCCACCACAGTTTCGAACTCTCCTCTTCATCCCGACGACTTCAGTTCGCGACTGTTCGGATCTGCGGACTCGCTGGCGGAGTCTGCGATTTACGATGCCTACACCTCCGGTAAAGACGTGCTGTTCGACGCAGGCAGAGCAGGCGGTGGAGGGGGCCAACAACGCATCGTCTACAACGGCTACACCTCGTCTGTCCACGGCTACGGTCACTACGACATGGGGTCCGGCGGCGGCCAGTTGGAATTTATGAGAGGAATGGAAGTCGGCGTGGAGAGTTTGACCCAGGCTACCATCATCTTGGTCGTCGGAGTGGCCATCATCATCTCAAACATCATCGTCCTCGCTACCTTCATCACCATGCCAGGTAACATCAACGTGAAGTATTAAGCTGGAAGGGTGAAGCACATATGAAGTTAGAGGTGAAGTATTAAGCTCTTGGCCAAGAGCGTCACTTGTTATTCTTACCTGTGTTTTCGTGTGAGATAATTTTTGGCATTCCCTGTGATTGTAATAGCTAAGAGAGTGCCTGAAATATACAGTATCTAACAACGTAATAACGCGAGATAGACGTCCCAGTAGGCTCATAATAATGCATTACTTTGTTGCCCTCCGAAGAGTGCATGTTTTATGCGTCGTTAAACATTATAAACATTATGAAGAGAATTTGATAGAATTTAATTGAATTCTCACCTTGCCATAATAGAACGCGAATAATTTTTTTTTGCAATCTTAAACAATCTAATAAATATTTTCACTATTTTTTGAAGCTATACTGACATCATTTTCGTAGCGGAAATTTGGACGTAATCGGGGAATATCAAATATTTGCTTTTACAATTTGATGCACCATGAAACTTCAATAGTATTACAACTTGCCATTGAAGTATGCAGTTGTGTAACATCTGCCCTACACTTTGTGCCTTCTGTTGCTCAGTCATGTCATGTATTGAAATAATATTTTTTGTTATTTTCTTCAATATTTGGAACATTCATGAGAAAACGCTAATTCATCCCCCAAATGTACTTCACTCGCTCCCTGCCCTCACTCCACTTGCTCCAAAGACGTGATCATGATAAAATTTACTAAGAAAATTAATTAAATATCATTAGTAGAGTGTCACCAGAGTTTGCATTCATACAGCTATACTTGGGAAAGAAAGCTCATTAAAATTTATCTGAATCGGAAAACCAGTTTCTGCTATGTTGATTAGCAGCTCAATTTTTTACTTGATTCATAATTGAATGTGATCCCGTCGCTCGACATGGATTTAGCTCTCCCAGGGGAAAATGTGTGGTCCTGAGCTGAAAGTTAGATAGGCCTTTTCTTTGTTGAAATAAAAGTTTTTTCTGTTAAGAACCATTTTTTCGGTTCACTGCTGTCATGTTTTTCAGCTCCTCTGACTTTCTTCTTCAACTGTAATCTTGTTTCTTAGCCTTCCTTCTTAACTCACTGTTTCTATGCGAGCTGGACCCTGTGCGGAAACACCCTTTGTGTATTGATTCCACGCTCCCTTTACTATGTATTAAATGGTCCTTCATCCTTCCTCTCTTTGAACATCTTCGTTGCGGTAAGGGAGACTAAAACTTATTTATAATCAAAAAAACCCGTCACTTAACAGGCCCCAAAGAGTGATCAGGTACATTCGGCCACTCCCTGCCTCACTCGACATGTACATTCGGTCACTCTGCCTCGCTCGACAGGGTCCAAATACATAATCCTGACAAAAGGGGCTATCTGAATTAATCAAACATCATTAGTAGAACATCACCAGTGTATGGGTAGTTGAGGAATTTTTTTTTTCAAAAATTAAACTGAATCTGAAAATCATTTTAATTTCTTGACTGTATTCAAAGTTACGTGTGATGCGGTCACCTGACAGGCCCGAAAGACGTGATCATGTACTACCTGATGTCGCTGGGCGTAGCGGACCTGATAGCGGGGGTTGTGGTGGTGCCGCTGAGCGTGTACCCCGCGCTGGTGCAGCGCTGGGTCTACGGCAAGGGCGTGTGCGGCTTTGCCGGCTACGTCGAGATCACCATCTGGTTCAGCCAGCTCTACACCTTCATGTGGATTAGCGTCGACAGATACCTCGCCATCAGGAAGCCCTTGAGGTCAGGCCTCTGCATTGTTTTATTTGAAACTGACAGATATTTAGGAACCTGACAGATACCTCGCCATCAGGAAGCCATTGAGGTCAGGCCTCTGCATTTTTCTATTTGAAACTGACAGATATTTAGCCTATAGAAACCTGACCGATACCTCGCTTTCAGGAAGCCCTTGAGGTCAGTCCTCTGCATTGTTTTATTTGAAACTAGCAGATATTTAGCCTACAGAAACCTGACAGATACCTCGCCAACAGGAAGCCTTTGAGGTCAGGCCTCTGCAATGTTTTACTTGAAACTGACAGATGTTTAGCCAATAGGAACCTGACCGATACCTCGCCATCAGGAAGCCATTGAGGTCAGGCCTCTGCATCAACCTTTGTGTGAACTTGTGTTAAAATGTAGCCGTTTGGTAGTCTTCGAGGTGAGGCCTCTTCATTAAGGTCTATGTGAACTGGACGGATACTTAGCCATTAGGTGGTCTTTGAGGTGAGGCCTCTTCATTAACTTTTATGTGTTGGCGGGGACTTTGATTTTAGGAAGTGTTTGAGGTGAGGCCTTTTCATTAACCTTTGTGTGTTGGCGGGTACTTGGCCATTGGGAAATCTTAGAAGTGAGGCCTTTTTATCAACTTCTATGTGTTGGCGGGTACTTAGCCGTTTGGTAGTGTTTGAGGTGAGGCCTCTTCATTACCCTTTGTGTGTTGACGGATACTTAGCCATTAGAAAGCCATTGATAGATATTTAGCCATTAGAAACTTCACAGATACTTAGCCATTAGGTAGTCTTTGAGGTGAGGCATTTTGATTAACCTTTATATGATTATGAACTAGTGTTGAAATATAACCGTTAGGTGGTCTTTAAGGTGAGCCTGATCATTGAGCTTTATATGAGCCAGCGTTAAAAGCTAGCCATTAGGAAATTTTTGAAGTACGTACAGCCCGTTTATTTGCCGCGACACCTATCGAAATAATTATTTACGGGGCCTCGTAAAACTACGTTTTGGCTTACTAGAACACGTATAAAAGGGAAACAACTCATATCATATGAAATTCTATTTATTATTCACGAGCAAACCAAACAATCAATCATTAATTGGAAAAAATATCAAAAAAAGCAAGTACAAAGAATACCTTTAAACACGCAATGGTAAAATTATTGACACAGACTATTTATGGTCGATTGTACGTCCTTTTTGAACCAAAACGTGGTACAATCATTTATTGTAGTTTCCCAGTAGTCCTGTGCATTCTTTTACCGTCTAATTCTTCTGTTCATTCTAACAAAACTCCTTTAATTCCTTGAGATTTCAGGGTTTTCTTTTCAATATATTTAGCATTAATCTTCTCTATAAGTTCTCATTTAAGCTTAGGACTCAGAGACAAACACTCTCGTAAGTTAATTGTATTTTCCTTCAACTAAGTCAAAGCTAATTTAAAAGTAGGCTTGTGGTGGTCGTCGTGTAGAAAGAAATCTCTTGCTGGTCTCTTCAGGTTGTCGTTCAGAATACACACATATTCTTCCCTTCATATCTACCATAACGAGTCTTCCAGCTACAGACACAGCAAACATCCCTAAAACATCTACCTGCCACTCCGTGCTGCTGTGGCAGGACTCGAGAGTCTGTGCGTGTAGTTGCACTCCCTTTAGCCTCGTATGCATGAATTGGCTCACCTCCCACTAAAGTTATGCAAATGATTGAAACAATTGAAAAAAAAAGGACATGGAAAATTCTTACAAATATGCTATAAAGAACCTGTGAATAAATGATCAATGGTACTCACCGAGTCAATGTGCACACCCTTTACATACACTCCATAGTCCATTATCTATGAACAATTGCGTCCAAACACCGTGCGCATAGAAGTATCAAGATTAGGAAAAGTTGATGAAACAAGCCAAAAGTTGAACCATAAAGTAATGAACGAT
Source organism: Morinoia aosen (assembly GCA_030386875.1). Classification (NCBI taxonomy): domain Eukaryota; kingdom Metazoa; phylum Arthropoda; class Malacostraca; order Amphipoda; family Talitridae; genus Morinoia; species Morinoia aosen. The sequence continues at coordinate 16,585,453 of CM059574.1, forward strand.
GAAGGACAGCAGTAACCGAACTTTTACTATGTTCATCGAGAACTTTTTACCAAGCGCCTTACCCTATGTACGCCTACGGCGCGATATAAATAAAGACAGAGTGGTGCTACTACAGCGTGAGGTCTACCGCCATACATATTGCCTACCCAGGTGCAGTTTGAGATGTGCAAATGAAAAGTTTATTGCTAAATTAAATATATTGAAACAGGTAATTATCAATAGTAACTTAACTTAAACTCACGCTATAGTACTAGCTAGAGGTAGATCTCATGCTATAGTGTGGTAGACCTCACGCTAGAGTTCTAGCTAGAGGTAGATCTCAGGCTACAGTGTCACACTATAGTACTAGCAAGAGGTAGATCTCACACTATAGTACCAGCTAGAGGTAGATCTCACGCTATAGTGTGGCAGACCTCACGCTATAATACTAGCTAGAGCTAGATCTCACGCTAAAGTGTGGCAGACCCCACGCTATAATACTAGCTAGAGCTAGATCTCACGCTATAGTGTGACAGACCCCCGCTATAGCAGCACCGACTCAATCGTTTCATTGCGTTGCCCACCTCCGCAGATACGAGACGGTCCAGACGAAAACGAGATGTCAGTGCTGGGTCGTGTTCACCTGGCTCACCTCGATGATGCTGTGCTGCCCGCCGCTGCTCGGCTTCGACTCGTCCAGCCACTGGGACAGCAAAGCGTTCGTGTGTTGGCTGGACTGGGGCAGCATGCTTGCGTATGGTTTCACGCTCGTGCCCATGGTGCTGGGACCTACGCTGATCACCATCATTTACACGTACGCTTACATCTTCTACACGATGCGACGCCTGAAGCAGTGCGTGGTGGGCCAAGACAAGGAGTTCATCACAGCTCTGACCGCCAATCTGGCCAACCCTGACCATGCTATGTCCTTCGTATTGGTCTTGTTGTTCTGGGTGTCCTGGGCCCCTTGTGTTATAGTTAGAACATACGAATATCTATCCGGTAGTGTTCTTGATGTTCGCTTCCTTCACTTTGTAGTGTTCTGGCTAGGAGCTCTCAACTCTTTCTGGAAGTCCGTCATTTACGTAGCTTTGAGTCCCAAGTTCCGCAATGGTCTCAGACTTTTTTGCTTATCATTGTGTTGTCAAAGACGGAGATATGAACAGGAAGAAGTTGTAGATTACTAGAATTCAAACTTTAATTCCAATTTTTCGATTAATACAACTGTTAATTAATATTTACTTCTTATAAACCATAATTCATTGTTATATTGCTAAATATTTTCAGCTGGACGTCTAGGAAGTGTGGTGTACTGAACCGATCACACACGTACGAAACGGAGGTGTCAGCTGCAAGTTGATTTACGAAGACTTTCACTCACTGTGGATTTAGGTTAGGTCTATGTGGTGTGTCCTAGATCATGTTAAACGTGAAGCATCGTTTGATGAACAGCCAGTAGTGCTTTTTTTAGGCTTTTTGGTACCGATGATTTATAGAATTACGTCTTTAAAGTGCAGGAGAATATTACGCTAGAAACTCGTATTTGCTAACATATACAGCGATACAAAATACCAGATTCTCTTTTAATCTCCATTTAACAAAAAATGCATTGTCTTTGATAGTTGAGACTGTGGGATATACTTCTACCCGCCGATTACTAAAGTATTCTTAGAAATTCAACAGTTACATCTGCACGCTTCTTCTCCTGAACACCAACTCTGGTGTTAGGGATTCGCTGTTACCTCTGTAGACCTCTATATAGCTGACTATACGCTCTAGTTACCGCCTTGTATTGCTTGTACCTCGTTCGCCAAAGTCTTGTTGTCAGCGGCCGCGACCGCTTCGCAGTCAAAATCATCATTACTCGACGGCCTAGACCAGGATTTCAAATCCTGCAGGTATTTATTAGCCTCCGTAATATCACTTCACTCGAGAGGACGTTTCTGGTATTGCATTTTCGTAACCTCAGGCCTTTTCTCGCTGTGATTCTTTAGATTTTTTGTTCCGTTACAGCAGATAACGGAAGAAAATATTCCCTGGCCAGACGAGTATCAGTAGCCCCGACGTCGGCTTAGGCTTCTCATAGACACCAAAGTAGCGAGAATTGGCATCAAGCTCTGGCCCATTCCTGAGAGGATGTTTACTAGCATCGCTCTCCTCGATGGCTTGTGTTTCTCGTGCGGGGAAAGTGAACTAAGAACTAGCGTATTTTGTATCACCTTATAGAAAATAGACGAGGAATTGGAAGAGAATTTTCGACTTCATGGCTTGTGCACTTATGTGTTGTAGTTGCTGAAAGTAGAATAAAATAAATTTTTGAGCCTAGGCTCGGGCTGAATTAATGTACGAACAAATGATAGGTTAGATTGTGAGATCGACACGCGCAATTTTCGGCCTCAAAAATTTTAGCAGTCACAACTCAGTTGTTGAATGGACCATGAACCGGTCCTTGATCTCAAAAAATTAGTTCTCCCAGGCTTCATCATTATATGCTTTAAGATTTTAATGAGTTACGGAATTGATACACACCTGTGAAGTCGATCTCCGACGTTTGAGAAGTCATCTTACGCAACCTCAGTTTGTACAGGAACACGAGCCCCACTTATTCAACAAATGCAGTAATGGATTCAAGTTATGAATAACAGCGCTCCTTTTATCCATACGAGTACACACGGCCCTTCAAAAAATGACAGGATTAGATATAGGACCAACTGAGCTTCAACATGGCTTTCCCACGATTTAACATGCTATTCTGTGGCTTTCCAATACTTTCCCAAGTCTCAACCGCTGATATTCTATACAACCTAATCTAACCTACCAATACACGTGATATTCTGTACAACCTAATCTAACCTACCAATACACGTGATATTCTATACAACCTAATCTAACCTACCAATACACGTGATATTCATTCCGACTCCCAATCTGCTGGGTTAAAGGCACCGAAAATTGTGGAGTTGATGAAGCTTGTATCACAGATAAGCTCATCTCACACGACAGGCTGGTGGGTGTGACACACGGACGGACGGACGCGGCTCCTTTTATAATAGTGATGATAAATAGAGATTCCTGTACGATGACATTGTATAACTTGCGATGTTATTACATAACTCGAGGATCGACGACGTTCCCCGAATACAAAACGTTATAAGGCTCATAAGAATAAAAAGTGAGAAACAGGTGGCTTTGGGTCAAATGAGGCGCGTTCAGTGAGAGTAGCGTATAAAAGTGAAGAAACCCTTTGGTAAATTACCAAAGCGACAACTAAATAGTCTTTGACCGAAGTAGTCGTTAACGGAGTTAATTTTTACTTTTGTCATGTCCATCGTCGTACGCCACATTCACGATGCCCGTGCATTTTGGAGCTATTGTACCAGAGTCGCTTGTCATTGTGAAGGCTTTTTGATGGTTGCATTGGCTTATTACTGACTGCTTATGAAATTTAGCTGAGGTTTAAAATTCAGAACGCCAGGAAAATGAAAGAATTAGGAATCAAATTTAAGTCGAGCTTCAAATTATGCTTGATGAATTTAAAAATAGCTAATGTAGCCTTACTCAGTCCGTTGGCTTCGGTGCATTGCTGATGTCAGTTCCTCATGGCTGACACCCGCCTGCTGATGTCAGTTCCTCATGGCTGACACCCGCCTGCTGATGTCAGTTCCCCATGGCTGACACCCGCCTGCTGATGTCAGTTCCTCATGGCTGACACCCGCCTGCTGATATCAGTTCCTCATGGCTGACACCCGCCTGCTGATGTCAGTTCCTCATGGCTGACACCCGCCTGTTGATGTCAGTTCCTCATGGCTAACACCCGCCTGACGATGCCAGTTCCCCATGGCTGACACCCGCCTGCTGATGTCAGTTCCTCATGGCTGACACCCGCCTGCTAATGTCAGTTCCTCATGGCTGACACCCGCCTGCTGATGTCAGTTCCTCATGGCTGAAACACGCCTGCTGATGTCAGTTCCCCATGGCTGACACCCGCCTGCTGATGTCAGTTCCTCATGGCTGACACCCGCCTGCTGATGTCAGTTCCTCATGGCCGACACCCGGCTGCTGATATCAGTTCCTCATGGCTGACAATCCGCATGAGTTTGACGTTAATGGTGCTGGAAGCCAAAATTGTGGGAAAGTCCGACGCCTCTGACGCTAGGGATTGACGCCCATTGTCAGCCAAGTCAGCCAAAACGTCAGCCCAAATTGTACAACATGTCCTCGGTAGTCAAGTCTCGTTGAACGCTTAACTGTGTAGCATTGGTATCATTGTAGGCGATTTTTACAATACTTAAATAATGTGTTATTGTTTTGATGTACTTTTTGAGAATTTATGAGCTGCCAAGAATTTGTCCACAACATTTCCTCCAGCATGTGTCTTCCCTGATATTGTTTGTTTAGAGAATCTGCTATCTGATGTCTCTTTCATTTTTGAAGGCATTTGAAAATGACGATTTGTTGGAATTGTAGCTTTTTGAAGTCGTCGAATGTCCGCCTCATTTTTGTATAGCATTGACTGGAATGAGAAATGTTGCTTTGGTTGTTCAACTTTCCACGGAATTGACGCCTATCATTTTGGATGCTTGGTACAACCACTTCTGATCCTTTCAGATCTCGATGTTCAAACTTCCAAAATTTGTTGGGAACATGACACAATCGAGAGCAACATGAAGTATTTCCAGCGTGTAACAGAAAATAGCATAATTTTAGCGTCGCTTTACCAGCTTTTCAAGCAAGATGCTCCCATCTTTTTTAATTACTTTCATTAGTCAATAGCTGCAAAACGTTTCATTATGTGCAAGACTTAATATTTCATGCCTTCAAACATGCCTCCTCACTTAGAGAACGTAATTCATTGGCTTGTAGATACGTGGATCATCAACCTGATCAGCCTGTTCGTTACGATAACTAAGGAACTACTTAAGATACGGATAGTTTTACGATACGACTTAAAAGACTGGCTGCGTAGAGCGTCTTCGTTGATTTGCACGGTAAATAGAAATGCTCAAGGATGGTCAGTGTTATTCTACAGCTGTAGTTGTGTGCTATGCCGGTTGCCTCTTTATCAATATCTTTTTGATGCCGACAATCTCTTTTCTTAAGCCTGGTGTTTCGTCCTGTTCTGTGCGTGTTGGCGCTTCGTTGTGTTCGCAATAGCGGTCTGTGCTTGTAGGTCGCGGGTCTAATGGTCGTTGCCTCCCTGGTCTAACTTTTTCGCCGCCTGAATGCATGTTTTTCGCCACCCAAGTAATTGAATAGCTTGGACGGTGAAAAACATGCATGCTCTGGCGAAAAAGTTAGGTTGGGTCGCTAGGCACTGCCTTCTCACAAATTGACGTAAGCTTCAACATCCGTAGCGTGCCACCTGCGTATGTTCATATACTTAGGCTGATGCAACTAACATTTTTCAGTGAATTTTTGGTTCATTATTCAAAGAAAAGAAGGGTGTGTCACTTATGACCCAAACTTGACATGGCAAAACGTGTCACTGCGCTAATCCAAGAACTAATGATTTTGATTTGACCGTTTTTGCAAGATTGCGATTTTACTATAGGATTATTTCCACCCAATTTATTCTCAATGTTTGTATTGCAATGACAGAGAAAAAAATCAATTCAAGTGACAAAATTTGTTATAACCCATCAGTGAAATCTTAGATGGGAATATAACAGTAACAAAATGAATTACGATCATAACTGAGAGTAATGGTGATACCAAATATTTACGGTTCACTAGTTTTCAGTTAAGCTTGATTGCCTTTTAGCTGCATTTTGTGACGTTCTACCGTACCGTAATTGGGCCAAAGGAACACTCTTTCCCAATAGTGTCAATTAAAAGAATAAAAAGTTAAAAGATGCAAGTGAATTCAACATGTGTGGAGGTTGTATTTGAGTGGTGAGATACTCCATAGAAAACGGTGTCATTCCAAAAAATTTTCTATTTTATCGGATAAATTTTCAATTAATTAATTGATATTAATTACTTACTTAAATTCAATTAATTAATTGATATTAATTCGTACTTAAATTCAATTAACTAATTTATATTAATTACTAACTTAAATTCAATTAATCAATTGATATTAATTACTTACTTAAATTCAAATAATTAATTTATATTAATTACCGACTTAAATTCAAATAATTAATTGATATTAATTAATTAAATCGTTGACGTTCAGTCCGATTCCAAGAATCTCAAGTGATGTTTGTGAGGGCAGAGATTTTGGTGCATATTACTGCAACATTAACATGTATTAGATTTCCTGGATTTTGATTTCTGAAAAACATATTATAAAGGTCGTACATAACACAACTTTGGAGATAGGTTTCGCAAAAATAATCTCAATGTTATAACCCGTGGATTCTTTGCATGATTTTAAAATGCTATGTATCATTGAATTTCCGTAGAAAATGTAGATGCGATGCTCATATCTTCCGTAATCTTTAACACACGTGGAAATGTTTCAAATAATTTGCGCATTTCCCCAGGTTTTACGCCGGGTGCTGGTCAAAAATTGTAAAGCGACGCGCAGCGTAAGTTTTGCTCCGGCAATTTTCACAATTTCAGTTCAATTTCAAAAATTCCGTAATTTTCAAGCAGTTAACGTCTTCGCACCAGCACCGACGGCCCTGTAATTTCTTCTATGTTCACCTGGCGCTAGAAGCTGAATCAAGTTTCGTTTTTTTAATAAATAAAATTAAATACAAGTACAGGTGGCCGCGTAAGTATTTTGTCGATTTGAATTTGCTGCACACCAATTCAAGTTAAGACTTTTTTAAAACTGAATTTGAAAATAAAGAACTGTCAGTATTCGGCAACCCAACATGGCTGCGACTGACTTGCCTGACACTGGGTTGCCAGGCTCTAGATTACCAGACACGGGATTGCCAGACACTGGGTTGCCAGACACTGAGTTGCCAGACACTGAGTTGCCAGACACTGGGCTGCCAGACACTGAGTTGCCAGACACTGAGTTGCCAGACACTGAGTTACCAAACACTGGGTTGCCAGACTGTGGATCATCAGACTGGATAACCAGACTCGGGATTCCCAGATTTTGAATAGCCAGACTTGATTCCAAGACTCGGGATTAAAAGACTCGGGATTGCCAGACTCTGGTTGCTAGACTCAGGTTGCCAGACCCTGGGTTGCCAGACTCTGGATTGCTAGACACTAGGTTGCCGGGCACTCGCAGAGTTCATTAAATACTCAAATTTCATTTGGAAAGTCAAACTTGAAATTGCAAGTATAATTTTAACTTCAAACGACTCGCAATGAAGCTCAAAAATGAGCTATAGGTTATATACAACAGTTTTGTATTATTTTTTAAGGTACTGTACTGAACACCGCTGACGAAACGCCAATAGGGCGTTTTCAATGATGTACAATATTTTATGATAAAATGATAATTATAACAATTTAAATAATAATTAAAACGCTATTATCATTTTCCAGCACGCGCTGCAGATGGTGCTTACGATCCCAATCGAGATTTAGTTTCTATCTCAGCAATATAACTAAGAGCACTCGCAGTCGATACCATAATCTTTTCAATAAATTGCTACGCTGAAGTTAGAGAAAAAATAGTGGATTTGTGGTTTTCTATCCGAGTCTATCACGAAGAACTGGGAGATAAGAAGGATGCGATTTTGAGTTTATGCAGTGACGTATGTTTTTGGTTTTAATTCTTCTGCAAAGGTGACGCTTGGCGTATCCTGTGAGCTACTTTGTGAAGAAGTGAAGATGTTCGTACTATAATATGCCTCGTTACCCATGTCTAGACTATCGTTTCTTACAAATTCTTACAAGATTCTTTAGAAAAATTTGAAAATCTTACCGATTTTTTAAGTTTCCAAAATCTATCAAGATTAAAAATCATGTTGAATAAAATTTTTGTCACGTATCCGTAGTTAAATATATTGGTTCTTTTTTAAAATCCATGAAGATTTAAAATCATGATGATGAAAATGTTTGTCAGGGATCCTCAAATTTATCTCGCCTGCATATACATAAACCATGTGATATGAAATCAATACAAGACAGCAGAGTTACCTTCCTAATTACTGAAATATCGATGAAGATAAGTCACTCTCTGACACTCACTGCTGACCGCAGCTGATACAAAAGATCGCTAATCAAAGCAGCGCTCGGACGTCATTTCTCCTGGGAAATACTCGTAAACGAGCTCTGACGACCACGCTAGAAACCTTTCTTTCTTCCTGTAAAACTGTACTTTTTTTAAGTGAATGTCGGTATGTTTTTATGATATCATGATTGTTGTGTAAGTTTTAAGAGCGCTGTGATTTATAGCTTCATTTGAATGTGTCGTTTCGAGTAACTCTGATTTGAACGTTCAGTAGCTCACGTAATTCAATGTACAGAACTGGTTGATGTCGAGGGCAGCTTGGCGTCTGTCTTTGTTCTTCTACTTTTGTAAGCAAACAACACGTTGTCAGTAAAACATATCAAAGGAAATGCCTTATACTGTATTCTGTTTTTGGCCGATCTGCAACTCTTTGTATGAGTTTAAAATTGACCATTTAAGCCTCTTGTCACGCTTTTGTGATATTGTAAGATGTTTAGAAGTCTAACTGATGTTCTCCGAGATGGTCAGTTGTTCTTCTCACTGACAAAATTCATATTGTTTCTGTGCAAAATATTTTATAGCATTATTGGGTACGTAAGTTCTTTATTTTTACGATATCTTAAGCAATGAAATCTTATTTGGGCAGCCTCCAAGCGGTTGTTTTCCAGTTCTGGAAACTTTAATAAAACTTGTTCAGTGGATCTCATGCCAGAGAACTCCAGGTGGCAAAGATGCCGTCATACGTAAGAAAACTACATACGAAAATATAATAACATCAAAATACCGCAAAAATGTCATCACATTGTTGTTCTATTGCAGTAAATTTTCTTCAGAGAAACTATGTTTTTGTGTGTTTCAGGCCGTTAACAACATCACTTTGGTTGAGTAATGCTACATCCCACAACTATATTATAACGTAAATAAAAAAATCAGCATTTCAATCAAATTGAACTATGAAGCTGTAAGCTTCAATTGACAATAGCCCGCATTCCAAATGAAATTCGAAAGGATCTCAAGAAAATATTCATCACGATCAGTGCTTGCAACGAAAGTGAGAGCACCGCTCAAAACACCACCGTCATTTCGAGGTGTGTACATTTTTTAAAAATATTCCATCCCCAAATGTGCTCACATTTCCCTGAAACGAATTTTTTTTGGTGAATTTAAAATTTAAGTCATGTCAAATTAAAGTTACTTACAATTCAAATTTCAAATTTACTTCATGTAAAATTACACAACTCTGGTATTGAGCGGAAGATGAAGTAGAGGAAGCGAAAAATGAACTTGCGGACAGCAGTTACAAAGTACGTGAAACTTGTTAATTAAGACATGGGCTGAAATTCTAGAAAGAAAGAGAGAGAGACACGCACGGTATTGTCACCATTGGAGCACACTCTGCTGGGCTTGCTTGAGCGTTACCGCAGCCGCTGTAGGTAGAGTTTTAAGCTTTAAAGATGTTACTAAAACAGTTGTGACGTAAGCCATGTGTGTGATGCGTTTGTGTGTGTGACGTTGTCTCGTCTACTGTAGATTACTTTATATCGTCAACATTAGCGTCAAAACAGAAATGTTGTCTGTTAGGCAAAATATCGAAATAAAGATTATGAAGTTGCACACGTACATTTGTATTCCCAAAACCTGCGTCTACCAATATAAAAGTTCTCCAGATGGACTCGACGCGAAGAAAAAAACCTGAAACCTTCTTCAATGTGCCTCAACTGGGTGCTTTATATATCTATGTCTGATATACAGTTATATCTGGTATACAGTTATATCTGGTGTACGGTTATATCTGGTATACAGTTATATCTGGTATACAGTTATATCTGGTATACAGTTATATCTGATATACAGTTATATCTGATTTACAGTTATTTCTGGTATACAGTTATAACTGATTTACAGTTATATCTGGTATACAGTTATATCTGGTATACAGTTATACCTGGTATACAGTTATATCTGATTTACAGTTATATCTGGTATACAGTTACATCTGGTATACAGTTATAACTGGTATACAGTTGTATCTGATATACAGTTATATCTGATATACACTTATATCTGGTATACGGTTATATCTGGTGTACGGTTATATCTGGTATACAGTTATATCTGGTGTACGGTTATATCTGGTATACAGTTATATCTGGTGTAAAGCTATATCTGGTATACAGCTATATCTGGTATACAGTTATGTCTGGTATACAGCTATATCTGGTATACAGCTATGTCTGGTATACATCTATATCTGGTATACAGCTATATCTGGTATACGGTTTGCTAATGATCGAGTTAGTTGATTCTAAAATACGGAAAGGGGTGAGTGAAAAGCTCATATGGATTTGAAAAATATTAATATTTCGTTTACAGTGTGTTTAGTTATTTTATTTCAACACACCAGTGATGTTTTTAAGGTGCTCCACCAAATGGAACTAGATCTAACCAAAATCTGCTGGGATTGTTAATGCCTCTTTGATATCTCTTTTATTCCACGGGTCTGTGTAACGTTTTGAGTGCTCTTGTTGAGGATGATATAAGCCACATTCTAGTATGAAAAATTAGCTACGAGTATGTTGCAGACAGGCTTGCGGGTGGCCTACGTACACCAGGCGATAGTATACATGTTTTCATATTTTCCTTCCATCGAATGTGATCCAGTATTCAACCTTCTTCTCTTTGGGTCTTTTAAAAGCATTCGCACAAATATCTACTTTATTTTCATATTATTTAACGTTTTGACTGCGACGTGAGCCATCGGTGGACACGGAAGGGATTTTTATAATGCTGCTGACCGACCAGAAACAACAAACTCAATTTTCATAAATGCTCTATCAAAGCTAAATGAAGGGTAGATCCATTCAATGCTTGCTATTTTCAACATTGCTTGCAACAATTGAATTTAAATTCTAGTTGACTATTAACCTTCAGTTTTACCTGCCGCGTTAAGAAGCACTGAGATATCTCTGTGCATCAGAGCGTGCCACGGTTTAGGATGATACTGGAAAAATTCGAGCTTTCGGCGATTAGATCTGTTAAGGTCCTGTGTCAAAGTTCCAAATCCAAAGTGTTGACAAAAAATCGTTACACAATGTCAGTTTTCACCATTAGTTTGTAAACTGTGTTAATTGAAGTGCTTCTTGTAATTTGGTGGCGGGAAAATGTAGTGTTTGGGATCGTAATTTAATTTTGCATTTACTTTCATTAATTTAATTTTGACATTCACTTATTTTATCTAAACAGTAGTGTACGTTCGTCTGAAGACCAGTAAGTGTAAATAATGGTTATTTCAGGATCCAGACTTGATTATAATATATAATAGTATGTTCACATACTAAAGAGTCATATGTAAACGCATTTATTAAAACCTAATATTTTCAGCATTTTGTACATCAATTTGATTCAAAATGAACGCTCCGATTTCATATCTTGCGTGTACAAAACTGCGTGAAACTGAGAATTGGAATTCTTTTTAAACATTTTTTTGCTTACCAGGAAGTTCGAAACAATCGACATCTACACTTCATCACCATAAGCGAGGGAGAAACCCTCAAATTTGATTTTTTAGCCTTGTACAAAAATTATTTTTCGTTAAACTTTTGCCTCCCGAAGTTCAAACAGTTTAGGAAGAAGTTGTCAGGAATAAATATTGTCAGTGCCCTGGAATATCAGTGAAATTACCTTAGCGTGTTTTTTCTGCATAAGCAGGTACTTACTTCTTTTTAAATTGAAATAAATATTTCCTCAAAAATGTATGCTATGAGAGACAAATCTTCTACACAAAAAAATGGTCGAAAAATTCGCGAAAAAATGTCAATTAAGTTTTTGCGCAAGCTTATCCGCAAATCAATGTGCGTATGAAAAACTTACTCAAGTTGAATAAAAAAGGTATTAAATATATTTCGCGGACCATGAAGCCTAAACTGAGTGGAAATCAAATGCAAAATACGCGTGCAAGGCTTCTGGAATCTCTAAAAACATACTCACATGAACGCTATTAATTGCCCTAACTTGGTCATTTAGTTCCAAATATTTCCCTACTAGTTAAATTACTTGAAATTTTGTCAATTTCCCTAAACTGGAAGCACCAGCCAACTTGGCACTGGAGTAGCCGTCGGATAAACTTTACGATTTCACTGAAATTTTGATCACAATTAAGGGAACGTTTCAAGTGAAAGTAGAATTTTCTTCCATAACTTTCAAGACTGTCCTCCCTAATTTGGTTTGTGTCTTTACATTCGAGGGAAAAGCGTTTGTTATTGAAGTTCAGGCATTTCTGAGACAATTTTACGGTACAGAAACGTATTTGTGGAAACTACAGAAGTTTCTGGAAATATTTGTCCGACACGCGACTTACAGTGGGGGAAAAGTTACGGGAACTTCGCTCTCTGCCTGCCTAGAAAATATCAGGAATGTTTCTATGCGCCTCGGACTTGAAAAATATTTTGATATTTCGGATGAAAGTAATTTCAAGTTGATAGGTGCATTATTTTTTAAGTTACAAGCAGGTAAAATTATTTGTTATGACAGCGCGCGTGCCGGAGTTGAACATACAGAAATTTCTGTAGTTTCCACAAAACCGTTTCTGTACCGTCTCGGTTGCGGCCTGCCGGTCATTTGAAGACAAAACAACTTGAATGACCAAATCATTCCATTCTTCAATTGGTCTCAATCTCAACAAACGTATTAAATAATATCTCTCGTCTACATTTTCCATCGTTGCATCTTTAATTGAATTGATCTATTAAGGAACTGCACTTGGGCGGCTTGAATCACGCATACCCCGAAGGAAAAGTTATACGAACAAAATTGCACTGATGCCATAATTGTAGGGTTGTGGATTTACCGAGCAGCATAAAATCATAAAAATCGTTTAAAACATGACCCTTGTGTAGGAATGCTTTGAGAATACATCATGGTTTGTTTTAAAATCACTCTAAAACATCTAAATAATAACCCAAAAAGCTTTCCTGACTTAGTAGAGTTTCGGATTAAAAGATCATGACTTACGTTTCATCATGAGACGTTCTCTTCAATAGAGTAGTACGTTTTTCTTTCATAGCAGGCATAATTTCAGTTACCTAGATTTTCATGGTTATATGCCCATCCTTTAAAAAAAGCTACCAAATTATTCCAATGAGACTCTCAGAGCATGACACCTGCAATGAACGTGTATGCTGATAACGAGCTCAGTTTATTTGATTTTCCTGTGTAAAAGGAAGTCTTTTAAAAATGCCAGTTTTCAACCCCTACATCCTGTATTTTGTTTTATCACATTTTATTTTATTCTACATATATTCATCGATCTATTATGGTTTATTTTCTTGAACATTCTTCTATCCGTTCGTTTTCAAATTTGAAAGAAACTGTATTTACACTATTTATATTTAAACAACAGCTCCGCACACGGTGTCTGTTGTGAATCTTTATTTAGAGATTTCTTTCTATTTGGAGTCCTGCTTTCAGAACAGCTCCCGTCTTCTAAAGTTCAATCTTCAGAGGCTTCTTTTGCAGCATGAAATCTCCGCATAGTATTCAGCAAGTTTCACTCGAAATTTTATGTTGTACAACACTCACGCATTAAACCAGTCCACACTCGGTCTACCAAGCAAAGGGAAATTTTTAGAATGTTCTTATAAAATTAATTAATATACTTGTTCCAAAAGATCTCTGCGTCGTGTTGATTACATACGTCAGAGCTTTCGAAACACTTGAGCAAGATGCATTACCATCGACCCCTCAACTCATGAACTTTATGAAATACTAATTTTATTTTTCTTGAAGTCATAATTCACACGGATAAAATATGATACGCATTTGTTTACTTCAAGTGTCTCACTACGCACTTGTTATCACGATAATTATTTTCTTAATTTTATTTTCAACTTTGCCATTAAATTCTTTTTGTCTCAGATAATCTCATTGTTTCACAAACATTTATGCCCTCTGAATCTTTCCTCAAGCAAGTTAAGCAGGCAGCTGAAAAAACTTATTGACTGTAGAAGCTCATTCTTTCTGCAAGCAAGTTATGTAACTCAAAAATTTTTTGTTCACTGTGGAAGCTCATTCTTTCTGCAAGCAAGTTATGTATCTCAAAAATTTTTTGTTTACTGTGGAAGCTCATTCTTTCGGCAAGCAAGTTATGAAACTCAAAAATTTTTTGTTTACTGTGGAAGCTCATTCTTTCGGCAAGCAAGTTATGAAACTCAAAAACTTTTTGTTTACTGTGGAGGCTCATTCTTTCTGCAAGCAAGTTATGAAACTCAAAAACTTTTTGTTTACTGTGGAAGCTCATTCTTTCTGCAAGCAAGTTATGTAACTCAAAAACTTTTTGTTTATTTGTTTACTGTGGAAGCTCATTCTTTCTGTAAGCAAGTTGAAGAATTCAATACTAATCCGTTGTTTCGGGTCGTCCTGCCACGCTACTGCGGGCACTGTCTCACACGCCGCAGTCCGTCCGCGGAAACGCGACGGTGAGGGTGTGTGTATGGATGTCAAAGGTGCCGGGAATGAGAAGTGAAGAGGTGCGTTTTATGTGATTCTTGCAGTTCATACTCAAATTAATGTTTTTGTTGACTTTTTAAGAGACTGAGATGCTAGTGAATTTACCCTACGAGTTGATAGTAAACATGATTTCGTCGTGTATTTCCAAAATCTAAATTAATGAGCCCATTCATACAAAATACGGCCAACAATTAGCTAGCGCACGTGGCTCTCTATTCGCGTGGAACCCACGCTGTGTATTTCAATGAAGCATCATTTTCCATGCTTGGTATCGAGCTACTTTCAAGTTCCAATGAGTTATTTTAATGGTGCACGTCGGATCAATATCCCTCGTCATTAGGAGCGAATCGTTCATAGATCATGACGAAGGGACCCGGCAGGAAGGCAGCTCTAACACCCATCAGGAACAGTAGGATGTGCGCTGGCGGTAAAATGTTACCCTTTATCCATTTTTCTTTGTAATTAGTTGGTCCCAAGCTCGTAGGCGTTCCTTTTGTTGAAAATAGCCTAGGCTTTTATTTCGTCTGTTTCTTGAAATAAAGTACGGTTTTGTTTTGATATGGACCATGTATTTTAGGTTTGCTGTTGTCCTGTTTTCATTACCTACTACACTATTTTTCAATTTTTATCTTGCTTGATAAACTTCTTTCTTAACTTACCGTTCCTATGCAACTTGAGTATAGATTCCGCTTTCCCTTAGTTAGTCCATACTGAAATGGCGCCTTCCTCCTTCCTCTCCTTGGAATGGCTTTCTTGCGGTTAGGCAGGCTTAAACTAACTTACCTAATTCAATCGTACATTTGGTATTCATGTGTTCTTGATTAATTCCATTAAATCAGCCCTAGCATTTTTGGTCCCGATTTTCGAGTGAAACTAAGTATTTAGGGATGAAAATTTTGTTCATTGACGAAGGACTTAAAAATTGCGTAGAACAGTGAGAAAAGTTTCGCAATTTATTTTGACGCAACCATTCCAAAGTTAATAGATGATGATTACTAATTTTAACCAAACGATTTGAAATCGATGGTCCTGCAATTGAAAGCAGCCAACTAAACTCCTGATGCTGGTAATCAACAACTTCTTAGAAGTTGGTGAAGTTTAGGTAGCTAATTTAAAGGTAGTCTAAACACTTTGACTGCGACGTAGCCTCCGGTGGTACACGGAGGGAATTTGCATAATGCTGCTGATCGACTCGTAGTCAAAAACTTAATTTTTATTATACTGAATGAAAACTAAATGAAACTATGATCCAGTTAATGTTTACTAGTTCCAACATTATTTCCGCTCATTTACTTCAAATATGAGTTGAATATTACACTTCAGTTTTACTTTCCCCAGTCAAAATGTAAAAGTTAAATGGAAACACTTGAGAAATTAGGAAAGAATAACGTTCGTGTCTTCTAGCTTGTGAGGAGACAGCTTCTGCTGAAACTAATTCTCAGCGTCAAATTCAAATGGCAGTGTAAAAGTGGGAAAAGTGTCAGCCGTTGCCTGAAGCAATGCGCTGAAGGTCTATGGAGAAACTAGTTCGCGTTTGGTGCTCTGTGTCGACTAAGTTAGAATTTATTTTAGTTATGGAAGAGACAGCCATACTTTCAGTTATCAAATAACTTTACGTTTCTTGTAAATTAAACGTGTCACGTGTGCGATGCTGCATCTATCTCTATCGTATTTCCATCGTTAATCGAATTTTCAATCACGGAAAGTTACCCAGGTATGTTAAGTTTAGTTAAAATTACGGAATCGGTGTAGGCTAGCAGTCTAAACCATTTTGGTTAATTTGGATTTCAAGCATGTGTGACGAACTGTTAAACGCTTGAAGTATTCTTGTAATATTTATATCAATAAGTGACTACGTTCCTGGTGATGTGAAGGGACTATTGCCGCCCGATTCACCTCAGTTCTAGTTGGCAAATCTAGGCTATTTGTAAATGTATCTGTTAACACTTTGACTGCGATTACTAAACATGAAGTTCAACACCAAACTCAAATTTCATGTCAATTGTAGTAAGCTATTCAGAAAATACCAAACGTGAACAGGATCGTGCCTTTTTTAGCTTTGATTAAATATTTATGGAAATTGAGTTTGCGATTACTGGCCGGTCAGCAGCATTTTCAAAATCACCTCCATGTACCACCGGAGCAGCACGTCGCAGTCAAAGTGTTAATTGGGATTTTTATGAGAACTTTTTTTTTGCATGTGAACTTGAACGTTCAAAGGAAAAACTGAAATAGTTTTACTCGTGTTTTCCTATGTTTGTTGAAGGGAATCGTAACGGAAGGCCGGAGCTGGACTTTAATAAACTTTCCCCAGTTTTCTTTGCTAAAAAAAACGCAAACTAACGATTTTGGTCGAGAAGATAACCTTTTGAACTTTAAAAATAATTTAACGCCCTCTTAGGACGACTGTGAACACGTTAACTGCGGCGGGTTAAGCTGAAGTTTAATTCTCAACTTAAATTAGAGTAAATTTTAGAGACAAATTTTGAAAATAACGAACAATAAATAGATCGTGCCTTCACTTAATCTTCATCACGTACACATAAAAATTGAGTTTGTGGCTGCCGGTAAGCCAGCAGCATCGTGAAAATTTCCTCAGTGACCACCGGTGGGTCACACCGCAATCATGTAAAGGTATTTATTTTGCATGCCGTGCAGGAATGTGGATCATAGAGCATACCTAAACATGCATAGGTAATGTAAGCAATGGCTGTCTAGGGAAAATATAGATGGTGGAAGGGTGTTTGTTCTAGGTATCTGTGCTAAATGACTGCTCAAGTGCACGGGATACTTCACATTCGCCCTTGTCGCCGGAATAGATTTTCGTGCACATAGCCTACCGTCCCGAGCTGGTTGTTTGATAGGCCTTCTATTTTTTTTCAAGTAGAATAGGAGTAGGTTTTTTGTTGTTGCTAAGGATTACCTTTTTTTGGTTCATTGATGCTGTGTTTTTCAGCAACTATTGCTTTCTTTATTTTTAAAGTCTATTTTCCAATTCTGCTACTTACAACCTACCCAAACAGCCGTTAACAACCGCATAAATGCGGTGAACGTGTTGAAAATTAATCAAAGATGACTGTGCACATAGAAAAGATAGTCAAAGATGACTTTACAGGGGAGAAATGATGCTCATAAAAAACTGTGTGTGGAAAAACTAAAAATGCAACCGGTAACGATGACTGTGTACGTGTGAAAGCGTCAGCAACAAGTTACCTCGCTCAAAAGTAACATTTTTGGGATAAAATGTTGAAAAAGTAGCATTCCGCTGTATAATAATTCCGCTGTATAATTTTTTATGACATAGTCGTAAGGTTGCGTATTGTGATAGCCCTCCGTACGCCAGAAATCTCTTTAAAATCTCGACGAGTACATTGAAATCATTTGCGTCATCGTAGCTATACTCGTAAGATCAAGGAATGTTCTTAGTCGATGTTCACTATGTGCTACGTCACGTAGTGTAGCAAAGTTAATTTAAAAGAACTCGCGCTACGATAGTTTGTTTTCTTAAGAACCATCTTTTCTCGGTTCACTGCTGTCCTGTTTTAGCGCCTCTGACTTTCTTCTTCAACTTTTATTTTACTTCTTATACTTCCTTCTTAACTTGCTGTTTCTTTACCCTCGGTCTCTCCATGCTAAAAAGTGGTGGCACTGGGGAATTTAACTCAAAAATGTTGTATTGTATTTTTTCCTAACCTTCTTTCTTAACTTGTTGCTTCTTTGCGCTCCGTCTCTCTCTTGCTAAAAAGTGCAGGCACTTGGGAATTTAACTCACAAAAACGTTGTATTGTATTTTTTCTGCGAGGTCCAACAGAGGCAGAAGCCCTTAGCCTTGACCTCCGTGACGGACGCTCATTAGAGTGCGCGGCCGCCGTGTCTTCCTGTGAGCTATTGTCAGTCAGACGTCCGCAGAGTGTTGCTTCCTTGTAATTTTTATAGTCGTATCATTTTATCGCTTTCATCCTTTCACAGCCACTTTGTTTTCTTTCGAACTTTTAAACTTCCCTCAACTTTTTGCTGCTATCGTGCTATGTTTTCATCATTTGTTTCCTGCCTTTGTATCTAAACAATTTATTACTATTTACAGGAACGAGAAGTATTTTTGTGTGCATAAGTAACAACAGAGAATCCTGTCGGAAATTCAACCTACAGTTGTTAAGAGAGCATGTAATATCGAACGCTTCTTCGCCCCTGTTTGGGTGGGGTGTTCACACGCTTTACCTCACCTAACTCAACACCAATATTTAACCTATTCAATCATAATACCTAACTTGTTCATTAACTTGAAACTTCAGCCTACCGTATCCTAGATACAGCTTCTGAATGACGGTTCATGAATGGCACGGTAAAAATTCACCTCTTGTTCGGCTGGCCAATAGAACGACTTTATTTCAAACAAACTTTATGACGTCACCGTTGCGATATGTCGTTAGTCCAATAGTGGTGCCAGATTTTGGGCTAGCAGTGTTGTCAGATGCAATCTGAGCGCTCGTATTGGTTTGTTCCCATGACGTCAGCATTGCCACACGGTCGACGAAAAAGACTGGTCTGACCCTACCTTGTTTCTTCTACCATGGACAACCCATTCAGAAGCTGTAGTTAAGATATGGCAGGCTGAAGTTCAGAATCAATGAAAAGGAAAAGTATTATTAGAAGGTCTGTCATTTTGGGAATCATTATTAAATAGGTTATGCATTGGCCTTGGGCTAGGGGAGGCGGAGCCAGTGAACACTGAATAGGGGCGAAGAAATGTTTGATATTACCTGCTCTTTATTAACGTAGAAATGCACTTGTCTCAATTAATTTTTTCTATGTTCAGCAAAATTCGGTTTACAAATGTAGGTTGAATTTCTAGCAGGATTCTCTTTTGGTATGTATACGTAAATAAAAACATTTTTTGTTCCCTTAGATACTAATAAATTCTTTGGATACGACAGAAAACGGCATTTTTTACTTCGTACGTTGCCTCCAGTCCATCCCTCCGCGTTCTCGCTCGTTTCCTCCAGTCCATCCCTCCGCGTTCTCGCTCGTTTCCTCCAGTCCATCCCTCCGCGTTCTCGCTCGTTTCCTCTAGTCCATCCCTCCGCATTCTCGCTCGTTTCCTCCAGTCCATCCCTCCGCGTTCTCGCTCGTTTCCTCCAGTCCATCCCTCCGCATTCTCGCTCGTTTCCTCCAGTCCATCCCTCCGCGTTCTCGCTCGTTTCCTCCAGTCCATCCCTCCGCATTCTCGCTCGTTTCCTCCAGTCCATCCCTCCGCATTCTCGCTCGTTTCCTCCAGTCCATCCCTCCGCGTTCTCGCTCGTTTCCTCCAGTCCATCCCTCCGCGTTCTCGCTCGTTTCCTCCAGTCCATCCCTCCGCGTTCTCGCTCGTTTCCTCCAGTCCATCCCTCCGCATTCTCGCTCGTTTCCTCCAGTCCATCCCTCCGCATTCTCGCTCGTTTCCTCCAGTCCATCCCTCCGCGTTCTCGCTCGTTTCCTCCAGTCCATCCCTCCGCGTTCTCGCTCGTTGCCTCCAGTCCATCCCTCCGCGTTCTCGCTCGTTGCCTCCAGTCCATCCCTCCGCGTTCTCGCTCGTTTCCTCCAGTCCATCCCTCCGCGTTCTCGCTCGTTTCCTCCAGTCCATCCCTCCGCGTTCTCGCTCGTTTCCTCCAGTCCATCCCTCCGCGTTCTCGCTCGTTTCCTCCAGTCCATCCCTCCGCGTTCTCGCTCGTTTCCTCCAGTCCATCCCTCCGCGTTCTCGCTCGTTTCCTCCAGTCCATCCCTCCGCGTTCTCGCTCGTTTCCTCTAGTCCATCCCTCCGCATTCTCGCTCGTTTCCTCCAGTCCATCCCTCCGCGTTCTCGCTCGTTTCCTCCAGTCCATCCCTCCGCGTTCTCGCTCGTTGCCTCCAGTCCATCCCTCCGCGTTCTCGCTCGTTTCCTCTAGTCCATCCCTCCGCATTCTCGCTCGTTTCCTCCAGTCCATCCCTCCGCGTTCTCGCTCGTTTCCTCCAGTCCATCCCTCCGCGTTCTCGCTCGTTTCCTCCAGTCCATCCCTCCGCGTTCTCGCTCGTTTCCTCTAGTCCATCCCTCCGCGTTCTCGCTCGTTTCCTCCAGTCCATCCCTCCGCGTTCTCGCTCGTTTCCTCTAGTCCATCCCTCCGCATTCTCGCTCGTTTCCTCCAGTTCATCCCTCCGCGTTCTCGCTCGTTTCCTCCAGTCCATCCCTCCGCGTTCTCGCTCGTTTCCTCCAGTCCATCCCTCCGCGTTCTCGCTCGTTTCCTCCAGTCCATCCCTCCGCGTTCTCGCTCGTTTCCTCCAGTCCATCCCTCCGCATTCTCGCTCGTTTCCTCCAGTCCATCCCTCCGCGTTCTCGCTCGTTTCCTCCAGTCCATCCCTCCGCGTTCTCGCTCGTTTCCTCCAGTTCATCCCTCCGCGTTCTCGCTCGTTTCCTCCAGTCCATCCCTCCGCATTCTCGCTCGTTTCCTCTAGTCCATCCCTCCGCATTCTCGCTCGTTTCCTCCAGTCCATCCCTCCGCATTCTCGCTCGTTTCCTCCAGTCCATCCCTCCGCGTTCTCGCTCGTTGCCTCCAGTCCATCCCTCCGCGTTCTCGCTCGTTTCCTCCAGTCCATCCCTCCGCGTTCTCGCTCGTTTCCTCCAGTCCATCCCTCCGCGTTCTCGCTCGTTTCCTCCAGTCCATCAGTCCGCGTTCTCGCTCGTTTCCTCCAGTCCATCCCTCCGCGTTCTCGCTCGTTTCCTCCAGTCCATCCCTCCGCGTTCTCGCTCGTTTCCTCCAGTCCATCCCTCCGCGTTCTCGCTCGTTTCCTCTAGTCCATCCCTCCGCGTTCTCGCTCGTTTCCTCCAGTCCATCCCTCCGCATTCTCGCTCGTTTCCTCCAGTCCATCCCTCCGCGTTCTCGCTCGTTTCCTCCAGTCCATCCCTCCGCGTTCTCGCTCGTTGCCTCCAGTCCATCCCTCCGCGTTCTCGCTCGTTTCCTCTAGTCCATCCCTCCGCATTCTCGCTCGTTTCCTCCAGTCCATCCCTCCGCGTTCTCGCTCGTTTCCTCCAGTCCATCCCTCCGCGTTCTCGCTCGTTTCCTCCAGTCCATCCCTCCGCGTTCTCGCTCGTTTCCTCTAGTCCATCCCTCCGCGTTCTCGCTCGTTTCCTCCAGTCCATCCCTCCGCGTTCTCGCTCGTTTCCTCTAGTCCATCCCTCCGCGTTCTCGCTCGTTTCCTCCAGTCCATCCCTCCGCGTTCTCGCTCGTTTCCTCTAGTCCATCCCTCCGCATTCTCGCTCGTTTCCTCCAGTTCATCCCTCCGCGTTCTCGCTCGTTTCCTCCAGTCCATCCCTCCGCGTTCTCGCTCGTTTCCTCCAGTCCATCCCTCCGCGTTCTCGCTCGTTTCCTCCAGTCCATCCCTCCGCATTCTCGCTCGTTTCCTCCAGTCCATCCCTCCGCGTTCTCGCTCGTTTCCTCCAGTCCATCCCTCCGCGTTCTCGCTCGTTTCCTCTAGTCCATCCCTCCGCGTTCTCGATCGTTTCCTCTAGTCCATCCCTCCGCGTTCTCGCTCGTTTCCTCCAGTCCATCCCTCCGCGTTCTCGCTCGTTTCCTCCAGTCTATCCCTCCGCGTTCTCGCTCGTTTCCTCTAGTCCATCCCTCCGCATTCTCGCTCGTTTCCTCCAGTCCATCCCTCCGCGTTCTCGCTCGTTTCCTCCAGTCCATCCCTCCGCGTTCTCGCTCGTTTCCTCCAGTCCATCCCTCCGCGTTCTCGCTCGTTTCCTCTAGTCCATCCCTCCGCGTTCTCGCTCGTTTCCTCTAGTCCATCCCTCCGCGTTCTCGCTCGTTTCCTCCAGTCCATCCCTCCGCGTTCTCGCTCGTTTCCTCCAGTCCATCCCTCCGCGTTCTCGCTCGTTTCCTCTAGTCCATCCCTCCGCATTCTCGCTCGTTTCCTCCAGTCCATCCCTCCGCGTTCTCGCTCGTTTCCTCCAGTCCATCCCTCCGCGTTCTCGCTCGTTTCCTCTAGTCCATCCCTCCGCATTCTCGCTCGTTTCCTCTAGTCCATCCCTCCGCGTTCTCGCTCGTTTCCTCCAGTCCATCCCTCCGCGTTCTCGCTCGTTTCCTCCAGTCCATCCCTCCGCGTTCTCGCTCGTTTCCTCCAGTCCATCCCTCCGCATTCTCGCTCGTTTCCTCCAGTCCATCCCTCCGCATTCTCGCTCGTTTCCTCCAGTCCATCCCTCCGCATTCTCGCTCGTTTCCTCCAGTCCATCCCTCCGCGTTCTCGCTCGTTTCCTCCAGTCCATCCCTCCGCGTTCTCGCTCGTTTCCTCCAGTCCATCCCTCCGCGTTCTCGCTCGTTTCCTCTAGTCCATCCCTCCGCGTTCTCGCTCGTTTCCTCTAGTCCATCCCTCCGCGTTCTCGCTCGTTTCCTCCAGTCCATCCCTCCGCGTTCTCGCTCGTTTCCTCCAGTCCATCCCTCCGCATTCTCGCTCGTTTCCTCTAGTCCATCCCTCCGCGTTCTCGCTCGTTTCCTCCAGTCCATCCCTCCGCGTTCTCGCTCGTTTCCTCCAGTCCATCCCTCCGCGTTCTCGCTCGTTTCCTCTAGTCCATCCCTCCGCGTTCTCGCTCGTTTCCTCCAGTCCATCCCTCCGCGTTCTCGCTCGTTTCCTCCAGTCCATCCCTCCGCGTTCTCGCTCGTTTCCTCTAGTCCATCCCTCCGCGTTCTCGCTCGTTTCCTCTAGTCCATCCCTCCGCGTTCTCGCTCGTTTCCTCCAGTCCATCCCTCCGCGTTCTCGCTCGTTTCCTCCAGTCCATCCCTCCGCGTTCTCGCTCGTTTCCTCCAGTCCATCCCTCCGCGTTCTCGCTCGTTTCCTCCAGTCCATCCCTCCGCGTTCTCGCTCGTTTCCTCCAGTCCATCCCTCCGCGTTTGCGTGTCTCAGGAGCGTTGCGCACGTGACCCACGCAACTAGGAACATCGATCTGGCCACCGTGGGATTGTCCCGACATCTTCCCTCACAATAATTCTGCCTGGTCTTACTTCTCGTTATGGCCTCTGCATGACGAGGGATCACTGCAGCTCTCATTGCTGTCCATCCAACACCAAATTTAGGCTTTGAGCGTTCGCGTCACACCGAATTTAGGCTGAGAAATGGAGCATTCGTGTGTAGAGGCAGCCCGCAATTTCAGTGCATCGTTCAATTCTTGAGAATTTTTGCTAGTTGGCTACGAATTTCGTTGGCTTGCGTTAGGTCCTTTTGCAGTGTTCGGATTTTGAGCTTTGCGATTTTGCCAAGTTACTGCAGCAACATCCGATTTGTTCACGCCTTAAAGGCAACTTTTATACTTTGGAAGAAAATTTGCTACCTCGGGATACGTAGCACTCTAATGCAGATTTTTACTCTTTATTGAACAAATCCTGGAAAAAATTATTAAATTTCGAGTAAACATGCAAACGTACAGCAAATTCACTCCCAGCAAAAGCAAATTGAGAATAATTCATTTACTCTCAATTTGCAAGTCGTTGTTGCCGTGATCGGGTGCCTAGTTGTTAATGAATTTTACCAAAATATTGTTCAATTGAAGTGCTAGGAATGTGCAGTACAACGTGTATCACGTCGCCTGAAATAGTAAATTCAATTCCTCGAATCCTGCTGTACGGGAACACACCTTGTGCGTGGATTCCGTGTTCCCTTAACTCCACACTAAGTGACGTTTTCATCCTTCCTCTCATTGATGCTGGTGCGTCACGAGCTCCCTTGAGATATATTTGAAATTTCCCTGTATCAAGTCATTTTTCTTGCTCATTTATAAATGCATCCACATTTTTATTTGAAAAATAACGTCTCGAGTGGTTTCTTGAGGTGGATGGAGAATTTCGCAAAATACATATCCCGAATAATAAACTTTGTAGCCTGAACTTTGTGAAGCGTAATGTCAAATTGCGGTTACAGGATTTTCATCAACTATTATTAAATTGCCTGATAATACTATGAACTACTCTTAATTTTGCTTTCCCATCCAATTTCTTGAAGTAACATTAAAATTACTGTCGCTTAATGCATTCGACCCTCACGAGGAAGTACAGTCCTGATGGGCATTAGGGGAACAACATAACCCGTCAGAATAATATTTATTGAACGTTTTAGACATGAATATTTTTGTACACTTGGTCGAGAAAGCTCCTTACTAAACATGGAAATATCTTTGAGAGCGCATGTTGCCGCTTATATTGTACCGCACGCATTGTACCGCACGCATTGTACCGCACACACTGTACCGCACACATTGTACCGCACACATTGTACCGCACATATTGTACCGCACATATTGTACCGCACGCATTGTACCGCACGCATTGTACCGCACACACTGCACCACACACACTGTACCGCACACATTGTACCGCACACATTGTACCGCACACATTGTACCGCACGCATCGTACCGCACACATTGTACCGCACATATTGTACCGCACACATTGTACCGCACATATTGTACCGCACACATTGTACCGCACACATCGTACCGCACACATTGTACCGCACACATTGTACCGCACATATTGTACCGCACGCATTGTACCGCACGCACTGCACCACACACACTGTACCGCACATATTGTACCGCACACATTGTACCGCACACATTGTACCGCACGCATTGTACCGCACACACTGTACCGCACAGATTGTACCGCACACATTGTACCGCACACATTGTACCGCACACATTGTACCGCACACATTGTACCGCACGCATTGTACCGCACGCATTGTACCGCACACACTGCACCACACACACTGTACCGCACACAATGTACCGCACGCATTGTACCGCACGCATTGTACCGCACACATTGTACCGCACGCATTGTACCGCACACACTGCACCACACACACTGTACCGCACACATTGTACCGCACACATTGTACCGCACACATTGTACCGCACACATTGTACCGCACGCATTGTACCGCACGCATTGTACCGCACACACTGCACCACACACACTGTACCGCACACATTGTACCGCACGCATTGTACCGCACACATTGTACCGCACACATTGTACCGCACGCATTGTACCGCACACACTGCACCACACACACTGTACCGCACACATTGTACCGCACACATTGTACCGCACACATTGTACCGCACACATTGTACCGCACACATTGTACCGCACACATTGTACCGCACACATTGTACCGCACGCATTGTACCGCACGCATTGTACCGCACGCATTGTACCGCACACATTGTACCGCACACATTGTACCGCACGCATTGTACCGCACGCATTGTACCGCACGCATTGTACCGCACACACTGTACCGCACACATTGTACCGCACACATTGTACCGCACACATTGTACCGCACACATTGTACCGCACACATTGTACCGCACACATTGTACCGCACACATTGTACCGCACACATTGTACCGCACACATTGTACCGCACACATTGTACCGCACACATTGTACCGCACACATTGTACCGCACACATTGTACCGCACACATTGTACCGCACACATTGTACCGCACACACTGTACCGCACACACTGTACCGCACACACACTGTACCGCACACACACTGTACCGCACACACACTGTACCGCACACACACTGTACCGCACACACACTGTACCGCACACACACTGTACCGCACACACACTGTACCGCACACACACTGTACCGCACACACACTGTACCGCACACACACTGTACCGCACACACACTGTACCGCACACACACTGTACCGCACACACACTGTACCGCACACACACTGTACCGCACACACACTGTACCGCACACACACTGTACCGCACACACACTGTACCGCACACACACTGTACCGCACACACACTGTACCGCACACACACTGTACCGCACACACACTGTACCGCACACACACTGTACCGCACACACACTGTACCGCACACACACTGTACCGCACACACTGTACCGCACACACACTGTACCGCACACACACTGTACCGCACACACACTGCACCGCACACACACTGCACCGCACACACTGTACCGCACACACTGTACCGCACACACTGTACCGCACACACTGTACCGCACACACTGTACCGCACACACTGTACCGCACACACTGTACCGCACACACTGTACCGCACACACTGTACCGCACACACTGTACCGCACACACTGTACCGCACACACTGTACCGCACACGCTGTACCGCACACGCTGTACCGCACACGCTGTACCGCACACGCTGTACCGCACACGCTGTACCGCACACGCTGTACCGCACACGCTGTACCGCACACGCTGTACCGCACACGCTGTACCGCACACGCTGTACCGCACACGCTGTACCGCACACGCTGTACCGCACACGCTGTACCGCACACGCTGTACCGCACACGCTGTACCGCACACGCTGTACCGCACACGCTGTACCGCACACGCTGTACCGCACACGCTGTACCGCACACGCTGTACCGCACACGCTGTACCGCACACGCTGTACCGCACACGCTGTACCGCACACGCTGTACCGCACACGCTGTACCGCACACGCTGTACCGCACACGCTGTACCGCACACGCTGTACCGCACACGCTGTACCGCACACGCTGTACCGCACACGCTGTACCGCACACGCTGTACCGCACACGCTGTACCGCACACGCTGTACCGCACACGCTGTACCGCACACGCTGTACCGCACACACTGCACCGCACACACTGCACCGCACACACTGCACCGCACACACACTGTACCGCACATATCCAAGACAAAACGCGCCTCTTTAACAAAGCGAGGTTTTGAAGACGTATGAATGCGTCGAGGTCAAACTAATTATGTACGAAATGAATGCCTGCTTTAAAAATTATATTTCCAGGAGCTGTAAACGCGATATCAGTCACGCAACTTCTTTGCGGGATTTGGGAGCGATATTCGCTCTCTTTTTAATCAGAGTCAGCTGTCTTGTTGGGACATCGCTTACCTTCTCTCGGCTCGCGTGCGCACGCGAATGTTTTGTTGCTTTGTGTGCACGTGCGTGTGTAGTGTTGCTGTGAGTGCACGTGTGTCTGTGTGTAGTTTTACATATAATACAAGTATATACGTTGACATTCTGCCCTTGACATCAGTACACGAACTGCTGAGCTTTTCGGTTGCATACACACAATGTTTTTTAAATGCCACACTGCAGCTGCATCTCTTTTGTCTCCATACTTCTGCAGACATGAGTGGGAAAAATCAAGTCGAGCTTGAAACTTCGCTCGCGGTGGTAAAGCGCAGTTCGTAAAATTACCTGCAGTCACAAAGCGCTGCAACATGTTTACTTAGAATTACACATTCGTCTCAAACGGAGAGCTGCGAGTTGCTCTGACTTGCATGGTAACTCTCAACACTCTTTAACACATTGAGACTACGTTTCTGAGGTTGCTGCGGTTTGTTCGGTTAGGTTGTGAGTGGCAGAATTGAAAAACCGACTGTACTACTCAAATCCATTTTTATCCTTTCTAAAACAGTGCAAAATATATTTGGCTAGTAATATTTGACCTCGTGTGCTAAAATCCATTTTTAAAGGTAGTGAAATGATTGAAAACTATTCATTTATACCGGTATGCAAATGAGCAATTTATTTAGTGGTATACGCATGTACGTAGTCAACCAGCTGCGTTAACTCCAGCCTGAGTAAGACCAGCTGCGGGCTTTGCAGGAGCCTGTAGGGGGATTAGTTTTGTAGGGAACATGACTATATGTTCTTTATATATATCTGTTACTCGCTTCTGTCCCCACAGGGAGATATAACTATTATATCTATAGAAATCAGCTCTTACAGGAGGAAGATGTGAGGCCCTAAGCTTATGGTTAGGCAAGCCTTCCTTTTCTTGAAATAGAATAGGTGTTTTCTTTTGCTGCGAACCATCCTTTTCCAGTGTACTGCTGTTCTTGTTTTTAAGCACCTATTACTTTTGCCTTCAACTTTTATCTTGTTTATTGTTTCCTAACTTCTTGTTTCTAGGAGGGGATATTGAGTAAGAACGCATCTTGTGATTAGATTCCCAACTTTCTTAACTCTATACCAAATTAAGCCTCCCTTCTTCCTCTCTTTGGAACACCTTTTTGAGACAAGAAAGCTTTAACTAACTTATCTAATTCTCTTACGTGTGTTTTGTCTGTCTACATTCATCAGTTCTTCGCTTCGTTGAAACACTCCTAGCTGCTGTTGGGATTTCCAGGGGGTTAAGTTCACTTAGTGTCGATGTTAAAATATTAAATGGCTGAAGAGCCGTAATAAGAGGTCAGGATAAACGTTGGTGATGAACTTTCCCTTTCTCACACGTCAGACGCAAGTTCAACGCGTTTTTGTGTCAAGAGAAGTAACGTTGAGGAACTTGACTATCATTCCGTTTGCCGTATCGCAGATAGCGAAGTTAGTCAAAACCTCTACAGCGGCAGCTCTACACACCTAGCCAGGGTATTAGGTAGAGGCAACACCTACACACCTCCAGTTATTCAGGCTATTGGGTAGGTGCGTTCGCTTTCCGATTATTACGTCCGCTAGTTTGTTTGCCTCGCATTGGGGTCAGGGTGAGCGGTCTGCCGGTGCCGATGGTAACGGGCTGCCTTGTAAAACCCTTTTTTCCTTAAGCGAATCATTTATAACTAATTTGAAATAAGCCGATCATAGCCTTTACAATCGTCAAAACATCGATCATGGGATGCTTTGCAATTTACTACATTGATGCTATTAATGTAATGCCTCTTTATACCACTTCAAGTGCACATTTTATACCTCAATATTTATTTTATCATTTGTTGCAAAATTATCTACTTTAATTAAATTAATTTCAGTGATAAGCGGATTAAGTACGATCAAATATATGAAAAATTAAGCTTTCTGGTTCTTCGGGTAGTTTTGGAAATTGCCACCAGGCAGATCACATTCATATAAAGTATAGCTAACAGGCTGGGTTTGCTATAAACCGAAAGCTAGATATATATATATATATCTAGCTAGATATATATATACACACATAACCCTTACAATTAAACCCAATTTTTTGTCGGAAATTTCGTAGATGAAAAAGTGTTTATTTGGCCATTTTCTACTTGGTCTGAAATCTAGCACTTCTTGTTCTGAAACATCCTGTGTATATATATGCACATACTCGTATTTATTTCTGAGCGCAAAGAAAAACACTGGTTTTCTGTTCTACATTGCTGGTGCCATGTGAAAAGTTCACTTTTTGCTGCACTTTCAGTGTTCTGGAATGTATTTTAAAATATTGTATGCATCAATCTGAGCCAGTGTCGGCAGGCATTGATCCCCAGCACTGCAAGCACTTAATTTAGATAGATTTGCAGAGCATGAGCATGCCCGTCGGTGCTGCTGTAGCGTGAGGTCTTCCACGCTATAGCATGAGTTCTACCTCTAGCCAGTACTATAACGTGAGGTCTACCACTCTGTAGCGTGAGGTCTACCTCTAGCTAGTACTATAGCGTGAGGTTAGGTGAGGTTACTACTATTGGATATTACTTATTACCACACCTTTAATTTAGCGATAAACACTTAATTCGCACATCTCAAACTGCACCTGGGTAGGCGATACATGGCGGATGATCTCATGCTGTAGAAGCACCATGCTCGTCAATTCTCTGAAATGTCGCATGCCCAATCGCTTTACTTCTTTTGGTTGGCGTGTCGTGCGTTTCTTTTGAGGTTGATGAATTTGACGATTTTTCTACTATGTTAACCTTTGGAATTGAATCGGCAATCTTTTCCATACCTGATGACGGGAATCGGAACTCAGTCACTGCAAATTCATTTTTAAAATGCCGTAGCATGCCAAAGCTACATATTTAGCTAGATTGTAGCAGCGAAGAACAAAATTTACTCATTTATAGACTTGCGGATGTGAAAGCTGTTTAAAATCTACTGTAAATATCAAACGTAGAACGAGAAGAAAATTGACCATCGATGAACCGTTTGAAAGAGTTTTAGCAATCTTTTAAAATTAATGGTATTTATTAAACCTATAAATAGTAAAACTAAGGCGGGTAAAAACATCTTTCACAAAATCTCACGATGTATATTAAAAATAGAGCTTTCGAGCATATCATTACTCATTTTCAATATCTGGAATAATAAATTGAAGCATGGTAAATGCAGTACATGAATACAAATTGTTAATGGAAATTAAATGAAAAAATTAGGACAAGATATTTAGAGGCGCAGAAGATGACATATCATTGAGACTTGGTTTAAATTGATGAATTATGATACTTTCTAGTAACTTAAGGCTATGTTTATTACAAGTTGAGACTATTTTGAAATTATCAGTGCGGATTGGATGGTCAGACTCTAATGCATGATCTATTATACTGCTGTGCAATGGGTTTGACACTATTTCCCGTACGGACCGACACCCCCTGGTGCTCAGCTATGCGTGTTGCAAAATGGCGAGCAGTCTCACCATAATAAGTGGCCCCACACTGGCCACACGTATATCTATAGACCACGCAGCTACGCAACGAAGTGGGCATCTTATCACCGTATCGGAAAAAACTGTCAATGTTGAAAAAATTGCGGAAAGTAATGCGTATGTCAATTTGCGGATAGAACTTATTAAATAAATCACGAATTTCACAAGAAATTTTTTTATTTTGCGACCGTGAGATGATGCGTGAGCCTCTACTAGATGTTTTTACCCGCCCTAGTTTTACTATTTATATGTAAATTACGCTTTCCCAAAAATAAATCTATTATTATACCTAGTTAGAGTTTGGTATTTATAAAATTACTAACAACTTTTGACTCCAAATTTGAGCTGAATATTGAACTCATGTTTAACTCATCGCTGTCAACAAATTAAACTTCAGTTTTACCTGCCGCAGTCGAAGTGTTAATGGCCGATGAAGGAACAGAGCAATTCTACGGCCGCTATTTGCATCAGCAACGAGCGGTGCGTGACGCGATACTTCACAGAACCACTTAGGTTAGCAAACGAGCCTCGCAACTGCCTGCAAGTAAGCAAATCTCAGCCTAGTCAATTGAGAATAGAAAAGTCTCTATTCCGAAGCCTCTACTAGATGATACATATAAAAGAGCCGAAGCCTCTACTACTGTAAGAATTATTCACAGCAGTAGAGGCGTGAGCACTTCTATTTTTATCTTCTAGTAGGTGCGTCGGCTCTTCTTTTATTATCTTCTATTTGAGGTATTCAGCGATTCAATTACCCATCGAAGAAAATTTTTAGCTCTTTTTATCATGCGCTGGCCGAAACTTCGGCTCTTCAATTGTTCACTGTTAGTATCTATGGGAATCAACATTCCCAAGGGGAAAATGGGAGGTCCCAAGCTGAAAGTTAGTTAGGCTTTCTTAATGGTAAAATAATTTTTTGTTGTTTTGTTAAAGACCCTCTTTTTTGGTTTGCTGTTCTGTTTTTCAATTCCTTCTATTTTCTTTTTCAACTTTAATCTTGTTTCATGAACTTCTTTTTCAACTTTCTGTTTCTATGCATCTTGTGCATAAATTGCGCGTTCCTTCAACTCCATACTAAATGGTGCCTTCCTCTTTTCTTTCTTTGGAAAACGCCTTTGTTGCGGTTAGGGTGGTTTCAACTAACATCTATTCTTCTAATTCGAATATCTAAATCCTGTAGGAAATAGAATTCATTTCGTAATTTTATGAATCGTGGTTCTGACAGTAAAAATTATCTGCTCGGCTTTAGCGCAAGTGGACCGACGCTAAAATGTGTTGATTTTGTGTTTCAGAATTGGCGTGGTGTGCACCCTTTGTTTAGTGCACGTTTTTATTGCGTTCTGTGCACTGGAGAGCTCTAACTTTCTTTTCTCTCCGCTACCGATATTTCTGGTGCAATGGGTGCTTGGGTACACGGAGTGGTTTTAGAGCCGACTCTTGTAGTCCTATTTCCGAAGAGAGTCGATGTATCTTCAGGTTGACGTAAATTTTGAGGTCGTTGTATAAAAAAGAATTTTAAACTAAACAACGATGTTATCGATTTTATTGCAACTTTTAGCACTGGAGGTTGTACTTGATAACGGTTAGATTCTTTTGGTGACGAGAGATTTGAGCACGAAAGAGCTTTCTAAAAATGTTATCGCTTGAATTGAAACCTTTAGCTCTGAATTTCGTACTTGATGACTATCCTACTCAACTGACCTCCGCAACTCACGTCAGCAAATGTCCACCGCAACCGATCTAAATCACGAGCGCTCGACACTGAACAAAACATCACTGCTTTCATTGACGACTTTTCACTAGCCGAACCGAGCTCCAAGCGTGTGACATACGTGCTGACCGCCTTAAATTTACTGTTCCTACGTTCCCTTAAATCCTCCATTTGAATTTGCAGTCTGCATGTCGTCTTGAAGCTTTATGCCCGCTAGCAGGAATCATTATTGACGTGCGTTATGATTTGCAGTGAAAGAGTTATGCCCTCACTTTGTCTTCTCTTCACTCTGTCTTCATCATCTCTAATGCGTCACTCTTGTGCCGCTCTCACAGGCGACGATTTGCATTCAAATATTTCCTGTTCTTCGTTTCTGACGTTGGGTTACTGTGAGTCAATCAGTTTAATTTCTCGTTTAATGTCGAGATGCGTTTTATATGAACCGGCTGTCTCACTTGACATTTGCATCCCATGATCAATGTGAATGGTAATTTAAAGATCTTCGTCGTGGAAAACGCTGTAAAATACGGCATTTTTGATCAAATTGCTGCGTATGGGGCGGTTTATTCCTGTTGACTTATGTTGGACCACATTTGGGTTGCCCACATCGCGTATTTTATTCATTAGAAACCATTGGAATCGGCCAATATATGCCAGTCATTTCTCAAAGGCCGGATTATCCGTTGATTGTAGATCGTGCTCTGAGGGCTTAACTCACTCCTAATGCCAGTCTTAAAGCCTTAATGCAGAAGCCGCGTCTCGAGACTTCTAGTAACCCAACCTGATGTCAGGAGCAGGAGAGCTCAACAAATGATGATGAAGGGAGACAGAGTTTCCGCCTTATTCTCCCTCCTTGAGTAACGATCTTCACGTCGATCGAACCTGACCGGCGACGTGCCGGAAGTAGGACTCTACTTCGTATTACCCGACAGTTCTTGGATAGACTATGCATCATCTTACTGCAAAGGAGACCTATTTGGGGTTTCCCTATTTCATAATGGCATGTGCCAACGTGAAAGAGAAAAGTTTTCTGATGGGTTACTCGAAGTGTGGAGTCTTGAGCTTTTAGACTGTTCTACATGTCAGCGCGCTCGGGTGAATTGGTGTAAGTATGTGTCCACTGCCTCTTCAGTGATAAATTATTCAACAAATGTAACTTACTTGTTGGGTGTATGATTCAACTTCAAATTTTGTTGGTGTGGTAAAATAATCAGTGGATATCTCATTAAAAATTAACCATTTCTTCATTCCATCAACGTGTCTTCTTCGGAAAAATTGCGGTGCTCAAAGATGACAATGCATCACTCAAAAGTTCAACCAGCGTTTTAAGTCCTAAAAACTCCTACATGATGCTAAAAAAATGAAAAATATATGAACTTTTCATCGAATTTCTCACCATGTCGGGACAATAGGTCGTCAACATATATATCTGTGCATATCATTTGATAGATACGTATACATATTATAAAATTATTCCCTAAAGTATCGAGAGTTCACAGTCTAGTAACCCCCAGAAACAGTTAATGAATCTGGTACGGGAAGCTGCTGCTTCCACAAGTTCAAATGAAATAAATGTACAAGGAGCTCGCGAGACTCGAACTCAGGACTATAAATTACCGCGCCAGTACACTATCGACTGCGCTATCGATCACCCTAAAGATGATCGAAGCCCAACGAAAGCAATGCTTGGCACAGTGCAGGCGCGTGCTGTCCCGACATATATTTATTCCCTAAAGTATCGAGAGTTCACAGTCTAGTAACCCCCAGAAACAGTTAATGAATCGTATTGCACTGTGCCAAGCATTGCTTTCGTTGGGCTTCGATCTTCTTTAGGGTGATCGATAGCGCAGTCGATAGTGTGCTGGCGCGGTAATTTATAGTCCTGAGTTCGAGTCTCGCGAGCTTCTTGTACATATTATCTAATATACATGTATAAATATATTTACCGACACACACCTCTCAAGACACAAGCTCCAAATTAACAACAGCAAACAATTGCTATTAACAACAGCAAACAAATTTCGGTTGCTATTATCATCATATTGCGTCAAAAATTGTTTGTTTTTTAAATTTTTTTTATGAAGTGTTTCTCTGGTGTTTAAATTTCGAGGTATCCATCTTATCAAACAATAATCCTTGTTTTTCTATTATATTATGGTTGCGTGAAAAAACATCTTGTGCATAGTTCCCCATTTTTTTTACTGTGTAATAATTGGTCGCTTGCTCTTTCCCTTCTTTAGAAAAACTTTGTTGTGTTTAGGGAGGTTTGAATTAGTATACCTAATCTAATCAATAGCATATTTCTCTCAGAGGGGTACATCTATTGTGTCAATGGAAATAACACTTTCAGAAGGAAGATGGGAGGACCCGCGCAGAGAGTTAAATAGGCTTTCTTTTTGTTTTATTTTTGTTGAAATAAAAAAGTTCTGAGTTACGTTAAGGACCATCTTTTTTCAGTTCACTGCTGCTTCTACAACTTATTTTTTGTTTGATGATTTAATTTCCTGATTTACTGTTGCTATCCGCAGGGGATCTTGTTTAGAAACATCCTGCCTGCTTAGATTCGACGTTCCTTTGTCCTTCCTTTTTCCTTGCTTTGGAGTACTTTTTTGTGATTAGAGCCTTCAAATAACATGGTTAATTTAGCACTTTGACCGCAATTAGTTAAACTGAAGTTCAATATTCCGTTTAAATTCAATTTAAAGTCAATTGTAGAGAACAATTTTAAAAATGCAAGCTTAAACTGGATTGAGCCTTTATTTAGATTTTATTAAGTATTTAGGGAATTGAGTTTATGACTACTCGTCGGTCAGCAGCATTATGAAAATCCCCTCCGTTGTCACCGGTGTCGCATAACTTTTTGTTTTGTCACCGAAAACAAAGCATTTCATGCGCAAAGTGAGTGACCAACTATTATACGCTTTTCTGCTCCTTCATTCATCACTTATTAACAGTACGTGTCTGAAAGATATAGCACTTCAGGGGACATAGAATATGTGATAGATTTAGGTTAGCCTTCCGTTTATGGACCCGTTCTGTGTGAAATGCGTTGGGAATTCATTTTTCTGTTAGATATCCCATTTAAATATCGATTCCCATATCCCACATAAATATTAACTCTAGTGATGAAACATCGCTGTTTTGTACGCAGAGACTTTCATGAATGAAGAGTACGTCAAATCCTCTTTCTGAAATTGTGCACTGAGACACTAATCCTCTAAATGTTTTCATTTATAACTTCACAGACAGTTTAAAAGGGAGCCGAAAAATATGTAGGAGAACGTCCACTCAAAAGATTGGAAAGATTTGTGTGTCACGTGCATGTACTGTATATTTATGCTCGAAAGACTCGTGATTAAACCCCTCAGGGGGATACAACTATTTTATCTATGGGAATTAGCGCTCCCAGGGGGACAATGTGACGCCCGAGCTATAGGTTAGGTAGGCTTTCTTTTTGTTGAAATAACATAGGTTTTTGTTTTGTTACGGACCATCTTTTTTCGGTTCACTGCTGTCCTGTTTTTTCAGCACCTACTACTTTCTTCTTCAACTTTGATCTTGTTTCATGAACTTCTTTCTCATCTTATTGTTTCTATGCCCTTTCTGCATAGGTTCCGCGTTCCCTTAACTCCATACTGAATGGTGCCTTCTTCCTTCCTCAACGAATTTATTATGACTATTATACTGCCTTGGCTATGCCTTGAAACATCGTTTTCTGTGCATCTAATTAAGCGTATTTCACCGACTACTCCTCTACTGCTAGTTGAGGCGGTGAAAAGTAAGTTAAATCTTCGGTATAATATCCGGAGACTTTTTTCTGTTTCGAACGTTTCTCATTTCTTGTTTTTTTATATTGTGTCTTTTTGTTTTAGATCTAACGAATGACGTGATGACTGTTAATCAAATTCCGTTCAATGAACTGTTTTATTGAATAAAATAAAGATTCTTTAAATATTTCAAAACAATCGAGCAGAAAAGAACTATGCTTCACAACTACAACAGTGAATTTAGGAAAACGTCCATTTTTCGTGTGCGTGCACAATAGAATAAAGCCAAGAACCTTCCACAGTCCTACCTGCCACATGCATTTTCATCTCTCTGACTACGGCTTCTGCACATCATCCAACTTTTTCTCCGCTGCATCTATAATTTTGTCTGCCATGTTCAGAAATTATACTTGGACATTCAAAATCATAGATGCCCAGACGGAAAAGTTGAACTTGACATGACGAATCAAGGTAATTTGCTTTGCTGTTCCTTCTAAGTCTAATATTTCGCTAATGGCGCAAATTTTTTCACGAAATTAGTATTTTTCCATTAGTCATGAATTTAATACGTGATATTCGGGAGGGGTTGTGCTTATAAGCAAGTCCTTGAAGCCCTGGGCTGCAAAACAATTGGTAGGTTTCCTTACTTTCTTTCATAAAAGCCTCTTGCTTGAGCTCGTTATTGATAAATCGGTAGAAGGGGCAATGTAAATTTTTTTTTTTCAATTTCCAGTTCCAAGAAATCCTACGTTTTTAGTTCCGCTGATTTTTTTTCGTTCGTTGCAGAGGATTTCTCTATGTAGTCTCACTAGTTCTAACTTTTTCTAATTACAATTTCACTGAATAACTTTAATTATCAGAACTTTTTATACGAGCACGTGCATTCCTGCTTCCATGTTAATTCATACGCTTCCAGTTTTCCTTATTTAATACTATTTTTTTAATGTTTTGCGAGGTTTCGACGGTTGATACAGCATACATACTTTAATTAAGTGAAGTTACCTCAGTTGGCGCAGAGTTCGAGTCTACTCGCGTACGAAAAATTTTACCGTAACATTTGCCTCTCAGAACGCTCAATACAACGTGCTCATATAACTGTGCTCTTCTTAGATCTCCTTCATAACAGAATACAGAAGATGGATATGAATTATTAAGAATGTTGTAAGCAACACTCAAGCATCGATACTCGGTGTAATGCCCCTCAGGGGGATACAACTATTGTATCTATGGGAATTAGCACTCCCAGGGAGACTATGTAAGGGCCTGAGCTAAAGGTTAGGTAGGCTTCCTTTCTGTTAAAATAGAATAGGTTTTTGTTTTGTTGCGGACCATCTTTTTTCGGTTCACTGCTGTCCTGTTTTTCAGCACCTACTACTTTCTTCTTCAACTTTTTCTTGTTTCATGATCTTCTTTCTTAGCTTTCTGTTTCTGTGACCTTTCTGCATAGGTTCCACGTTTCTTTAACTCCATACTAAATGGTGCCATCTTCCTTCCTCTCTTTGGATAGCCTTTGTTGTGGATAGGGAGGCTTAAGCTAACTAATAATCTAATAATCTAACTCGGTGTTATGATTTTTGTCTTGCATGTAACTCCCATCATCCGCTGCTAGTCAGAAATAAACGAAGAGAATGTATTGAATAAGTTGCCTTTGGTTTTTAAATTCCTTGCAGAGTTATGTCGCAAAAAGGTTGAGAAATTCTTCTGTTATTCTGTTACATGCGTATGGTTCAAGCCTGTTCGTGTGATACAGTGGAAAAATTGGAAGTATACGATTATATTGAAGTAAGATGAACTTCTGGTGTTTATCCTCGTCGGTATGTTATTTGATCTGACTTGCCTCCAAGGTGCGGGATTACCTGCTAACTATTTTTCGAATGTCGAAAGATAAACCAAAATTTCCTGGGGAGGAAGATCAGCATTAGAACTTGCTACATGTATCGTTATAAAGGTTTTGTCTGACTTGTATGAGCCTAAATTTACCATTATAATCCGTCCCCTCAGGGGAATACAAGTATTGAATCTATGGAAATTAGCACTCCCAGGAGAAAAACATGAGGTCCTGAGCAGAGATTTAAGTAAGCTTTATTTTTGTTAAAATAATGTGCTTTTTGTTTTAATGAGGACCTTCTTTTTTCGGGTCACTTCTGTCCTGTTTTCTGGCTCCTACTACTTTCTTCTTCAACCTATATCTGGTTTCATGAACTTCTTTCTCAACTTACTGTTTCTCCTTCTGCATATATTCCGCGTTCCCTTATTTCTAAAATAAATGGTGCCTTCCTCCTATCTCTCTTCGGTACGCTTTTTTTAGCGGTTAGGGAGGCTTAAACTAACATCTAATCTAATCTATTATAATCCATGTAAAATTTTAACCATAATTTTTTCAGTCCTGAGCTGCGAACCGCGTTGATACGGTTAGATTATTAGTAATTAAAGCTAATGTCCTTTTTTGTGTTGCGCTATTGCAAATGAAGTATGCATACCAACTTTTTTCTGTATTAATAATCTTATAAAGCTCAAAAACCAGAAAATTACTATTAAAAGTGCTTCAGTGTTGTCTAGACTTATTCGTAGACTTATTGCAAAGTACACTCGGCCACCGCAAGGCCGAGTGTACTTTGCAATAAGTGTACGGGCTTCACTCTAAAGATTTAGGTTACTTTTTGCAAGATCACAGAGCAGTACAGCGGTCTGTTATACGAGGAAAATGAATCGTATACTTCCAACAGAGCGTTTGCGTTTTGTGCTTCCTGCACGAATTCGGGCCCTGTACGCAGCAGTTGGCGGGAAAAATGCTGACGCTTCAAATCAGGGTCGTTGCCTGCAGTGTGGTCTCTGTCCTCAAGGAATATTACCTGAGCACTAAACGAGAAGGAAATAAGGCCTTAAATCTCGGGCCTGACTAGGGGCCTGGGGAACCCCTATCATGTACGTCCCCTGTAAAGAATCATGTCGATGATACTCATCCACTCTCTACCAAAAGAGAAAAGGCTTGGTATATACGTATTTAGATTTTCAGTGCAGTCAAGTGCAGCCATATTGACCATGGATTTGCGTGATACCGGCCCGCATTCTTTTGCTGCACTCACTGGTGTGTTAACGTGCATGGTCGGCACGTATGGACGCGTGGGTGATCATTTCTCTAAAAGGATTGAAACGTTTTGCTGGATCAATTGGTGCTTTGGAGATCGTTGCTCGAAAGACTGTCACCCTATGTAGGCTCGATTGGGGTGTGGGAGTTTGCTACTCGAAGACTGAAACGCTGTACATTTTGTTCTCCGTATCACCGCGGGAGCCATGATTCCTTTGTGCACATTGTTGCGCTGAAGCCCACCGGGAATGATTCACCTTAACTGTAGATCCGATCCAGGAGTAATCCAACTCGTTTCGTCTGCTGTACGCTTCGCCATTTTGTTACTGGCTTGTGGCGGCTCCGGTGCGTCGCAGTTACGTTTGGGTGCGTTGGTCGTGGTGACACGTGCTCTTGATGCTTTAATTTCATCGTTCTGCATCTACTATAACTCTGGCCCCAGTGATGCCATACTTCTATACTTGGTGTCCGGCACACCGGCGTGCAGTGCCGGGCGCCTTACCCCCACGCAATTCCGTGTCTCTCTCCTCGTGTCACCCCGCAAAGACCCTGTTCTGTTTTTGAGCTCGGCTTATACTCTCTTGTCTTGCCATCTTCTATAGAAGCTTCGCGAGTCTCCTCTCTTGTGCTGGTACGTCGTTTTCTGATTGGTCTAACCCTTGCACGCCCCTGTCACGCCTTCTCCGCTGTAACTTTCCATCTCGTTATTGGCTCTCGTTGCCGGGCCTCTACCCTTGCCTACACCGACGCTCTTCGTACCCTCGTTCCTCTAAGAATGTTGACCGTTGTTCAGGCTTGCTCTCCCGCGCTGGTCTCCCCTTTTGTTTAGAATTTTCGTAAGCTATACACTATACAGTTACAAATTCCTTGGGCGTCCAAGTCAATGTGCGAGGAAAACACGATAAGTTATCGGAATTTCGTCCAGCGATATACAGGACATTCTACGAAATACCCGTCCACGTCACAGTTTCGCGCTCTTTTCACTATATTTAACATCTTTATTTCTACGTGTCTCTCTACACATAGGTGTGTTCTTTATCCTAATTTGGTTTTTATATTGTGGATTTAGTTCTCATCAAGAGATATTATTTATACCTTAATACACTTATGTGGTTTCCATTGTACTGATTAAATGCACTGTTTTTTCACATTTGTAGTTATTACAAAAATAATACCAGTGGTTTCCTAAATTAAATAACATGAAATTTTTTTAAAGTTCATACATCTTCCTGGAGGAAGGTGTTGCGGACCGATGTTCATTTCAAAGTTTGACCTCTCATCGAGGCAAAACCCTTTGTGTTAGTTTTCTGCTCTAGTTATTTGTGCCCTAGTTACTGAATGATAAGTCGGACATCGATTCCGTGCATTGTACATGAATTTCTAGCGTAGCTGAGGTTCCTTTCGAGAAAGTTATTTATAGCGAGAATCTCGGTTACTGCCACCGCGCTGCTGTGGGCATTGAAAGGAGCCAATCGATCAGTTGTGTCGTGGGCCACTTCCGCGTTCTGCCATTCCTGCCGGTGGTGGAAGGGAGAGTTGCAAGCCCTTGTGAGCTGCGCTGCCCGGCGCTGCAAAGCTGCTGAACACAGTCTTCCAGTGACACTATCTGAACCAAAGTTAAACGCGTGAAGCTCCTGTTATTTCTGGATATCCATAACCTGCGCTGCAATGCTACTAAAGTTGGTTTTCCAGTTTTACTTGCCTTATCCTAACTTAAACGGGTAAAACCTAGCTCCAGTTATTTATTCTTCCAGTTTTATGGATCTAAACCTACCTTAAATGGGTAAAAACTAGCTCCAGTTATTTATTCTTCCAGGTTTATAGATCTAAGCCTACCTTAAATAGGTAAAAACTAGCTCCAGTTATTTAGTTTCCAGTTTGATGCCTTATTAAGCTTAAGTCAACCTAAACAGGTAAAAACTGACTTCATTTATTGCTAAATATCCATAACGTGCGCTGCAGCGCTGCTAAATTCGGTTGTTCTTAGAAAGACGAGTTGTTCTTAGGTAGATCTTAATATATGCTGATAAAAATTAGCCTCAGTTATTAATACCTATTCATACTTCTTTCTTTCAAATGAGTAATTACGAATAACTTCATAGTAATTTTTATTCGCATTATGAAGAGCGCATAAACCTTATGATTCGAAGATCGATGAACTAGCGCTCCCATGGGGACTATGTGAGGGCCCGAGCTGAGAGTTAGGTAGCCTTCTTTTTGTTGAAATAAAATGTTTTTGTTATGTTAAGGGCCAGTTTTTTTCGGTTCACTGCTGTCCTGTTTTTCAGCACCTACTACTTTCTTCTTCAACTTTGGTCATGTTTCATGAACTTCTTTCTCAACTTACTCTTTCTATGCCCTTTCTGCGTAGATTCCACGTTTTCTTAACTCCATACTAAATGATGCCTTCCTCCTTCCTCTCTTTGGATCGTATTTTTCTGCTGGGTAGGGAGGCTAAAGCTAACGAGTAATCTAATCTAATCTTCGAAGATCGACTATCAGTGGGCACTTATTCCCTAGGGGGATACGACTATAGTACCGTATAGAATCACCACTTCCGGGGGGAAAAAGAAGAGGCCTCAAGCTGGGGGGTATGGTAAGCCAAGCCGTCTTTTTGTTGAAATATTTTTTTGTTACGGATTATTTTTTTCTGTTCACTGCTGTGCCATTTTTCAGCACTCCTTCCTTTCTTCTTCATATATGTTTTGTTTCATGAGCATCCAATCTTTCTGTTTTTGTGCACAGGTCGTAGAAACACATCTTGTGTAAATATTCCTCAATCCCTAATTCTACACACCTGGTGTCTTCCTCAATCCTCTCATGGAAACAAAGTTCTGGAGATTAAAAAATAACCTGTAATCGAACCTAACGTAATATATGATGTACATTCAATTCGCTCTAAGATGCAGGAGCACCTTCCATGTTTCAAGTCCAAAAGCGAAGTATTATTTTGATTGTTCTACCCGATTGAAATAAGCTGATGCCAATCAGCCCCCGTACTTCTACGGAAAGATTATGATTGTTCTACCCGGTTGCAATAAGCTGACAAGATGTCAATGAACACGCTTATTTCTACTCGGTAGCGATAAGCTGACAAGATGTCATTGAGCCCCATATTTCTACTGTGTCCTACCCGGTTGCAACTAGCTGACAAGATGTCAATGAGCCCCCGTATTTCGACGTGGTAGAAGCACGCGATGCATCCGTCGAGTTCCGAGACGGTCGATGCGATCGTGATTGCATGAGAAAAACAGAAATTGACGTGCGGTTCGTGCTGCTGCCCGATTAAACTCGCACGCTTCTTCTTTATTCAAGATGTGAAGTGGGTGGCGTTAATTCAATGACTTGTATTGACCGGCTGCTAGAAGACCAGGACACACGATGTAAAGCCCTTCGTACTTGTGGGACTCAGAATTCCTTTGTGTTGTTTGGCCTCATTTCAACAAAAGATTTAAGACTTTAATTTGTGAGACGCATTGCTATTTTTCTTTACGCACGAACTGACGTCTAGGTGTCGTGTTATTGGGAAGTACT
The DNA here is from genome assembly GCA_030386875.1 of Morinoia aosen. Taxonomy (NCBI): domain Eukaryota; kingdom Metazoa; phylum Arthropoda; class Malacostraca; order Amphipoda; family Talitridae; genus Morinoia; species Morinoia aosen. The sequence goes on from CM059574.1 coordinate 16,628,577, forward strand.
ATGGTTCTTATGATGAAAACTGACGTTTCTTTTGTTCGAACACCTAATCGAGAACTCTAGATCGTTTAGCTATACTGAGCTGAGCCATAAAATAATGTCGAACGTGTTGGCCGTTTTTTCACATCTGTAGTTCATACAAAAGAAATGCTACTGGTTTTCTAAATGGAACTAACATGAAATTTTTTAAAGGTTATTCGTCTTTCTTGTTAAAGCTATTATGGACCGATATTCATGAGTGTTGCCTTTATGAATTTTTGCTTGCTTAATTACATTTATACTTCAGGATTATGTGGCAGTATCAGGTTGGATCTGACCATTCTAGTTCATATCACATAGGATTAAATCCTTCAGTGTAATTAAATTTTGTTCATTTGAGTTCGGGTAGCAGGAATTCCTTTTATCGAAAAATTATGAATTAAAAGAAATTTTCCCTGCACCGGCCGTTGGTAAACTTGCAGTGATGGAAAAAACTGAACTCACTAGCAATATATCAAACAACTTCACGGCTGATTTAGACAGCCATGTGGGAGCTGACAAGTGGAACCTGACGAGACAACCCAAAAAGGCCGACTCAGACGCTTCCTCGAAGACAGTTACTTCCGACGGAGGAGGTAACGTTTCCAAGTGCAGCCGAGTACGTTCCCTCACCACAGACTCCATCCCATCGCAGCTGTCGGCCAACTTTCCAGCTGTGCAGAGCAATGAGAGGAACTGCATCAGCAGCGGAGGTTTGCCCTCCGAAAAGTTGTCTTCTCTGAAGTCGCACACGAAATCTTGGAGTTGCAGCGAGGGTATAAATGAAATGAGTTTAGGAAACCGAGCGATGCAAGTGTTGGGAAGAGGATCAGATGCGAGAAATGGTACTTTTGATAGGGGGCATCTTGTTAGAAAATCGCAGTTAGTTAAGCAGCGCAGCTTTTGTAGCGGCTCAGACCTCTCATCTCGGCTTGTTTCATTTGGTTCTCAGTCTGTTAATAGGGCCGCAACGCAGAGGAAATTTAATGGATATTCCCCGCAAGTGCCAATGTCCAACAATTCTAATTTTCTCAGCCAGACTGCGAAACCTAAACCGTTCTATCCATCTAGAGACGTCGACTCTACAATAGAAAGCTTACCGCTCATGTCTGGGGCTGAAAACGCTCACAAACACGGCAGAACTTATCAACTTCCTAACGAAGTCAACCGCTCATCTAACACTAACCATCTTCCATCTTTGGGTGAACATGCTCAAACATTTCACATTCCTACGAGCCAAAATACGAGTATGGACCTCATGCAATACTCTGACACGCAATCCAAGCATTCGTTGCGAAACCAAAGACGAACCTTGAGCGTGGACGACTCATCATTCCTCGGAACGAGCACCATGAAGGGCGAAACGGGCGGTAGAGAAAACTCAAGAATGTGTCATCCTGAGCACAAATCCAGAAATTGCTACCTGTTTAGCCAGGGTAACCACGGCAGTGGCTGTGACTTGAGCTTGAGCAAGAGCATCGCTAGCTTGAAGAGACACAGTTCACACAGCAGCAACGTGCTGCTCCAGAGCATCAGTTGCAGCAGAGTGCGGCATGTGCAGCTCTTGCTCCAGGCCGGCATGTCTCCTGATAAGAAAGATGACCACGGTGAGTGCTGAGTGCTTTAAGTATAAGTGTTCAATAAATCTTTCATTAATAAGTTGATCACGTATGAGCTATCATGAACATTTCGTTAATGAGTTGATTGCTTCAGAGACAACACGAACCTTTCATTGATGAATTGATTACTTAAGAGCCATCATGAACCTTTCACAAATGAGTTGATTACACCCCTCAGGGGGATACAATTATTGTATCTATGGGAACTAGCGCTCCCAGGGGGACAATGTGAGGGCCCGAGCTAAAGGTTAGGTAGGCTTTCTTTTGTTAAAATAGAATAGGTTTTGTTGTGTTACGGACCATCTTTTTTTCGGTTCACTGCTGTCCTGTTTTTCACCGCCTACCACTTTCTTCTTCAACTTTTTCTTGTTTCATGAACTTCTTTCTTAGCTTTCTGTTTCTGTGCCCTTTCTGCATAGATTCCACGTTCCCTTAACTCCATACTAAATGGTGCCTTCTTCCTTCCTCTCTTTACATCTCATTGTTGAGGATAGGGAGGCTTAAACTAACTAATAAACTAATAATAAACATGAGTTGATTACAAATGAGCTATCATGGACCTTCTTCTTCGAAGGTCATAAGGTCATGTTTGTTCATGTTTTGTACGATAAATGGCTCGATAATCAATCACTACGTCAGTATGTTGAGGCACACTTTTCCTAAAGTTGTAGCATTCCCTGTGCTTGGTGAATGTTGTAAACCTGTCATTCAGTGTTGGCAAAGCTTCTGAAATTATTCCTTATCAACATGCTTCATTATGCTTTTGAAGACTTCCGAAAACTTTCATAATTAGTAATTTTGTGGTAAGGGCAGTTGAGATCAAACTAAATCACATTCGGTTCACTGCAGTCCTGTTTTTCAGCACCTACTACTTTCTTTTTCAACTTATATCTTGTTTCATGAATTTTTCTCTCAACTTACTGTTTCTACGCACCTTGTGCATAAATTCCGCGTTCCCTTGACTCTATTCTAAATGGTGCCTTCCTCTCTTTGAGACGCCTTTGTTGCAGTTAGCGGGGCTTAAACTTACATTTAATTAAATCTGTTTCCTTCATTGGTCAGATATGATCAATAAAGTAGTCTTTAATTTACACGCTCTGAGAACTATTGTGAGCTATCATCTGCTTCGGAATCACTTTTGGTCAGATGTTATCTTATGAATTATCAAGAGCTTGATATTAGATTGTTATAATATGGTTAGTCATAGGAATGCTCCGCAAAGTTACTTTTACACAAAATGTTCTATTCTTGGCCGCCATTACTTTATATTTGTCGCAATTTCAGGTTGTGACAACACTGTATACTGAGTCCCCTTATTACTGCAAAACAAAAGCACGTTCGGCTAATCAGTGCCTCGAAAGCCATTCTCTCGCAAGCTGGAAGTGTACAGTTAAAACAAGTCTTGTCGAAACAAACGTTCTTTGACCTCGACTTTCCTCTCGAGCTCAATTTTGTAACATACGGCAATCGTCAAGCGTCAAGTTCTTTTTTCAATTATTTACTTACTCCTTTCATGATATTGTCATTTCATATCGCTTCATAAATTTTATGTAAGACTTCACCAATAACATATTGTGTTCAGTGCTGAAGTACTTAAAACTCCCTCACTTAAACACAAGAAGTTACCAGGTAGCGCCCGCGCATTGTCTACATTAGAACAACTTTCAGCTTTACGCACAAAATTCTGAGTCATTACCCCTTCGAAGGGTACAATTATTGTATCTATGGGAATTAGCGCTTCTAGGGGGAAATGTGTGAGGGCCCGAGCTGAGAGTTAGGTGGGCTATCTTTTTATTTTAATAAAATGTTTTTGTTATGTCAAGGACCACCTTTTTTCGGTTCACTTTCTGCTGTCTTGTTTTTCAGTACCTACTACTTTCTTATTTAACTTTTGTCTTGTTTCATTAACTTTTTTCTCAATTAACTGTTCCTATGCCCCTTCTGCATATATTCCGCGATCCCTTATCTCCATACTTAATAGTAGCTGGCCTCTTCCTCTCTCCGGAACGCTTTTTTTTTAGCAATGAGGGAGGCTTAAGCTAACATCTAACCTAATCTGAATCATTAAATAACTTCCAGGAACGCCAGCCTTGTCGCTGGCGATACGTTTGTCGGACGCGAGCGTGTCGCTGCGCATGGTGGAGGAGTTGCTCAAACATGGAGCCGACGTGAACGCACGGGACGCCGAGGGTAACACTCCCCTCATGCTGGCCTGTGTGATGCCCTCGCCTGCCCACACGCCCGTCCTCACTGCCCTCCTCAGACACGTGAGTTCTCGGGAATTTGGATCATGTGATCCGCGTTTTTTTTTTCAAGTTCACGTCGTTGTTGAGGTGTAGCCGGCAGCTTTGGTTCTTCTGTCGACTTGGCAACCATCGGCTTTTTCTGGCCGTAATTTTCGCCCTCCTCAGACACGCGAGTTGTCGGGAGTTTGTATCGTGTGATCCGCGTTTTTTTTTTAATTCACGTCAGGGTTGCGGTAGGGCAGGGAGCTTTAGTTCTTCTGTCGACTTGGCAACCTCATGCGAAAATCGGTTGTTTTTCCTTACAGTTCCCGTCGTTGTCACGGCATAACTGGCAGCATTAGTTCAATGTCGACTTGGCTACCACTTGTTTTGTTCTGGCCAGTTTTTTTTCAGTTTTGTGTTTTTCAAATACGATGAGTGTTGAAATTTTTGCGGGAATAAGCTTAGGTTTGAAAATTTCAGCAAAAAAACATATAACAATGCTTGATGTAGTCAAGTCGACACGATAACTTATGCTGTCAATTGTACCTTGACATGTATATTTTGACCTTTACGACGACGTAAATAGTTTGGTCCTAATTCATGCACATCTCTTTTTCGCCATAGTCAATTAAAATTTGATTGAGTTCAAAATAAAATTCTGTAGATATATATATAAACATAAGATTAACTGAAATATCAATTCTGTATTATTTTAGGCTGTGTCTTCGTGTTTAGGTTTTTAATGTTTTAAAGATGAAGTATTTAGCTTTTATGTATTTCTTACGTGGCGAGAAGATGGTTTTGTTAAGAGCTCAATAGAGGAAATAAATTCTTGAATCTTGGATTTTGACGTACGGTGATGATATGCAGTCCTTAATTATTTCTACTACCATACATACTTCTGAAAAGTGACTGAAATTATTACGAGGAAAATTAAAACTAGCTATTCTTGGAAACTAAAGTTCAGTACATGAGATAAATTAGAATGCTGTGTATATTTATTTACATACTTCTATGTTTAACTAACGATATTAAATGTATTAAATTAAACTTTATTTTTCTCGCTGGAAAAAAATAAATTTTACCTTTAACGTAAACTTCAGCAACTGCAAATGCAAATGAAAATACAGGATGTTTCAGAACAAGAGGGACAAAATTGGACATCAAGTAGAAAATGGTCAAATAAACACTTTTTCTCCTATGAAATTTTCCACAAAAAATCGGGTTTTTGAGATATTAGGTGTTTATTGTTTTAAAGGATGAAATTTAATTACACAATTACTCGCAATATTTATTTAGAATTTACTTAACAAAAACTTTCATTCTATGAGGCCTCTTAGATCTCCTGACATGATTCCACTCGATATTTTTTGGGGGATACATGAAGAGCCTTGTTTATGCTACACCCACTAATGGGAGGAAGATCACGTGGCCAGAATGGCAGTGGTTGCTGAAAAACATTTATGAAATGCTAGACGTGTTTCCTATTGTCCGGCAGTCGTTAAGGCTCAGATTTGAAAAGTGCATTGATGGAGGTGGAACACATTTTGAATAATTTTTGTGAAGTAAATTAAAAAAAATATTGCGAGTAATTGTGTCATTAAATTTCATCCATTAAATCTAGAAGCAGCTAATATCTCAAAACCCGAATTTTTTTACGGAAAAATTTATAGAATAGCAAGTGTTTATTTGGCACTTTTCTACTTGGTGGGCAATTTTGTACCTCTTGTTCTGAAACACCCTGTATACTCGGAAATAATCTTTAAATAGCTATTTGTACTGTTGAGTTTGTAATTACTGAGTTCGGTACATTCTCCGGAACTACTCAGCAAAGCATTTAAGATTGTGTTATTTTAAGTGGCGTCGTAAAGCTTTGTTGCGAAAAATCCTGACTAAGCAAGTTCGTATTTAGTCGAATGAATGAGTCAGCGTACCTTTAACATCTGACAGCGCGCATCATCAGTTACGAGAGTGTGTCAAACTGACCTAGCTCGCGATCACAGTTGGGACAAAACTGAAGCCATTGTAAACGTATATAATTGAGACGTATATAATTGAGACGTGTATAATTAAGACGTGTATAATTAAGACGCGCATAATTAAGACGCGTATAATTAAGACGCGTATAATTAAGACGCGTATAATTACGACGTATGTTATTAAGACGTGTATAACTAAGACGCGTATAATTGCGACGTACATAATTAAGACGTGTATAGTTCTTACGTACATTATTAAAACGTGTATAATTAAGACGCGTATAATTACGACGTATATAATTAAGACGTGTATAATTAAGACGCGTATGATTAAGACGCTTATGATTAAGATGTGTATAATTAAGACGCGTATAATTAAGACGCGTATAATTAAGACGCGTATAATTAAGACGCGTATAATTAAGACGCGTATAATTAAGACGCGTATAATTACGACGTGTATAATTACGACGCGTATGATTAAGACGCGTATGATTAAGACGCGTATGATTAAGACGCGTACGATTAAGACGCGTACGATTAAGACGCGTACGATTAAGACGCGTACGATTAAGACGCGTACGATTAAGACGCGTACGATTAAGACGCGTATGATTAAGACGCGTATGATTAAGACGCGTATGATTAAGACGCGTATGATTAAGACACGTATAATTAAGACGCGTATAATTAAGACGCGTATAATTAAGACGCGTATAATTAAGACGCGTATAATTAAGACGCGTATAATTAAGACGCGTATAATTAAGACGCGTATAATTAAGACGCGTATAATTAAGACGCGTATAGTTAAGACGCGTAAAATTAAGACGCGTATAATTAAGACGCGTATAATTCAGACGCGTATAATTCAGACGCGTACAATTCAGACGCGTACAATTCAGATGCGTACAATTCAGACGCGTACAATTCAGACGCGTACAATTCAGACGCGTACAATTCAGACGCGTACAATTCAGACGCGTACAATTCAGACGCGTACAATTCAGACGCGTACAATTCAGACGCGTACAATTCAGACGCGTACAATTCAGACGCGTACAATTCAGACGCGTACAATTCAGACGCGTACAATTCAGACGCGTACAATTCAGACGCGTACAATTCAGACGCGTACAATTCAGACGCGTACAATTCAGACGCGTACAATTCAGACGCGTACAATTCAGACGCGTACAATTCAGACGCGTACAATTCAGACGCGTACAATTCAGACGCGTACAATTCAGACGCGTACAATTCAGACGCGTACAATTCAGACGCGTACAATTCAGACGCGTACAATTCAGACGCGTACAATTCAGACGCGTACAATTCAGACGCGTACAATTCAGACGCGTACAATTCAGACGCGTACAATTCAGACGCGTATAATTCAGACGCGTATAATTCAGACGCGTATAATTCAGACGCGTATAATTCAGACGCGTATAATTCAGACGCGTATAATTCAGACGCGTATAATTCAGACGCGTATAATTATGACGTGTGTAATGGATATGTACATAAATAAGACGTACATGATAATTATGTAAATAATTAAGACGTATATAACTAAGACGTACATAAATCCTACGTCTGCTGTTGAAACTCCTGCATCTTGCACCATATGTTTACTAGGCACATGTTGTAGAGGAAGCATCTTTCTAATTAAGGTTGTATTTTTAGTTCTGTGCTTAGTCATGAACTAATAAAAATTTACAAATGAATATGGCCGTGCTTTTAGTTATGTGATTAGTGATTAACCATATAATTAGAATGGTAAAGATGGCTGCGGTTTTAGTTGTGTGTTTAGTGATTAACCAAAGTTAAGACCGGATAAGCTTGTCTCCCACGCACGGTAGCCTTTCTCAGAAACGTGACGTCCCCTCCAACTCTCAGCCGTTAATTTAAAACTTCAGAAAGTCGAACAGAAAGTTATTCTCTCTGAGGTAAGCTGGTTTAATAAGTGTTTTACTGTCATTCTATTCGTAATTATTTCTGTGCATATGTTCCTTCGAATGTAATCGCTGAATTAATGAAACGGTGCAAACGGTAAAAATTGTGGCTACCCATATTATGCAGCCAAGTAATGTTTTGCTTCGGTATTTATTGTGTTCCTCATAAAAATATTTTATCCATAGCGAATAATCCCCTCAGTCATGTACAACTATTGTATCCACTTTAATTAGTTCTCCCGAGGGGAAACTGTGAGGTTTTGCGCTGAGAGTTATGTAGATTTTTTTTATCTTGAATTAGTATAGGTTATTCGCTTTGTTAACCTTATACCGTCAATGTGAATTTTAAAATTCACTTTCATAAGTAGCTCTAACACATGTTTTTCTATGTGAAATTTGTGCCGTAATGTGTTCTTCGAAGTTCATTGTCGAGTGGCAGTCACTTCCTCGTTGAGATGTCGGTGACTACATGATGCCGGTGCTAGTTTAATGATGGTAGTTGTAATAACGGTAATATGAGTACAAAAATACTGACGTTAGAGTTAAGGACCATCATTTTTTGGTACCCTGCTTTCTTGTGTTTCGGCACAAATCACCTCCTTCTTAACTTCCTATTTCTGTGCGCTGAAGATCTTGCGTGGGATTACACCTTGTGCGTAAATTCCCTGTTCCCTAAACTTCATACTGCAAGGAACCTTTCTCCGTTCTCTCTTTGAAGCCCCTTTGTCGTGGTTAGGGAAGCTTAAACTAATTCATAATCTAATGTTTCTTTTATTCGATTTTTAGAGAGAGAAATTTGCCTTCAAAGTTACTCTAGCATGAGCTATTCCGCTTCGTATCTTAACACTTTGACCACAATTGGTAAAACTCAAGTTCAATCTTCAACTCAAATTTAAGGTCAATTGTGGTAAGAAATTTCAAAAATGGCAATCATTAACAGGATCATGCCCTTATTTAGCTTTAATTAAGTATTTATGCAAATTGAGTTTGTGACTGCTGGTCGGTCAGCAGCATTATGAAAATCACCTCCGTGGCCACTGGTGGCGCACATTGCGGTCAAAGTGTTAAATCGTCCCAAAACTGTTCTAACTCAATCTTATCGTTCATTTTTTACGAACGCAATATTATCAGCCTCATGACACAAATTTATGAAACAGCACACGTCAGGCGTACGCTCTACACAACTTGATCATTCTTTTAACTCGAGTGTGGCAGTGGAATTTCATAATAGCTGCCGATCTGAGTTCGGCGCTAGAGTCGCTGTCGAGAATGCGAGGGCATATTTCAAAGGGTCGCTTGTTTCATTGTCACGGTGAGCGTCGGCAGTCGTGGAGAGGACGTGATCAAGAAAGGTTGTCTACGCCTGTACTCTGTCCCAGCCTTTGGATCATTACTGCCTGATTGACCGCACTCGGTTTAGTGCTCCTTGCTTAGCAGAAAATTAAAAACCTGTCTTATTTTACATTTCTGAAGACATTTTATCGGGTTTCACAGTTATCTGCGATTGTTTTATTGGTAAGTGAAGTTTTAGCTCTGTTGACATGCGTAACGATGATTTATTCAGGGTGGGAATGTGATGATCGATGGTCGTCAAAGTGCAACCAAAAAAATTCTTCTTGTTCACGGCTGAACAAAGGCTTACCTGTAGTCCGTCGTGTGCATGTGTCGTTAGTATTGTATTTTTTTGCACCCCTGTACCGCATTCTGGGAGTGAACTCAATAGCATTCTGCTCTTCGCAGAGAACTCTCGAGTTCTCTTTTCTTTGTGAGAACTAACAAGTTCTCTCTTTTCAGTGAGGTGAATTATGATAAACCATACTATATCTGATTCCCAAGTATTCTCTATCTTACGAGACTTCATTATTCTTTGATATTGGTAACATAATTTGATGGAAAAATAACATTTGAAGGAACTCAAAACCTGGGTCTTAATTTAATTCACTGCTCTTTGCGAGACGTGGTTTGTGAGACCCTGTGTTTAGAACATGGAATTTTGTGTGTTTGTTCGGTAGTGATGATGAAAATGTTCGTAGGGGATTTCCGGTGTAGCACTCCGATGATAGAAATCATGGATTTCCCGTGTAGCACTCCGATGATAGAAATCATGGATTTCCCGTGTAGCACTCCGATGATAGAAATCATGGATTTCCCGTGTAGCACTCCGATGATAGAAATCATGGATTTCCCGTGTAGCACTCCGATGATAGAAATCATGGATTTCCCGTGTAGCACTCCGATGATAGAAATCATGGATTTCCCGTGTAGCACTCCGATGATAGAAATCATGGATTTCCCGTGTAGCACTCCGATGATAAAAATCATGGATTTCCCGTGTAGCACTCCGATGATAGAAATCATGGATTTCCCGTGTAGCACTCCGATGATAGAAATCAGGGATTTCCTGTGTAGCACTCTGATTATGGAAATCAACGGTTTATTTCATAAACCATTGTCTGACAACCATTTCAATCAACGTTGAGAGGATTTATTGCCCATGTCAATTTCAGTTGTGACAAAATTCAGTTGCATCGACCAGCATGTTTTTTCCGTGTAAAAGAGAGCGAACAGTCAGATACTTTTTGTATGCTTCTTTGCAAACTTAGAACAGTAGTGGCAGAAGTTGGATCACCCGAAGTGTGTCCTACTTAGCAATTGCTCTCTTCTCAAATATTGAGCCTTTGTGGGTAGAAGTAATGCTTTCCGATTAGGAATTTTGGTAGAATATCCGAGACTATTTTGCAGATGCCTCTGCATGCTATCAAAGATTTTCAAAATTATTCTAGCGTCCGAATTGAGTTGAAGCAGGCAGTTGTAAATGTGCTGAAGACGAGTGAGTAAAGTATTTCTTCTGGTTTTGCAATTATTAGTTTTTTCAGGAGGCAGCCAAAGAATTGATCATCATCGAAATGAAGAAAAAATTCTTATCAGACATTTTTGATAAAATGTCATCAATCCTTATCCGACCCATAGATAATAGGCTCTTATAAAAGTTATCACTCTGGCTCTAAACTATCGTGACCAGTAATTCATATTGAACCAAATTTTTATTCGACGAAATAGATTGATCTGTTCATAAAAAGACGTCTTAGAAAACGTGGAGATGATTAAGCAGTTATTCGGCGTACTTAATTTAATGTGGTATATTTGATCATAGTTTCAAAAAATCATTTAGTTCTCTATGGGGCTTTCTTCAATTAAAATGTCTTGTATCTAGACGAGTGCTTCATCTTCATGCTCATATTGCAAATGTTTTACACCAAAGAAATTTTGTCTGAAAAAACTGTATTGTGAAGTTCGTCTTTTCCCCTTCATTTAGAAATTTGTCATCTTGTGTTGTATATCGTATACAAAATTCATCATTGGATGTAAATTCACGTCTGAGAAACGAGAATTGTGTCAGAAAATACGCATCCTTAACCTTAGTCATTCGTGTTCAAACTTAGCAACTAGAGGAGTAATTTTCAGCCTTGTTGAAATTTCCAATTTACCCGTGCTCAATCGTGTTCAGACTTGATCATGAAATGAGTGTTTCTTAGCTTTTCTTTGTACTCCTATCATCCATCTGTCTTATTTCTCGTTGCACACACCTTGTTCGTAGGTACTGCTTTTTCGCAACTACGTATGTACTAAATAATGCCTTCACCCTTCCTTTCTTTGGAACACCTTCGTTGGGGTTAGGGAGGCTTAAATTAACTCGTATATGCATGTTTAATCCAATTTGGTTCTCGCGTGCGTTGCATGACCAATGGAGACTTATTGTGATCAATCCCATTGACCTCGACGCAGCCGGGAATTCATGTTCAGCACTTGCCGGTCATCATCTGTGATATGTCAATATCGCTTCATAATTTTCAAAAACCCTTCTGTTTTCTTCTTGTTCTTCGCAGAAATATATATAATATGCCAAAATTTTATGCCGAGCCGATTGCGTATGGGAAAATTTACACCTGCCGATTAAAACTTGATCTAATCTCGATTAATTTTAGTAATTCATTTACAAAAATGCGCGTACGTGAATATAAAATACTGAACGAAATTTGCACGAAAGAATTTTTGTTCCCTCCAAGTTATTGTTCATTTTGTGCTCACCACAAAAGGCTACTTTCACTGATAAATCAGCGTTCACAACTCAGCCTACTTTATCTACTAGGATAAGAAAGTATTCACTGAGTAACCAGCCTTCGTAGCTCTGTCTACTTAATCTATTCGGAAGCGAAAGTATTCACTGACGCTTTTAACTACGCTCGTTCGGCGTCACTACCTACAGCATCTACCTCAACGTGCACCCAGTGAAGTAGATAAGCCTGCTGCGTGACGTGAACACGCTATCGACCCTCGAGGTCACCGCAACTGAAAGTGCACCAAGTTGAACACAATTGCTGGGGCTCCCTTCCGCTGCTGCCCTGTGCTGCGCTGTCCTACCCTGCGCTGCCCTGAGCTGCCCTGCGCTGCCCTGCGCTGCCCTGCCCTGTGCTGCCCTGTGCTGCCCTGTGCTGCCCTGCGCTGCCCTGCGCTGCCCTGCACTACCCTGCGCTGCCCTGCGCTGCCCTGCGCTGCTCTGCGCTGCCCTGCGCTGCCCTGCGCTGCCCTGCGCTGCCCTGCGCTGCCCTGCGCTGCCCTGCGCTGCCCTGCGCTGCCCTGCGCTGCCCTGCGCTGCCCTGCGCTGCCCTGCGCTGCCCTGCGCTGCCCTGCGCTGCCCTGCGCTGCCCTGCGCTGCCCTGCGCTGCCCTGCGCTGCCCTGCGCTGCCCTGCGCTGCCCTGCGCTGCCCTGCGCTGCCCTGCGCTGCCCTGCGCTGCCCTGCGCTGCCCTGCGCTGCCCTGCGCTGCCCTGCGCTGCCCTGCGCTGCCCTGCGCTGCCCTGCGCTGCCCTGCGCTGCCCTGCGCTGCCCTGCGCTGCCCTGCGCTGCCCTGCGCTGCCCTGCGCTGCCCTGCGCTGCCCTGCGCTGCCCTGCGCTGCCCTGCGCTGCCCTGCGCTGCCCTGCGCTGCCCTGCGCTGCCCTGCGCTGCCCTGCGCTGCCCTGCGCTGCCCTGCGCTGCCCTGCGCTGCCCTGTGCTGCCCTGTGCTGCCCTGTGCTGCCCTGTGCTGCCCTGTGCTGCCCTGTGCTGCCCTGTGCTGCCCTGTGCTGCCCTGTGCTGCCCTGTGCTGCCCTGTGCTGCCCTGTGCTGCCCTGTGCTGCCCTGTGCTGCCCTGTCTCCGCTCGTGATTGACGCGCGTGTTCGTTCTTACTCGCCTCAAGTTTTTCGTCAGTGTCGCGCATGCTGAGTTAAGGACCGTTTACATTAAGGAACATTTCGGCTGTGAGGCGCAACACTTGTATACGAGGCTCACCACTGAGTTTCATATTCGTGTGTGTTTATACAAAGTTCCTTATTCGCCAAGGTAGTTACGAAGCTCTTGAGTGTCGCGGATTATGAATTCGATCAGAGCAAATAAGAAACTTCGTATAAACACACAAATATGAGCCTAAACACACAAATATGAGCCTGAGTGGTGAGCCTCGTATACACGTGTCGCGCCTCACGGCCGAAATATCCCCTAGTGTAAAACGCCCTTTACTCCAGTGAAATTTTTTTTGTACCTCAGGTATCTGTGTTGACCGTGTTTTGATCTGTTACTTGAGTTGGATGATAAATTGTTGGATTTTGTTTTCTGCTACATGTGTTAGATGTGCTTTTTCACAGCGTGTATTGGATGACAGTATGTGGTAGGCGTTTTCTGTTACATGAGGCTAATGAGAATGGGTTGTATGTGTTTTTGTTCCGTTTTCGTTAATATTTTGGGTTTTAATCGAGGAGTATTGTGAATACGTTTCATTAGCCTAAAGTCTGGCATTGTGTGTGATAACCTTCGCAGTAATTAATCAGTTTGAGACTCCGAAGCAAATGTTTTTTTCTAATTGCTACTCAGAATTAGTGGGCAATTCGATGCTTTGAAAAACGAGTAAAAAAGATTGGTACTTCAATATAGCCCTTCAATGCTTGTTTATCATTTAAGCTTCTTCAACTAAAATTAGATATGCAACTTGCAAATTTTGAACTAAACTCTTCTGGATTTAAATTTCTGAATATAATATGTTAGGTCAAAATTCATAAAAGCTTTTTATAATATATTGCAAGGCCTGCACTATTGATAATTTACCATTTTTACAGCGTAGCTTGTAAAGAAGTGCTTAATTTTAATTTACTTTATAACAGCAACCCTGCGAACTTATGCTTTAGCTCATTAAATAGTGTGCAGCTTAGTAATTTCGTATTATTTTAGTTCGTGAGTGTATGATATTGACAGTGCGACCACATAATTTGCTGGTTTTTATAATACTATATATAAGCATTACAGAGATGAAATTATCTCTGTATGATAATTGTACATTAGTGTAATCGAGACAGTCACCCAAACTAAACGTCTACCTGCACACAACAATGGCACGTGCAGCTTTCTCGAGCCTTGCTAAAGAGCTTCAGGGTGTGTATTATACTGTAGTGGCTTGGACAGCTCGTAGGTTTCCAAATGATTTTTACAATTCTTGCCATATCTAATATGTATATAAATATATGTATATATGTGTATATATATGTATATGTATATATGTGTATATATATGTATGTATATATGTGTATATATATGTATGTATATATGTGTATATATATGTATGTATATATGTGTATATATATGTATATATGTGTATATATATGTATGTATATATGTGTATATGTATATGTATGTATATGTATGTATATATATATATGTATGTATATGTATGTATATGTTATATTATATAATACAATCTAACTTAATAATACTCGTTGTGTGTTTATATATATTTTTATTTGTGTATTTGTTTGGTATCCGCTTCTTAAGAAACATAGGATGTATATTTATTTGTTTGGTATCCGTTACGCGTTCGTCTGCGTTGGCGGTATCATGGATATTGAATTCCTCTATGTAACATTAAAAGATCGCCTTTACATTCATTGATATTTTTGACATTTTATCAGGATAGGTTTGGTTAGGTTAGGATAGGTTAGGATAGGTTAGGATAGGTTAGGATAGGTTAGGATAGGTTAGGATAGGTTAGGATATAGGAAAGGTTAGGTGATGTTTAGGGAATTTTCTCATGGATCCACCTACTGTAGCTTAACGATGACATTGTCCGTGAAATTTCGACGGGTCATGCTACTATATATCTAATAATACCCTTGGTTTATTTGTTTGGAGTCCGCTTCTTCCATTTCTCTGACACGTTCATAAGGATAGTTTTAATGACCGTATCTGTGATTTGTGTTTCACTAGTGCACAATTGCAAGAATATTTTTCCTCACGGGTATTTTTCCTCACGGGTTGAATGGATATATAGGTTAGGATGGATATACTTGTTTGTCATCCATATCTGGAAAATTTGTTCAGGAAAGATATTGCATCCTGTCACTTTTGACGGGCAGTGCACACCAGTATCCAATAATACCCTAGGTGTATTTATTTATGTTTGTTGTCCGCTACTCCCATCTCTCTGCCACGCTCTTAAGCGGCCGATAGACCATCAATTTAATTGTCAATATCATTGACTCAATATATTGATCAATTTTTTTTCCATTAAATCAATTAATTGCCGGTCGTCGATCAAGCCCACAGACGATCATTTAAATGGTCAATATTCATCATTGTCAATTATATTGACGACAAAATTGATCGTCTATGGGCCGCTTAAAAGATGCTTAGTAACCGTATCTGCGATACGAGTTTCACCAGTGCACGAGTACATCGCGGGTATTATTAGGATTGCTGTATTTGGATGCCATCCATACCTGGAAAATTTATTCAACGAAAATATTGAATCCCGTCGTTTTTGGCGGCCGTGTGCACTAGTATACATATGTATTATATGAATTATTATTATGAATTTTCTTAATATTATGAGCATTAATTTTCGTTCTGAAACGTCAATTTACCTTGGCGATTTTTTACCTTTGGTTCTCGCTCCGCTCCTAAATATACTTCTCCAGCTTTGTCTCCGATCTACAATAACCTAATTTCACTCACGATTTCCCTCACGTTATCCGATGTTGATCGAAGTGTTATTTAAGTCGTTAAGAGTTGTAAGCAATGACTAATTTTATCGTATTACACCTAAACCGTATACGTGGGCACGAAATTTTTTTATGTTTGACCATTTCTGAAGGGTTCTTCAAGGTAAATTACTTCTCGAAATCAATCTAAATTTAAAACAGGCTCATGGACTCTCACTTTCCAAATTTTTTCTCTCGAGTTATTTTCACACGGCGAAGAATAACACTCACGAGACTTTGAACTGTTACGAGAGACCTTTCGCTATTATCTATGGGATAGGATATGGTGACCTTTATTTCTCTTGAAATACCACTCTGGGCTTTACTAGTTACTTATCCTTGCATTTCGTGGCTTCAATGCTCCGAGTCTCCGACCACCGAAAAGAATGTCAACCGGCTTGCTTCACTTTGTCTTAACACGTTGCTTGCGATTCAACCATCCGGTGGGTCGTGCTTAGGTTCTTCCTGCTGCGAAACGACCCATCGATGGATCGTTTGAAGAATTCTAACCATCTTTTTTAAATTAATGGTATTTAAAGACCCAAATAATGCTTGGTATTTATAAAATTATAAATCAATTTTCATTTTAAATTTGAGTCGAATATTACCTATGGGAATTAGCACTCACAGGAGGAAAGTGTGTGAGGGCTCGAGAGGACGGCCTTCTTTTTGCTGTAATAAATAGTTTTCGCTATGTTAAGGACCACTTTTTTCGATTCACTGCTGTCAAGTTTTTCGGCACCTACCACTTTCTTCTTCAACTTTTATTTTGTTTCATAAACTTCTTTCTCAACTTACTGTTTCTATCTAAATGATACATCTTTCCTCTCTTCGGAACGTTTATTTTTTAGCGTTTAAGGAGGCTTAAACTAACATTATATCTAATCTTGGGTCGAATATTGCACTTCAGCTGAATCCATCGCAGTCAACGTGTTGATGTCAGGAAGCAGGAAGAAGCTCCAGTGGCGCTCAGGGACGCTCGACTAACTCCGGTCACGAAGCACCAGCGCCCCACAATTAAAACCTTGACTCTATTCTCCAGGCATCGATCCTCTTTCTTACTGGCGCACTCTGTAATTTTCATGACGAACTGGTGTGCCCCCTGCTTGTTGTTACGTCAATGTTCTTCGCCCGGTAATTCATGCCATGGATTTTTTTTGCATACCAAGCGTTTGTTACGCTATAGCGGTTGATAGAGGTGTGGTTGAAGTAATTTGAGATAAATCAATCCCCTCTGGGGGATATAGCTCTTTTATCTATGGGAATTAGTGTTCCCAGGAGGAATATGTGAAATCCCGAACTGAGAGCTAGGTAGGTCTTCTTTTTGTTGAAATAAAATGTTTTTTAGTTTTGTTTTGTTAATGACAATTTTTTTCGGTTCACTGCTGTCTTGTTTTTCAGTGCCTACTACTTTATTTTTCAACTTTTATCTTGTTTCATGATCTTCCTTCTCAACTTACTGTTTTTATGCACTTTTTCCATGGATTCTGTGTTCCTTCAAGTTCATACTAAATGGTGCCTTCATCTCTCGACTCTTTAGAACGCATTAAAAACTAACATATATTCTAATCTTTTGCTCCATGCATTTCGAAACAAACGCTTGTTTCGCTGTAGCGGTTGATAGAGGTATGGATTAAGTAATTCGAGCGGAATCATTCTCCGTGCTGGCTAACTACTTTTATTTCATTCGTTTTTGCTGTATGTTTTGCAATCTATCAGACGATGTAATGAATTCCCATTGATTGCCGCGGTGAAATTTGATGCTCAGAATTTCAATGGTGCAGTTTTACTGATAAAAGTCAATCGCTAGTTAACAAAAATAGTCAAGTTTTTGGCGTACCGTACCTCGCGTTCTCCTAGTGTCGAAATGCGTTCCTACATCGTCGTTAAGTATGTTTTTCAGTGACTCAAAATACTTTGCTTGTTCTCTCTCGCCTCTCTTTGGATAACAGGAAGTGCTCGTAAACTGAAAACAGTACTTAAATGTATTTAGTTTGGCCTTGATCGATTGAAAATAATGGTTAATTTTAATTCAGGTTATTAGTATACGCTTCCGGGGAGTAACATCGACAGTGTAAGTTCATCACTGAATATTGTACCAGGTCGCTAGTGCATTATTTCTCGCCATTGCACAATTTTTTTTCGCAACGAGTTTCTACGAAATATTGAACATTGCCAGCCTCTATAATGAGGGGCGGACACTGTAGATATAATAGTCTATTTTATGTTAGTTTTGTGTTAAGGAAAGCGTCACTGCTCCTCTCAGAGATGTTGATCGAGGCCTGAAGTAGAAGCGTAAAGAATTTCAAATAAAAGTGTTGTATATATATATAGTATCGTTGGGCTCACCTTTTTTCTCATTGCACGAGTTGTATTAGTGTTTGATTTATCGTATAAGCCCCTCTTTATTGGTGCTCAGTGCGTTTTTTGAGCCTGTTCTTCAGATGTTCACTCTTTCCTGGTTCAAAAATTCATGAGGTAGCCTTTGTCAAATATGATATATAATACAAGTCTAGTATAACATTTTTACCTTTAAGATGAACTTCGACGTAAGTCAGATAACAATAAGTTGTCGTAGCTTAAACTTGTTATGGATGTTCCATAGTCTGTTAACATATTAAATCGCCCCGTTTTGGAAACTCGACGAGTCACAAGTTATATTCGAAGAATTAACAATTTTTACACTCTCGGCAAATTAGTAATTACAACTTACTGCTCACTTATTTTGATATACATGCTCGACACTTTCATTACGTCGACCTTCTTTTCGTCCCCCTGTACCTTGGAAATTCCCGTGTACCGTTTTTTAACCTTGGCTCACATTAAATACCTGCCCAGCAGACACACTGAGCGGCATGTAACTTGGATACTGAGAGACGCGTTGGCCGTGCTATAACAACGCGATCGAAGCACTGCAAGCTTTCTTGCTTGCTCACTGACTATGCCTCCGTCCTGCAATGCTGCTCGTAAAACCATACTGCCATCTATAGCGCTAAGAATAATAACTCCACTGAAAGTTTAAAATTTGTGTCGTGCGATGGATTTAGTTGAAAGAACGTGTCTCTTGTACGTGTTAAATTTGACTTGAATCTATAGCGCTGATAATTTCAAGGTTAAAGTTTGTGTCGCGCGATAGATTTATTTCAGAGAACATATTTATTGTACTTGTAAAATTTATTCAATTCAAATCTACAGCGATAAAAATTCCGAGGCTAAAATTTGTCTCGTTCGGCGGATTTATTTAAAATAACATTTATCTTGTTCTGGGGGAATTCGTTCGACTTGAATTTAAATCAGCCATTGAGTGATTTGTTTGTAATGTGAGAAGCTACGATTCCAGGCTTGTACTGTCAAAGAAATGTAGATAAAGTTTACTTACATCCTAAATTAGAAAGAGGCATTAGCACTCATTGGAAACTCTACGGTAATTGGTGCCAGTGTTTAAATACATACTGGCTTTACCTACGAGTATTGTATTTGTTCAACTACATAGTAATTTTACGCACTAAATAACTCAAAATAGATGCTTCAGGTGGTACAAGTGAAAAATAATCTCAGTTACGCAATAATTTTTTGTAATGATTATCTCAAGTGTAAGAGCTACCAGTACTACTCAAATTCAATATAACTTTTGTACGAATACAAATGACTGAACAGTTCAAAAATCGTCTTGTACGTGTTACGTTTTTACAGTGCATGCAATTTGTGCCAAAAGTGCAGAATATAAGTTAAATTATTTTTCAAGGGGAAACTACATGCCAATACGTGATTGGTAACGTTTGCTTCTGATTTCCACAAATCCAAATCCATGCCACAAATAATCGCCATAAAATAAAAAACATTAAAATTAAACATATCAATGCTCGTAGCCTCTTTAGTAAGCTGGATGACATTAGAGTAATGTTGGTCACAGAAGACATTGACATTTTATGTGTTTCCGAGACATGGTTCGATTCGCGAACTCAGAGCTCCTTTTTCAATATTCCCGATTACGTGCTGTACCGCCATGACGGCGTTAAAAATAGCAAAGGTAGTGGTTCTTGTATTTTCGTAAAAGAAGTTTACCAGTCGTCTTTACTTTTAACAAACGAAGTGTGCGAAGGCATAGAGATGGTTTGGTTGAAAGTGCAAATAAATAAACATAAATCCATCATTACCGGCAGCCTTTACCGGCACCCATCAGCTTCTCTACCAACAACAGTAGAGTTCATTGAGAAAATTTTCAAAGAAATTTTAGCTACAAAAATGTCATTCTTTGCTTTCGGTGATTTTAACATTGACCTAACGGATGAAGAAAATCAGCTTAGCAGACTGTTGTACAAACTAAACCTTTCACAAATGGTTAAAGAACCGACTCGCGTTACAAGAGTATCTAAGACTCTCCTCGATCTAGCAATCACAAACAAACCTACGGCAATACTTAATACAGTAATATCACCCTCTGTCGCCGATCACCACTATGTAGAATGTAAAATTAATATTGCAAAGGAGAGACAAAACTATCGTCTCATGACTTACCGCCTAAAAAGTCAATATTCGCCGGAACTATTTAATGAAAAACTTCTAAACAGGCTCACCGAATTTCAGAGCATGATGCAATCTGACGATGTGGACATTCAGGTTTCTATCTTTAACGAGTACTTTACAGCAGCTCTAAATGAATGCGCTCCTTATATCACCAAAAAAACTAGGCCAAAACGCACTCTGTGGATTACCAGCGAAATTAAAGACCTAAGCAGAATAAAGAAAATTTACTTGCGAGAGTATAAAGAAAACAGGTCAAACATTACTTTATACAGGAGATATAAAGAACTTGGAAAGATTCTTCGGAAGAAAATCACGCAAGCAAAACAAACTCACTTCCACCAAGAACTATTCATGGCAAAAAATAATCCAAAACGTACATGGGAAATCATTAGTAAGGTGGCTCAATATAAAAACTTAGAGCGCATAAGTGATTTTGAAAATCCTTTGGAAAAAGCCACTGAGTTCAACACTTTCTTTTCAAAAGTAGGTGCCCAAGTTTTCGATGAAGTGAGTAAAACCAGTCCGAGGAATTGGACAGTTGAAAGTTCATACCCTACTGCACTTTCAAAGGCTGGCGCCCTGTGGAAGCCACGCCCTATCGATCTACCAGAGTTAAAAACTATTTTATACTCATTGAAAAACACAAAAGCAGTTGGACATGATGGAATCAACCTCCAATACTTAAAAGACAGTTTTCCAGTCACAGCACCATTTATTCGTTTGATTATCAACACATCAATAGCTACTAACAAGTTTCCAAAACAATGGAAACACTCTATAATTAGACCGTTGCATAAAATTGGTGACATAAATACAGCATCAAATTACAGGCCCATTAGCCTTTTACCTGTCCTGTCCAAAATATTAGAAAAAGTAGTAACGAATCAACTGTCATCTCACCTGGACGAGTCAAATTTACTTCATCGAAATCAATATGCCTACAGGAAGAACACTAGCACTCAAGACGCCCTGCTTAACATCACTGAAAAAATATACAACGACATCGATCAAAAAAATGTAACACTTCTGCTGCTACTTGATCTCTCTAAAGCATTCGACAGCGTCGAACATAATCAACTCCTACGAAAAATACTGAACTTAGGAGTGGATACACAGTGGTTTAAAAGTTACCTTTCAAATCGGTCTCATGCAGTCCTCTTAGATAACAAGTTGTCCCCATTCCTTCAAAACAGCTTTGGTGTCCCTCAAGGATCAATTCTGGGCCCGCTACTGTTTTCAATTTTCATAAACGATTTCCCTCCAATGCCTTCTAACACACGAATCTCCATGTATGCAGATGACGTCCAAATTGCAATGACAAGCTCTGTAGCAGAAATACCACAGACGAAAAAAGGAGCTGAAGCTCTATTGATCAGCCTCAAGTCATGGTATGACCAAAATGGTCTCAAGCTAAACGCGAACAAAACACAATTCATTATTTTTGGGTCAAAGCATTCAATAAACAACATTCGAAATCTAGATCTAACTCTTACAGTTGGGAATGATACAATTCACCCATCAGAAAAAGTAAAAAATTTAGGTATTTGGTTCGATAGAAACATGTCCTTCAAATCCCACGTTGATAAAACCTGCAACGCAATTCACGGGACCTTACTGTTTTTCAATCGTATAAAAAATATGCTTGACGAAGAATCTAGATTGTTGGCGTTCATTCTTTGTGTATTGACTACTGTAGCCTGGTCTGGGGAGGTATATCGAAAGATCTTCAGAAAGACCTACAAAAATGCATGAATTTTGCAGCAAAGGTTGTATGCAACGGTAAATTCAAAAAGCATGACCACGTAACACCTCTCCTGCATAAACTTGGCTGGGCTCCGATTCGGGAAAGGTTCCAGGCGCACAAAGCCCAATACGTTTTCTCCTCTTTATATCTTCCTCATAGCAGGGCTGAAATAGTGGAATTCCACTCCCCTACCGTCACGAACCAAAGGCCGAACAGGAGACGTGATGTCTCAATCAAATACCGTTCATCCAACATCGGGCAGAAGGCTCTGTCAGTATCAGGCGCCTTACTATGGAACAGACTCCCCCAGAGCTTCAAAACCCCTCAAACACTGAGAGAATTCAAAACTAAAATGGCTCTCTATCTTGCGTCAACACAATAAGTGTGAACTGCAGCACGTGCTGGAGGGGTGCGTACATGCAGTACATGTGTGCGTATATGCGTATGGATATCGGTGTACGTATGTGCGTGTCTGTATGTTAAGAACGTATTCCCTTTTTAAATGCTCATGTTGATCCTGTAGTGACGCAGTGTCGTCCTTTACACTCTTCCAGTGTGCTTTCGGCCACACCATTTGAGGTTGTTTTAACTTTCTCGTTTTGCCCCAGCAATCTTGATAATGTTACGGTTGGCATTGTACATCGGTCCCTCTCATCTATTTTGTATCCGGTAAATTTTTCTGTGCCAAAGCTTGTAGTATACGAAATTTTAATTTTTCCGTTTTTGTAAAATCGTTCATTTCATCCATACCAGGTATTTTAGCTTACCAGTTGATACAAAACAATGTAAAACTGCCTATAACATTAACCTAGCAGTCAAAGATGCAAATTAATTTTGGATCTACCCTTTGTACCTTCAACCTTTAAACCCTCATTTCACTAGTTCCAACGTTCGCAAGCTCAAATTTCAATATGGAAATGCACCAACTGGAGTGTTCTTAACAACGCATCACATGTGCAATGTTTTCCTGACCCCTTGAAATAAAATCCAGTGTTAAAATCAGACCAACACAAGGGAGAGAATGCATTTGTCTACGTACTTTTCTCCTAATTATTTGTTCCAAAACTTAACCGATAGAAATATTACGATCCTCATGTATTTGATAACACAATGGAAAGAATGCATTTTCTTTGTACTTTTCTCCCAACCATTTGTTTCAAAATCAATCAATATAAATATTACGATCCTCATGTATTCGATCTCAAGTCATGGTCTTAACTTTAAGATACTCGTAAATACTTTTCGCTCATATTGAAGCTTTTTGAACATGCGACGGAGTTCATTAGCAATTTTTTTTGTGTATATCGGTGTTCCAGCTGTGTAGCAAATATTACGGGCTCGTGATCCAATAACACGCACCCTAACAGGAGTATTTTCAGCTATGTGTCACAGGATTTTGTGTTCTTAGTGACTCACTTTCATCTTGCATTTCCAAACCCAAATTAATCACCGCAAAGAGAGAGAGCGGATGTCAAATGTGAGGGTATTTTAGTACATACTTTCTCTACTTCGATCTCGATACAACATTTAAAAAGGCCTCGGATCTGACGAATGTCATAACTTTGAAAATCATCATTTTAATCTTCTTATTCTGGTCTCGAATTGCTGTTGTAAGCTTTGTGTGGTAAACTCTTCTTACCTTTTTATTCTCGTGAATACACTACGACAACATTAATTTTAAATAGTTAACTTTTGCACGGTTCCACCTATGTTGAAAATATTACATCTAGCGATGTAAAACAATACTTTTCATGTCTTTAACCCCGATGTACTCTTTGCGAAAGTACTATTTGCGCAAGTAAGAAATATCATAACCATTTTGTGTAGTGTTATAGCAAATATAATCGTTGGGACACCTTGCATAGGGATGAAAGATCGGATGTGGGTTTCACCGGATGTAAGATATAAACAAATGTAAGCGTAACCAAATGTAGAGGCATGACCGGATGCGGGGCATCACCGGAGGAGGGAGTGAAGTGTTGTCGGGTGGGCGAAAGGAATTCCTGGATTTTGGAGTTGATAATTTATTAGAAAAATAATACGCTCCATTTCCATTTCCGGGCACCACAGATGAAGTACTAGTAATTGTGGAAAGCAACCTCATTCCGCTGCGTGGAACCAACAGTTGTGATGCTCATTTTGTTCGACCGGAGTAAGCAAGATCAATATTAGAATGACTTAACGAACGTAAAATAAGATAAATTTTCAATCCCTAGCAAAAACTTCAGAAATTGAAACTTAGAAATTGAAACACAGAAACTGAAACTTAGTGCCGCCCTCCAAATGCAAACGATCCTCTTATACATATTAATGTTTATTTTTTTATTAACTTGTGCTTCTCCCTAAATCCTGTGTCGACAACCATCATGTGTATTACGATAACCAAGTATGAATAGCAATTAAGGATCTAAATCATATGCTCCAACACGTAACATGGATATTACGATAACCATGTATAAATAGCAATTAAAGGTTTCTGTGCTTAGGTATTTGAATGCATTTTTCGCTTTCATTTTTCAATACTTGTGCGTACTAATGAAAGTGTTTTTCAAATGAACGTCGCGAGGATTGTGCTCTCCTAGTTCAAAATCAGATTAGGCAAGGAAAGGAACTCAATTTTGTTGTACTTTTCTATCAATCATTTGGTTTCAACATTTTACACGGGTATTACGATACCAATGTGTTATAATTATTTAAGGATGTTAATCTTAAGGTGTTTTAAAAACCATTGTATCGACATTTCATGTTTGTACTTTATTGGAAATAAAATGTTTTTCTTTTCTTTCTTCTTTCTTTCTTTCAGAGCAGCATAACTATTTTTTGCAGATTTTTTTACTGTGATCCACAAATTAATCTAATTAGAATTGAATTTTACACCATATGCTCATATGTTGTATAAAATCTGAGCGGCGTGATGTAACAAATAAACAGATACAATGAAGCCTGAAAAATTTATCCTAGCTCTTACACTCGGCGAAATCAATGACAACAAATTTTTTTTATCAATAATGTGTGTTATATTGGAAAAATCTGTAATTTTTTCGAATAGGATGTGTTATCAGAGAGCTTTAAAGCTTTACAACATGAGTCTTCCACACTAGGCTGATGGTGGTTATCTCCATTAACCAGACGTCGTGTCCCCATCTACGCTTCATATTCGAGTTTTTATCACTCTCAATGCTGCTTTTTTTGCGGTACGCTCGTGACCAGTCAGCAGCACCAATCAATTTCATGTTCGTTTGGTTTGAGGAAAGCATCACCGCTTACCTAAAAGATATGGATATAAGTAAAGGTTTTGCTTTTTGCAAAGTCTAACAATGAATAAAAGAACAAAGAAAATCGCTTTGATAGAAATCATATTTCTTTAAAAAAACAACAATTCAATAAAAAGGAACGTTTCGACCAATTTTTGGTCATTTTCAACCGTCTGAAAAAATACAAAAACATCGCGTTATAACGAGTTCAATAAACATACATCAGTGACATTGACATTAAAATATGACATTGAAAAAGAAAAAAGGAAAAAAGAGACAGACTACACTAATTGCAGAGGGAAAGCCGATTGCGTATTGTTCAAGGTAGGTTTATCTTTTAAAATGAACAGCTGTTCATTTTAAAAGATAAACCTTTAAGATAAACTTTTAAAATGAACAGCCGATTGCGTATTGTTCAAGGTAGGTTTATCTTTTAAAATGAACAGCTGTTCATTTTAAAAGATAAACCTTTAAGATAAACTTTTAAAATGAACAGCTGTTCATTTTAAAAGATAAACCTACCTTGAACAATACGCAATCGGCTTTCCCTGTGCAATTAGTGTAGTCTGTCTCTTTTTTCCTTTTTTCTTTTTCAATGTCATATTTTAATGTCATAATGTCAGTGATTTATGTATATTGAACTCGTTATAACGCACTGTTTTTGTATTTTTTCAGATGGATGAAAATGACCAAAAATTGGTCGAAACGTTCCTTTTTATTAAATTGTTTTTTTAAAGAAAAATGATTTCTATTAAAGCGATTTTCTTTGCTCTTTTATTCGTTCTTACCTAAGAGATTTTAATCAAGACATTATGTAGAAGCATCGACTCGTTCCAATAGAATTTTCATTGAAAAATACCATTCCCATAGTTACAAAACGTAGCTACCAATCTACAAAACGTAACTACCTCAGCTGGAGGGTGGGAAACTAATCTATCTTTTTTGCAGCACACTGTTGACCTGACGGGAATAAGCACTCCCTGGGAGAAAATGTGTGAGGGCCTGAGCTGAGAGTTGGGTAGGCCTTCTTTTTGTTGAAATAAAATGTTTTTGTTATGTTAAGGACCACCTTTTTTGGTTCGCTGCTGTCCTGTTTTTCAGCACCTACTACTTTCTTCTTCAACTTTCATCTTGTTTCGCAAAATTTTTTCTCAACTTACTGTTTCTATGCCCCTTCTGGATAGATTCCTCTTTCCTTTATATCCACACTAAATGGTGAGTCTTCCTACTTCTCTTTGGAACGCTTTTTTTCGCGGTTATGGAGGCTTAAACTAACATCTAATCTAACTTAATCTAATCTGATCTAATTAAACCTAATCTAACCTATTCTAACCTATTCTAACCTATTCTAGCCTATTCTAACCTATTCTAACCTATTCTAACCTATTCTTACCTATTCTAACCTATTCTTACCTATTCTAACCTATTCTAATCTATTCTAACCTATTCTAACCTATTCTAACCTATTCTAACCTATTCTAACCTATTCTAACCTATTCTAACCTATTCTAACCTATTCTAACCTATTCTAACCTATTCTAACCTATTCTAACCTATTCTAACCTATTCTAACCTATTTTAACCTATTCTAACCTATTCTAACCTATTCTAACCTATTTTAACCTATTCTAACCCAATCTAGCCCAACCTAGCCCAACCTAGCCCAACCTAGCCCAACCTAGCCCAACCTAGCCCAACCTAGCCCAACCTAGCCCAACCTAGCCCAACCTAATCCGCTGACCTGCCCCATGTCTCCACACAGCCTGGAGTGTCGCTCAGCGCCCGCAATGGCATCGGACGGACGGCACTTATGGTGGCTGCAGTACACGGCAACAAGGACGCGTTAGCTCTACTGCTCGCCGCCTTCAGGACTTTGCATCATCACCAGCAGTTCGGTGAGACTTCTCTTTCGTTGCACAGTTTTAAAACGTGTCCTGCGATACGGCCCATCGATGGGTTGTGTTTAGGTTCTTCCTGCTGCGAAACGATCCATTGATGGGTCGTTTGGAATAGTTAAACAATCTTTTTTATATTACTGGTATTTAATGGACCAAGTTGATGCTTGGTATTTATATAATTGTTACCAACTTTTGACTTTAAATTTGAGTTCAATTTTGTACTTAAGTTTTCACCAATCGCAGTCAACGTGATCAGCTTTCCGTTGTCTTCTATAGGTGGAACACTTTTTAACACTGAGCTGTCGCAGACACTGCGTGCATTTGATAGTAGTTTGATTTACTTGTGCTTGAATCAAACTGCGATTGTCGTTACTATCTATTTTAAATTTTTGTACAAAGGAAATCTTCTTCCTGAAATTCCTGGTGCTAAAAATATTTCAACTCAGCGCAAAGTTAATTCTTATGAAATGCAATTTATTCCAGTGAAATTTTTATCAGCGAGCAGATACAAAATATAAGGGTCTGATACTCTTTTGAAATTTTCTCGGGTTTTCATTGAATCATTCCAACTTGACCAAAAAATATTTATATTCATTTGAAAGTCACACGTAAAACTTAAGTTTCTGATTAAAAAAAGACATGAATATCTGCTCTGAATAGATTTTACTCTTAATTTTCGATAGATGAATTTTTTTCTAAAATTCAAAATGTATCTGAGATGAAATTTTCCATTCGGTTTCACTCAATTAAAGTGAAAGAATTGAGTAAAAACAAATAGAATGGAAGAATTTGAATAAAATAAATAGAATGAATGACTGAAATAAATAGAATGAATAAAAATTAATCAATGAATAAATAAATGAAAAAATAAATAAGAATGAACGTTCACAAATGAATAAGAAATGAATCAATGAGTGAATGAGTGAATGAATAAAAATAACTAAGAATGAATGAAAATAAATAAGAATGAATGCATGAATAATAAAATAAGAATGAATGGAGAAAATTAAGAAATCAATGAATGAATAAAAGTAAATGAATGAGTAGAAATGAATGCACGCTCCCAAGGGTAACATACAAGGGCCCGAGCTAAGAGTTAGGTAGGCTTTCTTATTGTTGAAATAAAATATTTTTGTTATGTTTAAGACCATCTTTTTTCAGTTCACTGCTGTCCTGTTTTTCAGAACCTACTACTTTATTCCTCAACTTTGATCTTGTTTCATAAGCTTCTTTCTCAACTTCCTGTTTCTACGCCCATTCTGCATAGAAAAAGAAAAAAAGAAAAACATTTATTGCCAATAAAGTTCGAACATGAAATGTCGATACATTGGTTTTTAAAACACCTTAACATTAACATCCTTAAATGATTATAACACATTGGTATCGTAATACCCGTGTAGAATGTTGAAACAAAAGGATTGATAGAAAATTACAACAAAAATGAGTTCCTTTCCTTGCCTAATCTAATTTTGAACTAAGAGAGCACAATCCTCGCGACGCTCATTTGAAAAACACTTTCATTAGTGCGCACAAGTCT
Source organism: Morinoia aosen (assembly GCA_030386875.1). NCBI lineage: Eukaryota > Metazoa > Arthropoda > Malacostraca > Amphipoda > Talitridae > Morinoia > Morinoia aosen. The sequence continues at coordinate 16,657,400 of CM059574.1, forward strand.
TGAAAAATGAAAGCGAAAAATGCATTTAAATACCTTAGCATAGAGACCCTTAATTGCTATTTATACATGGTTATCTTAATACCCATGTTAAGTGTTGAAACATACGATTTAGATCCTTAATTGCTATTCATACATGGTTATCGTAATACGCATGATAATTGTCGACACAGGATTTAGAGAGAAACACAAGTTAATAAAAAATAAACAATAATATGTATAAAAGGATCGTTTGCATTTGGAGCGCGGCACTAAGTTTCAGTTTCTATGTTATACATAGATTCCGCGTTCCCTTAATTCCATGCTAAATGGTGCCTTCCTCCTTCCTCTCTTTGGATCGCCTTTGTGGCGGATAGAGAGGCTTAAACTAACCGATAATCTAATCTAAAATGAATGCATAGAAATGAATGTAAAATGAAAACGAAACAATCAAATAAATTTGAGAACTGGAATTTCGTGTGCCTAAACAACAAGTGAACGCAAGCATACTCGCCCACTGCCTTATTTTGTCGTTTCATTTAATGATTCTAAGTTTAGTGAAGCTTCATTGATACACACCTGTATAATTTTTTTGTTTTGGACGACAATGGAATGAATCAAATCTAGTGCAAATGCTTTTATCCAAATCTTTGTGTATACGACACATCGTCAATGACTTCCGGCTGCTTTTTGTCTCAGATGTACAATAGTCTGGAGAATTTCAAATCGTTTCTTAGCGTCCTAATTATTTTTGGGTTGATGTACAATAGTCAACATGACCCACCCTCCAGATGTACAATAGTATGGATAATTTCAGAACGTTTCTAAGCGTCCTAACTATTTGTAGGTTTTCTCTTTCGTGTCTTCGCATCAGCCTCCCAAGACAAAGTACCTTGTAGCTAAAGGAAAAATCCCATCACAAAATTGTCGGACACCTGCCTGTCTTCAGGAGATATTTAGAGAAACTCTAAAGTTAACAGAATGCTCGTCCGAAGGAATTGAAAATTTTAAGGAGAGTTGAAAAGTCGAAAAGAAATCTTTGCATACACACGAACACACATGTACATTCATCACTCTTGGACATGATGACTGAAAGGAAAAAATTTTGTGGAGATATATATTTTTAGAGGAAAAAACGAAGTTTTTGACCCGAAATTCTCATTAAGTCCTATGAGAAAAAGGTCTGAATTAGCACGTTGAATTCCGAGATTTTTCACAGGTGAATCAATTGGAAAACAACCTAATAACCACGTTTCTCAACTCTCAAATCACTTCCACTGACAAAGGAGTAAATTTTTAAAATATTTCTCCTCCGAAATTTTAACAAACTTTTCACCTGCTCCTTATGAAATATTTCAGAATTTTTGATGACCCCGTCAGAATCATATAAAAATTGGTACCAAGTTTCATTGGTTGTATGAGACCTCAAATAACTTCTCCATTTGTCAAAACTTAGTTAGGTATCCGATCCACTGTCAAAATATTCATAGATTTTGGTCAATATCACGGAATCGCGCGGAACATGGTACTGAACTCTTTTAGTGTGTGTAGATGTCCAATAATTTCACTGGCGACTGGCGTGACACTCACCTGATTTCCACATAAAACAAAGGCTTTTCACTCCACAGGAATCAGAAATTATTAAAATAGATATCCTACTAGTTGTTCCAAAAAAATGAATTATTTTGTTGATTTTTTGCCATATTTCCACTATATACACGCAATATTTCCACTTCATAATTTTCACTTCAATTTCCGCTGAATAAAAATGTTTGAAATTCTGAGATATCTCACTAGAAATGACATGAGAATTGGAAAACGCTGGTCTCTTCTTAGTCTCAGCCTGATTCGCCCAAGGAAAAACTACGAAATTCAACTTGCGGATCGAAACTTTTCCTCACAAAATTTCATCAGAATTTTATGTACTATTCATCACAATTTTCGGTTTTGTCTAATATACAGTCGAGTATTGAAATTTTCAAAACGTTTCATTGCTTTTAGTAACAGTGAAAAAGTGAAAAAAAAATCGTAAGAATATCAACGTTTTTTTCAATAAATTTCGCAAAATAAAAATGTTGAAAATTCTCTGATTTCTCACTAGAAATGACTCGGGAATTGGAAAACACAGCTTCAATAGCAACATAGAATAATGTCAAGTAGTTCCATATCAATTTTTGAATATATTTTATATTGTCATGGTTGAATAATTTCAATTAATATCGTACCATAGATTTTTTTAAATAATTTTTATAACAACATAGGAGAATAATTCCAAGAAGTATCATGACATCAATTTTTGAATAATTTTATGGTAGTTAGAGTAATTCCAAGAAGTATTACATCATCAGTTATAAAATAACTTCCATAATAGCATTGTTGAATTATATCAAGTAGTATTATAACGTGAATATTTATTTCCAGGAGAAGTGGACAGCAGCGGCAGCAGTGCGCGACAGCTCGCTGAACGTCACGGCCGTCCCTCCATCGCCGCTCTCTTGGCACTTGAAGAGGAACATAGCAGACCCCGAGCTAACGGCTTCAGATATCCACCTCCCACTCCTCGAAATTTAGACCGATCCCCCACTCCTCCGCAAGAATCATTTCATGAATGCTCAAACTTGCTTCCTGAATCGTTGCGCACATCTCCAGTCTTGACCCATGAATGCCTTGACCCCATTTTTGTGCCGCCGTATGGTTCTTCAACTCAATCACCGACTCATCGAAAACTCACTGACGATCTCATAAATCGCTCGTCAACTTCTACCGTCGAATCAAGAACTCGAATCGACAACCCTTCTCATCTACGAGAGGACACGGCTGGTTTACAGTGTATTTCAACGACATTAACCACAACTCCGGTGACTATCGTCAAGTCTGATATATCTGTGAACGCATTCGATGCGACTTCCACACGCCAGAGGCATTTAAATTCGGATGTGGCTGCCCCTAACTGTGAGGTGGCTATTTCTCCGTCTCCTCTGTGTAGTTCTTTTCAGGAAGTTGACTCTTCACCAGCTACTCCGACACTCTCAGAGCTGCAATTCTGCCTCACCCCCGCCCCGTCTGTTGACTTCTAGCCCTGCCAGAAACCTGTAAGACGCGTGCTTTTCAAGTGGGAATAGATTTATCAAATATATTTTCGAATGTTTAAAATACGTGCGATTTTAGTTAATGTTTACAAAATATAATAACTCCGTGTTTTCACATCAGCAAACTTATAGAGGGAATTAAAATATTATATAACTTTGAGAAAGTTGGATAAATACCTTCGTGAAATATTGGGCGATTTAAACATTACGCAAGAAATTTTATCTATGGGTTGAAAAATGCTTAATTTTGGAAAATTTACGTGATTATTTAAAACAGCTCAACATCAAATTTCAGGACGTTCCCTCAATGGAAATTGATCTCGAAGCTGATCCGACGTACGCCGAAGCAATGAATTTTTCGGTGCACAAAAGTTCTGCGGACAAGCTACACAGATTGAACTCGCGAACAAGTCAGTCCCTGGAGCAGTCTTATGCCGAGAACCGCAAGCTTCGTAAGCAAGGAATCGTTACGAGTATTTCCACGGGGTGCCTCTCCCACGTGCCGTCCTCAAGCGATACCATGCCTAAAATTTCAGTAGCTTCTAGATCTCTTAATAAAAACATCCATCAGTTGCTCAAAGACGACATAGAGGGCCGACCAGGACACAGACCTCCTACACCAGCCAGACAGTCTCTGCCGAATTTACTTCCTGTATGCTCTATAGTCAGCAACTGTACTCCTTCCTCGAGCAATGCATCTGACAACTTCACCTGTAACAATTACGAAAACTCTACGCAATCGAGAGGCGCAGCTGACACCAGTAGAGGAGGGTACGCTGACAAGCGGAGGGTGACCATCAGCGGAGCGCCGAGGTCTGCGTCGCCGAATTTTCGAAAACGTAGATCGCTGGAAGCTATCGACATAGACCTGGGAGCCTCTACTCGGTCGGAGGGATGGGCGAACAACGGGAGCGGTGGAGTGGTTCCCTTGCCACCCATCAGCAAAGGAAAGTCTGATCACATGCATCAAGAGAGTAAGCTGAGTTTAGCGAAGAAAACTCTCGAGAAACTCGACAATGTGTTGTTGTCTTCCGATGACTCTTTGGGATACTTCCGGTCGCACGCTCGGCCTTCCGTTCACACTCACACGTGATGCCGAGATAAATACAATCAAAGCGCATATGTATTGGAAACACACGCATTATAATGGTCTATCTATCTGTGGAAGTGCTCGCACCATTATTGAATAGTTCAGGATCATTATTGGGCGGCTCACTTTTGGAACTAGGCACGATGATGCGTTTTGATCCTTTGGGCCCATGCCAGAAGCCTTTGGAAGGATAAATTTCGACCACATGGTAAAAACATATCAATACATGATGGAAGCAGACCATAGTGCTAAATCTAACTGCTCAAATAAAATGAAAAAAATTAGCGTATCATTCGTGTTATGATAGCAACGAGGAATTTACGCTATGGAAACGCCAGAGATATTTAAAGTTTTATCACTGTTTATTCGTTTGCTTCTCCCAGAGATACTCTGGATTTGTCTTAATGAACTAACTATTCAAGAAATTTTTATTCACATAAAACGTTTCATATTTTTGTCAATTGTGCAATGTTCAAGATCTATGAGTGATTTTCTACAGCAGTTTGGATCTCTATGTTATATCTTTGATGCAATTCAAAACCATGAAGTCATGATGAAGGCATGACTAGCTAGACGAATCTCTCGGAGTTTGTTTCTTACGAGTCGTTCTCATGAAGTCGTATCTCATGAAAAAAGGGGAACCATGTGAGGGCCCGAGCTAAAGGTTAGGTAGGCTTCCTTTTTGTTGTAATAAAATAGGTTTTTGTTTTGTTACGGACCATCTTTTTTCGGTTCACTGCTGTCCTGTTTTTCAGCACCTACTACTTTCTTCTTCAACTTTTTTCTTGTTTCATGAACTTCTTTCCTAGCTTACTGTTTCTGTACACCTCGTGCATAGATTCCGTGTTCCCTCAACTCCATACTAAATGGTGCCTTCCTTTTTCCTCTCTTGGAACATCTTTGTCGTGGTTAAGGGAGGCTAAAACTTTCTTATATAATAATAATAATAATAATAATCTCATGAAAAATTTCATCTCTGTGTACGAGTTTATCATCGACGTTGATGACGAATGGATGGGTAAAAAAATGTGTGCCTTGAGATTTGTGTCAGTCAATAACATGAAACTACAAAATTTGAATGGATTTGTAACATTTTACAGCATTGCTTCACGTGGAAAGATAATTCGCCTTCACTGTATCATTCATATAATGCAACGGAGGAATTACTTCATCGACGATGAATTGATATTGAATGTGTTTATATCATAAAAACAGGGGTTTCACTCATCTTTACACTACATTGAGAAAACCAACTAATGAACAAGCCGGTCCGGGATGCACTCGTCAGAAATTAACTGAGCTGCTAATCGGTGAGTACTCAAGTAAACTTCACCGTTTTGCCCATGTATGTTGCTTCTGTTAAATATTTAATCAGGAGTAAGTTTAACTCCGTAGTCTGAATTCACTGCTATTGGTCTTTCATGACTCGTTTTATGCTTTGCATAACTCCATGCGCAGACAACGGTTGTATTTGTAGGAATTAGCGCTCCCAAAAAGATGTTAGGCCCCGATCTTACCGTTAGATAGGCCTTCTTTATGTTGCGATGATTTTTATTTCATTAGGGCCCATCCTTTTTCCACCTCACAGCTGCTTTTTTCAGCACCTCTGACATTTTTCAACTCCTATCTTGTATCATAACTTAACTGGCTGTTTTTGTGCGCTGAGTGTGACACACACACACCCGCATAATTCACCGTTCCCTCGACTCTATACCGAATGATGCCTTCCTTCTTCTTTCGTTGTAGTTAAGGAGGCTTGAACCAATTCATCTGATCTAATCTTTATGCCGTGCATAAAATTCTTGGTGTTTTTTTTTCTGGTCCGACGTAGCGTCGTGTAGTAAGTGGTAGGTGCTACCATACCTACCGCATGAAGTACGTAGTTCTTAATTGTTCAGGAGTACTGACAGGTGTATTATTTTTTCCTATTTACAAAGTTGTCCTATTACTTTCCAATTGGGCAAATTAAATTGAGGGTGTCGTTATTTGTACTTTGATTGTTCAGTGATGCAAAATAGGCGAACAGTGTAATACCTAATAAAATATCCGGCATATAACATCGCGTTTATTTCTTTTTTGCAAGAATAGTCATTTTTAATTTACTAGGTCTCAGTTTTATGTCGGTTAGATATGACACTTTCAATTATGAATGTCCGCCAGGCCGTTTCCGATAGATTTTTATTACTGAATATTTTTGGGAAACTATTTAGCATTGCATGGAAAAAATTCCCTCGATTTAGATGAATTAGAGTCATATCTAAAATAATGTAAATTGTGCGCATTTTTTGCACGAAATTTTTCTTTGGTGCAAAGGGTGACATCTATTCACAATTGATATCAAAACCAGAGAACAGAAATAAATTCATAGTCAAAATAGATTATTCATGCAACGGGATAAAAACACCAATGTTCAACGAAATGTATTCATTTAAAGAAGACTGAGGAATACCAACTTAAAAAAACGTTAGTAAGTACCTGCTTCAGCAACCATACATCGTTTCAAAAAATAGTCATTCGCAGTTATCTTATCTTATTCACTGGACTCCGCTGTGCCTAGCGTTTATGACTGATCCAATGAAACTCAGTTCCGAGTTGTCAACTTGTTGCCTCGACGTGTAACTTCCCCCGAATAGCATCGTAGTGCACCGCAGTTTTGGGACCGAGGTAGGAGTTTCATTATTAAAGCTGGATACTAATTTTTTTAAGTGTTTATATCGTTTATACGGAAAGGAATCAAGGGAGACGACCAAAGCTCATCAGAAAATAATACCGATTAAAATGTATACAAGCATATAGACAAGTATTTGGTCAAAACACTTTTTGAATAATTACCAATAGTTGGTATCCTTGAAGCCTTCAACACCGTAACTTGACATTGAACAGACTTAGTAGGAGCAAATGCTGAACACGAAAACCAAAACACCTCTAAACCAAAACTAATAATTCAAGCGAGTAAATAATTTTTTTATGTCTTCTCAGAACGAATGTAATATAATTTACACAACGGAGAACTAAATACGTTTATTCAACTGAGGCGTTTAACAGCAAAATCACTTTTTTGTGAGTCCACATCCACTTGACCAGACGAATAAAAGGAGGAAAACACAAATTTTCCATAAACGCAAAAATCTACGACTTACAAAGCGAAAGAGGCAGACGAAACCAAGAATCTCTTTACAATGTTGATGATACAGGCGCCGTTATTGCTACATACATACACGATTGTTTACGTAGGGACGGAGAAGGTTTGTCCAACCATTTGATGGCCAATTCGAAAAATGGCTATCACAAAGAAACTGGTCCAGATGAGATTAAATTACTATAAAATTTGAAGAAATACCTCGAGACAAAAAACGCATAAGGTATTCTCCAGTATTTTACAAATTTTTTTATTCCAATAAACAATGCAGGTTCCCAGCGTTCAAGAAGTTTCAGAATAACCGTGACATACGGACGGCCAACACATGTGTGTTTGTTCAAAACAGCTAAGTATTCTCACGAACAAGAAATTTACTTATTTTTACTAAATTTAAATAATCCAAAAATTCAAATTTAATTCTAAATTTAAATTTTTACTTATTTTGGCCGTAGCGCATGCAAGCAGCTGAAACTTTCGGGTACTCGAACATTTCAGCACCGAGATGCCACGTTCTATACCCATCTTGACATTATAGTTATAGATATTCATGACGAACACTATACAAGGAACAGTTGAAGTTATGAGACAAACTGGTGTATCACACGGATAATTCATTCATCAGTCAGCAAGCTCAACTGCCTCTAGTAAAATGACAGAACTATTGGAAGTAAAGAAGACGGACTACAAAAGATATTCAGCATTATTCGTACCACCACTGACCCATGTTCGAAATCGAGCTGCACCGACAAAAATGATTTATTTCGATACACACCTGCTAAGCAAAATCAAATGCGTTGCGAAAAATCAAAAAATCAATTTAACTACATTTTGAGTGAACATAGGCTTGGTGAATGAAAAGTTACTTACGAAAAGTTACTTAATGAAAAGTTACTTTAATAAGTATAACTAAAGTATTAAGTAGGAAACTCCTACTCCATAACATACTTCATGCGCGAGACCTTTGAACTGAAAGACATGATAACTTTCGAGGAACATTGGGTAGATATATTTCACGGTAATAGACTGACATACCTACTCGGAATGGTTCAATAGCCCTGACTCCCATGCGCCTAACTGAAATTTTAAAATTATTTGAAGGGACAGTAATTATACTACAGAAATAGGGAAAAGCCAAGATAAAAATTAATACGTAAAACAAAATTCAGAAATGCAAAACCGGAATGTGATAAAACCGGAACTAAAGTCTCATAACTTCTAGTAGGTTTAGAAAGTTATACCGTAGAACAAATACAGAGAAATATGCATTGATTTAAAAAAAATCCCAACTCATGTAAAAAATCTGAAATGAAGGCTACAGACTATTGAACAGTATACGCATAAAATTAAAAAGACAAGCTCAAGGTTTAGATGCTTCTAGCACTTCCGACGAAGCGCAAAACTTCCAGAGCAACTAGCTAATATCAAACGAACGAAGATAATATTCATAATTTTACGGCAATCACCTGCCATTCTTGACACGTCTTTAGGCTACAAGTTTCAGAACATTTGACCAATATTTTACTATTTTCAATTAAACCACAACACATGTACTGTCATCGCAATCTCACATTCCATATCACAAAAAAATGTGAGCAGACAAATTAACTCGGGTTGCGCCACGTTTCATGGTTAAGTTGAAAATTCCGACCACTATTCTTAAGAGCTAATATTTTATTCGCGTAAATAACCTGAAATTATCAAGAAGATTCTGAGCACACGTTGCATATTATTTGCTTACCTTCGAATTGAAATTTACACACAGCGATGTTATATGTAGACTATTTACATCCAATTTACTCCTTCCAGCATAAAACAATCAAATGATAAAACCAACGTGAATGCTGCCAGATATACGGGTTACATCACAGAAAACCTTCAAGAGGGACGCTGAGTTTCAGAGCAAAAATTCAAGTCCAGCTTTTACACAGTACACACTCGCATTCATTCAACATGGTAACGAATCCGATGTCTTCAATAGCACCAGCGTCGATAACACTAAATGTTCCTTCCGTCTCGGTAAGAAACCAACGATAAACAGGAGATAACAGTATCAATGGTGTTGACAAAATCAACAGAATAGATTAAATAATTAGTTAGTTTAAGCCTCCCTATCCGCCACAAAGGAGATCCAAATGAGAGGAAGTAGGAAGGTACCATTTAGTATAGAGTTAAGAGAACGCAGAATCTAAGCGGAAAGGGCATAGAAACAGTAAGTTGAGAAAGAAGATTATGAAACAAGATCAAAGTCGAAGAATGAAGTAGTAGGTGCTGAAAAACAGGACAGACGAGAACCAAAAAAAGATGGTCTTTTAACATACAAACATTTAATTTCAACAAAAAGAAAGCCTACCTCTCAGCTCGGGCCCTCACATTTTCCCCCTGGGAGCGCTAATCCCTATGGATACAATAGTTGTATCCTCCTGAGGGGGGGACAAAATCAACATTAAGATAAAGAGGAGATATGAAATAATTGCAAGTGAAAATTCAGAATCTGAGTAGGAATCATTAACCTCTAGGGCAAACATTCCCTGTTTGTACTAGAATTCAGCGATTAGGTGTGTCATGTCGCAAGATTCTGTCCATTTATATGAGAACGGTATGACAAGAGGTGCCATAACATTAACACGAATACTTTTACAATTACATAAGAAGATAGTTCTTAACAAACAGTGATATAAAAACATCCAAGTCTGAGATAAAATTCACTTCAATGAGAGGGAATTGGATTAGATAAGGTGTTATTTTATGCCTCCCTAACCGCAACAAAGGCATTCCAAAGAAAGGAAGGAGGAAGGCACCAATAAAGGAACGTGGAATCTATGCACAAGGTGAATAGAAACAGTAAGTTGCGAAAGAAGTTGATAAAACAAAATAAACGTTGAAGAAGAAAGCAGTAGGTGCTGTAAAACAGGATAGCAGTGAACCGAAAAAGAATGGTCCGTAGCAAAACAAAAACCTATCTATTTCAACAAAAGCAAAGCCTACCTACTCTTTGGCTGGTGACCTCATGTATTCCCTCTGGGGGAGCTAATTCCTATAGATACAATAGTTATATCTCCCTTTGGAGCTCAATAAAGGGGAAAATTAAAGAAATGTTTGCAGTAAAGATAACAAAAAATCATTCATCGCATGTGTAGTGTTCAACACGGAACAGATCTCGAGGAAACAAAATCGAATTTCTTTCAGCGCAACTGAGAAGGTTCCTCATGGGTAGACAACTATACTACTCTCATTAGAAGTACCCTAAATGTCTGTATCCTGATTTAATCATGAAACTTTACCATTCAAAAACACTTTCTAAGAATCTGCAGCTAATTCAGCTGCGATAATTTACGATAAGTCTTCATGTATAGAGTTTGTGCGCTTTGCCTTCTACTTTCACCTCTCTCTCAAGTGAAACATCCGTCATCTAACTTTGACTAACATCTGTTAAAATGAAATCAGTTTTGTTCCAGTCACCTTTGTCCATTTGCAAGTTTGGACAACTTTGGTCATTTTAAATTACTCAGTCGTTGATAGCCACCTCTAGAATTTATTACTTTTTCGGTCGCTGAGGCTGGGGAATCATTTGCATTCCACTTCGCGATTCCGAAAAGAAATATGAATAGTTCCAGAGTTAATTCATTGAGCCTAGATGTTCATTTTTGCAACGAATAAAATCGTGGGGTTCATTTCATTCGTTGCAAAAATGAATGTCTAGGATCAATGGATTAACTAAGGAACTATTAATATTTCTCAAATTAGTTCCCAGCTCAAAATTGTTGCGTCCTCGCTCAATGTTCCGTAAAACCTGCTAGTAAACTGCTCAGAAGTCCAGCTGTGAACACTTATTTTTCACACATGAAGTGAAGGCCCACTGAAAAATTACGAAGTTGAACTTTCCTCACCCCTTCTTTCAAGCTAAAAGAAGGTTTATTTGAAGAAGATGCTAACGGCAAACAAATTTGTAGGAAAAAACATCCGACCAGCAGATGCTGAAGTGACAAAGTACATCCATTAAATGAAAAGTAATTGAAGTGCAAGTACTATTGCATAGGTTGATTGGACACATATCGAAATAATATATCAATAACAGGTGTAAATTTGACAAAAATAGAAAAGACGTTCTACTGAATTTCATCAATTATTCTAGCTTTTTCCACGCTAAAATACGTAAACTGATTGATCTGTACTAGCAATAACACACATTTATTAAGATGCATGAATAGTTTGGCACGACTATGAAAAACTTAAGCTGCCATGTCTTGCTACGTCGTCCTTTTGACAGAGCGAACGTTTCAAAGCACCTGTACTCAATCAAGTTATATTTTAACAAATTCCATCCACTTATCTTCGATCAAAATCCAAGTCATCTCGTGAAAATAACATACGAGACTCAAGAAATTTCAAAATGCCAAGCAAACGTAAATTAATTGGAAAGGTTTTAAAACATTAATTTTAGCCTATAGAATTCCAGCCTGCAATTCCGAATGACTCGAACAAAAAAGGTTTGTTCGCTCTTAGCTTTACCGAAGAAAAAGTGAAAGGTCAAGATATCAAATAATGAAATTCTCCGCAAGAAATATTTTCAACACAAAAAATAGCTCATGGAATGAACGAAAGCAAATAAGTAAAATATTCAATTATTTTCCCTCACTACAGATTTTGGACATAACTGCTGTGAGCCCAGGTTCAGAACGTATAAATATAAGGTGAAATTAATATACAATATATTTTCTGAACTACTGTGACGCTAAAGAGCCTCCAGTTGTGAGCAGTTATTGATGAGTCAGCTGTTACATCGTTAGTATTGTTGGTCAACTCAGCTATCCGGAAGGCGTTTGGCTTCTTTTTTATTGTACCATTAGATTAAAGTTCTATCAATGAAATTTAAACGTAAATACAATAATTTTTATGTAAAATCACAAGGAATCCGAGCATAATTTAATATAATTTTGTCAGGGAAATTTGAATGATTGGGTGCAGACGAGCACGAAACGGAGAAAAAGTTAATAGGCAGTTAACGTGTTGCGAACGAAGCATTCTTGCTGCACGCAACGCAATTAACTTCTCCCAACAAAATAGCTTTAATGATTCCTAAAAAGTAACTAGAGTTCACCGGTAAGTTCGTTGAAGATGAGACAAATCTACGAGTGTAAGAACCGCGTTAGTCATTCGTCATGCTGCTGCGGATTGATATTGCGCACCGACAGCAGTCTCTTTGAATTTAGAAGAATTTATAATAGCTTAGCGCGTCGCTTCGAGCTAGGCTAACTAGGCTTATCTGATTTACCCACCTATTCGTCAACATCGTATTAGGACAATGGAAAGGGATCAACGATCTTAGGTTATTCAGAAACTTGAAAAATTGTCGGTGCATAAAAAGTTCATACGTATTTCTGATTAGATTGGATTATACGTTAATTTAAACATCATTAATCCCAACAAAGGTGTTATCAAGAGACAATGGAGGAAGGCACCATTTAGAAAAAAATTACAGGAACAGGGAACCTACGTATAAGGTGTACCCCCCCCCACACACACACTCTGCGTATAGAAACAGCAACGTTGAAAAATGGAAAAGTTTATGAAACGAGATAAAAACTGAAAAAGAAAGCCCCAGGTGCCAAAAGAAACCGAAATAAACGATAGTCTGATGCAAAATAAAAAATTGAATTTAAAAAAAAAATCAAGCGACACAAAACAAAAAAGTATCGAATTTTAACAAGAAACCTATATATCACTCCCTTCCATGACCTGACATCTTCCCCCTCCAGAAGCGTCAATTACTTCTCTTCTTGATTATTTAAAGTTTTCCGAAAATCAAAACCTAGGACGGCGGGAAACATTGCCATCGCAGAGCGTCTAAGAATAGGTTTCGAAAGTCCATGAAGGAATGCAACTGTCGCATATGCACGATAATGAAGGGTTCCGGTCATGACACGCAGTTGCAATGCAGCTGAAGATGTCATTTTCTCGGGCCAAAGATGATCATCCTTTAGCCAATTTTATTAAATGACGACCTTGACAAGTACCAAACTGGTGCTGTAACAGCCTAAAACTGATAAATTATTGAATGCTTTAGACGTATATAAAGAGAACATGCAGAACCCACATGAATATATTCCAAACTTTACAGCGCAAGCGCATTTTGATACCTAGAAATAGTCCACAATTATTATTACTATTATTATTTAATTTTTATTTTTATTTATTATTTCCGATTTTACCACCGCAAGTTATCCATAGTTTTGGCTTCACACACACACTCACACTTCGCCATTGTTTTACCGTAGAAGTGCTTCTGAACAAAAGACTTATCCTCGAACACAGAAAGTTTAATCTATACACTTTAAAAAAAAAAGATCATTCCTCCAATAGTTTCTATGCCATCCGTTTAAGATACAACACTTAAAAAAGAAAAAGTGTATAACACTCAAAAATATTTTAAACCAAAACGAAAAATTAGTTGCGGATAAAATCTTTCACTAAATTTGTAAATAAATTGAACGTTAGACAAAGACAACCTTAGGACGGTAGAGCGTCTGCAATACAATGCCATTTCTATGACAGCTAAGCAACAAGACACTAAACTAAAGTAGTATAGCCCTCCTCAAACAAATTCATCATCATTAAATCAGTTTCTAGAACTTGCACGTCAAGAGTTCTAACATTTACTAGCTTCTGTCTACGATGATAGAGAGGTCCGATGAAAGTCTGGTTACGACTCATGAGGGGAACAATTAACTTAAACAAAACTATCCTGTAACACCAGCGCTATACGTTATAATTAATGTATCATAATTGATCGTACACAAACAGAAATCGGCGAGTCAATTTGTGAGGAAACATTTCGTCAACACTAAAGAAGAGCTCCGCTGCGGGCAGCAAAAGCATAACCAACAGTTAGAAAAATGAAGTCTCCTGAAATCTTACAAAACAAAACTTAAATGAACGTTTCAGTGGGTCGGTGAAATGTTGGTTTCTTCTGAATGAAGTGAGCTTAGAGTTCAGTGCAAAGAAGACCCTCGCTGCGGCTGGACGCTAATGTAGGACTACCAGGTTCACCCCGGGCTGCGGTATCTGTGCTCTTCCAGTTGGGTTGACACTCTTTCAGTCTGTTTCGCTCCCTTGATGAGTTGAGGTTCCGCTGCTGCTGGGCAACGTAATATTGCTTGGCATAAGATTCGCCTCTCGGAGAGACATGAGCAAAGGATTGTTTTGACGAAGACGAAGAGTTGCTGCGCACGCTACGCGGGGCGTTGGATGGACGGTCACTGCGTATGGACGTGCAGCAAACGCAGGATTCCTTGCACGGGTTCACACACAAATCCCGCCCGCAAGCATTTTCGGTACAATTATTGCAATGATCACCACACTCTCCTCCAGTGCTTGGGCGGCACAACAGCTCATATCTTGAGGAGGGTAAACCTGCAGTGTTGTATCCTACTCCATTTAACATCTGGCCAGACCGAACTCCACTCGCGTAATTTTGGATATTACTCAGGGACTGCAATGCAGCAAAAACGCTCTCTTCAGCTGGACCAGTGGGTCGAATATTTTCAGTGGGGGTTGTATAGGAATCTGACGGTGAATAATAAGAATGTGACGGACTCGAAGCTATAGGAGGAGAATGAGTCGAAAGAGGAGGAGTATCATAATGAGTAGTATAAGGTGAGCGGTTAACGTAGGGAGAGTGGGAAGCGTAAGGCGACTCAGTATACTCGACGTAATCGTCGTACTTATAGAGACACGAGCTAGACGAAGCTCGTAACTGGTAGTCGTAACAAGCGTTGCAGGAGTGCGAGCTGGACGTGAGGTCATGCAAGGAATTCTCGCGATGCTGCTGGCGCACTGGTAGTCTCAGATCGCTGTTACAGCGACAAATGGGACCGCCAGGCACCGACGAGCCACTCGAGCACCGCACCACCGGTTTTTTGTGTGTGTTTGCTGGGGTGTTTCCCCACGCACCGTTACTTTTGGCATAACCATAGGCGCTGCAGCAAGAGTTTATTGTTCCAGTAACTCCAGAACTCATAGAATAGACAGAACGATGGTTCACATCCCCATTGCAACATCTAACGGCAGTTCCACGGGGCCATTTGTAATGATCAGAATAAACGTACCTGCCATCGTCACATGCGCAAGAGGCAGAGCACGGAATAAAGTGAGATGGACGACTCTGTTTCCTGAATGAACTATTCACATTATGTACAAAACATTGATCACACAGCACTGACTGACTTGTGCTTGCCGAAGGGACATTAGATACACTCGGTAAAGATAATTTGTTCGCGTGGACGCTATCTTGAAGAGATTGAAGGTTTGTAAAGGACCTCACAACAGCATCGGGCTTAGCAGGGGCTTTGGTGGCACGACTGCTAGATTTGTTGGAGGACAAAGACACTCCCGTGTCTAGAGATGTGGGCCCGCTCGACGATACGCTCACGTTGCTGTCTTTACGACGACTGCCGTATTGCAGACTCCTGTGGCTCACATCCCCGCGTTGAATGGCATCTAAAGTCACGTCAACCTCAGCTTCGCCATCTTCTTCATCATAAGGCCTAGGGTCGAACACAAAAGGTCTCGGACTACCATTTTCGTCAGTGTTGTGCTGATTAAAATCCGGTCCGTCCATCAAAGTGCAAAGACCTGTGGAGAAGGAACGCGTTGAGAGGACACGAGCCGAAGAGCCACTCGAACAACTTCCAGCCCCATCGCCTGCCCAAGATTTTGTTGCCACAACTGCCTTCTTCAAGACGTTATTGATACTAGTACTGCTACCTTCAGAGTGTAATTTTGCTGAAGTGAAGGCAGAATTTATGTTCTTGGCATTACTGCTACCACTGCCAGAGATGGCCTTGCTGCTGCTATTTTTCTTTGCATCCTTCCTTTGGTCATCGAGGTTTGCCGGCAGGATTAACTCGTGATGTCTGCTGTCGCTGAGCTCTTTGTATCCAACCAATCCATTGCACACAGACCCTTCCCTTTGTTGCTGTTCTCTGGAGCTTGCACTCGGTGGTTCACACAGAGTTGTGCCGCTACTCGAGAGTGCTCTGTTTGCCCAACTTATTTTACCGGACTCAGAAATCGGGTCGATGATCGTCTTGACTGACGGGACGCAATCGAGGTTCTCAGTCGATTTGCTACTCGACTTGCTGATGCGTCGAGCCCACGAAGACGATATGGACGACTTTTTTGACACAGAGTGTTTGTTCTTAGAAGAACCTAAAAACAATGAAAGCTTTAATTTGGATGCCGAGTGCGAGAGAGACGACGAATCTCTGGATGACTTCTTAGAGCCTCGGAAAAGAGGCGGTGAAGCAAATTTGGCGGTTTTCTTGATGGAAATACGGTCGCTCGTTGTAGAGGTAGGAGGCGATTTCTTGACAGGCTCACCAACATCGGAAGCACCAGCCGTGAACGAGAGAGATGACGACAGACTGGAAGCAGCCTTGGCAGACTTGGACGGGCCTGCCGAATTGGTCGCAGTGGCACGAGCGGACGCTGAGGAAGTAGAAGCAGCAGCAGCACTAGTATCACCCCTTTGTCAGAAGTGCATACTTTGTCGTCTGTTCCGATTCTGGGTCCCGTTGGAGGAACGGTAGAGGGCGTTGTGATCCTTTGTCAGCATCACGCCCGGGCACGAGAATAACGAATCCTCTGTAAAAACAAGGAATCAATATAGTGATACTAACAATCTTAGCAGGAAGTTATAACATATTCCACGCCCAAACGGAGTGTCGTACAAATATCAAATATATGTACGTCAAATATATATGTGAAAAATTAGTACGTATTGAAACTCACCACAACAATTTAGAGAACATACTGTGGCGGCCATAATGGTTTGGACAACTAACAACTCGACAAACGATCATCAATAACTTCAATACTAGAAGCTGCAATGAGCTCAATTTATACACACATGTGAAGCCACATATATTACCTAACAGGTGTTAAAATCTTAAATAATTTGGGTGAACGAAACACAAGTTGTTAACAAATACATTAGAATAGCAAGAATTTACTGAACCCCACAAGTTCCACACATGCATTCATCGAACCCTTTGTAGTTGGAAAAATAAAATGTCCTTTTTTTTTAATTCAGAACACATGTATATGACTATACACCGTATTAGTGCACTAACTGTACCATGCCGAACCCAGGTTAAGAATCACTCCACTAAACTGATTTGAAGCGACCCCCAACAACCGCACCAACTGATTTCAGTCAAGGAGCTGCGGTATTAACAATCTTCCAACCAATGAGGAACACTTCAATTTACAGATAATATCGATCTACATGCAAGAGTAAATTTACACGTAAGCTCGCATATCTTCATCAAACAATAACACTTTTGCGAGTTGTGTAATAAGTGTAGCTTTTTAATTCTTAAGCGTCTAGAATTGGTCAACCACATTGAAACGTAAGCGTTAGACTCGTACTTATAAATCTGGTCAACTATCGAGGTAAACAAGTTATACAGTTTTCTACCGCAAAATCCGCATCAACCATTATTGATAGCATTAACTTCTTTAACCATTCAATAACTACAAAAAAGTAGCAAATGTATAGGTAAAAATGAGTTTTCAGCAATAGTAGCGCAAGCCTTTAACACTTTGACCGCAACGTGCACCATCAGTGGCAACGGAGAGGACTTTCATAATGCTGCTGACCGATCAGTAGTCACAAACTCAATTTTCGTAAGCACTTAATTAAAGCTAAATAAGGGCATGATCCAGTAAATGATTGGTATTTTTAAAATTGCTTATTGAAATTTACTTTAAATTTGACTTGAATATTGAACTTCAGTTTTACCAACTGTGGTCAAAGTATTAATAAATAATTTTGGAAAGTTATTGGGAAATTTTGGTGAACGTAATGAAGTGTCACTCACGGTCTCCCAGTCTGTGGATGGCAGGGCCGAGCGACTCGAAGAACGGATGTTTGGTGGCTGCCGACGCTGATATCCGCTTCTTCGCTTCGTACTGGGGACAGCAGGTGATTATTAGACCCACAGATAAACGAAATGAAAATAAAATACGAGGTTAAAAGACTAAAAAATAAAATCCGAGGTCAAAAGACTAAATTTTAGCCCTTCAGACAAGTGAAGTGAAAATAAAATCAGAGATTCAAAATCTCCAAATTGCAGCCATTACTGCTTCAGGACGTTAAGTCAGATTAAGAGGAATTGCGTTTATTCTCCACAATTCGGATGTTCGCGCTTTTGCGTATTCTTTAGGGACAATATACTGCAGTTTTACAAAACAACATTGGCTCATGAATGCGGAAATATGAGTTACTGAACGAGAAGGCAGCTTCATTATGCGCATAAATATAAAATGTTCATACGACATATGACAGGAAGTGGAATTCTGAAGAAAATGCTAAAATACAAAACAACGTTCAAATATGCACATCAACAAGTGATGAGTAAAAACTGTACCATAAAATGACGTCATCACCTTAGCTAAAGCACAAAATTTCATCACCTAAAAAAACGTAAACACCTTAAAAAATACACAAAAACAACGCAGCACTATGACACAAACATGCCGCAAACTCACCAGCAAGAATTTCTTAAGCAAAGACAGGGCGGAGTCTTGCCCTAATCTGGGTGCCTTGGTTATCAAAGGCTCGCCAGCGTGATGGACGTTTCTGTAAACATTAAACTCGGGCATGGTCTCGATGCCAGGCCAGGTGTCTTCAGTAGGCGTGCCCAGCGTGCGGAATATGAGGTGCAGCTCGTCCTCCACCGTCGCGCCGGGGAACAGCGGCCGGCCTGAGATCATCTCGTACATGATGCACCCCACGCCCCTGGAGAGCGGGATGCGTGTTACTTCATGCGGGCACATGTGGTACGTCAGTGCACAGCCTTATTGTGCAGGCACGTGTGGTACGTCAGTATGCAGCCTTATTGTACAGTCATGTGTGGTACGTCAGTACATGGTGCGGTCACGTGTGTTGCGTCAGTACATGGTGCGGTCACGTGTGTTGCGTCAGTACATGGTGCGGTCACGTGTGTTGCGTCAGTACATGGTGCGGTCACGTGTGTTGCGTCAGTACATGGTGTGGTCACGTGTGTTAAACATCAATATACAGCTGAGAGGCACGGTTAAGTGTATGACATCAATGTACAGTCTTCACCGCCATTATGTGGCATCAATGCACAGTTTTGCACACGCTAAAGGTCCACTCACGTAAGCTACATAAAAGTACGGCCTTGACGTACGTGAATAACAAGAAAATAAATACCCTATCATAAATTACACGAATACAGAGACTTGAGGTACGGGAGTCTTGTGACTCACCAATCACTTTCATTCTCGAGATATAAAAACACTTGTCACTTGCGCTAATAATTCGGTAATATCAGAACTCATATATTCACGATATAGAATTCGGTGCCACATTTAAAGTCGAATCAACGTTCATCGAAAGAAAAGAAAATGCAACGGCTCAAATATTGTAGATGAAGAGTAAAACGTTTAATCATGGGGCCACACATACAAGATACCTAAA
Organism: Morinoia aosen; assembly: GCA_030386875.1. Lineage (NCBI taxonomy): Eukaryota > Metazoa > Arthropoda > Malacostraca > Amphipoda > Talitridae > Morinoia > Morinoia aosen. Next base: position 16,677,199 of record CM059574.1, read on the forward strand.
CCAAACATCGCTTTCTGCCGTTACAACAAATGTACAGATGCTTGTGTGTGTACATCGATGAGTGTGAATGTGACTAATTTTTCTACTCATATGGTGCCTGTGCGGGGTTGGTAATTCAACGATGGTATAAGACTCATATAACAAGCGGTAAAATGGACCACTCGGATCGATCTTGTCGCCACATTCTATACAGCTATTTTACTCCCATTATATCTGGACTATGCAGAAGATCGCTAATTTTCCCACGAATTTCAGTACTCGCACAAAAAACATTCAAACTCGCAAAATAATTTATTTATATTTATACCCGGCCCACAAGTAGCTATACTCAATATGTCCACTGCACTAGACCTAAACAATCTACTGCTGCATTGCCTGTGGTAAATAAATTGTTTAAATGATCATTTCACAATTGTGTCGAAGGTTGCTGACAAACAGTAGTATTAAACAAAAATATAGCATGAATTGTTACGTGTAAGGGAAAACCAACAAGGTATTTTATAGTGCTCCTTACCGAGGTTCCTTGTGCATGTGAGCCTCCACCACGGTTTTGTGGGAGCTTACATGCAAGTGAGACAGAGGCACTCACCACATATCAATTTGTGTAGAGTAATGCGTAGAGCCGAGCAAGACGTCAGGCGGTCTATACCACAGCGTCACCACTTCGTTACTATAGGTTTTGGTTGGGACAGATTTGGCTCTCGCTAAACCGAAGTCAGCCAACTGCAACAAAACGAGTTTGTGAGAAATGTGATCAACGCATCTGAAGTGTAGGATGCAATAAAAGATCAAGTAATAAGTATAAATAAATACTTATGAAGTAATAATAAGTATAAATTATAGAATTAAGAATTGTACCATCATAATCACGATGACTTTGATTTCTGCCTTCCTGTAGGTGATACAATACGCCAAGCACCTACTTACATACATGTTCACAGATCTTTTAGAAACACTACACATTTACGAGTACGACGGTGAACCGATCACTACACATGCATTGGGAATTTCAATGTCACGGACGTTTAATAAAAACAATTTACAGGTATTCTTAGGCTAAGAGTACCGCTTTGTGCATAAGCCTAAAGTCTATTTATTAGTTGCAGAGTCTAAAATGAGAAAAATTGGAACATCTAAGCGGAACCACTAACTGTAGCCCCTACCACGAACTCAACGTTTACTTCAACACGTTAAGTGAGGCGAGTTGACCTGAAGTTCAACATTCAACTCAAATTAAAGTTAATAGATCAATTTTGAAAACAATGAACATTAAATAGATTGCAACTACATTTAGTTTTCATTAAGCATTTATCAAAATTGAGTGACTGCTGGTCGGTCAGCGGCATCATGAAAATCCCCTCAGTCACCACCGATGGTTCAGTTCACACTTAATAAAAGTGTTGAAGACAACGCAGAGAGATGGTAAGTGTACCAAGACGCCGGCTTCGCCTCACCTTCAATTCACCGAGATCGTTAATTAAAAGATTCTGAGGCTTGAGGTCTCTGTGCAGGACTCTCCGCTGATGGCAGTACGCGAGACCGCGCACCAGCTGGAATAGGAATATCTGCAACAACAAACACTCCATTACAACACGAGGGGGCCAAACGCAACACCTGGTGCACGTTAACTTAACTTGGACTTGGAGACAAATCAACGACAGTTTACCGAGAATGTCAGACCACTAAAAAGAGTATCTCATCTCCGGATTGACAAGATATCGCTTCATACAAAATTCCATCAAAGAAAAAAGCTTTAGAAACGATGCTCCACTTCATAATAAAACGTGATACGAGCCAAGTCTAAACCTACCGATACCAAAACAACTTTCAAGTAAAACATTTTAAAAGAATATGTGTGTTTTACATAGTAAGATAATCTTTGGTTATCGACACTTGAGTATTTTGGGTTTCTTGCATACGCCAGAGATAATTCTGTACTCGTGCAAATGGGAGCTCAAGTCTAAACCAAGAAAATCAGAGGTGCTGTAAAACAGGACAGCAAAAACCGAAAAAAAGATCATCCTCGACAGAACACAAAACATTTTATTTCAACAAAAAGGAGGCCTACCTAACTCTTAGCTCCAGTCCACACATTTTCCCCCTGGGAGCGCTAATTCCCATAGATACAATAGTTATATACCCCTGAGGGGGAGCACAACAAACGAGCTTATTCAGTCTTCAAACCCCTAAAATTGTCGATTTTGGCTAACTCTGCTCGAACGGAACAGTTGACCATTCCACGAAACTTACTCCCTTGCTGCTGAGATCTGGTTGCGGAGGTAAAATTGAGAAAAAATAATAATCCTCGTAACATAACGCGGGCATTTTAAAACTTTAGCCAGTAAGTGAAGTAGTAGGAACGCACCTTGACATTATTGAGGGAGAGAGGAGCGGCTCCGTTCTCGTCCATGTATTGCTTGAGATCTCTGTCTAGGTACTCGAACACCAGGGTGAGACTCTTCTCCGTGTGCACGATGTCGTGAAGAGTTACTGCACCAACACCACAATGCCGTTATGTAAACCAGCGGGAAAGCAGCCAGTTTATTACGCGTTGACCACGTATTGGGACATATATACAACTCGGTAAATTTCTCATTTGCACACCGGCTTAAATGAATAGCATTTTATTTATTTCACTACCATTTTCAAAATTGATTTCAGCATACGAGGTATAATATTATCGTGCAATTATATATTTGACACGCACGCGAATCTTCACGCTTACTGCCGATACAATGGAATCTTCAAAAAAAAAAACACAAAATACTGACTCACCAATATTGGCGTGTTTGAGGTCCTTCAGCAACGACACCTCTCTGATGGCAGTGCAGGGAGCTCCCTCCTCGTGCTCTAGCCTGATCTCCTTCAACGCCACCAGCTTCTCCGTCAGCTGCGACTTGCCCTTGTAGACGGTCGCGTAGGTGCCCTGCGTCACGAGACAACATGATGCAGGCATTACCTACTCTAATGAATTCATGAAATGAATCCGTGAAATGAATATCTGGGTGGCAAGATAAAATGATGCAGGCATCACCTACTTCAATGAATTCATGAAATGAATCTCTGTGTGACAAGACAAAAAGATGCAGGCATCACCACCTACTTCAATGAATCCATGAAATGAATCCCCGTGTGACAAGATAAAATGATGCAGACATCACCTGCTTTAAAGAATCCTTGAAATGAATCTTTGTGTGACTAGATAAAAGGATGCAGGCATCATCTACTTCAATGAATCGACAAATGAATCCCAAAAAACTCAATTCCTTTAAATGTTAATAAGCAAATTCAATATTCCAGAAATTCAATATTACAACTAACTTCCGAGTTTATCAAGCTCGTAAGCTGACTTCCCCAAGTTTGTCAACTAACTTCCGCGACCTCCCCGGGCTCGTTTACTGACCTCCCCGAGCTTGTCGAGTTTAGTGTAGGTCTCCATGCGGCCAAAGCCGAGTTCAGCAAGGGACTTGCGCCTGTTGACCCTGCTCAGGGGCAGGTCTGGGCTCAGCTCCGCCTTCTGCAGGAACGCCTCGGGCACACGCAGGTCCGCCGGCAGCGACAGCCGCTTGTTGATGTCCTGCAAATGGAGGGGTTACTTCGTGCGCTGCTGCGACGACGGAGTGGCTAAATTGAACTGGGTTACTTCATAGGAAATTTTAATTGGGTTCCTTCGTGCGCTGCTGTAACGACAGAATAAGAAAATTGAATTGGATTAATTCATGCACTACTGTAATGACAGAATAGGAAAACAACGATTTGTGAGCAGAAAATGGAAGTTAGCTATAAAGAAGGCGCAGAATTGTTGCATACTTGAGATGCTCAGGAAGAGGAGAAATGTTCAACATTCGTTTCAGTTTCGAATTTAATCAAAATGAATGCTCAACACTCTACGTCTTAACGAAACAATGTCATCACGCAGGCCCCGTTATTGAAAAGAAGATAGAAATTACACCCAATGAATCCAGCTATTAAACACCGCAAAAATGTGGAAGAAGTGCACAGAACGAAGTCTTCTTTCAGTCCTTAACCGCAGCAGCACACTCGTCTGTTTACGAAATGAAGCAAGCTGTGATAAGGCAGAGTAGCGTGCATGCTAGCGCTCAACTGCCCATAGCGACCTCGCGTTTAGTTTTGCCGCATGAGCGGCGGTCAAAATGTGGAACATTCTGACGCTCGGTAATAGAAGAGAAGAACACAGACACAGTTCAAATGGGTGATAATCTCTATAATTTCCTGGGTTTTATGCACACGGTAGAGTGAAACAAGAAAACTGGTTAGGCAAATGCTCTTAGTCGAGCATAAAACTATTGAACAGCCAAAAAGAAATTTAAGAATGAACCGATTAGAAAAGCTGGTAAATGCATATATTTAGAACAAACGTCAAAGCATGCAAGTGGTTAATGGAAAAACGCCTAAGCATGCGACATGAGCAAGTGGTTGAATGAAAGAGTTGCGGTGCCTTTTTTTGTTCAAAGCTGTAGCCGGCAGGTTTCTGATTTGCCTGATCGATCCAAATGCATAGGCGAGGAAGAGGGTAACCCATTGTGTAAAAGGACATACCACTCAAGCCAGTTGGGTACTGAAGTACAAGCGAACACGACAAAACTCTCATAAAAAAAATATAAGTATCACACACCGGGATACCAGACTGAGCTGATTTATGAATACTTTGATCACAGTGCGTACGTGTGCTCATGCTAATGTAGGTCAACTTATTTGCGCATAATTAGGAAGAAACTTGAGATCAGTATGAGATACCAGCTCAGATGATTGGGTGTCAAAGCCAAACAATTGTCAACAGAAAATAATCCTACCTCTCACAAAGCTAAAATAAGAGCATTCGAATTTCTACGAAGAACATGTATATAAATGAACTACAACTAGATTAAGGAATTATGCACGAGTTCATAGAAAAAATACACACTTAAGACATTGCTATGAATAATATTAACAAATTGTACGACTAAGTTGAGTTTCAAGGATTCATACTTCCAGTCGAACTTTTATATATCGAAGAATGTGCGAAGAAAAAACATCAAATTGAAAAGAGCGATTTAGAATTCACAAAAAATGGAATGAAGGGAACCCCATTGATGAAATCGAAGTTAAATTAATTGCTCAGATGAAAATAACCTTCATACTCCAAAATGAAATGAGTCCGACCCATTTGGAACAAGTTCACGCAAACGACGAAAACACTGCACACTCAATGAACGAACAACACGAGCCTCTAGATAAGACTAAATAGTGAGTTACTTCAAATCTCCCTAACCACAACAAAACCCTTCCCAAGAGGAAGGTGCCAATAAGTATGGAATTAAGGGTTACGGACATGATTTTGTTTACCACAACTCGAGTGCCACCCGTACCACCCTCAGCCTTAACGGTTATGGACATGATTATGCTTACTAAAACCACTGGAGTGTCACCTCAGCCTTCAGGGTTACGGCCATGATGACGTAAGATGACCATGTTAGCTACAACTCGAGTGCCCCAAGTGGCCGCTCACCTCCTGCGTGAGCCTGCGCCGCTGTCGCTGTCGCATCTTGACGGCGGGCGTGACGTCGTCGCTGGTGGCGGAGGCCTCCTCGCTCTCCCCGTCGCTGCCCATCCGCCCCCCATCTCCTCCGCCCGGCACCTCGTGCACCACGCCTGTCGGGACACGCCAAACGTTACTGATGCATACACGCATAACTCAATATCTCGGGTTGTTGCATGCTTCAAGGCACAGCACATCACTGCTGCATAGACACATAGCTCGAGTAATTTCCTTATTTTAACACAAATCTCGAGTGATGGCATAATTCAATGTACGGGCACAGAAATGAAATTTCTTATTTGATCACACATCTCAAGTCGTTGCAAGCTCTGAAGTTCAAAATGATGTTTTCTTGGTCTTCGCCACATATCTCAAGTCGCTGCATGCTCCATGGTACAGGCACAGAAATATGCTTTCTTATTTTAATGTAGTGTTGTTAGCGTTATGAGCAAGTACACCAATGCTATCAAGACTAGATTATAAGCTACTTAAAATCTCCTTCACCTTAACAGATTAGATTATAGATTATAAGTTAGTTCAAGCCTCCCTAACCGCTGCAAAAATAGAGCGTATCGAAGAGAGGAAGGAGCAAGGCACCATTTAGTATGGCGATAAGAAAATGAGGAATCTATGCAGAAAGGGCTTAGAAACAGTAAGATGGGGAAGAAGTTCATGAAATAAGATAAAAGTTGAAGAAGAAAGTCAGAGGTGCTGAAAAACAGGACAGTAGTGAACCGAAAAAAAGGTGGTCCTTAACATAACAAAAAACATTTCATTACAACAAAAAGAAGGCCTACCTAACTCTCAGCTCGGGCCCTCACATTTTTCCCCTGGGAGCGCTAATTCCCATAGATACAATAGTTGTATCCCCTTGAGGGGTCCTTCACCTTAACAAAAGTATTCCCTAGAGGAAGGCGCCATTTCGTTAGGAGTTAAGGGCATTCGACCTATGCATCTCCACAGTATACGCATACAAACAGCAAGGTTCAAAAAAGTTTATGAAGCACTACAAAAGTTTTGAGTATTAGGTGCTGATAAATACAGCAGTGTGTTACGCTTCTCTGCATAACTGTGTAAGGAATATCGCTAAGGATCTGAATAGTCGTCCGGCCAACGACTTATTCATATCTGATCCAAAAGACCGAACATTAAGCCTGATTTCTGCGAGAAAGCATCACATCGTTGAAAACTAGAATGATCGATTCTTCAGGAACAACGTTCGAACGTCGCCGATACAAGTAGCGAACGATCACGCCAGCCGAAGGTGCCAAGAACCTCAACGGATGTCTTCATTTGCTTTAATTAATATGTATAACATTGTTTGTGGGGATTTTTATATAGTAATGAGGGTAAGGTTAATGATGTATGTTTTCTATTCGATAGTAGGGATGTATCACGTTCTTATTGGTAACCTTGTTAAGTCGTTATTCAAACTTGGCACCTCAAGGTGACGCCGAACGCGGGTGCCTGAGGGACTCAGAGGGGAGAGCGGCAGTTGGGGCGAGAATACGATCACGAGCAGTCACATAGGAGTTTGTTCCTCTACCTTGGTCCAGTTGGACCGAGGTCTTGCCTCTTAAATTCACTACTCAAAGCCATCCTAGAATATCGGTGCCCTCATTCGCTCGAAAGTGATTAACTTCAAGAATACTCAACTGCAGTGCCAATAACGTAAACTAGAGGTTGACAACCCAAACTGCTACTGTCGGCATAGTCCCAGCCATCAACCTGGTCTCGCTGCCCTCAACCAAAGATGGCGATCTTGCTTCAGCGCGTCAGCCAGGCGACATTCAAACTGCGAGCCCTGATCTCCAAATCTCAGTTAAGTCCCTCTCTGATATTATATCGATCCGAGTCCCCGCCCAAACTTCTGAGTATATTAGGATGTGAACGCGTAGGTCGCGTGCGCTCAATTTAGTTTGCGTAATTTCGATGATTAATGTCTCAATATTTTCCGGTGTCTAATAGCGAATTTCTATAATGTCCTTGTGTTCTCCATATCCTTCATATAGATAGGAAGAGATGAGATAGATTGATTTGGAAAGAAAGATAATGTTTGAAGCCAGGAAACACGGCTAGAATGCACGATTAATTTATGGCCTTAAATCGTTCGCTACGCTTACCGAAGATTGAATTAAATATTTACTCAGACTTACTCTGAGTTGGTGGCAGCAACCTTGACATTAACGAGTAGAAAATAAAAGAAATGTGACGAATAATCTTAATGTCACGACTAATAATATCACATGGAAAATATCATGCATCGCAACAAAGAATAACGGCAGAGAAAATGAAGACCGTGACCTCAGCGAAACAAAATAAAGAGGGTCATGACAAGTGAACCAAAGAAGCTGGTCCGTAATAAAATAAGAACTATTCTACTTTAACAAGAAGAAAGCGCACCAAACCTTCCGCTCGCAATTTCACATCGTCCCCCAATGAACAAGAATTACAGAGGTGATATCACGTTCACACAGAATGAACACTCTAATGAACGGAAATCTACGAGATAAATTCCAGTGGTGTTCTGCGAAGAACCAAGTCGAACTCCTTCCGAACTGCCAGTATTGAAAGAACCAATCACACAGTACGCAACATAATTCCATACTGCAAAAAATTGCAAGAAAATATACCGCAGTTACTCCTAACATACGCTCAAATCAAGTGAAATAAATTATCAAACGAAAATAAACATAAATTATAAATTACAAAGTAAAAATAAATATAAATTATAAATTACCAAGCGAAAATAAATATAAATTATGAATTACCAAGTGAAAAACGTGTTTTTTCAATTTTCCATAAGCAAGTTTTAAACGCGTGATTTCTGAACAGGAGTAGCACCTGACGTGATCGCGTAAAAAGGTACATCGGAGGCGGCACCTTGACATAATTCGGCGCTAAAATCGCGCCTCTCCCGAGACCAGCACGGAGCGCCAAGTTACGAGGCGTTCCGACGACACCATTATTCAAGGCCTACGAAATGTTGCCATGAAGGCGGCAGCGTGCCTCCCTTGTGTGAGGAAAGGAAGGCTGTAAAGCTGCGCCGCTTTGTTTCTTGCAGGCACTGAGCGTGGTAATTTTCGCGAACTTGGAAATTATTTGCTATGTAACCCGAGAAGACACGCAACGTAAAATGAAAGTCTGCATTACAATAAAGCAATGTATCAATACCATGTAATAAAAAGCTAGGTGTCTCCTTAAATTCATAAACAAACGAGTTTTTATATTTTTTGAGTGTAATTTCTCCTGTTATTACAAAGGGAATATGGAACACATTAAATTGGTTGGTCTGTCTCTCTGTGACGCCCATAAAGGATGCTTATAATGACCGTACCTGTGATACGAGTTTCACCAGTGTACAAGTACAAGAATATTTTAATCGCGGGTACTACACCACATTCAAGCTACTTGAAAAAACCCTCCAACGATAGCATCATATGCGCAAAGCGCATCTTTCCTAGTTCTCTATCTATATTTTTTTCCGTTTCACCTTTTCTTTTCACACTCTGTGTCAAACTCTCTTTCCGACTTTCCTAAAAGCATCATTCGTTCGTTCGCGGGTACTATTAGGATGATTATACCTATATGTTTGTAATTCACATCTGTAAGATTTGTCCGAAGAAAATATAGAATCCCGTCATTTTTGACGGGTCGTGTACACTAGCGAGTAATAAAACCCTCGAGTCTGTATTGAAACACAGGTTTGAGTTACATTTTATTGGCGTGCCAATGGGAGCCAATATTTAATTTTATGAGTAAACTCAAAGAAGTAAAAATTCATTGAGACAGGATCGAGCGGCAGCAGTGATACAAAAACCATATCCTCTTATCATGGTAACACATGAAAGATGAGAAGAGATTACGCTACGCAGAGGCGCTATCTCCGAAAGCGCGAGGCACTTGAAAGTATAAAAATCAAGGTCACTCAAAACCAGGGTTGCGGAGTCGGAGTCGGAGTCGGGAGTCGGAGTCGCCGGAGTCGGATGTTTTAGGGTGGAGTCGGAGTCGGAGTCGCTTCTCTGAAGTGTGGTGGAGTCGGAGTCGGAGTCGCTACTCTGAAGTGTGATGGAGTCGGAGTCGGAGTCGCTTTTCCGAATGTGGTGGAGTCGGAGTCGGAGTCGTTCATTCGGATGTGGTAGAATCGTGGTTGGAGTCGCTATTTTTTGGTGTCTTCGATTCTAATTTTTGCTAAAAATTATTTATAATTCTTTAAAACTAGAAGTAAACCAAAACAGAGTTTGAATGCTCTGCTGAAAAATCTACAAAATACGCAATGTTTTCGTTGATTGTTTTGTTCTAAGTTTGAAACAGCGTATTTATTCCTATCACCTAATACCGTCATCTTATCTAGTCGTTGAGGGTTTGCACAGATATATATGTGAAACCTACGAGTGCGAAATATAATTTTTGTACCCAGCATTAATGTATATTTTGTAGTTAAAAGCAGGAATTAGTAATTGAAAGCATCGCAAATTCATTCTGTATATTTCTGTTTTGTTCATTTTTCCTTCAATTAATACATAGGAACTGGAAAATAGTATTACATGTGTTGCAAGTTACTTGTAGAACATTTCAGCTGATGCAATACATTGTACTCACATAGAGAGTGGTAACTCTGCATGCTCAAAATGATGCATTGATTGAAAATGATCATAAACATTTTTAGTCTTTTGGTTATGATTCATTGCCAATGAGTAGTCTTTGCCGAAACCTGAAGCTATGGTCTAGTGCACAAAGACTTCTAGTTTTCAAGTCATGTTATCAAAATTGATATGGCTTCCGTGTTTTTAAGTCAAGTTAACATGTATTAATAATAAAAATTTCTTCTCATTTCTCAAGTTATTCCTTGAATGTAATTTGGTTCTTTCAGAGTTATATTGTTTTTCACTATATCATCATGTTTAATTTTTATCTTCGTATCACTCCCCAGTTTCTAAGCTAGTATACGCTGAAATGCAGAATTTTATAATTATGTTGATACATTTTAAAAAACTGAAATAGTATTTGTTTTGTAGCATTATGTAATTAATTACTTCTTGTTAGGGAAGATTTGGAAATGTTGTAAGGTTATCTATATCGGCATTGAGACACTTGAAAAAAATGAAAATACGATGTAAACGAGCTGCAATGAAAATAATTACACACACCAGCAAAAACTTCACTTACAGTCACATACATTGTAACTGAAAACAATGCCCTATCTCAGCTGCAATGGTTTTTGCATTTATGCGATAGTACAAATTCTCTTGCTGGAAACGTTTCAAATTGCTCCAAAAAACACGAAATGAGAAGAACCTGGGCGTTTATTAAAATAACAAAGTGTCCAATGCAAAGTAAAAAGTTAGACGAAAATAAGAGATAGTATCATAATACACGCAAAGAAGCTAGAAGTGACTTTTATTCGTATAAAAAACTTTCCGAAAACGTCAGGCCCCTGCAATGAAAGCAGAACAACTTTTGCTTATTATAGCCGAAATGTAACATAGTGTTGAGCAATAATATGACACTTTTTCTGCATTGTTACCCTGCATAGTGTAGATACAAAGAAGAAAAGGCAGTGTGCAAATCTTACCTACCTTATCTACACGTATATCATAATTTTGGGGATTTGAGTCATAGTCATTGAATTAACTACTATAATTTCACTGAATTAGTGCATACTTAGAAATAAAAAACTGTTGAGGCATATCTATGCTTCTCAGTGTAGACAATGCCTACATTACCTACTCAGAAAACACTTGTCAGTAATATACAGGGTGTTTCAGATTCAGAATGAGAGGCAAAAAATTGCACACCAAGTAGAAAATGTACAAATGAAAACTTTTTCTTCTATAAAATTTTCCGAAGAAAGAGACATTGAGACATTAGCAGTTTATTGTTTTAAAGGGTGAAATTTAATGAATAAACTACTCGCACTATTTATTTTGAATTTACGTTGATCGGGCGAAATGTGCTAGTTGCATGACCTCCTAGATCTCCTGACATGACTCCACTCTATTTCAATTTTTGGGGACACGTGAAGAGCCTTGTTTATGCTACACCCATTGGGTCTGAGGAAGATCTTGTGGCCAGAATTGCAGTGGCTGCAGGTGAGATACCTTAATGCCAGACGTGTTTCCTAATATTCGGCAGCCGTTAAGGCTAACATTCGAAAAGTGCATAGATGTAGGTGGAACACATTTTGAACAGTTTTTGTAAAGTAAATTCAGAATCAATACCGCGAGTAATTGTGCCATTAAATTTAAACCTTAAAAACAATAAACACCTAATGCCTCCCAACCCCGATTTTTTTGGGTGAAAATTTCATAGGACAAAAAGTGTTTATTTGGCCATTTTCTACTTGATGTGCAATTTTGTACCTCGTGTTCTGAAACACTCAGTCTACATAATTGTGTACACGACTCGTCAAATGACGGGATTCGATATTGTCTGTATAGAAATCTTCCAGATGTGGACCATAAAGAAATATTTTCATCCTAATAGCACCCGCGATTAAAATATTCTAATACTTGTGCACTGGTGAAACTCGCATCACAGGTACAGTAGTTAAGTATCTCTAAGAGCGTGAAAGGGAGACAGATCAACAAACAAAGACGAACAGCCAATTTTGTTTGTTCAATGAAATTTCCTGTTGAATATTTTCCGTATTTCTGATGGCGGCTTTGTGGAAGAAAAAGTTTTCTTCAGTTGGCCTCTCTTAGTTCACAGACAAGAATTTGAAACTGATGAAATTAGATCTTTTTGTTCGTTGTTTTTTGTTTTGCAGCTTCTTTTTTTTCCGGTTTTTGTGTTTAAATTTAACTTTCTAGAAATAAGCATGTTTGCGCTTCTAGCAGACTGCATTACCCTTAAATAGCTTTAATTAACATCACTTGTGACGCTTTGGCGTTCACTCATTAAATTATCTTTGAGCTTGCTCTGCTTGGGCAGCATGTCGTCCTTTTAATAAAAGTGGGTCTGGTACCTCTAACTTATTTCTATTGCGTAAAAAGCAGTCTCTTTCTGCGACTTGAACTCCTCGACCCGGCTTTTGCAGCCTCTTGAATAGGCACTTACTCTTCAAGGTAATTAATTGTCAATTAATTGTTAAAATCTTAGTGCTATATGTAATCTTACAATAAGATACGATATTCACCTAGTCGGCGACCGGACATCTTAAAACTCGGTATCTCTCTACTCAGAACGCCTCTAAAATTTCCTACCGGAGTACCGTGCTGATGACCGGCCGCGTCCATTGGGTGTCTTCTATTTTTAGCGAGTATCGTTTTAAAAGCTAACCTTACGTTAAAGAAGATTTTCGGTCTCCATTTTAAAGGAATTCAATAATAAAAATTTCACAGAGGACGCTCCCGTGCGTACTGTTGGAATCCTCAAGATCCGCCTAACTTGGGTACGGTTTCTCTTTTTGCGCATCTCGGGAAACGACTTGCTGTTGTTCCCTTGAAGTTCTTCTGTATTTGAAATAAATGTTCGACCAATTGCTCTTAAGTTTCAAATCCTAAAACTTCATTGTACTAACATAGGAGAGATTACGCTCACGAAATAGCTAAACCTATTTATTAATTTGTTCAAAGGAGACACTTGACCATTTATTGTATAAGAACAATCAATACTATACTGCGTGTCCCACAAAAATGTCCCGGACTTTTTAATTGATAATATCTCCGCTTAAATTAACATATTTTAATTGTCTTTTATTCACAATTTATTCAATTTTGTTTCCTTTTGAAATAATATATGTTTTTGAAAATCAGTTGAATAAACTTCAAGATGATCGATTTACTGAAAGGGGTAGAAAAATTGTTCAAAGGGAAAGTTTTAAAAACAACACTGGTGTTCTTCTTCATTCCTCAATACCTACTGTTGAGAATAATTTCATAACGATGTATCGTACATACAACTAAGTATTTAAACCCTCTGAGAGGTTTCAAGTTTCAAGTGTTCTCAATAATAGTGTTTCAAGGACCGATAGAAAACGGTGGAATAATGGGTAAAACTCTTCGTTCAATGGTGGCTAGAAGTAATACTTGCCTTGAGAGAAATGGAGGGTATGTCGTTGGATACTAAAATTACTTTATTTATTTAAAAGTTATATAAGGTAATGATTTGTTACTCATTAAAATTTTTGTGTGTTCAGTTTTATGGAAACTACAAAATAAGGAAGAATATCAATATTGTTTTAAAAACTTTTCATTTGAACAATTAATTTTTCTACTCCTTTCCGTAAATTGGACATTATAAAGTGGTTATTCAACCGATTTTCAATAACATAAATTATTCGAAAAGGAAACAAAATTTACTACATTGTGAACAAAGGCAATTCAAATATGTTAATTTAAAGCTGAGATATAATTAATTAAAAATCGGGGACATTTTTACAGGACACCCGATATAATAAAAAAACAGGTGTCCGTCAATGATAAGTATATGTTCTCGTGCGTAATTTCCCCTATCTCATTACGATGGGAATCTGCTTGCTTGGACAGTATCATAAATACATACATACATACATATACCGGGCTTATCCTCCCTATGGGAGGGTAGCCGACAGCAGGCCACAATCCCCACACTTAGTCGCTAGGAGGCGAGAGAGGCAGCACTGGCCGCACCTGAACTGCCAGGATCAGCAGCAGCCCAGCACAACCACCTCCCACAGTCAGGCCCGACAGCCACAGCTGGTTTACCCCGACCGCTTCATTGAGTGCAGCCCCTCCCCCCGCATATGACAGGTCAACCCCATCACACGCGGGCAGCTTCCAGTAACGCGTCAAAAATAAAATTACCTCCTTATACACTGCCCCCACTCACTTCTGTCCGCAGCCATCCCTCCCGCCACGTCCACAGTCAGACCCCTCTCATACAAAGCACGTCTCACCCCATCCATCCAACTCATCCGTGGTCTACCTCGCGCTCGAAGACCACTCACTTCCGACATATATATATCTTTTTCACCAGCCGCTCAACATTCATTCTTTCAACATGCCCAAACCATCCAAGCACTCTTTCATCCCCTCGCCTGCTCAACTTTTTGATAACACCCGTCTGCCCCCTAACCAACTCATTCCTGATCCTATCTCTTCTAGTTACTCCATACATGCTCCTCAAAAAATTCATCTCGAACACATCCAACTTCCTCCTCTCAGCTGCTCTCAACCCCCAGGACTCTGCTCCATACAACAAAACTGGCACAATCAAACTTTCATACAGTCCCCTCTTAACATTCATACTCAAACTCCTGCATTCAAAAACTTTCCTCATTGCACCCAATGTCTTACAACCTTCACTCACTCGATGCTTCACTTCTACTTCCATACTATCCTTAACAGTCACATCCGACCTGAGGTACCTAAAATGCTCTACCTCCTCTAAAACTTCCACATTCAACCTCACATCCAAAGTTCCAAACACTCCACCTCTTGAACATCTCATCACCTTACTTTTATTCACATTTACCCTCAATTTCCGCCTTTCGCACACTCTACCAAACTCTGTAACCAGTCTCCAAACTCAGTATCATAAATACCATCGAAATATGAAAAACCAGGCATCTGCTCACTTATGTTTATAAGTAAAAACCATTGCGTGAAAATCGAATCAACTATCAAGAAAATGCGGCTCATCGCATTTAAATTTCAAAGGCATTTAAATGCTCAAAAGGTATGGCAAATTTTCTAAAAACCTCTTGCGAACAATAATTTAAATTACAATTCAGATAGGTATTATGTTATAGAATTTGCTTGGTTGTTGTGTGCGTTTGTGACGTTTTTAAATATGCTTAATGACCGTATCTGTGATACGAGTTTTACCAGTCACAAGTATGAGAATACTGTATTTTAATCACGGGCACTATTACAATGGATATATTTGTTTGCCATTTTTATCTTGAGATTTTTTTAAAACGATACCATTGGATCCCGTCATTTTTGACCAATCATGTACACTAGTATCTTGATTATTAACAATCTGTAGTCAATTTAAAAGTCGTTCGATAATAAAGAATATAATGAATATATGCACAGGTTTCAACACCTGCAACCGTTTACTACTAAGAATGACTGTCGTGTGTTTATTTATACGTTTTGTGTCACGCTGTTAAGAATAATTGATAGGAAAAAATTTGCACTGGCGGTCTTGGTTCCAGTTCACGGTCAATTAATACTCATTTTCGTTGTGCAATAGCTCTATAATAAGTCACTTTCATCACAATTAGAGCGATCCATAGCCTTATATACTCAAGTTTGTATCGTGAATACCGAGTTCGGCGGGGTATTGCATATTGAAATATGCTGTATTGTATATTACAATATACTGTATTGCAATGTACTGTATTGCATATTTAAATATACATACACAAGTTAGCAGTTGCTTTCAGTAATGCTGAATTTCTCTATCTTGGATACGACACGAATGGCTATAACTACTTCTCTTGCGGCTCAAAAATGCTGTGTTCTGAGTGTTTATTACTCTTATAAGAAAATTAAGTTACCTTTGGAAAAAGCTGAAAGCATGGAAACTCCACTCAAACGAAAATTTGTTGAAGAAAGGTATTGAATCTCGTCATTTTTGACGGTGTGTGTACACTAGTTAAGAAATAAAATATTCATCTTATAAATTATGAATAGGTGAAGTTGGAGCCACAAAATTGTGAATAGGCGGAGTCGGTGTTGGAGTCGCCAAATTCTGGAGAAATGGAGTCGGAGTCGGAGTCGCCAAA
Source organism: Morinoia aosen (assembly GCA_030386875.1). Classification (NCBI taxonomy): domain Eukaryota; kingdom Metazoa; phylum Arthropoda; class Malacostraca; order Amphipoda; family Talitridae; genus Morinoia; species Morinoia aosen. The sequence continues at coordinate 16,693,455 of CM059574.1, forward strand.
TTCTGAAAAGGTGGAGTCGGAGTCGGAGTCGACAAATTCTGAAAAGGTGGAGTCGGAGTCGGAATCGCCAAACTCTGAAAAGGTGGAGTCGGAGTCGGAGTCGAAGTCGCCAAATTCTGGAAAGGTGGAGTCGGAGTCGGAGTCGGAGTCGCAAATTTATTCCACCGACTCCGCAACCCTGCTCAAAACTGCAATATACAGGCAGTGATATTAGAAACGTGTTGTGTCCTGTGCTTAAAATCGCTTGAACGTGTGAAAAGCAACGCACGTACAATGATTATTGAGAATCAGCCAAAATTATCGCACTCAAGTTCAAGTCGCGGGCATCTTAGAACTAAAAAACTCGAATTTCTCAGAGAGCCTTCAGAAAACATTGTGCCTCCACAGTAAAAACTTTTAAAAGGCACTACTACACTGATATTTTGAACCAATAAGTTAACTGCTTGTTTTAAAGTCACAGAAATTCTACAATTATGAAGAAGACAACAATGGATGCAAGTGGCCATTTGAACATAAAATGTCATATTTTCATACACCAATCGTTGGCACCATGGATAAATGATACTGCGTCGTAGTCGTTTGGGTGCATTTGCTGTATTTAGCCCATGCGATCCCCGTTACGACCGACTCATTAGATGAACTAATTTAATTAAATTAGGCGTACGCTGAGGACGATCAGAACTCATCAGTTTTAGAAGTTCACCATCCCGTGCCAAAGCTGTAGCGGATAAGGGGATAACTAATCACATTAAACCCTGGTCTTGAAACCCAACACACTACGCAAACGAAACTGCCACTCATCTACCGTCCCGATCAGATCGAATAAGCACCGACGTGCCCAAACAATTTTAATTGGCAAGTTAATTAGAACCCAGCATTCGTGTTTGATTAAATGAAGCAATTCGCACAGGCATTTTTTAGAGTGCATTCTGTGGCAGGTAAAATTCAAGTATATTATCAATAGCGAAGAAAACGGTCTGGGTCTGCGTGACCAGCGGCGAAGTGGTGGTGCTCAACACACGTGGTAATAGCAGTGCTGCTGCTACCCCGAGTTGAGGTTCAGCCAAGTGCAATGACGAGGGCGTGACACGCAAGTAAGCAAGGGAACGAGCGCACAGGAGTGAACCTCAAGTGCAGTGAAAAATTAGCATGTGACTCAGACACGCCACATCTCTTCTATTAATACGGAGTTGTAGGACGAATGTCATGAACGATTCGCCGCTTCCCATAGCGTAGATCTGCGCCTGGTTAACAATGACCAACTAATTAATTATCACTTATATAGAACTGATATCAGTGACGAATTAAAATTTCTGTATTACTCATGACAGACGTTCAGTGTCACTACACTCTCGCGTATAACTTGAGTTATTTTATTGGTTCATTTGCTTCTCTGTCTTAGATAATTAGTGTATATTTTATGCCTTCAATGGTTTTTTTGCCGCACTCCTTCCTATTAGAAAATCCTCACTGGTAACAGGAAAGCTTCATTGGTGTAGAGAGAAAAATATGTGATTATTATGAAAACAAAATTCAAAAATAAAGAATGATAAGCAAGTACGTCGTACGAGTTCACGCAGAAAATACCTAGACAAAAAAATAAAAAAATTTACGCCATTGGTATAATAGAACAAATCAACTACTCATCCCTCTACTCACTGCGTCTACACTGCCACAATATTGAATAAACTGAGTAGAATTATGTTTAACATTTAACACACTACATCAAAAAGAGCAAAACTCCCTTGATATTCATACCCTAGTTGATTGGTTCTCTGACAGTCTCCGCCAACGTACCCAAACAATTTCAACTGGCAATTTAATTAGATCCCAGCATTCGGGTCTAAATGGAGCAATTCGCAAAGATATTTTTTCTAGAATGCGTTCTCAACGATACGTCATAATAGATACTTCTCGGAAGCTGTTCAGATATTACATCAGCTGTCAGGCAATCTTCATTATCTTCTATAAATTGCTGGAGCAATCGACAGTATTATACATCACTTGTTCGACAATCACCATTATTTATTTAGAACATTTACGCATCTAGGAATTATTCAGCTTACATGCTGCTCCGTGCCCAGGAGATGAAGTCAGGATGAGGTGACGGAAGAGTGACCACTAGTTTTGCGAGCTCTAGACATGCATTAGCTCTGCCAAGAACAACACATCGAGCCCTACATGGTCCACTGGTTCGTCTGTCATGCAGTTCGGAGGTGCGACACTAACACTTGGCTGCATGCAAAAGCATATGTAACAGACCATGATGAACTGTAGCGTAGTTGTAGGCTGTCTCTTTTTAGCTACAGTTGAGCAAGAAAAATCATGACCTAGTTACATATATTAAGGTTTGAAGCATCAGTTTTAATTCTAAGCGTTAGCAATCATACAGAAACAAACTGAAATATTTTATGAAGAACGAAGAAAATTAAACCAGATAGGAAGTATCTCACGTGAGAGCCGTAACAAACACAGTATAGGAATCAAAAGGCAACTTGGTATCAAGCACATTCAGTTATGTAAAGCTGATTCCGTTTTCCAACTCCCTCTCTGTCTCTCTAACACAATAACGATTAACTTCTTTCGAGTTGTAGAGATGCTAGTAGCCACATATCGAATGTACAGCATCTTATCGAAAATACCGATAGAATAATTGGTCTATTATAGCAGGCATACACAGAAAATGTCCACCTTACATCAATACAGACGTCGGTACAAAAACCTGCCATAACCGAGGAATTATAAAGAACTTCCGACGTCAGGACATGAAGGAGGCAGAAGAGCACTCGCCACAACAAGCTTTTCATATACGATTCAGGAGTGCATTTATGATGCATCTTTGACCTACAATGAACCATATATGAGTAGTCTTCAAATTCAAGGACTATTTAAAATCAATTTTAGAAACCAATGCAGCGATACTATGTGAAATACAACTCACCAGACTGACATTAAGATGTAATTAACATTCAGATACGAAAATTAATAATAGTACTCTGAGAATATGAACGAAATTTCTACAAAAACCGAAGAAACATTCGATTGAGTGTTCGTTATCCTGAATTAGAGTATGTAGATAAGCTATTTTCTTCAGAATACTCGAGAAACAATAGATTAATTTTGCTTTTGCTAGTTCACAGTATTTCGTTGAAACAACAGTTGAATTGAAAGTATAAAACTTGAATGCGATAAAACGATACCAGTTTGGAATTCGCTGAATAACATTGCCTCTCTCGGAACGGACTGCCTCTCTCAAGCTATGGAGAAATTATGTACGATTCGAAAAAAATCTGTTCAAAACGTTCTATATATAGTTTAAGCCTTCGTAACTACGAGAACGGTGCTCGCAAGAAAGGAAGGGGCAAAACTGTGAGTGAGAAATTTGTGAACAGGGATTATATGCACAAGGAGTGCCCTCTATCCTGCGCATAAAAACTGCGAGATTATAAAAAGTTGATGTTTATAACGAGATAAAAGTTGAAAAAGAAACTAATTATAAGTTAAATCAAGTCTCTCAAAACACAACCAAGATGTTCCAATGAGAGGAAGGATGAACGTACCATATAGTATGGAGTCAAAGGAACGCGGAATCTATGTACAAGGTGTGTTGCCACACAAGATTCTGTGCGCACGGAAACAGTAATTTTAGAATGAAGTTTATGAAAAAAGTAAAGTTGAGGAAGAAAGCAATGGGTGCTGAAAAACAGGACAGCAGTGAACCGAAAACAGATGGTTCGGAATGAAACAAGAAAATGTTCTTGCTTGTTCCGAGTAAACAACACCTCAAAAGTACCTAAAACTATACCAATCCAGTAACTTCGTTCAACTTTCAAATAAAAGAGTTACACCGACACACAACGGATTCATAAGACAAACTAAATAAAGCTCGCTCTTGTCAAGAAAATAAATACCACCTGTAAGCTGGGAAGTGTTACCGTATCTTCTCCATTTCCCTGGCTCCATCACGCAAAAGCCAAAAATTTGCCCGAAGGCGCAATTCGAACTCCATTCAGAGATAGTACGCTGAGTGAGGTGCAGTACGCTCAACACTGCCTTACTCGCTCTCGATAGAGTAACAGGAGCCGTTCTTACCAGAACTGGCGCCGGCTGTCTTGTTGAGACTATTGAACCGACCTGACGCTTGTCTCGCCTCACGCCTTGTGTCAGTCGACATCTCGCACTCAGTATTCAGAAGGAAGGTAACACATGAATCAAGGAAAAAATATTGAGTGAAAATATGTACGTATGATAAGGTTAGGAACTCCTTTCCGATGATATTGCGAACCAGAATGGAATCGAACTCGATAATTTGAGTGCGCCGTGTTAAACTGAAGTTCAATATTCAACTCATATCAGAGTTAACCTTAGAGATCAATTTTGAAAATAGCGAACATTAAATAGATCGCGATTTCATTTAGTTTTCATTAAGCATTTATCGAAATTGAGCTAATGATTGCTGGTCGGTTTGGGACTGCGCACATGGGACTGCTGGTCCCATGTGCGCCTTGAAGAGCACCACAGCACAGCCAGAGCTGCTGCTATTTCTGTTGCGATGGAAGCAACGCGTCAGACAGTTTTTAGGAACACGTGTCCGTTATGATCGCGTGCCTATCAATTGTAAATGTTAGGCACTGCTCTCTCTGGCATCTTCAACTTCAAGACTTACTGAAGCCGGAATTGCTAAGTTTATTTTTAAGAAGAACTTTTCAAACTTGACTTTTTTCTGAATTAAGACTGTTCACAAAACGCAGTCCAAAACACAGTCACCAGATGGTACTAAGATCACTTTATCGGCCCAATTTTTACTGTAATTTCAATCTGAAAAAAAGTACTAATTTAGAAATATTGACCAAGATAAAACCAATTTGGCAACAGTGCGTCTGTTCTCGCTCGCCACTCAAAGAGTGGAATGAAAATATCCCAAATGGAATGCGCAGGCTTCGATCGGCAGGCATTGCTATGGCAACCGGCCAATTAAATATATTTCCACTTAAATATTCCAATTGAGTTTCGATCACCATTACCATAGCAATATGCAGGGCTGGCGAAAATATTCCACCGAATTGAGATATTGCAGTATCCAACAACTTACACCTAATGAGACTTTAACCAACACAGCTCACATTTCAATCCAGTGAAATTCAGATTTCTAAACCAAACAAACGGTTCTGAGTCTCCCATTGAGCATTAAAACAGCAACCAACATACCTATAACCAACACAGCTCACATTTCAATCCAGTGAAATTCGTATTTCTAAACCAAACAAACGGTTCTGAGTCTCCCATTGAGCATTAAAACAGCAACCAACATACCTATAACCAACACAGCTCACATTTCAATCCAGTGAAATTCGTATTTCTAAACCAAACAAACGGTTCTGAGTCTCCCATTGAGCATTAAAACAGCAACCAACATACCTATAACCAACACAGCTCACATTTCAATCCAGTGAAATTCGTATTTCTAAACCAAACAAACGATTCTGAGTCTCCCATTGAGCATTAAAACAGCAAACGTGATCGACAATAGACAAATGGATATGTAGATTTAGAAGTCTCTTGCACGAAGACCATCACCTGCTGAGATCGCACAAGCTTGCTGTAGCATCTGGTTCGATACACGGCGACCACGATAGTGAATAACAGAACGTTCAAAAACGCAAATATAAAAAAATAGCATAAATAGAACATTGAAAGCTTAATAAATGATCGCTTAAGTATTCGTTCAAGCTTATCCATTGATACCAACGTACTAAACGACCCATAAAAAAACACAAATCTACCTTCATAGGCTGTTTTATTCTAGCGCTGCGCACCATAGACAGCTTCATAAATAACCTGGCTACTAAATTCCTACGTGTATATGGAAAAATATCTAGTGTCCCAACTGTAAACACTTGAACTCGAAAATCGTGTAAAAGATGACCAACTTTGAGTGATAACACGTGAAAACGAAACTTATAATAATCTTACCTACACCGACGAGACGACAATGAAGTCGACACGACTCAATGAAGAGGAACTTACAGATACCAAAAGCGAAGTTGAGAATTTGGACCATGCGATCTTACCGAGGGATTTGGAGGGCTTCATGGTAACGACGGAGGCTTTCTTGCGCCGGTCACTGATGTGGGAGAGCCAAGTTCCGATCCGGCCCGCGGGGCCTGAGCTCCCGCTGAACGAACTGAACGTCGAGCTTTTGTGCAACATTGTGCTATAGTTACAATATATAGTTACTCTCACTATGTGGTTCCAGAATAACTGGTCTCACCTACTCAACTCTCACTAAAGGGTTTCAATTAAATTTTTTAGTAATAATGTTTTCCAAAATAGTTTTTTTCTATTTCCGCGCAACTCACTGGCGTTTTTGCATGTTTACAAAGTAGTCACTACAGCCACTTCATTTCAGTGAAGTTGAGCATGTAAAGTCTAGTGTTCTAAACCGTCACGTCCCGAAAAATCCTTTACAAGCGAGTCACCACTAATGCTAGCGCACACACATATCCCAGAGATCGACGAAATCCTCAAGGTTAAAACTTCGTTCACGAGTAAAGAAATACTTTCAGAGCAACGTTTACTCACAATAACGAATAATTTGAGCACACGTTGATAGTTGTCTTATTCTTGTGCAATGAAAGGAAGCACTTTCCGGCTAAATTTTGAGCTCAGATTTCACGTTAGGGATGAAGTCGCTGTGCTGGTTTATGGGAAGGAGATCTACTCCAAAGCTGAGAAAAACAATGACTCACAGATCACTTCACTTTACAGGGAACACGGAACCACAGACTTGCCGTATCTACATTTGAAACAAATTCCTGCAAACATTTTACTGTTTCCACAAAAATGGACTTCTGTTCTATAAAAAAGGTATCTTGAAAGCACTGAAGAGATCACACATCCATTTACAGCACGTCCAAGCTAACTCGCTGAAGTTCACACACGTTGGAGGTCATTCCTCACTATTCATATAATTTTGATTTAGTTACCTGAGATAGAATTTTCCACACAGAAACATTTCTTGGGAAAATAACGGAGGTCCGGGAGCACCGAACACGGGCAGAGCAGAGCAAGCAGGACGTTATGGCAGGCGCTGAACAAACAACGCAGTCTTGGCACATCAGTCGATAGGCATTGTTGGTCCGACTAGCAGGGCGTTTATGAATGGTGTATCACAGAACATAGAGTTAGAGTTTACAGTGTTTCAACATCAAAACTCTGTGTGAAAGAAAGAAGCAAGAGAAGCTGTGAATGAATGAAGAGAATGCTCGTGAACTGTCCACATGAATAGGTAAGGATATGTAAGTACACTAGTATGCCAACTCCCAGTCTCTCTGCAGGGTTCAGATCCTCGTAAGTAAACTTTACATCTTTGGTCGACAGCAGAGAAAACACTGGCTTAGTTGTATACAATTCCGAGGGGAAACTTCCTAAAGAATATGGCGCGGTTTAGATCTAATTGACAAATATTTGTACTATAGAGAAGGAATGTTTGGCATTGATCACGCTACCTGAAAATCTGAAAATAAAATACTTCATAAAATGCAAAAATAATAAGGAAAATGGCAACAAAAAATTAGTCTTAAGTAAATTTTTACAATTTACTCATTAATTGTACCCATTCACGTTCAAATAAATGTAAATAAAAAAAACGAATGAGCGAACGCGCTTATATTTCAAACCGTTGGTTGGTACTGAGTAACCAACGTATTATTCGTTCAATCCTAAATAGAAACGAGTGGTTGTTAGCTCTGCCGAAGCACGACCATCAGACTCCTTAAACTCGGCGCTAAACTCGTTACAAGTTTTGAACCAATAACGATCGTGAAGAGTACTCCAACGAGCCCGAAACGACGAAGAGCAAAACACTTGGAAGAGTTAAAAAGAGAGTAAACAGAACACAAGCCTAAACACGTCTAGCGCAGGTACATCAGAGCTCTTAAGTTTGGCAGTATGAGGCAGTTTTACGAGCCCGGGACAAACTCGACGGCCTTTACTGTACTTGAGATGAACGGCACAAACAATTAGACTTGAGCGTCAACTTTTTAATACAACGCGATTTTCCCGCAGCAAGCCGAATCGAATGGTTCATAGAAGCTCCACGCGGAAATTAATAGCGTACTTCGTAACGTTCATAACTTTCAGAAAAGTTTGATGGTCCAAAAACTGACGGTAGCCAAAAAACAGATGGCATCTAATTCAGAAATATTGATGTTAGTCGTGGTGCGCACTCAAGGGGTATTACCTTCCGAAGGCGTTATCCGTTTGATTAGGGCTCAGGTTCGTGAATTAATCCAGCATGGAATTCGGAGAAATTTGAGTCCATCATTAGCCTAAGATCAATTGCGCTCTTACAAAAATAAAAACTGTGTCTCTATAAAATTTTAGTCCATCATTAGCCTAAGATCAATTGCGCTCTTACAAAAATAAAAACTGTGTCTCTATAAAATTCCGCCTAAGTACACGAATTATTTCAGTAACGCTTTCAGTAAATGATTCAAGTAATGAAAGACCAGGGACGCTAAGAGTATTTTGATGAAAATCTTTTCTCCTTTCTGAGAGCAATAAGCGTTCAATGAACAGTTTCACACGACGACAAAACTTACATTGACACCGACTTATGTAGAGGAAAGAGCAGGAATATTCGTTGTCGGCTGTTCAGATATACGTATATTTTATGTACATATTTATGTACACACAGGTTGGCAGAACTAGCGTACCACGAACTACTCGCTAAAATATATCTTGAACTAGAATGTCAATGAGCACACGTAAAATAAAGGCCTTTATTTTTGGAAAATCACTCATTAGCTAGGAAAATGAACAGACGACAAGGTCCGTTAAAAAAAAAATTCCATCGACAAATTAAACAATTTATTTTTACCTTTGGTGCACAAGAATCAGAGCATGTATTTTGAACAATTAGCGAAACTTGACAATCTGAACAGATGAATATGAATAAAATAATGACGCGGGAGAAGAAAATATAAAACCAAATAAAATACTTTGTGTGGCCAAAATGAAGTGGTGAAGCTTTCTAGTAACAGTGTAAGAGAGAAAGTGGAGTTAATTGGTTAGTTGTTAAGAATGAATCTCAATGTTCTGCTGCAAACATTTCAGTGCCGAAGTTGTTTATGCTGGAGATGCATGAGGTAAGAACATTTTCTGATGAATTCATCCCCAACTCTGCTCCAGCAAAGCTTTAAGGGAAGCATTTTGGGAGCTTTTTGGTCATCTGCAGTCCAAAAGTCGATTCTCCCGATTTTTTTTTTTATTGCTTTAAATGAGTTTGAGATATGTCCCCGAATGTCTGTAAAAATATCAGGAACGTATCCCAGAGCTAACGTCCCCCCCGGGGGGGAGGGCATGCCCCTTACGGACCTATTTTTTCATTTTTGAACCTAGATCAATGAAATTTGGTATACTGATAGGAAATGCAATTTAGAATCATTTATCATCAATGACAAAATGCGATTTTCTTGAAAAGAAAATGGGAAATCATAGAAAACGACATTTTGGGAGGGGTTTTCTAAATGCCTCTCCTCCTACAGTTTTTGAGCTACAGTAATGATTTTGGTATCATTGAATGCAAAATAACGTGATAAAAAAAAAAAAAAAAAAAAATTCTCAAATTCTCAATTTTATTTCATTTTATTTTTTTTATATATTTCATCATTCATATTCCTCAAAGTAAGCAATCCCAATCCGAATATTTCTCTTATTATTGAATTTAGAGCAATGGAATTTGGTATACTGATAGGAAATGCAATTTAGAATCATTTATCATTTATGACAAAATGCGATTTTCTTGAAAAGAAAATGGGAAATCATAGAAAACGACATTTTGGGGGGGGGGTTTTCTAAATGCCTCTCCTCCTACAGTTTTTGAGCTACAGTAATGATTTTGGTATCATTGGATGCAGAATAACGTGGAAATTCCAAACACTTGAATGCTTTTCCTCAAATTTCCAATATAAAAATTTAAAAAATTAAAATAAACAAAAATCAAAATATTCTCAAGAAAATTCAAATTTATGACGTCATAACTTTAAAACAAGAATGAATTTTGTAAAACTTCTCAATACATTTTAAAGCCCTTGTTTTTCTGCATCCAATGATACCAAAATCATCACTGTAGCTCAAAAACTGTAGGAGGAGAAGCATTTTTTTTCTTAAAAATAGGTCTTCTAACAAAACTAAGTTTTCAAGACGTTTGTCATTATTACTCCGAAGTTTACAAAGCTAGAGCAATGCGGTTTGTTGCATTTGAAAGTGAAATGATTGCTCTATCTAATTTACTAGAAGATTTTCAAAGTTTTTTCTGTAAAGCTTTCCGTAGACTTTTTACCCTAAAAGTATAATTTTTGATCTGACCTTTACAAAAAAATTCATATAAATTCTGAATGAAATATATCAAAAAATGCCCTAGTAAATTAGATAGAGCATAAGTTTGACTTTCAAATGCAACAAACCGCATTGCTCTAGCTTTGTAAATTTCGAAGTAATAATGAAAAATATATGTATATATAATTTTTTTTTTTTTTTAATAATTAATTTTCTATGCCCCGGGGAAAAATTTTTCTTAAACAAAAGTTGTTACAAATGTGGAGATCTAGTAGTCTGCAAATTTTCATAGACGGAAGTCCAATAGAAAAAAAGTTTCAGTTTTTTGGAAATGGTTCCCTTAATTTTTGTTCGGGTTCGTTTATTGACGGAAGAAAAATGTGATCACTTCCAAATGTGCGTTGCCTCCAAAATAGATAAGTTAGAGTGAATAGGAAGCAGGATCAATTCGGAATATCCGTAAACCGCAACATATGAAGTAAAAAATTATTCCTCTCAGGGTAAGAATCTCAAAGTTTTTCAAGCTTCTAGTCTCTCCGATGCCAAAGCACGAGTCACTTGTGCACACAACACTGGGGAATCCTTATGATTTATCACCACTTCAACCAAGTTATGGGACACTCGAAGTAACAAGTGAAAAACTCACTGACTTTACAGAAACACCATTTTCCTGAGCAAATCGATCAAAGAAAAATTATCAGAGTCCTTAAACTTTCAAGATATGAACTTACATTAACACACTCATAAAAAAGCACTAACACGCAGTGCTTATTTGAACGTATGCCTTTATGAATTTCTATGCATTACCTTGTAGAATAAAAAAAGTAATTTTAAAAAAAGGTATTACACATATGTTACTTATTCTCAATTAACATTCAAAAATGCAAATCGAAAACAAAAAGCACTCATATGATTGACACCTATAATAACAATTTTCCATCAAGGCAAGTCAGCAAGCAACGAATGCATCAATGCTAGGGAAAACACAGCCTGTAAAAATTTCTTACAGAATCGTACAGAACGGAAATACTCAAAGATTAGATTAGATTATAAGTTAGTTTAAGCATCCCTAACCGCTACAAAAAAAAGAGCGTATCGAAGAGAGGAAGAAGGAAGGCACCATTTAGTATGGAGATAAGAGAATGAGGAATCTATGCAGAAGGGACATAGAAACAGTAAGTTGAGAAAGAAGTTCATGAAATAAGATAAAAGTTGAAGGAGAAAGTCAGAGGTGCTGAAAAACAGGAAAGTAGTTAACCGAAAAAAGGTGGTCCTCAACATAACAAAATAACATTTTATTTCAACAAAAAGAAGGCCTACCTAACTCCCAGCTAGGGCCCTCACATTGCCCCCCTGGGAGCGCTAATTCCCATAGATACAATATTTGTCTCCCCCTGAGGGGAAATACTTAAAGTCCCGCGCCGCAATTGATTTTCAAAGAAAAATTAGCGAACCTTCCGCCGGCCTCAATTTACGAGTCGGGTCTTCCACATGAGGTCTACCTAACCTTCAGCTCGGAACCTCACATCTTCCCCTAGAGGCGTCGTTGAGACAGCAAAATTGAAGCTTACTGCAGCGTTGGCCACCACGGCGGCACGAAGCTCGCTTGCGTGCATCTTCAGCAAACGAGAACAAGCCTTACATGTCTACATTACATCACTAAGTCTGGTTTAAGTGTGCGAAACACAAAAAAGAATAATTTTTAATTCATCTCAAGCAGGGTAATGTCAAAGTGTTGAGGGCAAATGCTCTCAAATTTAAAAATTTAATTATATATTATAAAATCAGAGCTAACCCAATTTTAACCGATGTAGGTGAACTTCTTCGTCACGAGCCACAACTGTGTTCCAAAGTTGTGCCTTTATTTGACGTATAGCGTGTGTAATTTTATCAGTTGTCAAAAAATACAATAGGGAATTTCCAGTATCTGATGGCTGTTACGAGCCTCAAAGAAACGGCAAACAACACTCAATACCGCACCATAATGTAGTAATGATACGACATCAGTAAGATCCAATACAAATTTGCTCTCAGGCGACGACTAGTCATGCAGCAGTGAACTTAAGACTAAGGAAGACAAGCCAACAATGGAGAGCTAGAATTCCCACTTCGAATGAGGACAGAGTATAGCAGGGGTGAGTACCCAACCACCGGATCCTTATCGAGGAAAGATGATACAAAACGCCAGTAAAACTGAGAGAATTGAGTGCCTAGACCCCGAGGAGACAGCTGATAGACAAGGTATTCATTAATGACTCAATCACAAAAAATATTCCCACGAGTGGAAGGAGGGCATCATTTAATACGGAATTCATGGAACTTGGAATTTAAACACCAAGTACATCACGAAGATCAACAGAATTTTATGAAACACTATGAAAGTTCAAGAAGAAAGAATTAGGCACTGGAAAAAGAGGAAAGCAGCGAACCGAAAAATGATAGTCTGCTACTAAACAAAAAGCCTATTCATTTAAACAAAAAGTCTACCTACCCTTCAGCTCGGAACCCCACATCTTTCCCCAGAGGCGTCGTTGGGATAGCAAAATTTATTGCAGCCAGTTTTATATGGTATTGTTATTATGAAAATAAATATATGTGTGACACCAAGAGAGTCGGAGGTAAGCATAAATTTGTTTCTGGTGAATTTTGTTTTAAAAGCTTGTGAAATTTTTCCATTCTTCAAAGGCGTGTCTAAAATCAACGAGGCCGCCGTCACCGGAAGACCTGACGCCCTTCTATGAAGGGGCAGCGACTTGATGTTGCTTTCACAATGCAGGCTTCATTAAATTGGAGGATGGTTTTATTAAAAACATGTTATGTAAGTGAGGGAGCTTTGAAAAAATCACTTGCGTATTATGAAACGAATTGATAGATACGTTGATTTTTATTTACGTTGATTAAATTTGTGAAATTTATGGTATTCACACCGAAAAATATGTATCTGCCTTAAACAAGACTGAAAATTTTGTTTTTAGGTTGAATCAGGGAATCTGCTTAATTGGACCAGGCATTGATAACAACAGCATAACTGAATGGAGAATCGCTGGGAGAATGTCTGTGTATTTACATATAAATTTGAAAATACGCCTGCTTGTCAAATACGTCCAATTTCAATAAACTTTTTGACATGGACACACTTCAACACGCACAATACTAAATCCAAACGCGATGAGACTGGCATTTCACTTTAAAGTGAGGAAGACAAACTCGGTGGTCAAGCTGTGACGTCGAAACTTTTGAGATGGAAGTCCAGTCAGGTTTTTTGATAAGGTCTGCATGCGGCAATGTGAGGGAACGGCACGAGCTTTGGAGATGGCTAAGTAGATTGCATAAGTTAATTTTAGCCTCCTTAACCACAGTAAAGGTGTTGCGAAGGAGAGGAAGGATTATGACACCATTTAGTAGGGAGGTAAAGAAACGCGAAATCTGTGCACAGGTGAGTTCCCGCACAAGGAACCAATTGAAACAGAAAGTTGGAAATCCAGCTCAGGAAACAAGATAAAAGTTGAAGAAGAGAGTAATAGGTGCGGAAAAACAGAACATCAGTGAGCCGAAAAAAAACTATCCTGAAACAAAACGTAAGCTTTTCTTCCAACACAAAGAATGGCTACCTAATCCTTAGCTCGGGGTCTCACGTTTTCCCCCTGAGAAGTAACGCTGGTACCGATCATTACAAAATGACCGATACACAGTAAGTACTGGTAGCGGGTATTGCTTGCAGTGAAGCTACTCGGTTTGGCATGAAGATGAGTAATTTTTACATCCACGTCGCCAGCATAACAACGATACTGAGCCAGTGTTTGTTGGGTAGACAATGCTTCAGGAAGAGGAAAATTTAGGAAGGACGCGAGTTAATTTAGGAACGTAGCATTTCGGAATCCAAAATTCAGTTCACTGTAGCAGCGGGCCGCTATGACCATGCTTGTCTGATAGTAGACATTATATAAAAAATCGCATTGATATGATCCACTCTCGCAATGAGGCAAGCAAGAGGAATTTTTTTTTAATTTGGAAAATGCATCGATCTCGAGATGATGTTGCCTTCATTTGGTGAATACCGAGTTTAAATCAACGGTGTGACCTTCTTTTCTACTATTTTACAGCTCATATTTACTCACATTTAACAAAGCAGCATGATGGAGTTTCTCTCTACTTCCGTAGTAATTACTTCCTTTGCCAACTTCCTCGCGCCCAATGCTGTGAATAGTGGCGTTAATTCTAGGCGACTAAGGCAACTAAATAAAGCAATTTCAATTAATCGTGTCCTTCTATTCTAGTTCCGAGCAAATTCTGTAATTTCTGAGTCATTATTCATCCTTCCCATGAAAGCCGCACGGTGGAGTAATCAAGTAAATGTCTTTTTACCATACTATCCTTTGTGTTGCTTCATGTCTGTTTCCTTCCTACAGACAAATTAGTTCAGAAGTTTAGTTTATCAAGCTTCAATTTTGTTTCAATACACTAGGTGCAAAGAGCGAAACACCTCAGTGACATTACAAAATTATGACATCAAAAATTCTGCAGACTGGAAAAACTGCAATTCTGCACATAAGATGCGCTACGCAATGCGAGTCGTTCTATTTTTCATCAGTCAAACCGAAACATAAAATCCAGCGCGACGGACAATTTCCGTCAAAAGTGCGAGGCAAAACCTACATCGTCAACACTTTTGCAGTGAGGACCTCTCCAAAAAAGTCATTCCAGGAAAGCAGATGAGTGTAGGTGTGAAATGAGTGGGATATGAGATGAAGTACATAGCGTGAGAAGAGCTGCCGTTGCTGAGTGGAGGTCTGCGTCCATCATGCCGTGATCACACAGCTCGAGACCCAGCTCGCATAACACGAACACAGGATTGATGTTTACATTCCGTCCTAATTGGATGAGCTTCAGAATGGGCAATTACAGGGCTATGGGCCCCCGTTTGTCGGTAGCACTTGACCCTCTCGGACACGAGCTCTTGTTTGGACACTCGCGTGTACATCATAAATTTAAAAATTGTTCGCTGTCGGAACAGTTTTTCTGTGACCTCAAACGATGCTAGGATTGAAACAATTGACCGCTGAAATCCTCTACAGCACAAGTGCTGGTTAACACGTAAGCCATCTATAATTATTAAAATATTCATCAAACGACGACTCGACATTTTCCTAAAACTTTTGAACACTTTTTCGACAGTACACTGAACCAAAGCGACTCTTCGCAGGTAAACCTATTTCCTGAACTTAACGCTTTTTAAATGGATTAAAACACTACTCAAAGTTTCGAGGTGAACCCTTTAACGTCCACATTTTGTACTCATATTAGCGTCATCACAACCACCACCATTAAACTGGCACCGGCATCATGTAGTCACCAGCATCACAACGAGGAAGTGACTGCCACTCGACAATGAACTTCAAAGAACACATTAGGGCACAACTTTCACAAAATATATTAGAGCTGTTTATGAAAGTGGATTTTGAAATCCAATTTGACAGTAAAGGGTCAACACGTAACTCCATCGTTTGACTTCCAGACTGATGAGCAACACGGAGATGAGTTACATACTCGACATGAAAAGCTTGCCACTTGTTTATTTACGGCGAGCTGAGTTCTTTACAACGATCAGGGCACTGATCAGGCAATTTGTAATCGAAGTAAATTGTTCAATTTGATTGATGTTTTGAGCTGCTGTCATACTACATTTATACCTAATTCATGATGCAAAAAGATAAATACTCCGGAGTGCGCTGAATGAAACTGACAGACCATGAACTTATCTTTTGGAAGGTAAACATTAAACAGAAGCTAGCATAGACGTATTAGTAGTACACGAAAGATATTTTTAGTATCAGCAGATGCCCTAAAATTGTTAGAGGCAATGAAAATACTCATCTTATATATATCAGTGACTTACTGGAAAATTTGAGTAAGAAGTTTAAGCAATGAATATTCAACAATTCAAGCATGCCCGTAATCGAATAGGACGCTGAGGCGCAAGATAGACTATCTAATTTTTAGACTTATACCTCGAGTGTAATTGTAGTTAATTCATTTGATCCGTTCAATAATGAATGAGAAAAATAATCAGCGTTGTTTCGCATACATTTCAACAAAATAAAAAACACTGAAAATGAGCTCCAGGACACAGAAACACAACACACAGCACGAACTCCAGTGAAATAAAGACTAAGGAAGACCAAAAACAAACAATGGAGAGTCAAAATTCAAACCCGTGGAAAACAAACTCGTCGAGTTTCATTCGGAGAAACAAGGAGCATGTGATCGCAAAGAAACTCCAAAGGGAAGAAAGAGTGAGGCGCTCGCGGGCAAATCCTCTCTGCAATGTGATTGAAGTTCAGAAAAATACGAAAGCAACCGCTGCTGTTGCCGCCGTCGGAACTGCTCGCTTCCTGCGGACCGAAGTAATCAAGGGAATTGAAGCGGGATGATGCGGGTACAGCAGTGGTTCTTAACCTGGGTTCGATCGAACCCCAGGGGTTCGGTGAGTCGAACCGCTTATTTCGGCATGGTACAGTTTGTGCACTAATACAGCACATAGTTATGTACAGATGTTTCGAATTTAAAGAAGAAAAAACACGTTTTATTTTTCCAACAACGAAGGGTCCGCTTAATACATGTATGGAACTTGTGGGGTTCAGCACCTTCGACAAGAACCACTGCGGTAGAGAGACAAAAGTTGGAATATCTCCGGCTTGTGTTCATAGCACACGCTCACCCCATGGTACACAGGATACTACGATAGAAGAAACAAGATCGAGTCATTTCTATGGGGGAATACACCTCCTCTTGTTCGCCTAGCCAATAGAACGACTTTATTTCAAACAAACTATGACGTCACCATTGCGGTATGTCGTTGGGCCAATAGTGGCGCCAGATTTGGCGCTAGCAGTGTTGCCAGATGCAATATAAGCGCAGCTAGTAGCTGCCATGACGCCATCATTGCCGCACGATCGATGAAAAAAAAGACTGGTTTGACCCTACCTTGATCTTCTACCGTGCTGAATACCCTCGTGATCAGGCACGCATGTCCCCGCCCTTCTTTCTGCCAACTAAAATAGATGTGGAGGGAGCGCGATCGCCATCAAGCACCGGATCTCGACCACCGTATTTTATGGGGCCCTGAATTTCAATTTTTTATTGAATGAAGCGACGTTAGGCACCGTAAGATGGATATCCACAGCCATGCAGTTCAGGCGGCAGTGGGGGAGGGAAAGATTTTATTGGGGTACACAGAGAGTGGATCTGCATCAGCACAACGGAGAGGAACAAATACGCTCGTCCATAGAGCGACCTAGAAATTGCTCTGTTAAAAAATGCGAACAAATCAATCAAGTCTTTGGCATAGGAGTGTTTAACTACATTACTTGAAGATTGAATCAGATGTTAGTCTAAGCTTCCTTAGGCGTTCCAAAAAGAGGAAGGATGAAGGCACTATGTAGTACACAGTGAAGGGAACGTGGAATCTATGTACAAGGTGCATAGAAACAGTTGAGAAATAAGTTCATGAGATTTAAGTTGAAGAATAAAAAAGAAGGTGCAGAAAAACAGAACAGCAGTGAACCAAAAAAAGGTGATCCCTACCAAAACAAAAAACATTTCAACATAAAGAAGACCTACATAACAATCAGCTCGGGACCTCACATTTTCACCCACGGAGAGCTAATTCCCATGCATACAATAGTTGAATATCCCTAAGGGATTACTTAGAAACTTAGCATAATTTGGAAAAATCTTAGTGTACGAAGAAAAATAAATATTAAAATGTATCCGAGTTTCATTGCGATAAAACCGATGAATTATGAAATGCATTGTCACGGAACATGCACCTCTAATTTAGCAAATTTTCCTAAATTTGAATTACACCAAATAAAAGAGGCCCAATTAATAGCAATCAACTTTCCAACCTATTCCAACAAAGTATCTTATATAACGCAGGTGTTTTTGCTTTAGCCAAGAATTACGGTCAAATCCACGTACGAAATACAAAGCCTAGCCCCACATATCGAGGGATTCTCTTGCACCGCAATGCGAACAAATAACACAGTAAATTAATGACATATACGAGCTCTACACCCGTACGAGCGTAGCTTGTTTTATCAACCTGACATCCACAATAAAATGGTATGATTTACAAGAATGCTGGCGTCAGCACTAACTTCCTGCAATAATGAAAGCTACACTTGAGATTCTTACGAGACTAGGGAAATTCCGCATCAACATGGAGTTCTGTAGATAACAAACACGAGGGAACGATAAAATGTGAAAATATAAAAATATTCAGCGCACGAATTGATTATTAATGAACTTATACTCCATGTGATTACGGAAAGGTGCACAATTTTAGAGCTAGTTTTTAATCAACAGAAACTCAAAAATTATATTTTGAGGTCTGACAGTCTAGTACAAATAAAACGAAACAATTTTATTCAAACTAAAGAAAGGCTTACCTATTTTCAGCTCGGGACCTCGCATCTCTTCTGTAACGTATTGACGAGGTAAAATTTGCAAGAAAATTTCAACTCTCACGATAATTGCAGTAGAAAAAAGTATTTGAACATATTCTTCGAACTACTTGGAAAAAGATGACATATTTTACAGCAGGGCATAGCAGGGTAGGCTGAAAATCCTGCGTCAGTGTCACCAATTGTCAGGGGCATATTTCGTGAGAGACGCAGACTGAATAGAAAATGGGTCTGAGCAGTAATATAACACAGCTGAATCGCATTAATTTACAAACATACAAGACCTACACGAAGACCTGAATAGCAGCACGAGTACACAACACCAGGAACGTGACGCTGAATTAAGCAGAGCACGGAGGCAACATTAAACTGTCACAAAGTAAACTGCGGTGTGATCAACAGCACGCACGGTTCGATTTACCATTGATTAGCTCATTTCTAATTCACTCGCTTTTCTGAACGTTTCGGTTGAAGGCTTTAGAAATTTTACGAGACATCACTCGATAACAGCAAAAACTATTCCAGGTTTTGGCTACGGTAAGGATCAACGGACACAAGTACTCTTCCTTACCTTAAAGAAAATATTCGAGAAGTTCGATAAACATGGAAATTTACCATCATTTTCAAAGTTTAAATTTTTGCAAAATATTCATAAGGCTGCTTTGTCGCGCCCGTTCTTTCATTTACTAGGAATTTATCTTTCAGATAAGATAAAAGAACGCTCCCTCGCATGTAACTTCAATAATTCTTAACCAACAAATTAGCGCATAAGGACAAAAACTGATAAAAAGCGATCTCTGCTTTCATTTACGAGGAATTCATCTTTAAGGTACGAAGGAAGAACGCTCCCTCACACCAACTTCAGCAAACGTCTCGACCAACAAATTAGCATAGCAGCAAGAGCTGATAAAAAGCGGTCGCGAGTAGCGGTGAAGCGGCAGCACGTCGAGGACATGATAGAGAGGCCTCCCAATGACGCTAATGAGCACTGCCGTAAGTCGGCCAAGGCGCCCCAGCCGGCAAGCGCAATAAAATTACGCATCAAAACGAGAACAGTACAGGAAGTTCGAAATAAACGCCTCAATGCTGCGCACACTAGCTTCAAAAGTGAAGAAAAGCTGGTTGCAAGGAACAATTTTCAGTGGGAGATATTAGTGGCGTGGGAGTCTCGTACTTACAATGGAATAGAAAACGGACATTTATGCTGGCATCGATGAGAGCCGCGAGCACGTCGGTCACACGCTGTCAACTCTAGTGTGAATGAGGACAAAAAAGAAACATGCTCTTTAATGAAACGAACTTGGAATACGAAGGCCTCTCGTCAAGTTTCGCCGATGCTGCAGCGAGCAGCTACGAATGACTAATAAATTTAAAACCGTCAAACGCAGAAAAAAGCCTATTAGAGTTAACGTAAATGCAAACGTTCGGCAGCGGCAGATTCGCGAACAATGTGAAAACAACAAATTACTGTCGAATAAAATCACCGTAGGCTTTCTATCTTGCACAGCAAATTTGTGAAGGAAAAAACCTTAGTATTATGTACCTAGGTAAACGCTACCAACCATCACCGAGCATAATAACGGAAGGAGACGATAACGAGAGATATCCCAGGCCCAAAAGGAAACAGAGAAAGCAATGCAAATGAGCCTAGAATCCCTTCCGTCAGCATGAACATCGCATCTAAAGCCCACGGCTGTGCAAGGCAGCGTCGGTTGCATTGCAGCATTTTACAGAGCTAAAAACACAACATTCCTTGCAGGGATGCAAATTACTCCTATGGTATTTCTAACGAACAAGTCAAGGACATGAACGAGTATAGAAGCAAGATACATTTGCTTTGAAACTACAGGGTATTTGCGGATCTACTCGTCGGCAAGCAAAATGTGAAGTAAGATGAAGAACACGCGTAGCGCAGCTGTTTGAAAAGGATTAACGTCTTTGGTATTTTGCAGAGCACGTAGCCGCTCCGGAGTATACGTACAATGTAAATCTCAAGCATCGCACAGAAAAAATGTTTTCAAATTTCCTCATCGTTATAAGTAGAGTGATTCATTACAGGGCCCAGAAATGTAGTTTCTTTTTTCTTCATAATGCCAGAGCAAATTTTATATCTTCTACAAGAAATGTTTCAACAGAGCAGACAAAACAACACACCGTGATGGAACGAGTCTCACGCAATATCGAATAGCCAGGAAGAGCAAAATGAAACCTGGTAAAATGCAATACCAAAAAAAGGTAGAGGGTGCAGTAGAATTCAATCCAATTCAATTCAACGCAGAGCTAAAAGTTTTCGACAGTAAAATAAGAATTCTTAACAATAGCACAAAGAAACGTGAGCACCAGAAAGCTAGAAACGAAAAGGGATATTTGTAGAAAGAAATGTAACTGAAAACCAATGTATAAAAAAAATGAAACGATCAAATAAAGGAAAGGAAACAATTTACCTTAAGATACAAACGATCAAATAAGGAATATAAAATGATCAAATAGGGCATATAAAATAATCGAATAGAGAATATAAAATAATCAAATAGAGAATTTAAAATTTTCAAATATAGAATATGAAATGAACATAGCATATAAAACGACCAAATATGTGAAATGAAATACCCCAAAACAACAAGTGAAAGATTAGATTAGATTATAAGTTAGTTTAAGCCTCCCTAACCGCTGCAAAAATAGAGCGTATCGAAGAGAGGAAGGAGGAAGGCACCATTTAGTATGGAGATAAGAAAATGAGGAATCTATGCAGAAAGGGCATAGAAACAGTAAGATGGGAAAGAAGTTCATGAAATAAGATGAAAGTTGAAGAAGAAAGTCAGAGGTGCTGAAAAACAGGACAGTAGTGAACCGAAAAAATGTGGTCCTTAACATAACAAAAAACATTTTATTTCAACAAAAAGAAGGCCTACCTAACTCTCAGCTCGGGCCCTCACATTTTTCCCCTGGGAGCGCTAATTCCCATAGATACAATACTTGTATCCCCCTGAGGGGGGGACAAAAAGTGAAATTATCAAACATAAGTTTGTAGATAAAATACAAGAAAGAGAAGCGAACAGATAGTGAGCGCCAGAAGAACTCAACAAAAACGAATGACATAAGCACACAGAAACGACAAACACCAGGAATTTGGTGGGCAAAGTAGCACGCATTGCTGTGGCGGCAACAGAAGAAACACGAACACAAAAAACGTAGGAGAAGAAATTAAGAGAAGAGTAGGAGTGAGCGCGTAGAGAATAAGAGAAACACATTGAGGGAGGGAAGGTAGGAGGGAGGGAAGTGGAGGGAGGGCAGTGGAGGGAGCGGCATTGGGGGAGCCCCGAGATGGAATCAATACAAGCACCACAGCATTCCCTCGCCTACCCCCTACCCTCGCTCAGGCCACCCTCATCCAGTCCCTCGCTGAGTGCGAGGGGAGACTACCTCGGGAGAGCGCCAACGGAGAGACCGAACTTACACCGCGCACTCAAACACCCTCGAAATGGAAAGCTTGGAAGCAGCATAATTACTTTTCGGTACAAAAGGGCCGCACTTGATGCTTACACAATCAAATCTTCAGGAGGAATTTTTAAGCTTGACGTACAATGCCATGTTCGAGATTTACCTTATTAATTAAACTAAACACGCGGAAATAAGATAAGCATCATATATGAATAATTTCTTTTAAACAGCGGTTTCGATTTTTGAAAATATCGCGTAGGAATAGTGTAAAATAACCGAAGTAAAATACTGCCACTTTCAAATCATCCATGCAATAATAAACAGGAATTTTATTTGAATGGACCCATAATTCAGCTCAACACACAATTGAATCCGCTTTTGCTGTTTACTTGCTTAATATTTTTGTTTTCGAACTTCGGAACATTGCCTTTTGAATAAAAATATGCATCTTTACATATAGAAATGTCTTCGATAATTTGCCACTCAATTCCAATGTAAGACAAATAATAATTCTATAAATACACAAAATGAAAATCGTATTAATTCTTCAAAAATTAATATTTTGGAAAAATTCTTCATAAATTAATATTTTTGGAAAAATTCTTCAAAAATTTATATTTTTGGAAAAATTCTTCAAAAATTTATATTTTTGGAAAAATTCTTCAAAAATTTATATTTTTGGAAAAATTCTTCAAAAATTTATATTTTTGGAAAAATTCTTCAAAAAATAATATTTTTGGAAAAATTCTTCAAAAATTAATATTTTTGGAAAAATTCTTCAAAAATTAATATTTTTGGAAAAATTCTTCAGAAATTAATATTTTTGGAAAAGAACTTGCCTTGAGAGTCCTCGAGGCAGCGCTGAGCACAGCAGCAACTCCAACGTAAATGGCAAAAGCTAACTCCAATGTTACTGCTCATAAAATTCTGAACTGAAAATATCCCTTTTTGCTGGCCCAAAGAGAACAGATTTTATCATGTTAGTATAGGATTCTATTATTCACAACAACATGAACCAGTAAAAAAGAAAGAACCATTAAGTATGGAATGTAGGAGACGAAATATCTATGCGCAAGGTGTATTCTCACATACGATACACAGAGCAGAAAAACATCAAGTTAAGAAGGAAGAGGAAGAAAAGGCACAGAAGATAACAAAAAAAAGCTTGAAAACTGAAAGAAACTAAGTGGGCACGATAGATAGAAATCTCGAAGGAAGCATGAAAACTGAAAGAAGTCAAGCGGGTATGATAGATAGATATCCCGAAGGTCTATCTCAGCTGAGGTAACACAAAACCGCCAGGGTTCGCCAGTCCCCATAGCATAGGATAGATGAATCTGAACCTAATCCCTGTCTATCCTAATCTTTGAACCCTAATAAGGTAGATGAGCCTGAAGGGTTGAGAGAACAAAACCTGGGAGTTTACCACGATGGTGCGGTCATCACGATTGACAATATTCAGGCAAGGCTACACAACAAAGCTCCACTTGAGATGAAGCCAAGTTAGGCCTTTGAGGAGATCGCCCAGGCAATCTGTGCACTTCCACTCGGTTGGCCAGAGGTGATGAGAAAATCGTAAAATCCCAACACAGAAATTGCACGATTCCACAAAACGAGAACTCCAACATATTGGGATTTTGAGACTAAAGATCCCGCGATAAGGTATTCTTTAATAAATTTCTCAGTATCTAGGCGTATTTAGTGCAGGAGGTAAGAGTGTTGCTAAAAGTTTCACAACAATTTCGGCTACAAATACGTTTTGAATGTAAATCGAACTAGATCACTTTAAGCATCAGGAAATGAACTCTATGCAAATCGTATCGGTGAAATGTCAATACTAAGTACGAAAGACACATCGATGCAGATGGACACTGACTAACAACGCATGAAGACATTTTAGCAGCTCAAACAGTTGCCAGGAGAGAGTAGTGCCGAAATTACCACCAGAGAAGATATCTCGAATGGTCACAGCGAGGATAGCCATTGTCGCCTCAAGTGTTCAAATGGGCTTCATGATTCATTAGAATCTTTGTTCAATTTAGCCAAATTTTACTTCAAAAGAGCCAACTTTGAAAGCTCTGGTAACAAAAACAACGCAGGCCACCAGTGTCCCAAGTGAAACGATCTCGAATGCGCCAGTAGAGGACAGATGCGTATGCTTTGTCCTCGTATGTTTTGTCTATCAATTAAGGGCTTTAATATTTAGCAATTTTAAAAACCAGCATGTTATACATTTCATGCATCAACTTTCTTGGAAATAAACGATTTTTCTATCCATCTTTCTTTCTGTCAGCCAAAACCCAACATGTTATACATTTCATGTATCAACTTTCTTGGATATAAACGATTTTTCTATCCATCTTCCTTTCTGTTAGCCGAAACCCAACATGTTAACATTTCATGCGCCAACTTTCTTGGATATAAACGATTTTTCATTTTGCCTTTCTTTCTGAGTGAGCGGAGGCCTAATGGCAGGACGAGAATATTAGAGGCGCTCGTTTGAAATATTCACGAGATCCCGGCCGCGAAGCGTCCCACCAGCTGCACGCACGCCCGATGCTCTAAACTCGCCGCCGCTGCTGCACCCAGAATATTCAACTTCACAAGCTGGAGACTCGAGAAAATTAGCGTCGTAAACTGGAGACCGTCGTAAGCCGAGATCTTTGTGAAACTAAAAAACCTTTTAAAAAGTACGACCTTATAGAGTCTCATAAGCTCTTAAAATGAACTCCAATTCTCTGGCAAGAACAAAATTTTAGAAGGTGGCACTTCATATGATAATCGTAACTCTCACTGAAAGCAAAACATTTTTTAGAGTTCTTAAAATAATAAGCTTTCACCTATTAATCATCAAAAATCTTCACCCTAGGACATTTCATTTCCGTATTATGCCTGTTAATATTTGTTTTACAGGGAAACAAAGATTGAGTATTTGAAAGTTAACTATTTTCGCCGCTTTCAAAATTCAACGGCAGTCGAAACTTTCAGGAACGATACGCTTCGTAAAAAACCGCTATTTATTAGCTTCACGTGAAACAAGGAAACAACCTGGAAAACAGCGACGTATAACTCAAATTAGGAAAGGCAGGTTCCCATCTCGGGAGGCCTACAAGAAACCTGGGATTCAGGTCAAGCTAACACTTAAATGCAGCAATAAGAGAGACGTACGAGGTCAAGGAAGCTAAAAAGTGCGCACAAGCAAAATAGCGGCTCGGGCGCAAATTGCGCAATTCATACCAACAAATTGCGGAAGCTCTGCTACCAAGAAAAAAAGAAAGAGAGCGCGGACTTTCTTCCCGGAGAAAATGGATTTGAGTTGCGCGCGTCTTTGAGAAGCCTGACAAAGTAGTCCATGGACGGAAGGGCTGAGATTAATTAATTACACAGCGCTGCCAAATTACACAAGAGGTACGTGTTGCATCACCGAGCTACATGAGCGCCTTCAACGAGTTAAATTCTGTCCAAGAGACCTGTTCTTTTCAAACTAAATAATGGCTAACTTTGGATAAAGTTAGATAGTAAATCTCAGACCAATAATAATTTCAGTGCCAAGAACTCACACAAAACGAGTACTTCATATAGAAAACCTAAAGATTACTAGAAAAATTCTCTTGGCATGTCTGACAAGATAAAATAAATTATAAGTTAGTTGAAGTCTTTCTGCCCATAACAAAGATGTTCTCATGAGAGGGAGGAGGATGCTACATTTAGCACGAAATTAGGGAAACAGGAGGAGTGTCCCCCACACCCTGCGTACAGAAACAGCCAGATAGGAAGTAGTTTATGAAACACGATAAAAATCCAACAGGAGAAATATGCGTGCTAAAATAAGGAGAGAGAACTCAAAAATATTATTAATAACAAAACAACTCTTCTATTTCAACAAAAAAAGCTTCCTCAACCATCAGCTCGGGTCATCACACTTTCCCGCTGCATACGCTGATCATCATACTCGTAGATCACACACACACAAATGTATCCTCTGAGGGGCCTTTCACACATTAGTTCTACAAAAAATGAGGGTTAGATTTTATTGAAACAAACCCCTAACGTACTCCAGAGTAATATTGGCCAACGTAATATACAAATATTTGTCCTTAACACATTCAAAGCCAGATACAGCACCACATAGTTACGACTGATGAGAAATTACCTCACTGATGATAGAAGCTACTCACAAAACAGCGAGGGTTATCATAGTCGTGGTGAGACAACAATGGCCTCACCGATACACTCAAATGCACGAGTTTTCAATACAATTCCGTTAATTTATTGAGGAGAGCAGCTCGCTTGTTTCATTAGAAGGGCCTGACATCCTCTCGACCGCCGCCACCACAACACAATTGGGGACAGTAAGAAAAGATCGGGCCTGGTCACGTGCTCTACAAGCAATAAAAGCTAACATGGCATTTGGAGGCGGCTATTTTCCTCTCTCGGAGCAACATTATGAGCGCACACGCCTGGCGTCTCAAGCATTTTCAAATACGGGAAAATGCCTTAAAGTCATAAAACCACATACACAAAAAAAGCGTACCAGATCACATTTATATCACATTTATCCTCACAATGAGGGTTATTTGCCGTGTTTCTGCTATGGTTGTAACTGAAGGAAGCATTTATGGTTTCTACATCAATTTAAATGGTAGGCAAATTTAAGCGTAACAAGTTTTAGAGTGATTAACTTCCTGTCGAATTTATCCTTGCGTCATATCAAAAAGTCTACTATTGTACACCGGAAAAACGCTGTCACTCAAGATTACTTTCAGCATTCCCTAGAAATGTCAAGTAATGCTACTTTGTTATCGAACGAATAAACCTTCATATTAAGAAACAAGTCTGTATCTAATTCTACAAACGAAGCACAGCGTGAAGAAGACAGAACCAAAAAATAACTAAGGCCTTTGAGAAGGAAGGCATCTCGTTCACTTCAAACAATAGGAGACCTCGACAACGATTTCGCACCGTGTTTTTCCACGTGATTTCATCAGCTGCACCGATACAAATACAGAAATTGTTATCACAACCATAAAATTAAAACGGACTGGAAGGCAAGGCTATGACGGGAGGTCCATTTTGCAGACGCTGGGCATGCGTGACGCAAGCCACAAACGCACTTGCGCGGCTGGTTTCTAGCATGTCATTTACGAAATATGCAAGTTCCTATGTAAATGTGCTCTTTATGTCAGTAGGCACTTATTCAGTTTTTATTGGTTTCTTTAAGCCTACCCTCACAGGTTTTATATATAATCCATGGAATTCCAAATTATGTTTAAATTCCTTCCATGCAGCAAAAGCTAGGTATTCATAGAAGGTGTTGGTTTTACGTGGCACTAATGAGCACAGTAAGGGCAAGTAAAATCTCAAGAAAAATATTCTGCGTTCAATGGACCCTTGAAATTGTAAACAATCCCTTCATTCTCAACAGCTTGGAGCGAACAAGCAGATGTCTCACGAGAGGATCATTATAATTTTGCGAAGAGCTACAAAAAATGCATTTCGTTGCGATGTTTTGGATGCGTAACTTTTGCCCTTGTGTTGTGATGTTCAAAGAGCAGCACAAGGCTGTTCAACTCTGAATTTTTAGCAAGGAAATAAAAAGATTATTTTGGTTCGTTACATACGGCTTCCGCGTTCAAGATCCGAACTTGAGATAATACATCCGAGACCATCGAAAAAATCTGGAGGTACACAAGAGTTCATGCGCTACACAACTTCAGACCTTCACATCAAAATTCGGATAAAAAAAATACAAGATCTATGAGAACTAATTAAACATACTTTGATGAAGTTCACTGAAGTTACGAATGAAACTATTAAAAAAGGCCAAACACAAAAAATGTAAGATCTACGGAAACTAATTAAAGATATTCTGAAGTTCATTGAAGTTATGAATAGCTACTCGTATTTTGAGCGCGCGCACTGCGTTGTAAGTACTGGAGATCACATAATCAAAAACGGTTAGAAAATTTTCATTTCTTCCCGCGCTTCTCACCTGCCTTCGGAATTGCAATGACCAAGTTGGACGGCGAGACGTGAATGAACCAATCAAGCATGAAATTATAAGCGTTTCAAGTGATCAGACTTCACAGCTACAGATGAAGTTCGCACTAACTCAAAGAATGTGAGAACGAACTGGAAACTTCGCGAATCATTTTTCGTTCCATGTCTGGCTAAGCATCGGCACACTACACATCTGGCTAAGCATCGGCACAATTTTGAGACACTAGAACCACTTACACAAACACTAGGCATAAAAATACCTCACCGTTAGTTAACGGGGCACACCTAAACAATTAACATCAACTCCACACATGACGTGCGATATCGTTGGAGGGCAGAGCAAAACAGGTGGCATTCACAAACAACGCCTAACCAAAGCAAGTCATAAAAACAAATTTTGACTGACAATTTCCGTTGGCGTTCTAATCAGGCCAAACACGCGCATTTTTTAATGATAAATGCCAAACACACGCATTGCGAAGACACGATAAAGAGACCAATGCACGCACTGGGCGCACCAGCAACCAGGGTCCGATTCGGATGTTCTGTCATCACGCATGCGCAACTCTTCTTGCAAAAGTCACGTTAATCTCGGATTCAAAGGCCCTAAGCTCGGATTCACGGCCCAAAAGCTCTTCTTTTGCTTACCGGAGCCAAGAAATATCCAACTTTTAACCCACACGGTTTCTTCTTAGATGGAAAAAATTTCGCGCTTTTGCGCAAACGCTCTGAAATCCTGAGAGAAAGAAAAATGAATCAGATTTCCCCAGAGCTCAAACACAAAAAACGAGACTCGCAAAAGAGTCGCCAGGTTCGTAACGCATACATGTGGAAGTAAAGAAACATCGTTCATAGAAGCACCTAACGTGCGATACTAAGGAAGGAAACGAGACGTTTGGCTTGCGTGAGGTAAGCAGGAGAACGGAGGATCGTTCATAGATGCAAAACCACTGGTGCAACTATAGCGTGAGGTATACCGCCATATATAGCCTACCCAGGTGCAGTTTGAGATGAACAAATTAAGTGCTTATCGCTAAATCAAAGACATGAAAATAAGTAATATCCACTAGTAACCTAACCTAGGGCCATAGTACTAGCTAGAGGTAGTAGATCTCATGCCATTGAGTGATAGAGCTCACGGTACAGCAGCACCAGACATACACCATCTCCAGGCGCTCTAATGCGCTGAAATAAATTAAAAAGCTTGAAATTGACTCGACCTCACGCAGTCGTGTTCTGGTCGCCACATAGCCCCACACAGAAGATCATTAGCAAAGAAAGAACTTTATGAATACGTTGCATCGCTTCACCACACAAAAATGCTCACACTTAATGAGAGGCCATATTTCTTTTTGGAGTCATTGACCATTTTTCTTTGATACAAGGAAACCGTTCCTCTGATGTAATTCTTATCCGATGCTAAAAGCATCAATATCAACTGGAATGAAAAACACCGGTCTATTATTCCAACACTGAACACAATGAAGCAACTCGGGACAAAAGTTAATTACACAGAAGTTGTGAAAGGACGGGAGAGCAAAAAAATATTGAAACTAAGATTAAAAATAAGCGCTCATAATAAAATTTCATAAGCACAAAATGAAACAACAAACGTAAGGGTATCAATTGTACCAGAAGCGGTACTGACTGCACGGTCGTATCGGTCATCTTTCAACATTTCTGCAAACATAATTTGCGCGAATAATAGCGGTTTATAATGCGCATCTTATTCAACAGGATCTACAAGTGTCGGTAAAATACAGGTTTGATGTTAGTTTAAGCCTCCATAATACATAAAAAAATGTTCCGAAGAGAGGAAGGAGGAAGGCATCATTTAGTACGGAGATATGGGAACGCAGAATCCATGCTGAGGGGACATAGAAACATTAAGTTAATAAAAATGTTTATGAAACAAGACAAAAATTGAAAAAGTAGTAGGCGCTGAAAAACGAGACAGCAGTGAACCGGAAAAAGTGGTCTTTGACATAACAAAAAAAAAATTCTATTTCTATAAAAAGAAGGCCTACCTAACCATTAGCTCGGGACCTCACATGATACCCCTGGGAGCGCTAATTCCCATCGATACAATAGTAGTATCGCCCTGAGGGTACAGTGAACCTAAAAAAGGTGATCCTTGACATGACAAAAAACCTTTCAACAAAAATAAGGCCTACCTAACTCTCAGCTCGGGCATCGGTAAACACAATATCGCACGAGGAGCGGCACGTGTACAGGAGTATTTTGAGCGCACGATCACGGCAACGGCCTTAATCCATTCATCACACGTAGGAAAGCCTACAATGTGGGCCAAAATGTTAGCATCGTCGCCATGATACAAGACATCTCATTAAAATAGTGCGATCGCCAGGCAACAGAGTGCCATAAAAAATCTGGCGAGCAGAAATATTCAGAATCGTAATGACTGATAAAAATTCCTTAAAATATTGTAAAACAGAAGCGTGTCTTTATCTTCAGAAGTATGACGTTGGATGAAAATTATTTTGATGGTGTAATTACTTTACACGGCACGCGTGCGAACTGACTAGGCCCAATATGGGTAATTCGTCAAGCATATTGCACGAACAAAGCCCAGTCAAGAGACGAGCCACCGCAGTAAAACAGATTTACTGGACAGCGAAAACGCGTGTGAGCCGCACTTAGATACGGTAATACGGATTCAAACTTGATAGGAAATTAGCGCAGCCTCGACGCTAAGCCTCAGCACGCCCAGGGCGCAACTACTGCATGCAGCTGCCGAGCAAGTAATGACCAGCAAATAGGGCTTGCTTTAATTAAAGCGCTTAGGAGGGCGTTCTTGTGAAACGAAGATGTGAACAAAAAATAGACTTAAATCTAGAAGAAGATTCACAAAAACAAGAAGACTTAAACCAAAGAGAAGACACACCAGAAAGAAGACTCACAAAAAGATTATTATTATTATTATATAAGAAAGTTTTGGCCTCCCTTAACCACGACAAAGATGTTCCAAGAGAGGAAAGAGGAAGGCAACATTTAGTATGGAGTTGAGGGAACACGGAATCTATGCACAAGGTGCACAGAAACAGTAAGCTAGGATTCGTTCATGAAACAAGAAAAAAGTTGAAGAAGAAAGTAGTAGGTGCTGAAAAACAGGACAGCAGTGAACCGAAAAAAGATGGTCCGTAACAAAACAAAAACCTATTTTATTACAACAAAAAGGAAGCCTACCTAACCTTTAGCTCGGGCCCTCACATGGTTCCGCTGGGAGCGCTAATTCCCATAGATAAAATAGTTGTATCCCCCTGAGAGGCTCACAAAAAGAATAGTAAGACACACCGAGAAGACTCAAGCCAAGAAGCAGACATCAAAGATGTCAGCTTAATGAAAGCCTAAAACAATGAAACAAAGAAAAAACTGTTGTGAAGTTTTTGTATTCTTTTTTTAATTTTACTCAAAGATATCCTTCGGTAAAAATGTAAGGCAAGCCTGAATTAAAGTTGCAAAAAAATTGGCTATCACCTTGCTAAAAATGTTACGCCCACATCTACACCCACGGAGAGCATGTGCAACCTCGCCGGGGTTTTTTCGACATATCAAATGAAATACGACATGAAAGTTTTCATATTGATATTTGGTCATGAGGAACACGCAAGATCTGGTCACCACGCACGGTTGCCAGGCGTTGAACACTAAGCTCATTGATGTGGATAATAACAAGCGATTTTTATTTTGAGCAATTCAAAATTTACAGTCAAAATTAATGCATATCTGTTTTAATTCTTGACTTATAATGTTCAGCACGGTTTTCCGTTGTATATACACACAATGATTGAGTCAAACCCTGCCTCCACTCCCAGATGCAAGCACACATTTATTGGAAAACCAATCTTAGAGACGGAATGGAACACTAACCTACGCATGACAAAGAGAAGAACTTTATTTTCATGAAACATAGTCACGTTTAACGGACTCCAGGCCACCACAAGCATTGATCTTCCCGGAGATATTCATCGCAGAACCTCAACGGTAGACTGCTAAAATAATCCAGTGAATGCTATTTCACATCATCATCCAGTAATCCATCAATATCATTTTATGCATACAAAATTTTTTGACTGAAAATGACAAGTCAATGGTTACACCTAACACCTTCGCTATCCAAGAGCTGGAGCCGCCGCACCCTTTTGCGCATTTAAGTTTTCAATCCTAAATAAAGAAGATTACGGCTAGCACTACAATAGTCAATCCGTTGAATTGGTCTCGAGTTCATTAGATCCAGTCGTTTTGAAGTCCACGGAACGCATTCACACCCTCCAAAATTAACCAAATCCTCAGAGTTCAAGCTGTGCGACCCCCTTTACTCAGGTCTAATCCTGTTGGAAGACTTTGCTTCCAATTGGAATATGCCATCAAAATTCAATCGCGTTATAACACTGATGAAATTTCTTTACCCTCAAGCGGGAGGGTGGCTCACGCTAGACAGACGCTGCTTCCGCAAAAAAATGAAGATGACAAAAACCAGTTGTCTCTAGAAGCTGAGACAAATATACACTCGCTCCCAAAATTGAACCTCGTGCTTAGATGCAATGAGTTCACGCATACGGACGACAGAAACTTGTTAGAGACACACTTAGTCTGGATATTATTTGGTCTCGGCATATGCTGAAGGCCAAATATCCACAACAAATATAGGTACAGATATAAGTTCTCTAAAACCACAGCAAATCAATACTGTAAATACTTACATACTCTACTGACTGTTCTTGAACCCGTGCAAATAATTATGAGAATAATCTAGCAACAATGATTTGAAATAGAGACAAACAACAGGAACCACTTGTACGGCAATAATTTTTTCCAGCGCACGACCATATTCTTTAAAATTCTCCCACACTAAGTTTCAAAAGCCAGCTCTTTAATTGCTCGGCAAAGACATTTGGCAGCGCAAACACTTGCCAGTCTTCAGAGGTAACACATGCCCCAGACGCAACCGAAATGCCGAAATGTCCCCTAGTGTAAACATGCCTTTAAGAAGAAGCCTCTCAGCACCAAATCCTTCCCAATATTATGGCGTTATCATGCAACTTCAATTCTGTACCTGGAGCACATAAAAAAGATTTATTCAATCCCCTCTCGGGACGCTAAGCATCAAATCAATCTCATCTAACATCCACAAGAAAGTCTGTCAGCAACGCCATACCTCATGGCAGCCCCGGAAAGGAAAGCAGAAACCTAAATTTGACTCCTGATCCTGCCAAGTAAGCTCCTTGGCATGGAATCTTCCGAGACCTAAAATCGTAATCCAATCGTGTTATGGGCGCGCAATAATGAATGGGACTAAACTGACGCAGGTCCGGGGCGGGGCACGGGCACCTAAAGGCGGGTTGCCAGAGTGGCCTTCTCCTCGCACAATTGTTAAATTCGAGCTAATTTATTCAGAACACGTTGCTCGCGTATTGGGACATCTGCGCCTCAATAGGTAAATTGCTCATTAACGCACCGGTATCCATGAACGACATTTCATCGTTTTGCAATATTTTAAAAACATAACTGCTATCATACGAGGTGAAATGCTGCTATCTTGCATTTGTTTTTCATATTTCTCAAGGACAAAAATATATTCGAGCAGTAAAGTCGATTTCCCAATTCAGTTACCTACAACCAAACCAACCGCTAATAACCGCAGAAACGCGGTGAACGTGTTTAAATGAGGCATAATTCAGGAACCTTCGCTACAACAGGCGCCAAATTAGGGCAATCCTGGCCAGAACAAAAGCTAAATTAAGCCTACCTTGGCCAGAACAAGTGCCAAATTTAGGCAATCCTGGCCAGCAAGGGCCAAATTTAGGCAATCCTGGCCAGAACAGGGGTCAAATTTAGGCAATCCTGGCCAGCAAGGGCCAAATTTAGGCAATACTGGCCAGAACAAGGGTCAAATTTAGGCAACCCTAGTTATAACAAAACCCAAATCAGGGCCATCCTGACCAGCACGAAGGCTAGTCTGGCAAGCCCGCCTAGGGGGCACAGCCATCAATCGCAATTCGGCCATAATCGCCCGCACGGCTGCCCAGATGAGCTGAGCCCGTGACGCAGGCACGCCTGCTTTGCTGACGTCACCCGGCACCCCCTCCACCCCTACTTCCTGCTCAGGCCCCTCCAGCCCCTCCCCATCCCCCTTCAGTCCCTCCTCGTCCCCCTTCAGTCCCTCCACGTCCCCCTTCAGTCCCTCCACGTCACCATTCAGTCCCTCCCCGTCTCCCTTCAACCCCTCCCCGTCCTCCTTCAATCCCTCCCCGTCCCTCTTCAGTCCCTACTGGTCCCTTTTCAGTCCCTCCCCGTCTCCCTTCAGTCCCTCCTCGTCCCCCTTCAGTCCCTCCCGCCCCCCTTCAGTCCCTCCCCGTCCCCCTTCAGTCTCTCCCCGTCCCCCTTCAGTCTCTCCCCGTCCCCCTTCAGTCCCTCCCCGTCCCCCTTCAGTCCCTCCCCTTCCCCCTTCAGTCCCTCCCCGTCCCCCTTCAGTCCCTCCCCGTCCCCCTTCAGTCCCTCCCCGTCCCCCTTCAGTCCCTCTCCGTCCCCCTTCAGTCCCTCTCCGTCCCCCTTCAGTCCCTCCTCGTCTCCCTTCAGTCCCTCCCCGTCCCCCTTCAGTCCCTCCCCGTCCCCCCTCAGTCCCTCCCCGTCCCCCCTCAGTCCCTACTCGTCCCTTTTCAGTCCCTTCAAAGCCCCTTCCGCCACCACCCATCAGAGCACCCAAGCTTCACAGAATTTCACTATGGATTATTATTATTACATAAGAAAGTTTTAGCCTCCCTTAACCACGACAAAGATGTTCCAAGAGAGGAAAGAGGAAGGCACCATTTAGTATGGAGTTGAGGGAACGCGGAATCTATGCACAAGGTGCACAGAAACGGTAAGCTAGGAAAGAAGTTCATGAAACAAGAAAAAAGTTGAAGAAGAAAGTAGTAGGTGCGGAAAAACAGGACAGCAGTGAACCGAAAAAAGATGGTCCGTAACAAAACAAAACCCTATTTTATTACAACAAAAAGGAAGCGTACCTAACCTTTAGCTCGGGCCCTCACATGGTTCCCCTGGGAGCGCTAATTCCCATAGATACAATAGTTGTATCCCCCTGAGGGGATTTCACTATGGAAGTCAAAATGCATGGTGGTCCCATAATTATCTAGCCTTGTTCTTCTTTACGATCGTACGGTAGTGTTCAACATGATGAATTGATCTCAAAAATAGTAAAACGAAAATTTATTGAAAGTTCTGTCACACGCATTCCCCACAAACTTCTTGAAACCCCAAGCGCAAAGCCAATTATGATGACACGACTAACACAGTAAAATCTCATAATTTAACACTTATACCACGCGAAAATATGAAAAATTGATGCGGTTTCTTCCTGAAAAAGCACGGTCAGCATAGGTTTCCTCGTAGATATTAAGGCCAATAATGGCAACACTGCTAAAGACGAGCGAAGCCCCCCCCCGCCCACAGGTGGGTGTGCTGCTGCAACCACCTTTGTGGCGTACGTCAAACTGCTCTTCCGAATCTAGGAATACTTGCAATGAATATACTTCAAAACCTGCAAATTAGATTTAATGTTAGTTTAAGCCTCCCCAACCGCAAAAAAAAAGCCTTTCGAAGAGAGGAAGGTACCATTTGGTACAGAAATAAAGGAACGCGGAATCTATGCAGAAGGGACGTCGAAAATTATTAGATTATTAGTTAGTTTAAGCCTCCCTATCCGCAACAAAGGCGATCCAAAGAGAGGAAGGAAGAAGGCACCATTTAGTATGGAGTTGAAAAAACGTGGAATCGATGCAGAAAGGGCACAGAAACAGAAAGCTAAGAAAGAAGTTCATGAAACAAGAAAAAGTTGAAGAAGAAAGTAGTATGTACTGAAAAACAGGACAGCAGTGAACCGAAAAAAGATGGTCCATTACAAAACAAACCCTATTCTATTTCAACAAAGAAGAAAGCCTACCTAACCTTTAGCTCAGGCCCTTACATAGTCCCCCTGGGAGCGCTAATTCCCATAGATACAATAGTTGTATCCCCCTGAGGGGGAAGGGACGTAGAAACAGTAAGTTAAGAAAGTAGTTCATGAAACAAGATAAAGTTGAAGAAGAAAGTAGTAGGTCCTGAAAAACGGGACAGCAGTGAACCGAAAAAAGCTGGACTTTATCTTTACATGAACAAAAAAATTATTTCAACAAAAATAAGGCCTACATAACTCGCAGCTCGGCAGCTCGTGCCCTCACACATTTTCCCCTGCGAGTGCTAATTACCCTGGATATAATAGTTGGATACCCCTGAGGGTTTAAAAATCTGCACTTATCGATCTCAGTCGTAGATTTGATTAGGAGTTAAATTCAAGTCTCCCTTACCACAACAAAGGTATTCCCAAGAAAGGAAAGAGAAAAGCACCATGTAAACGCACAGAATCCGAAGGATTAAAAGAAGTTTGTGAAACAAGATTGAATCGAGAGTAATATAAGCTAGAAAAACAAAGCGGGGAATAGAACAAATATGATTTATAAGAAAACAAAAACCTTTTCTATTAGTACAGATGAAAGTCAACCTAATTTCCCAGCTCAGGACCTCACGAGCTCTAATTCTCACAGACACAATAGTTGTAGTCCTTGATCGTAGCTAATCAAGATTATCAAGTCTTCCTTTCCTAAAACGTTAAGTTTTCCCTATTTGAGTTAAAGTCATACTAAGCTCATCCTTCCGGAGAACGCTCAAAATATAATCCTATGCGAAGCTAATTTCAAAAATAGGCTCATAAACACACGCCTTCCTCCTGCACGTGCAGCAGTGTCTCCCCTGTCAGGGAACTGCCAAAACTTGGCAAAATACCACTGTGCTACATTCGGGTGAGAAAACAGACGACACATGACGAGTGCTTTCAGAAAGAATGCAAAAAAGTAGGCATAACTTGAACATACACAGGAAACCTATACTTTGAACACCTTCAGCTTGCAAAACAATTGTAGCTTTATTGTTATAGTCAGTGTAGATGTTCACATCAGCTCAATACAGACCAAGAGGTAGTTGGTGATATAAAGATAATGCATCGAGTTCTAACTACATTTCACAGCTGGTACATGAGAATTAGATCTAAGTATCCGGATAACAGTTCTCTTATTTCATCCCCGAAAATGTTCCGACAGACACGCTCTTATGAAACAGAAGCTACACTTGCGTTCGAACGAAAAGCACTCAACGAAACGACCGTGCACCTTTGCAAGAAGAGGCTACACAAGTTCTGTGCAGAGCAACCAGGTTGGCTTTTCATCTTGCGCAAGGGATCAAATTTCGCCTATTTTCGTAGAGCAAACTCCTGCTATGAAGAGCACTCAGCGTCCGGCAGCCTTGCAGCACTGTGAGATATTGAGGACTCTTTAAAGCCAAAATTTTCGTACCCCTGCACAATTGCTATTTATTGGGAGCTTTTTATAGCTAAATTTGAATCAAATAAGATCAAATTTGACAGTTTTATCCTAAAGAAGATAATCTGAAAGCCTTTGAACGACGCACGTGCGCTGCCGTAACTTAGAAAGCAGACCTGCATCATGTCAGCTCAGAGAACACTTTGACTGCGGCGGGTAAAACTGAAGTTCAATATTGAACTCCTATTTTGAAGTCAATTGTAGTGAGCAATGCCGAAAATAGCAAACATTTACTCGATCGTGCCTTCATTCAACTCTACGTATTCATGAAATATGCGTTTGTGACTACTGGTCAGTCAGCAGCACTCTGAAAATTGTCTCCGTGTAGCAGCGGTGGCTCACGTCGCAGGTTAAGTGTTAAGGCTTTTCAGCAATCTATCCCTGCACGACACGTCAATGAGTGCTGTACTTCAACAGGCCAGCATGTCGTGTCGGTAGATCAGCATCTATGACACATTTCAACATTCTATCATTTGTGTCGTTAAGTATCATCAGTGTTCTTAGTCTTACGTGCGAGTAAAACTACCTACCAGCTTCCTTTTAAAGCACTCGTGACGCAACACGGACAACATTAGCTCAAGCATTACGAAACGATTTGCAGCTACTTACAGCGAGAGTCAGTATCTCGAAACTGGTTGCGTATCATAAACCCAAGTCAAAAACTAATGAAAATAAATTAAACCAGTTCTTTGACTCAATTTTTTATCGTGCATGATTCAACATTTTCCCAAGGCCGAATAATTCGACGAATGTGAAGAATATTTTTTATAACTTCAGCCTGGTTTTCCCATGCTACGTCACTATTTTTGTCCGAGAGAACAGCCGTTTCTTTCGCAACGGTCTCAGCACGCCAACCAACTGCTATCGGCCACCCAAAGGTTCAATGCCCAACTTGAACTAAATTATATTTCAATTTTCACTATTGAAATGGATAAAAGATTTACTGGATTGCGTCCTTACTTTCTTTTGAATCGTCATGCATGAAAATTAATTTGACCACCGGCAGGTCCAAGCGCAACAAATGAGTCAAACCTAGAAGAATAAAAATTACGAATCAAATCTAGAAGAATAAAATTTGATGGTATCAGGTGTGGGATGGTGTGTAAACCAAGCGAAGCGTCGGTCCTATAATGGTAGCGCTCCATTCATCCACTTATCTATAATAAGACATTATCCATCAGAACACAGCTAATAAGGAGGAGCTAATTATTACTCCATAAGTGAGTTCCCCGAGCCGACACGAATAGACATCAAAACTGTATATTTCATTGGAAGCCTTCGAGTGCATGCACTATTGCATTAGAAAATCGAATTTTACAATTACCTCTACGCCAACTAGAAATTTGAAGGGGATCATCAAAATAGAATTAGCATAACTTGAAATTTGAAGGAGTTTCATCAAAATGGTCGGACAAACACATGAAGAGTGGGTAGCAGCTCCTCGTTGCAACAGAAAATAAATAAATGAAACGGGTAAGAATTGCGTTAAAAAAACGTGCGGATGAACGCAGGCACGCGAGCTAGTGTCCTTCGCAGTACAGGATGTTGTAAAAACTGAGACAGCAGCAGCAGCAGCAGCAGAAGAAATCGGTACATATAATCTGCTTAAAAATACCGCACTCGAGAACGTAAAAGTTTATCGTTTTAAAGGAAAAACACGTACTCGAATGAGCCTCCAAACAAATACAACAAAATTAAATTCCTCTTGTTATCACCGAGTTGGGAGCGATACAAACAGTAATTACCAATAATTCTTATGCTGTTTTATAATAAAACATCTGCACGACCTTTAATACGACAAACTCACTTGAAAAGCGTCCAATATTGTGCTAGGACGTTGGTCACACCTTTACAGAGAGTGATGGCTTACGAAACGAGGGAAGCTGTAGTTGCAGGAGCAATCGCACGGAGATTTAAGTTTTTCCAGCTGCGAAACCACCCATCGATGGGTCGCTCAAAAATAATTAAACAATTTTTTTCAATACATGGTATTTAATTTACCCAGTCAATGTTTGCAATTTAAAAATTATTCAATAACTTCTGACTTTAAATTTGAGTTGGACATTGAACTTCAGATTAACCCATCGCAGTGAACGTGATAAGGAAGTTGCATTAGGCGCTCCAAGAAGGAGCGACTCCACCCTCACAATGACCAATACAGGACTAATGGCAAACGCCCTCAAAACTGAAAGAGAAGCTCTGTTCGTCTCCCACGCACGCAGTCGAGTCTCGCTGAGGTAAGAAGTCCTGTGGTCAAGAGCGAACGTTCATGCAGGGGAGCCTCGAAGTAAACCAAGGTCACTTGTTGTTGCAGGGACGGGTTGCTACATTGGCATTTCTTCAAGCCAAAATTCACAAACTTGGCTTTTTTTCAGATAACATTTAGCTGTTGATATCACTCCACGTCTTGAAAGCTGGAAAGATTGCAAGAAGAAAAGTCCATCAGGCAGAGTTATCCAGCTAAATGATTATTATGATGCTGAGTAGTCAAGACTCCGAGTGATTCACACATCCACCCTAGCAAAAATGTCAAATTCGATCATTTTGGTACTACGTTATGACGCTAATCAGGTAACACTGCAACAAGAAAAAGGCTCATCAGGCAACACAGCAACAAGCAAAAAAGCTCATCAGGCAAGACTGCAACAAGGCCATGACGGGGCTGGCTCTCCAGGGAGTGCGGGTTCAACACAAGTCCCGCGATCAGGTTCTCGTTACAGTTCTGACACACTCCGCATATCTTCTCGCCGTCATGAGAATAACACGGGACCCGAACGCGTCACCGCTATAATGTAGATGTTATATCCCTCCCGTGAAACTTCCTACGCGATTAGCAATACAAGTCTATTCAGCTCGCCAGGTTTATGATTGTAGGCGCGTCTAGTTCGTTTACGAGCTCCAGTTAACTACTAATTGAGTCATGAAATCTAAAGAATCTTACTTATATGGGGAGCGCTGAATCTTTCTGACGCACTCAGATGAGTCCATTCAGTGCGACGCTTGTAGAAATTAAAACCAGA
Organism: Morinoia aosen; assembly: GCA_030386875.1. NCBI lineage: Eukaryota > Metazoa > Arthropoda > Malacostraca > Amphipoda > Talitridae > Morinoia > Morinoia aosen. The sequence goes on from CM059574.1 coordinate 16,734,156, forward strand.
AATAAAAGGCATTTATATATATACAGGGCATCCCAAGAAACTTTACTCACTCCTTGAATGACCAGTACTCATGCATATTGTTTTGATGTAGGTGTGTATTGACGTAGATACAAGTATAATGAGTTAAACCAAAGTAAGAAACTTTAAATAGAAGAAAATTAAAGGTCATAAATGAAAACTTACTTGCACCTGAAACACAAACAATACATAGGTAACCGTAAGTAAAAGGAAGAATCATCGATTTTAGCTAATCAAATCTCCCTTTTTCAAAATGTATAGCAATACTTCCAAGAGTTTTGGGCATATCAAAGTCATCCTTCCGGAGAATGCTCAAAAGGTAATCATATACGATGCGAATCATTTATGATTTACATTTTTTAAACATTTTATTCCGCACATTTTTTTACAGTTTATGGCTGGTAACTTGACATCAAAGGAGAGGCCAGTCTCGACTGCGAGCTCATCACACATGTGGCGGCCGACGCGTCCAAATGTAGAACAAAGAACCGCTTCATACAAGGACGAGCCACAAAACAAGATAATGCTAAACAAACACAAGGAACACAGCAGGTAACACAACTACAGCCGCTCCTTATTCAAACTAACTTAATGAATCCAGGCACACGTTGCAAATTCGATGCTAATTTATTTCACACAAATAGGACGAATAATCAAAATTTCTACACTAAAGCTGCTCCGTACCCATGACGCACATTCGGATATAAAATCAATTGAACAAATAGAAAAGCATGAGGGAAATTGTGCATTTTTTAGAGAAATTGTGATGAATGATGACAGTGGGATTTCTAGAAATTCTAATCAATGAAGTTCTAAATATGAGACAAGCCGGCAACGTTGCTCATGTTTACACAAAACAAGACAGACGTCGGTAATTATCAGTCCATTACAATTGACGGCCAGCGCAGGCTTAGCGAGTTACAATACTGAGTTCCCATTGGTGCCTGAGGAAGTCAACGTATATCCACTCACAATAAATGAGAACACTTCAACTATCAAAAAGTCATTAACATTGCGCGAACACGCGACTATGGGCGTCCACTTGCAATAAATGAGAACACTTCAACTATCAAAAAGCATTAACACTGCGCGAACACGCGACTATGGGCGTCCACTTGCAATAAATGAGAACACTTCAACTATCAAAAAGCATTAACACTGCGCGAACACGCGGCTATGGGCGTCCACTTGCAATAAATGAGAACACTTCAACTATCAAAAAGTCATTAACACTGCGCGAACACGCGACTATGGGCGTCCACTTGCAATAAATGAGAACACTTCAACTATCAAAAAGCATTAACACTGCGCGAACACGCGACTATGGGCGTCCACTTGCAATAAATGAGAACACTTCAACTATCAAAAAGCATTAACACTGCGCGAACACGCGACTATGGGCGTCCACTTGCAATAAATGAGAACACTTCAACTATCAAAAAGTCATTAACACTGCGCGAACACGCGACTATGGGCGTCCACTTGCAATAAATGAGAACACTTCAACTATCAAAAAGCATTAACACTGCGCGAACACGCGACTATGGGCGTCCACTTGCAATAAATGAGAACACTTCAACTATCAAAAAGCATTAACACTGCGCGAACACGCGACTATGGGCGTCCACTTGCAATAAATGAGAACACTTCAACTATCAAAAATTCATTAATTATGTGCGAACACTGATGACTGTGGACGTGATTGAAATTTTATACTCGTACTTTGATGCCTGCGCGTGTTAGTGCCTGGCGGCATGGGATTTGAATGGTAACTAGAGTAAGGGCCAACCGGCTAGTTTTGAAACCGTATTTAACTCTAAAATATCCTTAAAGAAGTTCAACTATGAACACCACGATTCAAAGTACCATAATGAGGCTTATTTTTACACGGTAATTCAACGAAATGGTAATTCAGAGAAGAAAAAAATCGAGACAAAATAAACGGGGCCTTTCACCACGGAGTGGTCAGTAAATCAAGTAACTTAACGCTAAATTACTGGAAACAACATTTTTGCAATAGTAAGAACAACACTAGAAACCTAAATAGACCATCGTAAGAAAGAGTGCACACGCACACCTACATTTGTAGAGCCGGACGTCGAAGATAAGAGCGACATCGCGATAGCTCGATAACGACGGACAGACACCGACTCAGCACGTCTACCCACGCCTACACCGTCATCTTGCGCACGCTGCCGCGAGAGCTAACACATACCAGCATGCTAAGTCTACAAGCTCAAGACTTTGACCGCAACGTGCGCCACCAACGGCCACGAAGGGGATTTTCATAATGCTGCTGACCGACCAGCAGTCACAAACTCAATTTCTATAAATACTTGGTCAAAACTAAATTAAGGCTCGATTCAGTTAATGTTTGCTATTTTTCAACATTACGGACTAAAGTACTTAGACTTTGAGTTAAATATTGATCTTCAGTTTAACCGAACGCTGTCAACGTGTTAAGTCTACAAGCATACCCCGCACGCATGATCATATCATTTACCATTTGAGTACTCGTGACAAAGCCTTCATATGCGTAATGAACAGTTGACGGATTATTCGTAGAAAGAATCCACAATTGGATAACTCTAAAAATTCCTTCGAACACTGGCTACTATCACCCGACGAAACTTAACGCAATAACATTGAAACATACCAATATCCCCACAAGCATCCAAATAACGAAGAGAACCTGGACGAATTTTTCCACGCGTACAGAATTGCTCACAGCAGCGCCAGTTCTAAAAAATGCACGTACTCCCAACACGAGTTATTGCTGCCGGAGTTCCTCGATGTTCAAGGTTGATCGAACAGAGATAAAAAACAACTTCAAAAGAGATGCTATTCTTCATATTCCACAGGAGATTGGACTCTCGTACATCAGATCACTTACAAAGGTTGGTGAAGGAAGGAGCAGCGGCGCGTGCTTCATTCAACTTCAAGTGGATGAAATACGAGTAATTCTACTGCCTCCCATTTATGCTATCGTACCTGAATTGATATTAGAGGAGTAACCGAGGGACGACAAATGTGCACTTTGCCATTGAATCGGTCCAATTTCAATAGAATATTAATGAACAAATATACCACTCCATGCCTCGAGGAATTGACTAAAGGCCGAGACCTCGAGCAACGTCAGTGCATCTTCAGAAGAACTTCAGAGCTCACTGCGACTGTGAGTAAATTTAGAAACTGAACTCGATATCTCGGAATTACGAAGATACCTTTCCCTTTAAATGCTCCACCATCGGCAATGCTCAGCGAATACTGGGTTTTACATTTTTACGAAGCGATACTAGAAGTAACGCATTTAACAGTATTAAGAAGCTTAGTATGAAACTAACGATGCATAAATACTTGCACTAAATAGAAACGTTGCGAACACGCAAAATAAAACAATTTACAAAGGATTGTAGCGAAATAAAGCACGCGACAACATTCACGAGAAGATAGACATAGAAATCGTATTTTTCAAAGGAATTTATAATGAATGGTACGAGAGCGACTAAACAATTACAAGTGTCAGAAAAAAAAACGAGGATTAGATTAAATGTTAGTTTAAGCCTCCCAAACCGGTAAAAAAAAGCGTTGCAAAGAGAGAAAGGAGGAAGGCACCATTTAGTATGGAGAATAAGGGAACGCGGAGTCTATGCAGGAGCATAGAAACTATAATTTGAGAAAGAAGTTTATGAAACAAGATACAAGTTGGAAAAGAGAGTTGTAGGTGCTGAAAAACAGGACAGCAGTGAACCGAAAAAAGGTGGTCTTAAACATAACAAAAAAGACATTTTATTTCAATAAAAAGAAGGCGTACCTTACTCTCAGCTCGGGCCCTTACACATTTTCCTCCTGGGAGCGCCAATTCCCATAGATAAAATAGTTGTATCCCATTGAGGGGAATAATAACAAATCAAACGCGTCAGAAATACACGGAAATTAATGGCAGGCAATAGAACCTCAGAGAATTCGAGACTACACCACTGCTTTGAGTGTCACTACAAGGACAACGACTCTTTCACACGAGAGAAACACACACCAAGAACATAAAATTCAAAGACCAGAATTTAGCCTTATTATTATTATATAAGAAAGTTTTAGCCACCCTTAACCACGACAAAGAGTTTCCAAGAGAGAAAAGAGGAGGCGAGGCACCATTTAGTATGGAGTTGAGGGAACACGGAATCTATGCACAAGGTGCACAGGAACAGTAAGCTAGGAAAGAAGTTCATGAAACAAGAAAAAAGTTGAAGAAGAAAGTAGTAGGTGCTGAAAAACAGGACAGCAGTGAACCGAAAAAAGATGGTCCGTAACAAAACAAAAACCTATTTTATTACAACAAAAAAGAAGCCTACCTAACCTTTAGCTCGGGCCCTCACATGGTTCCCCTGGGAGCGCTAATTCCCAGAGATACAATAGTTGTATCCCCCTGAGGGGACCAGAATTTAGCAATGAAACTACTGCAGAAGATTCCAATCACCTTCCCTTTTAGAGTCGGTCAAGTCACGACTTTTCCTTCAGGATTTTCTTGAAGTTGAAGCGACCAGGCCCCGATCTGTGGTACTTTGAGCGTTATCTGGAGCACCAATGTCCAATTCAGACCAGCTCAAGTTATCAGGCGCGTTCGGTGACTCGGCTCTTCTTGATTACAGGTCTCCGCGAACCCTCAAAACTGACAGCAACTTCAAAACAAAAATCGAAAAACTTAACATGAGAATTTGAGGATGTGGTTTGTGAAAGGAGGACCTTTAAAAAGAACAAGCTATCCTCATAACTTACAATATTTCATTGGCATAACTCACTAACTCATTCATTTAACATATTAATAACAACGTAATTCACAATAAAAATGTTTGATCTCTGAGTGGAAGAGCCCACCAATTGAATAACTAACTTAACTGAGACTGACCACTAAGGTGTCGGAACACAACTAGAAGTGGGGCGGCCGGCACGGGACACAGAGCCCCAGAAGTTCGTCTTTAAACGCACGCCACGAGCGCGGCACAGAGCAGCAGCAGCAGCGATCAGCCGAGGTCCGCGCCGCATCTCATAACCGCCGGGGGCTTGAGCCAACAGCGGCAGGCCCTCGTAGCGGCAAGCCCTCGTAGCGGCACGCCGCGCTTATCCTGCTCCACGAACTCCACGACGCTCCACAAACTCCACGACGCTCCACAAACTCCACGACGCTCCACAAACTCCACGACGCTCCACAAACTCCACGACGCTCCACAAACTCCACGACGCTCCACAAACTCCACGACGCTCCACAAACTCCACGACGCTCCACAAACTCCACGACGCTCCACAAACTCCACGACGCTCCACAAACTCCACGACGCTCCACAAACTCCACGACGCTCCACAAACTCCACGACGCTCCACAAACTCCACGACGCTCCACAAACTCCACGACGCTCCACAAGCTCCACGACGCTCCACAAACTCCACGACGCTCCACAAACTCCACGACGCTCCACAAACTCTACGACGCTCCACAAACTCCACGAAGCTCCACAAATTCCAAGGAGCTCCACAAACTCCACGAAGCTCCACAAACTCCACGAAGCTCCACAAACTCCACGACGCTCCCCAAACTCCACGGAGCTCCACAAACTCTACGAAGCTCCACAAACTCTACGAAGCTCCACGAAGCTCCACAAACTCTACGAAGCTCCACGAAGCTCCACAAACTCTACGAAGCTCCACGAAGCTCCACAAACTCTACGAAGCTCCACGAAGCTCCACAAACTCTACGAAGCTCCACGAAGCTCCACAAACTCTACGAAGCTCCACGAAGCTCCACAAACTCTACGAAGCTCCACGAAGCTCCACAAACTCTACGAAGCTCCACGAAGCTCCACAAACTCCACGAAGCTCCACAAGCTCCACGAAGCTCCACAAACTTCACGAAGCTCCACAAACTCAACGAAGCTCCACAAACTCCACGAAGCTCCACAAACTCCACGAAGCTCCACAAACTCCACGAAGCTCCACAAACTCCACGAAGCTCCACAAACTCCACGAAGCTCCAAAAATATATACGTTACACAAACTCCATTCTGGAAGCGAGGTATCTCCAGGCACAGGTGCTGAAGAGCAGAACCAAAAGTGAAGGCACGAAATCTGCCTCACGATAACACGCTGAGAACCTAAGCTTCTTCTCGCTTGAACACCATGCGACTGAAAGGCAACATTGCGAGCTCAAGTGGCCTAATTGCAAGCAGTGCACGAATTCCCACTTGACTGTACGTAGAGTACAATATGAAATTTAGCAACCAATGTGCGTTTGTTTTCTGTACTGCCGTTCCCACAATATCAAAAGATCATTAAAGCCATCACGATAGCATCTAGTCCAGTACAGAAAGTGAGATTTAGCAACCCATGTGCGTTTGGTTGCCTATACTGCCGTTCCCTTACCCCACCATATTAAAAAATTGGTAAAGCGATCTCGATGTGCATCTAGTTTAGTATAGAACGTGAAATTTGGCAACCCATGCGTGTTAGTGCCCTATACCGCCGTTCCCACAAATCATTAAAGCCATCTCGATATGCATCTGGTCCAATGCAGAACGTGAAATTTAGTAACCGTTTGTGCGTTTGTTCTCTAGACTGATATTCCCACGCCCCAACATCTTAAAAATAAACTTTAAAAACAAAGACGCCACCACGATATCCATCTAGTCCAGTACAGACCGAGCGCTGATCCGACGCAAGCACCAAATGTAATTGGAGGCTAGGACCCAACAATCTGCGTTCAGTGCGGCGAGCGGATAGCAGGAGGTATATAATATTATAGGCTATGACAGCGGAAGGACGACCGCTATCTATTATAATTGGCCCTGAGAAAAGTGTCGGCAACGCAGCTATAAAACCACTTAGAACATTACCCAATTTCTTTCTTGACTATAAACTTTAACCTCGCAGCTACAACAGCTTCGCAAGAACGACAAATAATTTTAACCAGCATCACTTGTAAATTGCCCAACAAGTATAAATAATACTTGAGGTTCAAAAGAAGCGTATTCATACTTCCATTGGCTGAATACAAACATCACCATGAAAATTACTAATTACCTTTACTTTGGAGGCAGAGCGACACGTCATTATTGCCTCTACTGTTTTGGTTTGGCAGACATTTTGGTTTTGGGCGTCGCCTCACCTCTCAACTGGCACAAGAAACATTTTCCAGAAGTTTGTAGATTGTGAACATAACTACTGTTGACGTCATTTACCATCGTATCGCACATGGTGTACTTATTTCCGAATTTGTTTTATGTCAGTGCACCTGGCGTGCAAGATTTGCTGAATCAAAACGTAACGAAAACGTGTAAATTTAGTGAAGAATTTTTGTTACATTGAGAGTGAAATTACACTTTCGTTCAAGCAACGTTATCCGACACCAATGTAAAGATTGGTCAGAAGCATTGTTTTTCATTGTGAAGATAGAGGACCGGGATAAAACATGGGCTTCACGCACATAAATTACTTCTTGCTCTTTTCAAGTTCTTAGCATATAGAATGAAAATCGTTTTATTTCCATCGATTGAAATAAAATCTTTCACATATTGTATATTCCAGAATTTAGGGCAAACATAATTTGCGTTTCCTTTAGTTTTTTCGCGCCCCAAAACCATTGGTAAGATTTGGCTAAAGAAGTTCAGAAAACCTTACAAGAATATTGTCGTTGGTCACCGTTAAACAATTCGCGCCGTAGGAAAGTTTCAATACAGACGCATCAATGGACAACAATCATAAAGGTAAACATTGAGTGCACTAAACTATGGTCACGAAATAAAATTTCAACAAGAACATCGAGTTACTCGTTAAGTTGCAGAAGAAAAAAATGACCAAGCCGTAAACTGAAGACTTTAATTTGTTCGCCGAGATAGGTGAAGAGAAACCAAAAATCGAGCCAGACAATCATAAAAGCCAACGTAAATCCCCAACTGAAAGTGTTAACTGAGCGGTGGGCAGTTTCAAAGGGTTGCAAAAACCTAAAGGTTCGCTGAGTGCGCTTTACCAACGTCTTGATAGGCGTAACCATGCAGAGCAATAGCCAACAAGCTCTTACAGCCTCTCCAGTCTTCAACAATAGAATCAAAATTCATAGGGAAGAAAATAATGAAAATTTATCCAGCAAAACTACTAATAAATCCATGTAACTTAAGTGTACACACTAATAAAATAACAAAAAATAAATTGGGATTCTTCTAGTATACCAATCGGACTATACACAACTTCGACATACCAAGTAAGACCGATCCTCAAATTGAGCGTGCCGTCCGCAATAAAAATTTATATGCACCAAGGAGAAAATTGCTAGCATCCCCAAAATACATCACACTGTATTCGGAGTGAACCCAAGCGGCAATAAGTAAATTCCGAAGTTAACGCGGAAAAAACACAAAATACAGCGGTCACTCGGAAGGCTGTGAATACTGAACGCTGTCTAATGCATTCTCGAAACATAAAAACGAGACGTCAACGGAAACGCCTCTGTAAAACACAGCATCTGCTTGAAATACTACACCCTGAAGATCACGTATAACCTTAGACACGTCTTGTGGCTCGCGACAGTTAATGATCCCACACACGTAAAAAAACTACTGCAAAAAACTTCAAGAAAAAACAAAACCGTCATCACGCAGCTCAGTGACCAAGAACATAGAGGCACATATATATAAAAATCGCCATAGATAGACAAGCTTGTAAAAGACAACTTGCCTTCTGTCCTAAGAAGACGCCTTTTCCATTTCTTCAAACTAGAGAGCACGAACACGAATGAACTTTTAGAAGCGCTTTTGCAACACCCACGGCAAGAAACAACGAACGCTAACAAGGAACTTCGAACTTCTGAGTAAATAAACGAGCTTCTTCAAAGTCATTGGAACTAAAGCAGAGTAGGTCAGTATTTTACACCTAGATGTTCAAATGAAAGCGAATTCAATGAGCGCCGGTAAAGATTAGATTAGAAGTTAGTTTGCAACAAAGGCGTTTCAAAAAGAGCATGAAGAAAACACCATTTAGTATGGACTTAAAGAAACGTGGAATCTACGCACAAAGTGCATAGAAACAGTGAAATGAGAAAGAAGGTTACGAAACCAGATAAAAATTGAAGATAGCAGTGGTAGGTACTGAAAAAAATGAAAGCAGTGAACAAAAAAAAACGGTCCGTAACAAAACAAAAAAAAACTATTTTATTTCAACAAAAAGGCCTCCCTAACCTTAAACTTGAGACCTCCCATATTCCCCCTGGAAGCACTAATTTTCCTAGATACAATTTACCTTTGAAGGGAAGCGCCGGTACGGCAATAGTTATTTAATCAGTCTTAGATATAAGCGACAATAGCGCCTACTGTAAACGCAGTAATTTATAGAATGAAAAGTAACAGAATTTTGTTTTAATTTCAATCAGCACTTTATTTCAAATGAGATGTCTTGTAATACTTACAAATTGTGTTGCGTCATCTGAGAACGAAGGAATGTTTTTATACAGAAGACGCTAGGAAAGGTGCAGCAAACGAGACAAGATAAAAATCCATTGATAAAAACAACACGTACTAGTAGAGGTAACTTACGAATGTTTTTCGGTAATTATCCAAGATATTACAAAACAGAATACCAGCAATTTATCGCCCAATAGCTGTAGATGTAGCACCGAAGATTCGCTACTTGCTCAACGTTAAAGGTAAAATTTTCCAAACCCTTATAATCTACATGACTACTTCTGTACCTTAGCAGCTCAGTGAGTGTCCAATCGGGAGTAACTCGGTTCTCTCACTTCAAAAGATTATAAAGATTGTATGTTAGTTTGAGCCTCTCTAACTGCTAAAAAAAAGCGTTTCGAACATAGGAGGAAGGCACCATTTAGTATGGAGATGAGGTAACGCATGCAGAACGGGCATAATCTCACTTCAAAAAGAATTAACCGTATTTTCAGAATAACAAGCCATCGCTCGCGACGCCCTTGCTTAAACGAACTTTAGGTCTCAATTCTGTAAGCGCATGAAGCAGATAAGTCACCAGAGCATCACTGCATTTGCTTCTCTAAACAAGTTGAAGAGCCAGGGAGAAGCTCAAAGCGGTGTTTAACGGGCGAATAAAAAGTAACCCTAACATACAGAGAAGGACCTCGACAGGAAAGCTGAAAAACAAGTATTTCATAATAATATGACATTGTTCATCACGCGGCACTGACCCAAAATAGAAGGAACACTCAAAACTTTGCACAGCATCGGACGATCGGCAAGTTAGTTGTGCGTATGGCAACTCACAACCAACGAGTCAAAGAACAGTCCTGAAGTGGACTTGGCAATTCTCCGCACGTTCGCACGAAATGTTGACAGAGGGGCCCGCATTAAAGCAATCCAGAGCAACGTTTCAACTCGTGTTCATAGCTAAAAAATGCGAACTACTTCAAAGCGAGACGGGATGTGATGACAAATGCGACGCAGCGCACCCGAGTCTGCATCGCTTGTTAACCCAGAAAACAAGCTCCAAGCATTCTGAAGTTCGTGAAAATAAAACCATCTCAACCCAGCCTAGAAACGCTCTAATACTTTTGCAATCAAGAACATGTAAATCTGACATTTAGCACTAATAAACTGTTCTAAAACTGTTAAACACTCAGTATAAAGCACTGAATATTAAGGATATATTCTCGTTGTGTTACTAGAAGCGTTCATCGACAATACAGGCGCCGCGAACCAAACGGAACGTCGAAAATTTGGTTTACATGCACCGAAGGTGGGGAAAATTACCCATATTTTAAGCATGTTGCATTCTAGATAACTTTCACGCAAGTTAATAAATGTGTAGCTAGTTTTAAACATCTAGACAAAATTTAGGAAATATTCAACACCTTTATGCATACCCAACAGATAAGGGTGTTAATTACACAAATGTCAGGGCGGCTATAGCCGTAGTAGTCCCAGGTGAAGGAGTTCAACTAGGTAACAAGATTAAATTATTAGTTAGTTTAAGCCTCCCTATCCTCAACAAATGAGATCCAAAGAGAGGAAGGAAGAGGGCACCGTTTAGTATGGAGCTGAGGGAATGCAGAATCTATGCAGAAAGGGCATAGAAACAGTAATATGAGAAAGAAATTCATGAAACAAGATCAAAGTTGAAGAAGAAAGTAGTAGGTGCTGAAAAACAGGACAGCAGTGAATCGAAAAAAGTTGGTCCGTAACAAAACAAAAACTTTTGTTATTTTAACAAAAAAAGGCCAATATACCTAACCTTTAGCTCGGGCCCTCACATAGTCCCCCTGGGAGCGCTAATTCCCACAGATACAACAGTTGTATCCCCCTGAGGGGACTAGCTAACAAAAACTAATTGACCTGCAAGAAACATTTAGATGAGCTCACTCACAATCACGCCAATTATAACAGCAACAGGGACAAAATACGACCAAGGAATATAATGCAGTTCTAAAATAGACCAAGTTCAGTGTAACTGATGTAATTCTTGAAGCAAGTAATAAAAAAGATTCATTAAAACACACTTGAAATGGCAAACTTATCAATCTCACGCTTATCTGCACTTCAGACTCTCGTCACATTTCCAGGAAATGAATGAGAATAATCACAGGTATTTCTCAGAAGCGGCTGTCTTGTGCAGAGCAAACTTTATCTAATTTTCAACAACTTAAAGCTCTAATCTGTGAACACAATGGGAGCTTCTAAATTTAAAAAAGCATGAAATCGATTGCGCTCACATGAGCGTGATACAATTTGCTCGCACTCGAGTTGATTTGGATTACACCACTCTAAAAAAAGAAAGCCAATACACAGGAAAGATCTCCAAATACTGAAAACAAAATTCAATTACCTACGTAAGGATTTTCTGGGATTTTATGGTTGATGTTTGTCTCGAAGAATTCGTAAGAAACAATGGGCTACGTAACGAGTTCCCGATAAATCAGCACCAAAGTCTACTCTTTACCACACAGTAAGAAAGAACACCTTTGCTTTAGATCTGGTGATCAAGCCGCGGCGGGTCACATTTGTTGATCTAACCTACAGGCACCACTCACATCGCTATAAGAGGACTAGTATCCTGTGTCTCAGTGTGTGACCAAGTGAACAACAACAATTAAGTCGAAACTCCAGATGCGGTCTAACCAATGGTCAAACAAATTTGCTCACAATAAATTCTCTTGAAACAATTCTTCTCAAAATTCAGGTTAGACGTTAGTTTACCCTTCCTAACCACGAAAAAAAAAAACGTTCCGAAGAGAGGTAGGTGCAAGGCATCATTTTAGCTTAGAGATAAAGGAACGCGCAATCTAAGCAGAATTCTCACAATATATGTTTCTACATACTCAAATAAGCACAAATAAACGATTTTACCAAAGTTAACATCAATAATCCAAAATAGCACATTTTAGAGCGATTGTATGCAACAGTAAATTTTTACGAGATAGAGTATAAGACTGAAGATTAGATTAGATTATTAGCTAGTTTAAGCCTCCCTATCCTCAACAAATGAGATCCAAAGAGAGGAAGGAAGAAGGCACCATTTAGTCTGGAGTTAAGGGAACGTGGAATCTATGCAGAAATGGCATAGATACAGTAAGATGAGAAAGAAGTTCATGAAACAAGATCAAAGTTGAAGAAGAAAGTAGTAGGTGCTGAAAAAACAGGATAGCAGTGAACCGAAAAAAGTTGGTCTGTAACAAGACAAAAAACTATGTTATTTTAACAAAAAGAAAGCCTACCTAACTTTTAGCTCGGGCCCTCACATTGTTCCCCTAGGAGCGCTAATTCCCATAGATACAATAGTTGTATCCCCCTGAGGGGGATAAGACTGAAGGAATGTTCTCCAAGTGTCCACATGATCAAGTAAGTTGCGCTGCACTAAAAAGTAATCCGTTCATTTAAGGTTCCCTGTGGTGCATACTACCAACACTCTGGCAATGGAAGACATGTAGTAAAACTGACATTTAGCACTGGTAAACTGCCCTAAAACTGTTATACTTAACATAAGGCATCGAATAATAAGGATATATTCTCGTGGTGTAACTAAAAGCGTTCATCGACAATACGCATCACAAGCATGGAATGTGCCTAGATTCTGACCTGACCGTCATCATGATGCACAGCCGGCGATTAAATTCGCATGAGTTCCACTTACAACTTTATCACCGCTGACTAACAGCTGTAAATAGACATTATTGAATAAGCTCGTCGCACTAAAACCAACACAAGGTTGACAATGAAAAACTGGTTTAGCGCGTCTGGAGTAGACGTTACGACATCTCGCTAACGCGGGTACCTGAAAGAACGTTGTCACAGAGACAAAAATGCCGCAATAACTGCATGTTTGTGAGCAACTTCTGATAGGTAGCACTGGATACGATCACAAATACACACTCGCACTTGAAAGCGTACTTAACTGAATGAAAGTCAAACTATATATAATTGAAAATTCGTGTGATGCACCCATAATACTTTTGCAATCGAGAACATGTAAATCTTACTCGTACTCAAATAAATGAAAGTGAAATTATACATAATTCAAAATTCGTGAGATGCATATACACCCCGATCTTACTCAACATTAGCAGAGCGTGTGACAAGTCCTATGCCATGTCGCGTCCACAGTCTGTAGGCATTGAGTAAGCGCTTTCATTATATTCTTTACCAATAATACGTTCTCCTCCTAGCGGAAGCAGGAATGTACGACGGCAGGACATGTGTCAAAGCAAGATATGCAGTCGAGGTTATACGTAAAATTTAACTATTACAATTATTTAGCGGTCGTGAAGCGTTCTAGATGGTTTACGTAACGCCACTCGGCAGTGACATCGAATACCGACATGAGTGCTAACGTGGGTAAAGTACTACACACAAGAGTTTAAATTAGCACCTGACAACACGCCATGTCTAGCAATCAGCGTTATAAAATTCGAAGCTACAGAGCCTGGCGTTTGAGAATAACAAATCCGGAAATGTAAGAACAAAAAAGTTGGCTTTTCGAGGGCACCGAAAGGGCGAAGAAAGAGCAGAATTGTGCGGAGGATGACGTCTTGAAGCTAGGTTGCTAGATTGGCTTTTTCTGGTAAAATTCCCCTATGTCCTTTTCTTTCAAATACAATTTTGCTATATAGATGGTCTCGCAACTTTTGTCAGATTACTTATTCCATCCCAAATTTCAAAATTTTGCCTTTTCTCAATGAAAATTTGGTTATTTCGACAAGTCCCCACCTTGCCACCCTGCCAGATTGGCCTTTTTTTGGCCCAGAATCCCAAGACTCTGCGCCAAAGACTACAGAGCGTGAGGCAACACCGGGCAGGTGGGAGAGACAGAAGAGCTCAGCTGGCGCAATACCCATGACGCACGGCCGGCGCAGCAGCACTCGACGCTGGAGCAACGCGCTCGCAGTGCGCATATCGTTGCGCAAACTTAAAAGCACGATGGTGGCGCGATAAGTTTGCAGAAAGATTAATTAGAAGATTAGATTAGATGTTCGTTTAAGCCTTCCTAACCGCAACAAAAATAAGCGTTCGGAAGAGAGAGAGGCACTATTTAGTACGGAGATAAGGGGACGCAGAATCTATACAGCAGGGGCATAAGATTAACAAGAAAAGTTCCCAAGAGTTTTCTCACACGATACTTATCTAAAGCCTCAATTCCGACACGAAACAACCTGAAGGATACTTCACTTTTTGAGATATAATCAATAAATAACGCATGCTACGTCAACTGTCGACCAGCATTGCTAGTGGGCAGCGACCATACGTAGGAGATGGCGACATCTTCTACATATAATCGGTGTGTAGAAGACGTCGCAGGAGTAGCGATGGCTCGGTATGAGGGAATGACTTACAATGCAGGAGAAGGCGATCGATACGCAACATCTTCACGCTATTCAATGAATAAAAGAAATGCCAGAACATGGTATTTGCACCACAGGGAGAAGCGTCTTTATATCAAGAAATGGCAGTAAAAAAGCAACTTATGAACCACAAGCAAGTGTGCGCCCGATGCCTATGTCTCCGCACTTGTACGCTTCAAATTTAAAGCGAAGAAAATGTTGTAATGAGATGGAACTGAGATTACTTGTAGTAATGAGATAGAACTGAGATTACTTGTAGTTATGAGATGGAAATGAGAATATTTGTAGTTAAGAGATGGAAATGAGATGCACGCTTCAAATTGAAAGGCAAGAAAATGGTGTAATAAGACAGCACCGAGATGACGAGGCGGGCACACGCCAAGAGGTCGCGACATGTGCACCGGATGTGGCACAGCGGATACACGCGCGCTTTGTTGGTGGCGGTGGAGCGCACAACTCAGCGGCACCTCGGTCCCCCGACTGCTGGTTGTCACCGACGCCCTGCTGCGCCACGGCAGGCTTGGCGGCCACCTATACGATAGTGGTTTGTTGCTTGCTTCCTTCATTCCTTGGCTTGCTTGCTTGCTTGCTTGCTTCATTCCTTGGCTTGCTTGCTTGCTTGCTTGCTTGCTTCATTCCTTGGCTTGCTTGCTTGCTTGGTTCTTGCTTGCTTCATTCCTTGGCTTGCTTGCTTGGTTCTTGCTTGCTTCATTCCTTGGCTTGCTTGGTTCTTGCTTGTTTCATTCCTTGGCTGGCTTGCTTTCTTGGTTCTTGCTTGCTTCATTCCTTGGCTGGCTTGCTTCCTTGGTTCTTGCTTCCTCAGCTTGCTTGCTTTCTCGGCTGGCTCGCTTCCTTGGTTCTTGCTTCCTCGGCTTGCTTGCTTCATTGGTTGCTTCCTCGGCATGCTTGGTAGCTTGTTTTTTGGGCTCGCTTATTTCCTTATTTACTTGCTTGCTTGGTAAGTTAATGTTCCCCGCTGCCGGCCTGTAAACTGGAATCCTGAACACTATATGAAAACAGCCAATTTCAATTTTTCTACGTTGCAATTCATCAACATCATTAACATTCATTTGTACGTTCTCCTTACAGAAAATAGAGAAATCAAAGAATTCAAACTGCTCATTAATCAAAATTTCCCAAATAATATGAATATCTACCCAAAAAACGCTACACCTAAAATAACATAAGCAGTTCATCTGTAATATCGATAATAGCACCTCAGCATAAGCAGCCATATGGGTAGTGATCAAATTGTACACGAGATACTCATTGGGAGTAGCAGATTTTGATACGGCTAAATAAAGGACAAATTCTCTCTAATGTATTCCTTCAAGTTTAATCTAGACACGCAAGACTGAAGTAGCCAAGCAGTTACTGGTTTGTAATTTTTTATTCAAAAATAAATGAGAATAGTGAAGCTGAACGTAACTCTGTAAACCCACAACGAAAACTAGCAGATTTTGGAAAAACACTTTGACTGCGACGTGAGCCACCGGTAGTCACTGAGGGAGTTTTCACAATGCTGCTGACCGACTAGTAGTCACAAATTCAATTTTCATTATTGCTTAATCAAAACTAAATGAAGGCAAGGTCTAGTTAATATTTGCTATATTTAACATTGATTACTATCATTGACTTTTTAAATTTAAATTGAACGTTAAGCTTCAGTTTTAGCAGCTGCAGCCAACGTGTCAAGTAAAGACTGTTTTCGGACATTATAGAATTAACGCTAGAAGAAATTTAGATGAATTTTCTGATCCCCATAAAAATTTATAATCAAGGAAGGAACACGTGACCACAACAGCGGTGGCCAATATTCCCAACTACCAAAATGAACCTGCAAAAACATTTAAAAACAATGCGTGCAAGGGTATTTGCATCTTTCATTGAGGATCCAGACGAAGACAATGCTATCAGCGCTTTGTCAATATCAGCATGAGGAATAAGCTAAAGCTTTTAGTACAGAGGGTGAGTAGCGCGACTGGAGTGATTCTAACGGCCGTCAAAATTACCACCGATTCAACAAGACCCAAGTAACCAGATGATGGATACTCTGTTGATAATTACTTCGAAAAGCATTACGGAAAGTTCAACGAATAATAGAGGTCTAGGATAAAATAAGGGTCTAGCCCGGGCACTGTAAACAGAAAAATATAATGGTTATACGAGCTCGTAATATTGAGTCAAGCTCGTATTTTATTCGTTACTAGTGTAAACGGCCTGTGTAAATTAACAGGATTCTATATCTTCCTTGATTAAATCTCGCTTGAACAAATGCATTTCTCAGTTCAGTTCACGCATGTCTAAATTTAAAATTACCACAGCTCTGACAAAAAAGGTCCTAGGCCAGAGCAGAGCAATGAACACGGCGAACGCACCACGTCTCCGAGCTGCTGAGAACGTGAGTCGCACAGGATCGCGGCGAGATAAGAACAGAAGGTGTGTGCAGAGCTCACGCCGAGCCGTACAAGCTGTGAATCATCACCTGCGCGAGGGATGGGAGGAAGCGGACTGGAGGGCCACCTGTTCTCTCTCCATATTTGATGCACACCGCCCGGCACTCCGCGCAGACGTCACTTCTCGCGTTCCATTTTGTTTATTGTTACGAACACACGATGCTGCTTGGCGTCACACGCATTCTTGGCCTAGCACAACGTGTCACACGCATTCTTGGCTTAGCACAACGTGTCACACGCATTCTTGGCTTAGCACAACGTGTCACACGCATTCTTGGCTTAGCACAACGTGTCACACGCATTCTTGGCTTAGCACAACGTGTCACACGCATTCTTGGCTTAGCACAACGTGTCACACGCATTCTTGGCTTGGCACAACGTGTCACGCGCATTCTTGGCTTAGCACAACGTGTCACACGCACTCTTGGCTTAGCACAACGTGTCACACGCATTCTTGGCTTAGCACAACGTGTCACACGCATTCTTGGCTTAGCACAACGTGTCACACGCATTCTTGGCTTAGCACAACGTGTCACACGCATTCTTGGCTTAGCACAACGTGTCACACGCATTCTTGGCTTAGCACAACGTGTCACACGCATTCTTGGCTTGGCACAACGTGTCACGCGCATTCTTGGCTTAGCACAACGTGTCACACGCACTCTTGGCTTAGCACAACGTGTCACACGCATTCTTGGCTTAGCACAACGTGTCACACGCATTCTTGGCTTAGCACAACGTGTCACACGCATTCTTAGCACAACAGAAATCTGTTTTTTCGCTCAGCAAATGATCTTGCGACACTAGTCTTCCGAGAACACGCACTCATTGTACATGGTTCTCGAAGAAAATTGATAATCCAAGGTTTGAACCTGAAAGTACAACTTCTTAATATGCAATACTCACACTTATAATCAATCGGCTTACAACGAAGTTGCCTAACAGGACCAAAAAACATAAACCACCAAGTGAGTTGAACGACAAGAAAATGGAGTGTTCTACAAACATAAGAACACTCACAGCGCAATTCAGTCTTCGCTTCTGTTCCTTAAAATATTTCACCGAACAACAAACATTGAGCAGTCAAAGAAACGGAAATGAAACGGTCGCTTCGATATTTTAAACAGGATTTACAAAATTATTACAAAAGAGACCAGATCTTAGAAGCCGATTTTCGTTATGGAAAACTATTTATGCCAAATAACGTCGCTTCAGGTCTAAGTTATCCAAAACTTACTGCAGCCGACAAACGCATCCTTATCTCAGGATGGGAACGAAAAAATAAGAAGCCATAACTAAATAACCTCACACAAGAAGTCGACAGAAGCACTTCTCTCACAAGAAACATCCTCAATAAACGCATGCAACATGCGCTGCTGTAGATGACGTCAGCGGGCAATATATCGCACTAGTGAAGGACCTTGAATGATTGCAATGAGAACAAACACTGCAAATATGGATAATCTTCTCCTGAACACCTCTCCTGAAAGTTTAACTCCAATTTATCTTCAAAAAGCGCTCAACAAATGCATTTACCGTAGGCCAACACATTGCAATTCGTAAGGGATCCATTCAAGTAATCACGTCTTTTATCATAAGGAATTCAGGTCCGCAATGATGGGACAAAGCACAGGAACGACAAAAGTCCGCGGAATGCACCACAAATCATGCTCACATCCCCACTCAATTCATGCTCACTCAATTCAATTCAAGCTCACTCAATTCAATTCATACTCACTCAATTCAATTCATACTCACTCAATTCAATTCATGCTCACTCAATTCAATTCATGCTCACATCACCACATGCATTGCAATCGAGTCTGTCCACACAGCAGCAGCAGAAAGTTCGATGCAGTGTATAGGCCTCTGCATACACGCCACAAAAAAAAACTTGCATTAAAGAACTGGAAGACAGAGCCTAAAAGACGATCATATTAAAGCCGGTCTGGCAGTAAGGGAACCCGCCCAACTCTGCGTCGTAGTGAAAGTGATGCCCGTATGGAGTGGCAAGATACCTACCTACCTACTTCCTACTTATCTACCTCCCAACCTACCTGTCGCCTACTTATCTACCTACCTATCAACCCATTTGCCTCCTATTTATCTACTTACCAACCTACCGTCTCTTACTCATCTACCTAACTACCAACCCATCTGTCTCCTACTTATCTACCTACCAACCTACCTGTCTCCTATTTATCTACATACCTACCTATCTCCCATCTTTTTCAGATACGCCCGTCAGCTACGTCCTGAGCAGTCTGTATGTATGAGAAGTAACCCTGCACTTGGTACGTGTTCGCTACTCAGTAGTAGCTCAGGGTTTACGACAATTACAGGGTGAAATTCAGGAAATTCAGAATCCTTTAATCTTTCAATGAAAATCTCGCGAGGCCCAACCAACAGGCGATGCTTCTTTCTGATTTTATGAAATAAAATGTTAATCTTGTGCAGTACAAGGCCGTAACGATAGACGACACCACGAATGTTTTCACGGAGACGCCCATACCTTAAAAGACTAAAAACAAAATGAATAAAACAGAATGAAAGACTTCATATAGGAGGTCCAGGAGAACGCTGCATGCGACACATGCGGTTTGCGAGCGAGTTAGCAAGAGGGTGGAAGGTCTAGAAAACATTGGAAAGTGTTAAGAAAGGACAGAAATATTTTACAGGTGTTACATTCATTTTTCAAAATTCAACCAATCTCGTCAGGTTTGAATACCTAGCTACACGAGTCAGTTGCCACCAGTTCTGCACACGTAGCGTTGCTGTATGTGCAGTGAACACCGGGGAACGCTACTGAGGAGCACTAAGATCCCTAGACAAGCAAACGAAGGGGCAAGAAGAAGCAACGAATTTCACAACGCAAGAAATTTCTTCATGTTAAGAAGATCCTCAATATACACCAAAAACATTCCTCTTCGATGAATATTCTATGAGGTGACTATTTTCTCGTAATTTGCACTACGCTTCAGCATCCAAAACAAACCTAAGCAAGTTATTTGAGCACACTCACATCATACTTCAGGACACAAATTAAATGTCCCTTTCAACGCTGAGCATAATTCGTGCACAGTACAAAGTTTACATCACTGGCCATAATTCGAAGGAAATTTCAACTCCAACGTTCAAAACAAAAGCTCTTAGTACAAAGAACTGAATGCTTCTTACAGGAATCGGTTCGTCGTACAAAGAACAGAATGCTTCTCACAGGTATCACCGTAAGTAGGTTCTATTTGATTAAGACAGTCAGTTGAAACCCACCAGGAAAGAAGCTGAATGAAATGGAGAATTTGGAGACAACTTCAGACGATGAGCATTTCAACAGCGAGGCGCATAACAAATGAGATCCCGACAGCCCAATTCGTTAGGCGACGCTCAAAGCGAACACTCGTTTTAGAACGTCGCTTTTTCACATGGATCATTTGACTGGAAGACATTTTTTAGTCCTGCGAGACTTGGAAAGCCTTCATGACATATCAAGATCACTTTGAGAACGCCAGGCTCGCTCTCATAAGAATGAAAAGACTCTGAGGTCTTTGAATTTTAAAATTTAAAGGCGTTTACTCAAGGCGCATCATAATATTTATGCATGACGGTAGCTCAGATAAACGTATTAATCAGACATGAATTAAGTTTACAAGTTGAGTTCTCCACAGAAAAAGATACAAGGAAGTTCAGTAGCTTCCGTATTCGAAATAACACAGCAGCC
The DNA here is from genome assembly GCA_030386875.1 of Morinoia aosen. NCBI lineage: Eukaryota > Metazoa > Arthropoda > Malacostraca > Amphipoda > Talitridae > Morinoia > Morinoia aosen. The sequence continues at coordinate 16,755,187 of CM059574.1, forward strand.
CTGAAAGTTATTGCATAAGTAAATGGCGTAAGAAATCCAAGAAGCACGGGTGCAAAAGAACAACAGGGCTTGCTTGACAAAGACGAAGATGCAGCGGAAGAGAGCGAGCAGTGCCATCTAAAAGTGCAAGTGCTGGGAACAGCAGCCTAGTGCAGTGCTTGCTTGCGCACGCGCCATGAGAGCGAAAGTGATGCAGACTTGACTTGACGACTCAAGTGACTCGACGAGAAGTCGCAGTCATATTTTTCGTCGCCTAACCTCTTCCGCAAACGAGAACAGAGTGAGATTAGATTTGAAGTTATTTAAAGCCTGCCTAACCACAAAAATAATGTTCCCAAGAAAGAAAGGATAAAAGCAAGAAGGCAGCAACTAGTGTGGAATTAAGGGAACGGGGAGTCTAGGAAGTAGATGTGCCCCAACGCCAAGATCGTAGAAACAGCAAGATTAAAAAAGTTAGATAAAAGTTAAAGAAGTAATATACGAAGTAAAAACGTCAGCAGTGAAGCGAAAAAGTGTTTAAAAATAAATACCTATCCCATTCCAACAATTGGGAGGCTTAAATTAACATCTAATCTGATTCAACAAAAGGTCTGTCTATCCGACCTTTAGCTCGAATTCCCCATGTCTTTTCTTTAGGAGCGCTAATTACCACAGATGCAATAGGTCGAGAGCAGTGGGATTCACTGATAGATAATCTATGTACTTTAGCTTCGTTTTACACAGTTTTAAAATTCCTCGGGAACAAGGAGCAATGGGAATAGAGCAGTGGGATTCCTTGATAATCTACTCAGTTTCATAGTTCTTAAAATTTCTGAGTAAACCAGCATGAAAATACGAACACATGCTCGCTGTGGAGCGACTCCGCAGTGTTGGCTTGGCGCCAGGAAAAACGGGACTGGACGGGACAGCACCAACAGCAAACGGTTTGTTTCATTTAAACACTAAATGGGGAGGCAACGCATAACTGCTCACACAAAATAGATTAGATGATAGTTTGAGCCTTAGCAGCCGAAAAAAGGCGTTCCAAAGAGAGGAGAGAAGGGAAGCACCATTTAGCATGGAGTTAATTAAGGGAACGCGGAATTTCTGCACAAAGCGCATAGTAACAGTAAGATGAGAAAGAAGTTCACGAATACAAGGTAAAGGTTCAAGAAGAAAGTAGTAGGTGCTGACGAACAGGACAACTGCGAGCAAAAAAAGATCATCCGAAACAAAACAAAAAACTTTCCTATTTCAACAAAAAGAAGGCCTACCTAACCTTTAGCGTGGAACCTTACATACTCGTACTCCCCCAGGGAGCTCTTATTCCCATTGAAGACACGAAGAGTTTTCGATCAACTCATCATTACCACAACCTCAGCAGAGAAGCTAAGGAGTGCAACACATGCATAATGAGTGTTGTCTCAGAAATAAGCTAAGCACGATCTAATTACCGTAAGAACGCCGGAGAAGCGCAAAAATCTCTCAAGTAACCCACTTTGAAACTCTTAAATATTATCCATCACCACTGACGAACATTTGTTTCGAAATTTGTGTTTTACGACCTGCTTGAGTAACGAAATTTCTTAGGCTAACACCTTGTTTCTGGAGGCCCGCCCTAAAATTATCAATCTGTTCTAACACATTCATCGCGTATCCGAGGCTGTTAACGGTTGGTTTGTTTAGGTTGTAAGTAGCAGAACAGGGAAATCTCCTTCACTGCTCGAATAGATTTTTATTCTTTCCAAGAAATATGACAATACAATTGCATGATAACCTTCCACTTCATTTTATAATAGTCAATCATTAAAAAGGTCGCCGAACAGATGAAATGTCATTCATTTATGTCACAACGTGAATTAGAAATTTACCGATTGGGACACTTAAGGCTCAATACGTGACCAACGTGTTAAAAAAACGCATTTCCGACTCGCTGACAACTCAGTGCAGGCCTCTTCAGAAGCCTGGCAACAAAAAAATGAGCTCGCAGCCATAACCCGCTTCGTGATTCACACGAGCATAAAATATGTTGGCAGGTCCATCTCGTTCTGACGCACACATGAGCAGCAAGGGCACTCATAATACTCACAAACCAACAAATGGGAAGGGTGAGACGAGATTCGAGAAGCGGGTTCGATAAATTCCTGATTTACGTCAATACGTGACGGAGACTTCTAGATTAGATTAGATGAGTTAGTTTAAGCCTCTAACAATAACAAAGGTGTTTCAAAACGATTAATGAAGAAGACACCATTTAGTATGGAGTTAAGAGAACGGAGAATCTGTGTACAAGACAGGTCTCAGAGCAGTGGCAGAATTAAACAAGTGCACACGTGCGTTCTGATGAGCAACTCTGACGGGCATTCAGCCTGAGTAAGTTCCTTTAATGTTTGTGAGTAAACGCAGTCGGCTGTGCAACTAAGTAATTGCCACCATGTTAATAAAAACGGTAATGATTACGCATTTATAACGCACGGTTGTGTTGGTGCTGGTAACAAAGCGTATTCAAGCACGGATAAAATAAGAAAATAATAGGAGCTGGAAAAAGACAGCAGTGAACTGAAAAAAAATATTGATCCGTAACATAACATGAATCCTATTCTATTTCAACAAAAGAAAGGTCCGATTAATTTTCAGCTTGGGATCTCACTTATTCGCCCAGGAATGCTAATTTTCGTAGATGCATTAGTTACATCTATATGTTAAATATGCCAGTTGAATATCTCATAGTTCAAGCTCAATGTTGCTTTATTTATAGTAAGCGATGAATTGACAAGCCAAAATACAAGGTGGAAAACAAAGACTTCTAAGTGGTAACCCGTCAACCTAGTGCACAAAATTCTGGCTGTTTTTGCGTACAGGCGAAATTGAGATGCTCCGTAAAATTCGATTTATAAGAGTGAGACATTTGAGAGCATCAGTTACGCAAATAATATTAACAAAACACCCTATGTCAATACGACCCTACTTGAAAATCCCCGGTGAGGTGAATAGCGAACAAAACAACGGCGATGCTGCAACAAGAAATCCACAAACGAAAGGCAAAATGTGGGGAGCTTGGTAACTGATACGGCGGTAGCTTGCAGAGGTAGGTATGTATGTGGCAGAGGATGCACGCTGTAGCGCAGCCAGGGAAAATGATACGCGCTATGTAATAGGATCGGGCGCCTTGCTAACGCAACGTGTTTGTGCGCGGTGACAGGTAGGCATGCAGCATGCGGGCATGTGGCTATATCGTATTGGACGTGATCCATGCAGGATTTGAGATTCTTGCAGCATGTGGGCACGTGGCTATATCGTATTGGACGTGATCCAAGCAGGAATTGTGATTCCATGGGACCCATGCAACTTGCGGAGGCGTGGCTACAGCGTATTTTATGTGATCCACGCAAAATTTGTTATCCAATGAAATCACTGCAGCATGTGGGGGCTTGGCAGTGTGATCCACGTAGGAATTGATGCAGGGCGAGCTATAGCGGTCGGTCCGGGACAGGCGCAAGCAAGACCGTTTCGCTCAACTAGGAGTGAGTGAAAGTGATAACCCTGTTCTCCAGAGACGGACACACGGGCACACACTCATTTTTCTTAACAGTATTTGGACTGGAACGAACTCAACATGAAATGGTAGACGAGGTCCGACTAGGAACACTAATTCTAGGGTGCTGCTATAGCGTGAGGTCTACCACACTATAGCATGAGATCTACCTCTAGCTAGAACTATAGCGTGAGGTTATGTTACCAATGGTTATATCTTATTTCCATACATTTAATTTAGCGACAAACACATCATTTTTACATTTCTCTAAAATGCACCTGGGAAATGCGATATATTGTGGTAGGCCTTACGCTGTAGTAAAGCACCAATTCTAGTTAGATCTAGTACTCAAACCGAATGAATTAAAATGCAGTGAGTTGTGCGAGTCGACGCACGTACGTTTCGAGAGTATTAAGCGATGAAAAACATTCAGACTCTTAAAAAAAAGTGTATAACTGAAAAGTACCAGCAAAATTCAATGCTACCGCTAAACCTGTACAAGCAACCTCTATTTTTAGTTCCTGAGAGTAAAAAGGCGTTCACTCGTTTGACTGAAACCTATACCATGAAACTGATGCTGTAAAAGCGTTCGCTTTGGAGTGAAAAGCATTATTGATAACACATCAATTACGGTGTAGGTTCTTTTAGTAGAATGAAGGCAGCCACAACTTCACACTCGACCCAGAGGAATAAAGGGTACTGGCTCGAATGGTGGGTAAAACAAGTCCAAGACAAGTGTGAGTAAAACAAGTCCAAGACATCTGTCCCGTCACGGTCGGGGATCACGACTCGCTCGCCTGACACTCCTGGCGTCAGAGTTCAGCACCGGCTCCTGTGATCTATAACTCTTTGTGCGTTGAGAACAGCATGAACTTTTTACCATGCCATGAAAATGGTCAACATCGATATTTCGAACCATGTTTTCCAGTATGGACATTGAAAGCATCAAATCTCAATAGTTTTCCATCGAATTGAATTGGTAAAAAATCTTTGTGAAGTGCACAAGGAAAAATAACCCTGCAATGGTGAGTTAATTTTACACACGCGGGGTATGAATAATCAATTATTGATGAATGTTCCAACAAATTTACGTACGTACCGAGAGGGGGTGGGGGGCATTTGGAAACATGGTTAGAAACACACCAAAAGAACTCATTAAAGCATTGAAAATAAAATCTGTAGAGTCTCGGTACCCATGTTAATACTTTTATACCATGAATCTACCGCCAGCCTACGCAACAGCATCAATTTGAAACCGAAATACGTATTTAACATGACTAAAACAAGTAGTTGTCAATTTGAACCTTTCAATTATTATTCATTATGATCCAGATAATTTCAGTCTTCTAGTTTAGCACCGAAGAATTTGGCGTCCGGGACTGTAATGTACATGCCGAATGCACGAGGGTTTCAAGTCTCGTTGCGTAAGCCGTGAGCTGGGAATGAGCCCCTTCCTGCGTCCTTGGAGAAGGAGGCGATACCTCCTCGGCACATGCGGCCTGTACAGGCTGTGTGTTGTAGCAGGCGTGGCAGCCCTGAGCAGAAACTCTCACATCCTTAGTTCTCACATCGACGTCGCTCACGGATTTGGAATTATCCACCAATTCTCGCTCTTATGAACTCGTCGAATTTGCAAGCATCCATAAAATCGTGCTCTTATGAACTCGTCGGATTTTAAATTATCCATAAATTTGCGCTCTTATGAACTAGTAAGTTCTGACATCGACGTCCTTCACGGATTTGCAATTACCCATAAATTCGTGTTCTAACGAACTCTTGTTTTCTTGCATAGGTGCCTGCAATGCCTCCTTAATTTTCGATGCTCTTGAAATGTAGTCCTGTTCATCCCACTCAAGTTTCGTGCACGGAAGATCTTACAATATTTAGAAATACAGGAATTTCTGAGTTATCGTGTCCTACACATTTGGTATGGATATGGAATGCAGGTGTACGTTTGATCCTATCGTTGTCATACCTATCATGAAAATATAAATGAATCGGACAAAATTATTCAAACAGGGAAATATGTATTAGTAGTCCTTAAGTGGAATAACACCTCATCTTGGTAGAGGAGTTGCCGTCACCGCTAAAAAAGTTAAAAGCGAGAACCCTACTCATGAAACACTTGTCTCATACGTAATTTTTGTCATGGAGAAATTTCGGGAGGAATCTTTTGAAAATCCATTTCGGTATCCCTGTATCGTATCTGACGCCAAGCGCTCGAAGGGCCTAAGCCTACCTTGAAGTTAGAGCTGAGCCCAAGCAACCTCAGCTAAAATACACCAACGTCCATTATGAATAATTCTGACGACTGAATGATTATAATTTAGTTATAGCCTCCCTTACCACAACAATAATTCTGATGACTCTCAACTAAGAACTTATCGAACACCAAATTTCGTCCAAAAGTACGCGCTGTACGTGGCTTCCTCGAAACCCTATAATTTAGAGTCATGATTAAAAAAAATTAGAATACGCAATTAGATGCAGGGTACCACATGGAAACAGGTTCAAATATAAAGGAGATGAAAGAGGAGAAACCGAGGAACAACGACAGGCTCAAATAAAAAAAAAGAATAAGCCGAGAAAGGAAGACAGACGCAAACAAAAAAAAAAAGAGGAGAAACCGAGAAACAAAGACAAGTTCAAATTAAAAAGATAAGAAACCGAGAAACGGAGTTACCGCGAGTGGTAGAAGAGGTGTTGGGTTAAGCTCGTTTTGAGAGGGCAATAAGAGTAACACAACGCAGCGATTGATAGCTCATATGAAGAGGGCACAGTGCGCCTCAACGAAGTGTACACGTTAGATGAGACTAGCAGAGCCGCTTCATACAAATATTGAAGGCATCATAGACGACATAACTGGTCAGGTGCTCGTTACCTTACCAATTCATTCATCCATATATTACTTTATATTTAGAAATGTTTAAAAACCGACCAACATTTCATGTATCACAACACTTATGGGGACATAAACGGATTTTCTTATTTTTTCAATAAGCTTGCAGATTAAAAATGCTTATTTCGAGTGACACTTGAAAAGGTACGTTTCAATTTAAAATCTAAACACTTAGATTTTCCGCGACACTATGCAGCTAGTGACAGCATAAGACAGAACACATCAATATAAGAAATATCGCAAGGTCTTGAGAGATAACGAATTAACAAAAATTCCAAAAATTGACAAATTTCATGAGCACATACAAGTCACACCCATACTTGGGTGATTACCGTAGCAGTCGAGCGTTAAAACAGCAGAACTCCGCGGGAGAGGTTAGAGGAAATACAGTCCTACCAACACACAAGCACTGGCACTGGACGAAAGTGAAGGAAACCAATGGTGGAGCAGGTGCTGTGTCACGGCTAAGTAATATTAGGGCTACACAGGCTCTAAGGGACAGAACTTTGAGCTCTTAAGTCGGCCAACTAACACCACTGGCGTGCAAACAGCAGAACACTGGTAGCGGTCGGTTTTGCCAGCATGTTACAACCGACAACATATCCCAAGGATCTATTGATCGCATTGTGTTTGTATGTAGAATTTAATCTGTGGGAAAAACTGTTCGTACTCTGATGTTGGCTCGTTCATGAGAAATTGTTAATGGCTCAAAGCACAAATTTTTCCGCGTGAGTATTTCTTAGAATTCTTCACAGACGTCCGGATGCACGTATTCATTATCAAGTTTTAGATTAGATATGTCTTCACTTTCATTTAAACATGAAGCAAACTTGGGAAAATAGATCAACTGATCAGGAAGAGAAGGCAAATCAGAAGCAAAATAGTTGAAGAGGCACGAACAAAATGACGAAGCTGACAGTTTCACAATGCTCTCATTTTCAAGCGCAGAGCGAGAACACAATTTACTCTAACGTACTAGGAAAGTGAGCACATTATATTCAGCTATAATAGAATATAAACAAAATCACTTCAGTGAAGTACACTATTGCACTTCAACAAGCTCACAGAATCAAGTGTGTAAAAAAGCCCAGAAAACCTGAATGACATCCTTCACACATTTGCTGCCGCCGGACGCGCATGTGCGTCCGGCGGTCTCCTGTTTAAGTAAGGGTGCAAGTAGCAGGGTTTAAAAAACGACTTTACTGCTTGAAAAAATTGCATCTTTCATAAGAAGTGTGAAAATGTAATGGCATGATGATCTTTTACCCCGTATGGATAAATCTCTTTTAAAAAATGTTGAGATAATTTTAACGCTGTTCATTCACACCGATACATAAATGAGCCATTTTTACCAAGTGGTAAATCGGCAGTGAACGTGTTAAGGATGAAGCAAGATGAGTGAAATTAACCGATACAGTCATGCGAAATGCGTATATTGTAGCCTTTTCGTAAACTGCACAGGAGCTACTCGATACATTCAAATTGTAAAGCTTACTAATTAGCAAGTTAAGCAGTAATTCTCGCTTATCAATCGTTTCCTTTTGAAATCGAGAAACAAAGCAAGAACGGAATAAACGTAAAGGATATAAAATTAAAAGTAATGAACAAGAAGAGAACGTAAACGTAAATCGATCAATGTAAATCGTTTAAAATATAGAGACCTCAACTGCAGTAAAATAAAAGGAATTGAAACCGAGTAAAATATATCGGTATTGGTTGGAGGAAAATATCAACTTAACGCGTTGTTTGCGATATGACCCACCGATGGATCGTTTGAAATTTTTAGCAACGTTTTGTGTTGATGAAATTGCTAACATTTGACTTTAAATATAAGTTGGATATTGAAATTCAGTGTAATCAATCGCAGTGAACGTGTTAAACTGAGTAAAATACAACGAACTTGAAACAGAGTGAAGTAAAATCCAAGATAAACACACAGGAAGTAAAATTGAGACAGGAACGTAAACAGAACACAGAGACAACAAACTGAGGCACAACGGAGGCCCGACCACAGCCGGCACAGCGAGCCGTAACGGCACCCCAGGGACACCCTGCATCACCTCAACCAACGTGAAGCCCTCCAACACAGCACACAAATTTTACTCTTGAAAACGCAGCGCGTCTCAACGACAGTGCGTCCTAGCATGGCCTAGATTGGATGCCAGATTATACGTTAGTGTAAGCCTCCTTGACCGCTAAAAAAAGAGCGTTTCGAAGGGAGGAAGGCACCATTTAGTATGGAGATAACGGAACGCGGAATCTATGCAGAAAGAGCATAGAAACAGTATGTTGAGAAAAATTTTATGAAATCAGGTAAAAGTTGAAGAAAAAGTAGCAGGTGATGAAAAACCGGACAGCAGTTGACCGAAAAAGAAATGGTCCTTTAAACAAAACAAACAAAAACGTTTTATCCCAACAAAGAGATGGCATATCTAATTCTTAGCTCGGGAACTTACATTTTCCTCCTGAGAGTGCTTATTCCTATAGATACAGTAGTTGTATCCCTCAGAGATGATGCATCATCAAGAAATGAACGCGCATTGATAATATGCTTGTGTTAGCACACGCACGTTGGGCATAAATCTAGCATTAATATAACTGCTCCGTAGGCGCAAGAACGAGTAATACGCTATGATTATTGGGCTTTTTGTAAGAGCCAGGAGCTGGATTTTATAACAACTTACGAGGGTCGTAGCGGCAGGGCTAGCAACGTAAGCTTCACTGCGCACCATAGCATGTAACGTAGCAAGTCAACTTAAAATTTACGCTGCCGGTTGTACATTTACGATGGTCTGCCCGTTGTACAATGTGAATTACTCTCAAATCTTGCTCTAGGCTAACACCAATAATCAACGAGACTGGACAGTGAGAACAGTCACGGAGAACGCAGCCGGCGCCGCATTACACATTTTGGTGCAACGCGTTTTGGTGTAACAGTTCTGTTTTGACGGTGCACAGCAACCCTCACGCAAGCTGAGCTACGTTACAATTCTTCTCAACACGTTCCCCGCGTATTGGGTCATATGCGTACCACTAGGTAAGTGGTAAGTGGTAGTACCACTAGATAATTCACCTACCGGTATAAATGAATGACATTTCATCGGTTTTGCGGCTTTTTTAAAAAATAACATAAGGTGAAATGTTACAGAGCAATTATATTTTTCTTATTTCTTAGGAGAAATAAAAATGTATTCGAGCAGTAAAGTCGATTCTATAATTTTGCTACTTACAGTAACCAAGAAAACCGTCAACAACCGCGGTGAACGTGTTAATTAACATAGCAGGTCACGCACTTGCAAGCAAGGATACATCCTTATAAGTCCTTTGGAGCGTGTTTTAACCGGCATGGAAGAGCAAATTTCCAAGGGAATTATTCCCCGAGCTTAACGTTAATTAGGCGCAAAATGTCGAAATCTGCCAATCTTCGAGGGAAGACTATTGACACAAAAAAGTAAATTGTCTCAATTTCGACACAGCGATGAGCATCACAATTATGCAATAGGTTAAGGATAAATTATCCCGTAATCAGTGAATGTAAAAATATAAATTTTTCTGACGGACGCGCCGAGATTGACAAAATTACAAACAGCGAGAAATAAGAGCAGCTAGCAAACGTAGATAAGTGAAAAAAATTCTACTTAGAATCACTTTTAGCGAGACTGATAAAATACTAGTAAATAGCGAGAAACAAGAGAAGCACTTGCAGTGAAATTATTGATTATTAAACAGCGAGAAACAAGAGCAGCTAGCAAACGGAGACGAGTGCAGCAGAAGACCCACAGCACGGCGTTTGACCAAGCAGGGAATGGATGAATGGGCGCTTCCATAAGAGGATATTTGAGGGACCAGATACAGCCGAAAAAATCTAACCTTCCTAACGCCTACCACCACACTCCCAAGTCACGGCCTCTCCTCCACACCTACTCTTCTTCACACAAGCTTTTCGAAAGGTTTCTGGCAGTGAGTGCTCACAAGATGCCTCACACGAGCCTTGAATAGATTATTATGGACAAAGGCCAGCACGCGACAGCGCCGCACCTCACACAACAACGGCCCGAGCCACACTGACTGACTGACCCAAGAGTCGACTCAAGACAGTTTGGGTCTTGGGATTGGACCATTTCTTCATGAACACAAGCCCTCTTTTGGACGTAGCATTTTATTCCGCCCTCGTACACTTGCGCCGTGAAAACTCTCCCTCCCAAGTGCTCTACCGTTTCTCCTCTGGTTCGCAACACGTCGCTACATCATTGCCAGACTGTCATAACACAAAAATTTCAAGTATAGAGTTACAATGTTTACATCAAGAATGCTGAATTAATTCCGCTTTTTTATTTAAAAATCAGGTGGAGCTTCATTTACCTATTACGATGGATATTCTGATATTGATAACTACATCAGAATATTAAGAGCATCTTAGAGATATTCTTTTCTTATCTACGTGCTCGGATAAAAAAGTTTAGTACTACCTTAAAGTTTCACCAAATATACCCTCATTTTGATGTACCTGAGGTATGAAAAATATACACGTCTCTATGAACTTCTGAGTTACAAATGCTCACTTTAACCTGTATTTGAGTAACCCAACACGCATTGAAAATCCTAATTTTACCGCATTCACGAGATGAAGTGTACACAACATCGATTGCATTTCATCTGAGCGCGGTGGATGCAGGATAACCAGCCTTCCTTTACCACCTGCTTTTGTGTTACGCCCAAGGCACTTTGTAGAACCGAATTCCATTTCACTCGGTAAATAAAAGTAACTCAAATCCATAGCATCTCACTTGATTGTGGTAAATGAAGCATAACAAGCCTTTCTTTGTTAACTTTTTTTCATCACCCAAAACACATTAAACAGCCGAGTTTTGTTTCACTCAGTGGATGAGGCATAACCAACATCCCATCCATGAAGTACAACCAACATCCCATCCATGAAGTACAACCAACATCCTATCCCTGAAGTACAACCAACATCCCATCCATGAAGTACAACCAACATCCCATCCATGAAGTACAACCAACATCCCATCCATGAAGTACAACCAACATCCCATCCCTGAAGTACAACCAACATCCCATCCCTGAAGCACAACCAACATCCCATCCATGAAGTACAACCAACATCCCATCCATGAAGTACAACCACCATCCCATCCCTGAAGTACAACCAACATCCCATCCCTGAAGTACAACCAACATCCCATCCATGAAGTACAACCAACATCCCATCCCTGAAGTACAACCAACATCCCATCCCTGAAGTACAACCAACATCCCATCCCTGAAGTACAACCAACATCCCATCCATGAAGTACAACCAACATTCCATCCCTGAAGCACAACCAACATCCCATCCCTGAAGCACAACCAACATCCCATCCCTGAAGCACAACCAACATCCCATCCATGAAGTACAACCAACATCCCATCCATGAAGTACAACCAACATCCCATCCCTGAAGTACAACCAACATCCCATCCCTGAAGTACAACCAACATCCCATCCCTGAAGTACAACCAACATCCCATCCCTGAAGTACAACCAACATCCCATCCCTGAAGCACAACCAACATCCCATCCATGAAGTACAACCAACATCCCATCCCTGAAGTACAACCAACATCCCATCCCTGAAGTACAACCAACATCCCATCCCTGAAGCACAACCAACATCCCATCCATGAAGTACAACCAACATCCCATCCCTGAAGTACAACCAACATCCCATCCATGAAGTACAACCAACATCCCATCCCTGAAGTACAACCACCATCCTATCCCTGAAGTACAACCAACATCCCATCCCTGAAGTACAACCAACATCCCATCCCTGAAGTACAACCAACATCCAATCCATGAAGTACAACCAACATCCCATCCATGAAGTACAACCACCATCCCATCCCTGAAGTACAACCAACATCCCATCCATGAAGTACAACCAACATCCCATCCATGAAGTACAACCAACATCCTATCCCTGAAGCACAACCAACATCCCATCCCTGAAGCACAACCAACATCCCATCCATGAAGTACAACCAACATCCTATCCCTGAAGCACAACCAACATCCCATCCCTGAAGCACAACCAACATCCCATCCATGAAGTACAACCAACATCCCATCCATGAAGTACAACCAACATCCTATCCCTGAAGCACAACCAACATCCCATCCCTGAAGCACAACCAACATCCCATCCATGAAGTACAACCAACATCCTATCCCTGAAGCACAACCAACATCCCATCCCTGAAGCACAACCAACATCCCATCCCTGAAGCACAACCAACATCCCATCCATGAAGTACAACCAACATCCCATCCCTGAAGTACAACCACCATCCTATCCCTGAAGTACAACCAACATCCCATCCATGAAGTACAACCACCATCCCATCCCTGAAGTACAACCACCATCCCATCCCTGAAGTACAACCACCATCCCATCCCTGAAGTACAACCAACAGCCCATCCATGAAGTACAACCAACATCCCATCCATGAAGTACAACCAACATCCCATCCATGAAGTACAACCACCATCCTATCCCTGAAGTACAACCAACATCCCATCCCTGAAGTACAACCACCATCCTATCCCTGAAGTACAACCAACATCCCATCCCTGAAGTACAACCACCATCTTATCCCTGAAGTACAACCAACATCCCATCCCTGAAGTATAACCACCATCCTATCCCTGAAGTACAACCAACATCCCATCCCTGAAGTACAACCACCATCCTATCCCTGAAGTACAACCAACATCCCATCCCTGAAGTACAACCACCATCCTATCCCTGAAGTACAACCAACATCCCATCCCTGAAGTACAACCACCATCCTATCCCTGAAGTACAACCACCATCCTATCCCTGAAGTACAACCAACATCCCATCCCTGAAGTACAACCACCATCCTATCCCTGAAGTACAACCAACATCCCATCCCTGAAGTACAACCACCATCCTATCCCTGAAGTACAACCAACATCCCATCCATGAAGTACAACCAACATCCCATCCATGAAGTACAACCAACATCCCATCCCTGAAGTACAACCACCATCCTATCCCTGAAGTACAACCAACATCCCATCCCTGAAGTACAACTACCATCCTATCCCTGAAGTACAACCAACATCCCATCCATGAAGTACAACCACCATCCCATCCCTGAAGTACAACCAACATCCCATCCCTGAAGTACAACCAACATCCCATCCATGAAGTACAACCAACATCCCATCCATGAAGTACAACCAACATCCCATCCATGAAGTACAACCAACATCCCATCCATGAAGTACAGCCAACATCCCATCCCTGAAGCACAACCAACATCCCATCCATGAAGTACAACCAACATCCCATCCATGAAGTACAACCAACATCCCATCCATGAAGTACAACCAACATCCCATCCATGAAGTACAACCAACATCCCATCCATGAAGTACAACCAACATCCCATCCATGAAGTACAACCACCATCCCATCCATGAAGTACAACCAACATCCCATCCCTGAAGTACAACCAACATCCCATCCCTGAAGCACAACCAACATCCCATCCATGAAGTACAACCAACATCCCATCCCTGAAGTACAACCACCATCCCATCCCTAAAGTACAACATCCATCAGGCTGGGGAGCGTCTAGCACGGTAGATACCGCGATGTCTAGTCCGCACTTTGCCCCACCGCGCGCCCGCCGCACATAACGGAGGGGATAACAAGGCGAGATCGCAGAGGGGATAACAACCTCCTGAGACGAGGATCAGGGGCCTCATGAGGCCGCTCCGCACGAGGGGAACGCCACAAATGCTTCTTGTTGTCCTTCCTTGCTTTTACCAGAAAATAACCGCCGTCAAAATCACGTTCATTCCCCATAGTAATTTGTTTCTTTGGAGACTAAGTACTATAATAAACATAATAAACATCAGCATCTCGTGCGCGTTGTAAGGCAACAATAAAGGGCTTGTAGCTCATCAATCTCCACGGGTATGAATATTTTTTGTAATATTAATACTCATTTTATGCAATAATACAAAATTACATATATATATATATATATATATATATATATATATAAATAGATATATATAAAATTTTCTTGTTTCTTCTTCTTTCAATGGCGGTCAGCTAAAGAGCTCAGTAACTAAAAATGCGTAAAATTGAATAACAGCGGTGTTAAAAAAAAATCAAAAAATAATTATTTATATTCAGGAAGCTATGGTGTTCCTCCATGGGAAAATGAAGTCACCCAAAAAAAATTAATTATAATAGGCAGTCAAATTCAAAATTTGTAACTATCATTGCGTCTTGCCGATTATTAGTCATCGATCAAACTAGAACTGGAAATACCAATTATCAACGTTATTAAAACAAATATCTTTTTCTTTTTTCACCTCGGGAACACACAAATCTACACTGATATTCGCATATCTTTTTTTTCAATGCTAAGAACGCACGGAATAAAAAAGGAAACGATAAATACTGGTAAATAATCTAACTACATCACCCAAGAGTTTCATACACACCTCAACAAAATTTGCCACACACTAAATAAAAATTACAAACTTTCCTAAATCAGAAACACAAAAACAGTTAGAAATTAATATGCAACCTATATATCAGGAACAAAGTAACGTTAAGAGCTCAACACGTGAACACTAAAATACATAACAATCAAAAAGTTCCGCCTTCGCTTACTGGCGAAAAAACTAAAAGCACACACATACACGTGCATTTGGAAATTGCGCCAGTGAACGCCACCGCCTTACCTTACTTGGGAAACAACAGCTCCGCTACCCACCTGTAAAAAAAAAGTAATCATTAGAAAAAAGCAAAGGCTATGTCTCTAAAAGATTATCATCGTATAAAAAAGAATGGATCATTAAAGCCCCTAACGTACGCTTTTCAGCACACCCTATTTGGTCGTATCGTATCTCTTGCGTGGGCAAAAACCTATTCAAAACAGCTTCACAACTAGCAGGCGCCAACTTGTACCTAGATACCAATTGAAGCGATGAGAGGATCACATAAAATCTTGAACAACGTTGTGCATGCATTTATAGTGTTCACAATTCTATATAGGAGCTTGAGTTGAAGAATCAAAACGAATATTTCGATATTTCGCAACCGGGACCTGCACCACATATCAGCTAAGCATCACATTTCAATTCATATCAATATAAAACAAGCAAGAAAACAAGTTTGGATAAATGAACTAATTCTGTTATGTATTTTCAAGATAAGGTAATAGCTCATAGTAATGAAGTTAGTGATTGCTTCTCAGTCAAACGTTTGAAAAAAGTGCACTGCCAGTAATGGATGATTCGGCAAAATGTCTAGGTCGACTACGGAACCATGTACGGCCAACAGCTTCCAGTGATACCTGGTTAATAACTGGAGAATTTCATGCGTGTATAGCCGATCCATTATCTTCATGCAGGACATCGACAAATATCGCATGCTTTAAGACAAATATCGTATGCGCGAGGTAGGTGCTAACGCTGATCGTGTTCGGGCAAATTAAAAAATTCGTACCTGTAAAGAGTTTCGTTAGCGTTCGAAAAATCACAGCGAGAATAAAATCGAGAGTTTTTCAGAGTATTACTTGACAATACGAATTTTTTAAAAAGCACTTAAGTATTGGCTGGCTTTCGCTCCTCACTACGATGGAGTACAATGGGATCAGCAATGTTTAGTTTATTAGTTAGTTTAAGCCTCCCTATCCTCAACAAATGAGATGTAAAGAGAGGAAGGAAGAAGGCACCATTTAGTATGGAGTTAAGGGAACGTGGAATCTATGCAGAAAGGGCACAGAAACAGAAAGCTAAGAAAGAAGTTCATGAAACAAGAAAAGTTGAAGAATAAAGTAGTAGGCGGTGAAAAACAGGACAGCAGTGAACCGAAAAAAGATGGTCCGTAACACAACAAAAACCTATTCTATTTTAACAAAAAGAAAGCCTACCTAACCTTTAGCTCGGGCCCTCACATTGTCCCCCTGGGAGCGCTAATTCCCATAGATACAATAGTTGTATCCCCCTGAGGGGGGATCAGCAATGCATTCATGTCTTCCGCACTTGAAGGAATACTCTCAGTTGCACAAGCACTTTCCTTCATCGACTACTATTTATGTACAATTGAAATGAACTCTAGTGGAAAAACTATTGTAGAATGAATTACGAAGGTAGAAACAAATTATGCACAGCAAATCCACGTAAGAGCAAACAAAACGAGAAACCCTTTAATAATTAATGATATGCTTTTTTCAAGAAAATGAGGAAGTTCAAGAACATATTCTATCTCAACTCTGGACATTATTTTACGATTTCCATTCAATTTTGTGAAAAACTGTATAGGTCCTACTTATATGTTCAAAAAATTCACGCGCCCTAACTTCATTTCGGAAACGCAACACGCAATACCCAAGAACTTCTAGATATCGAATTAAATCCTTCATGAGCCGCATTAAAGTTGTAAAAGACAACGATATCTAACAATTAACTTTGAATTTTTCAACTCTATGGATTACTTTTGAGACGTGATGAAGTAAAGACCTGATAAATACGAAAGTGAAGACGAATGTAATTTTTTAGTCTAGCGCCATTTCCGCATTCATAACATAAAACCACTACAAAAGGAAAAGTATAGCTCAAGCGCTACAGAGAAAAACAGTAAAATTCAAACGTTTTAAAGGCCCCAATCATCGACACATTCAGCGCAAAGCGAAGGCTTTAATACTCTGAAGAAAAGAGGGAAGAAAAGGGGTCTTGCTATCTCGAGTCAAGACTGACAGTTGCGCACAGACTTGCCATTGAAACAGCGAAGGCTAACGAAAAAGAACAACAGCAGACAACAAGCCACACAGCAGACCTCTGCAACAAGCATTGTTCAAGTTGTTATGAGCAGCAGGGGTACTATCAAGTAGCGCTGGCTCTGCAAAATCCACAGACAAGTCAGATACTGTCCACATACTTTCTTCTCAGTGACTTGAAACCTTACATATCCGCCAAATCATTAAAATCCCTCAAATAAGCTGAAGGACAATTTTCCTCACAACGCCTCATTCCGCATCACCGACCACTGGAGAATGTATAAAATGCGAAACTCCAGAGGGTTCCTTCACAAAGGGGAAATCAGGCCTGCATTTCCTGAATAACAAAGGCGGCCCTCCAGGGAAACTCGTTGGGACGACAAATTCTGACGACGTCCTATCAAATATGAAAGCAAACTCTTGAGCATCATGCCTCGGCGCGCCATGAAGGGAGGAAGGCGAGAGCGAAAGACAATTCCCAAGCCAGATTGGCATCGTAAAGTACGCTGCACGGCTCCGTCACGCACTGCATGCCAAACCAAGGATGCCATCCAAAAATGCACGTGCAGCCTTTCTAACAAACCATCGCGTACTCCAAGGAATTACCTGCCAAGCGCAGGCACTATGCGGTGAGGTCTATGAGGAATTCTACACTACAACACTAACAACCATCTCGCAAAGCTTATCTATTAGTTTCAGATAAAAAAGTCAGTCACATGTTGGAATGAACTTCGAACTTCGTGCGTGCCGCACTATGGACTAATTAATCTGCCCAATATCGCACGTAGCTAAGCACCAAGTTAACGATATTTTCGATAAATATTACGGTTAAAAAAATACTTTCATTCAACGTTTGCGCGCTTGAAGAGAGTTATGTCTTATGATACTGTTTCATAAGATACACTCATTTGGCTTATGACATACTTAACGGTGTTTGTTGCAAGCAGCATTACAAGAAGAAGCGAAGTCCACGACAAAAGTGTACCTTTCTACTAAGACGCGAGCGACCAAACGCAGACTCCAGTACCACGTACTAGAGATGGCATGGAGGTTTCTTATTGCTGAACATCAGGGTCCCATCAGATTAGTTCGAACCCGTAGTAAATCAGATCAAAACAAGGTGCTCTGAATCGACGTGATTCTGACTTGTTCTTGCGGCTGCACCTACATGCGTGACAGTGTATGAATACGAGTGGGAGGACACACACTTTGAAGTTTTGTAAAAAAAAATAATTTAGTGTCCGTACTGAAATTCAGAACTTGACATTTTGACCGCCATTGGTAAAACTGAAGTTCAATATTTAACTCCAATTTAAAGTCAATTGTAATAAGCAAGTTTAAAAATAGTAATCATTAACTGGATCATGCCCTCATTTAGCTTTAATTAAGTATTTATGAATTGAGTTTGTGACTGCTGGTCGGTCAGCAGCATTATTAAAATCTCCTCCGTGGCCACCGGTGGCGCACTTTGCAGTTAAAGTGCTAATGCCATTTATAAAATGTTATGTACGCAGCCAAATTATGAAAATCTCTTCACGAAAATGATCTTTGCTTGTAATATATTTGGACCTTTCATGTATTTTAAGGGACTGGTAAAGAAGGGTGTCAACAATTGACACGTTTTCTGCGAAGGGACCCAGCGGTGGTCACTGCAGGGATTTTTACAAGGCTGATGACTGACCTGCAGTCCCTAACTCAAGTGTTATAAATACTTAATGAAAGCTAAATAAAGACACAATCCAGCTAATTTTTTCCATCTTCAAAATGGCTTAAAACGATTGAATTTGAACTTCAGAATTGAATATTGAACTTCAGTTTAGCCCATCGCAGGAAACGAGTTTTTAATTGGCGTAGGTTTTCATCATTATGATATGAGCAGGCGATAATAAAATTAGTTAGTGAAATTAAATAAAGAGGACAAACAGAGCACTTCTAATGTTCTGACGGACTTTGATCTGCCACGAATGCCTTCACTAGCAGATTGTTCTATAGACGATTGCTGATGATTAATTTCCGCGTGTAACTCATTCAGGTAAATTCACTCAATGACTGGCAACTATGGAAGAGGTAAAAATGAACACACCTGATTGATGTTGACAATCTAAGTATCGCGTAACATATTTCCGAGAGTTCAAAGTAATCGCGGACACAATTGAGTTTTACTATGGTGTATATTTTCTCCAATTAACATTGACACGACGCGGAGGCGTGGCGTGAGCGTTGCAGGTTAAGTAAATTAGAGCTGTTAGGAAATGTAGGCCCTACTTTATGGCACCCAAGGCTCTGAGTTACTGTAAATACTAACATGAGTGATTCATGTGCAACTTACCAGAACTGATTACCTTGTACATGTCAGACCTGTTATTGAAGCACCGTAAATAAACGCAGTGATTCTCATTTCAAACTCAAATGAGAGAAAAATAGCATACATGAGGTAAACGGTTGA
This sequence comes from Morinoia aosen, assembly GCA_030386875.1. Taxonomy (NCBI): domain Eukaryota; kingdom Metazoa; phylum Arthropoda; class Malacostraca; order Amphipoda; family Talitridae; genus Morinoia; species Morinoia aosen. Next base: position 16,774,879 of record CM059574.1, read on the forward strand.
CCGTTGAAGAAACTTAGAGAAACCTTCAGAAATTCATTTTGTTTGAACGCGTTTTTAAATAGCAATGTCTGTCGGTGCTATCTTTTGTTATCAGTTGAGTTCACATATTTGCATGATGACAGCTAATGTTTTGTTTGCATCAAGAATTAAGCGTTGTTACTTGAAGTTTTATCTGTTCCATAAAGCATTAAAAAATATGTAATGCCTTCATAGGAACTGGACAGCCTGGACGAAACGAATTGAGACAGTCTGGCATTCTGCACATGAAACAGAGAAGTGATATGACCCTAGAGTCGAAAAATCTAGCAATAATTTGAGATCTCGGGTTTAAAAGGAGCCGAGTCATAGAAGGCTGCAGAGCAGAATCATATTTCCCCGTGAGTGAAAACCACATAAAGAATTTGATGACCCACGTTACATGAAGTCGACGGAGTTTTCATGAGTGCAAGAGATTTTTTAAGGTCCGGGGTAAGATTTTAAATTAAAAGAATACGTAGTCGAAATTATACAACTACATAAACTAATTGAAAAATTGGTCTCACGTCAATGAAAGGAATACCTACGAGCGGTCAGGCAATTTAGACAAAACTTCGAGTATATCAGGGTTAGTAGCAATTACAGAGGGAAGTTCTTGCTAAAAATTAAAAAAAAAACGTTAAATACTTGGTAATATTTTTGAAAATTTAGGCGTGAGGTAACATTACGCCATAGAACAACATCGCTGCACGCACATCTGAGTTAGTACCACACCAAGAGTTAGATTTTCACGAAGAACTAGAGTTGTGGGAACGTTACAGCGTTAGTGCACAGCGTACCAGTACCTGTTTTCGAGCAATATATACGATATACAAAAACCGAGGTTCGGCTGTACATGCAAGACTTCCGAAAATCAATATATATAAGGAAGCTAATAAAAGTACGATGGTAAATTAACGATGCTGAAGATAAATTACTCAAATTAATGTCAGGTGTGAAAATCAACACTTACTTTTAAGGAGTTTAGTTTAGTCGTTAGTTTTAGCCTCCCTACCCGCCTACAGCAACAAATGCGATCCAAAGAGAGGAAGGAGGAAGGCACCATTTAGTATGGAGTTAAGAAAACGCGGAATCTACGCAGAGAGGGCGTAGAAAGAGTAAGTTGGGAAGGAAGATTATGAAACAAGATCAAAGTTGAAGAAGAGAGTAGTAGGCGTTGAAAAACAGGACTGCAATGAGTCGAAAAAAGGTGGTCCTAAACATAACAAAAACATTTTACTTCAACAAAAAGAAGGCTACCTAACTCTCAGCTCGGGTCCTCACATTGTCCCCCGGGGAGCGTTAATTCCCATAGATACAATGGTTGTATCACCTGAGGGGCGACATGTAAATAAAGTTCGAGTAATGCAATACCAATAAAGCCATCTTCTCGTGATATTTTTCCCTAATTAGAGCGAATCGATTGTAACGACATTCTACGCAAAGGGGAAAAATGGTTCTAAAAAGTTCTGCCACTGAAGCGAGGATCTTACGGCAAGGTTTCCAAATAGTCTCTAAAGGAATGAACGAGTTGATTTTGATAAAAAACGCTTGTTGTTACCTGCAATCAAGTCGAGTAGGATTTTCTTCGTCTTGATAATGTTTCTCAGGTATTTATTGCGATGAGAAGTAGAAGATTCTTCGCTAAGGTTGACCATTGTACGTTCATTGTAGACGCTCCTCAAATTTTTGTTGTTGACGTCACTGACCGCACTCTCAAAGGCAATGTTCTGTTTTTTAACCCCAATTCTTTCGCAATGATCAACAAACTTCTTAGCATCATAATCAAAAGAAACGTGAGCATTCTTATTTTGGCAATGGTATTTCAAGTCTCCGTTAATCTCCTCGCAACAGTTCGTGATGTTCACGTTGCCATTTTGAACGCAACCAACACGGTCACTGACAACACTTCCACCGCGCACGACGCTCAGGGGATTATTGTACCCAGCACTGTCGTGGCTGGTAGGGCTAACGTCGTCTAAGGTAGAGTTGGAGCTGTTCTGGTTGCCATTGCGACTGCTGCAGCCACTACTGCTGTTACTGCCACTGCTGTTTGCAGAGCTTTCCGCGCCATTAGGGCTGCGAAAGCCAGTACTGTTAATGCCGCTAGCTTCAGAGCTCTCGCTGCTATTACGACTGATGTAGCCACTGCTGTATTCACTGGAATTTTTATGAGTTTTATTAGGACTACACACCCACACGCCGCCGTCTTTCCTAATGGCTAATTTTGAGCCCCCTTTGCAGATTGATTTCGACTTGGGGTGCTGCGAGTTAGAAGTCCTTGCGTGCTGCAACTTGTGGTCTCCAGAATGCAGAAAGCCAGGATTCATGTTGAAGGAATCCACGTTCAGACTGTCTCCATCGACATGCTCCACATTGATGATCACCGCTCTCGCACCACAATCCGAATCCACCGCCTCTTCATATTTAGACCCATTGCAATCCGAGCCAAATACTTCATTACCAGGGGAACATTTTGTCTCCATTTCATTTTGAACGCTGGTAGTCAGAGTAGAACGAAGTGAACCACAATCGCAGTCGATGTTCTCGAGTTTATTATCAGGAGCGACAGAAGTACTGTAAGGTAAACACAGATCTGCGTCATCAATGCAGAGTACGTCAGAGCTGACGTACGTAGGCTGTTGATCATCGGTCATTTTGTATTCTGTAGGTAGATCATCACTTGAGTGGAAACAAGCTAATTTCTTAAGAGAAGAAAAAAATCCGCTTTCGTGGGTACCAGCATCTATGGAAGTGCACAAAGAGTTTTCTTCAGGTATAGTTGCATTTACTGACGTAACTTTATGTTTAAGAAAGAGGCACTGATCCCTGGAGCTATCAGATACGGTTTGATATGAATCATCCAATGAAGAGCCGTTGGTGCCTTGAGACTGCATCAGAGACTGGACTGAGTCCCGATGCGATATGTGGCAGTCAGTAAAAGCACCAACATTACGCTCATCCGGATCTACACCAAAATCAGACAAATAAGTTGTCGCACTGCCATCGAAAGGAGAGCCCTGGAGAAATTTTTGGAGAGCAGCTTCAGGGTCTGATGCAGAATTAGGCCACCCTGCGTCGAGTTCTTCACGACTTTCGAATCCGCTGCGAAGCCTCTTGACATTACGGGTATCGATATGAATGCCAGTACAATGATTATTCCTTTCCTTTGACTTGAAATCTTGCGTCTTCCTTGGTCGGTATTCAGGGCTTAGAGCTTCATCACTCAAATCAACTCGATTCACGAAGAGGTTAATACTATTCGTGTTTCCGTTTTCAATACTTCGCTGCTCTTTGTCAGAATCACGAAGTTTCAAATCCGTCAAATCTCGTGATTTTCCCCGCATTTTGCTACCGTTCAAATCAGCGCGTAAGAATAACAAACGGAACATGAACGAAATCACGAAACGATCTAAAACTGAGAAGTCACCGTCATCTTGTTCAGCTACGCTCCTGCAGGAAGCCTGGCAAGATTTCTGCCGACTGGAATCCGAAGATGCTGCGCCGGAGTTTGCCATGTACGTGTCACCAGCACAACCCTCCATGCCACAACCACAAGACCTGTGCACAGGAACGTAGTCTCGAGCCACGCTGTCGTCGCACAGACCAAGTTGAGAGGCGACGCTTCCTCTCTTCGTAATGCCAGGAGCTGACGCGGGAGTCGCGCGTCCGAGGTTTGGGGGCAAAGTCACTGGTGCCATAATCGAATGATGCTAAAATCCGCAAAATCCAAAACCTATCGACTAATTTTCTAAAGATCTGCTCGTACGATGAAAAGTTTTCACGCAAAAATTCTTCTTCGATTGTAGAACGATGTAATAACACTCCAGACGAAGAAAAGGAAGGAAGAATACAAGGCACTAAACAGCGCTACAAAGAAACACAGAAACAAGTGACAAGAGCACGTTGAATTAACCAACGCCTAACAATATAAGTTCAAGAAATTGATATCTTCAGTCCACAATACTATGGCACAAATCATTCGCCACTTGCAGCAACTAAAGACTAAAGTTACCACTTCGGTGTTCAGCTCAATCATCCTTCCGGACGTCCCTTAGGCTTCAACGAACCACCAATTAATAGGCAGGTCAACTCGACACTTCGCAGAGCATTCGCCTCGATGGTGCAGCTTTGGAAGCGCTTCGAGTCAGACTGAGAAGGCAAGTACGCGAGTGAGCGAAGAAGACAGCGCACTAATGCGACCGACCGCCGAGCTCTGCTAACTAATCCTTTCCTGGTCAGGTGTTGCAGACATGTGCTCACGGCACGCCTGGTGTCGACATGTGATCGCCACCAGCATGTGAGACCAGATCTTTTCTTAGCCGCGCGCGAGACTGGATTCGAAACACAGATATGCCCTTTAGTGCTGGCGAGTTGTTAGAAGAGAGGTTGCAGCCAGCTAAATGCGTGAATATTGCTTTAACGTGGCATCAACATGAATATAATTTAGAAGATGAAGTATGGTAAAGAGTCATATTTTCCATTGGGAATTGTGTGAGTCATATTTTCCATTTTCATAAGAGTCATATTTTCCATTTTTCAAGTTACTCTTAAAATATGATTATTTTAATTCCAAGAAGTTATCGTTGTGAAATATTAACCTTTCTGACGCACGAGTGAATTGCCATGACAAAAGATGCGGGCAAGGGTACGAGGCCAAGAATTTAATTTGCTTGCTTAAAACACATTTAATTTTTCTAAAGAGACCGTGCACGGAGAAACTGAATAATAATAGTTGAACGCGGTTACAGTACTAAATCCGGAATTTTTTTCAGCAATGACATTACAAGATTTTTGAAACGTGGACTATCGTTAATTCGTTCATATCGACGATAGTGAATTTCTCCGCAGAGACTGCTCCAACTGGAATAAATGTTCTACCGAAATATTTCACAATAAATTTCGATGATATATAAATAACGGTGACTGGATTTGGTGTGACTGGGTTTGATCGAATTACAACCGTCGGTGAAATTTGAAACTTTGAACACTTGTAGCCTGAGACTTGATTTTGACTAGATAACCTCATGTGGATTTACAAAAAAACTGTCACTTTATAGAATTTAGAGAACTTTAGAAGTGCCTATCCCCGCGTTCAATTCAAGATACAAAAATAGTTCCGGGCAATGGAGAAAATAACTCCGCATCTGACATACGATACTCCTCTAAAACTTTGAACACATATCTGAATTCGGGAGTAATGTCGAACAAGCATCTAATCTCGTACCTTGTCAGTTACAGAAAAAGTTGAATACTGCTTTGCCTTTGAATATTAGATTAAATTTTAATTATTATTTAAATTTAAACATTATTAATCAATTTACATAAATTATTATTAATTATTATTGGATTCTAGTTTAAGCCTTTCTAACCGCAACTAGGACGTTTCGAAGAGAGCAAGGAAGAAGCCACCATTTAGCATGGCCTTTAAGGAAACGCGAAATCTACACACAAGATGCAAAGAAACAGTAAGTTGAGAAAGAAGTTCATGAAACGAGATAAAAGTTGAAAGAGGAAATAGTCGGTCTGAAAAACAGGACAGCAGTGAATCATAAAAAGGTCTTAAACATAACAAAAACCACTCTCTGCCTTTGAAACTATCTTCACCTTGTGAGATATAATCAGCGCATCGTACTTGACACACGAAGTGAGCAGCCATAGTCATTGCTAATATTGTGCACTTAGAAAGGAAACATTTACCAGCTCCAAAGCGATGCGAGATGAGGTCGACCGTCCAACACGTGTAGCGGCATGCATTTCTGCGCAGTCCCTACATATCTAGCTTTTTATAATCCTTTGTCTTGGCAGTTTTCTTCTGGGGCAAACGTTTCATTTAAGAGTTTTTTTCCGTTTTGATTTGCATTTACATGCTGAATGTTAACAGAAACGGAGTCAACGTATAGACTTATCTGTGGTCACTTTTGATGTATCCCATTTTGGATAAGTTTATTCGTTGCTCTCTGAAGAAAAATTAGGTGTAAATTAGATTAGATGTTAGTTTAAGCCTCCCTAACCGCAACACAGGCGATTAAAATATAGGGAGGAGGAGGGCAACATTTTGAATGGAGATAAAGGAACATGGAACCTATGCACAAGGTGCATTGAAACAGTGAGTTGAGAAAGATGATAAAATTTGAAGAAGAGAGTAGTGAGTCCGGAAAAACAGGACAGTAGTGAACTGAAAAAAATAGTTCCTTAACATAAAAAAAATTACTTTTAACAAAAAGAAGGCCTACCTAACTCTCAGCTCGGGCCCTCACATTTTTCTGCAGGGAGTGCTAATTCCCACAGATCCAATAGTTGTATCCCTTAGGGGGCAAATTAGGTATAAATGAATTGACTTGTCCTTGCCGGGTAACGGACTGAAATCGGCCCTTCACGAAACCAGCCTTCAATGGGAGACGAAATTGATACAGGGTACCAGTTCGGTACTGTATTTTCGTTCCTGAACAACAAATCTAAATATTTTGTGAGGCAGTATGATCTAATTTCAGCTTTAAAGCCCGCCATGAAAAAAAATTCATAGAGCATTCAGAGTAACCACATTGATATTATTCAGCATCTAATGGAACATATTTGAACTTTGAATAACTAACATCCTATACTTAGTGCTTTTCATCGCTTCATGTTGGGATTTAAAAACGCAATGGAACAATTGAGATCCAGCAATTAGTAACCCGTACATTGCTGATATTGAGCGCGAAAAGATGCAAGTCTCACGTTTGATTCGAACTCCACATCTGACTACCGCATCGTTTTACAAGTCATGCGAAAACTGCCTGAGTGCCATCAACTGAAGCGAAGGCTTTTACAGCAGCACTACAAACAACGGACGGACGAGCGACGTAAAATCTGACCAATTAGTCGGCTCACCAAACTCTGGTAAAAAAAATGCTGATGCTCGAGTGCCTCGTTCAAACATCCAAAATAGCAGCAATATCGGTTGAGCTATCAAGCGCTGCACTGGCCAGCTCGTAACCTTAACACGTTGACTCCGATGGGCTAAACTGAAGTTCAGTATTCCACTCAAATTGAAATTCAAAAGTTGTTAGTAATTTCATAAATACCAAACATTTACTAGGTCCATTAAATACCATTAAGTTTAAGGTTCATTAAATACCATCAAGTTTAAAAGATTGTTAACATGTTTCAAACGACCCATCGACGGGTCGTATCGCAAGCAACGCGTTAAGCTTCCGTGCTTGCGCTTTTTTTAGCCAGGACGGGGGTTTCTGCAAGCCCCTCGCCTGCACGCTCCTAGCGCGACACGTGAGCCGCCAGCTGTAGCTCCAGGAAGGCGTGCAGAAATGCAGTTCTTGGTGTTTGAGGAACATCTAAAACGGCCCATAGACGATCAATTTTAATGTCAATATAATTGACAATGATGAATATTGACAATTTAATTGATCGTCTGTGGGCTTGATTGACGACCTTCAATTAATTGACTTAGTGGGCAAAAAAATTCATCAATATATTGAGTAAATGATATTGACAATTAAATTGACCGTCTATGGGACGCTTTAAACGCAATGCGATTCTAGATATCATATTAGTTTCAACACTTTGACTGCGGCAGGTAAAACTGAAGTTCAATACTCAACTCTAATTTAAAGATAATTGAAGTAAGCAATTTTGAAAATGGCAAGCATTGACTGGATCGAGCATTCATTTAGTTTTAATAATTATTTATGAAAATCGAGTTCGTGACCTCTGGTCTGTCAGCATTATGAAAATAGCTCCGCGGTCACCGGTGGCGCACGTTGCAGTCAAAGTGTTAGTTAGGCCTCCCTAAACAAAACGAAGGTTGTCCTAAGAAAGGTAGGATGAAGGCGCCATTTAATTAGAAGTCATAATTTCACCTTTCATAGCCAGAAAACAATATTAAAAAAAAGGAAGGAGGAAGGCGACATTTCGTATAAAATTAATGGAATGGGGAATCTAAGTATAAGGTCTGTTCCCACACCTTGCGCTTTGACACGACAAGACCAAGAGAAGTTCATGAAACAAGATGGAAGTTGAAGGAGAAAATTGTAGGTGCTGGAAAAAATAACAGAACCGAAAAAAAAAAGAATTTCTGGAACAAAACCACTAGGCATAAGAATGAAATAGATCCTTCTCAGGTCCTTCAAAAAATAAAATGTTGTGTCTTCGTAGGGTTGAATCAGGGAATAATGAGAGCTAGAGTACAAGCAAATACAGCGCCATTGCCTACTATCTGTATGATGTAGGAGGCATTGAGTTACAGCGCCCGCGCAGTTTATACTCATACAAGAACTTTAACCATTACGGTAAATCGAAACGTTACATTATAGAGACCTTCATCACCGTAGCTGGAACTGAACTGAAATTCTCAACTCCTAACAAGTAATTGCACAATTCGCATGTAAGACTGCAGCCTGACGAGAATAGACAAGTCTCATAATTCCCTCTCGGTAACATGCGCACAGCGCAATACCTCCAGAACACAGACTGACATTTGACTAGGAAGGAAACCTGAAATATTTCCATTATGGTACTCCCAGCTCGCATGTCACTGGTCCTAATGTACAAACTTACATTTTAGAGCACCCATTTCACAGCCATTGGCAGTTTTGCTGAGCTCAGATATAACAGACGTCGCCAACGACAAACGCATGCGGAGCAATGATACACACAGTGGCTGTTCCGTTATTTATAAAAAATGCAGCTTAATAAACAAACCCGGATTTTCACACTACAATTCATTGTTTCTGCTCTCATTTACACATCTACACTCAGAAATGATGCTGAAGAACTTGTTTCTCTTAATTTGATCAGTCCGATGTACGTCTAACTTCGATGTAATCCTCGAACATTTTCCAAGGTACACTCAACCAAATATTTCACAAATATGCTTTCATGACATCCCTCCTTCTCCTTCAAGAAGATGCTCGAGATGCATAGGAGACTCATAATTTTAGTCCGTTTCGAATCGGAATTGCCTTACGTGATGAACTTTGGTATCAGTATCTTCCGACTAACCTGATACAGAACCAAAAAAGTAGCCATTCCCATGGTCATAACTTCACTTTTGGACACAACCAATAAACTTTTCATCAATGCCCAAATTCGACAATTCGTCAGAAAACCTTAAAAATGCAATATTCGATTCAACGGTGTTTCAAAAATACGCATCGAAATTCAAGTTGCCCGAAATCAAAACAAAGAAATACACTCTGCATCATTTACTGCATTTAACTCGGGCTCGTCATTTAGGCAGGAAAAAGGGGCGTTTATTCGAAAATAAAGTACCATCCGTAGCACGGCAACCAATTACCAACTAGTGCCTGGTTCAGGTCATGTTATCAAGGCTGTCATTTCATGAGAGCAAACCGGGTTAACAGGTGGCGCTAGTGAAATAAATAAACTAAAGCATGCGAGGACACAGACGTAACGAGCCTCTATTGTCACAACGCAGTTCGCCTCACGAGGCTGTCCCTAAAATTAACTGACGCTCGTCTTGTATGACAAAAAGAAGACTGCATTTGGTAAAAACTGGTTTTTGAAGAATTTTCATCAGTAATCGCAGCCGGTAAAATTTCCAGTCACTCTCAGAGGGAGTGATCGAATTTGTGTACCATTTACATCATTGAAAGGACTTTGAATTATTTCAAGTCATACCGAACGTCGGATAGATCCAATGCTTTATTATAAAAACCAAACCCTATGACGGCGATCCTGGTCGAAGCGATGCACATTCATGAAACCGAGTCCAGTGAGGAATTGTGGCTTTCTCTTCCAAAAAAAGAAGAAACACTAAACACGCCCTCAGTTCGAGCTTACGTTCTTTCGTACGAAAGGCGAGCGCTCTCACTTCTAAGCCAAGGCACTCACTCAGACTCTCATATGAGGCAGCAATTATCATAACATAACGTGAAGTAGAAACTAACGATCTACTCCACCACCAATTCTTATTTTTATAACATGAGACAACAATAACCACAACCTGAAGTAGAAGCTAACGATCTACTCGACCGCTCCACCGTATTTTTGTAAACCTCGGCATTTGCTTGCGCAGGCACATCAGGAACACGACAACTCAATAGCGGGCGGCTACCATGCTCTTTATTGCTTTCTTTATTGATCGCTTCTCTCACAAGCGCAATTTCAACGGTCGTACAGCTCTCGACCTTGAGGATACTGTGAAACGTAATCTCGCTGATTAAAAACGTGTCATCTCAATTCCCTGGTTTCCACATCACTAAAGACGCTTGCTTGCTCCAGCAACGCACCGCATGCAGTAACATTTGATTAGTCGTTAGTTTTAGCCTCCCTACCCGCAGCAACAAATGCGATCCAAATAGAGGAAGGAGGAAGGTACAATTTAGTATGGAGTAAAGGAAACGCGGAATCAACGCAGAAAGGGCATAGAAACAGCAAGTTGGGAAAGAAGATTATGAAACAATATCAAAGTTGAAGAAGGAAGTAGTAGGTGCTGAAAAACAGGACAGCAGTGAACCGAAAAAAGGTGGTCCGTAACAAAACAAAAACCTATTCTATTTCAACAAAAAGAAAGCCTACCTAACCTTTAGCACGGGCCCTCATATAGTCTCCCTGGGAGCATGCAGTAACAAGCCACGAACACAATTCCCAGCTCCAACGACATCACAAACACAATTCCCACCTCCAACGACATCACGGACACAATTCCCACCTCCAACGACATCACGGACACAATTCCCACCTCCAACGACATCACGGACACAATTCCCACCTTCAACGAAATCACGGACACAATTCCCACCTCCAACGAAATCACGGACACAATTCCCACCTCCAACGAAATCACGGACACAATTCCCACCTCCAACGAAATCACGGACACAATCTGACACCACGAACGCAATTCTTAAGTCACAGACAACAAATTACTGACCCTCTCGCCCTAACGCAACAGTACGGAGAAGGCAACGCCACAAAGTGGGAGAAACAAACAGCTCACCTGGCTTGTGGAAGTCAGAGAAAATTCTGCTGGTGGAGAGGGAGAGACGACGGCTGATGCGCGTAAAGGTGGGCGTCACCGCTCCTCCTGTAACGCAAGTCATTAACAGTCAAATCAATAATGAAAACTGAAGCATTTATTACACATGAAATAGAGGGCAGGCGATGGAGATTGGCTCCCACCAAATTGGAGAACTCTTTTAAATTTAAGGGTACATGGTAAATAACGACGATAAGTTCAGCAATAATTGAAACCAATGCTTTTCGTGAACAAAATTCGCTAACTCTTACACTGAACACTGTAGGGCAAGCATCCTGGAACATTAAAAATTAGATAAAAATCAAGTAATAGTAATAATAATTTAGTAGTAGTAAGATGGACTAAAATTTGAATAATTCAAAAGTATAAGAACAGAACACGACTGACAGCAAAGGGAACCTAATAATAAAACAGTATGGCGTTCAACAAATCTCAGTTGAACGCTCATTGTAATTAGATGAAGGATAGAAGACAATGTATTATTTTTCAGCATTAATGCACCAGGCACCACAGCACGGCCCCACTCTACAGACCCCAGCACGACCCCACTCTACAGACCCCAGCACGGCCCCACTCTACAGACCCCAGCACGGTCCCACTCTACAGACCACAGCACGGCCCCACTCTACAGACCACAGCACGGCCCCACTCTACAGACCACAGCACGGCCCCACTCTACAGACCACAGCACGGCCCCACTCTACAGACCCCAGCACGGCCCCACTCTACAGACCCCAGCACGGCCCCACTCTACAGACCCCAGCACGGCCCCACTCTACAGACCACAGCACGGCCCCACTCTACAGACCACAGCACGGCCCCACTCTACAGACCACAGCACGGCCCCACTCTACAGACCACAGCACGGCCCCACTCTACAGACCACAGCACGGCCCCACTCTACAGACCACAGCACGGCCCCACTCTACAGACCACAGCACGGCCCCACTCTACAGACCACAGCACGGCCCCACTCTACAGACCACAGCACGGCCCCACTCTACAGACCACAGCACGGCCCCACTCTACAGACCACAGCACGGCCCCACTCTACAGACCACAGCACGGCCCCACTCTACAGACCACAGCACGGCCCCACTCTACAGACCACAGCACGGCCCCACTCTACAGACCCCAGCACGGCCCCACTCTACAGACCCCAGCACGGCCCCACTCTACAGACCCCAGCACGGCCCCACTCTACAGACCACAGCACGGTCCCACTCTACAGACCACAGCACGGCCCCACTCTACAGACCACAGCACGGCCCCACTCTACAGACCACAGCACGGCCCCACTCTACAGACCACAGTACGGCCCCACTCTACAGACCACAGTACGGCCCCACTCTACAGACCCCAGCACGGCCCCACTCTACAGACCCCAGCACGGCCCCACTCTACAGACCCCAGCACGACCTCACTCTACAGACCCCAGCACGACCCCACTCTACAGACTCCAGCACGACCCCACTCTACAGACTCCAGCACAACCCCACTCTACAGACTCCAGCACAACCCCACTCTACAGACCCCAGCGCAACCCATTCTACAGACCCCAGCACAACCCCACTCTACAGACCCCAGCACAACCCTACTCTACAGACCCCAGCACGACCCCACTCTACAGACCCCAGTACGACCCCACTCTACAGACTCCAGCACGACCCCACTCTACAGATTCCAGCACAATCCCACTCTACAGAACCCAGCACGACCCCACCCACCATTCTTGCTGGAGGCGGCATTTTGTTCATCGAGAGTGAGGTGCTCGGCGAGCTCACTGAGGCTGCCGCTGTCCTGGTACCGAGAGAAGGTCTGAGACAGGCGCCGCCGTATGCGCCGCTGTAAGCTCATTTTCACTCAGGCTTGAGTTACACAACACTTGGGACAGGGGATGCTGGTAGAGCTGTGTTACCTTCACGCGGTTGCATTGAAGAAGTGATCCCGTGTCTCAAAAGTGAGGGTTCGTTTAGTCACTTGAAGGGAATGGTGCCCAACCTCGCGTTACCAGAGCGGCCTTCACGCTGCTGCACTGAAGAGATCCCGTGTCTCAAAAGTGACGGTTCGTTCATTCAGTGCCAAACCTTAAGGTGGCATGGCTATGCCCAAACTTGATCATAAAAAGGCGCAAATGTAAAGGAATATTGGTAGGACAGTATTCACTATGACGCTTGTTCACGATAAGGTCGTAACTCGCATGCACAGTAGATTTCGTTGAGGTGTTAAGATGGTATTCTTCTCAATGCAATCACTAAATTGCGAACAAGTTGAGCAAGTAGAAGCGGTTCCAGGATGAATAGTTAAACTACGAAAATTTTTCTATCGAAACGAGACTGACTTATGTTACTGCTATCGAAAATTTGGTCTATAGTTACCAAATGCCGAAAGAATGGACTCGAATAACGGAATGTAGATGTGGAGAGCATAAGTTTCATTGCTCTTGGAATGGTTAGAGAGTATTGTATGTACAGCTACGGTAAATCTTCAACAAAGCTTTTGATATGTTCTTATTAGATTGGTCCCTTTGTCGTAGTCAAACGTCTATTACATCCTTTCAACAACCGATCCAAGAAACTACAGTACATGAACTTCAATCAGCTGTGATTAACAGCATTGCTTTACCCGCGGTTATTGTGCAGTTCTTCTTTGATGCAAACTTGCTTTTGTACTGAAATATCTTCAAATTGGAGCAACTGTGCGCCGAGTTGCAGCAATATTTGTGCAGTAGATTTGAGTGCTAAGAGGGAAGAAATATTTTTGTGCAGAAACAAAACCGTTCAACAATAGCGCACCCGAAAAAGCCTTGAGCACGTCTTGTGAAGAATACTTCTGTGTGCGCAACAGATATAATATTCAACAGTAAAGACCACTTGGAAGTTCTCCAGCATGCATGGTGCGTAAAAAATTATGAAGACTATTCACTCTATCCAGTATTACCACTTTTAATCCTGAAGATGTGAAGAATATACAAGTTCACTAGGCAAAGAAGTTTATGACTGTGAAGAGATATGTAGATTTTGAACACATGAACTTAGAAGGGACTGTTAGCATACACAGTTTGCATCACCTTGCCAACAATTTTGTCTCCATCATTTCATTGTACGTCACCACCACCATGCTTCCTTACTCCTCTGAGCAACACAGCTTATAAACAAACAAGTAGCTCAGAACGAGCTCTCTTTCCATATCTGTCCCTGTGAGCACAGCTCAGCTACACACTTGTACCACAAGTTCTCATAAATGCAGATTCCACTATCACAAGATTGTGCTGAGGGTGCAACTGTCTTCACCATTCACTCTTTCAACATCATAGACTTAGGCAAGGTCTTGTATTAGAGCTGGAGCCAGATTTTCACATTCCTATCTTACACACAGCACAAATTTCAGTGCATAGCAAGGCCAACACTAATTATTCAGCATAAGGCACATTAAGGACAAGGAAGCACCAATTTTCTATACACTAGATTTTCCAGAATGAATTATGCTAATCTTTAACAGTTTTGCAATGCTTTTCAAAACTACCTTATTTCTCTATGTTATAAACAGATTAGTTTCATATAGATGTGCTCAATAAATAGAATTTTTCAGTTTCTGTACATGAACCGCTAGAAAAGATACACAAAAATACAAGATTAGAATAAGAATGACCAGTCAAATGCACTTGGGCCAAAGGACTGTGCAAACACCCAGAGTGTTTCTACAAATATATACAACACAGAAATATCATTCTAAACTTGAAAATAAACAGGTAAGTAGCCCTAAATCAACTAAGAGAGAGAAACAAAAGCATGAGGTGGATGCATGAAACAACTCACCTCAACCAACAATAAACGTTGGTGACCATCACCCAAAATGCTCCCCTGTGACTCTCACGTCATTACTTTCATGACGACTTCCCAAGGATAAACAATATAGGTTTTAACGTTACACATGATAGTAGGCAAATAATGCAAGTATAACACAAACTTGAGTAACACTTTTACTTCAAACTTAGTACTTCATTTTAAGAAAGTCACTCAAACATACTTGACACAAATTTACATATATAAATAATACTTTTGTTAGGCCTTCCTTTCATATAGAAATAGGAATCAAAGAAGATAATTTTGTCTTAAAATTTTGATGATAATTTTTGGTTTGAAAAGAAAATGAAGAAGATAATTTTTGGGTGAACATGGATTTAAAAAATAGTCAAGATAAAATTTCACAAGTTAGGCTATCAACCAGCCATTAAATAAAGATATGGATACATAGGAAAAACTAATTTCATACATGAATTTGTGTTCAGTTTTTAACTTATATCAATGAAACTCAATATATATGCTACAAAACATACTAAGCCTAAAATAAGAATTTTCTAAAGTGACAGGTAAATTGAAGACGTTTAAATTTCAAGAACTTCATCAGAAGAAGGCAAATTTAGCAACCAGATTAGATTATTAGTTAGTTTAATGAGACCATCCAAGGCCAAATTTAGCCCCCAGGGCTCACATGACTGTTTTTTTGTCGAAAAAGGTTTCTTAGGGGATGGGTTATTGTGCCATGAAATTTTATGGCACTAGGGATGCTAGAACCCCCTCCCAGGGGGGATCAAAGGGGGTCAAAAATCATCAAAAGTTTCCCAATTTTTTTTGTTGGAAAATGATCCTTACTTTTACATTGAGTATTGCGCAATGCATTGAGGAAATGCGTAATGCATGTATGTCTGGATTCCTGCACACATCAAGCTCGGACGAAAATCTATGTCATGAATTGTGCCGAACTGGAAAATGCAAAACAGCTACATGGTAAGTACTCAAATAATATCGAATATTTCTATATATCATATATTCCTAAATATTATATATTCTGTTTGATATTTCTTATGCCGCATTGAAATTCGAAAGGAAAATGTTGCACATTATTTGTACATAAAAATAGATCATGGAAACTACATTTATGTGCAAAAAATTTCCATGATATAGCAATTCAATAGTATATTTTTGTTTTTGGGCTCTCCTGAAAAATCTTAGATTTTTACCATTCAAACGGTATGAACTTGTTGAGTTTTGATGCTAGAACAAAACCAAAGACATTTTTAGAATTCTTGGAACATTTCTAACAAAAGTATGTTGAGTTTTCTTCCAAATTTGAGAGAAATAAAAATTTATGTAGCTCAAAACCCAAAAATTTTTTATCTTTTAGGTTATGATCAATATCGCTTATCGCAAAATTTTTATTTCAAAATGTTAAAATATCTCAACATACTTTTTTTAGGAATGCTTCAAGGATTCTAAAACTGTCTCTAGTTTTGTTCTAGCATAAAAACTCAATGAGTTCATAGGTTTTGAAATATACGTAAAAATGTACTAAAAAACCTATTTTCCGCAAAAAAAATTTTGCCTAAATCGAAAAATTGACAGGAGTAAAACGTGTTTACTTTTACAATATACCTATACTGGCCAATTTTCAAACGAATCAGATGAAAAAAGTTCACAAATCGGGATGGTCCCCTTAAGCCTCCCTATTCTCATCAAAGGCGATCCAATGAGAGGAAGGAAGAAGGCACCATTTAGTATGGAGCTGAGGGAATGCAGAATCAATGCAGAAAGGGCATGACAACAGTAAGATGAGAAAGAAGTTCATGAAAAAAGCTCAAAGGCAAAGAAGAAATTAGTAGGTGCTGAAAAAAGGACAGCAGTGAACCAAAAAACATAGTCCACAAAAAAAAACTATTCTATTTCAATAGTAGAAAAACTAACCTAACCTTCAGCTTGGGTTCTCAGACATTCCCTCTGGGAGCACTAATTCCCATAGATATAATAGTCACCAAAAACAAATCATTTCATTAAAAAATTTCTTGTTACAGAATCAAATACTGGATAAAATTTATTATTAAGGGAAAAACAAAAAGACAAAGAAACAAATATAGAGTCCCAAGAATCCTTCTCAGCCCAATATTAAGAGAAAGAGCATTTGTGCTTCTTTGTCATACAATGATAATGTAGCTCAAAGGGATAATTGGTATAAGATCTTCATTACATAAATAAATGTTTTGTTTGAAAAACACGTAATACATGACTAGAAAAAAATATAGATGGCTCTATGATCCTCAGATACAACAGCCCGTTTACAATACGTATAAAAGCGTTGATTTACTCAGAATTATAGGTACTTTAAGATATAGGAATGGAAACTAAAATCATCTTTAATGACTTCCCAAAAAACGGATAGGTTATAAAAAATAGCACTGTTATGCGATTTCAAGAAAAACTAGCTTTACTGCAATTACTTCTTGTGAACAATATTTTTTATGTGCCACTCTTCCGAGCGCAGAGAAGAAAAAGCACGATTATGCAAACTGTTCAATATAATGCTGCCAAGATCTGGTCCAATTTGCTGGATTTCTACCTTTATGGATGGCTTGAGATGACAGATTTGTAGACTTTTCACAGTAAGCTCTTAATTTTAGACATCTCCTAACAAAAACACCAACTCAGGCATTCATTGAGGAATAAATCTTAGAAATTTGACCAGATCTCACCAGGGCTGTAATAAACAGCCTGACAAATTATGACATTTTGGTCTTCATTCAGGAGAGCAACATTTGAAGAATATTATATTTAATAAGTAATAGGAATTAAACTTTTTTCTCAAAATTTTATAAATACTTTTTAAATCTTTTCATTAACACAGGAGTTAAGTATTCTTCTAGCCCCCATTTTTAAAAATCACCTTGCACCACAGCCCCAACACCAAAAATTTTAAACTAAGGTGCATTTGAATTCAGTTATTTATAGCTTTCCACAAATATTAATTTTAAAAACATTCCTTCAAAGTACTTTCATTTTATTTTACAACACACTAGGACTCGTGAAGCTGAAACACTCATCAGTGGTACTTTCTGTTACTAGTCATCCTAGAATACAAAAATCTTTTGGAACTAAATCATCATTGATAAATTTTAATGAAATTTATTCTGAAAATTCATTGCTCGGTAATATTATGAATTACTATTTTTTCATGTTCTATTCATTTCTTCATTTTCTTAACCTAGTAGGATATGTTTAAAACTTTGTGCAAATAATATTGTACACATAGCGCAAGTTTTAAATGGCTGGTCAACTTGCACATGCTTCATGAAAATGCATAACATTGAATGTTTACACAGTACAGAATCAAAACAATGAATTCAGAGTGTTGCTATACAATGTTCCTTAAACCTCTGATCATTAAATTCAAGTTTGAACTTTTCTATAGGTCAAATCAGTTATTTTTTGATGGTTCATTTAGTTTAAATTTTGTTTGTTCGGTCATGTTTCACTGGCAAGTGTCATTTGCTTGGTCATATTTCAGTGACTGGTTTCACTTGTTTATTCACATTTCAGTTCGTTAGTCAATTGTAGCAAATGTTAATTGCACATAGGCCTAGGAGAACATGTGAGAAAACTTTATAAATTTAGAGCATACAACTTATAGCTATACATTTCAGTGCTAACAATACTAATTTTAATACTAATTAACAGTTCACATAGGGTAAGATGAGACTGTTTTAAGAGCAAAGGGTGAGGAAAGAAACCATTACATACAGTAGCATCTTTATAAACAAATATTTTCCACAAATAAACCATCAAAAATAGAAGCCAATTGCATTGGACAAAGAAATGAACTATTAGAACAAAAAATAATAGTAAATATTGATAACGAAAAACACTCCTACTCTAAATTACCAACTTTGAACTAACTACAGTGGTACCTCGTGTCACGAATGCCTTTCTTCATGACTTTTTGGGATTACAAAGTGACGCCTTTGTATTGGGTTACAATTTTAAATTTCCCTCCTAGATGCTCGTTTTTTGTGGACAAGTCTTAACGCCATGCTTTGTGTTGGCATTTTCTTGAGGATAACTCACGAACTGCATCTCACAAAGGAGTCACTTAGTTCCTCCCATGCAAACCCACCCCTTTCTAAACCCCTTTACTAGTTCATTCTCTCAGTAGCGGCCATCTAGATAGCATTACTTAGTGAATTTGCACACGATTTCTTTGCAATTTTCACACATGATTTGTGATTTGAGTACTATACAATACTGTGTACAGTATTTAGAAATACTGTATAAAGATTAATATTGAGCTTGACAATGCCTCCAAAGATGCTGAAGAAAAAAACAGCAAGAAGGAGGAGAGGATTACAATCAAGACAAAGATCATCAAGAAACTTTGAGTTAATTTCCATACTGTATCTATGTCTGCACATAAAATTATGCTAATGAACTTTATTCAAGAATTATGATGTGATTTCTCCATTAAATGTGTGCATGAATTAAGAAGAATTAATGAAAATGGCCTTTTATAGACGGGTGGAACAAATTACATCGTTATCATAACATTCTTACGGGGAAAATTATTTTGAGATACGACTTACTTGGATTACAAGGTGGCATTTGGAATGAATTAAATTTGTAACCCAAGGTACCACTGCATTACCCTTTTCCAAATCAATGGTAAATAATTGCTGAAAGAATTGTTAACACTTTGACCCCTGCTGTACGTTTTCAGTTTGGCACAAATAACAAAGACGTCTATACCCATACAAATTAAGCGTCCAATAAAAACAACTGGACGTGAAGAAATATTGTTACGTGTTACTACATATGACAAGAGAAAAGATGCACCTTTTGGGCCTAGTTTGAGTAAATGCATGAGTGCTTTAAGCTCGCTATGATTGATTGTAAAGCATCATCTGTCAGAGATATATATGCACCTAATTGACCGCTTCTTTCAGCATAGCTCTGATAGTGAACGTGGGTATGTGTTATTGCGCTGATGTGATATTCCTTGTTAGTTTTCTTTGCCATTATCTTCCATTCATATTTAGTGTTATTGATGTATTTTCATTTTTTACAAATTATTTCAGAGAAATCAAGGATAATTGGTTATTGCTAGCACTTTAAGGATAAGTAAACATAAAAATTTGTTGCATGTTAAGGAGACGGTCTACGTGGAAATTGGAAAAGTGGCCGATTTTCTGTTTTTAAATGCATCTTATAGAGGATTTTCTTGCGTTTCCATCGGTACTACTCGCTCGCATCTACTCCGATAGGTACGCCTCTGGTTGGTCAGAGGGGGGAGAGCGAGGGGGGTGGCGTGACCTTGACGCAGTGTGACCCCTCCCACCCCTCATATTGGGGGTCAATTGGGCGTGTTTCTTTGCGGCAATGGCAATAGAGTTTATTCATGGGCTACTCTAAGCGCTTTCATATTCAAACAAAACATTCTAACACTAATATTTTTGACAATTTCAAGATTCCAGCTGTTCTGTTTACACACGCTTTCATTCATAGCTCGACAGCCGCAGTATCATAGCTACGGCTATGGTGAGCACACCAATCAAAAGGGATTGAGAAGAGCTACAAAGCAGAGGAGATCACTTGAAAAAAATATGTATTTTATTAAAAAAACATTTTTTGGGGGAATAGGGGTTATGAACACTTGCACTTATAGTCTTTGGATGTAGATTTTCTCCCTGAGTTCAAAAGCTACAACAATGTCAAATATTTAAATCGAAAGTGCTTAAAAAGCACTACAAAAACCCATGAGTTCATTGTAGAAGATACCTAGTTCAAAAGATAGAAAGAAAAACAAATTTTTTGTAGAAAAACACGTTTTCTGGAAACTTGCTACTTGGCTTTTTCAAATCTATCTTCTTCCATAATTTTAGAGTTACATGAATGGGATATATACCATTTGGTAGGGCTTAGCGAGCTATATCCATGAGCAATACAAAATTTCTAAACATTCATTATTTTGAAAATTACACGACATGAGAGAAAAAAATAAAGTCATTTTTAAAGAAAATTCCTAAAATTCCATAAATAAATTGAGCAAAATTTTACATTGCTTATGGATATATGGGTATATAAACTATAAAAAAAACAAATTTCTGGTTCTGTAACTTCAAAATTGTAGAAGAAGATAGAATTTGAAAAAACCCCTATTTTATCGTATTTTTCGAAAAAAAAATAGATGCAGATACAAACAAACACATCTGTAATAAAATGATCTTTGCAGTATTTCACGCCTACTGTGAAAATTTCAGAGAAATCCATCCGTAAATTACGGACTATTTTTTGGGTAGACGGTCCTCTTAAAGAGATAGCTGAACTTTTAGAGGCTAATGAAGGTTCTTTCAGCAAGTCTAATAAATATATAAAGATATACAAAATATTGCATGATTTTTCTGACAATTTAAAAATCACGGTGATGTGCATTTGTGCAAAACCAGCATGACGTCTGAAGCCATCGGCAAGCATCAAAGTGTTAAAATAAATTACAACCACATATGACGCTTCTACAGGATAATATATGTCAATCAAGCATCAAATGATAGAATGGAATCAAGTTTTATCATCAGTCAACTGACCAGCCATTTGAAGTTTACTTCAATACATTCCATTTCATTGATCAAAAATAAAAGTGATCTCAGGTAAACAATCAAAGTGAGAACACTAAAGACGTTACAGCAACAATCATAAAAAACTCAAATCTCATACGTGTGGTGAAATGAAAAGGGTGAACTTTTAATCGATATCATTAATCACTGTGTGTTTTCAAGAGCTTGTTCCATTTTGTCACAATTCATGTAGTAAGGGGTCAGTTGATTTGTTTCTATTTTCCTTTTAGTGTCACTTATTGGAATGATTTTTGCTGAAAATTAAGGAAGAATGATTAGACTACCACACGCCTTACAGGTTGGGTTTTTAGATTGCTACTGAGTGTGAAAATTTAAAATAAACATACAAAAGCTGATGATCAAAACAGACTGGCCATTAAAGACTTGCCCTACCCACTCCACTGGTATCTTTATCAGAATAGAAGGTCAATATGCAGTTAGAATAGAAGGTCAATATGCAGTCTAGTAACCCCTAGAAACAGAAACCCCCAGAAACCTGTTCACAGAAATGAATAATTCCATTCCAAAGAATCACTAAAGGAATACATTTAAAAACGTTTCACATGAACGACATTCTGCTTGCTGATGCGTTATTTTAGAGTTATTCAAGTTTTAAATTTTCATCCTTTATAGTGGTTTAGTTGCGCGCTTGAGCTGTTAGAGTAGGCTTGGGTACTTTGTAATTCATTATTAGCCAGCCCAACAGAGCCTGAACCCACTTCTAGGATGTTTTAGTCAATAACACAATAAAGGTTATCACCCAAAAATATTAGCAGGACTGGGGAGTGAATACTGAAATCAATATGCAATTGACATCAGTTTCAATATGGCGGCCACCGTAGAACACTAGCAAAACCGTAGGAGTGAATACCGTAGATTCAAGTATTCACTACGCTAATATTTTTGGGTGATAACCTTTATATGTTATTAACTAAAACATCCTAGGAGTGGATACAAGCTCCGCAGTGTCAGCTAATAATAAATTACAAGGTACCCAAACGTACTCTAACAGCTCAAGCGTGGAAGTGACTGGAACTGCTATGGAACACAAAAATTTCAAAGTTGAATAACCCCAAAATAACGCATCAGCGAGCAGAATGTCATTCATTTAAAACGTTTTTAAATGTTCCTTTGGCGATTCTTTAGAACAGAATTTTGAATTTCCATGAACGGGTTAAACTTCATATTGAATGAATAGGGTTAGGTTATTTTAGATTATATACATGTAAAAAATAAGGTTGTGGTAGACTTCTTTCTAATATTGAAAAGAATTAGGATGAGTAGTCAAAACTAAGTAGAATTTTGCAATAAAAACTAATTTTCACTTGAATAATAAAAAATTGTATATGCTATATACATAAGCAATTTAAACAACATAGTTGTTTTCAATTTCAAAACCTTCTATTTTGACTATTTAGTTGTAGCTTGAGGGTGAAATAGTGAATTAGGGTGAATTAGTTGTAACTTGAGGGTGAATTATAATCTGAAACTTATAAAACCATTTCAAAGCTGAAACAAAAATTAAGAGAATTATCTAATTTTCATTATACCATTCTGATATTACATCCTGTTAATTAAAATGGCAACTCAGACGGCAATTAAAAGCATATGCCAAAAATATTATATACAAAAATCATTCAATATTAAGTCTATCCTTGGAAAACAAGAGCTTTCTCCAGGCAAAATTATCAGTGAATGTTGAGGATTAACCGGAAATCAATATTTCATTTTTCCATGCCTAAACATAATTTGTTACATCAAAATAAACAAGTTTTCTTCTATGCACTTTCCGTCGTAAATAAGTATTTTATGAGTTATAGCGGTAAACTAGTACCGCAACTAAAGTGTTTAAAGCGGGAAGTATGTCATCAAGCCCGGCGAATGGCATCACTGCAATGGAGTCTTGCTTTCGGTGCTCTCGTAATCAAAGACAAAACTAAACCTTCCGCACTAACTTGTAAAATATTCATTTGACAAAACAAGTGTATAGAAGAAAAAGTAGTTTATTTTGATGTTATTACCATGATTCAAGCAACAAAGATTCAAAAATCAATGAGTAGCTGTTTATCCGAGCCCATTCGTCATCAAAGACAAAACTAAACCTACCCTATTACCGCTATAATTTGTAAAATACTCATTAACAAGGGTAAATGCATAGAAGAAAATTTGTTTAATTTAGGTCAATGTAAAGCGTGATGCGATCAAAAGAAATGGGAATTGTATTCCCATGAGTCACTAAAGGAACCCATTTAAGAACGTTTTACATGAATGACATTTTGCTCGCTGATGCGTTATTTTAGAATTATTCAGCTTCAAAGTTATAAGTGAAATCGCTTTCCCGCGCATAATGTGGAACACAAAGTACGACCAGTATGGGTCGGGAAAGGCAAAGTTTGGATCATGAGGTGCTTAAGTTTTTGCCAGAACTGTGCAGAAATGAAAGAATGATAGAAATTGTTAATGAAATAATAAGAAATATTGCTATGAGTCAATAACACAAAAAAGTAACGGACTATTTCTCGTAATTGGAGCTTTTGACGTTTTTCTTAATCATTATTACGTCGCCACCTTTACAGTCAGCTCATAGATGGCGCCACCCAGTACGGCTGCCGCAATCATGGAGCAGATGTTAAAACGATTGTTGACGTGGGTTGCTTTCAATGTTTATTTATAATTTTCACTAGAAGAACTATGGCTTCCCTTCATGACTCAACCTCTTTACATTTTTAATAGGGGGTTAGCTTCCGTTATTAATTTCATTAGCTTCAGTTATTAAATAAATACAGCTTATCGCGCCGGCTTCCTTGGCACGCGAAAGCCAACTGCAAAGTTGAATAATTCTAAAATAACGCATCAGCAAGGAGAATGTCATTCTTGTAAAACGTTCTTAAATGGGTTTCTTCAGTGATTCTTGGGAATAAAATTCCCCTTTCCTTTGATCACATCACGCTTCACATTGACCTTACTTTGATCTAATTCACCATGTTTAGGATTTGAAAAGTGGGAAATCAATTCCCGGTTAATCCACAACATTTATCAAATTTTCAATTGATAAGCAAAAGGATTTATGATTTTCAATTGATAAGCAAAAGGATTTTTGGTAAATCTGAAGGATATGTCAGTTATCGATTTTCCACCTTTTGGTGCCTGAACTTAATCAATTGAATCAAAATAAACAAGGTTTCATCTATACACTTTCCGTCTCAAATGAGTATTTTACTATTTATAGCGGTAAGTTTAGTTTCGTCTTTGATGACGAATGCGCTCGAATTAACAGCTACTCATCGATTTTTGATTTTTTGTTGCTTGAATAATGGTAATAACATCGAAATAAACAACTTTTCTTCTATACACTTTTTCGTCAAATGAGTATTTAACGAGGTATAGCGGTAGGTTTGGTTTCGTCTTTGATCACGATCTTGCTGGAAGCGAGTGCGCATTGCAGTGTTGCTGTCCTTGAATTACTTGCCGCTT
Source organism: Morinoia aosen (assembly GCA_030386875.1). Taxonomy (NCBI): domain Eukaryota; kingdom Metazoa; phylum Arthropoda; class Malacostraca; order Amphipoda; family Talitridae; genus Morinoia; species Morinoia aosen. The sequence continues at coordinate 16,799,802 of CM059574.1, forward strand.
CAAACACTGGAGTTGTGGTAAGTCATTTACCGCTATAACTAATAAAATACTCATTTGAGACGGAAAGTGCATAGAAGAAAGCGTGTTTATTTCGATCTAAATAACTATGCTTAGGCATCGAAATTTATAAAATCGATAACTGACATATCCTTCAGATTTACCGGATTTTTAATTATCAAACAAACTGTAATATTTAAATATTTTCCATGGTTTCCATCATTTTCCTCTTATTTAACAAGTTTTTTGAGAGAAATATTATTAGTTTCAAAGTGAAATTTTTAGTTTCACACATTTTTATCTATCTTATTTGCTAGAGCAGATACATTAAGCTTGCTTGCTAGTTTCAGTATGCTATAAGTCATGCAGGTGCAATCATTAAGCAAAGAATAATAGGATTATGAAAAAATATTTTGATGCACAATCTGAACAAATGATGTACCAATACTGGTCTCCAAGGCTTTATTTGCAGCTATCCTGATCCAGAGTCAAGATCCTAAACCTGCATAACTACATGGAAGAGATTTGTCTCTTGTAACCACCTTAGTAATGTGATATTTGCCAAATTTTTCATATATTACACATAAACATTTAAACCATTGCCACATAAGGCGCGCAAAAACTATTATCTTTTAAAGTTCGTGACCAATAATAAGTTATAACCCTGAACTCTTCCTCTTATCCTGTACTCTTCCTTCCCCTTATCTGTTCATTTTAACTTCTATCATGATAAATACCAATGGACTTAATAACCTTACTAGACTTAAAGAAAAGAATTCTTAAAACTTTATTTTAGTTAAATCTAAAACGATATTTTGATGAATATACATGTTCCTCAAACATCACTATAACCACGCATTAAGTCACGCATTGCTATTGTCAAAACTCAAAAATTGAAGAAGATAGTTCTATCCAGATAAAGCCTTTTTGCTTCTAAATAACATTTTTTTATGCTAAGTTTGGTTCTAGTAGACCGGAAATTTTTTGAGAACATGTGATGACATAAGTCAACAAATATTATCCATTTTGAGATGTTGGTAAAAAAATAAGATAAAGTAGCAAAATCTAGAATCTATTGCAAAATTATTCAACTTGAATGAATAGAATTGAACTGAAGTGACACTTGTTTTGCTTTCACTAATTTGAACACACTGAACCCCGAACCATTACGCTAAATGTAGCGCAAAAAGTTTACGTTGCTATCAAAAATAGAAGCTTGCTTAAAAAATAACATGCAAAATAAATAATCAGTTTATATTGTTTAGATTAGAAGCTGTATTGCTGTTTTTTACCCGGATTGAACTGATATTTTGTATTGTACTTTGTATTTTTGCAATAATAAGCAATAATTTACTTCTAAGAGGTCTCAATTCTCTAAGGACATCATTTTTAAAAGAAAGTTTCTTAGAATCAGTGGGAATAGAAATAACTATTGAATCATTACACATTAACATTAATGACTCAAAAAAAATGGTAATGAAACTTGCGTCCACGAAAAAACTCAAAGTTTGAAAATGATTATCATTTTTTTAGCACGGTCCCATTGTTCAAAACCAGTTTTTAATCGTTAGACATATTCTTACAGGACCCTGGCAAAATATTACTTTTAATAAGTTCGAAGTGAACAAGCTGTAATATTCTAAACAAATAAGGCTAAGCATGACATCTCAACCCAAGGATAAAAGAACAGATGAAATTCTCAAACCAATTAAATTTTCAATCTTATTTTTTCAATTTAACAAATAAAATCCGCAACTGCAACAATTTTTCTATCATCACATTTACCTACAATATAAATAGGTATCATACATAAATGCATAACACCCTTTCTATTCTTTTTAGTGCTTGCCATAGCCATGTAGCTAGAGGGAAACCCGGGTTTGAAACTCGGCGCTGGAGGTGGCGATTTTCTGTTGGGTATAGGAGAAAAATTCCAAGCACAATACCCCACTCTACCCAGGTGTCTGAAATGGGTACCGGTCTTGACCGAGGGAAAGCGTCATGGCGCCCTGGCGTTAGATACAAGGCATTTGAAAATCCAATGTACAAGGTGATATGTATCAGGCTTGGTTGGAAATAAAGCATCCGTAGATGCCTTCATTATTCCGAATAAAAAATATATATTTCTTAATGAAGTTAAGTCATAAGACGTATTATATTGGTTTTTAAAATGTCTCAACATAAAGGTCCTAAGTTGAGCCGAGAGTTTTCGACGTTACCGACACCACTATCGTGGCTTGCTCAACATGCAAAAATGTGCACTGCCTTATAAAAATTTGATTATTTTTGAAACGTTTTAGCATCCTTAAGCAAACTTAAGGGCCGTTTACAATAAGGGATATTTCGGCCGTGAGCCGCGACACGCGTATACGAGGCTCACCACTGAGGCTCATGTTTGTGTGGGGGTATATACGAATTTCCCTTTTCGTCACGGTAGTTGCGAGGCTCTTGAGCGTCGCGCCTCACGAATTCGATCATGGCGAATAGGGAACTTCGTATACATAAGCACAAATATGAGCCTCAGTGGTGAGCCTCGTATATATGTGTCGCGCCTCGCGGACAAAATGTGCCCTAGTGTAAACACCTCTTTATGTTCACTTTCACGCTTTTTGAACACATATAAAATGCTTCTATATTGTACAAAATTTATAATAAAATAGAAAAAACGATTTCATTATCGCTTCATTATCACATTAATTTCCTATGAGGTTAACACGTAAGAAAAAGTTACATTATTTTTGAAATGTCATGATACAAATGTTTTTAAAATCTTCAAAAGCCAGTATGTTGGCATGTATATCATGAGGCAACTTTTTTTTAAATAAACTGTTTTTCTTCTTTCTTTCTTTCTTTCTTTCATTGATAAACATAAATAGGTGACATGACGGTCCCGTTCAATGCTTGTACTAAGACGGAGAGAAAAAAACATAAAAATGTATCATATACTTAATTAATTGAAGTTGAATAGTGTTTGTTTATTCATGAAAGCAATAAATATAACAAACTTTGTGAAGTAAAAACACTTTTAACAGTTTACACGTACATTGACATACAAACTTTGGATTTCTTGACTTCATTCAGGGCATTATATTAGAAATTGCTTGTTGCGGCAGATATTCAAAAATATCATATCATGCAAGCGTGAGAAAAAGAATAAAAGCGAGTTGACTGCCTAAAAGAGCATGCTTTAACTTACACAACACATTCATGAGATTTCTTATTTAAATGCTTGACATAGAGAGAAAATTGAAAAAACACGGTATTCATAGGACAAATGCAAGTCGCTTGAATTGAAACTTGGCAGAAACTGCTGTGTGTAAATTTGTGAATGTAGATACATATATATAAATGTATGCGTACACACAAAAATACACATATGTATATAAATACTAAGATACAAGCATGAAATTACACGTTTTGTTTCTCGAATTAAATATTTTAACACAAAGGTCATTAGTGGATAAGCATCTTATTAAACATATATGGATGATCACATAAGATATATATAATTTTTCACATAAATGCTTTACACTAATAAAGATAAATGACTTGTTAGGTAACGTTACAAGTTGAGAGTGAGAAGAAACCACTCGACCACAGTGACCACGAATAAATAGTTATCTTGAGCGTTGTCTTCTGGAGAACGCCACCTGAACAAACTTGCATCGAAGCCAAATTTCTCTTTTTACTACGATGTTCCTGGTAAACAATTTTCTAATTGAAACCTCGTTTTTTATTAAACCATTACATTCAAAATCTGCCCTCTGTTTCGAGTTGGGGATCCTAAATTTTTCTTTAAAGTGGTTGAATGAATAATAAGAGAACTTTTGTCGAACGTGAGTCACCGAGGAACGGACCAGAGAACGCGTCGTTTTTCTTGAGAGGCTGCGATGAAAGTAAAATCTAGTGACGACTGTCAAGTGCCACGACGACCTACCTGTACGAAAACCATATATTGACTTGCCCACTGTGTACGAATCAGTAGCCTTGCTCCTGAACTCCATTCCTGTACTTCCTGTACCGGGCATGAACCTCACATCTTAATAAGCCCAAGCCACGACTTGAGTGTGAGCTGCTCGAGCAAAAATCCCACCCAGTTGGCACTCCGAAACTGCCAACTGCTTGCCATCAAAGCGGCCCCCTTACGCAGCCCGCCTCTTCCGGAGCGAAGCCTGTACACGGCGTCCACAAAAAAATGTTTCCACTTACCGATATATGTTTATATGATACCGGAACCATACAACACACACAACACTTTAATTCCGATACATAGTTCCGGTATCATATATACATACATTGGTCAGTGGATATATTTTCGGTGGACAATCTATTAAAAGCACTCTGCTAACCAGCATCACTCTACACTCCTCACCCTAAAGGTAATTCCCAGTAACAGTGAATGATTAACAAATGAGGCGTTTATAATTTCTTTTATTCGACAGTTCGTCCAATGAACAGGGGATCCAAAAGAATAAATCATTAGTTAGCTTGAGCCTCCCTATCCGCCACAAAGGCGATCCAAAGAGAGGAAGGAGGAAGGCACCATATAGTACGGAGTTAAGGAAACGCGGAATCTATGCAGAAAGAGCATAGAAACAGTAGGCTAAGAAAGAAGATTATGAAGCTAGGTCAAAGTCAAAGAAGAAAGTAGTAGGTGCTGAAAAACAGGAGAGCAGTGAACCAAAAAATAAGATGGTTCTTAACATAACAAAAACATTTTATTTCAACAAAAAGAAGGCCTACCTAACTGCCTCTCAGCTCAGGCCCTCACATTTTCCCCCTGAAAGTGCTAATTCCCATAGATACAATAGTTGTATCCCCCTGAGGGAGGGAGACCCAAAAACTGTTCGCCAAAAGTCTGAGATACCTGCACGGGAAATTCTCAGCACCACTTTGACCTTCCAGCAGTTGACCTTCGCCGCAACTGTGAAATGTTTATTATTTGAAAACATGGTGTCGTGTGTGTGCATACTCTCTTTGAACTCAGTCAGAATGACCTTTACCTTAGCCAACAATTTATCGTTTTGGAAGCCTGCGTTACTGACGCATTCACATCATGTAGGACAACGTTTGTGGCGATGCGAAAAGTTCTTATACTACTTGAGAATTTTTATAAGAACTTTTCGTATCGACACAATCGTTTTGCCCTTTGAGCGGAGTTGTTTTTTTAACAATATTTCAATTTATATCACATATAATTCAAGATCTTTGTTTGCGCAAAGTGAAACTGTCAGTATTTCAAGCGTCTTCAACTTCGACATCGCGCCGAGTCCTGTCAGCACCAAAAGTTTGACTTGAGGCTTTCGTTGCCCCTAAAACATTCATTTGCCTTGAAAAAGGAGATTCAGAGCTTGGTCAACAGTAAAATTAACATAAAAAATATTGTTTTTAAGTTGGTTTTAGTCTTTCTTGCCACAGATTAGATAATACTTGTTAGTTTAAGCCTCCCTAACCGCTAAAAAAAAAAAACGTATCGAAGATAGGAAGGCATCATTTAGTATAGAGTAGAGGGAACGCGGAATTTATGAACAAAGGGTGTTTCACAGGGTCCCATGGGCATAGAAACAGAAAGTTAAGATTCTTATTATTATTATTATTATTATTATATAAGAAAGTTTTAGCCTCCCTTAACCACGACAAAGATGTTCCAAGAGAGGAAAGAGGAAGGCACCATTTAGTATGGAGTTGAGGGAACGCGGAATCTATGCACAAGGTGCACAGAAACAGTAAGCTAGGAAAGAAGTTCCTTGAAACAAGAAAAAATTTGAAGAAGAAAGTAGTAGGTGCTGAAAAATAAGACAGCAGTGAACCGAAAAAAGATGGTCCGTAACAAAACTAAAACCTATTTCATTACAACAAAAAGGAAGCCTACCTAACCTTTAACTCGGGCCCTCACATAGTCCCCCTGGGAGCGCCAATTCCCATAGATACAATAGTTGTATCCCCCTGAGAGGACAGGAAGTTAAGAAGGAAGGTAATGAAACAAGAAAACAGTTGAAGAAGAAAATCAGAGGAGCTGAAAATTAGGACAGCAGTGCACCAAAAAAAGGGTCCTTAACAAGACAAAAAAAAACTTTTATTGCAATAAAAATAAGGCTTACCTAATTTTCAGCTCAGGACCACATATTTTCACCAAAAAATATTATCTAAAAAGTATCGTATCCGATTGTTCACTGTCATACACTAGCGTCGCTGTCTGTACAAAAATACATACATGTACCTGACTCCTCCTCTTCATGGGAGGGTAGCCGACAGCAGGCCACAATCATCACTCTTGGTCACTAGGAGGCTAGAGAGGCGACACTGGCCGCACCAGAACTGCCAGGATCAGCAGCAGCCCAGCGCAACTATCTTCCACAGTCAGGCCCGACAGCCATAGCTGGTTTACCCTGACCGTTTCATTGAGTGCAGCCCTCCCCCGCACAGGACAGGTCAACCCCATCACACGCAGGCAGGCTTTCAGTACCGCGTCAAAAAAAAGAAAATTACCTTCTTATGCACTGCCCCCATTCAATTCTGTCCCCAGTCATCCCTCTCGCCACAGTCAGACCCCTCTCATACAAAGCACGTTCACCCTATCCACTCAACTCATCCGTGGTCTACCTCGCGCTCTAATACCACTCACTTCCGACGTATGAATCTTTTTCACCAGCCGCTCAGCATTCATTCTTTCAACATGTGGAAGCCATCCAAGCACTCTTTCATCCACGCGCCTGCTCAACTTTTTGATAACACCCGTCTGCTCCCTAACCAACACATTCCTGATCCTATCTCTTCTTGTTACTCCATACATGCTCCTCAAACGCATCCAACTTCCTCCTCTCAAACCCCAGGACTTTGCTCCATACAACAAAACTGGCACGATCAAGCTTTCATACAGTCCCCTCTTAGCATTCAGACTCAAACTCCTGCATTCAAAAACTTTCCTCATTGCACCCTATGTTTTGCAGCCTTCACTCACTCGATGCCTCACTTCTACTTCCATACTATCATCAACAGCCACATCCGAACCGAGGTACCTAAAATGCTCTACCTCCTCTAACACTTCACCATTCATCCTCACATCCAAAGTTCCAAACACTCCACCTCTTGAACATCTCATCACCTTACTTTTATTCACATTTACTTTAAATTTACGTCTTTCGTACACTCTACCAAACTCTGCAACCAGTCCCCGCAGTTTTTCCTCTGAATCAGCCATAAGCGCTGTATCATCAGCAAACAACAGCTGACAAACTTCCCAATACACACCATTTTGTCCCACCAACTGCGCACCTTTTCCCAACACTCTGGAATGCCCACTTCTCTTACTACACCATCCATCAACAATTTAAACAACCACGGCGACATCACACATCCCTGTCTCACACCTATCACAACTGGGAACCACTCACTCACCTCATTCCCTACTCTCGCACATGCTCTGCTATCAATGTAGAAACTCTTGATCGCATTCAACTGTCTCCCACCCACTCCATACAAGCTTACAACTTGCCATAGAGCCTCACGGTCCACTCTGTCATACGCCTTCTCTAGATCCATAAATGCCCAATATACATCTTTTCCCTTTGCCAAGTATTTCTCATTTACCTGCCTCACAGCAAACATTTGATCCACACAACCTCTACCACTTCTAAAACCACATTGTTCTTCAGCAAGCACACGATCCGTCATCACTCTCACTCTTCCATACAGCTTCCCAACGACACTCGGGAGACTTATACCTCTGGAATTACTGCACTCATCCCTGTCACCTTTCCCCTTGTACAACGGAATTAAACACGCGCTACTCCAATCTACCGGCACTTTACTAGCCTTAAAACACACATTAAACAGACGTACCAAACATTCTACAACCACATTTCCTCCTTTCTTTAGACATTCAACCATGCAGCCATCCATACCTGGAGCTTTCCCATTTTTCATCACATCCAAGGCACCTTTCACTTCTATACTTTTTATTCGACTTCTATTCACTTCTCCAAACACAGGAATTCTATCATCACTTCCAACAGCTACCACTCTTGCAACCCTATCACCCTTCACGTTCAGCAGTTCCTCAAAGTACTCCGCCCATATCTTCCTCACATCACATCTCTCCACCAGCAGCCTACCATTTGCTTCCCTCACCTTTGCCGCACTCTCCACCTGTCCCCTCCCAATCCTTTCCAGAAAACCTTCCTTCTCTCCATGAAGTCCCCTCCCAACTCCTCCCCTACTCCTCATCCGCCGCCCTCTTTGCTCTTCTTACCATTCTTTGTACTTCTTTCTTCCTCTCCTTATACTCTTCGAAATTATGCTGGCTGCCCCTTTGTAGCCACCTTTCGAACGCCCCCCGCTTTCTTCTCACAGCCGCTCCTATTTTTCCGTTCCACCACTCACTACCCTTTCTAATCCCCCCCTCCAACCTTCCTTACCCCACACACTTCCCTTGCACATTTCTCCACCGCATCTTTAAATAACTTCCATTCCCCTTCCCCTTCCAAAAATAGTTCTAAAGAATATAGACCAGTCATTGCAACATATAAATGGCTGAAAATAATTCAAATTTGTCATCACTGCCACCGATTATTATTCATTGACACTAATCTCTTTTATTAAATTCCGTTCCGCTCTTCTAGTCATGTACCTTACGCCTTTCAACTTTCAAATTGTAGATTTGCTTCTACAGTCCTTTCTCACCCTTTCTTGACTTTCAGTCATTTATGTCACATACACATTTGAAAAACACAAGCAGCCTCCCTACCAAAATCTTGCTATTTAAGAAGACGTAAGACTACGTATTTCTATTTTTACAATGAAGCAAAGGAACAGAACTCGAGAGACGCTCTCTAATGAACACCCTCACTAGTATCTACGAGTTTCCCCCACATGAGAGCAGCGACTGCACATATTACAAACGCAAGCTGGATTACTAACACAACTAAATTCAATTCTATTTTTATTTTGGTATATCAAAGCTGAAAATCCCGCGATAACGAGCCAAGAATTCAAAGAAACACAAAAATGCAAGACTGAAGCTGAAATTTTTTTTTACTGTACTCGCACTTTGTGTGCTACTAAGTCGATCTCTTCATTAGTGCTCAATCAAAAACCTCAAGTTGAAAAACTTTGCAAACGCAATGCATTATCACCAAATTTACACACTCGCACCAACGTTTAAATACGAGCACCCAGTTGACATACAGAACTAAATCTGGAATTGAAATGAGTTAGTTATACAACGAATGAAGCTATGGAGGAGCCCGAGACTGTGTACATCAAGCTGTAACCACCAAAAATGAGCCTTATTAGCATATCTCAAGGATGACGAAATAATTTTATGCAAGTGAAGTGGAAATGATTTACTGAGCATAATTCTAGAGCAACTTTACCACAATAATGGAGCACAGCAGTGGTAGTGTCGCGAAAAAATACGTGAAGATGTAACGTCCTCCTTATTAAAAACTTAACAAATAATTAAGAATAAACAGAAAGACGCGTTCTCACCACTGTCAGCATCACAATCTCCAACATTTAACAAAGAGCTTCAATATCACATGATCTACAACGCACAATTTATGGTATATAAAACTTAAAAGCTAATATGTACACAACTATACACTGTACAGTTACGTGAGAATTAACAAATCACCGCTAACGATTGCTTTATGTTGAAAAAAAATCCATCAAATGCTACCTAGAGCTTATAGGTCAAATGATGACATTTTCCATTAAAAATTCAGGGTCCCGATATGGATGCATTGACCGACCGACTATATACATTCACTGGCTATATTCACCCACAGAGAGAATCACTTCACAAAAATACATTTTTAACAAATTTACTGCTGCGGGTTAAGCAGACGTACAATAATTGAATCAAATTAAAGTCAAACGTAGTATTCAATGTTGAGAATGACAAACAATAAATGGACCCTGCCTTCATTTGATTTAGATGAAATATTCATGAGAATTGAGTTGTAGGCAGCAGTTGGTCAGCCGTGTTATGAAAGTCCCTAGGCGATATGAGGTGCATCACGGGGCAGTTAATGTGTTAAAAATTCAAGAACCAAAACTTAGTACATTCCAAAATAGGAGCGGTAATTTAAAACCTGCTAATTACAGTCATGCCAGTATACAGTGCTAGTGTCTCATGTAGTAGTCGATGAGGGTCGAAAACGCCGCGAAACCAATGGCTCCCACAATGCCTGCTTTCAGGCCCGCTGAAAAACAAATGGAACATTCGTGAGCCACAACAGTAGATGCGGAACGCGCCAAACACATTTTTTACGTGTTATTACTACTGCTACTTTGGAGCATTCATCATGCCCTTTAGGCAATAAAGCTTGTGGAAATTGGCAGTAGGAGTCAAAGAGATATTTTTTATTGCCAATAGGGCGATTCGTTGAAAATCTTACTCGTAGAATAAAAAAAAGAACCAGCGTAAAAACGAACATCACATTTAGTGCAAACGTTTCAGAATTATTAAAATTTCATCAACAGTGCTAAAACATGAGAAATATTCAAAAAATTTTAAAAATCTCAATAAACATAGATCTCTACAGTATATATTCCATAAAATTCTCTAAATCTCTAAGAACCCTAATTTGTATTCATTCGTATACAAGCAGTTGCATACTCCTAATTCACATAAGCACACATGTACACTCTAATCTAGATACACCAGCAAACACACACACACACGCACAGAATTACGTCAGTAGGTGGGGTCAATTGATAACTTTATGGCACCAATGTCTTTTTTGAGGTTAGGTTTATGAGTGAAAATGAAAAGCAGATATTTAAACACAAAAAAAAAATTTAAGTGACTCCTAAATAGTGTCACCTGGTTGACTAGATTTTCAGTCAATTCAAATCTAGAATATCAGCAGGTTTCAATTGCTATTGAACATCAAGGGTCAAGTTATGGCCAATTAAGGCTCCAAAGTTCGTTCCACTGTCAGCCGGCCCTGGTACTGCTGTGTGTGTTGAATGTTTGGTAAATACTAAAAATAAATAACAAATTTAAAAATACAAGCAATACAACCGCAAAAATTACGGATCTGAAGATATCTGAACTGCTTTAAAGGAAGAAAGCCTCTATAACTAAAGAGTCTCGGGACGCAACTCGAAATTGAAGTAAAGCTCACCTCTTATTCCAAGGATACCACCAGTCACTGCTCCAGATAAGGTTCCATTCTTCCAGTCCGTTTTGCCTCTATACTGCAAAGTTAAAAATATTCTCCTAGTTCTCAGCAGTGTTACCAATTAACAAATTTCTCAGAAGCCAACGCTCAAATTGTGGTTGATCTTCAACAGACAATCAACCGATATACAGCACATATTTTGTTAGTACCATTCAACACGTTGAGAATCTCGGTATTGCGTTCCATTAAAATCAACCTTGAATTCCGACAAGTGCCAAATTTAGCTGGCCGCTGTTTTACTATGTTTAAAAATTCCTATATGTATGTGATGCCAATTTACACACACATCAAAAGAATGCGATGTGCAAGAGTGCACACACACAAGTAGAGTAGATTTGTACTTGTTACTTAGATTCAGAAGTTCTAAAGATTAAAATAAAATAAAATATTTGTAAATAATAATTGGACAATGATTCAAAAAATGATCAGCTAGTAATTGATATGTTTAAAATATAAAGAGGCTCGAAATATATCTGACTACCACCATAAGTCACCAAAGCCTCTCAATAATAAAACTCAATGCATTTGTTGTGCAACTTAAACTAAAAGATGTGTCGTATAAATTAAATAAAAAACTTACAAATAAAATGTACTGAGAAGTGCCCTACACAACTGTCAACACCACCATAAAGTCACTTGACAAGGACTCACACTTTCAATGCAGCACTCTGTGGCGCTAAACATGCAGCCAATGGCAGCAAAATTTTTGGCGTACGACAACGTGGACACTTTCATCTCGCGCAGCACCTGCAAAAGAAGCTCATTGTAAGACCAGTAAAATCATCATAGAAAAAAGAAAAATTCAACAAGTAGCATACCTTCGAAAAGTGTCATCAATATTCCTTTAAAATATGAAAATAACTTCAAGAATGAAAGGGGAGGCGCATTGAAATACAGAAATTGGGTTTAGATATAGTTCTCAAAGCCAGACCAATTGAAGCTGTAAATGTTAACGAGAAGAAGTGTAACTCAAACAAGGGCCCATTTACCTAGTAATAACTTAACCTAACCAATGCTCAAAAACACAACATTCACGATGTCACCGCATATACGAGCCACTTAATAAGCACGGAGCACAAAAAGCCCAGAAAAAGAACGCAGTCTAGGTAACAACCAAGTGAGTGCGATATTTTTACTTCCCTTACCACTAAACGTGGTAAATTTATTCACAGATCTGGTACACAGACAAGAAAGTGAAGGACGCCATCTGATTGATGTGCATGTACTTGCGGATTTAAAGGCCGAAAAAAAAAACCGAGACTGCCCCGGCTTCTAAATTCAGGTTTGTGGTTACCTGCCGAGCTGAAGGAGGCTCCTGATCAGGCGCTGTGATATTGGGCGAGATGCTGGCAGAGAACAAGCCTAGACCAGCACCCAGTACAAAACCTGTAGAATGGATTGTTATTTAAATACTTTGCAATAAAACCGAAAATAGGATGTATACAGCAACACACATTGTAAACTCAACTTATAGATGTTGAACTTATACCTTGATAATGAGAAAATATATGATGAAATGAAAGCACCATTGGAGACGTTTGGCTGATATTAATGACATCATTTAGGTAAAGAATTTTTTTTTCATTAAAACAGATTTCTCAAATAATAAAAAACCAAAAATAACACATCGGGATAATTAAGTTACAAAACACACATGAAAAAGCACAAAAGCATAGCAATACTGAACACATATACAGAACTGTACAAGTGTAAAACTACACAGAAAAACTATTAGCTCCCTTCCAGAAATACAGAGAAAATTACGTTACTGTCTTGCTGGTAGTCCTTTACAACTACTTTAGTTGATATTTTGTTAAATAATGCTACAGCATACACAATTACACATGTTATAGCATAAGGTCAATATTTTGCAGAAAATGACTGTACAGGCCCACTGTTTTACTGGAGGAACACAATCAGATAGCATAAGTTAGTTCAAGCCTCCCTAACCGGGAAAAAGGCGTTCTAAATTAAGGAAGGATAAAGGCACCTTTCAGGATGGCATCAAGAGAACACTGAGATAATGCACAAGGAGTGTTCCCACACAAGATCCCCTGCACATCAAAACAAGAAGTAAACAAGGAAAGGTATGAAACAAAATAAAAATTGAAAAAGAAAGTTAGAGGTTCTAAAACACAGGTCAACAATGAACAAAAAAAGAAGATGGTCCTGAACAAAATGCTAACATAGTTTAGTTTAACAAATTGAATACCTATTTGACATTATCCACATGGGAGCTACAAAGCTACTGTCCCTCAGATTGAGGCAAAATCCCATACTTGCCATGGCATAATGTCTTGCAGCAGGCCCAAAATTATACAGAACATGGCAACACCACACACCTGCACCAGCAGAAAGTAAAGCTTTGAAGGGGCAGCTGTCCCACACAGCCATGATCTGCTTTTCCTGGTCAGTACGAAGAGCCGTGGGCAGGAAAGTACGGGGGATGATTACGTGCGTTCGGGTCCTCTTGAAGTTGCCCACCAACTCCATTCCCACCTGCCCATACAATTTGCTGATGACTTCTCATGGAAACATAAGTGATTTGAACCTACTGGTCAACCCTAAGTGAGATGCAAGGTAACTGGAAAAGTTCTAGTTTCTTCAACATTGATTAACTGATGTAGGATTAGATTAGATTTGAGTAAAAATGTTACGCATGAAAGAAGTCAAAATGAAGGAAATTGTATGCTCTACAGAAATAACAAATCTTCTCAAATGCATGTAAAAATTAAAAGTTTTTTCTAAGATGTATATTTGAAACTGAGCTACAATATTTTTTGCTCTAACACAAAAGAAAATTTTACAATACCGTACAAAAATTAACATGTTCATAGAAAAATCTCTGCCTCATTCCAATATCATCTAGCATAAAATTAGGAAACGGGAAATCTCGGCAGAGAGCATTACCACACAGAGCATTACCACACCCTACAATTAGAAAAAACAAAATTGAAAAAAACTATGAAATAAGATAAAATTTGAAGGAAAAATTACAGGTTCTAAAAATATGCAGATAACCAAAAAATATGGTTCATACACATCAGAGCAAGAGATGATTTTCCATCTCAAGACCTAAAGACCTAATCTTTACCTCTTGACTTCATTTCCTAATGGGAGCGCTGATTTCTTTAGATACAAAAGTTATATCCGCTTGAAAGAATGGACAAGCTACACCATTCTGAAGCTTTATGATATTTGATGATAGCTAAAGTACTGGCATCAGACCTTCAAGCTTATTAACAATTATGAAACATTAATCACAGAACTATCGATCCCACTTCTAAAAAAGCTTTAGGATACATTTTAATATTGGTATATTTCTCAGTTCATGAGAAAATTATGAAAAATAAACTATACCATTTCAACTTCTATAGCCTACATACTAGCAATATGCCAAGAATAGTGAAACTTTCCTGTAAGAAAGGCCTGAGGAGAAATGACATTATTTAAAATAACAGTGTTCAATGTCAGGTAGCATTTAAGTTTGGATAGTAAGAAATGTAATATTATTTAAATAATGCAAACCATACGTGGAAGTAGAGCAGTTATTCTCTAAGCAATAGTGCTCATGTGTGATGTGTCTTACAAGTAAATACTGGAAATTTTAGTGCTTCTGCTTCTTTTGCGAGAGTAATTTTCAAAGCATGATTATAAGTTAGTTTAAGCCTCCCTAACCGCTACAAAAAAAAGAGCGTATCAAAGAGAGGAAGGGGAAGGCACCATTTAGTATGGAGATAAGAGAATGAGGAATCTATGCAGAAGGGGCATAGAAACAGCAAGTTAAAAAAGAAGTTGATGGAATAAGATAAAAGTTGAAAAAGAAAGTCAGAGGTGCTGAAAAACAGGACAGTAGTGAACTGAAAAACGGTGGTCCTTAACATAACAAAACAAGAACATTTTATTTCAACAAAAAGAAGGCCTACCTAACTCTCAGATTGGGCCCTCACATTTTCCCCCTGGGAGCGCTAATTCCCATAGATACAATAGCTGTATCCCCCTGAGGGGTGAAATTTTCAAAGCAATACACTATATTAATATTAGGGCTTTTGCAATAAATCTAGTACTGCAGTTAACAAGATCTATCAAAAGATAACATTAGTCATTCAGAAGCCATTGTTTACTTGAGACAAACAATTACTGACCAATGAAAACCTTGAAAATAGTCACTGCTTACCAAATCCAATTCTTCCTTGGTGAAGATGGGTCTGTAGGGTTGTTTTTCATTGCCAGGAGCACTCACAGATGAAGAAGACATGGTACTTCCTCAACCCACTGCGTTTCCTGCACAAAAACAAAAGAACTAAACAAAAATTTGAAGAAAGGTCACCTAAAAAATTTATAGGCAAGTAAAAATTACCCTTTACTGACAATGTTATTGATTAGACATCTAAATACTCTGGATAATGAGTCAATGAGTACTTAGTATGTCCCACAAAAATCAAACTGAATATATATTTTACTGTATCAGTAATACCATCAAGAATACCATAACCATTTAATTTCAAGCAAAATTATGCAGTATTACTGATCACTACTGATACGAGAAATAATTACGAATACTACTGATACAAAAAAATAAATACTCTGTTTGGGTTTTTGTGGGACACACAGTATAGTTCAAAGCAATTTCAATAAATGCTTAGATTGGAACCAAAAATAAAAAGATCTTTTGTTGAACTACATAGAACGTAATTAAGCGCTTTCTTATTCATATTCAAAGGATAAAACTATAAATCAATTACTTGGAAGCACTCAGATGAGTTGAATAAATCTCCACTGTTATGACACAACTTCAAAGTATTTGACTTGAACATAAATTGATTAAGAATTGATATCAAGCAATAATTTTTTTTTGAACTGTCAAAACAAAATAAAGGCAAAACTCCTCAAAGACAAAAATCTATACTATAATAAGAGCCTCGTCCGTCTGTCTGTCTGTCCGATGCCAGCCCAAAGTGTGTGATGATTGTATCTATGATACAAGCTTCATCAACTCCATAATTTCCAGTATTAATCCGAGTTGACGGGTCGTGTTCAACCATGTTCACTCGGCCTCATTTTCATTTCACCTTCTTTCTTATTTCAAATATTGGGGGTGGACTAGTTTATATAACATTCCGCTTGTTCCTTAGTTACTTGGTCTGCCCAATATGGTTTTATCTGAGTTCGCAATATCATGGATACTAAATTCCTCAGTGCAACATTCAAAGATGGCCTTTAGGGGGTCAACCTAGGCCCCTGTCGGTCCGATAAGCATTTTTCATGTTTTTGTTGAAAAAGGACTCTTAGGCGGTGGACTGTTCGGTCCTAAAATTTTATGGCACTACGGACACTATATAGATCCCCCCAGGAGGAGGTAAGGGGACCAAAAATCCTTAATTTTTGACCCCATATGAAAAGAAAACAAAATGAGAAATAAAAAATTTTACACCGTAACTTTGTTTACAATGCTTCATGAATTCTAAAACTGTCTTTGCTTTTGTACTAGCCTAAAAACTCAATAAGTTCTATTCATTTGAAATATAAATAAAAATGAACTAAAACACCAATATGTCAAATTTTCAAAAAACTACGGCCTAAATTGAAAACATGAAAAGAAGAAATTGTGTTTCTTTTCAAAAGTAACATATCATAGTCAAATTTCATAAGAATCAGACTACATAATAAATAAAAGAGCAAAGAAAGTTGCTTTTCAATTATTTTTTTTTTTGTAAATTACAATTCACATTGTGAATATGAAGTTATGCATGGAAATTATCAATATAAAAATGAACAGCATTCAATTACATAAATTGTCCATTATATTACACTTCAACAAAAAATTTTGTTTTTGACTTACACCCAAAACCTCTCCCTTTCAACATTCATAAGAATGGAAGTCGGTGAGTTTTCATGCTAGGAAGAAAACATCGACAGTTTTGGAATCCTTGGAACATTTTTATCAAAGTTATGGTCTCTTATTTCCCAGTTTTACATATAATTTTTTTTAAGCATAGCTCAAAACCCAAAATTTGTGCATATTTAGTTGGTGATAAAATATTGCATATAAAAAAACAAATGTTTCAAATGAAAAATTTGAGACTGAACTTTTGTTTGCAATGATTCAAGGATTCTAAAACTGTCTTTGGTTTTGTTCTAGCATAAAAACTTGACTATTATTCTTTTGAAATATCTATAAAAATGGGTAAATGTTGAGGATTATTTGGGAATCAATTATCCACTTTTTGAATGCTAAACATAGTAAATTAGATCGAAATAAACAAGTTTTCTTCTATGCACTTTCAGGGATGGAAAAAACCCTGGTTTTTCAAAAAACCCAACCCACATGGATTTTTTTGGGTTAAATTGGGTTTTGTGGGTTTTATTGGGATTTTTTGGGCTTTATTGGGTTTTTTGTAATACCTGTTTTAGTTTAAAAGAGTTATTCACACAGCTCCAGTTGCCCCTATTTCAGATTTATATGTATACACTTATTGTGTAAATATTGTTATTTGATTACTTTATTTCCAACATTATATTACATTATTATATGAATTATTCCATTATATGAACAATATATAAATTAAGTTTGTCCATCACAATTACCATTTACCAATTACCATATGCATAGAGACATAGCTCTGCAGTCTGTAAAGATTAAGATGTGCAAAGAGAATTGCTATGCTTGTCAATTCATAGTAAGTTGTTTTAGCAGCAGACAGGCGCAAGTCATGTGAGAGGGAAGTACCATGCAGATCATAAGTAACCACCACAAGCAACTTGAAGCAAGACAGCTGCACATCACTCAACAGTCATGCTGTTAACAACTTAACATGTGTATTGTGTGAGCTGGAGTGCTTAGCAGCGCAAGTCAAGTCAGTCAACCACACTGTTACATGTTACAACATGTGGTGACATGCCGAAAATTTTTTTTAAAAATTTGCCAAAAAAATCACTTTTCGCAGTACAGGATAGCAACAAACACTAAAATGATTAGAAGTAAATGTGCGAGAAGTTTGCGAGACTCGAACTCAGGACTAGAAATTACCGCACCGGCACGCTATCGACCGTGCTATCGATCACCCTAAAAGATGATCGAAGCACAACGAAAGCAATGCTTGGCACAGTGATCGATCGATAGCGCGGGCGATAGCGTGCTGGCGCGTTAATTTCTAGTCCTGAATTCGAGTCTCGCAAACTCCTCGTACATTTATTTCATTTGAAAAACCTTGTGGAAGCAGTGTCTTCCTGTACCAGATAGTGATGTACCGATACCATTTTTTTGGCCGATACCGATACCCATTTTTTGGCCAATACCGATACTCCGATACTTGAAAATACCGATACTACTACCGATACCGATACTTTTACAATCATCTAACCTAATAATACGTATTTCGTTGTATGTTTGTTTATGTATTTGTTCGGTGTCCGCTTCTTAAGAAACATAGGATGTCTGAGTTTGCGGTATCATGGATACCGAATTCCTCAGTGTAACATTGAAAGATCGTCTGTACATGCATTGATGTGTTTGAAATTTTATCAGGATAGGTTAGTAGTATTGGATAGGTTGTTGTGATCGCCGTAATTTGCCCATTTTTCCTAACCATGTCGCTTTTGTGCAGCTTTCAGGCCATATTGAATAATTAAAAGACATTAAATTAAATATAGTAATTTTAAAAATAGCTGTGCCCGAAGTAATCGCTTTTGAGTAATGGTGATTTGTCACTGGAGGGGAACTCTCAGTCAAGAGAACTTTGTGTGTTCTTGTACATATGTACTCGGCATTAACATTTTAAACCTACACGACTTTCCGTTCTACGTATTGGCAACAGTGGACAACGCATTAGTGGTGTAGGGCCTACTCGTACAAGAACCGCAGTTGCTACCATGTAATGACGATCGCTAGGCCTTCGCGTCGTGAACGTGCTTTGTGGCGGTGCGAGTTACGACATAGAATTAGGATAGCATAGGTTAGATAATGTTGACGGAATTTTTCCATGGGTCCATCTAGCTTAACGATGACATTGTCCTTGGCATTTCCATGGGTCATGCTGCTACCTAATAAATGTGCCCTTGCTGAATAAATGAACACTTGCCCTTGGTTTATTTGTTTGGTGTCTGTTTCTTCCATTTCTGTATAATGTTATAATAAGGATAGTTATAATGACCGTATCTGTGATACGAGTTTCACCAGTGCGCAAGTACAAGAATACTTTTCATCACGGGTCGGGTACTGTTAGGATGGATATACTGTTTTGTTTGTCATCTACATCTTGAAAATTCGTTCATGAAAGGTATTGAATCCCATCTTTGGCGGGCCGTGCACACTTGTATTGAAATAAAACCATTATAAGCCCTACATGGGGGTTATAATAAAATTATTTGCTAATATATCTAATAATATAAAAATATTTACAATAAAGTTTCCGATTATGAAAAATAAAATGCTCTTGCTATGTTAACTATATTGTCGAGAAAAATAACAAATGAAATCCATTCAATAGATATGCGTTTCTAATCGTATTGCAACGTAATGTAGACCAGCTATAAGAGCAACTGGCTACAAAAGTGGACCAAAACAATAATTTCTCCAAAAAAGGGTTGTCATTTTTGTGTCATTCACACCAAATACGAGTACATACTTTGGCGAAAAAAAAATAGTAAAATTTGATAAGCCCCGAAACCGAAAATATCCGCCAACACGCAACCATCTATAAGATGAGGAATTTAAAAATTAAAATTTCAAGGTACTTGATCATATTTATTAGGAATACGTTTCGGAGTCCAGATCCATCATCAGTTCGTAAATGTACAAATCATTAAGTCTGCAATAGAAGAAAAACAAAATGTTGGATACAGTCATTAAAGGAAATCAAGAAAATAAAAATAAAATTAAAACATGTCCCAGAAAAACTAAAATCGACAAGACTATTATTTAGTTACAATTTGTAATGGGTAGGAACTATCAGAATTGTTGAGGGTCGGTTTTCGTTTAAAAATATGTAACTATTCTAAAATTCTGAGTTCTCATGCAGTTGAAGCTGAATATAAGATTTTGAAGTCAGCAGAGGATATTGGTTCGTAGTATTTAGCTGCGTGATTACGTACTGTACGTACTGCGGAGTGTGAGGAGTAAGCTAATTAGTTCCCCGCGCAGAAGCTTCGACCCCGATGTTCGCCCATTCTGTTATAAAAATATCGTGACGTCATGCCGACGTACGATGATGTGCACTGCACACAACTGTACAACTGTTAAGAATAAATCAGAGATGCTCGCATCTCCATCTGAAGCGTATCCTTGTACCGGAAAAAAGAAGCAACCTTAAAATTATGCAATTCCGGTACAAGACAAGGATAAGCTTTTGATAGAGAAGCGAGCCTTTCTGATTTATTCTTACAGTTGTACAGTTGTGTGCAGTGCACATCATCGTACGTCGGCATTACGGCACAAAATTTTTATATCAGAATGGCCGAAAATCGGGGTTGAAGCTTCCGCACGGGGAACCAATTCGCACAATTCGTACGTAATCACGCAGTAAAATGCAACGTACCGATATCCTCTGCGGACTTCAAAATCTTAGATTCGGCTTAAACTACATGTGACCTCGGAATTTTAGAGTCGCTACATATTTTTAAACGAAAACCGGCCCTCAACAATTCTGACAGTTCCTACCCATTGCAAATTGTAAGTAGATCTTGTCGATTTTTTTCCTCTGGGACATGTTTTGATTTATGTTTTGTTTTCGTGATTTCCTTTAATGACTGTACCTAACATTTTCTTTTATAGTAGTCATAATGAATTTTACTTTTACGAACTGATGATGGATCTGGACTCCGAAACGTATTCCTAGTAAATATGATTAAGTTCCTTGGAATTTTCCTCGTTTATAAATTCCTCATCAAGTTGAGATTAAAGCAATCGACTGACCCGTTCAGATGTATTCAACGATAAGATTGTTCGTGGATTTTTTAAACATCTTAACATAGAAGAAAAATACAAAATTCGTTATGAACGGCGATATACTTGCTAAATTAAAATAAATTCTTAGCTTCGGAGTATATGACAATTTACAAGCTAAATTAAAATAGAATTTTCAGCTACTTCTCTACTAAATTCACAAAAACTTTCAAATGCACCTTCAACTTTATTAAATTGGTTTGGTTTTTGTTAGCCTGTCACATACTTTAAGAAATGGATATTAGGTCAAACTATATGGGTTTTAGTCATAAAAGTATAATAATTTTATGTCGCTACAGGGTTTAGCTATTCATGCTACATAGCTTTCAGTTATGACCGTACGTGACTCATCGGGAATTCAAAGTAGTGAATTCAGTTAGCGGGCCTGATTAAATGCTATAATTCAACAGTTACCTAACTAATTTACTAGGTATGAATAGGCTCTTTATTTGATTAAAAGTACGCACAGCCCGTCAAAAATGACGGGATTCACTAACTTTCTTTAAAAATATTCCAGATGTGGTGCCCAACGAATGTATCCATCCTAACAGCACCCGTAATGAAAAATATTCTTGTACTTGCGCGCTGGTGAAACTCGTATCACAGATACGGTCACTATAACTCTCCTTATGAGCGTGACAAAAAAAAATGGAAGAAGCGGACTCCAAATAAACCAAGGGTGTTATTAGATTGTAGCAGGACCCGTGGAAATTCCATGGAAAATGTCATCGTTAAGCTAGGTGGACCCGAGAAAAAATTCTGTCAGTATTACCTAACCTGTGCTAACCTAGCCTATCCTAATCTAAGCTAACCTAACCTATCCTAACAAAACCTATCCTGATAAAATGTCAAATATTTAAATGCATGGAAACGCCATCTTTTAATGTTACACTTAGGAATTCGGTATCCATGATACCGCAAACTCACACAACCTATGTTTATTAACAAGCGGACACCAAATCGTAAATCAACACACAACGGGTATTATTAGGTTACATACTTTTACTTTCATGATTTAAGACCTTAACTTTAATGATAAAATACATAATATTGGACAGTATCGGTAAAGTATCGGCTGGATTTTGCCGATACCGATACCACTAAAAATGGCCGATACTGCCGATACCGATACCGATACATCGGTACATCACTAGTACCAGATTCATTAACTGTTTCTGGGGGTGACTAGACTTTGAACTCTTGATTGGAAGTAAATGCTGTAACAGATTCCATCGTCAAATTTGTTCCAGTGCAGCTTGAATGCTCACCATAGGCCAGTCGTTTCTTTACTTTCTCACCCCATGATGGCTGCGGTCGTGTCCTACCCCATCTGACTATAATTGTTAGACTTATTTCAGGCAAAGCTCTCACAGGAGACTGATATTGAAGAGTGGTTGGCTGAGTACAATCCGGAGTTCATCGCTGCACTTTATTCCTATAAATTGAAGGACTCCAATATCTTCCCAAAACACATTTTCAATGAGAATATCACTAAGATCCCGCCTTGTTGATGGCGGGATATTCAAGACATGAAACAGCAGAAAATGCAGATTCCTGAAAAAATACTGGCAGAGGGTTTCTGCAAGTTTATAGGCAATCTTCATTCTTGCCCCGCAAGTTCAGGATTCATTGAGAGAATTTTCCCAACATTTGGAATTGTGTGGAATAAATTGAAAAATAGATTAGGATCAGAACGCGCACAGAAATTGGTCTCAGTATATCCCCATCTCACAAATGATCATGATGTGGATGACAACGATGAAATGGCAGTGGATGTAGAAAGAGAAACACAGTAGTACTGTAGAAGCAGTCTAGTCTGGAAGACAGGGAAAATTCAGAAGTCTCTATATTATCAAGTAGTAAAACGGCATTTGTTCCTAAATTTTCGTTTTTTTACTTAGGAAATGGAATTCATGAAAATATATTAGTCCCTCGAGTTTTTTTTGCGATTAAGGTTTTTCTAATTTGATTTACATAGTGTTGGTGTTTTGTTTTTCAATGTTTTCTTGTCATAGTCATACACAAGACTTAGATACATTTTTTCACAAGATAAATATTTAGCTTACTTTGATTCTATAAGCTTGAAAACAAATAAAATTTACATAATAATAAAACCCAAAAAACCCACTATTTAGTGGGGTTTTTAGTGTGGGTTTTTTTGGGCTTTTTTGGGTGGGTTTTTTATGTGCCAACCCTGTGCAATTTCGTCGCAAATGATTATTTTACAAATTATAACGGTAGGTTTAGTTTCGTCTTTGATGACAAATGCGCCCAAATAAACAGCTACTCATTGATTTTTTCATTTTTGTTGCTTGAATCATGGTAATAACATCAAAATAAACTACTTTTCTTCCATACACTTTTTTTGTCAAATGAATATTTTACAAGTTAGCGCG
Source organism: Morinoia aosen (assembly GCA_030386875.1). Taxonomy (NCBI): domain Eukaryota; kingdom Metazoa; phylum Arthropoda; class Malacostraca; order Amphipoda; family Talitridae; genus Morinoia; species Morinoia aosen. The sequence goes on from CM059574.1 coordinate 16,823,327, forward strand.
GTAGGTTTAGTTTCGTCTTTGAAAACAAGAAAACCAGAAGCGAGACGCCATTGCAGCGTTGCCATTCGCCAGGCCAAATGAATTACTTCCCGCTTCAAACACTTGAGTCGCGGTAACTAATTCACTGCTATAACTTGTAAAATACTTATTTATGACGGGAAGTGCATAGAAGAAAACTTACTTATTTCGATCCAATTAACTATGCAAAGGCATCTAAAAATCATATATCGATTCCAAATAATCCTCAACATTAACCTAAAAATGTATCAAAAACATATTTTTTGTATTTAAAAAAAAAAAATAAAGCCTAAAGCAAAAAATTTACATGAGTAAAAAATGTTTACTATCAACATATACATATACTGGCCAAATTTCAAACGAATTGGATGAAAAAAGTTGAAAAATTGGGTTGACCCCCTTTACATGCAATAACATGTTTGACATTTCATCAGGTTAGGTTGAGACAGGATAGGTTAAGACAGGATAGGTTAAGACAGGATAGGTTAAGACAGGATAGGTTAAGACAGGATAGGTTAAGACAGGATAGGTTAAGACAGGATAGGTTAAGACAGGATAGGTTAAGACAGGATAGGTTAAGACAGGATAGGTTAAGACAGGATAGGTTAAGACAGGATAGGTTAAGACAGGATAGGTTAAGACAGGATAGGTTAAGACAGGATAGGTTAAGACAGGATAGGTTAAGGCAGGATAGGTTAAGGCAGGATAGGTTAAGGCAGGATAGGTTAAGGCAGGATAGGTTAAGGCAGGATAGGTTAAGGCAGGATAGGTTAAGGCAGGATAGGTTAAGGCAGGATAGGTTAAGGCAGGATAGGTTAAGGCAGGATAGGTTAAGGCAGGATAGGTTAAGGCAGGATAGGTTAAGGCAGGATAGGTTAAGGCAGGATAGGTTAAGACAGGATAGGTTAAGACAGGATAGGTTAAGACAGGATAGGTTAAGACAGGATAGGTTAAGACAGGATAGGTTAAGACAGGATAGGCTAGGATAGGATAGGTTAAGATAGGATAGGTTAAGACAGGATAGGTTAAGATAGGTCAAGTTAAGATAGGTTAAGTTAAGATAGGTTAAGTTAAGATAGGTTAAGTTAAGATAGGTTAAATTAAGATAGATTAGGATAGGATTGGTTAGATTAGCACAGGTTAGGTAAAGTTGACGGAATTTTTATGGGGTCCACCTAGTGTAAAGATGACATTGTCCAAATAATTTATATAGGTCCTGCTAATATGCAACTATTAATTGACTTCAGTCAAGAAACTTTGTAAATTTTACAAGTGACCATGGTGTTACCTAATCATAAATGGGCTGTAAAATGTTTGGTAAATTTGAAGGATATGACAGTAATTGATTTCGTACTTTTCAGTGCCTAAACATAATTAATTAAATCAAAATAAACAAGTTTTCTTGTATGCACTTTTCATCTGAAATGATTATATAACAAATTATAGGGGTAGGTTAAGTTTCATCTTTGAAGATGAATGCGCTCGAATAAACAGCTGCTCATCGATTTACGAATTTTTGTTGCATGAATCATGGTAATAACATCAAAATAAATAAATTTTCTTCTATACACTTTTTTTTCAAATGAGTTTTTATTGAGGTGTAGCGGTAGGTTTAGTTTCGGCTTTGATGAGGAGCATGTCAAAAACGAGACTCTGCCATATCTCGTGATCGAAAAATTTCTTTCCGCTTCTAATACTGTAAGTTGCGGTAAGTCATTAGGTAACCGCTATAACTAATAAAATACTCATTTCAGACGGAAAGTGCATAGAAGAAAACTTGGTAAATGTGAAGGACTTGACCATAATTGATATTCAAATTTTCGATGCCTTAATAATGTTAATCACATGAAAATAAACAAGTTTTCTTCAATGGACTTTCCGGCGGAAACGAGTATTTCAAAAGTTATGGCATTAAATGAGTTACCGTAACTCCAGTGTTTGAGGCGGGGAAAAATATACCGCGCGGTCCGACGTGAAAGTAAACAGGCGTTCCCGCGCGCCAACTAAGCCGACGAAGAGCAAATCCCCTATTACAAACGTAAAGAGGTTGGGTCGTGAGGGGTAGCAACAGTTCTTTTAGTGAAAATTATAAAACTAAAAGAACTGTGGCTACCCCTCACGACCCAACCTCTTTACGTTTGTAATAGGGTGAGGCACAATGGAGTTCCGGTAACTCATTGAACGCCATAACTTTTAAAATACTCATTTCCGCCGGAAAGTGCATTGAAGAAAACTTGTTTATTTTCATGTGATTAACATTATTAAGGCATCGAAAATTCGAATATCAATTATGGTCAAGTCCTTTACATTTACCGAAAACTTGTTTATTTTGATTCAATTCATTAGGTTTAGGCACCAAAAAATGGAAAATCAATTACTGTCATGACCTTCAGATTTACTAATAATAATAATTAAGGCATCTACGGATGCTTTACTTCCAATTCAAGCCCGATACATATCACTTTGTACATTGGATTTTCAAATGCCTTATAACTAACACCAGGATGCCATGACGCTTTCCCCCGGTAAAGACTGGTACCCATTTCAGACACCTGGGTAGAGTGGAGTATTGTGCTTGGAATTTTTCCCCTATACCCAACAGAGAAAATCGCCACCAACGCCGGGACTCAAACCCGGGTTTGCCAGCACGGAGGCGGGTCCGAAAGCCACACGGCTATGACGAGCACATCTAGGGATATCTAAACAGTACGAGTAAGTGTAGGGTATAAGATTTTCCTCATCTGAAGTGGGATGCTCTACCCTTATAGGTACTACGGCCGCAGAGAAACGACGATCTGCAAAAGCTCGACCCAGAGACTAAATGTAATACACTAACTAAACATGCATGAGCCATTTAAATTATTCATGGAATATTATTTCTTATTAAAATTACGTACCTTACGTTGAAATTGATAAACCGGTATTGACACAACTTCAACGACTACGATTTTTACCGAGCCCTTTTTTCGCTTTTGTTATTTTTTGTACCAATTGTAACCAATAATAATGGAAAACGTATTTATACGACAAAAAACTCCGGTATCCGTACTTCTAAACAGATGCCCAGAAAAGATTCTTTCTGGACGACTAATCGCTTGGGCGGACGTACGAAACTTCAGCCTAGCGTGACGAATAAATAAAAAGGCACCATATGACAAAAAAGATTTATTGCTGTATTTCTAATCAGATCAAATATAATTTAAAGTGCTTTCAATGGCTTGTTAAAACTGAAAAAGATTTTAATGATGGTTTCCAATTAATTTTTTTTTCGTTTTTTAGTTATATAGGAAAGACAAAATCCAAATTTTTATTCTAAGCTCAACAACATATCGATTAAAATAGACATAAATTCAATGTACTGGCAGAAATAGGTCAAGAAAAATATTTTGAGCAATTTGCACGATTAAAGAGTTTACGTTAACTGATAGAAAAAATATACTGTATGACATTATTGTTAATTTAAATTAGATTAATTATGAGATAAAAAAAAGGAAAAAAAAACTTTTTCCATTCTTTTCATCTTAAAGTAATTTTGAATAATATAGTAACAACCCTTTTAACGTTCAAATCCCATTTGAGATATTTAACAATGATTTAAGTTCCAGTCCCGATTTTTGCTTGTATATAAGCAGAACGGACACATAATCTTAGCAATTTGCACAGCTCAAGATATGTTCACTGATACATAGACGAATTTCCAGGCAGTGAGAGAATTTCTAAATAAACGCATAACCCCTCGTAAATGCAGTATCTCAGATTGCAATAAGTCGTAGGCCTACATCTGTTAGAAGAAAATTATCTGTGTTTGTAGGTGGTGCATTAGACCAGTGGTTCCCAAACTGGGTCCTCGGACCCATGGGGATCCCTGAGAAGGTCCTATGGGATCGGCGACACCATGAAAAAAAATTAACTCCAAGCAAAAATTTATATAAAAATATACAACACTGATTCTCTATGATTATAATAGGTGGTATCGATATTTTGGTGTGCAAGCAGCCATCACTTCTCTATTCAATTTTTATATCTGTCATAACATTTCATTTACTTTTGTGGCCTCACCCTTGCTTCCGGCTTAATTAGAGCACTGTGTTTACTTCTGTGGTGTGTGTGTTATGTTCTCAAGAATGTGTTTGGTGGGTTTTAGGTATGCGTGAAAATGTTGAAGAAAACCTATTTATTGGTAGGCTTTTCTTTATCTTATATTCAAATCAATATAATAAGCTTAATTTTAATTTATTACGACGTAGCACTTCGATCCTTCGCCAGTCCAACTGTCACTATCGTGAGTCTTGTGACCGGCAGTCTGGCCCCAAGTCCATTTAGGCTCCGGTTGTCTGATCGGTCTGGCTGCTACACATTCGCATTGTACGCAGTTGGCATTCGCTATATGTTCCTATAACATAAAAAAATGACTGTTTATCGGTTGTGAGTTATTGCTAATAAACAAAACTATATTTGACAAGTTTGCCTGGATATCCTGTAACTGTAGGCTGCTCTGTTTCTATTTGATTACTATTTATATTCATTCATCCTTCATTTTATGCTCACAGAACGTGTGAACTAAAGATGCAGAAGTTTTTAAACTAAAATCGACTAATGAGCTTTCCACTGCTACTTCATCAGGACAAAGTGATGGAAGTAGTTTGGGTACAAAGTAAAGAAAAAAGTGTGTCATCTGTCAAGAGATAGGTACCTACCCTCCAATGAAGGTATGAAAGTATCGAAACTACAAAGACATTTACAACAAAAACATCCAACAGAGGCCCCAAAATCCATTCATTTCTTCAAACGACATAAGTCATCAGTAGCTAGCCAAGCAAATACATTCAAACAGAAACTCACACTTCCACACAGAGCACCGAAAGCATCATTATTAAATTTTTCACGTTATTCATGGCAAAAAATCCAACAGTGAAAAGATAGACTTTTTGAAGCCCTTTGTCACGAAATGGATGCTGATTTTCATGGCTTGCTGCTCCACTCTGAAGTCCAATGGTTATCGCATGGACCAGTTCTGAATCGTGTATTTGCACTACGGAGAGAATTAGCTGTTTTTCTCCCATCACCTCCTAAATCAGATCTTTGCATCTATTTTGTAGATAAGTCATGTATGCTAAAGCTAGCATACCCATCAGACATATTCCGACATCTAAATGTACTAAACACAAGCATGCAAGGTCTTGAATTATGCATTTTGAATGTGAAGGAGGATGTACGTGCATTCATGAAAAAGCTTTTATTTTGGTAAAGCAAATGCCAGAAAAGAGTCATTGAAATATTCCCATTTTATCACCAAGAATGTGTGACATTAAGTGAAGACATCACCGCCATCACTGTGTCCCATCTATCTCATCTGCAAAGCTACTTCAGGGAATATTACTCTGAACTGGAAAATTTCCCCCTGAGCTGGATTGGAACCCCTTTTGCAGCCGAGATAGGTGCACATCTTATGTAATATTAAGTCGCTAGAGAAACTCATTGAAGTATCAAATGATGGGGGTACGAAAATAAAGTTCTCTGCCCTTCCATTGACAGAGTTCTGGGTCTACTCAAGAACTGAATATCATGTTCTGGTTGCAAAAACTCTGAAATACATTTTGCCATTCGCCACAGCCTACTTATGTGAAAAAGAATTTTCCCACACATTAACAATACTGAAAACCAAGCCCAGAGCACGCCTACAGGTGGACAACGACATGCGTTTGGCACTAACTAACATCAAGCCCCGCATTGATCAACTGTGTAGGAGCCATCAAGCCCATCCATCCCACTAAACAAGTAATGTTGTGCCACCTGTGACTGGTGATAGCTTTTGTGTTTAATTCTGCATTTTTTATGAAAGTATTTCGTTTTTTTTGTTATCTATGGTGACAGAACATACTGTAATAAGTGTAATCATCTATCTATTATGACTGTTTCTACAAATTTATTTTGAAATGAATTTCAAATAATGAACAATTTTGAAAATATTTTAAAAGCTCATTTTTATATTTTCTCTCTGTAGAAATATGCAAATAGTAAATTTACTGCATAATAATCATGTAATGGATTTCTTAGTATGGTAATAATAACTTTTGATTGGCTGGGAGTCCGCGGATGGGGCTTAAATATCTGGGGGGTCCTTGGCATGGTGAAGTTTGGAAACCTCTGCATTAGACGACGAATTTTTCATGCCATTCTAAAATACCGTTCGTGAAGGTAGACACATACCCTAAATTAAACTTAAAACAATAAAAATCGACACGCGGTATTCAAACAGCTAATGTTTTCATGGGTATATGGGAAAGCTCAAGCACAATACCTCACTCGATCCAGGTGTTGGAAATGGGTACCGGCTTTACGGGGGAACCGTCATGGTGTCCTATATATAGGGTTAGTTATAAGACATTTGAAAAACCAATGCTAAGATCATATGTTCAGGCTTGATTGGAAATAAAGCATCCCAAAGATGCCGATGTTAACCTAACCTAACCTAACCTAACCTGACAGCTTTTTCAACAACTGTCTAGTTCGAGATTACTGTATTTAATTATCAATTTACTGGGCTCGCATCGAACGTCGTTCTTGTTCATAGAAGATACATTTAAATGTCAATTCGAAACAAGTTCTAAAAATTGGCAGGTGAATAGTTTTTATTAATGTCTTGCACCCAGGAGAAAATGGATTACAGTTCGTTAAATGAGATAATATTAGAAAATTATTAATTAGGCAAGTTGAGCCAACGAGGAAACGAACCCTTCAGTGAAGGCGGCAAGAAAGGAAAGCTGCCTCTTCATTAGCGATAAGTTGCACAGTTGTGCGTTTTTTTTGGAATATCAAATTGTTTGCATATTATGTCCTTGGAATATTACTTTAAGAGAGTGAAAAAACACATTTCCTTACTTTCAAAATAGTATCCCCTGCTATTGTACGGCCTCATTTCACCTGTTAAAATTCGGCGTTTTTTAAAGCAAACTACTTTGGCCGCACTAGGTACTAGTGATGCCTCATATGATAGCAATACTTTCTTTTCGAGAAAAATTAGAATAGTTATCACAGAATTGGACGTATTTTGGCCGCGGTTCCTTCAGTAGGCCTCCCGCAAAAAATAAAGTTTCAGCAATCTATTTTTTGGAATTCTCTCATAATAGTTTTTTCATTATTGAAAATAATTCAAAATATTAATTTTAATGTTGCGCATAGCAACTATAAATCTAAATTACCCCATAAAAGACTAAAAACAAATATTAACACATTGCTTTGCATGTTAAACTGTCTTCAAAAAAGTATTTTAACAAATGAAAACAGCGACATAAGTTTAGTTAAAGAACTTTACTGAAACGCAATACTATTTTATCTACTTCATTATGAGAGCCATACTTTGTACTGTGCTCAACTATATTTCCTCTGTGTTCGACTTTCCTTTCGATCTCCATTGGGCACAGTTAAATATTATCAGCAACACTGTAGACTCAGTTCAAACCACATTGTTATTGTGCTGTTATTATCAGCCTCAGTTAAAACCGCATCAATGTTACAGCACAAAATCTAATCTTTGGCAGAGTAAAGGATAAAAATTTTTGAGAATAAATAGCTGGCTTTATTTGTATGTCTACTTTTTGTTTTCAGCCTTCGCTCATCCATTTTTTAATCACAACGCGAGTATCAAATATGTATTTCGTACGTCTGCCAAACAAGTTTCGTAAGTCCTTTATAGCGACAAAGACACGTTATCTCTTAATGATGGGAAAGTGAGAAGACAAAATCTGTATTTCACCCAATTTGGATAGAATTTTTCATCAGAATTCGTACGTAAATAATCAATTGCTACGCTTGAAAGAGTGAAAATATCACGCACAATAAGTTTTACGACTAGGGCAGGCTGTGGCTCATTGTAACGGCTTGTTTTGTTATATAGTATTCCAAAAGCCGGACTTTCAAATACCTAAGCGTTGTTGTAGCGATACAGCAAACAACATAATTTGTTCTAAGGGGACTTAAGCTACCAGCTCTACCACTACGATGACGTGAATTGTTTGAAAATCCCACAAAACAGATCCCCCGGGTTTTTTAATCAATCAACTTAAGCGCACAGTACGTGTCACACTCTAAAAATAACACTTTTGGCTCAAAACGAGCTGTGTTGGTCATGATAACTTTAAGAACATACTATGGCACTCTAGAGCAGAGGTTCCCAACCTGGGATAAATAATAAGATACTGGCTATATGTTGGCATCTTCATTTCAAAGGGAGGCGACGTTCGACTGAAATTTCTTTGGCGCTACGGAGCGAAAAAAAGGTTGAGAAGCCCTGCTCTAAAGAAACTACATACTCTAGAATCAGTAGTGATTTTAAACTACAGAGGAACTGCATACTTTAGAATCATATACACCACAAATGGACGGAAGGGAAGGAATGAAGAAAAAACAGCAAAAAATGATTGGCACATAATGCTTTTTTATAATTTTGCTACCACACCGAAACAAAGCATCGTTATTGTACCTATAATCATCGGTTATTGTACCTATAATCCTCGTTAATTGTACCTATAGTCACACTTCATGAACAACAATAGGCGAGCGTCGGTAGCTTGAACAAAATTGGATGCTGAGGTTCGAAGCAACTCAACGTTTACACTCCAAGACTGCCGATGTCAAGAACAAACTTCTAGGTGATGGTAGATAACGGCATGAATTGTATATGAATGAATGGCGATAAAATATTCAATGGCGATAAAATACTGAATGACGATAAAATATTCAAAGATGACAAAATATTCAATTACGATGAAATATCGAAAATGGATTACAGTCGATGCTCGATTTGTATGTACTTCGACGAACTTCAACACACCGATGCAGTTAGTACTAATCCTGATGAGTAATTAGAACTGATTTTTACTCGTTTAAATTGAGGTTCTCAGAAGATGTATAACTTGAGGATCCACTGCATTTTAATGTACTAGAGAATCATAAGAATTGCAGTATTTATAAAGTTATAATTCGTTTTTTACACCATTTCTACAACACAAACTGCATTGGAATTCTGGCACTTACTGAATATGAAGCACTTTAAATTTCATCACTATGGGAAAAATGAGCGAGAAAATAAAACAAAACATCAGAGTATGAAATTTTAACATGAGAAAATATTTGCACATAATAATAATCGAGGAAAAATCGAGGTTCATTCACAAGTTATTCAATAATGGTACCATGTTTTTACTCCATGAATTTATACTATCGAACCAGCTGGGTCACAGCAAATAAGGAACAGAAATTTATGCTTTATCAGATTCATTCTTTCTGGAACATTCCATCTCGTTGTATCATTAATCTTGCTTAGACTACCCCCGCTAGCTCATCAAGACTTAGTACAGGGTGGGGCAGAGAGGACGGACGTTTTTTACAAAGCCGTGGTGAAGGTTAAGGTGGTGCGACAGATGTGCGGTAAATGGGTGAAGTTCGTCAAGTCTTAGCCTTCATTTCCTCTATTGTTTCAGGCTGAGCCATGGAACCGTGGACGATAGAGTATCTTGTTTTTGCGAACGACAGTTTCGTCAAGAATAACGAGTCTATCACGGCAGTTCAGCGTGACTTTCGCCGCCATTTTAACATCCACAGAAATAAAGCTGTTCCCGCTCGTAACAATATCCTGCGTTGGGTTAACGCACTTCGTACACGAGGTACTCTGATGAACATAAGACCGCAGAGGGCTCGACAGAGCGATGATTGAAAAAGTTTTGCAACTTCCAAGTACGCCTGCAGAAATATATCACTGCTAACGGACACCACATGAATGAATGAATGAAGGCATCTACGGATGCTTTATTTCCAATTTCAAGCCTGATACATATCACCTTGTACATTGGATTTTCAAATGCCTTATAACTAACGCCAGGACGCCATTACGCTTTCCCCCCGTCAAGACCGGTACCCATTTCAGACACCTGGGTAGAGTGGGGTATTGTGCTTGGAATTTTTTCCCCTATACCCAACAGAGAAAATCGCCACCAGCGCCGGGACTCGAACCAGGGTCTGCCTGGACGGAGGCAAGTTCGCTAGTCTCACGGCTACGACGAGCACAATGACAGACGTTGTTTTCCACACATGATTTCATACCATGCTACTTCAGTACGAACTCAAATCTGTAAATAAATTCCTGTTTAATAAAAAATTAACGATTCCGTGATTTCTTAAAATACGTCCGTCCTCTGTGCCCCATCCTGCACAACACATGAGAGAAGGGAAAGCGTTTGAGCACAATTTGATAACAGAGTGAAGGCACATTAAAAGGATTATGTTATGGCTCTGTAATGGTTATGGGTTATGCTATGTTAGCACTTCACTAGAGCATGCCTCGAGCAATAAACGGGGGCAACCAGCAAGTTACGAGTAGCCAGAAGTAGACACTTTTAAATGATTATAAGTATAACACGGCTCTAGCGCAATATCTACTAATCAGAAAATAATAATAATAATGAAGGCATCTACGGATGCTTCATTTCCAAACAAGCCTGTCACATATCACCTTGTACATTGAATTTTTAAATGCCTTATAACTAACGCCAGGACGCCATGACGCTTTCCCCCGGTCAAGACCGGTACCCATTTCAGACACCTTGGTAGAGTGGGGTATTGTGCTTGGAATTTTTCTCCCAGAAGACATGAGAGCACTCAGGTAGTGTTTGGCAGGAGTAAAATTTCTTCACAAAACATCTTCGTTCACGTCATATTGGGCCAGTAGTTCATAACACCATTCGACTTTTCAACTTCATTTAACCCTTTAACGCCCTATAGGACTATACGGTCCTCTTACGAAAATAGCCTCAATAAATTGTTTTTCTTTTTAAATTTGTTCCTTAATGTGTTCAGTTAAGTTCACTGTCGCGAGGCAGTTTCTTCCTCATTTTGATGTCAGTGACAGTTTGGTGCCGGTGATTGTGATAACGGTAATTTGAATTCAGAAATGCTGACGTTAAAGGGTTAAATGATTCTTTTCAGAGATGCCTCAATCCGGTTACAGACGCACATAATAGTCACAATAGCTATGAAATTTACCAGCACTCGAGCTGAGAGCAATACATCCGTCAGAGGGAATCTTTCTAACCACGCTGGTTCGATCATCCTCAGTGACTGCGGTTGATAAGTTCCTACATCTTTCATGCCTTAAACATGCATGTATTTTATTTAAATTTCTTCCACGGATCATCGTACACAATTCACATCAATATCAGCATGGTCATGAAGAGCCTTTTTGATAATACTGCGGATAACATTTCATCTTTCTTTCGCTATATGCTTTATAATATTGCTTGGCATTCAGTTTTCTGGAAATACTATTAAAACACATCAAAGAGTTACGGTATCATGATACAACAAGCACATCGTGAAGGTAAACGTTAGGTGAAAAAATCCTACTGACTTTGCCTCAGTAATATTTGGACAAGAAACCCGTCAATATTTCCAACAGGCTCATCATATCATATAATTTAAACCTTTAGATCTACTACTACAAATGCACCGATTGTCTAACCATTATTGTCCAACGCTTCATCGAAGTCTAAGCACAGATGACATAAAGCGTTGTTGTTCATTTAATCATTAGGGCAAGGTTGGTTCAACAAAATCACAGTTCATCACGCATTCAATTTCCAATTAACAACAGCAACAAAAAACGTACGGTGGCCCATTTACAGTTCTCCCTATCGAGCACACTTGTAACTAAGTATAAGCACACAGGTCTAAAATTTATACTACACACTTGGCAGGATTTAATACGCTTTAGATTTACTATGATATAATAGACAATGTGTTTTTCATCTTTAAATATTACGGCACAAAGAGTCGAGAAGTGTACCAACGCTCATTACCGTTAATTGTTGTATCGCAAGGAGTTGAAAAGAGTACAAGCATCCAATATGAAACGCCGGTAACATTAACACTGACCGCAAAGTGCGTCACCAGTGGCCACGGAGGAGATTTTCATCATGCTGCTGACGACCTAGTAATCACAAACTCAATTTTTCTAAATACTTATATGCTAAATGAGGCATGATCCAGTCAAAGTTTGCTATTTGCAAAATTTCTTACTACAATTGACTTTAAATATTAAGTACTGAATATTAACTCGTTGCTTGCGAAACGACCAATCAATGGGTCACCTGAAAAATTTTAACAAACTCTTAAAGTTAATATCTAATGAACCTAGTTAATGTTTGTTTTCCATGTAATTACCAACAACTTTTGGCTTTAAACTTGAATTGAATATTGAACTTCAGTTAAGCCCATTCCAGTCCACGTGTTAAACTTCAGTTGAACCCATCGCAGTCCACGTGTTAAACTTCAGTTGAACCCATCGCAGTCCACGTGTTAAACTTCAGTTGAACCCATCGCAGTCCACGTGTTAAACTTCAGTTGAACCCATCGCAGTCCACGTGTTAAACTTCAGTTGAACCCATCGCAGTCCACGTGTTAAACTTCAGTTGAACCCATCGCAGTCCACGTGTTAAACTTCAGTTGAACCCATCGCAGTCCACGTGTTAAACTTCAGTTGAACCCATCGCAGTCCACGTGTTAAACTTCAGTTGAACCCATCGCAGTCCACGTGTTAAACTACAGTTGAACCCATCGCAGTCCACGTATTAAACTTCAGTTGAACCCATCGCAGTCCACGTGTTAAACTTCAGTTGAACCCATCGCAGTCCACGTGTTAAACTTCAGTTGAACCCATCGCAGTCCACGTGTTAAACTTCAGTTGAACCCATCGCAGTCCACGTGTTAAACTTCAGTTGAACCCATCGCAGTCCACGTATTAAACTTCAGTTGAACCCATCGCAGTCCACGTGTTAAACTTCAGTTGAACCCATCGCAGTCCACGTATTACACTTCAGTTGAACCCATCGCAGTCCACGTGTTAAACTACAGTTGAACCCATCGCAGTCCACGTGTTAAACATCAGTTGAACCCATCGCAGTCCACGTGTTAAACATCAGTTGAACCCATCGCAGTCCACGTGTTAAACTTCAGTTGAACCCATCGCAGTCCACGTATTAAACTTCAGTTGAACCCATCGCAGTCCACGTGTTAAACTTCAGTTGAACCCATCGCAGTCCACGTGTTAAACTTCAGTTGAACCCATCGCAGTCCACGTGTTAAACTTCAGTTGAACCCATCGCAGTCCACGTGTTAAAATTCAGTTGAACCCATCGCAGTCCACGTGTTAAACTTCAGTTGAACCCATCGCAGTCCACGTGTTAAACTTCAGTTGAACCCATCGCAGTCCACGTGTTAAACTACAGTTGAACCCATCGCAGTCCACGTGTTAAACTTCAGTTGAACCCATCGCAGTCCACGTGTTAAACTACAGTTGAACCCATCGCAGTCCACGTGTTAAACTTCAGTTGAACCCATCGCAGTCCACGTGTTAAACTTCAGTTGAACCCATCGCAGTCCCCGTGTTAAACTTCAGTTGAACCCATCGCAGTCCACGTATTACACTTCAGTTGAACCCATCGCAGTCCACGTATTAAACTTCAGTTGAACCCATCGCAGTCCACGTGTTAAACTTCAGTTGAACTCATCGCAGTCCACGTGTTAAACTTCAGTTGAACCCATTGCAGTCCACGTATTACACTTCAGTTGAACCCATCGCAGTCCACGTATTAAACTTCAGTTGAACCCATCGCAGTCCACGTGTTAAACTTCAGTTGAACTCATCGCAGTCCACGTGTTAAACTTCAGTTGAACCCATTGCAGTCCACGTGTTAAAATTCAGTTTAACCCATCGCAGTCCATGAGTTAAACTTCAGTTTAACCCATCGCAGTCCATGTGTTAAACTTCAGTTGAACCCATCGCAGTCCACGTGTTAAACTTCAGTTGAACCCATCGCAGTCCACGTGTTAAACCTCAGTTGAACCCATCGCAGTCTACGTGTTAAACTTCAGTTGAACCCATCGCAGTCCACGTGTTAAACTTCAGTTGAACCCATTGCAGTCCACGTGTTAAACTTCAGTTGAACCCATCGCAGTCCACGTGTTAAACTTCAGTGAACCCATCGCAGTCCACGTGTTAAACTTCAGTGAACCCATCGAGGTCCATGAGTTAAACTTCAGTTGAACTCATCGCAGTCCATGAGTAAAACTTTAATTCAACCTTTAGCTGTCCTAGTGTTAAGCACGCACATTCAGCCTCAGAGCTAATCGATGCACATGCGGCGATAGTAGGAACCAAGCATCGACCCTACGTCTGTCACAGACCCCCTGAGGGAAGCGTTAGTGGTGCAATCGCCGGAGTGCAGGGCCGCGTCACCGCAGTCGTGACTGCCGCGGCCGAGCCTAGCCTGGCGCCCGGCGTCAGACACAGACACAGACCGGGGCAGAGGGCGGCGCTGGGGTTTGGAGGAGGGCGTGCGGGTACTGCTGCGGGCCTTTGATGTGTAGCCGTACGAGAAATGATCTGAGGGAAGAATTTACCGCTGAAAATGAACAAATTACGGGAAGGATTCTGAGGGAAGAATTTACCGCTGAAAATGAACAAATTACGGGAAGGATTCTGAGGGAAGAATTTACCGCTGAAAATGAAGAAATCACAGGAATGATCTGAGAAGAGAAATCGCCGCTGAAAATGAAAAATCAACGGCAAAATAAGAACATAGGTTGTAAGGTTAATAAGAGTAGAGGGTGTTCCGAATTTCGAAAATGAGAAAAATTATAATAGACGCCTACTTTCTACGCCTATTGAATTGCAGCTGAAAATTAAAAATTCACGGGAAATAAGAACAAAAGTTGCGAGGTTGTAAAATAAAAATGAAGGGCGTTCAGAATTTCGAAAATGAAGATAATTACAACAGACGTCTAAAACCAAGATGTTAAGAGATAGACATTAACATTTATGACTAGAGAGAATCTCACATAAAAGTTCGCTACGCATAAGATAAACGATTAGGACGTGAGTCCTTCGACAAAAAACACCGCGGATGATTGAGGGAATAGTTTGGAAAATGTATTCCCTTTGTTGCGTAATCTAGGTTTGATAATACATGTAAATATATGTTGAGAAAAAAAACAAGCTCAAAACCAAGAATAAAGAACAAACATAGCGCATAGGCTTCAAAATTAAACAAAACACCACGCAAGCCTCAAAACTGAGCAACACAAAATGCAATCAATCAAAATTAAATAAAAAAAACATGCCCCAAAACTGAACCACACACAACACAAGTCCCACAACTGAACTACACACCACACAAGTCCCACAACTGAACTACACACCACACAAGTCCCACAACTGAACCACACACCACACAAACCCCAGAACTGAACTACACACCACACAAGCCCCACAACTGAACTACACACCACACAAGTCCCACAACTGAACTACACACCACACAAGCCCCACAACTGAACTACACACCACACAAGTCCCACAACTGAACTACACACCACACAAGTCCCACAACTGAACTACACACCACACAAGTCCCACAACTGAACCACACACCACACAAGCCCCAAAACTGAACCACACACAACACAAGTCCCACAACTGAACTACACACCACACAAGTCCCACAACTGAACTACACACCACACAAGTCCCACAACTGAACCACACACCACACAAGCCCCAGAACTGAACTACACACCACACAAGCCCCACAACTGAACTACACACCACACAAGCCCCAGAACTGAACTACACACCACACAAGCCCCACAACTGAACTACACACCACACAAGCCCCACAACTGAACTACACACCACACAAGCCCCACAACTGAACTACACACCACACAAGTCCCACAACTGAACTACACAACACAAGTCCCACAACTGAACTACACAACACAAGTCCCACAACTGAACTACACACAACATAAGTCCCACAACTGAACCACACCCCACACAAGCCCCACTACTGAACCACACACCACACAAGCCCCAAAACTGAACCACACACAACACAAGTCCCACAACTGAACTACACACCACACAAGTCCCACAACTGAACTACACACCACACAAGTCCCACAACTGAACCACACACCACACAAGCCCCAGAACTGAACTACACACCACACAAGCCCCACAACTGAACTACACACCACACAAGCCCCAGAACTGAACTACACACCACACAAGCCCCACAACTGAACTACACACCACACAAGCCCCACAACTGAACTACACACCACACAAGCCCCACAACTGAACTACACACCACACAAGTCCCACAACTGAACTACACACCACACAAGCCCCACAACTGAACTACACACCACACAAGCCCCACAACTGAACTACACAACACACAAGTCCCACAACTGAACTACACAACACAAGTCCCACAACTGAACTACACGCAACACAAGTCCCACAACTGAACCACACACCACACAAGCCCCACAACTGAACTACACACCACACAAGTCCCACAACTGAACTACACAACACAAGTCCCACAACTGAACTACACATAACATAAGTCCCACAACTGAACCACACACCACACAAGCCCCACAACTGAACTACACACAACACAAGCCCCACAACTGAACTGCACACAACACAAGCCCCACAACTGAACTACACACCACACAAATACGGAAATGAAGAACACGACTAAAATTTAGCAACACACACAAAAGCCACCATCGCTTCAGTCGGGTAAGAAACATCGGACGCAGCTGAGGGTGCACGCAATAGAAGGCAACAACGCGCTTGCACAGTACACCTCCTACTCTGCAAAGTACGGCCCCTGAGCAGCACGCAACCCGCCCGCATTACGGCTCCTAAGCAGCACGCAACCCACCCGCAGTACGGTTCCTGAGCAGCACGCAACCCACCCGCAAAGTACGGCTCCCGAGCAGCACGCAACCCACCCGCAGTACGGCTCCTGAGCAGCACGCAACCCACCCGCAGTACGGCTCCTGAGCAGCACGCAACCCACCCGCAGTAGGGCTCCTGAGCAGCACGCAACCCACCCGCAGTAGGGCTCCTGAGCAGCACGCAACCCACCCGCAGTACGGCTCTTGAGCAGCACGCAACCCACCCGCAGTACGGCTCCTGAGCAGCACGCAACCCACCCGCAGTAGGGCTCCTGAGCAGCACGCAACCCACCCGCAGTACGGCTCCTGAGCAGTACGCAACCCACCGGCAGTACGGCTCCTGAGCAGCACGCAACCCACCCGCAGTAGGGCTCCTGAGCAGCACGCAACCCACCCGCAAAGTACGGCTCCTGCTGCTCGAGGATGCGGACGAGCTCAGAGTTGTCCAGAGGAGGTCCCGAGCCGCCCAGCTCGCACGGCAGCGCCTGCGCAGGGATGTGCTCCAGCAGGCCGCTCGTGTTGCTCCCGTGGAAGTGGAGCTGTTCGAAAAAGAAGGTTTTATTCCAGTCAAGCATGACACAAATCATCTTCTGTGGAGCTGGTTGAAAAAAGTCTTATTACAATCAAGCCTGATACACATCATATCGTGCATTGGTTCTTCAAATGAAATATAACAAATATCTGGACGCAGTCTGTATTTTTGTACTCAAATTATCGTTACCACAACCACCGTCATTTGACTGGCAGTGGCATCAGGTTGTCACCGACGGCAGGAGAAGGAAAGAACTGCCATTCGACAGTGAACTTTGAAGAACATATTAGCAAATAAATTAAATGAGATATGCAATATATTAAAGCTGTTTTGGAAAGATGACCTCTGAGGCGTTAAAGAGCTGATACAATCAAGCCTGATACACATCATCTTGTGCACTGGTTTTTCAAATGTCTTATAGCTTTCAAATGTATATAGTCTTATAGGACACAATGACGTTTACCTCCGGTCAGTATAGTACCCATTTCCGACACCTGGGGAGAGTGGGGAATTGTGGCTGAGTTTTCTCTTTTCCCAACGAGGAGAATCACCGGGCGGCACTGGCGGGATTCGAACTTCCGACCCCTTCCCGTAAAGGGCGCGCTCTTAACCACTCGGCCACGGTGACCACACACGAATGAACAAATGACCTTCACAATATATGCACAACGTAACACTCATACTCAAGATCGTTTGGCCTAAAACGAATGAAAATTTCTCTATATCGTACGGAGACAGTGTTGGTTACAGTGAAATTTGAAAATGTGTTTCTATTGTATCAGTGCATTAAGTGAACTTTAATTTTTTTCCCAAAAATGCTGGAGTCATCAAGTCGTACCTCTGAGATAAAATTGCGACGCATGTATGAGTACCTCTGCAATTAAATTTCATACAAATTTTGTGTGAGGTAATAGAGACATGACATCTCAAAAACATCTAGAAGAGCGTTTCGAGCCTGAGCTCATTAACAACTACAGATTGCGAATAAATGAAAACTCTAAATTAAATCCAAAAGGAAAAGTACACTATAAAATTTCGGTGATTTTAACCAACTTTATTTTGACCATAATTAAATTGAATATTAAACAGTCCCGCGAACGATGAAAATAAAATCACGTAATACAAACAAATTACACCCTAGATACTATTATCATATTTAAGTTTCCTAAAAAAGCCTTCGAAATTTTGGCAAGCATGAGAAGGAAACGTTGAAAACGGTAGAAATTTTAGCAAGCATGCGAAGAAAATTATAATTCGTGAAGCAACAGGCAGGCCATACTGACCCTCTTCTTTATGGTGTCGGAGAGGAGCGGCTTCACCAAACTAAACATCCACTCGAACATCAAAGGCTCGTTGATGAAATGCAGCGCTTTGAAGCGAAGGGGAAACACTTCCTGTTCATCGAGAAGAGTATAAAACACGGAATTAATAAGGCAAGAGAGTATCCACTAGGTTAAAGAAAGACTGGGCAAGTAAGACTGTAAAGTATTACAATCAATCTAAATTTAGAAGCCAAAAACAGTGCAACACAGACACATTCATTTCAGGACACAAAGGTAGTCAGTACAACGAAATCTGTTAAAAAGCAAGTCTGATCGTATGAGCCACATGTAACAGATGCAATACACGTCCAATAATTCCTGAAGGATGTATACATAAAGTATACCTAAACAAGGCACAAAACGATCGGAATACTCGAATGTCATTTGACGTTAATTAATACCTGGGTGTTGATCCGGAGATGTTAATACGTGGGTGTTGATACGGGGATGTTAATATGGGGATGCTATTATGAGTTTTTAAATACCACAGTATTAAAAAACTCGTAATAACATCCCCGTATTAACATCATTCGAATTGAGTAAGCTAGCAACGGGAGTAATTCAAGAAGGAGTTGAGTCCACGAAAGTTACGAACGAAGCTTAATTGTTCAGTCACTGCATTCTAGAGCAGCAAAATACGGTTCGAAATGCGGACTCGTTCGCCTTCTTTAACATAAAAATTAAATTCTTTGATGGCTAGGAACTCCACTAAACAGGTAGCTTTCCCATTTGATTAATATCCTCAATAAAAAGTTAAGATACTTTGAATAGGAAAGTAGAATACAAAATTCAACGCGAAAATAGCTTCAGTTTATTAATACAACTGAAACAAATAATTCAATATTCACTCGCACTTAAACTGACGCCAATAATTAATCTTAAGCAACGTTAAAATATCAGCAAATATCATGGCTTTAATCGTGACACTGAATGCGTGAAAAATAACAGATTTGTAACCCTAAATTTACACACCGCTTTTAAACGAAAATTTTAGCTTTCAACAGCACGTATCAAGAGCCGGACTATTACTTTTTACGTCTCCAGCTTATTGGTGATATTTTTCATTTCCATTCTTCGCACTGGAAAGAATGAAGCTCTAAATAGAATTGCGATTTAAGTCACCTAAGTTTCACAAAGGGTGATAAATCTCTATGCTTCGTCACCGACATTGTGATTTAATTCACTTGAATTGCAATCAAATTACTTAAATTGGAATCAAATTTACCTTAGTTGTGATATAATTCCTCTAAGTTGAAATCAAAGTCACCCAAGTTACAATCAAATTTATCCAAGTTGTAATCAAAGTCACCTAAGCTCCGGTCAAATTTTGCGATCAAAGTCACCCAAGATGCGATCTGATTTACCCAAGTTGGGAACAAAATCACCCAAGATGCGACCTAATACACTTCAGTTGCGATCAAATACACCTTAGCTGTAATATAATTCACCGAAATACGATCTAATTCACTAAAGTTGTAATCAAAGTCACCCAAGTTGCGACCAATGTTACCTTAGTTGTGGCATAATTCACCCAAGATAAGATCTCAGACACCTTAGTTGCGACCAAAGTCTCGTACCATGCTATCAAAGTCACCTGGACAACAGCCACCAAAATAACCCAAGGTGCGACTAAACTCCAGCAAGTTGCGCCCCAAGTCACCTGGACGACGGCGACCCAAGTCCCGCAAGTCGCGCCCCAAGTCACCTGGACAGCCGCGACCCAAGTCCCGCCAGTCGCGCCCCAAGTCACCTGGACGACGGCGACCATCCTGCGCACGTGGGCGGCGGTGAGGCTGCAGGCGTGCGTGCGGCCAAGCCCTGCGCAGTCGACGACGGCGGCGACGCCCCTGAGCTGCGTGATAGGACGCCGCACCACGTGCTCCAGCAGCACCACCTGCGCCTTGAACACCTCGTCCAGCGACACCAAGCTCGGGCTCCATGCTCCTGCAGCCATGGGGGTCGTACCAGGGAACGTGAGGGTCGTGTCGAGTGAACGTTAGGGTCGTGTTGAGTGAATGGGATCATCGATCGTGTTGAGTGAACATGATGGTCGTGTTGAGTGAACATGAAGCTTGAGGAACGCGTTGTCAGAAACATCTAATTGAACAGGCTGAAAAGCATGTTTCTCGCGTATACTAAAAAGGTGAAGTTGTTACAGATATGTATTTTTACTGAATGATTAAAACAGCAGAATAGAACTGCTACTTGTGCACACGACTCTAATCCGTTGATACTAGCGGTGGTAACGAAATTGTGCGTGGAACATAAATGCCGACTTGGTCGTCGGTTCACGTCGATTTATTTTACGCCAAGTATGCTGAGTTTTCGGACAGGCTAGGGAATTTAACCCATTAACGTTCCAGAGGACCATTTGGTCGTTCTTCAGATATTGGCCTAATTTATTGTATTTATGATTTTTTTGTTCCTGAATGTGCTCTTAGAACTTCACTGCCGAGTGGCGGTTTCTCTCACATCCTGACGTCGGTGACAACCTGATGCCAGTGCCAGTCGAGGGACGGTGGTTGTAACGCTAATGCGAGTAAAACGTTAACGTTTTTGTGCACTATTTAAAATGCGGTGCGAAACAATTTCCAACAATTGACTTACGTTACCGAAAAAAGAGGCTCCCACAGTCTTTCGGATTTACGCAATTGCACAAAACGAAATTTATCAATGAACAATTAAACCCGATAACGAATGACTTATTGTGCATGCAAGGGAGCGGAGACAACAATGAAGACACCACGCCTGGATGGAGGAATTGGCCCTCCTCCTCCTTCCGTAGAATAGATTTCATCTTTAATTCCTGAGTTCATTTGATAACAATGCAATCTAGAAAACATTCCTGTGAAAACGGGGCACAGTGCATGCTAAAGTGAATCATGGACTCCAACAGTCGCAATTCTGTAGTCTGAGCTTCTGGGAGAGCATTTGTAATTAATAATTTTTGGTATTTGAGCTGATTTCAGTAAATTGAAATAAAGGGCTGCTTCTATCCATATAATGCAGGAGTGCCTGTAACTCATGTTAAAGACTTCATTTGGTTCATCTAATACATGTATTCTAATAGTACAGTGCAACAAAGCTCACGATTACGTAGTGTGTTCAAATTGAAATATGAACAGGACAATACGATACTTGAATAAAGTGTGAGTACACCGACGGAAAGATTGTCACGTGTGACGTAACAGCACCAAAAGGTAAAGATTAAATTCATTACCCCAAGTGTCTACGTTCCACTCACCCGGATATCATGTGCACGGTTCTGTCCATCTCGAGTACAGGCATTGCTACAGATAACAAATACTACAGGAACACCGAACTAGCGCTAGAAGAGCAAATAAACCCTAAAAAATACCTTATGGACCTGAAAGGGCAGTGCATACTGAGCAGGATGAACCATGAATCATTGACATCACAACGCGCGTTCAACAGCAGCACCATAATTGCCCAATTCAGTGGCAAGTAATTGTCCCATTCAAAAGCAGGTAATCGCTAGCATGGGAGCAGGTGTAATATCAGCTCTGCATGGTAGATTCGAAAGAACGCTGGAGGGAAATGCTCAGTGTGACACATGAATTCCTTATGGTTTCTAAATTCCTTCATGTTATTTAGGCAAAGCGTGGTTTTAATTTCCCTAATATACAGAAAACGGGGAACTAATCAATTACCACAGGTTGGTCAGGAGAGATACAGTCGTAGCTTGTATTTTCATTTAGCCAACTGTATATGTTTCAAACTTGCCAGTTATGGTTCACAACTCATCGATGCTTCTGAACAATTATTTTATCGATAAACGACGAAAGGTAAACAGTTTTAATTGAATTCTCCAAACACTGATTCCACATACTTTGTATCCTACGAGAGCTAGCGCCGTCCGAAACTGCACTCCAACGTAGCTGACAAAAAGCAAATACATACATAGACTGTCACACTGGTATTGCAAACTTAGAGCTTTACTGAAACAAACTCCGTTAACTATTTGAGTTAACTCCGATTTGTACTATTTGAGTATCAGTTACCCTCGTACTACTGAAGAGTCACTCTCCGTCCGTGTACCTAGCACACACTTCACATTACGAGCTAATCAAAACAGGAGTCTTCGCAAGCTATTGTGAGATCAAAAGTATACTAAAAAATAAGCGTTCAGAAATATTGAAATTTCCAAGTTTCAACATAAACTCACATAATTCGAGACCATAATTTTTTGAATTTTCCTCGCACATTCAACCATTATGTGATCAACAATTTCATAGCGTCGAAAAATGACTTCGATAATCGGTGAATTGCATGAACCTCCGGCAACTCAATACAAATCTCTTTCCGATTATTTGAATTTTTGGAAAACATGAGTAATCTCTACTCAAAGAAAGCGATGCTTTGAATTAACATGTCTTCGGTCTCCATGAATAAACCTCTACAATGATTGAACCTTTACAATGACTAGACTTTTTCAATAACCTATACAAAATACTTACAAAGATGACTCTCTCTATGAATTTGTGGACAAACTTTTAATAAGCAATCATGTGCCAACATAATTTCAAAATTTATAAAGCATTAACTCGATCTCAAAAGACTGAGAAGTGTCCAAATGAGGGCGGTACGTGTATCAAGTGTGTGTTTTGGGTTTGACAACCCTGCGGTTCGACAACCCTGCGTTTTAACAACCCTGCGGTTCGACAACCCTGCAGCTTAACAACCCAGCCGTTTGAAAACCCTGCAGCTTGACAACCCTACCGTTTTACAACCCTGCCGTTTGAAAACCCTGCGGTTTAACCACCCTGCCGTTTGGTAGGTTCTGCGGTTCAACAACCCTGCCGTTCGACAACCCTGCCGTTTGACAACCCTGCGGTTCAACCACCCTGCCGTTTGACAACCCTGCGGTTCAACATCCCTGCCGTTAGACAACGCCTACCAGCTCTGAAGACAAGCACGGTCCTGCCGTAGCGGTCGGGCTGAGGCAACACAGTCTGCAGCCGCTGTGCCCACACCGCATGCAGGGACCGCACGGTCAGGTCTGTGTAGAAGCTGTGGTTGGTGAGGCGAGCCCGGTAGTATCCCTGTACCTGGGGGACACAAGTGTGTCGTTATGTGATGTTTAGCTGGTGGGAGGAGTCTCGTAGTTTCCCTGATACTACTCCATATTTAGTATCCCGTACTAAAATTGTGGTTCATTAAAAACTATTATAGTTTACACGACCGTCAAAAATGACGGGATTCGACAGTTTCTTTAAATGACTCTCAACAAAGGAAGAGCTTATACTTATAATCGCGATGAATATTTGATGTTAGTTGGCGTAAAGAGCCGGTCTCCTCTGATACCGGTAACCTCTGATACCATCCAATTATTAGTACGCTAAGCTAAGCCTGTGATTATTTCATATTTAGCCGAGCGCAAGAGCCTGATAGTATCCCTGATATTATCCAATACTTAGTATGCTAAACTAAGTAGGAAATTATTTCATATTCAACTGTGTGATGAGCCTGATAGCATCCATAATACTACATACTGAGTATCCCATCAGAAATATGTGATTACTTGTTGCTGAGTTGGTGTGACGAGCCTAGCAGTATTATTGTACGGAGATTAATATAAGCATAAATAACCGACTTGTATTGAGGAGAACCAGAAAGCATCGGACGACTAAGAAAGTCATTCTGTGGCTAATCAGATTATAGGCAGCTACATCTACGCCCTGTTAAATAAAAACTCGCAAAGAATTAATTTACTGTTCACTAAACTAGTATTGTAACTTTGTACCCTCGAACTAAACTAGTGTTGTAACTTTGTACCCTAGAACTAAACGAGTGTTGTAACTTTGTACCCTCGAACTAAACTAGTGTTGTTACTTTGTACCCTCGAACTAAACTAGTGTTGTAACTTTGTACCCTCGCACTAAACTAGTGTTGTAACTTTGTACCCTCGAACTAAACTAGTGTTGTAACTTTGTACCCTCGAACTAAACTAGTGTTGTAACTTTGTACCCTCGAACTAAACTAGTGTTGTAACTTTGTACCCTCGCACTAAACTAGTGTTGTAACTTTGTACCCTCGAACTAAACTAGTTTTGTAACTTTGTACCCTCGAACTAAACTAGTGTTGTTACTTTGTACCCTCGAACTAAACTAGTGTTGTAACTTTGTACCCTCGAACTAAACTAGTGTTGTAACTTTGTACCCTCGAACTAAATTAGTGTTGTAACTTTGTACCCTCGAACTAAACTAGTGTTGTAACTTTGTACCCTCGAACTAAACTAGTGTTGTAACTTTGTACCCTCGAACTAAACTAGTGTTGTAACTTTGTACCCTCGCACTAAACTAGTGTTGTAACTTTGTACCCTCGAACTAAACTAGTGTTGTAACTTTGTACCCTCAAACTAAACAAGTGTTGTAACTTTGTACCCTCGAACTAAACTAGTGTTGTAACTTTGTACCCTCGAACTAAACTAGTGTTGTAACTTTGTACCCTCGAACTAAACTAGTGTTGTAAATTTGTACCCTCGAACTAAACTAGTGTTGTAACTTTGTACCCTCGAACTAAACTAGTGTTGTAACTTTGTACCCTCGAACTAAACTAGTGTTGTAACTTTGTACCCTCGAACTAAACTAGTGTTGTAACTTTGTACCCTCGAACTAAACTAGTGTTGTAACTTTGTACCCTCGAACTAAACTAGTGTTGTAACTTTGTACCCTCGAACTAAACTAGTGTTGTAACTTTGTACCCTCGAACTAAACAAGTATTGTTACTTTCTAACTTCGAAAAAAAAATTCGTAAATTCCTCTATGGCTTATTTTACGCAACGCGTGGTTTTATTTCACCCAATAAACAGAAAATGTGGAACTAATTAACCACAGGTTGGTCAGGAGAGACATAGTTTGGGTTGTACTTTTATTTAGCCCACCGTACATGTACCAAACTTGACGGTTGTGGTTCACAACTCAACGTTGCTTCTGAACAATTATTTTATCGATAAGCGAAGCAAGGTAAACACAACTGTTTCTGTTAAATTCTCTGAAAGAAAATTAACATGCCAAATTATCGTTGCCTACATACAATTACTCGTTTTAAAAGACAAAACTTATTGAAACATCTTTAAAATCAGTCCAAAACAAAATATCTTTTAAAGAAAAATATTCGATGTCATTTGGAACATTTCAACGCAAAGGCCTTAAGTATCAGTATGTGTACATGCACGGCTTCTCCAAATATCAAGAAGTCAGGTTAAGAAACACTGAGTAACAGGAGCTTTTCACCATTCGTTATGTCCGGCAATCACAAAAAAGAGCGGACGTCAGAGCTAAGGTCACCTTCACAATACTCGAGTGAACACTCGGACGTCCGGAGTAGAGTACCAGCACTCAAGTACTCGGACGTCCGGAGTAGAGTACCAGCACTCAAGTCCTCGGACGTCCGAAGTAGAGTACCAGCACTCAAGTACTCGGACGTCCGGAGTAGAGTACCAGCACTCAAGTCCTCGGACGTCCGAAGTAGAGTACCAGCACTCAAGTACTCGGACGTCCGGAGTAGAGTACCAGCACTCAAGTACTCTGACGTCCGGAGTAAAGTACCAGCCCTCAAGTACTCGGACGTCCGGAGTAAAGTACCAGCACTCAAGTACTCGGACGTCCGGAGTAAAGTACCAGCCCTCAAGTACTCGGACGTCCGGAGTAAAGTACCAGCACTCAAGAGTACCAGCACTCAAGTACTCGGACGTCCGGAATAGAGTATTCACGGACTCACGTACTGGGACGTCCGGAATCTGACTTGCTAGTCTCTGCACAAAACTGTTTCGCGTAGCGAAATAATTCAGAACTGAATATGAGTAATTCCTATAAGTCTGCAGGGTGCACGAGCAAAAAACTCAGTGGGTGCTGCTAAGTTGTACCCATCATTTCCCACATTAGATATTTCACAACATTTTTCTTCTATACATAGCTTATATGCTGCGTTGATTTTCAGATAAACATTAAACTCGATTAATATAAACTGTTCATGTTCTCTTGATTCTTCCGAATCTCCAAAACAAATTGTGGGGACACTGTCTTACATTTGAAAGCATCGTAGAAGTTCATGCACGCTCATAATATGCATACAACAGCAAATACTCGACGAACAAAATTCTCTGCGCAAGCCATAGATAATAAAGTCAAAATAGGATCCAGAGCTAACGAGAGCAAAAAAATTTTTTTTAACAACCGACCTTAGTTGAGTTCCCTAATTACTACTAACTAGTCCACCCCCTGTATTTGAAATAAGAAAGAAGGCGAAATGAAAGAGAGGCAGTAAGAAATAATAAAAAAATAAATCTCGAGAGTTGATGAGGCCGCGTGAACACGGCCCGGCAAAATATTAGGACTGAAGCTTGTATCACAGATACGCTCACCACACACTGCAGGCTGGCTTCGGACAGACAGACGGACGGACGCGGCTCTTATTATAGAATAGATTTATTAGTTTAAAAAAAAACGCTTAAAGAACATTGATATTCGTGCAAATCACGTGTTCACTACCGAAAGTATCACTTCAAATAAAATAGCGTGATTCGAATTGCGAAGTAACGGTATTAAAAAAAAACATTTTACTTCAGGCATTCGTTAGGATTCCAATAAAACCTTGCTACCAGCATTTGTACCTAAATAAAGATAAGAATCATGTACGGTACTGCTCGTCTCGATAGTCTATTTCAGTTTTGGCTCAATAGTTTTTTGTAAGACTCGTGCAGTGCAGCCCTATGTACTGTAACTACGGAGGGATGAACTTCACCCACCAACTTTTGCGCCGGGGCATCGATGATTTTAGTCGCGCGAGTACAGCTTCAGCGCAGGGTGACCAAAATAACAGATACAACGGAGAAAAAGTTAGACTGGACATGTTTTTATTACTGTACTCATTTAGATTGACGCCAAAAGCTCAGAGCATGTTTTCATTCTCATTTCAGAGAATAAAATCGTACCAAAAGCTCCGGGCATATTTTCATTCTAATTTCATAGAATAAGATTGGCGCCAAAAACTCACCATGGCGAAGGCCTTCTCGTAGTCAAACTTCCTCGCCCTCAAGAACGTGAGGAGGAAAGCAGAGTCGGTGCGAGCTCTTAGACCTTCTTCCCGGAGCACCATCTCCCTGTTGAACACACGGTAATGAATACCTGAATCTTGTTTTGGTACTAGAAGTCGCTGAACTCATTCCCTAGAAGTGCCCTAGAACTTATGCCCTAAAATTTGCGGAACTTATTCGGGCCCACAAGTAGCCATACTCAAATGTGTCATTGAGTATAGACTCGAGAAATAATCTGCTGCTGTAAGGCTTGTGGTAAATAAATTGTTTAAATACTTCAAATGGCAGCAGTTCTCAGCTTTGTTTGTGATGTCATCATGAGTTATTAATGACTCAATGGCTCACTATGAAAGCATTAATGAATTAAAGGTATCATCATTCAGAGCAAGTGATTTTACGCTTCTTACTATAGGATGCACCGAAATAGTTAGACTTGAACGCTGAGATACGAAAAGCTTCAAGTCTTCATAGAAATTTTACTCTAATATTTGACACCGTAGGATACAAGCCCTGAGTAACGAGAACAGCTGTTCAAGACAGCAGCTCTGAAGGTAAAAATCTTGTGTAAATATTTTGCTTTCAGAAAGCTGAGGTGATACAATTGAACAGCACATACACAAAAACACACACAACAACACAACACAACACAACACACACACACACACGTATGATAGAACCTGTTGTTGTTGCTCATACTAGTAGGGGATGAACGCACAAAAATGGAGCGATAAGTTTTCCGTAGCTTAGAGTAATCGTGGATATCCATCATATTTAAGCCTACAGTCAACGAGTTATAGATTTTCAAATGCATTCATTTTTTGAATACGACTAGCATCCATTTTACACAATGCGATTCTCAAGATGATTAAGATAATTTAACAAATGATAGATTTTGAACTGTTCGCAACATAATCCAATTAAAGTTGACTCTTCGAACACTGCACTTTTGAAAACCATTTAAATTTAATAAACAATGAGCATTAATCTACAATTTACTGCTATAAATCTGTTTTAATTTTAATGTAAACTCAAGTCACAAAAGTACACAACAAATACAAGCGGTTCTACAAACCACAGTGAGTCGATTAAGATAACACATTTAAAACTAGAACTGCTATAAAATACAAAGATGATTTTCTTAACCCTATAGATTAAAACAATTTTGTTCTCTTTCGAAAATAGCCTCAATATATTGTATTTCTTGTTAAATTTGTCCCCTAATGTGTTCTTTGAAGTTCACTGCCGAGTGGCAGTTCCTTCCTCATCCTGGTATCGGAGACTACCTGATGCCAGTGCCAGTTTAATGGTGGTGGTTGTAATAACGGTAATATGAGACCAGTTTAAAGATGGTGTTTGTAACAACGGTAATGTGAGACCAGCTTAATGATGGTGGTTATAATAACGGTAACATGAGACCAACTTGACTAAGAAAATAATAACGAAGAACAAGGTTTTGAATGTAGAAGCTATCGCACGAACCGTCCTCTTGCTACTCCTTCTCACTCTGCCATACGGTCCCATGCTGAAAGATGAAATCTTCCAATAAAATTAAAGGACTTTCAAATTTTAGCCGCTGCTTCGAACCCCATTGATGTGCGCATTATGGAATCCCTTTATATTTTACAAAGAAAGCCCGTTTTAATTAAATGACTCCCAGTCCGCTTTTCCTTTACAAGTGGTTTAGCACTTTTACTTCGTTTTCCTTTTTTATTATTCGCCTTTGGCATTTACCTTGGATGTTTTTCATTTTTTTCGGAGTATTTTGTTGAAAATGACTCCATGAATCGAAACATTCAATTTTAACTGTGAAGCTTTCAAATATAATGTTGCTAATCAAAGCCTTATTCCTCGCTATTGTTTTATTTGTTAAACTTTGTAGAAATACAAATCGACGTGTGCTTCGAGACCAGTTTAATGATGGTAGTTGAAATAACAGTAATATAAGTAAAAAATGCTGACGTTAAAGGGTTAACTGAAATTGATCTTTCGTTTAAATTAAATGCAATAAAATATATTACTGATGAGCATTAGAGTAAGCTTGTTACCGAAGAGCCTCGACGTCTCTGTCGATCCACTCTTGCTTCTCATGAAGGTCTTGCTCGGCCTCGAGAAACAGTTCTGGAGGCAGGAGTCCATCCAGCGATGTAGGAGGTTGCCTTCTGTCAGCCATGGCGTTACTTTCACTTGCGCCCGACGGAACAGGATGTGATCTTCCACTGCTCATCACTTCTGACACGACCAGGTCTGTTCTGGGGATTGCGGAACGGTTCACAGATTCCCTTTCGTTGACTAAGCACGTGTCATTTGACATGCCAGC
Source organism: Morinoia aosen (assembly GCA_030386875.1). Lineage (NCBI taxonomy): Eukaryota > Metazoa > Arthropoda > Malacostraca > Amphipoda > Talitridae > Morinoia > Morinoia aosen. Next base: position 16,853,386 of record CM059574.1, read on the forward strand.
ATGTTCCGCTGAAGGACTTGGATTCTTTTCACATTTTCGTAAACTAGATGCTTGTTTTTCAGTCGTTGGGTGACCACCCACAAGTAGCTCGACTGCAATAGTATTTAAAGATGCGTTTTTATTGACTGGTTTTAAATTATAACGCTCTTCGTGACAAGATACACTATTTGAAGAGTTTGGAAATGATGTGTTGTCATTTTGTTCACGAGAATTATTTTCTGAAATGCACTGACATAAGCTTTTCTTTGAGAAGTTTTCCGAATCGTTGAGAGATTGTGCGGCACGCTTGCACAAGTTCTCAGACACGCTAACTGCGTCGGTAGCGTGGCCCGCCACAGGCGTCAGGAGTGGGGAGGCCACCAGTGCCATTGCTGGAGTTCTTCGCAGCGAGTCAAACAAAAAACTTAAAAAAAAATAATTACGTCACAAAAAATTCAACTAGAAACTATTGCACATAACGTCTGAATATCCTGACACTCATTCGATCATGTTAATATTTTTTAGTGTTTCACGAAATTAAACTCATGAACCTGAAATGTAAAATGCAGAAGTTACCCTCAGGACATTGTGAATGTTGCAGGTCACTCAGCAGCACACTTCACATGAGTTTGACGCAAAAGCTGTAACGAACTTGAGAGTGAATTTCTCATGAAGTACGGCCATCCTATTTTGACTAGAGAACCCACGAGCAAATCTGGGCGTTACCAAGCGCTAGAAGTATATATAACCTCGACTACAGTTAAGTCAACGTGATAAATCTGGTGTTTCCGCAGCAGAACCACATGACATTAAAGCTGGACAATCTCGTGCAATCAAAACTGTTCGAAGCAACAGTTAACTTTGCGATTTTAAGGCAAAATAGGTATGAAACCGTGCAAAAAACTGCTAAATTGATAGGCTCCAAGCGAAAATGAATAAATCTCATTAGTTTTGTACTTGATATAAACTCCATGCTCAGTCACAAAATATTTTACAAGAGCACCAATTTAATTATCGTAGCTGACTTATATGGTCATTAGTTGTATGGCAGGTCTCAAATTGACTCCAGTTGACAGAATGAATAAAAATGCAACAATTTTCAAATTAATTACGTCGTCGTAGCATAAGTTCTATTCCCTTAGCACTTACGCCGCCAGGTGTATGGCTACGACAACACAAGCTGTTTTTTGAAATCTGTCCTCTGATCCGTAATAATTATGATTCTTAATCATGGCTGAATAGTAATTAGAAATTATGAATTATGGCTGGACGTAAATGTTAGTATTTTCCATGCGTTTTATAACATAACCCAATAACTATTTAAATAAACTAATAATAAAACGTTCTTCACTTAGCTAACATCAAATTTGAACAATTTTTATTTTTTATAATTCAATTGGAATTAATTCAGTAACAAACCGAGATTGGACTATATCTATCGCTGTTTGCTCTGCTGGTACGAGTGCGCGATTTTTCTATTTTTCTAGCTGCACAATGTGATGCGTGCCATATGTTTAGACGCCAGCTCGATTAGTACAGAGTGTGGATTCCACGTATGCTGAGGCGTTAATTTTGTGTACATTTCTTATTCAGTCGAAGAATGAAACAATTAGCCGTGCAACTTTCACGCTAACAGCGCGCAGACGTTGATAACTCGAGTAATCTGAAAACCCTTGCATGCAAATGTTAAAATACAATTTTTAAAGAATACTAATCCTTTTCACGTAAGCACAGCACTATTGATACCAATTCTTTAAGCGGTGGCAGGCGGAAATCAGTGCAATATCGAAATATTGTCGGGAACACTAAACGTCGCTAAAAAATACAAGAAAGACTGCATTTATTCGACTAAGCATACAGGGTCAACATTATGCGTAGTGCTGCAAAATCCCTAAAACACATAATTCATCGTTAAACAGTTGGCAAATTTGATGCTTCGTCATTTAACCTCCATCTTTGAGAGCTCCTACTGCATCATTCATTCATGCATTTATTTATTCATTCATTCATTTATTACTCACGCGAACTTTAAACTTTACAAGATTTAATCACTGATCAAATAAAATCTCTTCGTTACATGTTTATTGCCAAAACTTTCAGCAAGAGTACTCGCATGTCAGCTCCATCTACGCTAGCTACACGCATTCCTGTACTTGCGACCTCCAACAAACCCAAAACGCATCCAGTGTTGAACTCCGCACCTCACGTCACTTTACCTTGACAGAAAACACAGGAAGTTTCTCCGCAATTAGTATGAAATTCTAACGTGTGGAGAATATACGCGACCTCTCAAACTTGAGGGAATATGAAGCCTCCCAAACGCGTGGGGGAATATGTGACCTCCCTAACGCGTGGAGGAATACACGACCTCCCAAACGCGTGGGGGAATATGCGACCTCCCAAACGCTTGGAGGAATATGTGGCCTCCCTATCGCGTGGGGAATACACGACCTCCCAAACGCGTGGGGGAATACACGACCTCTCGAACTTGGAAAACATGTGACCTAGTGCTCAATAAGCTCTTGCCCCAAATAGCAATGGAAGACGAAGTTGACTTCGACAGACGCTCTGCTACTCTTGCATAACTGATCAAGCTCGTTACCTCAGTTACTACAAGGGGACGAGGTGACGAGAGAGAGAGAGCGGTGTTGAGTCAATAAATGTGATTGCTGTGAATTTTACCATGATTTGACCTGCAAGCTGTCGCTCCATGATGATAGAGTACGACCGCAAAATGTCATCTTACTGAGCAAAAAATTTAAAATGGAAAAAAAATAAAAATGCGTAGAATTGCGACAAAGCCTGGATAGGCTATAGAGGTTGCCGAATATCGCCCGTTCAGTCAATTGAAATATGAGACAACAATCGAAACTTATTATCGTTAATCGCACTTTAGTATTGAGATTGACTGAACTTGGCTGTTACGAACGGAGGAGAAATAAAGACGTAGACTTTAATCATCAATTACACCAAGTTAATTTACGTCAATTTACGTAGCTAAATCTTGGCGGAAATAATGTCCCAATATGCAGTGAAATTTTGGCAGAATCATTATCTCAAAATACAGCTCAATCTTGCAGGCTGCAGAGCATAATAGCATTAATAAGGCAAATTTGATAAAGAATGCTTAAAAGAGTTCGTGCGAAAAAACTGTTCATGCGACATAATTGCTTCATGTATTTAAAGTAAAACAAATATTACCTTTCTACACACTCATGATTCTAAAAACAGACTTCAAATAAATGTGAGAACACAATTCTCAGCTGTCTACAGCGAAGGAAAAAAGAGAAGTTCAGAGTTTCCTCACCCAAACGACTCAATTTCGAATAAATCATTTGCCACATTGGAAACATGTGAAATCTAGCGCGTAGTGGACAATCAAGTGAAGTCAAGGTTAATAGAGAGAATAGATAGTCATTACTTACAGCGCCCTCGCATGTTTTGAAAGACCTGTTACACTAGAGAGAGTGAGCGTCAGAGAGAGATCGCTGCCTGACGCAAGTTCAGTTAGCCAAGCACGACCGCCAGAACAAGGGAGTTGCCTCCGACATCGAAAATCCCGAAAAAAAAATTCGAAGGCGATGGCATTGTTCAGAGTCTTTATGCAAGATAATTCCATTTGGCTTTGTGTGATCCAAAGTGCTCCGTGTTGGAACATCTGGGTGTTTCTCTTGTCTATCAATTTAGAACCTTTATGTTAAGAATTATTTTAACTCTAATTGGTCACCATCCATTTCATGTACCACCTTTTCTTGAAAATAAACGATTTTTCTTCCTCTCTTTCACTCTTACTTCGTTGCCTGTGCGTGATCACTTTTTTACGGCATGGAACTAGGGGGGAGCATGCGCGAAGTATATTGTTGTTGCATTCTACTCGATTATTTTATTTTACACTTTATTTAGCATGAAACTTAACAGGACGCATAGAAAGGAAACAAGTACACATGCAATTTTTTTCTAGCCTCGTGAAGACCTTACAATACTGCAAGGTGTCCCAAAAGAAATGTACTCATCCTTTGACTGACGATTACTCATGTGTTTTTATTTTCAGGCGCAAATGAATTTTCGTGAATGATCTTAAATTTTCTCAAACTTTGTGTTATTTTATTTGATTTAACCCATTAAACTTATTATATATGTAAAAAAAACACCCGCACCAAAAAAAAAACACATGAGTACTGGGCAGTCAAAGATTGGATACATTTTTGTGACACGTTATATTGTGAAATGATATGATGTTGTGCGTCAGGCGACAACATTCCAACACAAACACTCGCGGTTGAGTTTCTTCTACGACGTACTTGAAGTTGGCAAGGTCTTGACGCAAGTGTTACTAAAGGTGATTAAGGTGCACTTGTACATAACGCTCTTCAAGACTTTCATTCAAGTGTTGGGCCAGAACAATGTGTAAATAAACAAAAAACGAGGTGCAACAACTCCGTGTTATGGTGCGCAGTATCAACGTTTGGTTACATATATTTATCATCGCTGTGAACCAGTTTTTCAACCTTTAATACCTTGACTGCGATGGGTTAAACTGTAGTTCAATACTCAACTTAAATTTAAATTCAACAGTTGTAAGCAGTTTTTATATACAGCAAGCATTAACTGGGTCCATTAAATACCAATAATTTTAAAATACTGTTAAAACTTTTTCGAACGACCCATCAATGGGCCGTTTCGCAAGCAACGCGTTAATCCATGACCTCAACACATATTGCGCAGAATTTAACAAAATAGTAGAATATTTCTATAACCACTCGCGATTGGCTCGTAAGCTCTGGTCAGTCTTTCTTATGTACGCCAAACCTTTAAATTCGATTGACATTGAATGTTTTTATTTTACATAAAATAGTTGAAGATTATCAATTTGATGATTTTTTATTAATGTCATAATTTATGTACGATAAAAATTGAACAACATTGAATTAAGAATACTTCACGAGTTTGTTAATGGTGTGTCTTCTCACAATTTGAAGCTAGCGCACATGTTTTGTCTACCCTTGTTCGAGAAGCAAATTTTTCGCTCATTGACAATTATTTCTGGTCCTCCGTAACTCCTACAGTAAATCAGTGAATTTTCTCCTCACTTGATGAATTCCGCACAAACCATTCTGACGTTTCAGCACATTAATGAAACTCGACTCATTCTCCCCTAAATTTATTTTAGTGAACTGTTACATTTTAGGAAAAAATGTGAATTACAAAGCATGATATAGTTCATACTCTTCATCGGGCATTGAGGAATTCAAACAACAAATGCAGTTCATGTCAAACATCGAACTTCCAACGTTCTAATTAGTAAGAATTAGCTCAGACGCCTTCATATGAAGCGTGCCACATTCGTAACGTGAAGAGAGAAAGTGTTGCATGTCTGCAATAGCGTGATGCGCTGTCGTGAGCAACACCGCCACAGCTGTACAAATTCAGATGGTCAACGGGCTCAACCGTGGCCGAGTGGTTACGAACGCGCCCTTCCCTGAAGGAGTCGGCAGTTCGAATCCAGGCAGTGCCGCCCGGTGATTCTCCCCTTTGGGAAAAGTGAGAAATCAGCTACACTTCCCCACTCTACCCAGATGTCGGAAAAAAGTACCGGCTTGACCGGGTGTAATCGTCATTGGGTCCTGATGTTAGTTCCAAGGCATTCAAAAAACCAATGTACAAGATGATATGCATCAGGCTGTGAATTTTATCAAGCATTCTTCTTCTTCTGACGCCATCTTGGCGTCAGTCATGGTGTGGGGTGCACGGACACTTCCTTCGTTGTCAAGATGCGCTATACAACTGAGAGCTGCAAGCGTGACGCAATACACTCCAAAAAACACGGAGTAGTTGTAATTAAAAGTTGAGTGGACGTAGAAAAGAGAGATTACTACCATTTTTAACAGGTGAAATAGCTCAATAATGGCACTATACATAAGAGACAAAATAGCCTCCCAATAAAATGACGTGGCTTCACCAACAGCTGAAATACAGTCATCAAAGCTAAGAGAGCCTAATAATAAAGCACAACAACCTAACAACGTACAAGTCATATTTTTTTATATTTCGATACAATTTTTAAAAAGAATGAAAATTTCCACAAAATAAACTAGGACAGCTCTACTAACTGAGAGCTACGTTTTTAAAAGAAAACTAGCTTCACACAACAGTATAAAAAAGCTCACCATAAAAATGAAATAGTTCTATGGAAAACAGAGCACTAGAAACAAGCATACTATTTCTCGTTAGAATAGGATCTTTTACCGAGGGGTAGTCAGGCTTAGACAGTATTTATTTATAACGTAACGAAGTGATTCCGGAAATTGGTATAAGTCATTTCAGCATACAATATGAAAGTAATGTAATTGAAGAGGGAAGAAATCCGAAATGCGTGACTTGAAAAAGAATTTCGGAAAGCGTATCTGATATTTTGTCCTCAACAATGCTGAACGGAGTTATTGAAAAATCAAATTTAACTTATCCAAGCCAGGCACTAAATAACGGTTTTGACCACACAGTATAAACAGGGTAAAAATAAATCTAAAGAAACGATGTCGAGGATTAGGGTAGCTGCACACCAAAAGACGGCAAGAGACAACAATTTAAACAATTTATTTACCACAGGAGATACAGAGGTAGAATGTTTCTTAAGTCTAGTACAATGGACAAGTTTGAATATAGCTACCTGTGGGCCCGAATAAGTTCAGCGACTTCTGGGGCATCCTACCATCAACATTATTCTAAGGTGTACATTAATGTTTAACCTAAATCACTTAACCTAGTTTCACATTAGACTGATCAGTGAGATAATTCAATCGATATCAGATATTTCATTTTACAATATAGGTTATGTGGACTATATTTAACAGTACATTCGATAAAAGATTTAACAGCAGACTGAAGGCGAATTACATATTACCCATGGCAAATTTCATTATTGGAAACAGTCATGTTGGAGACAAGATTTGACTTGGTGATCTTACATGACTAATATTCCGATAGGAAGTGAGTCTCGAGATTTCTTTTGAATAACTTGTAAGAATTACTATCACGGATCTCCGCAGGTATTGAGTTCCAAGTTTTAGTTCCAACGAAGAGGATACTGTGTTGCGACCGGGCCTTTGAATAATAAGGAAGCATGAATTTACTTCTATTTCGGGTTAAATGGTCGTGATGACCAGTTTGCGCACTTAATAATAGTTTCAGGCTATTGTCGCCATCATTTCTTAATGTTTTGTAAATGAAATTACAAATGGAGATTTTATAGAGATCTGGAAGTTTAAGTATTTGTAAATTTTTGAATGAATCATTTGTGTGAGCATTATATTCTAGATTCTTTACCGCTCTGATTGCTCTTTTTTGCAGAGTAAAAATTATATTGGTTTTATTTTTATCAGTTCCGTGCCATGCTTCTATTCCGTACTGCAAGTATGGTGAAATGAGCGTTCGGTATATAGAGCATTCGTAAAGCTGTTTCAGGCAGGTAATTTTTAACTTTATTCAGGATTCCGATGGATTTCGATAATTTAGAACTAATATTAGCGATGTGCTCTTTAAAGGTCAGATGTTTATCTATTATGATGCCCAGAAACTTGCATGAGTTGGTTTCTTCGATTTCACCTTCGCCAATTTTTATGTGTGGGAGAGATATGTTTTTCTTGTATGAGAATGTAATATACTTTGTTTTTTCGATGTTGAGGCTTATTTTATTAGCTTTAAGCCATAATGAAACCTTATGGAGTTCATTATTTATGCTCTCCGCAATCATAGCGGGATTTTGGCTCGGAAGGACCGTAGAAAGCGTGCTGTCATCGGCAAAAAGTATGAATTTGAAAAATGTTGTTGATTTGATAATATCATTTATAAATATCAGAAATAGGAGAGGCCCTAGGACAGACCCTTGTGGAACTCCATGGCTAATTGTCTGTGGGTCCGATTTTGCGTCGTCAACGACAACGTATTGTTTCCGATTTGTTAGGTATGATTTGAACCAATCATGGGCAATTCCTCGAATGCCATAACAGTGTAGTTTCGAGAGTAATATCTTATGGTCCACACAGTCGAATGCTTTTCGAAAGTCAAGAAAAACGGAGAAAACAAGCTTTCCTTCATCTATATTAGAGTAAAGGTACTGTAAATGATTTAATACAGCTTGTGTCGTTGATTTCTTAGAACGAAAACCGAATTGTCCGTCATAGAGAAAAGATTTTTGTTCAAAATACGAATACACTTTTTTATACACAATTTTTTCAAATATTTTGCTCATAATTGGTAAAACAGAGATAGGTCTATAATTATTAACGCAGTTTTTATCACCATTTTTAAAAATAGGGGTGACTCTGGCAGTTTTGAGAGAGTTGGGGAAGATACCTTGAGAAAGCGAATGGTTGATAATATCAGATATGCACGGTGCTATTATATCAGCAATAGCCTTAAGAACTTTAGCTGAAAATGTATTTAATCCATTTGATTTATTTTTCAAGTTGTTTATGCATGTAATTACATCGGAGGGGTTAGTTGGCGGGAAAAAGAAAGAGTTGTGTTCACGGACATGGTCCATGTATTGCAAGTGGTCTGTAGGTTCACTAACGACATTATCGGCTATATTTTTTCCTATATTTATAAAAAAGTTGTTGAACACTGTTGCAATATCTTGTTTATCATGATATTTTACATTTTTGTGAACGATGGATTCAATTGTTTTTTTAGCGTTATTATTCGGTCTATAGCATGAATTAAGCAGGCGCCAAGTTTTTTTAATATCAGTTTTGTAGTCAGTGAATTTGCGCGTTAAGTAGTTTTGTTTCGATGTTCGTATTTGATTTGTCACATGATTCCTGAATCTGTTATACGTTAATCTAGATATTCGTCCTTCGTATAGTAAGGCTAAGTATGCTTGACGTTTCTTTATATTGATCACGATATCTTCAGTAATCCAAGGTTTTTGTCTATTTTCGGCGTAATTGTGCGGGTGATTATTGGACAACATTGGTTATATGCGGTCGTTATAGTTTCAGTTAGTTTTAGTATTGTTTGGTCAATGTTAATCGCATTATTGTCTAGTTCATAGATGTCCAATGATGGCATTAATTCTTCTAGAACAGTTCGCATTGTCCCCAAGTTATATTCGTTTATACAACGATATGAAAAAGTCTCAGCATGTGGGCTGTTGCAGGGACTATAGACATTCTTCTTGATGAGAAACACCGGAAAATGGTCAGATAAGTCAGAAATTATTATTCCTGTAAGAAAATCAGTCGGATCTAACATAAAAATATTATCGAGCAACGTGGCAGATTCGGATGTAATACGCGTAGGTTTCGTGATGATTGGAAGGAAGGAGTTAGACTGAAAAACATTTATGAAGTTTGAGATTTGTTCACAGCTTTCATATTGAAGAAGATCGTAGTTGAAATCCCCGCAAATTATTATGTCATTGTATAGAGATTTGTTAAACTGAGATATTATGCTTTCAAGCTCGTTCAGGAAAGAAATGTTGCAAGCTGTTGGGGGCCTATATACAGTTCCAAGTACAATCCGTTTACCATTTTTCGTTAGTTCTATAAATAGAGTCTCAATATGTTCACGATTCATAGTCGCACTTATAATGTTTTTCGATGATATGTGTTTAGATATGTACGTACTGATGCCACCACCACGTTTGTTGCTACGGAGTGAATGATGGCTATTATAGTTCTGAATTTGAATTAGGTCTTTAGTTGAGTCATCTAGCCAACTTTCGGTGAAACTGAGAACATCAAAATTGCTGGTTAGCTCAGTGATAGTACAAGATATTTCATCTATTTTCGGATAAATGGACCTACAGTTCCAACATAATACTGAGAGATCGTTACAGGTTTTTCTCATCGATTCATTGAATTCTTTAATATTTAGGTATTTACAATTCCCAGTTTCATTTAGGTTTGGATGCAGTCTATTCAAATGATTGAGATCTGGATCAATATCATCGAAAATATCAACATGGTCAGTCATAAAGATTAAGAAACAGTAAATAAAATGTGACGTAAAAAATAAAGAAGATAATACAGACTACAAGGTCAAGTTAAAAGTAAAGACATTCCTACTTATAGTAAAATTTAAGAAATAGAGAGAAACTAAAACACACAGAGATTATTAGTCTAAAATTATTTAAAATCTAGAATGATTTCATAAGGAGATGGCTAACTCAGTCCATGAGTGGGAGCATTAGAGACCATAAATTGCGAATAGTGTAGTTACAAGGCTGTCATACCAGTGGTATCTGCATAAAACACATACGATATAGCAAAGAACGAAGTGGATTAGAATCGAAGTGACAGCGAAGTTATTTAATTAATATAAAGATCTTGAGTATCTAGATTATTTTCAGATTTTGAGACAGGTGGTAACATAATATTTAAATCAGAGTAGAAAATCCGGCATGAGCCTTCTATGAATAATGAGAAAAAGTAGATAAAAAAAACAATTTAGTGAACAGTAAAACAAAGTTGCAAATTCTGCGTGGTTGCTTTGAAGAGCCAAAGGCGATTCTATCAGAAAACAAAAGAAATCATGTGGACAGAGATCAAAATGCTATTAAATTCAGTACATAAGTCTCTAATTACGAATAATTTCTTCTGAGGACTTGCCGACACGTTGTAGTAAGTACTGGTCAAGTGATTCAGATGTGTTGATGGTGTGAGGTCTAGGAGTTTCTTGTCCAGGTATCCGAGGAGAGTAGACGTTGATATTACCATCCAGACTTCTTGCGAGACCTATTTTGTCGGGAAATTTTCGTTTGGCCAATCTCAGAGTGTACATAATATTAGCTCGCGAAGGGATGAGGTATTCGTTTACGTAGAATTTCGGCTTGGTCACTCGGCAGGCTGACAAAACTTCTTGTTTCTTTTCGTATTGTCGTAGCTCAAAGGTAATGTTTCTCCTATCGACGTTTCCAGGGGCAGGTTTTTTACCCAGTCTAGTCGCTGTAGTGATGTCAGAGTTACTAAGGTTGACGTTGATTTGGTCCTTCAGGAGCTCCCGCACAGTCTGTCTACAGTCTTCATCAGAATGTGATTGCGATAGTTCCCCTGTGATAACCAGAGTGCATTTTCTGTTTTCCAACTCTTCCCGTTCTTCTTTCCTTTCGAATTGCTCTAGACGGGAGACTAGCCTGTCTATCTTTTTATTTTGCTCTTCAATCACTGCCTTTTGATTTGATTCTTTTTTCGTTAGTGTTTCAATCATCGTTTTCAAGTCACTAATTTCACTTTGAAATTTCTCCATTACTGAGTTAAAGTAATCAATTATGATGGAGGCCATTTGCTTATTTGGTTTTGACAGGTTTTGTATGTCTGGACAGTCAAGCTCCAGCGTACCCTCATTGTTCTTCTTGTTTGCCTTTCTGTCCGCCATCTTGTGAGAAAGGAGACACTTGCGAAAAAGAAGCAAGGGTTGAGTGCTATTTTGAGGGAATATCACACTTTTTGTTCGATTGTTTGGATTTTGGTTAGATGAAATTTACTTTCAGATTCTCATGGTCTGAGTGAGCACTCTTTTTGGTTAGAAATGCATGTTCATTAACCAATTGTGCACTTTGATTCCGAGCAAAGACAAAGTACGTCCTCACTTCACGGAGACACTGTTGACACTCAAAGCGACAAAGCAAGCGAGAGAGAAAGATGTTTGGCGAGATCTATCACACACCAAAAGATAGCCAGTTTGCTCCTAAATGTCATGGAGAGAGGTTTATAACAAAAATAAGCGGAACTAGCATGTGTTTGTAACGTTGAGTATCATTCATACTTTGTCCCATTGCTTTGAAACATGTTATCTGTCATTGTGCTTTGGATTTTTTGACTTCCAAAGGCACAGTACAGCATAAACTTTGGATATAAGGAGTTCAGTCTTTGCTGGAGAAATTGTGTAGCACACCTCTCCCTTCGACATCTCGCCGCGCACTGCCAGACGCAGCGCTGCCACTGCCAGAGGCTTCTCACTGGAGCTTTCAAGCGTGAAACCATCTTCAAGTCGCTTTCTCGCTGCAGCCAATCTTCAATATTTCTCACTCGCTCGCTAGCTTGCTTGTGGTGTGCGCACTCCCATAGGAATACATGTATATCGATTCAAGCTTGCTCGCTTTCTCGCCTCGAATCTTTTGGTGTGCAGCTACCCTTAGGGTAGACGCACACCAAAAGACGGCAAGCTACAAAGCAAGCAAGAGAGGAAGATTTTAGGCAAGATCTATCACACACCAAAAGATAGCCAGTTTGCTCCTGAATGTCATGGAGAGAGGTTTATTACAAAAATAAGCGGAACTAGCATGTGTTTGTAACGTTGAGTATTATTCATACTTTGTCCCATTGCTTTGAAACATGTTATCTGTCATTGTGCTTTGGATTTTTTGACTTCCAAAGGCACAGTACAGCATAAACTTTGGATATAAGGAGTTCAGTCTTTGCTGGAGAAATCGTGTAGCACACCTCTCCCTTCGACATCTCGCCGCGCACTGCCAGACGCAGCGCTGCCACTGCCAGAGGCTTCTCACTGGAGCTTTCAAGCGTGAAACCATCTTCAAGTTGCTTTCTCGCTGCAGCCAATCTTCAATCTTTCTCACTCGCTCGCTAGCTTGCTTGTGGTGTGCGCACTCCCATAGGAATACATGTATATCGATTCAAGCTTGCTCGCTTTCTCGCCTGAAATCTTTTGGTGTGCGTCTACCCTTAGACAATTTTGCAGATGACACTGCACAGTGCACACCTCAATTGGCACCGCGCGTGCACCTACTTAACTTTTTTTGCGTACGGCGCGTCACCCGATGATATGCACATACTCCCTTCATTATAATCGGAAAAATACAGAACCAATTCTCACGTTTGTTCAGACTGTCATTTTAGCACGGACGCGCAGAAAGTTCAATTCATCATCGTCAATTTGAGTGAGAATAAATTTGTTTTGAATCATCCGATATCTTTCGGGAGTAACGTGAATCAGTCGTTCGATAAATTACTGTAGTATAATTTATGCAGCAATTGTTGAAGTACAAAAATGAAATATCAGGGATTTATACACATAACTGTTTCCTTCAACATCACCGCTGTTCCGCTACCATCAACGGTATATTGCTAACAAACATATTTTGCTCAACGTAACAAACACAAGTATCTACCTAGAATAGCTTTTTAATATTCAACGAATTTTTTTTGCACAATGCAAGACTAAAACGCACGTACCCTATCAAATCCAACGCCGAAAATACACTCGTGCGTTAAAACATAACTCAAGATATAGCGCAACGCTCAGCTTTAGTGTCGAAATGTCTCATGAGAGCAGATGACACGACGACTTTTGAAGCGAGGTGTCCAGGAACAAAACAATCAAAAATAAACACCCCAACATTTCACTGTAACTAATTCTAAACCGTTCAGCACAACTCATGATTCTTTGTAGTTCTCGTCGCTCTTTTTCACATCAAAATATTTAATTTCACTCCAAACACTCAGAGCATTTTAAAAATTTTCAGATAAATCCATCGCGTGTAAAAACCGGATACGCGCATTGTCCAATATTCGATATCGTAAAGAATTCACATAAATTATTAACGCTATTAGTCAAATTATGCAGAACCATAACCGTAATATAAGGAGTTTTAATAGCATAGAACTCTCACAGAGCAAAAGAAAGTCAAGTTGAAGCCTTTCAGCCCGTTATCACGTACAACTGGCAATGTAGTAGCACGCCCCGACTCGGCTCCGTTCCAGAAAGCAACAGATCAATGACAAGCCAGCGACGGTCAGACAGTAAGTTGAGCGCCACCCCACTCGACCGACTTTCGAATGCAACTAAAGTTCAATGAAACAGCGATCAGCCCAGCAGCATGCAACAGGGTTACTGCGGCTTGGCTTTAAACCCAGAATTCTAATTAAGCTCATTTTACACTAGCGGTGTAAAGCGACGGTGTGGAGCGACGGTGAACTTCCTACAGATCCTCCCATGAGAAGATTGAGCGTCAGAGCACACCGGCTTGCTTTTACATTGCCGCTCAATTCGACGCTCTTTCCCCTGAGACAGTAATCGTCAGTATTGCTCTTGCAATACTGTCAGAATAATTTGCAAAACATGGATGGAGCGACGGTGTGGAGCGCAAAGACACCGTCACTGTAAAATGGCCGTAACTTTTGTTGTCCTCTGGAAACATCAAGTCGATTGTAGTAATCTAATTTTTTCTCATATGTACATGAGCAAGGAAAAATTAAATTCGATAGCAGGATACTGTTATATTTGATTCAACCAGTAAAACAATATAAATGAAGGGATTGCAAGTCCTATTGAAAATAAAAACGTTGTTCAGGTTCAGGTCATAGCAAGTATGTTTACATGTGCACTAGCACAAATGCGTACACTTAGTAATAAGAAGTGCTAAAATGCAGATGAAATGTAAAATACTGGGAGAACTACAAAGCAAGTAAAAAAACTATTTTAAACGTGAAATTAAATACGACGGAAGCACAGGGGATATCGTTAGAAGCTTTTATCGAAGAATAGTGCATCTTTCTTATGAAGAGATGCAGATTGTAAAAGGAAGAATCTTAAAATTCGATGCAATAAATCCCAGTTTTTAAATTTTTGTCTCTTTTGCTTATTGTTTTCACTTTTTAATATCGGTTTTTTGTCTATAGAGACACATAAATGCATTACAGAAAAATTTTTTTAGCTAAGCTCTTGACAGCTTAGAATTCTGATTTCCTTGAAGGCATTTGGCCAACAACCACTCTAAACAATAATTACGAGGTTGATGCGTATGTATGAGGTAACTGAGCAACCAAAAATATAAAAAAACGCTCAACAGTTGAGAAGAATAAGTGCATGTTATTTACTGGCTCACATTTACGTGCACAAAATACTGTTTAGCTATTCAGGATCTGGAAATAGTAGCTAAAAGTTTAATAATATCTACGTACAGCCTTCGTTTTTTGATAACTCATGGTGGCAAATACAACTATTGCTTCCTTCATTGACCTACATTTATTCTATTGAAAATTTACGTTATATTTTTCAAACCAATCCGAGCTTGGTTTTCAAAAGGGAAAGCTGGGTTTTCAGAATTTTCCCAGACGCCTCTTTTTGCGCTGTCAGAAACCAGTTCTCCTCGGTAGACTCCAATTCAAGCTCATAAATTAATTCATTCAGATTTAGACCAGAAATAAATCCAGGTTTAAATACCCTCATCCAAGTATGATATATCTAACTCTCAATTATTATTCAATTACCGTTTGAATTCGCCATGCTCTAAGTTGCAAAATACTATGCCTATTAGTTACAAAATGCATTAAATACTTAATAATTGTTATGTAAATCTAATGCCTTTTCAAGCTCACAAAAGCTTCTATTTTTTCGGTAGACTTTTGGTCAAATTTGATAACTTGGAACAAACATTTATTCTGTTTTGTAAATCAACTTTATTCGTTGGATATTTTTATCCTAATTTTCGATTATTAAAGCGTTCGTTGTTTGCAGCAAAAGAGAGCATTTATTTTCTTACCCCGATGTATGAAGGATATGAGAACTTATCTCCCAGCGTTTACGATCTTCCCTGGCACCTATACTAGACTTTTGCGGTTCGATGCCACAATTTCAACTCATTTCTTGCTTTTCCGAAAGAAAAGGAAGACCTAGCTCTCACAGCAGTGCCTGGAGTCCTGAACTGTTCCCTCGCATGCAAGACGGGATGACACTTGCTGCAAGGTGTCACTATTTTCGCCAAAGTATTTTCTCATCACGCCACACAAACAACATTATTCTGTCAATTTTATTTAGACGATATTTTTTTCAGCAGAAAAGAGTCACATTGAAGTCAGGGCATAGTGGAAAATATTGACTAATAATCACCAACTCCACAAGAAAAAAGACGTGTGAGGTTTTACTCAGAAAAACAAAATAAGATCGAGTTTTGTACCTTGATGCAGGTCGTCTTTTGAACCTGTTCCTGATGTTCACGCTGTGAGGTAAACGAAGCTGATGGGATTTGAAAATTTCATCAATTGTAAATCAAACTTGTTACTGATTTTATTTATTACTTATCACAATTTACGCACGCAGGAACAGGTGAAACACACATATTAATGTATTCTTTAGTTTATTTCTTGTAGTTTCATGTGAATTTGAAATTTTTCTTAATCTATTTTTACCTAATTTTTCCAGTTTGTCAGTCCAGACCATCGGTAAAATTTAAATTACCTGAATTTGAAAGTTGAACTCCATGATTGTTTTTAATCAAATAAACTGACCTAACTTTGAACTGTCCACCGCTTAC
Source organism: Morinoia aosen (assembly GCA_030386875.1). Taxonomy (NCBI): domain Eukaryota; kingdom Metazoa; phylum Arthropoda; class Malacostraca; order Amphipoda; family Talitridae; genus Morinoia; species Morinoia aosen. The sequence goes on from CM059574.1 coordinate 16,869,638, forward strand.
GGGAAATGAAGTCAAATTGAAGCAAAAATATAACAGCTAGAGCTGCTGCAGTTTCGTTACAAACTGCTAGCATAAACTGTCAATAGTTATATAAGTGATAGTGCAATCAGTATGTCATGAAATTCCCTGGAGATGATAGTTTTACTTCTTCTCTGCGGCAAAAAAAAATGTTTTTTTGCGCAAATACAGAGTACTTGTTCAGTGCATAAATAATTTCCACATAAAACATAGTCGCAATGACCTCGACAGTCACCTCAAGCACCTACTCAGTAATTCAAGAGTGTGCTGTAAAAAATCACACCTGCTATTTATTATCAATTCTGATGGTAACTCGATAACTATACCATTTGCTCGTCAAGGTAAATCGAATTTTTGTATCATTAGTGATCCTTTAGTTTGTTTTGTGCCTTGGTGAAGTTACGTCGATGCTTTATCCTCGCTTCTCGTGTTTCTATTTGCTCTGCATCTACTCCATGCTTCGGAAGGAGATCCATTACTTCTGGGATGAATTATGTTATCAGCAATGTAGAGGAATTATGTTACCATCAATGTGGAGGGATTACGTTATCAGCAATGTGGAGGAATTACATTATCAGCAATGTGGAGGAATCACGCTATCAGCAATGTGGAGAAATTACATTTTCAGCAATGTGGAGGAATTACGTTATCAGCAAAGCGCTTCAAGTATCAATTTTGCAGATACTCCTGACTTTCGCCAAACAAGGGTAGTCCTTGAACCTCGAGTTGGGTGTCTGTATGACGCAGTCCCACGGGCCTGCAGGTCCCAGCAACCAAATGTTCAGCACGTGAGGCTCGGCAAGGTCCCAGGCGCTCGCAGCGACCTCACCGCCACCCACGTACTCCCATTTCTCGTTCCCTACGAAGTGCGCGCCCACCCAAGCCACTTCGTTGCCTGCACAAAAGTCATTACACCTTATATCGATCATCCTCTTATTCAACTTTTCAGTCATCTGAAATGAGAAACGTGATGAATCCCAACTTTTGGCATCAACGGCCACAGTTTTAATAAGTTTTAAACCAAAATTTTCCAAAGATTTGGAAACTGGTAGTTTAATAACTCGAACAAAGCCCTTTTTAGAATGGAATGACCGCAATGGATGACGACTCCGACGTGAAGGACTACAGTTTTGATGAACTTCTAGCCAATGTCTTGTGACAATTTGCAAACAAGAGTAAGTTGGATTACACAAACGGAACTTCTGTTGCAGTGGAATGACCAGGACAAATGCCGACGCCGACATCAAGGGCCACTGTTCTAATCCATTTTTACCCAATATTCTTCGAGAATACGACAAACAGAGGGAGTTGGAATACTCAAAGAAAACCTTTGTTGTAGAGGAATGACCGGACACCGTCGTTGGGCGGCTCCGCGTAGATGTGCGAGGTAGGCCAGTAGGCCTGGCAGTGCAGCACAGCGTCGGCCCAATACAGCTCCTCCAGGTACAGCAAGACGCAGCCGATGTCGCTCCACATCTCAAAGGATGCGGGGCAGCAAGGGCCAGCACCGCACTCTGCTTTCGCGGCAGCTGCGATAAATGAATCGAAGAAATCGAAAAATTTTGGCTTGAGACATTCCTAAACATTTAAAAATATATATCATGTGTGACATTCGAAGCGAGCTTTCTTACACCGAAGAAACGTCTCTGTAGCGTCTTCGGTCATGAAATGTCGTATATAATGACAGTAATATATGTATATACTGTATATATATATAAGCATGTTTTCGATCGAGTAATATCATGTATCCATTTTATTCATAAAAAATCAGTGAGGTTCGATTCCATTTCCTTCAGCACCTCTGGTACGTGACTCATATTTTGGCATAAATGAAATGACTATGGTGATGGATGTATTATTCGGTGACTTCATATAAATAAAACACCGCAGCTAGAATTTTAAGTTATTTTAAAATGTTTAGAAAGTGAACTATCCATGCAATATGTATTCAAATTGTTTGAGATATTTCACTGAATATGCAATATGAATTTTTATTGACACAGTGTACGTTGTTTTAATTCTCTGTTTGGGTTTTGCACTAAGCGAATTCAACCTAAAATGTGTCATAATGAAGCTGATCAGAACCCATGATGTATACTACCCAACGATTCGGTCTGGTAATGACAATTGCCAAGCTTAGAATTTTACATCATCTTATTATATAGAAGCTCAAACCCAATCTGAATGACATGCTGGGTGCTCATTCCTTTCTTTTAGTAGATTAACCGGCTAGTTTTAGGGGAGCTATAATATATACACTTTTTTATGTAGTCTTCTGTATTCAGTTTTTATATTCATTTACCTGTGTGTTAGCCTTTAGGGAGTTGCGTTCTTTTAATAACAACAGTTCTCATGTAAACTTCACTTGTGGAAAGTAAATGTTATTATGGAAATAAATGCGCAAATTATTTTATTGCTATTTGCTTGTATATATTAGAGTTTATGTTGTAGAAATAATGGCTGTGATATTTTGATGCCCAAAACGCTGTTTTTACATTACTAATATAAAACTGTGTAAAAATTGTCGATACTGTAATTTTGCCACGAACTTTCAATGGAGAGTCTAAGCAAAATCTTTAGTTTGGCCGCATTTTGTGCTTTCAACCATGATTGTCGTGACATTCAATCACCATTTTTAAAATCATACAGCTGAACGAGTCTGTCATTGTGGTTTTCATCACTAGTTTCACGTTTAACCCTGTGAACTTTATGCTCACTAAACCGTTATCACAAATACAGTCATTGCATCCAACGTCAAATTACACCGACTTCGGTCCATGGAGGTGTCACCGACGTCAGAATGAGGAAAAAACAATCACTCGGCAGTGAACTTCTAAGAACGCACTAGAGGATAATTTCAGCAAGAAATAAAATATGATGAACCTGTTTAAAGAAGCATCGAAATCCCGCGAAGCGTTAATCGCTAAGCTTTAATAAAATTGGCATCTATGCGAAGAAAAACGACAGAAGACAAACTTTAAAATCTATGTACAAAAGAAGTGCAAGCCTTTCGGCTCATGAGTTGAACTCACCGTAGTCAATGAGAGGCGGTTGGTTGGTGTAACATCGGTACTCGTCTGCGGGCGTACCATCATTGTAGTAAGCATGGAACGTCGCCGGCACCATGACGCAGTCACCATTTAGGCCTACGCAATACGTGGAGATGATGCCCAAATTGCTCCGTGTGATTGCCCCGCACTGGACTGTGCTGATATTCACTTTCGCTGCATAGAAACTCGTTCGGACCACGTTGGTCATGTTGAAAAAGATGCGACGGTAAATTGCTGGAGGATTTGAACCGCTCGTTGCACATAAGCTCAGGCACAACCAGAGGAGTGGATGGTGGCGGAGATGCGTCATCGCTGATTTCTAGGTATTGTGAGTTTTTGAGAGTAGTTAGTTTACTGCATTTTACCTGGAAATAAATTATTTTAATGGATTTTACCTAGAAATAAAGTCAAATTTTGTTCGTTTAAGCCGTTTGACGCTTACCCCATTTATCGGAGTAAGCATTTGTGTGAAATAAAATATTTGATCCGAAAAAGTAGTCTCCAAGTTTTATAGGATGCACCACACAACAGAATAAAGTCGAAAGCCCGAGAAATGCTTCAGATTTCAGCAACAACAAAATGGGTTTTCTTGGCAGGCAGCCAGATCAACGTAATTCTGGCTTTGATGCTGTGCTCTCCAGAGCAAACTTATCGCACCATTTCAATTGAAAGGAAACAATTGTATTATACAATATATGATACAATATGACGCTCTGGATTTCACTGGGTGAAATAATTATACTCTGAATTGAAGTAAGCTGTTATTCTTCAAAAATCAGGAAAAGGTTACGCTAAAAGATATTGGGCCTAAGAATAAGTAGTCACACATACAGTGTGGGGCAAAATAATACGATACGTTAATTAAATTGTCAGATTCCACATTTATGAATAACGTACAAATAAGAAAATTGGTCTATATTTAAAAAATAGTAAAAAAAGTGTAATAATGTATCGCAAGCTCACAAATATTTAATAGAAAAATATCTAGGACAATGTATAATAAATACGGGAACAAAAGTTTACAACACATTTCAAAATAAACATACATTAATTTTTCGTTGCACAGCCGTTATTATCAATTATGGCTTCGAGACGTTTGAAGTTTTTAACTACCAGCCTTTTACAAGCTTTGGGCATAAACTTATTCCATTCTTCAACGCAAAATTTCTATGAGTCCAGTGATGTTATTGGAACCTCTCTTCTGAATCTTCAATAACAATTAATTCCCTCTACACGTTTTCGATCGGATTCATGTCCGTGGATTGACTTGGCCATTCTAAAATGTTTATCTTCTTCATCCACAACCATTCCTTTGTTTCGTTTGCAGTATGCTTTGGATCGTTGTCTTCTTGGAAGGTCCATCCACGTAAATGTTGTAAATGTTGTAAATGTTGTGTAAATGTACATCATGAGTTCACTGTCCTAAACGTTTTTTTCAATGCAGGGAAAATTAAGATAAATTAAAAGTGCTCATGAACATTTTCATTAACATATGAGAAGTAATTTATTTTAGCTTTGGAAATTCTTGCATCGGAGGGCTAAATTTTGGCACTTTATGATGCAATATTCTGCGTGATATATTGGTGCGAAGATTAAAAAATATTTCTAATTTTGATATATTTCTATGAAATTATTAATGATATAGTTATAGATTTATTCTCGGGCGATGTTATGACCAAAAATATAGTTTTTCTGATGAGTGATAGAACAAACATAGAATACAAATTGAGTAAGTGCACTCACAAGACGTCTTGCAAATTGAAATCGATACACAATTTGTTAAAACTGTCAACTCAGTATCTACCTTCTATTAACGTACATGAACTTTTTCAGTGGCTAAATTATCTATGTTCGAACACTTCATTTTAAAACGAATATCCCGAATAATTGCCGCCTTAACCTCAAACTTTGTTCTCTTTCTGGACAAGAAACATCCCCGAAATCTGATCATGTTTCATTGTTTTCGTAAGTCGGTAAATACCAGTCCAACTACCTACTTCAAATCAATCATCTCGTGCCCTAGCCACATTCGTAAGAAGGTAAATTCCAGTTCAACTATCTACTTCAAATCTATCATCATGTGCCCTGGCCACTTTCGAACACATATTTCATGAGGCGATTAAACGATTTACTGGAAAGTAATATAAGTGCGTGGAGCCTAGAAATGAGTTCACATTCATCAAAGAAAATGTTAGCTTGTGGGATGGGCTGCGGCGAGTGATGGATGACCTCGGCGAACAACTTTCGAAATAATGGTTACAAGATGTAAAATTACAGTCAATTCACTGAATTTTTCAGTGGCATACACTGTACTAGATAACACCTATTGCTTAATTGATGTTTCTATTCTATTCTATTCTATTCTTAGAGTATTACAAACAATGGAGAATTTTATATTAATAAGGAAGAGTTGTTAGTGTTTAACTTACGAAATTCGAAGTATGGATTTTGTAGGTATTTTAGACTGAAGGATTTCTTTTTGAGGTTACAGTGTTTTTGTATTCCTAGTCGTAGTGACATTTTTAATTCAAAATCGAGATGATATCTAAAATACTGGGATTTTTTAATGTTGTAGGAGCTTCATTCGGTCGGAGAATATTGGTTTCTGAATCTGCATGAAATTTTATGTCATCACGTGTGCATAAAATCACCGAGTCCTTTACTTAGTTATGATTTTACATCGAGCACACATTTTCCCTTGATTTGTTGTTTAAATATTGCATTTTCATTCATTTCGATGATCTCAAATCAACTGATGGCATTTTAGCGTGTTGCAATACATCCAGCATGCTTTGAAAATATTTTACCGAACACTCAGTACACCACACTTACAATACGGAGTAGATACATGCCACGGAACTGATAATAGTAGAATCAATTTTGGTTTCTTGCGCGACAAAAAAGAGCTGTATGAGTGATAAAAAATTAGAATATAATGCTCACATGAATGGTTCCGACTCATTTGTAACGTAACGCTTGAAAGGAGCAACTTACTCGTAACATATCATGCTCCTTCTCACCGTAACGCAGCCGTAAAATGCTCCTTCTCACCGTAACGCAGCCGTAACGTGCTCCTTCTCACCGTAACGCAGCCGTAACGTGCTCCTCACTGTAACGCAGCCGTAACGTGCTCCTTCTCACCGTAACGCAGCCGTAACATGCTTCTTTTCACCGTAACGCAGCCGTAACGTGCTTCTTCTCATTGTAACGCAGCCGTAACGTGCTCCTTCTCACCGTAACGCAGCCGTAAAGTGCTCCTTCTCACCGTAACGCAGCCGTAACATGCTCCTTCTCACCGTAACGCAGCCGTAACATGCTCCTTCTCACCGTAACGCAGCCGTAACGTGCTCTTCTCACCGTAACGCAGCCGTAACATGTTCCCTCTCACTGTACGCAGCGGTAAAATACTTTTTCTCACCGTAACGCAGCTGTAGCATACTTCCTATCACCGTAACGCAGCCGTAACATGCTCCTTCTCACCGTAACGCAGCCGTAACGTGCTCCCTCTCACTGTAACGCAGCCGTAACGTGCTCCCTCTCACCGTAACGCAGCCGTAACGTGCTCCTTCTCACCGTAACGCAGCCGTAAAATACTTTTTATCACCATAACGCAGCCGTAACATACTTTCTCTCACCGTAACGCAGTCGTAACATACTTCCTCTCACCGAAACGCAGCCGTAACATGCTCTTTACACAGTAACGCAGCCGTAACGTGATCCCTCTCACCGTAACGCAGCCGTAAAATGCTCCTTCTCACCGTAACGTAGCCGTAGCATGCTCCCTCTCACCGTAACGCAGCCGTAACATACTTCCTCTTACCGTAACACAGCAACGTAGGAAGTAGCTCCTCACCATGACACATCCGTAACGTAACGCCTCTGTTACGCAATTCTGTTGCACTGTAACAGTACGCGACAACACTCGCGACTGTGCGTGAGCCGCGTAGCTCTTCCGTGCTGAGCGAACGCTCGCGCGTAATCGTAAAAATTTGCGTTGTCGATCTGGTGTTAACTGAGCTGCCTAGCACGGTCCCCACGTATTGGGCCATATGTGTCCCACCAAGTTAATTGCTCATTCGCTTACTGGCATTGATGAATGACATTTCAACTGTTTCAACTGTTTCGCAATCTTTTTTCAAAAATAACAATCATACGAGGTGAAATACTATCGTATATTTGTGTTTTTCATATTTCTTAGGATTAGGAAGAATGAAAATGTATTTGGGCAGCAAAGTCAATTTCTGAATTCTGCTACTTACAACATAACTAAACCAGCCGTAAACAACCGCGGATACGCAGTTGGAGTGTTAATTGCGGCTGGAAAATAAAATATCTAACGATAACGACGAATGGAATGGCTACAACCACCTACGTCGTTGCAGAGAATAGAGTAATCGTTATCTGAACTGAGCTTCATGACTGTTTCATGTCTTCTTGTCTAGGGTGAAATATCCAATAGAATATATTTTTATCGTTTTTCTCAATTATACATGTATAATAAACCAATTGCATGTATACCTCTCAGGGTTTTTCTATCATATAGAATCTTTAAATTAAGAAATAGGCAAAATCCTATTTGTAGAAATGCATTTCTTGTAACTATTCTTTACGAAATGAATAGTTTTCTTTTCTCTCCAACGTCTTTTGATGTTTCAATCCCTTTGCACAATATCTTTTAGCGAGAATAATTTTTATTTACGCTGAAGATTTTGTTTGCACGCTCTCAGCTTTTGTGTTGAGAATTTCTCACTTGTAACGATATGAATTTTTTTATCAAGAGCCAAGTTTACCGGAGCACGAGCATCACATAGACCGGTCCCTATGAACTTAAATCTAATTTAGAAATCTTATGTCTTAAATCTAATTTGGATTAGAAAATGCCTGAAAATATGCACTTAACATCCTCGATTTCATTTTTGAAGGACTCTATTCGCATAATTTTAACAGGAACCCAACCCAATGAGAATAATGGTTACGTTGCAAATGATGTTAGAACATCTCAGTGAAGACTTTCTCAAAAATTTTATGCTAATCGGAACACTTTTCAGCTATGTCTACCCTCATGTAGGAACCTATGTATACCGTGGTAGAAACTCTTATTCGTTTTAACAATGAGTATAGTGAGTATTGCAATAAATAGGATTCAGGGAAAGACTTTTAAGTTATATATTTACGTTGTTGTAGCGGTGAAGCTGGCAGCGTAGTTCTTTCCAGTCGACTTGACTACACTAAATGCTACACCGCCGACTCACCATAATGCAGGTTATGAAAGCATCTCCGACACTGTCTGCAAACTGGACCTTATATATCATGTTCCGTTGTTGATTAAATGAATGGAATGCTGTGGTTGGTTTGATGAAGAGAATGAACAGGGCTATAATTCTTCTTGATGTCCAGTCATCTTATCGTCATCATCCGTCTTCAACTAAGTTTCCACATTTGTTCATACTCTTCTTAGAAACTTTGAGCAAGTAATTGTTGCTTCGAAACTTCTTTAATCATCAATAAGCGTACCCCATTAAACCGTCACAGAGGATTTTTTCTTTCTAGGCTCACGTTCTTTTACTTACTGACGAAAGAAAGAAAGAAAGAAAGAAAGGAAAGAAAGAAAGAAAGAAAAACAGTTATTTTTAATAAAGTTGATACTTGAAATGTACAGCATTGGTTTTTGAAAATATTTTAATATTAAGATCCTCGGTTGATATTCACACATGGGTATCGTAATATCCGTCAATAATATTGTCGAAACAAAAAATAACTGGTAGGCACAAAAAAAATGCGTTCCCTTTGCTGCGTAAATCTGATTTGACAAAACACAAGCAAACATCAGCATCTTTGGGATGCTTTATTTCCAATCAAGCCTGATGCATATGATCTTAAGCATTGTTTTTCAAATGTCTTATAACTAACCCTATATATAGGACACCATGACGGTTCCCCCGTAAAGCCAGTACCCATTTCCGACACCTGGGTTGAATGGGGTATTGTGCTTGAGCTTTCCCTTATACCCAACGGGGAAAATGCATATAAATCCAAGTAACTAAGAAAATTTAGTGACGTATTGTTTCATAAAAATAATTTTAGAATTAAATTAAATGATCTGTTTGTGTTGTTTTGATTGTCCGCTGGGGTGAATTTACGGGCAACGACTACAACATCTCTCGACAAGTAAATTTGAGCGACTATAAGAGGGATAATGAATGACAATTTTTGGTTAACTCAGCTTTTTCCTGCCGTGTAGTTTATTGAAGGAAAACCTAGGAGAACTGGCTTGGATCTTGATCTCGGAGAGCTTGTCTAGGTGGGCAATCCGTGCCGGAGAGCCAGGCTGGCATTGGCGAAGGCCGTCACGCGATGGAGTAGGCAGGGTGAGTGAGTTGTATTTGGGAACTTGAATTAGGCAATTTGAGATAATTGAGCGAGGGTCAATGACGTAGCTCAGGTAGAACTAATGACTCAAAATAAGGTGAGGTGTGAGTGAGCAAGTTAAATCCGGCTCATGTGAGCAGAAGCAAGTCGGCACATTAGCACATTAGCGCATTAGCAGGAGCAAGTTAAGTTACTGCTCATATTAGCATAGCATACTAGGATACTAGTAAGCTCAGGTCCTTAGCATTTAGCATTTATGTCACAGCTCATATTGGTAGGAGCAAGTTAAGTCACAGCTTATGTGAGAATAGCATTTAGCATGGCACTCAGGAACCCAGGGAGATTCAAAACTGTGAGTGTTGTGTGTATGGCGATGATGTAGAGGTCCTGCAAGGAGTCCAAGAAGCTGGATGAGCAGTCCAAGGAGACATCAAGGAAATTTCACACTGAAGTTATCCCAAAGTACCTGATAAAACTCCCATAAAGTAGATCACTCCGAGAAAGTCCTACAGATCCAACACCAGCTAACTTAAGGACGGATAGGAAAAAAATCAATTAAGAGATTCTGATACAAATGCTCTTGCTTTAAATGCAAGGCATGAAATTTAAGAATTTAGTAATTAAGGAAATGCTTAACATGAAGATTTAAGCTTCTTTAAGTACTCTAGAAAATCTCCATAACGGTACAAGAATACAGAGAAAAGAAATTCCTAAAGTTCATTTATAATTTCTACTGAAAATTTACTGAAAATATCGTTTGCAATAATGAAGGAATAAAAGGAATATATATATCCCAAATGATACCAAGAACACTAAACGTTTTGATTTCACCGAAGGAAAATTATGCGCGAAAGAACGAAAAACATAATAAATCAGTGCGGCGATTAACCGGCGGCTCCACACGTCGGCATTAGCCCGAGCCGCCAGCATAATTTTCGCACACCCATGAAGGCAGATGGTAGTGAGTGTTTCAGTCACAAGAATGAGCAGCGTTGAATTAAATTTTATGGAAAGGATTATTTTGGAATAAGTGCGGTTACGTAAAAGGTTCAAGGAGTATGGAAATAAAAAATGAAACTCCCAAACTTTAGCAAGCATCGACAAGAATAACCTTCGTAATTTACTCATACGAGATATTTAAGAGACATCTTTAATGATTATTTCGCGTTGAAACATATTTAAGAAAAACTGCTGCAAGTAAGTTTGTAAAAAAAAGAAAATACTATTATACACATGCTTATAGTGCAATTATGGTCACGGAGTAGTGACGGAAAACGGCAGTATAATTGCTCCGCCATTTGAAACACAAAGACACGCTAAACAAAGAGCGCCGGCGATTTAGGCGCGTGCGTTCACGAGTCAGTTTATGAGTAATTCTCGATATGATACTGGCAATCACAATATAAGTTTTGCCGTGAGGAAGAAACAATGACGTTAGCTGAATATATAGTATGAAATTTTCAATACGTGAATTTGGAATGACACGCAATATTCACTCTATAAAAAACACATGCTAGTCTAAGAATCTTAACACTAATTTTTACCCCCAACTCAAGACACTGAGCAGATCTTTAGGGTAAAACACAATACATATGAAAAACACAAGGCACATATACTTTACCCGTTTTTTTCTATTCTAAATCTAAATTTCACTCGCACTTACAAGGTGATGTTCGCACGCTAGCACGCCACAAGAAAGAGTGAGCAGTTCAAGCGACGCGCTTGAATGTTTCCTAATCGGGGTGCTTAAAGGCTCGAAATGTCGATTGATTATTTGGTCTCTCATGTATTTACACACAAACTTCAATGATTACGAGTTAGAAGTAGAAAATAATTAATAATAAATTATAGTAAGATTTTTAATGCTAATGATTAATTTATTTCAGTGAGAATGGCAAATTTCTAATTTTTACGCTTATGTAGCGGTATGCTACATTACCCCCCAAGGCGCAGACCGAAAGGTCCACCCGCTGCAATCATCTGTAGCGGGAAGGAGGGCGAACTACACGACCCTGCCGGGTTCGGCAATTGGCAAATGATACTGAGCGGGGAAGTTTCACCAAACAGGTCTGCAAGTTTAGATCGGCAAGAGTCCTAGGAACAGGAGTTACTGCAGCGGGCTCATCTGGTCTCTCCAGACTTGTCGCTGTGTCAGTAAGAGGGCTAGAATTAGAGTCTACGATAGGCTTAGGGATAGGGTTTGAATGTACAGACACATAGAAAGGGTTACACTCAAGTTGACTAGGCAACATTGCCGCCAACTGAGGAAGCTGAGATGGTAGATATGATCGAGTCTCAGTGGGAAAGGAATTCTGTGGAGAGAATGATGGTTTAGCAGTTACACTATGATCGGAAGTGTACGCGACTTTTAATCGATCAATGCTCACAGGGTCGTGTGAACCCGATCTTTCAAGGATGAAATATTTGGGCGTGCGTTTGATAATTTTGAACGGACCATCATAAGGGCGCGTGAGTGTAGGTTTGATGGCGTCGTTTCGGACATACACATGTGTGCAGTCTCGCAATGCAGGATCCAGTTTGTCCTTAGACTGCGGCATTCGTGGAGCAACATACTCAATCTTACGCATGCAGTCTTTAAGGCAGGTTACATAGGCGAAACGGTCAGCGGATGAAAATTCAGGCAAAGGTTTTGGGTCAACAATGTCCCCGGGGAGACGAAGTGTCTGACCATAGAGCATCTCTGCTGCTGTGCACTGCTGATCTTGTCTGTACAGATTGCGGATGCTCAACAATACAACTGGAAGTCTGTCAGTCCAATCGTGACTGCAGTTCAAGCAACGTAATGCAGCCTTCAAGTCCCTGTGGACTCTCTCAATAAGTCCATTTGACTGCGGATGGTAAGAGGTCGTAGAGGTGTTAGTACAACCTAAAGCATTGCTGAGCTTACTCCAGAATTTTGAGGTAAATTGTGATCCCCGGTCATGCGTGACCTTTAAGGGGACACCAAATCTAGAGATCCAGTTGGACATGAAAGCGCGCGCTACAGTCTCAGTTTGGGTATCAGGAAGAGGGACAGCCTCAACCCAACGTGTGAACCTATCGATGATGGTCAACAAATAAGAATAACCGCGCGATAAAGGCAAAGGACCCACCAAATCTAGGTGGACCGAGTCGAACTTGTGACCTGTGAATGCACAACTCTGCAGCGCTGCACGATTATGTTTCACCACTTTACTACTCTGACATGCATGGCAATTCTGTACAATTTGCTTGACCTCCTTACGCATCGCTGGCCAGACGTAACGATCAGAAATCAAACGCAATGTACGGTTAATACCAGGGTGAGAGAGAGAATGGTAATGCAGGATAGCTACTCTGCGGAGAGTTGCAGGAAGGTACAAACGAGAAAGTCGCTCGGCATCACGGTACACGCCGTCAACCAAGGTTAACTTCAGAGAGGAAGTGTTAGAAGGTTTGAGAAGGTCCTGAAGTTCAGGATCCTCCTTCTGCGCTCTTTCAATGTTGCCGAAGGTGATTTCACCACTGGTTTGGACAGTGTTGATTCTGGAAAGACAGTCAGCGACAGTATTGTCCAACCCTTTTATGAAACGGATGTCAGTGGTAAACTGACTTATAAACGACAAATGTCGCGCCTCTCTCGGGGAATGTCTCTCAGAAGGCATCTTGATCGCTGAGGTCAGAGGTTTGTGATCTGTGTAGATCACAAACTCCCTCGCCTCTAGAGCATAGCGAAAGTGTCTTACAGACAAGTAGATAGCAAGAAGTTCCCTACCGAACGCGCTATAAGCACGCTCAGTGGGCGACAGCTTTTTGGAAAAGAAGGCAAGAGGAGAGATGTTAGTCCCTACTTGTTGTTGCAAAACAGCACCTACGGCGGTACTGGATGCGTCCACAACGAGGCTGAAATCAGCATTAGCAATAGGGTAGGATAATTCAGTCGCGGAAGCTAACTTGTGCTTGATTGTCTCAAAAGCCTTGCGCGCTTCTTCTGTCCATTTTACCTCAATAGATTTGCCTTTTCGTTTCGGTTCGAGGAGGTCAGACAAGGGCGCTAAAGTTTGGGCACAGTTGCGTATGAAACGATGATAGAAGTTAACAGAACCTAGGAACCTTCTTAGTTCCTTCTGGGTCTGTGGAAGAGGAAAGTTTTTGATCACTCCTACTTTGGAAGGCAAAGGTTTTAGACCTAGGCTAGAAATTTCATGACCTAAGTAAATCAGTGATGACTTTCCGAACTCACATTTCTCAGGATTTACGAGGAGTCCATTGTCGGACAGTCTTTGAAAAACGACCCTAAGATGGTCTTTGTGCAACTCTGGGGTTGTGGATGCCACTAGGATGTCGTCTAGGTAGACATAGGCGAAAGTGAGATCAGAGAAAATTTCAGCCATGTGCCTTTGGAACGTCTGAGGAGCGTTCCTCAAGCCATATGGCATCTTGAGGAATTCAAAGAGACCAAACGGAGTGATTACCGCGGTCTTAGGAATCGCAGACTCATCCAAGGGGATTTGATGGAAGGCAGACTGCAGGTCTATCTTAGAGAAAATTTGTGCTCCCTCTAAATTTGCACTGAAATCATGAAGGTAGGGAATAGGGTATCGATCAGGTAAAGTAACGGCGTTCAACCTGCGGAAATCCCCGCACGGTCTGAATTCACCGTTAGCCTTGGGTACTAGCAAAAGAGGACTAGCCCAAGGACTTTTGGAGGTGCGGATGATGCCATTCTCTTGCATGCGCGCAAACTCTTTCTTGGCTAACGCCAATCGATCAGGCGGCAATCGCCTAGCACGGGAGAAAACTGGCGGACCTTGAGTCTCTATGAAGTGCTTTGTGCATGTTTGCATGTTATTAGAAGCTAAGTTAGGGTTTGTTAATGCTGGGAAATTTTTAAGTTCTTGTTCAAACATGCACTCCTCCTTGAAAGCAATCGAGAAGGAATGCAAGACATTTGCTCTAGTTATGCTACCAGCGGGAATTGAGATCTGTGTCTCCTCGTCCCTAATTCTACGGTTTTTAACATCTACAATAATCCCATACTTCTCTAGGAAATCCGCGCCAATGATAGGCTCTTGGACTTCCGCGATTAAGAAGGTGAAAAGGAAAGATCGCCTCAATCCCAGACTGCACTCTAATACTCTTTTACCGTAACAAGGAATTGGCGTGCCGTTCGCGGCGCGTAATGTCGCCAACAATGGGTTGTTTTTGTCTTTTGCCGTGGCTGGGATAATTGACACGCTTGAGCCAGTGTCGATGAGAAATCGATATTTGGTAACGGGATCGAGAATAGTAAGGAGGCGAGTAGTCTGGGAATGAGGCAACGCAGTACTCGCTACTGTGCGTTGCTGTTGGCGTTTCCCGAAGTCATTTCGGTATAACGCGGACAGTATCTAGAGGCACATTTGCGAGCTTGGTCACCAAATTTCTGGTGATACCAGCATAAATTGCTACCGGCATCACGAGAGCGCGACCGAAAGCGACGGTCTTGATTTGACCTATCATAAGATCTACCTCTATCAAAGCGTTGAGGAGGAGGAAGAGGATAATGATAGTTGGAGGGATAGTCATAAGGATAGTCGTAGGCATTTTGGTGGCTTTGGAATCTCCCTGGGCCTTGCTGAATGTGAGCTACGCTCTGACCACTCTGACCTAACTGGCAATTCTGGAGAGCTTGCTTTATCTCAGCGATGTCTTGCTGCATCTTATCTATTATGGCTGAGGATTGATTCTGAGTATTTGCGGGGCTAAAATTTGCAGCAGCTGCGTTTAGGGAAGTAACTTGCGGTTCTCGTGACAAATTAATATTGCGCATCACCGTCTCAGTGGACTCCGCCAGCTTTTCTAACGTTTGATCGGGGCCTGCTAGCGATAGAAATGGACGCACATTCGGAGGAAGCTTAGTCATGAAAACTTCCTTCAGAAATCCCTCAGCTACGGCAACACCCGTAGCGAGTTTTCGCAGTTCTTTGACTAGCGAAGTGGGAGAGAAAGAACTAGAGACAGGAGGAATAGTTGAGGCGTCTACCAAACTGCGAAATTTGTCCGCATCGGACATCTGCAACTTCTGCAGAATTTTTCTTTTTAAGGTGCCATACGGGTCAAAGGCGGGGGGGTTCTCGAGCAACTGATTTGAATCATTTAACAATTTTGTGGGGGCTGCGGAAACTAGAGCGTAGAATTGGTCTGTGTTATTAGTGATTTGGTGATACCTAAACATGGCTTCACACTGTTGAAACCACGTGTGAGCGTCCTCCGGGATAAAGGGGGGAAACCTAATGGGTTTTGTGGGGGCTCGATCTTCATTATCTGAGTCAGGCATGCCAGCAATCTCTTTTAGGATGCGCAATTAAGATATCAATGCCTTTGACTTGGAATTAAGTGGCAAGGATTTGCGTTAATTCTTTACCTACTCAATCATTCAAATTAAGTTGAAACAGAAATATGAATTTGGAAACGAGAAAAAATTATGCGGTATGCGGCAATTTTTGCGTAGGCACAAAAATAAGGCAGGTGAGAAAAAAATTATTTTCCTACCTACTCAATCAATCCTTAACGTTGAAAAAACGGAAAGAGAGAGAATGGAAGCGAAGATTTTTACGGTAGTCAGAAATAAATGCACAGCACGGAAATAGGAGAAAAATATTTTTCCCACCTACTGAGGCACGAAAACAAACAAAGACAGGAAAACAGCATAAAAATTTTTAGAGCTGCTCAGAGAAAGATTAGCACAGTGACATCTATAGAAAATTCTCAAAGACTACGACATGGGAAATTTATCACTACAATGACATGCCAAAATTATCCTCTCACAATCTCTCAAACCTTGTCGAGTTGAATTGTTTTTAAGTTTTTTTTAAAGAAAGTTTTGGGTTATTTTAACTGGGGTCACCAGTGTGTTGTTTTGATTGTCCGCTGGGGTGAATTTACGGGCAACGACTACAACATCTCTCGACAAGTAAATTTGAGCGACTATAAGAGGGATAATGAATGACAATTTTTGGTTAACTCAGCTTTTTCCTGCCGTGTAGTTTATTGAAGGAAAACCTAGGAGAACTGGCTTGGATCTTGATCTCGGAGAGCTTGTCTAGGTGGGCAATCCGTGCCGGAGAGCCAGGCTGGCATTGGCGAAGGCCGTCACGCGATGGAGTAGGCAGGGTGAGTGAGTTGTATTTGGGAACTTGAATTAGGCAATTTGAGATAATTGAGCGAGGGTCAATGACGTAGCTCAGGTAGAACTAATGACTCAAAATAAGGTGAGGTGTGAGTGAGCAAGTTAAATCCGGCTCATGTGAGCAGAAGCAAGTCGGCACATTAGCACATTAGCGCATTAGCAGGAGCAAGTTAAGTTACTGCTCATATTAGCATAGCATACTAGGAAACTAGTAAGCTCAGGTCCTTAGCATTTAGCATTTATGTCACAGCTCATATTGGTAGGAGCAAGTTAAGTCACAGCTTATGTGAGAATAGCATTTAGCATGGCACTCAGGAACCCAGGGAGATTCAAAACTGTGAGTGTTGTGTGTATGGCGATGATGTAGAGGTCCTGCAAGGAGTCCAAGAAGCTGGATGAGCAGTCCAAGGAGACATCAAGGAAATTTCACACTGAAGTTATCCCAAAGTACCTGATAAAACTCCCATAAAGTAGATCACTCCGAGAAAGTCCTACAGATCCAACACCAGCTAACTTAAGGACGGATAGGAAAAAAATCAATTAAGAGATTCTGATACAAATGCTCTTGCTTTAAATGCAAGGCATGAAATTTAAGAATTTAGTAATTAAGGAAATGCTTAACATGAAGATTTAAGCTTCTTTATGTACTCTAGAAAATCTCCATAACGGTACAAGAATACAGAGAAAAGAAATTCCTAAAGTTCATTTATAATTTCTACTGAAAATTTACTGATAAATATCGTTTGCAATAATGAAGGAATAAAAGGAATATATATATCCCAAATGATACCAAGAACACTAAACGTTTTGATTTCACCGAAGGAAAATTATGCGCGAAAGAACGAAAAACATAATAAATCAGTGCGGCGATTAACCGGCGGCTCCACACGTCGGCATTAGCCCGAGCCGCCAGCATAATTTTCGCACACCCATGAAGGCAGATGGTAGTGAGTGTTTCAGTCACAAGAATGAGCAGCGTTGAATTAAATTTTATGGAAAGGATTATTTTGGAATAAGTGCGGTTACGTAAAAGGTTCAAGGAGTATGGAAATAAAAAATGAAACTCCCAAACTTTAGCAAGCATCGACAAGAATAACCTTCGTAATTTACTCATACGAGATATTTAAGAGACATCTTTAATGATTATTTCGCGTTGAAACATATTTAAGAAAAACTGCTGCAAGTAAGTTTGTAAAAAAAAGAAAATACTATTATACACATGCTTATAGTGCAATTATGGTCACGGAGTAGTGACGGAAAACGGCAGTATAATTGCTCCGCCATTTGAAACACAAAGACACGCTAAACAAAGAGCGCCGGCGATTTAGGCGCGTGCGTTCACGAGTCAGTTTATGAGTAATTCTCGATATGATACTGGCAATCACAATATAAGTTTTGCCGTGAGGAAGAAACAATGACGTTAGCTGAATATATAGTATGAAATTTTCAATACGTGAATTTGGAATGACACGCAATATTCACTCTATAAAAAACACATGCTAGTCTAAGAATCTCAACACTAATTTTTACCCCCAACTCTAGACACTGAGCAGATCTTTAGGGTAAAACACAATACATATGAAAAACACAAGGCACATATACTTTACCCGTTTTTTTTCTATTCTAAATCTAAATTTCACTCGCACTTACAAGGTGATGTTCGCACGCTAGCACGCCACAAGAAAGAGTGAGCAGTTCAAGCGACGCGCTTGAATGTTTCCAAATCGGGGTGCTTAAAGGCTCGAAATGTCGATTGATTATTTGGTCTCTCATGTATTTACACACAAACTTCAATGATTACGAGTTAGAAGTAGAAAATAATTAATAATAAATTATAGTAAGATTATTAATGCTAATGATTAATTTATTTCAGTGAGAATGGCAAATTTCTAATTTTTACGCTTATGTAGCGGTATGCTACATGTTAATGAAGTTTTATTTTACTCAAAAGATGTGATCAGCATTGTTGTAAACTTCTCCATCTGAAGCATTTCTAACAATAATATACCAATAAATGTAAAGAAATTAGATATTGCGTATAAAATATGTTCGCTGAAAGTCAGAGTATTATCGAAGACAATCAAGGTGACAATCAATTTAGATTTAGAGGTCAGTTTTATGCATAACTGAACTTTAAATGCAAAAGAAATGAATATAGCATGAAAGAAAATAGATTCGTGCATTACTTGCTCTCAGTCACGATAAAACTTTTTCATACCTGCTTATTTGTTCGATTTTCAACTGTACTAAACAGAATTTATCACTAAAAAAAAACGAAAAGGAGTTCTTATGCGCATTCGTAAGCAAAAGTTAAAGGGTTGGAAAATAACGAAGACGAAAATTTTTACTTTATAAAGATAGAAAATTATTTCTCGTAATTTACGTCGAGACGAAAATCATTGCCAAACGCGAAATGGCTAATTTCGTTTTTATTTTTGTGCCGTTGTCAATATCAGTAGATTAGTCGTTCTCGGAGTAGCTTGCGTGCTACCAGCCTACCATGGTCGCCTACCACACAGATCTGTGCCTACCGTTGTGTCGCTCTCTGAGTGGCACTGGCAACACAGACTGGCAGTTACATTGCGGACATGCCGGACATTGAACTTGAACTTGAACTTGAACTTGAGGGCCGACAGTGTCGGGGCCTTTGTAACGGCCTACAATTCCCTCCACAATTTTCACACAAAGAGTTCAGCGCCTGGTACCAGACTTGTCCACTAAACTACTCAGGATCTACGATCCTTGTCACAAGCCTCCATTGGAAGGCATCACCGGGACAGCCAGTGTGTCAAAACACCATCCCCCGGCACATTGGGTCATTACAGCCCATTCTACCAGACTGGCTCATTCCAGTCACTGTCTTTTACCTCAGGCACGCACAAGAAACACTTTCATAGCCTCAGTGATACTCGCATTACACTCCTGATCCAATCCAGCAAGACAGCTCATACCGCAATCATCTTCAGCACATCTGGCATTCCACTCATTTTCTCCATACTGCTCAGACACCACATTCATAAAACTCTCTCTCTCTTGCTCATACTTACTACATTCCAGCACAAAATGCTCAATTGTTTCCTCTACTCCACTATTACACTGCTGACATAATCTGTTATTATTCTCATTCCATCTCCATGTACGTCTGTTCACACTCAATGACTTACATCTCACAGCAAACAAGAGTTGACTTCCAAAACTACCATCATAGAACAGCTCAAACTTAGGTGCTTTCTTTTTCATATACCAGTTAAGTGTAGGCTTCCGCATCATGCTAAGCTTCCACTTATTCAATCCATACTCTTTTGTTTGTCTCTCAATCTCTTTCTTTCACCTCTTGCAGTCCCACTCAGGCCCTACACCTCCTACATTTATTAAACTCCAGTCATCCACAGGTCTCCCAATTCTAACATGAATAATCTTTTGCATACTGAGTTTCCTTGCATGCCCCCAACATACTTTCTCCCAATAGCTTACACTCAGATTCCATTCAAAGATTTGCCTTACCCACCTGCTATTCTGCATTCTTTCAATTCTCACCTTATAATTCAGCACAGCTTTCATCATTCTTTCTGAAAATAGGCTCCACCCTAGGTCACCTCTAATGGCTTCTATAGCTGTCCATTTCGGAGCACCCAATGCTACACGTCCTACCTTATTTTGTATCACATCCAGCTTTTCAAGATCACTTCCATTCCAAGCAAGAGCACTCATACCATACATGACACTAGGTACAGCAACATACTTCCACATTCCTCTCACACATTCGTACTTGTTTGCTCTGTATCTGGCCACACTACCTAACTGTCCACTCCACTGCATTGCTTTAGCCACTTTCTCACCTTTAGTTCTAGTACATCCATCTTCACTCATCATACAACCTAGATATTTGTATTCTTTTGTTCTACCTATTCTGATTTCTCCAATATTCCACAGTCTGTCTCTATCAGTCTCATCACTATTTATAACCATGACCTTACTTTTATCGGCACCAAAGTTCATCTTGAAATCTGTACTATATCCATTCACAATGTCAAGCATCCTTTGTAGTTCATGACCACATTCACTAACCACAACCACATCATCAGCATACAACAAACAGCTCAGTCTCTCATTACCAACTTTCAGTCCTAAACCTAAACCTAAACATGCTGGAAGATCGTGAACATCGTGAATGAGGACCACGACTTGACCCGAAGTGAAGGCTCTGTTCTGTTCTGTTTCCGAGCGGTGTGCACGTGTTTCTGGTCCTCCGACGAATATTGTGGTGAATTGAAGTGAAGTTGCTAAAAAATGGTATAGTTTGTATATTCACGTGAGTACAGTGTGTGACTTTGTATGGAGTGCTCGTGAGAGTAGTTTTTTGTTGCGTGAGAGTTGAGACTGAGCATTGGACTTTGGTGTGGTGACTTGCAATTTTTGACTGAGGTGTTTTGACTGGTAGTTAATCTTTCTTTGCATATAAAGAGTATAGTGTGTGACATTGTAGAGAGTGACTCTGAGTAGTAGGAAACGTTTTTGTTTCTTTTTTTTTTTTGATAACTTGATTTTCAGTAGATTTGGTGAGTGAAGACTTCTTCTGCCTGTGAAATTTTTACTGAGATAGAAGTCTGTGTTTGAGGATGGCAAGAAATAGGACTGGTCGTAGGAAGGGAGGTGCAAGTGGAATGGATGAGGAGATTGAGTGCATGACTTGTAAAGAGTGGGTAGATATAGATGCATGCAAAGGTTTGAGAGAGATGAGTCGGAGGAAGTTGAATGATCTTGTGTTTACGTGCTGGAAATGTTTGAATGACGAGAGAAAGAAGTTGGAAGAGGAGGTTGAAAGATTGACAATTCTGATGGTTGCTTTAGAGGCTGATTTGAAGGATGAAAGGAAGTTGAATGAAGGAAAGAATGAGAATGGTGCAAATGCAGTGAATGAAGAGGTAAATGGTGGTAGTGCAAGGAGTGCAAATGAAGTGGATGATAGTGCAAGGAGTGCAAATGAAGTGGATGATGGTGCAAGGAGTGTGAATGCAATAAATGAAGTGAATGGTGGTGCAAATGTGCCAGATGAGAGTAGAAGGATGAATGAGCATGATGAAAGAAGTACGAATGGGAAGAGAGTGAAGGAGCAACTTGTTGATATGCGACATGAGGTGCAGGCGCCTGTAGTGGAAGTGAATGAAAGGAAGATGGATGGAAAGAGTGATGTGAGTGGAAGAGTTGAACGAAAGAGTAGTATGAAAGGGAGAGTGAGACCTACAATTAGAATATGTGGTGACAGCATGGTGAAGAATGTGGATAGGTTTGTGAGTATGACTGACCGTAGTGGATGTACGAGCATGAGAGGAAAGGGAGTGAATGAGATTTGTAGGCATGCTGAGGAAGTGATAGATGGAATGGATGAAGGGATGGTTGTACTGCAAGGAGGTGGCAATGGATTGCTTGAATGTGGGAGAGAGCGTACGGTGAATGCAATTATGAATGTTGTTGAAAGGGCGCGAAAGAAGAATGTAAGAGTGGCTGTGACCAGTCTGCTGAGAAGGCCTGCATGTGGCGAGGAGTATGAAAGGGTGCGAAAGGAGGTGAATAGGGAAGTGCATAAAAGGATTATGAGTATGAAAGCTGAGAGTATGAGAAAGCGTGAAATGGGTTCCAGCTTCCTTGATATGGATAACCTGATCCAGAGTGGGTGTTTTCGTGGAGATGGAGTCCATCTTACTCAAGAAGGTGAGATGAAACTCTCCAGGAGATACATCCAGTGGATTGGGTGTACTCATATTGTAATGGAAGGTGGAACTGGATGAATGGAAAGCTGTCAGAGCAAAAATGAAAAATGTTGTGAATTGTCCAATAGTGTTGTAAGGTTTGGATGTATAAATGTGCGTGGATGGAATGCAGGAAAGTTAAATGACCTTGTAGCAGAATTTGAGAATGGAGATTTGGATTGTGTTGGTGTAGTAGAGACCCAAATGCGTGATAGAGTCAGTTTAAAATGCAAGGAGAGTAAGTACTACATGATTGGAAAAGGGCGTGTAAGTTGGCAAAAAAGAGGTGGTGGAGTTGGTCTCATTGTAAAAAATGCTCTAAATTGGAAATTAGAAGAAATTCCTGTTGGAAATGAACCTGAGAGTGAAGATCTGTTAGTAATAAAGTGTGAAAGAATGCATGCCAGAGAATGTGTTATTGTGGTTGTATGCTATATGACAACTGATGGTATTTTAGCTCATCAAGAGAATGTAAAAAAGTATGAAATATTAACAAGAATTGCGCAAGAGCATTGCAGATGCCCTCTGATTTTGATGGGTGATATGAATGGCCATGTTGGTATACTTGGTGAGCCTGTGAATGCAAATGGACAAAAATTGATTGATTTCTGTGATGAGAATGAACTTGAGAACCTAAATGTAACAATAGGAAATGGCTTGCATACATGGCAAAGCAGGGAATGTAAAACTGCAATTGACTATATGATAGTGAATAGTAGAGCAAGAGAGTGTGTCAAAGAAATGTTTGTAGATGAAGGTGATTTTGATATTGATAGTGACCATAAAATGCTTGTACTAGAATATAATTGGGGTGGAAAGGAGCCGATGCAGAAGGCCAGCAGAGTAAGAGAAAATTGGCGTATTAAAATGGCAAACTGGGAAGAATTTAGAAATGAATTGAGTAGATGTAACTGGAACAGGTGTGGAAATGTAAATGACCTAAATAAGGAGATTGCAAGAACCTTGTATGATGTGGCAGAGCAAAAGATCGGTAGAATGAAATGCAAGAAAAGTACAGGGAATGCTAGGTGGTTTACGAGTGAGATAAAGGAAGAACGAACGAGAAGGAAGACTTTAAATAAAAAACAACGCAGTATGAGGAAAATGTATGAAAGACGCAGAATTACTGAGGATGAATGGCAGAGTGTATGGAATGAGTACAAGGACCAGCAGAAGAAAGTAAAGAGAATGATCAATGAGGCTAGGGTTAAAGAAGAGAGACACCAAGTTGAAAATCTAAGAAAGAAAGGTCCAGATGGAATAAAAGATTGGTATAGGTTTAGGGTAAAGTTCGAAAGTTCGTCCGATTTAAACGGTTCAAACTTCAAACCCTCTCAAACGGTTCTCAAGATCGCTATTGCTGCAGCAAATATCGTCAAAAAAGCGCAAATGCATTGGGTTCATCGTGCTTTGCTCTAAAAAGGATCTTTCAAATCTTGATATGAAAAAACAACTTGCTTTGTGAACACTTTCTCCAACTGAAATTTTCGAAAGTTCGTACCAAATTCGAAATTAATTCAAAATTCTGACCACGTTTCGAATCTCATTACAAAAGTTCGTACATCCTCTAAAATGAAATTTATATTTTTGTTTAGCGCTAAAGTTACCTGTGAGCGTTCGAATTTTATGTAATATAATAGCGTGTTCATTTTTAATGGATTTGATACGTACGTTTTGATACCGGCAGGCCGCAGCCGAGACGGTTCAAGAAACGGTTTGTGAAAAGTACAGAAATTTCTTGAGTCCTACTTTAAACTTTAACTAGTCCACCACTCGTAACTTTTTAAAAAATGCACCTATTGACTTCAAATTACTCTCAAACAAAAGAACAAAACATTTTCTACAAAGGTGTTATAAACACGTTCAAAAAATTTTCCTGAAAAGTACAGAAATTCTTCGATAAAAATGTTTGATTCGCCTGCCATCGCGAGCGCGAAAGAGTCAACTAAAGTCTTTCGACGGCACGTGAGTCGTACAGATTCATTGAGAAATTTCTGTACTTTTCAGAAAACTTTCTTGGATGTGTTTACAACACCTTTGTAGAAAATGTTTTGCTCCTTCGTTTGAGAGTAATTTAAAGTTGATATGTGCATTCTTTCAAAAGTTGCGAATGGTGGACTTAGGTCTTTCGACGGCGCGTGAGTCGTACAGGTTCATTGAAGAATTTCTGTACTTTTCAGAAACAATTTTGAATGTGTTTATAACACCTTTGCAGACAATGTTTTGTTCTTTCGTTTGAAAGTAATTTGAAGTCGATAGGTGCATTTTTTCAAAAGTTACGAGTGGTGGACTGAAGTTTAAAGTAGGACTGTCATAGTTCTACTATGGAAGATTCTCGTCGTGTTCAAATAACGTTAAGAAAGGGTTGTTTTGGCCAAGCAACCATCTTCTAAAAGACCCGACGTTGGATAATATGTTCTCGAAAATAAGCACAGCATTTCTGAACTCTACAAACTACGCTTCGAGACAAGCTTCACCAACCGCCAAGCATCATTCGAATCAACCAGCGAACCTCGCACCCCCCCCTCTACGAGCATCCACCATTGGACTTTGTACTCTTTGCTCCGCGACCGACGCTTGTACCGAGGATCATTTCCAAACGCTTCCATTCTACTCGTATATTTCAACTCCTTCCTTGTTGACTTAAGATCTTGCTCATTCTACATATATTACTTGTTTATTAATTGTAAAGCTTAATCCACTTTAATTATCACGCAACACTTGCTATTTCCTATGATATTTTAACTTAAAGCTTCGTTACGAATGAACGTGTTCGTCCTCACTCAAGACGGCGTCGCACAGCCTCCCTCTGAGCAGTGTGCGCGAGCGGCATTAGAGCCTGCGCCATTAAGAGAGTAAGACGTGTGATTCTCTCGCCTGTCCTTGCGGACAGGTGGGAGTGGGCTCTTTGCCCAAGAGTTCCAATGGCTGTTAAAGTCGTGCATAGACTAACTGGGCGTTTCTCAAGACCGAGCTAAGTATACCCCTCAATGTGTCTATCCATACTCTCACTCGTGTCTTAGTAGCTTCATGTCTAGGCGTAGGATAGCATCGTTGGAAGTGTTTGACGACCTTTGCTTTTCAACTGAATAACCTAGCGTCGAGGCTCCACCCCTTATACAATGTTCTTGTCAGACTTCTCAATATATTAATGATATATGTTGCCTCTGTTAGTCACGTTAAAGGCTTCACCTGCTTATTTGATGTAATAATGCGAATTCCAATAATTGTGTCAATTGATAGATCAGAACTAACGTAATCACCGAGATCTGATAATGTTATTGTCATTTAATTAACGGTAAATTCTTTAATACGCTGTATAGATTTAGAATACGATGTATGTATGTTGTGTGTTATTCAACTTCCGAATGTGTCATCCATTTGCTAATTGAAAGACGTCATCATCATAACATTAAATTACGTTGCAACCATCTCGTCATTCACCTAATAAGGCCCTATTTGATTGACAACAAAACTACCATTAATAGTAAAAGACATTGAAAAGCCTCAGTATATATGATCTTTATTGATGACAAAATAAAATAATGGAGACCTTCTGTCTCGACCTTAAAAAAATGAAAGCAAAGAGAAAATGACGAAAAATAATGCAAAGAGAAAAGAATTGCCTCCTGAAAATTGGCCAACGAACAATGCGGCATCGATGAGAGGAAATAGGAATATAACAGGACTCAAGAAATTTCTGCACTTTTCACAAACCGTTTCCTGAACCGTCTGGGCTGCGGCCTGCCAGTGCCTTGCACACGCTCTTGAAGCGTTGTTTTTGAAACACCATATCTATCACTTGCGTTGCGCATACTCAAACTTCCATTTTTTATCTCTGCTAATGCGTGAACGAGATCATCATTGCAGTAGTGGTGATTTTTACGAGGAGCCATAATTTAAGGTCAACATTCGTCCCAATTCATAAACTATTAAATCAATACCTGAAAAGATATTAAGTATCATAAGCAATGAGGAGAAACTTGAAGAAAAAACGTTGTACGAACAAAGGAATTCATAAAAATGATTTTTTCAAAACTCCGTACATGTGGACGAAGTAATAACACAAGCCGTTAAAAGATTCGAAATTTAGTACACCT
This sequence comes from Morinoia aosen, assembly GCA_030386875.1. NCBI lineage: Eukaryota > Metazoa > Arthropoda > Malacostraca > Amphipoda > Talitridae > Morinoia > Morinoia aosen. The sequence continues at coordinate 16,896,075 of CM059574.1, forward strand.
CAGAAACAAACAAAGGGAGAAAAAAAACTCGGTAAAATGACAGCATTACATCTTTCAACACTCACATAGGTACGACATCGCCTAACGCAACAACTTCGTCAACGGAAAAAATTTTAGTCGGCGATGCAAAATGGTAGTCAGTTAAGGTGTGACGACTTCATAAACAACTGAAACGCAGGTCATTCACTTGGGCTGCCATTTTTGTTCAAACAGTGATATTTATTTGCGGTGTGTGGCAATTATACAATATTATAAACCAGCAGTTACCACGTGAACCACTTTTCGATGAACTTCAACTCCATATTAGCTTGTTAAAGTAAAATATACCTGGTGTGTACGGAATTTCGAAGTGGAGGAATTTTCGGAACTTACCCTATACAAGGTAATGATAGAGGTAGTGAAGTTCAAGTTGATGAATTAGTAGTCAATGGTTGCAGTGTGCAAGATAGGATGCAAATGGTGAAAGCAGTTGAAGAATACTGGGAGGACATTGGTGGAATGAATGAGCAGGTTACAGATGATGAACCAATAAATTTTCTGATAGATGAACATGAACTGCAAATGGAAGACGAAATCACTTGTGAAGAGATTGTAAGTTTTTTGAAGAAAGTGAAAAATGGAAAGGCATGTGGCCCTGATAAGATACCAAATGAGTTCTATAAATGTGGAGGAGAGAGTGTAGTCAGTATGTTGAAATGTTTATTTGATGAGATATGGAAGAGTGAAAGAGTACCGGATGACTGGAACAAGTGTAATGTAGTTCTGTTGCATAAGGGTGGACATAAGAGTATGAAAGAACTTAAAAATTACAGACCAATTGCACTGGGTGACACCGTATGTAAGATCTTTTGTGGTATTTTGAATGAGAGAATGAAAAATTTAGTTGAGGAATTAGGAGTCCTGGGAGAAGAACAGAATGGTTTTAGGCAAGATAGACGGGGGGAGGATAATCTGTTTGTAGTGAGTGAAATAATTGAGCGAATGAAGAAGGATAACAAGAAGGTATATTTAGCATTCCTGGATATTGAAAAGGCGTATGACAGAGTGGATCGGGTTAGGCTGTTTGAAATTTTGAGAAAAGTTGGTTTTAGCAGAAAAATAGTGAACATTGTACAGAGTCTGTATGAGAACACAAGTGCTATCTACAGGTTAGGAAATTTGGAAACAGGGCAAGTGAGGAGTGTTAGAGGAGTGAGACAGGGCTGTACTCTGTCCCCCCTGTTGTTTGGATTGTACACAGAAGAATTAGCAGTTCGACTGAGAGGGAGTGGTTTAGGACTGAAAGTTGGTAATGAGAGACTGAGCTGTTTGTTGTATGCTGATGATGTGGTTGTGGTTAGTGAATGTGGTCATGAACTACAAAGGATGCTTGACATTGTGAATGGATATAGTACAGATTTCAAGATGAACTTTGGTGCCGATAAAAGTAAGGTCATGGTTATAAATAGTGATGAGACTGATAGAGACAGACTGTGGAATATTGGAGAAATCAGAATAGGTAGAACAAAAGAATACAAATATCTAGGTTGTATGATGAGTGAAGATGGATGTACTAGAACTAAAGGTGAGAAAGTGGCTAAAGCAATGCAGTGGAGTGGACGGTTAGGTAGTGTGGCCAGATACAGAGCAAACAAGTACGAATGTGTGAGAGGAATGTGGAAGTATGTTGCTGTACCTAGTGTCATGTATGGTATGAGTGCTCTTGCTTGGAATGGAAGTGATCTTGAAAAGCTGGATGTGATACAAAATAAAGTAGGACGTGTAGCATTGGGTGCTCCGAAATGGACAGCTATAGAGGCCATTAGAGGTGACCTAGGGTGGAGCCTATTTTCAGAAAGAATGATGAAAGCTGTGCTGAATTATAAGGTGAGAATTGAAAGAATGCAGAACAGCAGGTGGGTAAGGCGAATCTTTGAATGGAATCTGAGTGTAAGCTATTGGGAGAAAGTATGTTGGGGGCATGCAAGGAAACTCGGTATGCAAAAGATTATTCATGTTAGAATTGGGAGACCTGTGGATGACTGGAGTTTAATAAATGTAGGAGGTGTAGGGCCTGAGTGGGACTGCAAGAGGTTGAAGAAAGAGATTGAGAGACAAACAAAAGAGTATGGATTGAATAAGTGGAAGCTTAGCATGATGCGGAAGCCTACACTTAACTGGTATATGAAAAAGAAAGCACCTAAGTTTGAGCTGTTCTATGATGGTAGTTTTGGAAGTCAACTCTTGTTTGCTGTGAGATGTAAGTCATTGAGTGTGAACAGACGTACATGGAGATGGAATGAGAATAATAACAGATTATGTCAGCAGTGTAATAGTGGAGTAGAGGAAACAATTGAGCATTTTGTGCTGGAATGTAGTAAGTATGAGCAAGAGAGAGAGAGTTTTATGAATGTGGTGTCTGAGCAGTATGGAGAGAATGAGTGGAATGCCAGATGTGCTGAAGATGATTGCGGTATGAGCTGTTTTGCTGGATTGGATCAGGAGTGTAATGCAAGTATCACTGAGGCTATGAAAGTGTTTCTTGTGCGTGCCTGGAGTAAGAGACAGTGACTGGAATGAGCCAGTCTGGTAGAATGGGCTGTAATGACCCAATATGCCTGGGGATGGTGTTTTGACACACTGGCTATCCCAGTGACGCCATCCAATGGCAGCTTGTGACAAGGATTGGTAGATCGTGAGTAGTTTAGTGGACAAGTCTGGTACCAGGCGCTGAACTCTTTGTGTGATAACTGTGGAGGGAATTGTAGGCCGTTACAAAGGCCCCGACACTGTCGGCCCTCAATTTCAAGTTCAAGTTCAAGTTCAAGTTCAAGCTTCGAAAGATATTTTAAAAACCATACCTATGCTTTTTCATACCGTTTTTAAACTTTGTGTAGACTCCAAGTAGACACATTTTATGTAGTTTTACTTAAATGGGATATTTTTGCTTTAAAAATAGTAAATTAATAGCCTGAAGTAATTTTGCGTTTGTGCATCAGTGTTGACAGTTCTCGTGCGTTTTCACGAATTCTCTCGCGAATTTCACCATCAAAATTGCAGCAAATTACTGTTTCAATATGAGTTGAAACTAGCAAGCTTTCATGCAATTTTTCTTGCTTTAATAAGTTTTGATCATTTAAATGAGCTTTCTCGAGTCCTCAAAAAGTTGACATCAATGTAAAACTAATGGAGCTTAACCGAACTTTGAGGAAGCCGTCTGGGTAATAAAAAGTCCGTTATTTATGGATGGATTTCTATGAAATTTTCACAGTAGGTGTGAAATGATGCATAGATCATTTGTTATTTCGACGAAATTTTTGTAGCTGCCCTTTTTTTTTTTGAAAAATATAAAATAGTGGGTTTTGTAAAATCTGTCTCCTACAATTTTGAAGTTACAGAACCAGTACTTCGTTTTTAGATTGCTTATATGTCTATATAACCATAGGCAATAGGGAATTTTGATAACTTCTTTTTGTGGATTTTGGGAATTAACTCTTTACTGCCCAACTGGACTATTTCGTCCTTTTTCAAAAATAACAATAATATATCATATTTCTTATTCAATTTGTTCACTAATGTGTCCTTTGAGCTGCACTGCCGAGTGGCAGTTCCTTCCCCATCTTGATAACAGTGACTACCTAATGCCAGTGTCGGTTTAGTGATAGTGGTTGTCATAACGGTAGGTAATATGAGTATAAAAATGTGGGCGTTAAAGGGTTAAAAAAATTACCTTTTTTTTCATTTTTTTTCATGTGGTGTAATTTTCAAACAAATAAATGTATCAAAAAATGCTATTGCTTATGGGTACACCTTGCTTAGCCCTATCGAATGGTATATGAACCATTCTTGTAGCTCTAAAATTGTGGAAAGAGATACATTTGAGAAACCAATAATCAGTTTCCAGAAAAACGTGTTTTTCACAAAAGAAAATTGTTTTTATTTTTTGAACTACAGGGTTTTCTACAATGAACTCTTAAACTCTTGAACTCTTGAACTCAAGCCCTTTCGATTGATATAATTTACATTGCTGTAGCTCTGTAACTCTGGGAAAAAATATACTACAAAAGAGAATAGGTGTAATTCTTGAATTACAATTTTTTTAATTTTTCATTTTTTTTGACCAAAATACGTTTTTCCGTCAAGTCAACTCCTTTGTTTTATAGCTCTTTTCAAGCCCTTTGGATTGGTGTGCTTGCCATTGCTGTAGCTATGATACTGCAGCTGTCATCGAGCTGTGAATGAAAGCTGCGGTATCATAGATACGGCAGAACAGCTAAATTCTGAAATTGTCAAAAATTATAAGAAAATATTTACTCGGCATTAGAATGTTTCGTTTCAATAATGGAAGCACTTTGAGTAGCCCATTAACGAACTATAATGCCATTCCCGCAGAGAAACGAGCTCAATTGACCCCCGATAATGAGGGGGGAGGGTTCAAGGTTACTCCACCCCCATCGCTTTTCCCCCTCTGGTGGGCGCACTATTCGGAGTAGACGTAAACAGAAAGTATCAATGGAAGCGCAAGAAAATCCTCTAGAAGATGCATCTAAAAACAGAAAATCAACACATATCCTGATTTCTACCCAGACGACCTCCTTAACATAACACAAACTTGAACTTGTGTCTGATGTGGTAAAACACTACCTATGTTGAACACCTGATACTGGTCTTGTAACAAATATATTAGGTATTTATCTGAAAAATTAGAAATAATTTTTTATTTTGGCCTTATAATGACCAAAAAGTGTATATACTGGATGGTTTAGAACAAGAGTCAAGAAATACAAAATTGCGTACAAGTAGAAAATGACCAAACATAAAAACTTTTTCTTCTATAAAATAGTCGGTCAATATGCAGTTTAAGCCTTTCACGGAAATTAAAAATTCCATTCCATAGAATCACTAAAGGAACACATTTAAAAGTGATTTGCATGAATGACATTCTGCTTGCTGATGCGTTATTTTTGAGTTATTCAATTTTTTAATTTTCACGTTCCATAGCAGTTGCGTTGCGCTTTCGAGATGTTAGAGTAAGTTTGGTAAATCGTAAGGATATGACAGTGATCGAATTCCCACTTATTGGTGCCTAAACATAATTAATTAAATCACAATAAACAAGTTTTTTTCTATGCGTTTTCCGTCTGAAATGATATTACGAGTTATAGCGGTAGGTTTAGTTTCGTCTTTGATGACGAATGCGCTCGAATAAACAGCTACTCATCTATTTTTTAATTTTTGTTGCTTGAATCATGGTAATAACATAAAAATAAACAACTTTTCTTCCATAGGCCCACACTTTTTTGTCAAATTAGTATTTAACAAGGTATAGCGGTAGGTTTAGTTTTGTCTATGATGACAAGCGTGTTGAAAGCAAGACTCTGCCATATCGAGCGATTTATGAATTTCTTTCCGCTTCAAACACTGGAGTTGCAGTAAGTCATTTACTGCTATAACTAATGAAATACTCATTTCAGACGGAAAGTGCATAGAAGAAAACTTGTCTATGTTTAGGCATTGAAATTTACAAAATCAATTACTGTCATATCCATCAGATTTACCGTAAGTGGGGGTACTGTATACTTTATTATTAGCCAACACTGCAAAGCCTAAACCCACTTCTATGATGTTTAAGTTAACAAAGGCCTTTGGCGCGCCAAAGGAAGCAAGCGTGCCAAGCAGAATTTAATTAATAACGCAAGTTAACCCCCTATTACAAACGTAAACAGGCTGGGTCATGAGGGGGAGCCATACTTCTTCTAGTGAAAATTATAAATAAAAGTTTCTAGTGACGTCTGTTTACATCATCTCCAATGGCGGCCTCCCGGTACCCAAGATGGAGGCTGCCATCTTGGAGCTGATGTAAACGGACGTCACTAGAAACCTTTATTTATAATTTTCACTAAAAAACTGTGCCTCTCCCTCATGACCCAACCTGTTTCCGTTTGTAATAGGCGGGTAGCTTCCATTAATAATTAAATTCTGCTTGGCGCACAGCACGCAAAAGCCAACTTGAAAGTTGAATAATTCAAAAATAACGCATCAGCGAGCAGAATGTCGTTCATGTAAAATGTTCTTAAATGGGTTCCTTTAGTTATTCTTTGAAATAAAATTTTTATTTTCTGTTATCACATTACACTTAACATTGACCCCCTTCAGTGGGATACAACTGTTGTATCTATGAGAATTAGCGCTCCCAGGGGGACTATGTGAGGGCCCGAGCTAAAGGTTAGGCAGGCTTTCTTTTTGTTGAAATAACATAGGTTTTTGTTTTGTTACGGACCATCATTTTTCGGTTCACTGCTGTCCTGTATTTCAGCACCTTCTACTTTCTTCTACAACTTTATCTTGTTTCATGATCTTCTTTCTTAGCTTTCTGTGTCTGTGCCCTTTCTGCATAGATTCCGCGTTTCCTTAAGGAGATCGTCCCAGGCCCCTCTCGGTCCGGTGAGCTTTTTTTGTTTTATTGTTTGAAAAGGACCCTTAGGTGGTGGACTATTCGATCCTAAAATTTTATGGCGCCACTGTCAATAGATCCCTTCCCCCCCACCCCCTCAGGGGGATACAACTATTGTATCTATGGGAATTGGTGCTCCCAGGGGGACTATGTGTGGGCCTGAGCTAAAGGTTAGGTAGGCTTCCTTTTTGTTGTAATAAAATAGGTTTTTGTTTTGTTACAGACCATCTTTTTTTGGTTCACTGCTGTCCTGTTGTTCAGCACCTACTACTTTCTTCTTCAACTTTTTTCTTGTTTCATGAACTTCTTTCCTAGCTTACTGTTTCTATGCACCTTGTGCATAGATTCCACGTTCCCTCAACTCCATACTAAATGGTGCCTTCCTCTTTCCTCTCTTGGAACATCTTTGTCATGGTTAAGGGAGGCTAAAACTTTCTTATATAATAATAATCCCTTCCCCCCAGGGGGGGGGAAAGGGGACAATAATTTTGAATTTTTGACCCCATTTCAACCCCGTATAAAAAGAAAATAAAACAAGAAATGGATAATTTGAAAATTTACTTGTGTTAGAAATGTTTTAAGGATTCTAAAACTGTCTTTATTTTTGTTCAGCATAAAAACTCAATGAGGAGATATGGTTTGAAATATCCATAAAAATGAACTAAAAAACCAATATGTCCAATTTTTATCAAAAACCAAGGCCAGAATCAAACAAATGAATAGACAAAATTGTGTTTCTCTTCAAAAGTTACATATTCAAGTCAAATTTCATATGAATCAGACTGAAAATAAAAAGTTTCATAATTAAAAAAAATTTTTTTTTTGGTTGGAAATCACAATTTACAGTGTGAATATGAAGTTAATGCGTGTAAATTATCGAAATGAAAATGAAAACAGCATTCAATTACATAAATTGTCCATTATATTACACTTCAACAAAAACAATATGAGGGCCTGAGCTGAGAGTTAGGTAGGCCTTCTTTTTGTTGAAATAAAATATTTTTGTTATGTTAAAGACCACCTTTTTTGGTTTACTGCTGTCCTGTTCTTCAACACCTACTACTCTCTTCTTCAACTTTGGTCTTGTTTCATGATTTTTTTTCCCAACTTACTGTTTCTATGCCTTTCTGCATAGATTCCGCGTTTCCTTAACTCCATACTAAATGGTGCCTTCCTCCTTCCTCTCTTCGGATCGCATTTGTTGCTGGGTAGGGAGGCTAAAACTAACGACTAATCTAATCTAATCTAACTTCAACAAAAAATTTTGTTTTTGGCTTAAACCCAAAACCTCTAACTTTCAACATTTAAAACGTATCTCCTCATTGAGTTTTGATGCTAAAACAAAACCAAAGACAGTTTTACAATTCCTGAAACATTTCTTACATAATCAAATAGGCTTTTTTCAAATTTGAGAAAAAAAAGTTAAACAACTCTAAACCCAAAAATAATTTTTTGTGATATAATCATAGAATATCACCTACCACCAAAAATTCTTTTCAAAATGTTAAAATTTTACCATTTGATTTTGTTAGAAATGTTTCAAGGATTCTAAAACTGTCTTTGGTTTTGTTCTAGCATCATAACTCAATGAGGAGAGACGTCTTGAAATATACGTAAAATGTACCTAAAAACTAATTTTTCGTAAAAAAACTAAAGCCTAAATCAAAAAAGTAACAGGGGTATAAAAGGTTTACTTCCAAAAAATACATCTACTGGTCAATTTTCAAACAAATTGGACAAAAAAAGTTGAAAAATTGGGGCGATCTCCTCAACTCCGTACTAAATGGTGCCTTCTTCCTTCCCCTCTTTGAATAGCCTTTGTTGAGGATAGTGAGGCTTGAACTAACTAATAATCTAATCACTAAAGGTAAATTTTATTATTGTAAACTCTTGAAGAATAGCGGTATTTGTAACGTAAGTTCAAAATAAATATTGTGAATAATTGCATAACTAAATTTTATCCTTAAAAATATTACACGCTAATATCTCAAAAACCTGAATTTTTTCAGTAAATTTCATATATGAAAAAGTAGTTATTTGGTCATTTTCTACTTGGTGTTTTTATTTTTATCTTTTGTTCTGAAACATCTTTTATATCTGAAGCTTATGATATGCAAGAAGATAGCTTGTAATTTTCTTGCATATGTGCTTTGCATTATTTACTTTGGCCAGTATAATATTGTCTTTGTAGAATATTTTTTGGATTTCAATTTATATATAAATTTTTTTTTGTGCAGTAACATTTAAAAAAATTGTGAGAATTAATGAGCAAATGACAATAATAAAATCTGATATTTATTGTAAACATCAGATTTTATTATTGTCATTTGCTCATTAATTCATACAATTTTTTTTTAACATTACCTAAGCAGTTTCACCAATAAGCAGGAATTACTTAGCCAAAACATTGCATTACTCATGGTGAACATTCAAGTGCTAAAATAATGGCAAAAATGTGCCCAGGTAACTAGTTGGTCAATTCATGAGAAATGTTTAGAAGAAATTCTTTCATTCTGAAATAAATGATGCTTTGAGACTAAATGCAAATGACATAATCCTCTGTTGCTCAGAATTCTTATTTTTTATCTTATTAGCCTTGCAGCAGATCCTTGATAATTTGTGTACAAAATTTTCTTTGCTCTGAATGATTGGATTACAACATTTCTAAATAAGCCTTATTAGGTTTTTGATATTTCGAACTGAAACAAAGATTAATTATGTGCATTTTTAAATTTAAAATGTTTGTATTCAGAAATAACAATTCTCTAATTGATTCTTAGTTAATAATTTTTTAATTTGCCCTATATCAGTGTTATTTGTACATAACCTGAGTTGGTTTTCCTCAAGATTGTTAAGATTTGTATTTAGGTTAGTTAAAACATGTTGGTTGTTTTAAATATGTGAGTGTGAGTACTTTGTATTTTCTATTTTATGATCCACAGAGGGATTAAGTTAGAATATATGACTTGATTTGATGTAAATTTAATCAATATATTGTGTATATAAATTCTATAAATTAAACTTCAAAGCGTTGACTAATGACAAACTGGTGCCCGCTCATCATCAGAAGCATATTTCGGTACTTGTGGGTTATCTGTCACCACTGTTAACTTATGGTTTCCTTTTGACGTTAAGGTTAGGTTAGCTTAATTAAATAATTTTTAATTTTTGTTTTATGTCAGGCCAAAATGAATCTCTGGGACCTTCCAAGAACTGAGGAGAAAGCTGTCCGCCTGCTCCAAGCCAAAGGAATTGTACTGACTGAGAAGTACTGCCAGAATGCCTGCCCAATGAAGCTATACTTTGGTTCCCAGATCTTTTGGATGTGTGACAGAAAAAACTGTGATTGTTGCTGTTTTGTGGCAGATAATAACATTTCAGAAGCAAAAGCTGTATTTTTTTACCCCTTAGTAAACCCAAAAAAGTGGTGACATATCCCACAAGTTCCCATATTTTAACATTAGTACCACTGTTTTAGATTTTATAATTTTTGTAAATAATGTAGGATCTTCTTCTTCAATCTGGTTTTTGAACTATTTTATTGAACTCAAACATAGTAGACACTTTGCATTCAAAATAGTTAGCAATTTTGTGTGAAGTTTATAAACCTCTAAATTTTCTTAACAGATTGACAGTTTTCCTAAATATATTGGAAACTGTAGCTAAAAAGCATTTTAAGTTTTTAATAGCAACAGTTATGGCACGGCAAAGGAAGCCACAAGTTAGAGCTTCTAACAGGGATCTTTCATCAGGTGAGCTTGAAGATGGAATCAATCAATTAAATTTTAAAACTTTTCATAGCTTATGTAAATGACTTTTACGTATGTGAGCATTTTTTTGTTTTATTAACATTGAACATTATACATGTAATTCTGAACATTGTATATTGGCTTCCTACTTACAAATATTCATAGAGAAATGCAAGTTGAATGGTGATATACATGTGAATGAAAGGTAAATAACATTTATTGTTGTTATTTTCATTACCTATTCTTGTTATTCAAAGCTTTAATTTCTTCTATTCTTTATTTGTCATTTCTTTCACATCATAATAAACGTTAATTAAGTTATAAATACAAGTGTTTAGTTGCTGGAAATTTTTTTTGAATGTACTGTACAGGAAGTCCTTGCCAGTCGTGAATTTTGTTGTTTTGTGGTTACAACGCTGCTCCATATAAAAATATGATCAATGATATTACACGTTGTTCCGTTTTACACAGTTTAGCGTTGTAAGCGACGTAAACAAACAGGAGCCAGTTTCTTCATTTTAATACTTTTTTATATCATTAACAGTTACAGTACAGTCAGTATAAAGCATTGTACGTACAGTACAGGTGTTTTTACGTTCCAACTAACGATGAAATTGGGTTCCGACGCATCCAGCAAACGTATCAATGTCGTAACTCGAGGACCTCCTGTACTGTGTTTGGCTGGTTAGAAACTGGTGGAAAGCTTTGTGATGGCAAGTTTTTTTCCTATGATGTTTGTTTTTGGAATTTAAACTACATGTGTTACACCTTGCTGAGGTGTAAGTTATGCTATTATAGATATGTATAGATGTTACATAAAGATAAACTAGAGCTAGTTTTGTGAAAACAAATACTAGGAAGATAGAATACGTCCTTAAAAATTCAAGTAGTTAGCTATCACACTGCTATTTGATATTCAATAATCAGGTTTGCTGTGAATTATTTAATATTTTCATTGTGCAATGATATGTGTAATATCTATAGGCTGACAATATTCATTAATATGAAGGGTTTCAAATAATTTTTTCCATTTCTTTTTTTTTGTGACTATATGTGTAATATTTTGTACAGGAGGAAGCCTGAACAAGTACCGGCAGAAAACCCAGCAGTATTATCCTCTGGACGACAGTGATGATGATGCCTTGGGGACAAAGAAGCAGAGTTTGCTTAGTACAGCACTGTGCATGACCTTGGCTGGCTCAGTCATACTTGGAGTGACTTACTTCCTCTATCTGGGCTACCTTGAGACCAGGGTCAATACTCCTTTGTCTGTTCCTAAGGTTAGTCTTGCCATTTTCATTGCCATGTTGTTTTAGTTCTATGCTTTGGAGCCTTCTACTTCTGGGTGGTTTGCAGTTGGTCTCCTATAGTGATGCCAACTGAAACTTCTCAGGAGAGTTTGTATAAGGTACTTTATGTACATAGTAGGATATTGTGTGTATCTCAAACGTAAAATTGATTTTGTTGCAAATGAAAAATGTTAGGCACAGTCCTTTAGAAATTCTAACCTCATCCATCCATATAGTAGTGTTGCGATACAGAGAAAGGGGTGGGTTTAGGACCCCCCTCCCATACGCTGAGGGAATTCCAACCCCCGTACACATTTTATAATATTATCCTTCATGCTTGCGTACACCTGCATACCAGACATGGAGAATAAAAGAATTTGAAAGATTAAAACACGTATATTTTTGAGATGAACACGTGGATATGTGCACTAGGCATTCAGACAGAATTGACATGAGAGAGCACAACTGCGTCAATGAAAGGCACGTACATATTTCTACCGCCATAAAACTTTAAACACGACATGGTATAAAATGTGATGCTTACCGAGGATTCAAGTTACCAATACTCCATCGCTGACAACAATTTACGCATCCACAAAATTGCAGGTTCCACAAGCAACACAAAGCATCATATTTGCGAGAAAAGCATATCACGATTTAACCTGAACTTGCAACATGGTGTCGAATTATATGAAGCGCCGCACCATTCACAACGTGAATTCGATCCTCGACTAAATAAACACAGCAAACCGATTGCCTATAATTTATATGATTTTGCGCAACACTTTGAAAAGCACTTTTCTGGGCTCTCACATCCATAAAACACTCACCCCTTTGATAATAAGTGATTCACTGATAGACATTCACTGCCGATGTGCTGTCGCTCACTGCTGATTTTCGTCGTCATTGCTGAGACTATCTCTGTTCTGGACTGCTCTCTCGCTGCCGCGGTGCCTTCCCCGCTCCACCTTGACGCTGAAGTTCTGGTGCCGGGAATTACTTAAGAGTTTCGTTGTGCGCCAATTCACTGCAATTTTGTGCGTTGATCTTCTCCTTGTTGGTGAACGAACTTGACTGTTGATACTCGCAACGTTAACAATTGCGTGGCTCCAAATCTTGACGCTGAAGTTGCCTGTGAGTTCGTCCCCGATGCAGAGATGTTTGAATGCTTCGTCGTTGACAACATTTACACTTGCCGATAACCGCTGCCTCGCTGCTGTGCTACGAATGCCTCCTGACGCACGTCAGTACTTTGAAGCTTGCTGATACACTGGACGCCTCCTCTCGAAACTTCGATGGTTAACTTTCACCTTAGATGTTGGATTTTGGCTGCTCATGTCGAAAATGTGCCGGCGGCGCTCTTTCACTTGCAGTCAACATCGGACTTGGTATAATGCCGGGTAATACCGGCGTCTGCCGGTATTCCGGCTGCAAAACCCCTCCTTGCTTATGCGTCTCTCTCGTAGCGTCACCGAGTCGAAAATCCTCTCGAGGCTTCATCCCAACCCCTTATAAGCATTTCGCTTCCTTGTTTCGAGATTATTCTCGACGCTTCCATTCTACAGAGGCCGTATCTGCATCCTGATTGGCGGGATTCTTGTTTGTTCTGACGTCTGGGCCTCCCATTGGTGTGTGCTCAGACACACCTTCTCGCGCGATCGCTAGGCAAGCGTTCATTGGTGTAGCACAATAGGTTCTCTGCTACGTCTCCCCTTTTCCCCCTCGAAGCAGCCCCGCTTGTCGGCCTAACCGTCAAATTCCAATCCTTGCTGTAACATCTCTCACTACATAAAGCACAGCATCTTTGAACCATAAAGTGAAGTATTTTCCCAAAGAACATTTTGCAAGCCTGTTTCCCCAAAAAATATTTTACGAGAGTATTTCTCAAAATTTCCCAAAAAAAAATATTTTACGAGAGTATTTCCCAAAAATTCCCAAAAATGTTTTATGAGAGTAATATTTCTGGACAGTAGGTTCTCATACAACTCTGTGTACTGTCAATCCCTTTGGAGCTATCATTGTGGTGGAAAAGATGAGATAATCTTTGTAAGCAAAAGTGCTACTTTGTCCCTTGGTGAGAAGATTACTGTCTATAACACTGAAATGGCCAATCAGTTGAAATAACTGTTGTTTGATTTGGAAAAATGTTCAATTCCCATGCTATATGCTTTTAACATGAGATCATTTGTGCCTGGTGACTTGCCTGATATACAACAGCAAATGATGAGCTCAGAAGTTTTTGCACCTAGTGCAATAATTGAAGAAATTTTTCATATGTCTGCTTTGAGTGCAGCAGTCTTTTTTTTACCCATGCACCTGCTAGCTGATTTTACTGCTCAGCCTTTTAGTGTTGAAGGATGAATAGTTCATGTGATGTGAGATGTGCATTGTAAAATATGTAGTTCTAGCGTTAGCCTGTTGTGTTCTTGTAGTTGTGTTTTTGAAGCATCCTTTGGTTGTTGCAGGTTGTGACCAGGACTGGAGTAGATGTGCCAGACAGATACTGGGGCACCTACCGCCCTGGGGTCTACTTTGGCACTCGTGTGCGACATCCAACTTCTCCCATCACGGGCCTCATGTGGTTCCTGCCAGGACACTTCCAGCACCAAATGTTGGCTGTCCGGTAACTGCCAGGATGCTCCCAATTTTGAGTACAGATTGTGCATGGTATTTTGAACTTGCGTAGAGACAAGAATTCTGAAAATGTTATTAGTCGGAGATTTACTGTTTTGTTGTAAAAGCATTATATCTGTTTCACTATAGGGTGAGGCCTACCAAGGTACTGTTTAAGATGTACAATTTGTTTATTGCTAAGTTAAATGTATGCAAATTAGTAATATCCATTTGTCTCCTAACCTAACTTCACGCTATAGTACTAGCGAGAGGTAGACTTCACACTGTAGTGTGGCAAACCTCACGCTATAGTACTAGCTAGAGGTAGACTTCATGCTATAGTGAGGCAAACCTCACGCTATAGCAGCACCATCAAATCTTCCATGAAGTCTGCGTATTGAGTCCCTCAATTTCAGATATCCTCATTATCCAACGAGGTGCTTGACTGTGGTTTCCTTTTGGTACCTTGAGCAGCTAAGCCATCCGCTAGTAAAAATAAGTTGATGTTCTGGATACATTTTGCCTCGTCTCGTGGTTGTTATGTATATATGTGTGGTTTATATAAAGTCCATGTAAATTATCTATCTACTATGTTTGTAGACCAATGAAGTATTCCATCCCTTCAATGTGGCCCTTATTATTGTTTCAGCACAGCTTTAGTTTAGTTCACTTAGTAGTAATAGTAATTATATAAGCTATAACAGTAATCAAAATCTAAATATTATAATAGTAATTATATTATGATTTAGTAGTAGTTTGCTTAGTGATTAACTTCCAATGTCTTGCAAAGGCACTGGTGTGACCAGGCTGATGATCTGCCGTCGTACGGCTGGCAGCGACATGACGGCAGGCACTTTGGCTCACAGCTCATCAAAGACAAGAAGGTGATCATCACTACGGACTTCGTGAAGCGACCAGGGGGCAAGCATGGGGGAGACTGGACCGCCAGGATCACTGCACAGCCAAAGGTGCGGTAGTTTTGAGGGTTCTATGGAGATGCTAGGGAGGCACATCACAGTCTTCCTTAGTTGAGATTATCAATAACTGCTGACAGTCTGCCAAGTATGGTATAAAATTTAAACAGCACTACATCAACAAAATGCAGTTCCTCAAAATACTTCATCAGTTTAATGTCACTACTAATTAGTGATGAAATTCGATTATCGCCTTCACAATGTAGATTTTGAATGAGTGAATAAACTTCATGATATCTCTCTAAAAGTAGAATTTGATTGCAGCTGAAAGGGTAGGACAGTTTTCATGGAGCTCTTCAAGATTATTGTGTAATAAAGTTGCAGCATTGTGAAAGCATGTATTCCTCTCAATAGGGCAACGTCAGCAATTATTGAGATTGAATTGGCCTCTAACTGCTGAGTAGGGCAACACCAGCACTCACCCAACTGCTGAGTAGGGCAACACCAGCACTCACCCAACTGCACAGTAGGACAACACCAGCACTCCCCCCACCTGCACAGTAGGGCAACACCAGCACTCACCCACCTGCACAGTAGGGCAACACCAGCACTCCCTCACCTGCACAGTAGGGCAACACCAGCACTCCCCCACCTGCACAGTAGGGCAACACCAGCACTCCCCCACCTGCACAGTAGGGCAACACCAGCACTCCCCCACCTGCACAGTAGGGCAACACCAGCACTCCCCCAACTGCACAGTAGGGCAACACCAGCACTCCCCCACCTGCACAGTAGGGCAACACCAGCACTCCCCCACCTGCACAGTAGGGCAACACCAGCACCCCCCACCTGCGGAGTAGGGCAACACCAGCACCCCCACCTGCGGAGTAGGGCAACACCAGCACCCCCACCTGCGGAGTAGGGCAACACCAGCACCCCCACCTGCGGAGTAGGGCAACACCAGCACCCCCACCTGCGGAGTAGGGCAACACCAGCACCCCCACCTGCGGAGTAGGGCAACACCAGCACCCCCACCTGCGGAGTAGGGCAACACCAGCACCCCCACCTGCGGAGTAGGGCAACACCAGCACCCCCACCTGCGGAGTAGGGCAACACCAGCACCCCCACCTGCGGAGTAGGGCAACACCAGCACTCCCCCGCCTGCGGAGTAGGGCAACTCCAGCACTCCCCACGTTTGCAGAGTAGGGCAACACCAGCACTCCCCCACCTGCACAGTAGGGCAACACAAGCACTCCCCCACCTGCACAGTAGGGCAACACCAGCACTCCCCCCACCTGCACAGTAGGGCAACACCAGCACTCACCCACCTGCACAGTAGGGCAACACCAGCACTCCCCCCACCTGCACAGTAGGGCAACACCAGCACTCCCCCACCTGCACAGTAGGGCAACACCAGCACTCCCCCACCTGCACAGTAGGGCAACACCAGCACTCCCCCACCTGCACAGTAGGGCAACACCAGCACTCCCCCACCTGCACAGTAGGGCAACACCAGCACTCCCTCAACTGCACAGTAGGGCAACACCAGCACTCCCCCACCTGCACAGTAGGGCAACACCAGCACCCCCCACCTGCGGAGTAGGGCAACACCAGCACCCCCACCTGCGGAGTAGGGCAACACCAGCACCCCCACCTGCGGAGTAGGGCAACACCAGCACTCCCCCGCCTGCGGAGTAGGGCAACTCCAGCACTCCCCACGTTTGCAGAGTAGGGCAACACCAGCACTCCCTTCACCTGCTGAGTAGGGCAACACCAGCACTCCCCCACCTGCACAGTAGGGCAACACCAGCACTCCCCCAACTGCACAGTAGGGCAACACCAGCACTCCCCCAACTGCACAGTAGGGCAACACCAGCACTCCCCCCCCTGCACAGTAGGGCAACACCAGCACTCCCCCAACTGCACAGTATGGCAACACCAGCACTCCCCCCCCTGCACAGTAGGGCAACACCAGCACCCCCCACCTGCGGAGTAGGGCAACACCAGCACCCCCCACCTGCGGAGTAGGGCAACACCAGAACTCCCCCGCCTGCGGAGTAGGGCAACTCCAGCACTCCCCCCGTTTGCAGAGTAGGGCAACACCAGCACTCCCCCCCCATCTGCGGAGTAGGGCAACACCAGCACTCCCCCACCTGCACAGTAGGGCAACACCAGCACTCCCCCACCTGCACAGTAGGGCAACACCAGCACTCCCCCACCTGCACAGTAGGGCAACACCAGCACTTCCCCACCTGCACAGTAGGGCAACACCAGCACTCCCCCAACTGCTGAGTAGGGCAACACCAGCACTCCCATACCTGCACAGTAGGGCAACACCAGCACTCCCCCCACCTGCTGAGTAGGGCAACACCAGCACTCCCCTCGCCTGCTGAGTAGGGCAACACCAGCACTCCCCCAACTGCACAGTAGGGCAACACCAGCACTCCCCCACCTGCACAGTAGGGCAACACCAGCACTCCCTCAACTGCACAGTAAGGCAACACCAGCACTCCCCCACCTGCACAGTAGGGCAACACCAGCACTCCCCCACCTGCGGAGTAGGGCAACACCAGCACCCCCCACCTGCGGAGTAGGGCAACACCAGAACTCCCCCACCTGCACAGTAGGGCAACACCAGCACTCCCTCAACTGCACAGTAGGGCAACACCAGCACTCCCCCACCTGCGGAGTAGGGCAACACCAGCACCCCCACCTGCGGAGTAGGGCAACACCAGCACCCCCACCTGCGGAGTAGGGCAACACCAGCACCCCCACCTGCGGAGTAGGGCAACACCAGCACCCCCACCTGCGGAGTAGGGCAACACCAGCACCCCCACCTGCGGAGTAGGGCAACACCAGCACTCCCCCGCCTGCGGAGTAGGGCAACTCCAGCACTCCCCACGTTTGCAGAGTAGGGCAACACCAGCACTCCCCCACCTGCACAGTAGGGCAACACCAGCACTCCCCCACCTGCACAGTAGGGCAACACCAGCACTCCCCCCACCTGCACAGTAGGGCAATACCAGCACTCCACCCACCTGCACAGTAGGGCAACACCAGCACTCCCCCACCTGCACAGTAGGGCAACACCAGCACTCCCCCACCTGCACAGTAGGGCAACACCAGCACTCCCCCACCTGCACAGTAGGGCAACACCAGCACTCCCCCACCTGCACAGTAGGGCAACACCAGCACTCCCTCAACTGCACAGTAGGGCAACACCAGCACTCCCCCCACCTGCACAGTAGGGCAACACCAGCACTCCCCCACCTGCACAGTAGGGCAACACCAGCACTCCCCCACCTGCACAGTAGGGCAACACCAGCACTCCCCCACCTGCACAGTAGGGCAACACCAGCACTCCCCCACCTGCACAGTAGGGCAACACCAGCACTCCCCCACCTGCACAGTAGGGCAACACCAGCACTCCCCCACCTGCACAGTAGGGCAACACCAGCACTCCCCCACCTGCACAGTAGGGCAACACCAGCACTCCCCCACCTGCACAGTAGGGCAACACCAGCACCCCCCACCTGCGGAGTAGGGCAACACCAGCACCCCCACCTGCGGAGTAGGGCAACACCAGCACCCCCACCTGCGGAGTAGGGCAACACCAGCACTCCCCCGCCTGCGGAGTAGGGCAACTCCAGCACTCCCCACGTTTGCAGAGTAGGGCAACACCAGCACTCCCTTCACCTGCTGAGTAGGGCAACACCAGCACTCCCCCACCTGCACAGTAGGGCAACACCAGCACTCCCCCAACTGCACAGTAGGGCAACACCAGCACTCCCCCAACTGCACAGTAGGGCAACACCAGCACTCCCCCCCTGCACAGTAGGGCAACACCAGCACTCCCCCAACTGCACAGTATGGCAACACCAGCACTCCCCCCCCTGCACAGTAGGGCAACACCAGCACCCCCCACCTGCGGAGTAGGGCAACACCAGCACCCCCCACCTGCGGAGTAGGGCAACACCAGAACTCCCCCGCCTGCGGAGTAGGGCAACTCCAGCACTCCCCCCGTTTGCAGAGTAGGGCAACACCAGCACTCCCCCCCCATCTGCGGAGTAGGGCAACACCAGCACTCCCCCACCTGCACAGTAGGGCAACACCAGCACTCCCCCACCTGCACAGTAGGGCAACACCAGCACTTCCCCACCTGCACAGTAGGGCAACACCAGCACTCCCCCAACTGCTGAGTAGGGCAACACCAGCACTCCCATACCTGCACAGTAGAGCAACACCAGCACTCCCCCCACCTGCTGAGTAGGGCAACACCAGCACTCCCCTCGCCTGCTGAGTAGGGCAACACCAGCACTCCCCCAACTGCACAGTAGGGCAACACCAGCACTCCCCCACCTGCACAGTAGGGCAACACCAGCACTCCCTCAACTGCACAGTAAGGCAACACCAGCACTCCCCCACCTGCACAGTAGGGCAACACCAGCACCCCCCACCTGCGGAGTAGGGCAACACCAGCACCCCCCACCTGCGGAGTAGGGCAACACCAGAACTCCCCCACCTGCACAGTAGGGCAACACCAGCACTCCCTCAACTGCACAGTAGGGCAACACCAGCACTCCCCCACCTGCGGAGTAGGGCAACACCAGCACCCCCACCTGCGGAGTAGGGCAACACCAGCACCCCCACCTGCGGAGTAGGGCAACACCAGCACCTCCACCTGCGGAGTAGGGCAACACCAGCACCCCCACCTGCGGAGTAGGGCAACACCAGCACCCCCACCTGCGGAGTAGGGCAACACCAGCACTCCCCCGCCTGCGGAGTAGGGCAACTCCAGCACTCCCCACGTTTGCAGAGTAGGGCAACACCAGCACTCCCCCACCTGCACAGTAGGGCAACACCAGCACTCCCCCACCTGCACAGTAGGGCAACACCAGCACTCCCCCCACCTGCACAGTAGGGCAACACCAGCACTCCACCCACCTGCACAGTAGGGCAACACCAGCACTCCCCCACCTGCACAGTAGGGCAACACCAGCACTCCCCCACCTGCACAGTAGGGCAACACCAGCACTCCCCCACCTGCACAGTAGGGCAACACCAGCACTCCCCCACCTGCACAGTAGGGCAACACCAGCACTCCCTCAACTGCACAGTAGGGCAACACCAGCACTCCCCCCACCTGCACAGTAGGGCAACACCAGCACTCCCCCACCTGCACAGTAGGGCAACACCAGCACTCCCCCACCTGCACAGTAGGGCAACACCAGCACTCCCCCCACCTGCACAGTAGGGCAACACCAGCACTCCCCCCACCTGCACAGTAGGGCAACACCAGCACTCCACCCACCTGCACAGTAGGGCAACACCAGCACTCCCCCACCTGCACAGTAGGGCAACACCAGCACTCCCCCACCTGCACAGTAGGGCAACACCAGCACTCCCCCACCTGCACAGTAGGGCAACACCAGCACCCCCCACCTGCGGAGTAGGGCAACACCAGCACCCCCACCTGCGGAGTAGGGCAACACCAGCAACTCCACCTGCGGAGTAGGGCAACACCAGCACTCCCCCGCCTGCGGAGTAGGGCAACTCCAGCACTCCCCACGTTTGCAGAGTAGGGCAACACCAGCACTCCCTTCACCTGCTGAGTAGGGCAACACCAGCACTCCCCCACCTGCACAGTAGGGCAACACCAGCACTCCCCCAACTGCACACAGTAGGGCAACACCAGCACTCCCCCCCCTGCACACAGTAGGGCAACACCAGCACTCCCCCACCTGCACAGTAGGGCAACTCCAGCACCCCCCACCTGCGGAGTAGGGCAACACCAGCACCCCCCACCTGCGGAGTAGGGCAACACCAGAACTCCCCCGCCTGCGGAGTAGGGCAACACCAGAACTCCCCCGCCTGCGGAGTAGGGCAACTCCAGCACTCCCCCCGTTTGCAGAGTAGGGCAACACCAGCACTCCCCCCCATCTGCGGAGTAGGGCAACACTAGCACTCCCCCCCATCTGCGGAGTAGGGCAACACCAGCACTCCCACACCTGCACAGTAGGGCAACACCAGCACTCCCCCACCTGCACAGTAGGGCAACACCAGCACTCCCCCACCTGCACAGTAGGGCAACACCAGCACTCCCCCAACTGCTGAGTAGGGCAACACCAGCACTCCCATACCTGCACAGTAGGGCAACACCAGCACTCCCCCCACCTGCTGAGTAGGGCAACACCAGCACTCCCCTCGCCTGCTGAGTAGGGCAACACCAGCACTCCCCCCACCTGCGGAGTAGGGCAACACCAGCACTCCCCCCACCTGCAGAGTAGGGTGACCTAAA
This sequence comes from Morinoia aosen, assembly GCA_030386875.1. NCBI lineage: Eukaryota > Metazoa > Arthropoda > Malacostraca > Amphipoda > Talitridae > Morinoia > Morinoia aosen. The sequence continues at coordinate 16,917,371 of CM059574.1, forward strand.
CCTTCCCAGTGATTGACTTGTCTCCACCTGCTTGCAGTCACCGTCAGGGCGCGGACAGCTGGCGTCGCTGCTGTACTACGTGGCGCTGGACGCAGACGACGCCTCAGGCAGCCTCCAGCCCCTCGTTGGCTCCACGCAGGGTCTGGGTGCCCTCATGGGCTCTGCTGATGCCCTCGGCAGCTTCAGGTGCTGTCCTCTTTGTGTTGGTGCTCTCCACTAGTGTCGTGCTGGTTGCAGATGCTAAAATGAGATGGACATGCGGTTTTGGATGGGGTGATTGATGCACTTGTACGAGTGTTTTATATGCATTTTTGAGAGTCTGTGTGTGATATGGACTCTATTTTTATTGTGTTCTGTCCCTTCAGAAGGCGTAGAATATGCAATGAGTTAAGGTGTGCAAGGTTAGCCATCGTAAGCCTCAAGACTGGCGCAGTCTTGAGAGATGTTGTTGAGTTACTTGAGCTTTAGATAGGCCTTCTGTACTTCTATTTTCCGAACCCATTTTGCTTCTTTCAGTTCTCGTTCTTTCCTTACTATCGTTTGTTGTTTCTTCCTCATCATTCTCAACTTCATGTTTTTATGCACTAGGTATCTTGTGTAGGAATTCACCTTGTGCATAGCTTTGCTTTTTTCTACAGCCCATAATAAATGGTCTTTTCTCTTCGCTCTCTTAAGATAGCATTTTATGTAGCTAGGAAGCCTCTAACTAACTTATGAAAACAAGTTTATAAGCTGTCCCTCATTTGTTCTACTTGTGGACTGTTTCACATGTCATGCAAATGTCTGTCAACTTCGCGTTAGTCCTTGTGTGGTTTTGCTGCCTCAATTTTGCCCAAATGTTTGTGTTTTGATAATTTTCCGTTAGTTTAATCATTCGTTTCATCATTTGAATTCTTATTAATATCATTCAGCTACAAGTGATTGGAATTATTTTACTAGGATTTGTAGATGTCCCCTGAGACTACAGCAGGACTTTCTCCATCAACTATTAGAACCGTGGACGTACATTTCCATGTTGTGGTGTTTATACTTCAAAGTGCTAACCATTCTTTGGTAACTCCACAGGAATCATGCAGTGTTAACCGATCGCTTTTATTTCAGACTACACGTGCTCAATTCATCAGGCGTGATCCACCACAGCAACTACTTGAGCACGCGTCACCTTGGTCTGGACATGCTGAAGGAAACCGTCTACAAAGGCCTCCGCCTCTACCCGTCTCGCCACTCTCCTGATGAGAAATACATTGGCTTGGCTGGCAATCTCTTCTCGGCCGAAAGCCCTGAGAGGGAAGCCAATTTTGTGGCTTTCCAACTCACTGGGGAGCTCCCTTTTCAAATTGAGGTGGTCTTTGAGAGTGATAGCTATTCTAACCGTCCAAACATGCTCATGGGGGAGACTTTTACCCAGCAGTTGGAGAAATATTCTAGTGAGTTTGATTTTGCATTCAATGAAAAGTTTCCTTTGAAGGAAAAGGGATTTTCTGAGGAGGAGATAGCTTTTGCTAAAGCTGCGCTCAGTAACATGGTTGGAGGCATAGGCTACTTCTATGGGTCATCTCGAGTGCAAGGATCTGCCAACAAAGAGCCTGTACCGTACTGGAAAGCCCCGCTTTACTCTGGAGTTCCATCAAGAAGCTTCTTCCCTCGCGGCTTTTTGTGGGATGAAGGCTTCCATAATTTGCTCATATCTAAATGGGACCGCGAAATATCTCTGGACATCGTGTCCCATTGGATGGACCTGATGAACTGGGACGGCTGGATTCCACGAGAGCAAATTCTGGGGGCAGAGGCAAGGGCTCGCGTGCCTGAAGAGTTTGTGGTGCAGCGAAGCGAAAATGCCAATCCTCCCACTCTGCTGCTCACGCTGCACTCAATAATGAGCGTGTTCAGAGAAAGCGTCAGTGATGAGAATTACGAGAAACTCAAGCTTTTATGGCCCCGACTCCGCTCGTGGTATGCTTGGTTCAACACAACTCAAATTGGGCCAGTGCCTGGGTCGTACCGCTGGAGAGGCAGAGACCCTACTAACAAGAGAGAACTAAATCCTAAAGCCCTCACTTCTGGCCTAGACGATTACCCCCGCGCTTCCCACCCCAGCTCGGACGAGAGACACCTCGACCTGCGGTGCTGGATGACCTTAGCATCTGGCCTAATGGCAGATATTGCGCTCATGATAGAGAAGGACCCTACCAGATATCGAGAGACTTTTGACTACCTGTCCAACAATGATCTGTTGGACCGCTTGCATTGGTCACCTTTTGAAGAAGGGTACATGGATTATGGTCTTCATACGTTTGATGTTGAGCTCAAGAGGAAGAATCCGGGTTCTGAAATGCTCCGAGTCACACACACTCCTCCTACTCTCGGATTTGTGGACTCTCCAGGATACGTGAGCTTTTTCCCGTTGTTCCTGCAAATTTTGGAGCCTCACTCACTGAAGCTAGGCAAAGTTTTGGAGGACCTCAAACGCCCTGATTTACTCTGGACTGATTTTGGACTTCGGTCACTGGCACGCAAGTCACCTTTGTATATGAAGCGCAATACCGAACATGACCCGCCGTACTGGCGTGGTCCCATCTGGATCAACATGAACTACCTCTGCATCCGAGCTCTTCATCACTACGCCAACACACCTGGTCCGTACAGCGACCTTGCATTTGGGATTTACCAGCAGTTGCGCAAGAATCTCATTGCTAATCTAGTAAAGGAGTATAAGCGAACTGGGTATTTGTGGGAGCAGTACAATGATCAAACTGGCAAGGGTCAGGGTTGCAGACCGTTCACCGGGTGGACTGCTCTTGTTGTATTAATTATGGCTGAAAATTACTAGTCGTCTATTTGGTTGTTGTTGTTGTTGTTTTTGAGTGATGTTGCGTGAAATTTTGTTTAGAAGCGTTGGTGACGTAGCCTTGCATAAGATAATTTATAATTCAGTTGTATAATACAATACGAGTGGCCGCCGTTAAGCTAGTTGAGAGAAGTGCAATTATTGCCTGTTGTTTCTAAATATAAATCGATAAATCAAACGAAAACACACCTTGCAGATGGGATTTTAGCTGTAAAACCTTCAGATGTCATAACTTTTTTCGTGACTAAGTATTCAACAGGCTTCAGTTATATGCGTAGTACAGTATTTAGCATTATTACGATTGCATATACGCATGCATAACATGTTGTTGAGACGTACGTTTTCCCATTACTTGTCTCAGCTTCTTGGTTCAGAGATTCAAGTATTTAAATTCAAAGTTCAAATTTTGACCCACATCATTCTTTCTGCTGATTTTTTCATGTCAGAAGGAAACGATTTTTGAGAGAGTGTTTCCGACTTAGCTGGATTGTTGTGTGTTATAATTTTCTGGGAAGAAAATCACTGTTCTTCAAGAATTTTAAAAGTGCCTAGGTCAAACAGCAAAGCACGCTGAGTTCTTCTTACCGTTTCTGTATTTTTGAACTGCTTGTTGCCTTAGTTGAAATTTCAGCTTTGTTATCACTATTCGGTGCCCATAAGCTAACTTAACGTGTATAAGTTTAATCAATTGTTCAACTTTCAAGATTCTTTTACTGGTTTATGAGTTTCTTTTCCGTTGCGAGCTTTTCAAAAAATTTGTACCAGAAAATTCTGTGGAACGAGAAAGATTCTTTTTGTTGGTGCAATGATCGTGGGCTCTGCAGTTGTATTTACTTTTGTTGTATGGTGGATTTTCTGTTATTTCTGTACGCGGGAGGCACTGTATGCTTATAGTTTTAAAACGCTCCTATACACTTCATTGAGTCAGGAAAAAAATTATTTCTTGACAAAAACTCAAATAAACATCTCTGCCCACTAAATTTTTTTCCAACAAAATGAGAAATCAACTCCACCCTTGAGTGTATTTCTGCTAGGAAAGTTAAGATTTATTTTCAATGGAGTTGGAACATTGATTGTTCAAAATGTCTCTGGTTTTAAAAATGTCTTATAAGAATCGGGGGCAGTTTTTAGCTCCCCATCCTCGCAAAATCCCGCGAGTAAACTTTGTTTTCTGTTCTAAACTCTCTCAAGGGGATATTACTGTTGTATCTGTGGGAATTAGTGTTTCCAAGGGGAGGTGTAAGGTTCTAAGCTGAAGGTTAGGCAGGCTTCTTGTTGATATTGAAAAAGGATTTCTGCTACGGACAATCATTTTTTTGCTCACTGCTTCCCGTTTTTCAGCAAGTATTTTTCTACTTTTATTTTGTTCCATAACTTTATTTCAATCTTGCTGTTTCTATGTGCAGGGTGTGGGGCACACCTAGTGCATAGATTCCCTTTCATTCCATGGTAAATGGGGCTTCCTTTCTTGGGAAAACCTTTATTATGGCTATGGAGGCCTATACTACCTTACATTATCTAATCGAATCTGTTTATGCCTACAGGAGAGGGTGGTTGAACGTTGTAGAACTCATCCGCAACGGGAACATAGCAGTAGAACTAATTCGCAATTGACGACAGAGTTACAATTACCTCACGAAAGTATTTATGCCTTATTAATGTTTCTATTTCTTTCCTGCAAATTCTGAGTATTGACATCGTTTTATTAAGTTTGTATGTGGTGTATCTGACATTATTATTCATCAGCTTTTGCACTGGAAAAGGTTGTTCTTCAGCGCAATTTGGAGACAAGTTGCTTTTTTGGAGAGATGACAGTAGTTTGTAAGTAAGTAGAATACCCGAGTTCATTTCAGATGAAGTGTGCTAGAAGTGCCTGACCTACTCAACCACTTAATAGGATTTGGCAATATCCGGCAATCTTCTGAGCGACCTGCAGCATGGGCAGCAGATTTGGTTGTACGTGTTGATGTAGGTGTTACTCGTTCCTTGCAAAGGGACCCACCGGTGTTCACTGGGAGGATTTGCATAATGCTGCTGACTGACCAGCAGTCACAAACTCAATTTTCATAAATGCTCAATGGAAAATAAATGAAGGCACGATCTATTTTATGTTTATTATTTTCAAAATTGATCTCTAAAATTAACTCTAATTTGATTTGAATATTGAACTTCAGTTTATCCTGCCGCTGTTAACACGTTAATTTTCAATTTGAAATGGGGTAGGTCTTACATTTGTGTTTCTCTATTACAAGAAGACGGCCGACATGTCTGTTCTGCAAACTCCAGCTCGAGTGCAGTTTTTTGCCATCGCACTGTCAATCCTTGAGATATGTCATCTTCAGTGAACCTCAACTTGAATTATTCCTTATTATTAACCAATACCGTGATTCGTTCAGGTCATGTAAAACGGACTAATGTTGTACGGGCAAACATTAGGTACGAGTAAGATGTATAACTCGTACCTCATGTTATACGGGCAAACATGAGGTACGAGTATGATGATGTGTAACTCGAGGAACGACTATATTTTCCTCTTCTGTTTTGAAGTGCACGATGTTTCTTGTTAGCGTGCACGCTGTTGCGGACGTGGAGGTGGTGCCTTCGCTGTATAAATAATCGATACCGTTCTCTGTGACAATTTGACAAATGCTTTTATGAAGTGGTTGTGACATGAACTTAATGTTAGTCACGGTAGAGGAAACAAGGTAGGGTCATTTCTATGGGAGAAAAAACACCTCTTGTTCGGCTAGCCAATAGAAAGGCTTTATTTCAAATAAACTTTATGACGTCACCAAAACGCCATGTCGTTAGGCCAAAACTGGAGCCAGATTTGGGGGTAGCAGTGCTACCAGATGCAATATGAGCGCTGCTATTGGTTCGTTGCCGTGACGTCAGCAAAACCAAGCCGTCAACGAAAAAAGACTGGTTTGAACCTACCTTGTTTCCTCTACCGTGATGTTAGTCTAGTTCAGTGGTTCTTCACCTGGATTCAATGGAACCCCACTGGTTTAGCATGATACAGTTTGTACACTAATACATATGTTTTGAATTTGAAAAGACACATTTTATTTTTCCAACTTTGAGGGGTTCGATGAATGCATGTATGGAACTTATGAGACTCGGTACCTCCAACAAGGTTAAGGACCACTGGTCTAGTGTAACCTGGTATTTTGTGCCAGCTCAACATTGAAATGGTGTGTGGCATTCTGTGCTCTCGTACAACACCAGAAATGTTTATTATTCTTAACAATTATACCTTGGGGCGTTGGTGATTAAAGAGTTTGAAATCTCAGGAAATGAATGTTTGTCTGTGCCATAAATGCTGCTGTGGTAAGTGTTCATCGCCTTTTTTGGTGTCCGTTGTTCCTCAGATTCGTGTGACGCTCGACTTGTGATCGTTGTTTCGAATCTTTCTTGGATTCCCCTCAGGGGGATACAATTATTGTATCTATGGGAATTAGCACTCCCAGGGGAACAATGTGAGGGCCCGAGCTGAAGGTTAGGTAGGCTTTCTTTTTTGTTAAAATGGAATAGGTTTTTGTTTTGTTACGGACCATGTTTTTTCGGTTCACTGCTGTCCTGTTTTTTCATCACCTTCTACTTTCTTCTTCAACTTTGATCTTGTTTCATGAACTTCTTTCTCATCTTACTGTTTCTATGACCTTTCTGCATAGATTCCCCATTCTCTCATCTCCATACTAAATGGTGCCTTCCTCCTTCCTCTCTTCGATACGCTCTTTTTTTGTAGCGGTTAGGGAGGCTTAAACTAACTTATAATCTAATCTAATCTAATCTTTCTTGGATTTTTAAGTGTTGAACATCGTGGGTACAATATACACTAAATAATAGTACACAGTTTGTTGCTTTGTTGCTTTGTCCGTCTGTCTGTGATGCTCGTGAAGATTTACTTAGGGAAATTATTAAAGTTAATATACGATAGCAAGAGACTTAATTTGCCACGCATTGAAATCAAACTGAATATACCGGATGAACCGTATCTGTGACACAACAGTTTCAAATCCCGTCATCTTTGACGACCCGTAAACACTTGTAAAGTTATAAAGTCGATTGCACATAGTATGTTTATCAATTCATATGTGCACGCATTCACGGTCAACTTAGGCGCGGTTAAAAATGTTATATATTTTATAGGCCGCTCGTGTTCGTTAGTCTTCGGTTTGATTGCTCGCTCATTCCATTTCTTGTATACTATCCTCTCGCTTTTGATTTCGGGGCATTCCTCCGTGAGAGCGTGTTGCCAGTGGAATGGACCATCACTTTGCAACTGTTGTATCTACCGGAGTTCACGCTCCAGTATAAAGATGTTAAGTCCAGAGCTGAAGGCTAAAATTAGAATGTTTATTTACGGACTGTTCTTTTAGTTAACTTATTTTTTTTGTATTTATTACTCTGGAAATTATAATTATAATTAATTCAGTATTTATTCCTCTGGAATAGAAATTATTTAATGCTCTCTCTTTCTACTTCTATCTTCTTTTATGGACTACTTTTGACATTGATGTTTCTATCGCATAACGTAGAACACATCTAGTGCATAAATTCCCCGTTCCCTCAACTCTATGCTATATGGTGCCTTCATCCGTGCTTTCTCTGGAACACATTCAGGGGTATACAATTACTGTATCTATGGGAATTAGCGCTCTCAGGGGAAAAATGTGAGGACCCGAGCTGGGAGTTAGGTAGGCCTTCTTTATGTTGAAATAAAAGTTTTTTTGTTATGTTAAGGACCACCTTTTTTCGGTTTACTGCTGTCCTATTTTTCAGCACCTCTCACTTTCTTTCTCATCTTATTCTTTCTCATCTTACTGTTTCTATGCCCCTTCCGCATAGATTCCTCATTTTCTTATCTCCATACTAAATGGTGCCTTCCTCCTTCCTCTCTTCGATACGCTTTATTTTTGTAGCGGTTAGGGAGGCTTAAACTAACTTATAATCTATAATCAATCTCTGGAACACCTTTGCCGTGGTTAGGGAAATTTAAACTGATTTCTAAGCTACTCTAACATAGTCCGCTAGTGAAGCCATTTTTCATTTCTTTTAACTTTTGTGTCGGCTATTTTCCTGTAAAAATGATGGTATATTCATGAATAACCCTTTTAGATCAGTGCACCTCAGACATTCTTTGGTCGTTAAGTACTGTGAGCATCAGTATCATAAGAAAAGCAAATCTTTTGAATTATAAGCTATCTTTTGAATTATAAGCTATCTTTTGAATTATAAGCTAACCATAAGGTAAGCAAATGTCAACTAGCACGGTGCTCGGCACAACTGAATTTATTGATCTCCTCGATGCTGCAACCTATGTGTGAATATGAACGTGGCAGCTCGTCACTGCGACGGAACTGTCCATTTCTGCTTGCCCTCATCCTTGTTCGTGTGTTGTTGCCTTTTTTCATCATAAATCTCCGTAAAGATTTCTGAGTTTCATTCACGTATTGTGTTCTTTAACCCCAACCAATATGGTGTTATCTTGCCGTCGCGCTGTCTTAGACGCTACCTATATTTGATGGTATGGCACAGGCGAATACCGTTCGTTTGTGAAGTTATTGGTGTAGCTAAATCAATTATATGTACATTAGCATCAAGTCAAAGGTCTCAAGATTGAAAATATATTTTAATTAACTGAAAGTTGAAGTTTCGGATGACGACCTCGCAGAATTATTATTTAAACCCAATTATACTCTTGGCAGTAATTCTTGACACCGCTAGTTCCTAAGCTCGTATTTCAGCGTAAGTGCGCTCTAACAAGCGTTTTCAACGATGCGTCTATGATATGTATATTTTTATAACTTGCATTTACAGGCGTTATCTTACTTAGATTAACGCAACGAAGGGAATGCATGTTTTATGTTTTTTTCCCTTACATTTTTTCGACTATAGGTATGGGTATTACAATACCCATGAGTATATATCTACTAACTAGCTTCATTTTAAAACATTTTTAAACCCAGTGATAGTTTTACTATCATATTTATGTAAAATAAACTTTTGCTTTTCTTTCTTTCTTTTCCTCATTCTCTGTTGTTCACCCGATTTTCTTATTTAATTGCATCTGCATTTATTTTACTTACTCAATACGAACAAATCTATTAAACACGTGCATTCATAGAGAACTGTGCATTGATCAGTTCTATTTCTCTTTGAGATATGTCTGAATTTACATTGCGATATCAATACGTTAGTGTACAATAGCTGCAGACTTGTCCTCAACAAGAAAATTAATTAGTTTAAGTCATCTTTTACATGGGCTAATGTAAAAAATATGACATTTCAGAGTTTATTTATTATTTTTTCTGATAGAAAAATATTTATGGGCACTTCATTCAGCGAGCGTTGCAAATTTTGACAAGTAACTAACTGGCTGACCAAAACAAGCGAAAAACTGCAACCATATATTCTCGAAAAATAAATTTAAATCTTCCAATAATAATTAAAATATTGAAATTTAATGATATAATGATTACAATGAGATGAATAATGTTTCTTGAGCGTTGAAGAATATGAGGGAAGTTCATCAACCGAGAACTAGTTGATGCGTGCGGAAGTATCGGTTGCGTTGTGCGGCCATGCAGGAACTACACACGCAAGCTCGCAAAGGGGTGGCAGAGGACAGTGTAGTTTCAGTGGGTGTTGCGTGAGGTGGCAGTGCTTGTGGTCTGTACGGTCAATGCAATTTCTCGTATTTCTAGGGGAGTCTGTACACTTCCCTTCCATCAGTGGATCAATTTTCAAAAGTAAGTTAATTCAGACAATTTTTAAGCTGGGAATTTATTTTTTTATCGTAGAATACGTGAAAAACTCATTTTATTCCGCGGCTGTCAAAAGAGTTGGCTTGACACTCCCAGTTCGGTGAGCCGACTCTCACTGCGATCACAGCCACTCCCACCGCCACCCGCCACCTATTTATAGTTATGATGCTCTGGCGTCAACTCCCTTAAATTGCCTCAATTGTCTATTTTGTAGAGCTCGTCATCTTGAACTGACGTCATGCTTAATTTATACATTGATACTTAAAACATGCGATATCCATGTTTAGTATTCATCCTTGATTCGATTACAGACTTTCATTTTTACTTTCTTCGAATTTTTTTTGCGATGCAGTAGAATTGATACCCTGGTGTCACGTCTCTTAATTTACTCATTAAATGTATACCCTCGTTGAGATGGCATAACAAATATTCAAGTAGCTTTATCAAAACACCGCAGTAGTTGCTGTAGTTTACCCAGTTCGCTACTTCCCGTGTCGCGTCGAATTTCTCCTGAAGAGGATACGTTTGTTTCGACCTCAAATTGTTGTGCTAACTTACTCATATACCTAAGCCATGTATGAAGGTGGTTTTTATTAACTTTACCTCAGTAAAAATTTAAGGAACAATGACAAAGTTTTCTGATTATAAAATACCTGTAAATATACCCGAAATTGTTTTTACTGAATTTGATTATAGCTAGATTAACTTGACAACAGTTGTTATTACTGTGGATGTAAATTTCATCATATTATTATTTACATGCCTATTAGTTGAGAAGCTGAGCCCTCAAAAATATTTTTGTGAAACAAAATTGCTAAACAGCATTTTTTTATTTTTCTATGTTGTGCAGCTTTCTTGCATAAAATTGCTGCTGGACTTCATGTCTGGATATAATTCTGTTGCTGTCCTTTAGGCCATTAAACGGTTTTTTCCTCAAAATTTTCAAAAAATAAATAAAAATACTTCTGGAGCAAAATAGGTTCTGAGGTTTTAACAGCATGTTTATAACAATCTAATAAACATTCATAGCTCATAAAATTTTTGAAATTTATAGATACCCCCCCTTCCCCTCCCCCTCAAGGAGAAATTTCTAAAAAATCCTATTTCACGGCCAATATTGTACATAGAAATGATTAGTTTTTTTTTGTTCGATTCACAATGAACTGGTCGACAAAGTTAAGATCCAGATTTTTTATATCGCTTCAAAAAAAAAATTTGGGAAGTTTTTGAATTTTTTATCAGTAAATATATTACAGTTTAGTTATTACTTTGAATGGCAATAAAAAAATTCTATATAACTTATCAAAAAACAACTATGCAGGTTTATAGTACTCACCTTGATCTTTACAATGCAAAAAAGGTTGCCTCCGTAAGTAAAAAACTGTTGGAGATATACTTGAAAAAGTTGAGCGTTTTTTCCTGAAAAATGATTTTTTTTGGCGTGCAGCTTTATTTCTCCTACAGTTTTTCACTTATGAAGGAAATCTTTTCATCATCGTAAAGGTAAAGGTGAGTACTATTAGGTTGAGATGTAGCTTTTTGGTAACTTGATTGGAAAATTTTTTGTAACCATTTGAAGAAGAAAAAATTGAAAGAAAAAACAATTTTTAATTCAAACATTTTCTAAATTTTTTTTGAAGCGATATCAAAAAACTGGATCTCAACTTTGTTGACCAGTTCATCGTAAATCGAACAAAAAAAACTAATCTCTAGGTACAATATTGGCCGAGAAATAGGATTTTTTAGAAATTTCTCTATGAGTTGGGGGGATGAGGGGTTTAGGGTATATTTACAAATTTTATGGGCCATGAATGTTTATTAGATTGTTATAAACATGCTTGTAAACCCTCAGAGCCTATTTTGCTCCAGAAGTATTTTTATTTATTTTTTGAAAATTTTGAAGAAAAAACCGTTCGATGACCTTAAGGTTTTTTATAAATGGTGTTTTTCATGTGTGGATAATCTACCATACAATACATGACATGCTCAGTCTTTTATATCAGTATTTTAAAAACAATCTTGCAATGGCTGTTATGCTTCTTTAGTTGTTAATTTAGGTAAATCTGAAGGAGATGACAGTTGTCGATTTTGTAAATTTCGATGCCTTAGCATAGTTAATTAGATCGAAATAAACAAGTTTTCTTCTATGCACTTTTTGTCTTAAATGAGTATTTTATTAGTTATAGTGGTAAATGACTTACCGCAACTCCAGTCTTTGAAGCGGAAAGAAATTCTTTGATCGAGTTGTATGGCAATACTGCAATGGCGTCTCGCTTCCAGCGCTCTGTCTTGAAAGACGAAACCAAATCTACCGCTATACCTTGGTAAATACTCATTTGACGAAAAAAGTGTATAGAATAAAAGTTGTTTATTTCGATATTATTACCATGTTTCAAGCAACAAAAATTCGAAAATTGATGAGTAGCTGTTTATTCGAGCGCATTCGTCATCAATGACGAAACTGAACTTACCGCTATAAATCGTAAAATACTCATTTGAGACGAAAAAAGAATAGAAGAAAACTTGTTTATTTTCATTCAATTAATTAGGTTCAGGCACCAAAAAGTGGAAAATTGACAACTGTCATCTCCTTCAGATTTACCTTAATTTTTGCAAAGAGATTGCTATAAGTAAGAGCAATGATGTTGATGTGCTTTTCATTAGCACAGCAGTAGCTGCTTTATTTACTGAATCTGTAGTACATAAATCTTTGATGCTTTAAGAACATTGAATACATCAATGAAATGCTTCTGTAGTGTCTTTGGCGTTGAAATGTTGTATATAATATTATAATGATTATGAGGCTTTAGAAAAAGGGGCTCAGGAGGAGCCTCCCTTGCATCACTGATAGATGTCCTAAGCCCTCTCCAATAGTCAGGTTAGGGACTGCTGTGTTCAGTAAACTTCATATGTACTAAAAATATTTTTCATCCAGGTCCTACATAATACCGTAGGTACTTGTCACTCCAAATTGAGGATGCAGGTCTGGGCGGCTGATGTCTGTAGACGGTTGCTACACAGGCGCCTTGCTGGGCTTATGTGCTTTGAATTATGGAGTGTGGGCATTAACTTGTCTTGTCTCTTCCCTCCATTGGCTGCCAGCAGCCTGCACATGGGCTGCTAATGGGTCATTTTATCACCATGTTCAAAGCACAAATTGTTCCTTCTGTCTGCTTTCCACTACTGTAGCATATATAACTATTTCATATATATATTAAAAATTTAAAAAAGAATATGGTATATTATGTTTTTCAGTGATCAAATTGGAATGGTCCCAATAGGTTTGGTGCAAAATGTTCTCATACTTACGATTGAGTTCAACAGCTGAATGCAATGGACCACTTTTTAAACAAAAACTTCAGAATGCAGGAGTATTGCAATATGTGTTCAGCTTTTAGTAGATATTTTGAATAAGTTCTTGTGCTAGGCAATGTTTTTTTTACATTGCATAAGCTTATTATGTGCACCTTTGACTGGCGGAGGTAATGTTACTGCACAGATGCTAAGGTACAGGACCTCTACGAGCTGTAGAGGTCCTGTGGTGTACTGTAATTCAATTTTGAATTGAGATGATAAAGAATTCATCTCGAGACGTTTTTCATACAAAATGAAGAAAAACATGTATGGGAGAAAAATATCAATATATATATTGAGAAATAATTTTTATAATTTCAATCAAATTCCAGTTCTTTTTGAAACTGAGAATAGTAACAATCAGGATCAAAGCTTGCTGAGCAGTTGTATTTATAAACTAAGACTCTCGTGCTGGAAATTTCTTCATTCGTGCTCAACATGGTAGCAGGGCTACCACAAGGAAGTTAGTCTGGCCATACTGAGGATTTCGACCTCGAAATTAGCAAGTGGCTCATCTGACTTGAACATGTTCGCTACGTTGCCGCGGTTGTTGACAATTGGTTAGGTTCTTAGTAGCAGAATTGGGAAATCGACTTTACTGTTCGAGTCTATTTTTATCCTTTTGAAGATATATAAAAAAGTGTAATGGCACGACGACATTTCACATGATAACAGGAATTCTCTAAAAAGGTGGGGAAACACGAACATCCACCCACGTATACCGGTATTTGAGTGAACAATTTACGCAGCGGTACACACACACGTCCCAATACGATGACGGCCTGTCTCGGAGCAGCTGTACGCTCAGTAGTGGCGCTAGTAGTGGTGCAGGTTGGGTGACTCACGCCCCCAACTCTCCCTCTCCTCATGTTGCTCTTCCATTTTCTACGACCGGAAGCGTGTGCGTGAGCTGTTACCTGTCGCTACTGCCGCTCGCTTGCTTCCTTGCCAGCTCCTCCCTTGTCTGCACAAGGCGGTTTCGCCTCCGCTCATATTCTTCAGTTTGCAGTAGCTCTTCTTAGCTTCTTTCGAGATGTACTCTTCATGAATGCTTGCTGATGCTATGGCGTGAGGGCTACCACACTATAGCGTGAGATCTACCTCTATCTAGTACTATACGTGAGGTCTACCTCAATATAGCGTGAGATCTACCTCTAGCTTGTTCTATAGTGTGAGTCTACCGAAATCTAGCATGAGGTCTACCTCTAGCTAGTACTACAGCGTGAGGTCAGGTTACCAATGGATATTGATATTACTAATTTTCATAGATTTAATTTAGCAATAAACACTTCATTTGTACATCTCAAACTGCGCCTGGGTATGCGATATATGGCGGTAGACTTCACGCTGTAGTAGAACCGCTTCCTTTATGAATTAATTTAGTGTTTTGTTGCTTCTTCAAACTCGATGTCAAGAATGAGGCATTGTATCGTCATTTTCTGTTTTCTTTATCTTCTTTCTGGTTATGTAAATCTTGTTCGTTTTCACGAGCAACCTACTTTTCCTGGGTAAAGATAGCTTCAACATACCCAGCGAATCTCTCCGACCATTTTGATATCAGGTAGCATCTGCCATTGTAATCAAATCAGTATCTGATTGTACTAGCTTCGACCATTTTAGTAATTTCTCATTTATAAAGTGAAGGCACTTTACCGAAAATATTCGTATATCCTAAAATCCTAAATATTCAAATATTCACCTGAATATTCGAACTCCAGTGCCCAAGAGAAATCAAGTAGGACGTCCCGAAATAATCTAAGGGGATACGAGCGCGTATTTCATTGCCCAGCATACGTTCAATAAAGCTGTCTTTCATTCTTGGTTCTTCCTATGTTGTCAGTTTTTACTCAAATTTTTGTTTGGTGCGGGCTTGTGAACGGTTCCCGGTTTGCTCAAAGTTGGGGGTTGTTCGTAAGCTGAACCCATTTCTTCGACGTATTTTCAATATTTCGATATTCAAGTTGAACTAAGCTACCAATTGTTACTTTCCATCTGCAATATTTTTACCGTAATAATTGTTGGATATTTTTGCTAGATAAAATATGGAATGAACAGTTTCATGTGTTGGTTTGAGATTTTGGGGGTTTTTCTTCGTTTGGCTCGTGCAGTATCGTTCGTTTCTTGCCTCAGTGGTTTTCCCGGGTGCCTCTGTAAACATTCTTCTTATAGACCTGAACCGACCGTTGTTTACTCGCCTTTCACTTTGTGCGCAACGGGCATTTTCATGTGTTCAATCCTGATGTCAGGCCGCACATGGGTTGTCGAGCCTTTTTGTGTTAGTTACCCATAATCTTAAGTATTTTCTTCATGTGTCCAGCTCTCTGAACGCCGACTTATCTATTTCCCCGCGCTGATGTTGCGTTTGTGCATTTACTTTAGTTAGCTCTTGAATATCATTTGTATTACATGTCGATATTCCAATGTTTCTTGTGTTATCTAGCTAAATACGACTAATATTTTAAATGCAATTTTGAGTGTTGTACCCTGTTATGCAGTAGCTCACGTCTGTACGCACTATTTTAGCAATAGAAAATAAATCACTGTCTTTGTTAAAATATATCAGTGTATGTGATAGGGACTTCAAAGTGATTCAGCATTAAACAAGTCACACCCTGAGGTCAAAAGAGTTTCCTTTCTCCTTGTTGACACAGGCTTTAGTCTTATACGACACTTCGCCTAATAAGGGGTTTAAGGAGCCACCTCGGAAGGACGAACTATTTCGCATAGTTTGTCAATAGGAAGACGCTGTCGCAGTTCGGCACTAACGGAATTCACTTCTGTTGCCTAGCGGTCTCATACGGCGCAGACAGTTGCTCGTCTTCCTAACGGTACCACCGTAGTTCGGCACTAACAGAATTTACTTCTGTTGCCCTAGCGGACTTATTACGGCGTAGGTGGTACCCACACACACACCTCACCCTAGCGGTACCACCGTAGTTCGGCACATAACAGAATTTACTTCTGTTGCCCTAGCGGACTGAATACGGCGCAGGCGGTACCCACACTCACCTCACCCCCCACACACAACGGTACCGCCGTAGTTCGGCACTAACAGAATTTACTTCTGTTGCCCTAGCGGACTGATTACGGCGTAGGCGGTACCCACACGAACCTCAGGAAGGGCAGCTGCGAAGAAAAGCTAGCGCCCCGGAAAAGGTAGCTATACAGAAGACAGCCCTTTTCCACGAACCCTCACGTCGACCGCACGACGGTATCGACATATTCTGGCGCCCGAACAGGGACCCAGAAGCTTTGCGCGACTACCAACGTTGTCTGGGATTTCTGGGTTCTAATCAACTACGCGGACACCGCATCACTTAAACAAGATGAACCTCGTCGCTCAAGCTCGAGAATACGTCGAAGCCCTCGGCCTCACTCCCACCGATGCGGAGTACCGGGAAGAATTTACCAGCCGCCTGAGACATTTGGAAGAAGCCGCAGAACGAGAAGAACGAGAAGCCGCAGAACGAGAAGAACGAGAAGCCGCAGAACGAGCAGCGGAACGAGAAGCAGCACAACGAGACCACGAGCTCAGACTCCGACAACTCGATGCTCAAATCGCTCCCCAAAATGCTAGAGTGAAGATACCTCCACCGGCTCCATTCGATCCCACGAAAGAAAGGATGGACGATTTCTTGCAACGCTTCTGCACTCACACCACAGCGATGGGATTTATTGAAGTCGATGCTGTTGTCATGCTCCATAATTTGATCACACCGAAGGAACGTCGACTCATTGATACCCTGCCCGCAGCAGATCGCTTCAAGCTTCCTGAAATTAAATTGCTTCTACTAGATGCTCATAAAGTTACTCCGGCAAAACTACGTGCCAACTACTACGAATTGAAGCCAGAAGAAGGCGACAATATGTCACGTTACCTACGGCGACTCGAACAATCCTTTGACGCTTGGTTAAAAGGATGCAACATCGAAGCCAACTACAAGACTCTTCGTGACTTCCTAATTGTTGACCGAGCTTATTCAAGCTTGCCGCCCTTCCTCGCTACTCAGTTGCGTGACAGGGGTGGTAATACAGTCGCAAGCCTAGGAGAGCAAGGTGATAGCTTCCTACAAGCAAGACCTCATACATCGCTCCATCAGCTTTGTAAGGGTCGCACACTGACATCATCGACGGATGCGGGCCCTCCAGCACTCAAAGCATCAGGAGCACCAGAGCGACGCGCGACATTTCCTGTCCGAGCCCCGAGCACTCCAGCAAGATCACCCAACTCCAGCAACAACTCTCGAGGAACGCCGCCAAGAACTTCTAGCACACGTGGTGGTCCCACCAGCTCAGGATCGGTCAACACTCCGCAGCGCGAACAACGAGGACCTTACAATGGATTTTACTGTACTTTTCATGGCCCCAACCGATCGCATTCCAGTGATGAGTGCCGCCAATTGCAGAGGAGGCAAGGTGATGGTCACAGTAATGGAGCAGCCCATGCAAGCCCACCTATCTCCAGTACTACCGCTCGAGTAAACAATCTAGCAACGCATGAAGAAGCAGATGAATACGATGATATTCCTCCAGTAGCATGCAATCACATCGCCTCGAACAAGCTGATCGAATTGGGACAGCTGAAAACATGCTCTGGCACCGTGAACCAACAACCCGTTCAAGTACTACTCGATGGAGGAGCAACGGCGGTCTTCGTCAAGAAGGCTCTCGTCCCAGCTGACGCCATTTTGAAGAAGGAAATTACCGTACGGCTGGCCAACAATCACTCTTTCGAAGCGCCTCTGGCCCGGGTCTCTCTCGTGTGCCCCTATTACCACGGAGAGGTGACAGCCGTAGCCATGGAAGAGCTCTCCCACGATGTCATTCTCGGCCGAGTTCCCGGAACCACCTCCTTCGAAGAACAGATGACCGACTATGGAGAGCAACCAGTTGCTGCAGAAGTCTCTCACGTTGTCACAAGGGCAGCAGCAAAAGCTATCGAAGATCCCACTGCCGCACCAAGCACTGTCGATATATTGCAACACAACAAAGAAGACTTCAAGAAATTACAGCGGGAGTGCAAAACATTGCAGCTTTTATTTAAGAAAGTTGACACTGGCAAAGAAGAAACGCACAAGGATGGCAGAGTCATTACCTTTGAACTCCATGACGGCATTCTCCATCGGAAAACGTTACGAGACGGTCAGGAAACTCATCAACTTGTAGCACCTGCAAGCGTGCGCCCACAAATCTTGGAAATGGCTCATGACAATCCACTTGCTGGCCATTATTCCCAAAAGAAGACTCAGGCTCGACTAGAACGCGATTTTTATTGGCCGTCCCTAGCAAAAGATGTGGTCCAATACTGTCACTCCTGCCATACCTGCCAGACGCACGCTCCATCTCGACCAAGAAAGGCACCTATCTCAACCCCACCGATCACCACTCCATTCTCCGCGCTCAGTGTTGATTTGGTAGGCCCATTACAACCAGCTTCGGCACGTGGCCACCGATACATTCTCACCGTGGTGGACCAAGCAACTCGGTACGCAGACGCAGCCCCGCTCAGACATATAGATGCAGAAACAGTCGCCCAGGAGCTACTCGAAATCTGCAGCAGAGTTGGTTTCCCTCACACGCTAACAAGCGACAACGGCACTCAGTTCACAGCTGCAACCTTCGAAGCTTTCCTGAAACTCGTCGGTATCCAGCACCGATTGACGCCATTATACCATGCGCAATCGAACGGCATAGTCGAACGCTTCAATGGTACGCTCAAAGTCATGTTGCGGAAGTTAGCCGTAGAACAGCCGCGAGATTGGGACCTGTATCTGCCTTCACTCCTCTTTGCTTATCGAGACGCTCCTCAGGCCTCAACCGGGTATTCTCCTTTCGAACTCATCTACGGCCATCGCGTCCGTGGACCTTTAACCGTGCTCAAAGAATGCTGGACCGATGGTAGCTTGCAAGACGACACGAGCACTGCTCAGTATTTGATGGAAATGAAGCACCGATTGAAAGAAACATGTGAAATCGCTCGCGAGAATCTAAACAGGAGCCAAGAGAAAAGCGCCAAGTTCTTCAACAGACGTACCAAGATGCGAACTCTAAAGCAAGGAGATAAAGTCCTCGTATTTCTGCCCGATTCTCGAAAGAAGCTACTTATGACTTGGAAAGGTCCCTATACAGTGAAATCACGCCTGGGAACCTATACCTATACATTGGACGTGGATGGAAACAACAAAGTCTATCACATCAACCTCCTTCGCCAGTACCACGACCGGGAGCAGCAAAGTTCCGCCTCACTAAGCGAGAAAGATCGCGAGGAGGACGACGAGAGAGTAGAGGAAGCATTTGCAGCGGTTGGCCTCGCCCTAGAACCTTCCTGCGAAGAAGAAGAACTCGACCGGAAAGAACCAGAGATACCGTCACCCGTCGGAGAAACCATTGAAGACTGTCTCATCTCCTCTACTTTGACTACAACACAACGCTCAGAACTCCAGGAACTACTTGAAGAATATCGCGATCTTTTCACAGATACTCCCGGAAGAACCAGCACGGCAGTTCATGAAATAAAATTGAAGGACCCTTCCAGTTTTCGACTTCAACATTCGTATCCACTTCCCATAGCGCTGGAGCCTGAACTGCGGTCAAGTTTAGAGAAGTGGATGAAGATGGGAATCGTGACGCCATCCACATCACCTTACTATTCACCGCTCCTTGCTGTCCGGAAGAAAGACGGAACCCACCGATTTTGTCTGGACTGCAGGCACCTCAACAGCCAGACAGTATTCGATGCCGAGCCCATAGCAGACACCACTGCTATTTTCACCAATTTAGCTGGCAAAACAATATTCAGCAAAATGGATCTGACCAGTGGATATTGGCAAGTACCTCTACACCCTGAGTCCCGCCAATACACCGCCTTCAAAACTAGGTCTGGCCTCTATGAATTCAACGTACTGCCTTTCGGCCTAGCAAATGCTCCAGCCACTTTTTCCCGCCTTATACGTCAAGTCACTGCAGGACTGCAAGACACCGAGGTCTACATGGACGACATCTTAATCGCCTCGACAACCTGGGAAGATCATTGCACAGCATTAGCTAAACTGTTCGAAGCTCTCTCTCGACATGGCCTTAAGGCGAAGCCGTCCAAATGCGAATTCGGATTTGACAGCCTCCAGTATTTGGGTCATCAACTGAGCAGTAATCAGATCCAGCCTCTGGAGAACAGAGTCGAAGCCTTGAAATCGGCTCCACTCCCAAAAACCAAACGGGAGCTCCGAAGTTTTCTCGGTACAGTTGGGTACTACCAACAGTACATTCCTAACTACTCTCAACTGACATCCAAACTCCATGATTTCCTAAAGAAGAACTCCCCAGAACAAATACCTTGGACCGATACAACAGAAGATCTGTTCGAAAGTTTGAAGACAGCGTTAGTCAAGAGACCGGTCTTACAGTTACCAGACCCCAGATGTCCTTTCATTCTGAGGACAGATGCCTCCCAAACTGGGCTTGGAGCAGCTCTCCTCCAGCCAAGCAAACGAGACTTCCGTCACTACGCGCCGGTAGCATATGCTTCACGTCGACTGAGAGGAGCAGAAATAAACTATTCTACCATTGAAAAAGAAGCGTTAAGCATCTACTGGGCTCTACAGAAGTTTGAGGTCTACCTGTATGGACGAGAATTTGTGTTACAAACCGACCATCGACCGCTCCTTTATTTGCAACAGGCAGACAAGTTGAACCCCCGATTGAAACGCTGGGCTTTGTATTTCAGCCTTTTCAGGTTCCGAGCAGAACACCTTCCGGGAGTCGACAACCACCTTGCAGATTTCCTGTCTCGGCTATCGTAGCAGAGACACCCTCCCCCGGGCGTGTCAGGCCGCACATGGGTTGTCGAGCCTTTTTGTGTTAGTTACCCATAATCTTAAGTATTTTCTTCATGTGTCCAGCTCTCTGAACGCCGACTTATCTATTTCCCCGCGCTGATGTTGCGTTTGTGCATTTACTTTAGTTAGCCCTTGAATATCATTTGTATTACATGTCGATATTCCAATGTTTCTTGTGTTATCTAGCTAAATACGACTAATATTTTAAATGCAATTTTGAGTGTTGTACCCTGTTATGCAGTAGCTCACGTCTGTACGCACTATTTTAGCAATAGAAAATAAATCACTGTCTTTGTTAAAATATATCAGTGTATGTGATAGGGACTTTAAAGTGATTCAGCATTAAACAAGTCACACCCTGAGGTCAAAAGAGTTTCCTTTCTCCTTGTTGACACAGGCTTTAGTCTTATACGACACTTCGCCTAATAAGGGGTTTAAGGAGCCACCTCGGAAGGACGAACTATTTCGCATAATTTGTCAATAGGAAGACGCTGTCGCAGTTCGGCACTAACAGAATTCACTTCTGTTGCCCTAGCGGTCTCATACGGCGCAGACAGTTGCTCGTCTTCCTAACGGTACCACCGTAGTTCGGCACTAACAGAATTTACTTCTGTTGCCCTAGCGGACTTATTACGGCGTAGGTGGTACCCACACACACACCTCACCCTAGCGGTACCACCGTAGTTCGGCACATAACAGAATTTACTTCTGTTGCCCTAGCGGACTGAATACGGCGCAGGCGGTACCCACACTCACCTCACCCCCCACACACAACGGTACCGCCGTAGTTCGGCACTAACAGAATTTACTTCTGTTGCCCTAGCGGACTGATTACGGCGTAGGCGGTACCCACACGAACCTCAGGAAGGGCAGCTGCGAAGAAAAGCTAGCGCCCCGGAAAAGGTAGCTATACAGAAGACAGCCCTTTTCCACGAACCCTCACGTCGACCGCACGACGGTATCGACACCTGAGTTTATTCATCAACTCGGAATTGGGGTTCTGAAATAATGAAATGAATGTTGATTTTCAGCGTGGTCTTCGTTTTCTTCCTTAATGAAAGTGAATGTCTATGGTTACAAAGTCATGAACTTTATATACTGCATAGAATATGTGGTTACTGGGTCCATTCATGCCTAGCTACATATTTGTGTGCTCTAGATATTTTCCCGTGCTTGTTTTACTTCGATTTTTTTACGCTTTCATCCTGATTTGAGAACAAGAGTACAAATGCACGACTACTGAATAAAAACTTGGTGCCTTCGGTCCATCCTAATTCACCCATCGTTAACCCCAAGTTCGACGTACATTCCAACTAACTGCTTTACGTTCGTCGTACGAATAATAAATCCCAAGTTTTATTTTAGGCCGAGCACATGTACTTTTTTTGAAGGATCGGTGGAGTGTTAGGCTCTGGCTAACTTGGGAGTCAAGTTACGTTTATAAATCAAGACACTCGGCACTGCAAGTTTTCCCATTCAAGCTTAACATGGTAGCAGGGCTACGGAAATGAAGATACTTGGCCATACTGAGAACTTCGTCCCCGAAATAAGCAAGTCAAGTTGCCCTCATCAGGTGTGAGCGCTGCTCATTTCCCTCTGCAAACGAGAGGGTAGCTGGAGGCATCGGTACGGTCCAGCGGGCTGTACTAATCAAGCCGATGACTATTTCGAATGTCATGGCAACGGCACGGTCCAGCGGGCAGTACTAGTCGAGCTTTGACTTTTTCGAATGTCATGGCAATGACACGGTCCAGCGGGCAGTACTAGTCGAGCCAGTGACTTTTTCGAATGTCATGGCAACGGCACGGTCCAGCGGGCAGTACTAGTCGAGCCAGTGACTTTTTCGAATGTCATGGCAACGACACGGTCCAGCGGGCAGTACTAGTCGAGCCAGTGACTTTTTCGAATGTCATGGCAACGACACGGTCCAGCGGGCAGTACTAGTCGAGCCAGTGACTTTTTCGAATGTCATGGCAACGACACGGTCCAGCGGGCAGTACTAGTCGAGCCAGTGACTTTTTCGAATGTCATGGCAACGACACGGTCCAGCGGGCAGTACTAGTCGAGCCAGTGACTTTTTCGAATGTCATGGCAACGACACGGTCCAGCGGGCAGTACTAGTCGAGCCAGTGACTTTTTCGAATGTCATGGCAACGGCACGGTCCAACGGGCAGTACTAGTCGAGCCGGTGAGTATTTCGAATGCCATCACGACGGGTTTCACGGGCCGCGACGCTCGCGTACGGAGTTCTTCTCTTCGGACGAGAAAACGCTACTCGAGTGTCGAGGTCTTGGTTGCATTATCGTAGTATCTGAAAGCAAGATGAAGTGTCTGCTGCATGCGTCTTACTGCTGCTAAGTGTTTGCAAGCAAGGTGATTATCATTAATGATCACCATCACATCAATGGTGATTATTGATGGGATGACCATCGGTGGCTCTATACATAGAGCCCAGTGTATCGGTGGCTCTATGTTGTGATAGTGTGACTATTGTACGTGCGGCACCATTGGCTTCCTCGAAATCGATTTTTATTTTCGGATCATCGATCTTTCTTCATAAAAATTGATTAGAACGAAGTGTGTAAAGTTTTGTAAACTGGTGAAGCTACGACTCTTGGTCAGGGAAATGATATCGATTCGAATTCATGAAAACGTTTGTATTTAAAGTATAAAATAAGAAATTATCATCCCAAATATGATGGTCGAAGTCGTTGTGTTCGTTAGTACCGCCAGGTGGTCAGGCGTTGGCTAACGAGCAGGCAACTAGTTACGTCGCAAGTTTGGGGGTGGGGACAGGACTATTTATCGTGTGTTATTAGTGTACTGTATGAGGTTGTGTGCTGTGGTACAAACTAGGTATTTGCCAGGCTAACACCAGCTATTTTGCAGTATTCTGAGGTGAGGGAACGCTGTTTCAGCTAATTATCATCCAGTTACATGGATTGCCAAGTCATTAGGCAACCATCGCGATAATGTATCTTAATAAGTACATACAATTACAACTATTGTATACAACTATTGTATCTATGGGAATTAGCGCTTCCAGGGGGACAATGTGAGGGCCCGAGCTGAAAATTAGGTAGGCTTTCTTTTTGTTAAAATAACATAGGTTTTTTTTTGTTACGGACCATTTTTTTTTCGGTTTACTGCTGTCCTGTTTTTTCAGCACCTACTTTGTTCTTGTTTCATGAATTTCTCTCTCATCTTACTGTTTCTAAGCCCTTTATGCATAGATTTCACGTTCCCTTAACTCCATACTAAATGGTGCCTTCTTCCTTCCTCTCTTTGGGTCTCATTTGTTGAGGATAGGGAGGCTTAAACTCACTAATAATGTAATCTATGAAGAAATTATTGGTCCTTATTTGTACGATCAGTTATGAAACCAGTCTAAATATTCAATATTATCTAAAAAAGAAACTCATGAGGAAACATTCAGTTTAGATAGATTGGAGCGACCGGGAATGATTGTGATGCAGTTATGCCTTACCTCATGATCATGAATCATGACTCTACGAGTAAAGCCTAAAAAAGTATTCGTGTACGCAACATCAATACCCATCGAACAAATGGATCTGAAGTTTGTTCCAGTGAACTCTGTAACGCACATAAACCGTACACATTTCATATATTTGCACATTGAGGTATTGAAATTACATATTTTCAAATATTTATTGTCAAAATTGCCTATTTTATTATTTTTTATTTTGAAATTAATTTTAAAATACATATTTCAAAAATATTAAAACATTCTTAAAATATATCTGATCTGGAGTAGTAAGTTTCTGGTCGCATCGTACAAAAAAGTGAGATTTTAGGCTAAAATATTTCATTGATCATAGCTCATGCTAAAACGCTTCAAGCCATTTAGATTTTTTCCGTCGTTTGAATTCCAATTTTGAAGTACAGCACAAATTCTTTTCGGGCAATTTTCTCGGAGGCCAAATGTTATCATTAATTCATGTTCATGAATCGTTTTAAATTTGAGGGAACTTATTTATTTGAAATTTGAGTTCTGGCATGTAGCTGTGGTTCTTTTCGTGCGCTTGCTGAGTGTTGCTCTGTTTATTATTTGCTTGATCTCGCGTGAGTTTCGCTAGTGACGCTACGTGTTTTTGTTGCTGCGGCTCAGCTGGCCCTGCGCCATTCCTTTTTTTTGCCCGTCTGGCTGAATTAGGTGCGATTGTTGCTTTTTTATGTCATCTGTGAAAACTCAGGTGGAGCTGATAAAAATTTAAATTACTCAAGATAGAAGGGATTATGACATTTGTTATGCATTTACCATGAAAAAAACGGAGTTGGAGATTCCAGATCATCTAAATTAGAAGGGATTATTGCATTGCTTTTACGCGTCTGGCTAAATTGGCTGTGATTATTGCATTTTTTATGGCATTAGTGAAAACTCATATGGAGCTGATGAAAATTTAATACTACTCTAATTAGAAAGGACCATTCCTTTTTTTTAACGAGTTTTCCGTGAAAATCCGGATTTGATAGAAATTAAAAATCGTCTAAATTTGAAGAGATTGTTTGTTGCATTGCTAATGTTTTTGTTGAAAATTCATTGAGCTGCTGGAAATTCCGTTCAACACGTTGACTGCTTGATGTCCCACAGGGGTCACGCAGGAAATTCCAATAGTGCGTGCTAGTGCTATCCACCGGTGGTCGTAAACTGCGATTTTATTGATACGTATACTCAGCCAAAGCCAGATGATGGCACTTCTCTAATAATTTTGTGCTCATTTCAAAGTTGAACGTTGAAAATGAGTTCAGTTCAATTGAATCTTAAATTTCGTTTCAACCTGCCACGGTTAACGTGTTAATATTTATTCGATTTTTATTCAGTTTCAGAAAGTGTTAATTTTTAATTGGGGCTTCTCAAGCAGGATTTTTACTTCGTGAATCCCTTATGATTTTATAGTCATAACTCATCTGAGAATGCTGACTTTGCCTTCGTTTCTTGACGCCAACCAACAAAGATGGATCCGTTTTATTCGATATGTAGCTCAAAGGACCAAAATATTTCTTTGTGAATGAAATGTTTTGGAGAGTGACATAAATGATTATTATCACTCATTCTCTTCAATTAATTAAATAGTAACTAGATGAGAATTGTTATTTTTAATGCCTTTGAGAGGGACGGCAGTTGTCTCACTAGAATGACTAGATGAACGCTAGCAGGCTTGAATTATTGGGAGCGTTTGAGGCAACTCATGGATGAGTGCATGCTGCTGGGCTCGCTGGAAGTTACAGCTCACGCGACGAGCGTGTGTGCCGCTGCCCGTATTTACGGATGGTGAAGTTACAGCTCAGGCGACGATCGTGTGTGCCGCTGCCCGTATTTACGGATGGTGAAGTTACAGCTCACGCGACGATCGTGTGTGCCGCTGCCCGTATTTACGGATGGTGAAGTTACAGCTCACGCGACGAGCGTGTGTGCCGCTGCCCGTATTTACGGAGGGTGAAGTTACAGCGCTCGCGACGATCGTGTGTGCCGCTGCCCGTATTTACGGATGGTGAAGTTACAGCTCACGCGACTAGCGTGTGTGCAGCTGCCTGTATTTACGGATGGTGATGCGTTGTTATTGTGTGGTGCTGTGCGAAAGAGGCGGTGCGCTGGCTCGGTGCCGAGCTCTGGCTTCACTCCGCACCTGTACCGATAACACCTGCCTCGCGTCACGGGTGCTAGATACCTCTTTTTCTCGCCTAAATTTCTTAATTTAGTGTTCACGTAGTAACCCTTAACGGAGGGGACTTTCCGGTTCACTTTTGTAAATAGCCTCAATATATTTCATTCCTTGTGAACTTTGTTCACTTGTGCGGTTTTTTAATCTTGTCACGAGAAATGGGCCCTCCTCCTTGTTAACACTTCATTAACAAGAACAGGTTCTCGGAATTGAGGGAATGGCGCACCTCCATGCTACATAAACAACACAAAATTAATGAATAATAATCGGCAATTACAGTACATATACTAAAAAGAAAAGGTACTCACCGGTGATCGCTGACCCACTTACGCAGCGCATTTTCTGAGCGCCCTCCGTGGTATTACGATTGATCGCTTCTAATATTGTGGGGCATGATACACAGGATAATTTTTTTTTAGAACCTGTGTATCTCTTACCCGCCCCGAGACGTTGCAGCTAAATGTTACATTAAATTATTTCCACGCTGGTTGGATTTTGCTTTACTTCTCTGAAAGTAAAAACGAGAAAATGTATGAATTTTGAATTACATTATAGCGTCGCCTTTAGTATAAATTTTCAATATATCCAATAACCACTTTTCATTATATCTTTGAGCACGTTTGTTACAGCGAACACACCCGCGTTTTATCTCTTATACTTCGCGCTCCGGTGTTGACTGAAGAACTCCCTTCTGTTCCTCAGCTGCCCCGCGTATTTTCTCGAGGGTTGTCCCCTCTCTCACATTCGACCTATAAGAATCTTAGGACCTTGACAGCGACCGCCTACATCTTTTCTAATTGGTAGTACCGCATTCTCACGCTCAGCTCCTTCGAAAACGACCGTTGGTTTGCCGTCTCTCTCGGCCTGAGTGTCTCGATTTATGTGTGACTACAAGGCGACTTTGTTTTGCACATGGGTAGGCATTTTTCAGAACGTCTCAAGTTTCCGAGGGCTCGCCCGAGTGAAAAAATTTTGCTAACACCACAAAATAGACCCCTCCAGAAACAACACACAATGTAAACAGACATCGTTTGGGCTCTCGCATCTTATCGCGGCCTCCTAACATTGCTGAGTCAAAACATACGGCATAAAAAATTACATGTTGAAGCGACCCTCCTGTACTGCTGGGATTTTCTGAGATATTTCTAAGTAAGCCAAGCAAAGCCAAACATTTATTACACACAATTAAAATTTTTCCCTAAATCCTCATTTTTAATTCGCAAAATTGATTATTCTTAACAGATTCTCGACAATCTCACTGCTGTTTGGCAGCTCCCTCCTCATTCTAATGTCGGTCACTACCTAATGCCAGAGTAAGTCTAATAATGGGTGTTACGATAACGGTAATATGCGGTGAAAAATGCTGACGTTGAAGGGTTAATTTGAAGTTTTTTGAGACGATGAAGGCTAAAAATGCCACCATGCCTCTCGTCGTGACTCGTTTGTAGCGGATTTATTGAAGCGCGCCTCTCGAGTTAGTTAAAAACCTTTCTTCGTTCGCTCGTTTTCTGTGCTGGCATCCTTATTTCACTTTTGTATCTTAATCATGTTATTTTTAACTTGTGCCTTTGATGTATCTATTGCTCGTGGCGGTGTTAGTTTTTTACTTTCTTTAGAGGGGTGCGCCATCATATCTTCGTCGTCATGCGATCCCGATAGGCAGGTAAGTATCCTCGAGCTTTTAACGAGCTATTTCTCTAGCTATCTCCTGTAACTTGGGCGGCTCTCGATAATGTCCTGAGCTGACCGGTGCCAGTTTACTCGAACTTGGTAGCTCTACTGTTCGTGTTTTTCGGTGTGAAGGAGTTGACGTAAACCTCAACTCATCAAGCACCAGCGGCAAACTTCCAGCTCCTCTTATACACCATATTGGTATTTCTTTTTGTCTTGTCGCTGGCCTACGAGCCAATTCTGATAACGCAAGCTTCCGAAACCACTGCATTTCTGTATTTTCTCCATGTTTTTGCATTGAAATGGTCTTCATTACTTGCTTCTAGACCGGGCGTGCGCGTTGGTCCTACTGTGACAGTATATCTGTGTGACTGTATATCTGTGCCTGCCGCCCGACTCTGTTATAGCTACTGGTGAGTCCTGCACGACTCGAGAACGTGGGTGGGTGCTTCAGGCGTGTGCAGAGATGTGACTTCATCGATGTGTGTTTAGATAGTCGGAACGAAGCACAGGTGCTTTTATGAGGCAACTTTGAGGCTCCTATATGAATTGCCTGCAGACCTCACTCGTCAAGCGACGGTTATCTGACATAAGCACTTTTTTTGAAGCTCGAGTGCAGATATGTCTAGTCGTAACGAAGCAGATGTGTTCTTATGATGCATCTTTTAGGCTTGTAAATGCAGGCGGTTTTTTGATTGTATATGACTCGCGCGCAGACCAACTAGTCAAGCGACGGTTATCCAATATAAGCACTTCTTCAAAGCACAAGTGCTTTTACAATGCATTTTTTTGGCTTGTATCATTACCCGCGTGCAGACCAGCTCGTCAAGCGACGGTTACCTAACATAGGCACTGCTTTGAAGCACTCGTGCAGGAACGGGTTACAGAGCACGAGGAGGACCGTCAGTGACTAGCGGGTGATGTCATGGATGGCCGAGTGCCGGTCGCTGCACAGACCGGTTTGTGGTATCTCGGCAGCTTAGGGAAGTTAGCGGTGGTGGTGGCGGCTCTTGCGCTCGCTCGTGCTCCGAGCCTCCACCTCTGATGCTCCTGCACTGCAGACCTCATGTGAGGTCTCGAGTTTGTAACGTAGCTGGCTACATTTGAGGCCCTTGAAATCATAAGGCAAAAAGCGCCGCTTTTTAAACACGTCGCAAAACGGCATCAAAGTTTGACGACTTAGAAACCATCGCATGTCAGCAACTTAGAGAGGTATTTGACATTTTGTAGCTATCTTCCTGTACTCAGTACTCATCAGACGAAGGAAAATTTGGGGATGACAGCGGTTTGCAGAACTCATTTTCGCTAAGTGTATTTGGCGCTTGTTACAGTATGATTCTAAATAGTCAACTACGTTGTGTATATATTGTCGGAATGATTTTCATATGTAGTGAACTACGTTATGAACTTCTTCCCTATCTTGCTGTTTCAATGCTATAGTATCTTGCATCTTGTGCTCCGATTCCAGATGTCTTGTCATATTAAATGATGCTTTTCTCATAGCTCTATTGCGAATGCCTTGGTTGTAAACTTCATTCCTAACTCGCTGTTTTTAGGCAAACGGGGTATTGCACCTTGCGCACAGATGTCATGTAAATTCTTCGTTTTCGTGATGTATTAAATGGTGCATGTCTCATAGCTCTCTTGGGAACACCCTAGTTGTGGTTATAATTAGCCATAGTGAAAAATATAGTATAATCTCAGCCATAGTATAGAAATTATTTAGAAATATCTTGTGGGTGAGTGGTTGCTGAGGGTACGACGACACTCGAACATCTCGCTCGGTTTTACGCGCCGCGATAGTGTATCTCTGACAACTTATCTCTGTGCCTATCGTGCTCGCATCACTTCTTGCAGGCATGCATTCGATGCCATTTCTCAATGTTAACTCTCAAGGCACAACCAGCTATGAACTATTTTATTTTATATGATGTGTCGTATTGGCAAAATATTGTAAATGTCCAGTTTTGCCGGCTTCTGTGAGTGATGAAACCCTGACATTAGGGGAACTTCATACGGGCGTTCTCTAATAGCACTCGCAACCTATGTTTTTGTTGGTATAAGGCTGTAGACGACCTGCTTCATGCTCTTCTAGCCAGAAACGTGTTATTGAGAGGAAGCCTTTGAATTTATTGTTTACTTACTTTTTGCCGTAGAGATGCAAATGTTAGCATCGAGGTGTGAAACTAGCCCAAGGTTAGCTGTGCATCATGAGTATGGATTTAGATGCGAGGGCTGTGACTCAGGCCCATGAGTTGTGAAGTCCATTGTAGGGATATACACGTTGACTGCGATGGGTTAAACAGAAGTCCAATATTCAACTCAAATTTAAATTCAGAAGTTGTCAGAAACTTTATAAATACCAAACATTAACTGGGTCCATTAAATACCATTAATTTAAAAAGATTGTTAAAACTTATTCAAACGACTACCGATGTCTCCCAGTTGCTAGATATGAAAAGCTCTCCTTAAACATGAAGTCGAATAAGTTTTTGACTACGCCTCTTGGTAGATCTCTCCTTGGATCTTATAGCAATTTGTATGTCTCATCGTCATTCTAACAACAATTTTCTTCAACGTCCACGAAAATATAAATTGTAATCGGTTGCGTTGTTTTCAGTAAAAAAAAAGGAATGAAGCAGTACAAAACAGAGTTGCAATGTTGAAGAAAATTGCCTTTGCGTCCCGTGAAATTTGCGGCGAAGCATTTGACCGCAAAAGCTCGAATTCTGACAATGTATTAAAAAAAAACTGAAGTATTGTGGGCAAAAATGCTTGAGAGTGTTGCCGAGCTCTCTTTACCGATATAGCGCGAAGCCGGCACAGCCAAACCTGTTTTGGAGCCTGCGTCCAGCTTGCATTACTCATCCACGAAGACTTCGAGCATTCAAGTTTTCTGCTGCTCAATTGGATCTCCTTTACATCACGTCGACACGTCGCTTAGTTTTAACTGCATGCTGTATTTAGAATATCAATACCCTAAAGATCGCGTGTTTGGTCAATTATTATGCAAGATATCCTTGTTTACTCCTGAGAAGGATACAACTGTTGTATCAATCTATGTTTAACTAACGCTCCCAAAGGGAATATGCGAGGTCTCGAGCTAAAGGTTAGGTAGGCCTTCCTTTTGTTTAAGTAGAATAGCTAATTTTTTTGTTGCGGATCATTTCTTTTCAGTTCACTGCTGTCCTGTTTTTCAGCCCCTACTACTTTCTTCTTCGACTTTTATCTTGTTTCATCAAGTTCTTTTTTAGCTTACTGTTTGGCGTCGATTCCGCGTTCCCTTAACTCCATACCAGATGGTGCCTTCCTCTCTTTGGAACGCCTTTCTTACGGTTAGGGAGGCTTAAACTAACATCTTATCTATCGCACTTGCTTTTCCAGTTCTTGAGGCACACACCAGCCGTCATACTTCACTCGCATTCCTTATTGCTTCAAATTAGTACTTTGTGCCCTGTGAATGTTGTACAGTCAAGACTTCTGAGCAAGTCAAAAATTGAATCAACACGTCAATGCGGCGTGTTTAAACTGAAGCTTAACACTCAATTCAAATGAAAATCAATTCTAGAGATTAATTCTAGGTATGATAATCAAGAAATGGAACGTGCTTCCATTTAGTTTTGCGTGAGTATTTATGAAAATTGAATTTCTGCCTAAGTTTTGCCAAGTCAATAGCATCATAAAAATCCCCTCCTCAGTGACCATCGGTGGGACACCCGACACTTTACCGTGTTAAATGTGCATGTGCATGAGCATCACCCGAAATACAGCAGGGTAGCACAAGGGGAAGCGGTATAAGGCATGGCTTCATTCCTGTGCTCGTGTATATCGCTGCGGTGAGCTTAGGTCTATTGCTCTACTGGTGTTAATACCTCTAACGTTAGCGTACTCGATGAAGTTAATGTACGGCATGCGATTGCGCCATTACCATGATCAAAGTTATGCGAAACTAGAGTTTTGTTTGGGTAGTGGCAAAGTATTTTGTGTCTCAAGGTTTTCCTTACTCTAAATTTGAGTCTTGTTATGTTCTGTAAACCGGATGATGAATCTAACATAATGTTGAGGAACTACTTTATCTCTGACGCGCTGCCACTCGAATTGTGCTATTTGAGTTTTAATTAGTTCATTTCAACGTAATACTGGACCTGAACTCAAGTTGCCTGTGAAGCACTACCTTAGATAATCTAATTTACTTTAGTGGTCTATAAGGTCGCTTGCGCATGCTGGGCAAGGTTGCTAAATTGAACATTTCTCATGCTAAAATTATCAAGTTTGTGTTTTTCAACTCTTTGACTGCGACGTGTGCCACCGGTGGTACACGGAGGTAATTTTCATAATGCAACTGATCGACCAGTACTCGCGAACTCAATTTTCATAAATACCTAATCAAAGCTAAATGAAGGCAAGATCCAGGTCAAGTTTGATATTTTCAAAATAATTTACTACAATTGACTCTAAATTTGAGTCTGGCATTGACCTTAATATTTAGCAGTCGCAGTCAAAGTGTTAAGAAAAATTTGGCCACGGTATAAAAATCACTCTGAATTTTCTTCAGAATTGTCAGATGCGGAGTGCTTTCTTTGCTCAAACTTTATCAAATTTGATAATTTTCTTAGAAAAATATGGCTTGTCAGTAACTTTTATGCTGTACACGCAAGCCATGCTATTCAAGGAAATTCGGGCGATACGACACGAAGGATGCGTGCAAATCGTTCTCTGTATTCGCTTCTGTAGCGCACAAGAAACCTCGTCTTTAGTTCTAAACGTATGGAATTATTGTGTTGAATAATCGAACGACTCTCACCCTGCATCGTATGTATTCTGTACAATAGTAAATGTTCGGATGTGAATGGATGTAGATAACTCAAACGTCAGTGTAGTGTTTTTTCAGATAAATTAATATAGGGTGGATGTTGGACTATCCACAGCAGCAAGCGAACAAATTGTGTAACCCTGTTTAGCTCCTTTTCGACACTTGCGTCAAGAAGATGAAAACAAAATCGTTCCACGGTAATTTTAGTGGCAAGACCGCCACAGTTCGTTTATCTCACTCTCTATCATTGGGCTTGATTGTACGGTATTCGTGCTCGCTCTCGCTGTTCTAGAATGTTAGTGCACGCTTGAGACTGTCGTCATTTCTGGTTAATTTGAGTGGAGAGCGCCCCTCCGGAGCCGTGCCTGCCTTGCTTATTGCAGCTCATTGAGCAAATTTACCGCGCCCCGGCCGCGTGAGTCGGCTCGCTGCCTCTGTTCTTGTTAGCAACCCGTCTGCACGTCTCCGCTCTGTGCAGTGACGACCTCACGCGTGAAATATTCCTGTGCGAGTAGAGACTTGGCTTCTGACAGAAAAAACTGACGTCTGGTGTCGATTCCCATGGCCCCTTCAGGGAGATACAACTATTGTATGAATTAGCTCTCCCAGGAGGGAAATGTGTGAGGGCCCGAGCTGAGAGGTAGGTAGGCCATTTTTTGTTGAAGTAAAATGTTCTTTATGTTAAAGACCACCTGTTTTCGGTTCACTGCTGTCTTGCTTTTCAGCACCTCTGATTTTCTTCTTCAACTTTCGTCTTGTTTCATAAACTTCCTTCTCCATTTACTGTTTCTATGCCCCTTCTGCTTAGATTCCGCGTTCCCTTATCTCTTCATATTAAATGGTGCCGCCCTCCTTCCTTTCTTCGGAACGCTCTTTTTAGTGGTTAGAGAGGCTTAATAACATCTAATCTAATCCAATTCCCATGGCTCTCTGATGAGATCAAGTGCTGCTGTAGGTTGCAGAATTCTCCAGTTGCGGGACACGAACATGAAACTGGTCAGAATGACGTCAAAGCTTATTCTCTTTCATTTACTTCATTTCTACTTTTAAACTGGTAAAACTTCGAAAAATTGAACGGTGCTAACAATCATGCAATTATTATGCAAATTTTCGTTTTCGTTTTACATTTAACTCACGAATACATTACTTTTTACATTCTATAAAGAGCGGCAAGAGAATCATTTTCCCGTCACATCATATCCTGGAGTTTTTGTACGGTGTAAACTTACGCTTCTATGCGTTATTCGAATTGTAAAATTTATATTGTCGACGTTGTAGGTGTGGCTGCCGTTAACACGAGCACATTATGTTACAAATCTGTTATTTCGGGTTTGCTAAATCTATTCAGTGGAGTTGAAATTGAGTACAATATGCCAACGTGGGTTAGATGGGCTTCGGTTCATTCTTAAAATAAGAACCCCGTTTTTGCGCCTTCAAGTTTTCGTATGGTTGAGACAGTTGGTGTGCTGTGTCGGACCAGCCCTGAATTTCTGCGACCGTAGTTTGAGATTGTTACACTTCCTGGTGCTCCAATTTATATGTCTATATCATTGCTTTAATTTTTATTATGATCTGTTGATTTTGTTGTAATGCGATTTTACATTTGAGAACCATTAACGCGGTTAACGGTTAGTTTGGTTAGATTGTAAGCGGTAGAATTGGGGTATCGACATTACTACTCGAATGCATTTTATCCTTTATAAGAAATATGTAAAACATAATAATTTTTTTGAAGAGATAACTTTTTATAATTTTTTGAAGAGATCGTGAAACAGATGAAATGTCATTCATGTATTCTGGTACGTGAATGAGCAATTTTCCAAGTGGTACACACATGGCCCAATACACGAGGAACGTGTTTATGCGCTTACGCACGAGTACATTCCATTGATTGTAGCAGAGCTTGCGTGACGTGCCGCGCCATTACCATGCATTGCCTATGAGGCTTGGAACTGTTCTGTGATGAAAGCCGGGTCGTTTGGTTAATTCTCTTCTTCCTGAGCCTAGTGCCTTAATCAGATGCCGTTCTTTCCCTTGGAAATAGGATCATTGGCGGCTCGATCGTCATTGTTTTAGATTTAGATCACTGCTGTCCCGGTTTTTAGCATTTATTGCTTGCTTCTTTCCCCTCAGGGGGATACAACTATTGTATCTATGGGAATTAGCGCTCCCAGGGGAAAAATGTGAGGGCCCGAGCTAAGAGTTAGGTAGGCTTTTTTTTGTTGAAATAAAAGTTTTTTTGTTATGTTAAGGACCACCTTTTTTCGGTTCACTGCTGTCCTGTATTTCAGCACCTCTCACTTTCTTCTTCAACTTTTATCTTATTTCATT
The DNA here is from genome assembly GCA_030386875.1 of Morinoia aosen. Lineage (NCBI taxonomy): Eukaryota > Metazoa > Arthropoda > Malacostraca > Amphipoda > Talitridae > Morinoia > Morinoia aosen. The sequence goes on from CM059574.1 coordinate 16,952,677, forward strand.
AACTTCTTTCTCATCTTACTATTTCTATGCCCCTTCAGCATAGATTCCTCATTTTCTTATCTCCATACTAAATGGTGCCTTCCTTCTTCCTCTCTTCGATACGCTCTTTTTTTGTAGCGGTTAGGGAGGCTTAAACTAACTTATAATCTAATCTGCTTGCTTCTTTGAGTTTTATCTTATTTCATTAAGTGGTTTTGAACTCGCTGTTTTTTATGCGCATGGTGTAGGGACTCGCCTTGTACGATTACATGCATACATTCCCCACATCTTTAAAATTTAAATTAAAAGTTCTCAAAATAGGGTTTTAACGTAGCATGCAGCGTGGTTGTCCCATTCTTGCAGGATTTAGTCGGCTCAGCCTCAAAATGCTCACATGTTTGGAATGTCTGCCTAAATTTGTGGGCCTTTGTGTTCATTGTTCGGGTTTGCTCGCATGTATAGCGCCACGACGACTCCGGTTCATTAAAATAAAAATTCTCCTGAACCAGCCAGTGTTATGCACAGGCTGTGAGAAGTAGCCGTTTCTTTTGTAGCCACGGGAGATTCAAGGACCGGGTGCAGGAATGAGGAGGGGCTCGGTGACTCCTGTGATATGCTCTCGTCTGGTCCCCAGCTTATGGATCTTAACTCGAGGGATTGTCCTCCTTATCTTCTGTATTTCTGTTCACGTGGGAGGGTTTGCAGCGATTCTGAACTCTGTATCATATTTCTGCTTTCGTTAGTGTTTCTGCTTCTGTTGGTATTTCTGCTTCTGTTGGTATTTCTGCTGCTTCTGTTGGTATTTCTGCTGCTTCTGTTGGTATTTCTGCTGCTTCTGTTGGTATTTCTGCTTCTTCTGTTGGTATTTCTGCTTCTTCTGTTGGTATTTCTGCTGCTTCTGTTGGTATTTCTGCTTCTTCTGTTGGTATTTCTGCTTCTTCTGTTGGTATTTCTGCTTCTTCTGTTGGTATTTCTGCTTCTTCTGTTGGTGTTTCTGCTTCTTCTGTTGGTGTTTCTGCTTCTTCTGTTGGTGTTTCTGCTGCTTCTGTTGGTGTTTCTGCTGCTTCTGTTGGTGTTTCTGCTTCTTCTGTTGGTGTTTCTGCTTCTTCTGTTGGTGTTTCTGCTTCTTCTGTTGGTATTTCTGCTTCTTCTGTTGGTATTTCTGCTTCTTCTGTTGGTATTTCTGCTTCTTCTGTTGGTATTTCTGCTTCTTCTGTTGGTATTTCTGCTGCTTCTGTTGGTATTTCTGCTGCTTCTGTTGGTATTTCTGCTGCTTCTGTTGGTATTTCTGCTGCTTCTGTTGGTATTTCTGCTGCTTCTGTTGGTATTTCTGCTGCTTCTGTTGGTATTTCTGCTGCTTCTGTTGGTATCTCTGCTTCTTCTGTTGGTATTTCTGCTGCTTCTGTTGGTATTTCTGCTGACGTGAACGGGTTAAGAACGAGTTTGAGCTCGGTACCATAGAGACGAGAATGTGTGCAGGCTCTGCATCCTGACTTGTACCGAAGAGACATGTTGCTGCTGAGAAATGATCCCGTTTACTTACACACGATTTCGCTACACTCATTAAAAGGTTCGGGGTTTTGTTTTTTTTGCGTCGGTATGTCTTGTTCAACTTCCATTCTTTCGCTTAGCCTGTTCTACTAGATTTTCATCTTTTGCTTGCTTTTATTATTTTTTGTTGTTGAAACGTTGCTTCTAATGACACCCACCAATTCAGGTTATGTTAGTGTCAAACCTTGTCAATCTAACCTCTTACTTTACTTTAACAGAAAATTTTCATTGCTTACAGGCAGCGATTCTTTTCAATCTTGTCAGGTCTATGCGCACGGTGTGGAGACTCGCCTTGTGAATAGATTGCCTGTTCCGGTGATTCCGGTGTGAATGGGGCCTTCTTTTTTGGGCAGCACCTTTGTTGGGGTTGGGGAATTGTAAACCAATATATAATTTACGAAACATCAAAATCCCAAAATCAGTGTCAGCTTTGTATTTGGTATCAAGCTGGTATTAATTGGTGAGGGTAGCTGAACTTCGGTAAAATATTATGGCGGTCCGCCATCGTTTCGTCTCAGAAAAGCACTCAAAGTTAGGGCAAAGTAATGTGCTGTATAGTGTATTACAGCGCGAAATGTTCTCTGGAAAGAACTTGTGAGACGTAGAAATTGTTACTTACACACTGACTGGTGTAAGCGTCCACTGAGTGCTCCGTTTGTATCATTGCGTTAGGTGGGAGGGGGGCTTTGTGTTCATTTGAAATCACACCACCCTGAAAGCGTAGTAACATTTTATTGCTTCTCCCTATCAACGCGTGAATTTAATGTTAGTTTGCAGCAAAGCTCAGTTTACATTATCAGGCAATTGCTGTACTTAAATTTGAGCTAGTGTATTCAACGAAACACGAGGCCTCAAAATGTACCAAGTGCATCTTGTAATTAGTCCAATTGATTTGAATTTACAGTAAAGTGTCGAGCGTGTAGGTTTAGCCTATAGTATTATGAATTGTCATGCCTGTGAAACTGCCAGGCTTAGACACGGATGTGCACCGTAACATCTGCATGGGTGGGTTACTGAAGGGTGTAAGATCTCTTGCACACTTAGTGTGCATTATGCCCCCATGGAGACATCAGTGCTGGGCTGACATCTGTGAAACTGCCAGGCTTAGACACGGATGTGCACCGTAACATCTGCATGGGTGGGTTACTGAAGGGTGTAAGATCTCTTGCACACTTAGTGTGCATTATGCCCCCATGGAGACATCAGTGCTGGGCTGACATCTGTGAAACTGCCAGGCTTAGACACGGATGTGCATCGTAACATCTGCATGGGTGGGTTACTGAAGGGTGTAAGATCTCTTGCACACTTAGTGTGCATTATGCCCCCATGGAGACATCAGTGCTGGGCTGACATCTGTGAAACTGCCAGGCTTAGACACGGATGTGCACCGTAACATCTGCATGGGTGGGTTACTGAAGGGTGTAAGATCTCTTGCACACTTAGTGTGCATTATGCACCCATGGAGACATCAGTGCTGGGCTGACATCTGCGTTTCATGATCAAAAAATCAATTATTCCTTGTACCAATGCGTAAGTTTTTCTTGAACTCTCTTACTTGTGTATCAGTTACCGCAAAATACGTTGGTTCATATTTTGTGCAACTCGTGAAGTTCTCGGCTCAGCGGCTAGTGTAAACATGCTCCTAAAATGAGAATGGAAACATGCTCCTAAAATGAGGATGAAGTCACGTTTATGAGCCTCGGCACGCAGAGCTGCGCTTCTCTTGTTAGTGCACTCTGGTGTGCAGGCTCGTTGCTGCGGTGAGTTTGTGTTGTTTTATTATAAGTTTTGTTATTCAACACTTTGAGTTTGATTTGAATAGATTATTAGTTAGTTTTAGCCTCCCTATTCGCAACAAATGCGATCCTAAGAGGAAAAAGGAAAGCACCATTTATGGAGTTAAGGGAACACAGAATCTATGCAGAAAGGACAGAGAAAGAGTAATTTGAGAAAGAAGTTCATGAAACAAGATCAAAAGTTGAAGAAGAAAGTGGTAGGCGCTGAAAAACATGACAGCAGTACTTTGAGTTTGACGTGACCACCGGTGGTCACATGGGCGATTTTCATAACGCTGCTGACCGACCAGCAACCACTAACTCAATTTTCATAAATACTTAATGGAAACTAAATGAAAGCTTGATCTATTTAATATTCGTTATTTTCAAAATTAATTTCTAAAATGAGCTCCAAATTCAGTTGAATGTTGAGCTTTAGTGCAACCCGCCGCAGTTGACGCGTTAAGAGTTATTTTGTGTTTTGTAGCTTGCGTTGTAGATGGTATTGTGCCGTAGCATGTTTGTATATCACAACGAGAGTCAGTGTCTTTCCGAATGTATTGTCGCGAATGTTTCATGGCCGCGTGCGTGCATTGTGTTGCATGTAGTGTCGCGGCGTGTTCTGCATTGTTGTGCGTATTGTATCGCAACGTGCATTGTTTTGTAGCATCCATGTACTTTGAAGTCGTCCTGTACAGCTGGCGGTGTTACGTCAGCGCTCGATCATCGCCTTGCTCAGGCTATCGTCTCTTCTTAAGTCAGAAGCAGCCGTGAATTCCATATTAACGTTAGTTCCTCATCTCGCTGACTTGCGCTATCTGGTCTCGAATGTGAGCTCTGAAGTTTTTACTCTACGGTACGTGTTTCGTGTAACAATGGTCCAAGGTGAATATTCTCGTCAGTTTCAAATTGTGCGTTTGATGCTGTGGACGATAAGTGATAATTACACGTGCAAACTCGTCGATGTGAGTTCAGTGGTCGATAGCACGCGCTATCATTCTTATGTCCCGATAATGCGGCATTTTTGTGGAGAAGCGATCTAAACTGTGTCATGAATTTGATTGATCGTTGCAAATTTCTGGTTGGTTACAGATGCTTTATGAGATCTTGATTGAATCATTCATTTCAGTGTGTTTTTTTAGATTTCCGCTCAACGCCAATCAATGATATTTAGTATTCTTCGTTGAATGAGCGATTCATTTCCTTCTGTACCATTCACCTCTTCTAACTCTTGAGCTCTACTGTGTCGAATGTTTTTTTTTTTTTCGGGTGAGTTCGTGATTTTTTTCTCACATCTCCATATTGTACGAAGCTTTCGTTGCTCCAGTGAAGGCTTACAATCGTTATAACCTAATGCCTTGTAAAATTTAATCTTTTTCGCTGAGCGTACAGTTCCACTATATTTATATTTTCAAAAATATGAGATCCACCGTAAATTTTCGTTCAATGAAAATACACTCGGTAGCTGACCGTAAGGTGCCAAGTGTCTCTCTCTTTGCTGATTGATTGGTAATCCTTTACTATCCTGGAGCACTTGAAGCTCTTGCTAAACACTTCCTTCGACCGATAGCGGCTGATCCTGCTTTCCGGTTCTGATAATGAATGGTGCGACGCGCAAGTTTGTATGCGGGCATTAATGTCACGCGACACCTCCACTAAATTGTTGACTTTATTTTGTTGTTCGGGTGTATGGTTAATCGTGTGACATGAATAGAGTTGATTGATGTCCTTTGAACTGAGACTTTATTTTATTGTTCTGATATATGGTTAAGCGTGTGACATGATTAGAATTGATTAATGTCCATTGGACGATTTTCTCGACTTTCGGTTGCAATCAAATGAGACTTGGGTAAAGTTTTCCGGTGCCTGAACTTGTCTCGGGAAAAGTTGGCTGACGCCTGAGACTCCTATATCGACATGAAAATGAAAGAGCAAAATATACGACTTTGTTTATTTAAGGTATGTATTCGAATAAAACCTAATTTCAGACGTTTCGGTCACAGGTCATTATCAGTAATAAGAATTCTGAAAAAGGTACCAACTAAAAATAAACTATTTTAGAATTACAAATCTAAAAACAACTTATTAACTTATGGAAATTGCGATTATCTATTTATAATGGCTAAAGGAAATGAACTAAGAGTGTTGTTTAAAACCGGCTCTAGAATGCGCATATCTGTATGAAACTGTGGTTTTGCTAAGACCAAAAATTGTTAATTGGTTAATGGTAAAAATTGTTATTGTTATCGTCAGAATGTTGTCGAACGACGGACAATGGGGGCTTTAACCGACTCCATGGAACTGCGCGATGTTATTCGAAATCCGAAGTCGATATTAACGTTTAAAAACAATTAAAACTTTACTTATTCATCGAAGACGCTACCAACATCGCAAACACGGACGCCACCCATCCGGTAGCATTATATGTTACGAAACCACTTTACCTTCATAGTTGTCGTGGATGCCAATTGCTTGCGTCGCCTGCGCTACCCGAGTCGTCACGCTTCAGGGGTATACAACTATTTATCGATGGGCACTTGCTCTCCCATGGGGAAAAGTAAGGTCCCGAACTGAGAGTTAGGTGGGCCTTCTTTTTGTTGAAATAACATGTGTTTTTTAAGACCATCTTTTTCGGTTTAATGTTGTCCTGTTTTTCAGCACCTCTGGCTTTCTTCTTCAACTTTATCTCGTTTCCTTACCTTCTTTCTCGGCATACTGTTTCTACGCGCATGGGATCCAGTGTGAGAACTCACCTTGTGCATAGAATCCGCATTCCTTTTAACACCATACTAAATGGTGCCTTCATACTTCTTCTCTTTAAACATCTTGGTTTTGTGAAGGGAGGCTGAAACTAATTTATAACCGATCAATCGGCCATCAAGTACATGTTGTGCAGTTCTTTATTAAAGTGTGGTTAAATATTTTCTGCCATTCATTTATGTCTTCCAGCGTTAAGCGAGTTTTTAGGTTTTCAACAATTCTTGACCAAAGTAGCAGTCCTCCAATGTCTTCATGGTATTGTTCTTCCAGTTATTTTCCATTGATTTGCCGTGACATGTTCCCTTATAGTAGTGCGGTCATTTGTAGAATAGAGAGGGACCATCCCCTTACCATCATTAAAGAAACGACGTTGAAGTCTCTAGTGACATTAGTGTATTTGTACTTGGTTAATGTGGTGTTCTTAGGAGCGTTTGTTGTACGGTCTGTTTGTCATACGGCTAGAGTTCCTCTCGAAGACTTGACAGTATTTGTTGTGTGTATTTTGGAGATCTGCGGTCTAGTGTGCATCGTGCGAGCACAGCGCCAGCAACCTTGACTTCCATGCCGGCTCTCTCTCCTACGTTCGTCGCTCCAACGCACTGTAATGCGCCGAGCTCCATCCTGCTGCCTGCTACTAGTCAAATTACTAGTTCCACTGTGTGATCAATTTTGCTTCTCTGGAAACTTTCATGCAAATCTAGGGTATGGCCTTGCAGTTGTATTTTTGAAATCTTATTTTCCGATAGCGTGCAAGGTATAATTTCTGTTCTGAACTAGCTTACCGTTTTACGTCAAGTGGCACATATGTGGAAAGTTTTTTTCCGAGTGTGCTTGTTATCTAGTAACAATTGTATAACCTAGATTGCGTACATGTTGGGGTTGTTGTTCAGATGCCCCTCAGGGGGATACAATTATTGTATCTATGGGAACTAGCGCTCCCAGGGGGACAATGTGATGGCCTGAGCTGAGAGTTAGGTAGGCCTTCTTTTCGTTGAAATATAATGTTTTTGTTATGTTAAGGACCACCTTTTTTCGGTTCACTGCTGTCCTGTTTTTCAGCACCTACTACTGTCTTCTTCAACTTTGGTCTTGTTTCATAATCTTCTTTCACAACTAACTGTTTCTATGCCTTTCTGCGTAGATTCCGCGTTTCCTTAACTCCATACTAAATGGTGCCTTCCTCCTTCCTCTCTTTGGATCGCAATTGTTGCTGGGTAGGGAGGCTAAAACTAACGACTAATCTAATCTGTTGTTCAGATGTTTATTGGAGGAAATTAAAATGTCGGAATTTTTATCCGTGAACACTCGGCTTGAGTTTGCTTTTCACATTGTGAATGAAATTGCGGGAGCACTCTCTCCATAATGGGGTTCGATCTTCCGCACATGGACTCGATTACGTAAAATTAGTTATCCCGAAGGCCAATCTTGTTGGCCTCACACACCACGACCTCCATAGCCGTGCCAGTGAGGTACTCCGAGATAAACTTTCCAATTCCTCACTGAAATGGTGAGGTTTATGTTAATACTTGTATTAGCTGAAGTTCCTATTCATTTCCAGTAATATTTTTATAAGCTGAAGTTCATATTCTTTTCCAGTAATATTTGCTTTAGCTGAAGCTCTCATTCATTTCCAGTAATATTTGCATTAGCCGAAGTTCATTTTTCTAGTAATTTATGCATTAGCTGAACTTCATATACTTTTCCAGTAATGTATGAATGAGAGGCGTGAAAAGACGCAAGCAGTGTGGTATGAAGGCAGCCGTCATGTGTTGGGTCTGCTACACTGGCATCCTCTTTTGACCTTGAGTCTCGTGTTTGGTTGTGTGCAACTTGACCAGGAGTCTGCCTTTTACTTCGCCTCTGCGCTGTGCCGGCCTCCCTCTCTCTCTGCTGCTGCTGAGAGCGTTCAGGACTGTGTGTCCTCTCGCGGGACGATGGAAGCCTAATTGTGTGTGTGTGTGTGTGTGCTGTATTTCTGTGCCTAAAATGAATAAGGGAAACTTTTATTTCTTCAGCTAATCCCTCGAAGGGATACCACTATTGTATCTATGGGTATGAGCACTCCCAGGGAGAAAATGCGTGACGGCCCTAGTTGAGAGATACGTAAGCCTTCTTTTTGTTGAAATAATTTTTTTTTGTTATTTTAAGGACCACTTTTCTCATTTTATTGCTACTGTCCTGTTTTTCAGCTTGTTTCTTGAACTTCCTTTTCTTTTCACTGTTTCTATGCCTCTTCATCTGCGTAGATTTCGGGATCCCTTATCTCCACACTAAATGGTGTCTTCCTTCGTCCTCTCATCGGCACGCTTTTTATGTAGCAGTTGGGGAAGCTTAAACTAACATCTAACCTAATCTTCGCTATGTGGTCTCGTGTAGCGGACTCAGATGGGAGTGCATGAGAATGATAGCTGTGTGAGTAGCGTGTGCACAAGAATGTTAGCGTGTCATATTCAGTGAGAAATACCTATTGTATCGACGTTTATGATAATTTTGCCTTTTCTCAAAGGGATGCAGGTCTAACCTTGGTTTATTTTTGATGTGATTATTTCTTGAGAATAACGTTATGTCGTTTCACGAAAATTTTTAAATTTATTGAATTTTCGCTTAGGCGAGTTTGAGTGACCGCTCATAAGAATTGTTCTGAGGTAAAATAACTCAAATGTGTGCCAATTGAAATTTAAAGATAGAAGTATTTTAGAATTATATGTGCGGGCATAACTAGCTTAGCATATCTAGTCAATGTTGCGCATTTTACACCATGATGCTGAGCGTGTATGCGTGAGCACACTGTTGCTGACATCTTCTTTGTATGCGTAGTCATGTTTTACTCAGCGAGCTGAGGAATCTTACCGGTGTAACTCGCATCCCTTAACCCTTTACCGTCCACATTTTCTACTCACATTACCGCGATCACAACCATCATCACTAAACCGGCACCGGCATCGTGTAGTCGCTGACATCACAACGAGGAAGTGTTAGTGACTGCCACTCGACAATGAACTTCGAAGAACACGTTAGGGCACAAATTGCCCAAGGAATAAAATATGTTATAGCTGTTTATAAAAGTAGGTTTTAAAATCCACTGTGACGGTAATGGGTTAAAGGGTACTCAGTGGTTATAATGGTTCTTGTCTTCGTGATTCTTCCTTGTATCTTCACCGTTTCCTTGCCTATGGCTGCTACTCAGTATGTGTACGACAAATAACTCTCCTTAGCCGTAAGTTTAATTTATAATCGGTTTTATTTCCCATTTCTCGTTTTCATTCTCTTGTACTTGGGATGTCCTTCTAACGACCTTCTGCTCGAGCGTCTCGCCAGCCTTCAACTTCGGTGGTGGGCTTCGAAAGGCATTCTTTCATAGGCTTAGGCCCCTCAAGGGATACTGTTATAGTATCGTTGGGAATTAGCGCTCTCTGGGAAAATGTGAGGTCCCGAGGTGAAGGTTAAGAAAGATTTCCTTTTGCTGCAGTAGAATGGTTTGTAATGGATCATCTTTTTCACTTCACTGCTGTCCTTGTTTTCAGCACTTATTGCTTTCTTCTTTAACTTCTATCTTGTTTCATTAAGTTCTTTTGAAAATTACTATTTTTTTATGCGTAGGGTGTAAGGGTGCCCCACCTTGTACATCTATTCCCCGTTTCTTTAATTCTATATTAAAAAGTGCTTTCCTCTATCCTTTCTTTGGAACATCTTTGTTGTGGTTAGGAAGGCCCAAACTAACTTATAATCTAATTTAATTCATAGTCTTTAAAACGCCGAGTACCCGCTGATGGGTCGGTATGTCTTTCCACTGATTGAGGAAAGAAAACTGCGTTCTCTGTACTCCCTAGCTGCTCAAAATGGGCAAGCATGCTTCAGGATTCATCTGTGTGACGTGTTCAGTTCTTCAGTTGAGGGATTTTTATCTTTTTTCTGTAGCGGCTCATGCGTGACCCGAATGATCTCAAGCTCTGTGCTGCCATCGTCGATCCATAGACTCTTCATATTTTTGTTCGTGTGCCGTTGTTGGAAATGATTTCGATGACCTGGAACAGAGGTTAAAATTTAGACGAGTTTCGTGGAATGTTGTCCAGTTGCCTCTCATTATAGATCTTCCATTTAACAAAGGTGGTCGCTTTAATGAATATTGGTCATATCCTTCTAAAGGCCTTAATTCCCTTTCAATGAAAATGTGTTGAATGCGGGTAACATATTTTCCGTAATTAAATCGTTATTGTACACGTATCGTGGATATATATAGCATTTTGTGAACTTAATTACATTGTACAGTCGAGTATTTTTCACAATATACACAAAGTTTGTGCTACAGCGCTGTTTGTGTGGTTCCCTGCCTCGTCGTTAATAAAACGTAAGTTGTTCTCGGCTAGCTGGTGTATGAGTGTCGGGATGCAATAAACGTGTCTCCTCACACTCTGGAAGGGCAGGGAGTGGTGCCAATTTCCTCCATTCGTGATCACGCTGACCAGGCGACGGTCGTCCGCACCTTCTCCGGTAACGTTCGCGATGACTAATTCACTCCTAACACCGGACTCGGCCCACCAAGTTTTGGCTCTTTCGTGCTCTCAAAAGTATAAAACAAAAACACTCATGTGTTTTTGATACGGAGTATTAAAAACGCGTAGTATTTTTTACTGTGTTTTCGAGGGAAGAATACTAAGTCACGTCAAGAAAGTGATGCGACAGATATTCAGCTTTCTATTTTTGAATGTTTTATTTTGATATTTGTTCAGTTGTATCTTACTATTAAAATTTCAAGTGTAGTTCATTGATTTTAAGTTACAATTATAGATGTGCCCTGTTCGAAGCGAGGAAATAGAAAGGCACCTTTCAGTATGGAGATAAAATAACGGGAAATCTACGCATGTGTGTTCGTACTCAAGACCCCCAGCGCATAGAAGCAGTAAGTTGAGAAATAAATTTGTGGAACAAAATACAGGTTGAAAAAGTAGTTGATGTTGAAAAACAGGACAGCAGTAAACCAAAAAGATTGTCCGAACAAAATCGTGTCGAGAATCTGTTAAGAATAATCAATTTTTGCGAATTAAAAAATGAGTCGAGAATCTGTTAAGAATAATCAATTTTTGCGAATTAAAAATGAGGATTTAGGGAAAACGAGAATCTGTTAAGAATAATTAATTTTTGCGAATTTTTAGTTGTGTGTAATAAATTTTGGGCTTACTTAGAAATTTCTCAGAAAATCCCAGCAGTACGGGAGGGTCGCTTCAACATACATGTTTTTATGCCGGTATGTTTGAACTCAGCAAATGTTAGGGGGAGCGATAAGATGTAAGGGCTCGGACGATGGCTGTTTACCTTGTGTGTTGTTTCTGGAGGGGTCTATTTTGTGGTGTTAGCAAATTTTTTCATTCGGGCGAGCCCTTGGAAACTTGAGACGTTCGGAAAAATGCCTACCCATGGGCAAAACAAAGTCGCCTTGTAGTCAAACATAAATCGAGACACTCAGGCCGAGAGAGGCGGCAAACTTAACGGTCGGTCTGAAGGAGCTGGAGCGTGGGAAACAATGAGGCTAAGAAAGAAATAAAGACAAGCTGCGGGACTACCAATGAGAAGAGAAGTAGGCGGTCGCTGTCAAGGTCCGAAGATTCTTATAGGCCGAAGGTGAGAGAGAGAACAACCCTCGAGAAAATACCCCAGGGCCCAGGCATCGGAGGAACAAAAGGCAGTTTGACCGGCGAGACCGTAACGCGAAGTGTAAGCAAGAAACGCAGGTGTGCTAGCAGTAACAAACGTGCTTAATGAAATAATAAGAAAAGTGGCTATATTGAAAATTATACTAAGTTTCACGCCAAAATGTGATCATGAAATTCATACATTTTCTCGTTTTACTTACAGAAGAGCAAATTAAAACCCCAACCAGCGTGGGAATCATTTAATGGAACATTTAGGCGTTGCGCCTAAATCTCTGGGAGGGTAAGAGCGAAGCCGTTTCTTGGGAAAAGATTATTCTTCTTTATAAAATGTTCTGAAATTTTTGGCATACAGTGATGTAAAGATTGAAATGTTTTAAGGGAGCTTAAGGGGTGATATCAGGATTAATGGGTTATAAATTGATCTTGCAGGTGGGAGGTCTGTGCCTGAGGATAGAAGTTCGCAAGAAAAGAAAATACTCGGGAGCTACGAAGCTGGCGATTAGCAACAAACATTCCTTGAACTGTGCCTAGGACAGTGATTTGAACTGAAGTTGTATCGGCTCATGAACGTGAGGCTCGAAGTAATGATCACATCCTGTGCTGCTGGAATAACTGAGATAGAAATAGGACAGGATAGATGAATTCTCATGTGTAACTCTTGTAAACTTAGCGGCGGCCGGCCAGCCAATATTTCAGTATAATTATGTGATGTAAGTCATTTGACGTATGCTATTTGATTCCATTACTTAATTGGCATTATTCCTAACACAATTCATTGTGTGTACGCTCATTAATGTTTGTCTGACGTATAGCTGGAAATTATAAATGTTAAGCATAGTTTATCCTGTGTATCATGCCCCACAATATTAGAAGCGATCAATCGTAATACCACGGAGGGCGCTCAGAAAATGCGCTGCGTAAGTGGGTCAGCGATCACCGGTGAGTACCTTTTCTTTTTAGTATATGTACTGTAATTGCCGATTATTATTCATTAATTTTGTGTTGTTTATGTAGCATGGAGGTGCGCCATTCCCTCAATTCCGAGAACCTGTTCTTCTTGTTAATGAAGTGTTAACAAGGAGGAGGGCCCATTTCTCGTAACAATCAACACCTGTTTCATCAAAAAGGACTACTCGACTCTCAAGCTGAGGGTCTCATATTATCTCCTGGGAACGCTAATTCTTATAGATATAATAAATGTATTTCCCTGAGGGCTATTTTTTAGGAACAAATCGCTGAGATGTCTTCCATTCCGTACACTGCTTCTTCAAACTATGATCTGTTTAGTTCCCTATTGAATTTTCTATCATAAATCATTGAGTTCTGAAAAATAAGCAAATAAAAAATGCCTCATGAAGGTTAGTTCCCTATTGAATTTTCTATCATAAATCATTGAGTTCTGAAAAAGAAGCAAAAAAATACCTCATAAAGGAATAAAACTGACGAGTGTTGAGTAAATAGCAAATTTATGAATTACTATTAAAAAAAACTGCTCAAACTTGTTATACAACTCAAACTTGTTATACCGTACATAATGAAGGATCCATGAGGTAGCTAAATAAACAGATGTAAATATTGACCCGAAAAATGTGTAGAAATAAGTATAATTCGCCGGGTATTGGAATTATCTCGGCCTAAACTTGATAATGGAGTTGCTAGCAAGCGAAGCGCATTGAATTAATTAGTACCGAAACTGGACTAACCGGCAGCATAACTGCACTTCGCCCACAGGTATCTCCTTGCAAGCACGGTGTGGTACAGCATGCGAGCGTTACATCAGCCCCGCAGCGAAGTTGAGATTTATTCATAAGGAACGCTTGGGATACTCGGTCAGTATTCACAGGGCAAGCTGCAAAAGAGTTTGTTTGAGGCCCTTAGAATCCTACAGTATCAAGCGCCGCTTTTTAAACACGTCAGTAAATGGCGTCAAACTTTGGCGCCTTGGAAACCATCGCATCTCGGCAACTTCTAGAGGTATTCGACATTTTGTAGCTATCTTTCTGTACATACGACTAACTCTCCAGACTGTAGAAAATTTGGGGATGACGGCGATATACATACTCATTTTCGCTAGGTGCATTTGGCGTTTGGTATCGTATGATTCTAGGGACCTCATTTGTTTCCTGACAGCTATGAGTGCGCGCATTGCAACGCACCAAGGAGCAGTCAACGCGTGCTGAAGACCTGTGTGTATCATGGTTGAGGAAGAAAAACTCCTAGTTTGAGAACACGCGAGACGGTCGTGCAGATACATACGCACAGATTTCCTGACATTCGTACTAAAATAATACGCCAGAACCTCATTCTCGAGATAGAGCCTGCAGCAATTTTATGAAAATTCAGAAGAAGAAGTAGAGGTCTCTCTCCCGGTTCGAGATTTATTAGCAACGTCGGAGCCCCAGTTGGACGAGTCCTACTTTCACAACCTAGCTCTCATGGTAAATCATTGCGCTGGTACGAGGAAATCGAACCAGAAGTTGCGCGATTTGGTATATCAATCTGCACGACAGTGTCCCTACGCTAGCAGTATGGCATTACGAATAGTGTAAAGGCATGCATACCCGTAAAAATGTGCTTAACCCTTTGACCGGAATTGGTAAAACTGATGTGAATATTTAATTCAAATTCAATTTTTATAAGCAATTTTGAAAATAGCAATTATAAACTAGATCAGGCCCTCATTTAGCATTAAATATTTATGAAAATTGAGTTTGTGACGACTGGTCGGGCAGCAGCATTATGAACATCCCCTCCGTGGCCACCGATGGCGCATGTTACGGTCAAAGTGTCGAGGCCGAAAATTTATTGTCACCGACTTCTATTCAAGACTTACTGAATATAATTACGAAAGGAATAGGATACCTTATAGCGTTGGTCTTGTGATGCTTCTCAAAGAGGTGAAAACGCAGCAAGGACGCCAGCGGCACTACTCGCTCTTGCACCACGAAGTAATTAGAAATCAGCGCACAAAACAGACCCACTTAACTTCTCAGAGGTAAGGGAGACTCAGAGAGCCCATCAAGAAAAATTATTTAACCCGTTCTTCGCGTATTGGGCCGCACATGTACCACTAGAGGTAAATTCATTCACATACCGGTGTAAATTAATGACATTCATCTGCTTCGCGACCTTTTTGAATGATAACTGTTATCATACGAGGTGAAATATATCGGGGAATTGTATTTTTCATATTGCTTTCGAAGTTAAAAATGTATTCGATCAATGAAGTCGATTTCCCGGCTCTGATACAACTTAATCAAACCAACCGTTCATGGCTGCGGAAACGCGGTGAACGTGTTGAGTACTTGAGAAATTTTGTCCTAGAACACAACCCTCAGGGAGGTACAGTTTTTGTATCTGTGGGAATTCGGGAAAACAACACAGTTGTGTGAGACTGAGTGTTTGCAATGTAATTCTAAATTTAACTGGAATAAAGCACATGCAGAATTAGTATTGTCACCTTAGAATGCACCGCTCCCCACTAAAGAATAAGCTTCGAGTAGCATAGAGTCAGGCTATGCTACCGCCGTATTGGCTGGCTGCAATAAACGAAATTGAGATCATCATTCCTGCCGCTCCAGGCTGCTCTTTACCTCTCAAATATAATGCCATTTTTGAGTGGAAGTTCATACAGCTTAGTGGAATAGATGTGCGAGGAATAGAAGTAATTAAAGTGAAGGGCGAGTCTGGGCCAGCAAGGCACGCCCTGTTCTAATTCCGTCCTGCCTTGCTGCTGCCGCTGCTGCCTTCGTCGCGGCCGTTCGCGCCCCAGGCGCCGGCGGAGCTCTTCTCTTTCCCGAGGGTTCTCGCTTCATTTTCGAGCGAATTTTTTTCCTTTTCCATTCTGCCTTATTTTCGGGATCGAGGCTATGTTTGCAGATTTTTAGAATTTGGACGTTCGATTGAAGACGTTGTTGGCGTGAAATCGTTTACGTTTACATATTTTTAGAGGTTGGACGTTTGATTGTCTATGTTGGCTTGAAATCGTGTGCTCTATTTTAGGAAAATTTTATTAACGTGCTCAGTTGGTGGGTGCTCTTCAACAATAAATAAATATTATTTACAAGAAGTAACGTTATTGAAAACCTTTGTGTAAACATTGAATTAAGAGTATCATTTTGAAGAAGTGACGTAGATGACTTCGTCCGCCGCATGTGCCCGCATGCCACACTTGCACTGGTCAGGGAAACGCTTGGTCGGTAGGGCTTCTTTACAGGAAACGGCCGCACATAAAATAGCTCACTTTACAGCGTGGCCTAACTATGTGAAATGGAATTTATTGCACTGAGTTATTTATCTGCGAGTGGGTTCAGGTACCAGGTGGTTCAGGTCTTCGAGTGGGTTCAGGTCTTCAGTAGAGTTCAGTTTACGCGATTATTGCTGAAAAGAGTTGAAGATTTATTCTGCGTTTACTGAAAAGAGTTTTTCAGTAAATCAGCATTAGGCCTCATTTAGTTCATGAGAAATAAAATGTAGTATTTTAGTTTTGTTCTTAATGGTTATGCAGAACTTCACTGTGTCTGCAGAAAATACGAGTTTCTCCACTATGCATTCTAACACCTGAAAACGTGAATATTTCTTACTGAAAGAGTTCAAGAATAATTTTGTACATTTTATAAGCCGTGACACTCAAATTGCCGACCTCGTTGATAGTCTTAAAACATTGACTGCCGATGGGGCATATGAGTACCACTTGGTAAATTACTCATTGACATGTTGGTGTGAATGAACAGCTTTTGAATTATTTCAACATCTTTTTCCAGAAGAGATTTAAGCATACAAGGTAAAAATTTTATACTACATTTTCACACGTCTCAGGAAAGATTCAATTTTTTTCGAACAGTAAAGTCGTTTTTCAAATTCTGCTACTTACAACCGTTCAAGAAATGCCAGAGGTTGCCATATGCCGGCCTCGGCAATGAATGTATTAAAAGAAAGGAACATAGATGATTTTTTTCAGACAGCCTTCGCGCGTAAAAAGTGCCTGCAAAAAGTAACTCAAAGCAATGTTTTTGAGAGATAAGCGAGGGGATTCAAATTGGGGAGTTGGTTGATTGTCTCGGCAGAGTGGCCTCTCAAGCGGCCCTTGATGCGCCCTCATGAGTTGAGAGGCACAGGAAGCTCCTCTCGCTCAGCTGGCTGTGTGGGGCCTCTTGTTCTCCTACTCACCCTGTCCCTGCGAGCCTTCCCTCCACTGCTTGCCTATCTTGTAGCGCTTTGGGTAGTAGGTGTGGTGGTGACGTGATCATCTTCGCTTGAGCTTTGCGTCTCTGCTTTCTAGGCTTGCCTTGGTTTTGTATCTCTGTAGTTTACGTCTTGTTATTTGTGTGGTGTTGATGTGATCGTCCACACTAGTGTTTTGCATCTCTGCAGTCTAGGTCTTGCCATTTGTGTGGTGTTGACGTGATCTGATCTGAGATCGTCCACGCTAGAGTTTGGTATCTTAATGGATGTTGTTCTAACAGTTCTAAGCAGTCTTCGTCGTCTTTCGTGTGGATGTTGTCGATGATACCCATGTCTTTCAGTACATTCGAGATGGTTTGTTGGGGCTGTACTCTGGAGTGCGAGATTATGCAGTTCTCGTCCACTCAGAGGGATATAAATATTGTATCCTTGAAAATCAGTGCTTCAAGAGGGAAGATATAGAACAAGTTTTAAAGAGAACAAGTTTAAATAGAACAAGTTTTTTTTTGTTAGGGATATTTATGAGCTCACAGCTATACTTTTTTAAACACCTTTTACTTCTTAAGTTCTACATTGTTTCGTAAACTTCTTACATACTTGCTTTTCTAAACGAAATGTGTCAGAACTAACCTTGTGCGTATGTTTCCTGTTCCCGTAATTCTATGCTAAATGCCTTCCTCTTTCTTTTTTTGGAAACACCTCGTTGTAGTTAGGAGGCTTAGCTAACTTATCTATTCTATATTTTTACTTGTAAAACGTGTCAGGCAATTGTTATTTTCGAAACTCTTCAGGTTTGTTTTATCATCAAATTGAATGTTGGGTTTAGAAAAACGTCACGTAAACAGTATTTTATAACGAATTTATCTATGAGGTCTTGTGCTCTATTTACTGCGAGGAAGCTGATGTATCAAACGAGTTTTCACGTGGGAATAATGTGAGCGTTAGAAGTGTAATTCTTTGTTGTTTGTTGTACTGTATTTGCTTCTTACTTCTCTCTCTTTACCTCAACGATGCTGCAATTTTTTCAGATAGCGCTTTTTTCCGATACACATCTGAATAGCGTACTGAGATGGTATTTTCAGCATTTACTTATTTTGTGCTTTTCACTATCTGTTCCTAATTTCTCCCTGGTTTCTTCGGAAGTACCACCGCTGAAATTTTCCTACATATTTGTTTTTATCCGTGATAAAATTATTTTCCACTGTTTTACTGAGTTTGATAGGTCAGGGTTTATACTCGTGAAGGTCTGATGACTAACCGTGTGAGCGACCTTGGCAAATCTGGGCCCCTGTTCATCTGCCGGCCGTTGTCATGTATACCGCGTTGCAGGGCTTCCCAGTCTTACTTTTTCGCCGGGGCATCTATGATTTTAGCGTCCAAGTATAGCCTCTGCATAGGGTGGCCAAAATTGTATTTGCAATTACGTTGAACTGGGTTTTAGCGTTTGGTAAAGCACGATTCTCTGACAATTTGAAAAAACGACTGGACTGCCTTACATGAGAAGCGAAAACGTTACTGTTATGGTTAATGAGTTATGTACGTGACCAAATTTAAATTGTCTGGTTTGCCGTCGAGTTGCGGTGATCCAGTATGGCCTAATTGCGTCATTATTATAACGCGAGTCATCGATACATCCGTGTATTTCTCGGGCTCTTGATCTCCAATGATTCAGCGCCTCAATTCTGGCTTATTTCCTCTCAGTGGGATGCAAATATTGTATCTATGGGAATTAGTGCTCCCAGGGGGGATATGCGTAGTCCCGAGCTAAAGGTTAGGTATATCTTTCATTTGATTTTTGGTTTTATTTGGTTTTATATGCGAAGGTTTTTGGTTTTATATGCGAACCGTTTGTTGTCGGTTCACAGCTGTCTGTTTTTCAGTACTTATAACTTTCTTCTTCAATATTTATCTTGTTTCGTAAACTTCTTTTGCAATTTACTGTTACTACGTACCTTGTGCATAGATTCCGCGTTCCCTTAAGTCCATCTTTGATAGTGCCTTTCTACTTCATTTCTTTGGGACGCCCCCTCAGGGGGATACAACTATTGTATCTATGGGAATTAGCGCTCCCAGGGGAACCATGTGAGGGCCCGAGCTAAAGGTTAGGTAGGCTTCCTTTTTGTTGTAATAAAATAGTTTTTTGTTTTGTTACGGACCATCTTTTTTCGGTTCACTGCTGTCCTGTTTTTCAGCACCTACTACTTTCTTCTTCAACTTTTTTCTTGTTTCATGAACTTCTTTCCTAGCTTACTGTTTCTGTGCACCTTGTGCATAGATTCCGCGTTCCCTCAACTCCATACTAAATGGTGCCTTCCTCTTTCCTCTCTTGGAACATCTTTGTCGTGGTTAAGGGAGGCTAAAACTTTCTTATATAATAATAATAATTCTTTGGGACGCCTTTGTTGCGGTAAGAGAGGCTTAAACTAACATCAAATCTTCTGGCTTAATTTTTTACTTTTTCTATCGCTTGGTGTCTGAGACCTTTTACCAACACATTAGAAAAATGTATAGAGTTCTTCCAAAGAATCTCCTAATACTACTAGATAGAATTCAAGGGTTTACTTCGCTCCGTCAAACCACATATTCTGATGGGAGTGTACAGCTCGGTGTGATCATGATTTTTTTTTTTAACATTTCAGCTTCCCAATTGCTTTTTCTTCACTTCCAGCTACACTTCGTCTGGGTTATGTGAATTTTCTTCAAAATTGCTGTTTTTCTCGGGTTGCCCTTATGTTTTGGCATTCAAAGTGACATATTCAAGAAATGAGACAGCTGCTGAAGTCAATTTCCTGGTAGGAAGTGGAGAGCCCGTTTTCTGTCCAAGAGGACTTGGGACACTCGACGAGTTGAGTGCTTCTTGCTGACTTCAAGTGGTGCTCGAGGATGTCCCAAGAGAATTTTTTGAGGACATGTGGGCTTTTGGACGTCGACTCGATTGTATCTGTAGTATCTCCTAGTTTATCCGGGAATTTTTTGGCGTTTCTTCAGGGTGTGTGACACTGTGTGTGCACTTCATGAGAGCTGTTTTCCTCAAAGTTCGGTATGAGTTTTTCGAGTTTACTTCCATCAGTTGGAACAGTAATTTTCAAATACATCTGTGAATTACTTTACATCTCATGGACAGAATATTTTCAGTTACGAAGCTACTAAATGTTTATTATTATTTCTAGGTGACATTGGCAAAGCGTTGTTCTTCTAACGGAAATTTAAAAATGCGTAAGTTGAGCATGACTTCATACGCTTGTCAAAATTTTTGTGAGAAGAACTTGATTATGAAAATGTTGTCAATTAGCACAAAGTATAATTTGGCTCAAGTATTCGCTGCGTAGTGGGAAGTTCGTGCTCGAAAATATTATGAAATTGGTCCAAATTAGAGAACAGATTCTAATTCTGTTTTCATGTATATTATGTTCCAACATTTGATGCGAGTTAATGAAGATAAAAGAGTCGTTGAATCGTTTCGAAAAGAGAATTTTGGTAATATGTGTAGCAGAGGAGCCATCGCCCTTTGCGTACATTTTGCCTTGATTGACATACTGGAGTCTCTGAAGATGTGGTCTTTTATCGAGAGGGTCAATGATAGAGGAAAGTTTAAGAATGGCTGACACAAACGAAAACGGCTCGTTTCTTGGAAAACGCAAGTATCCAGTGTACGCAAGTCATACTGACACGTGAGAAGAGACTGCTCTACCTTTCTCACGCTGCGAGTCGTTCCTTACTTCCACTTAAGATGTTTCACGTACTCAAGCATGTTTAGTTCTGAAACATCTCCTAGTAACCTTTCTCATTATTGCGCGCTGAAACTCGAGGTTTTAACTTTAGGAATAATATCTCGTGCATGTTCGATGTTGGCACAGTTTTTTTCTGCCACTCTTCGTTGCGCAAGATGTAGGGAAGCTCGTAAATTTTTACTTTTTTAGTTACTCTGGTGCCTTCTAATTGAGGTAAAGTTAGGTTTGGCGTGTGCAATCGTTCGTACAATGAAAGGAAGCTCATCATGTTTACGCTAAACATCGCGAGGTGATCTTCCAAGCTGCTCGCAGCTTACGGTATGACTCCATTTCTGTGTTAAGCTCGTATTCAAAGAATTATTATCCATTGACAAATTGAAGGGAAGAGATGGAGTGAAATTAAACACTTCTGTCTGGGAAGTTCGGGAAAGATCTAAGACAAATTATTTAATTTATCTTTTTTTTATTTTCTGGTTGCATTGAGGTGATATTTTGTGTAGCAAATCCTAATTTGTGTTTTTTCTTTACAGAATATCGGTTTTGAGGCGGCTGCTCCGCTTATCTGGTGAGTTTGTTCGAGATATTCAGCTTTATTTAGGTTTTGGAATGACGCCAAGCTTGGACTTGTTGGTCTGTGCTTCGTGGAAATGTTCACTCATGTTTTAAAAGCACATTTTAGTTTACTTCCTATGTGCTCTCACTTCTAATGTTACCCTACATTTCGCGTGTTATTGTTACTTTACATTTCGCTTGCTATTATTGTTACCCTACATATTCCGCGTTATGGTTACCCTGCATGTTGCGCGTTATTGTTGTCCTACATGTTGCGCGTTATTGTTGCCCTACAAGGTTGCGCGTTGTTGTTACCCTACAAGGTTGCGCGTTGTTGTTACCCTACATGTTGCGCGTTATTGTTGTCCTACATGTTGCGCGTAATTGTTGCCCTACATGTTGCGCGTTATTGTTGCCCTACATGTTGCGCGTTATTGTTGCCCTACATGTTGCGCGTTATTGTTGCCCTACATGTTGCGCGTTATTGTTACCCTACAAGGTTGCGCGTTATTGTTACCCTACATGTTGCGCGTTATTGTTGCCCTACATGTTGCGCGTTATTGTTACCCTACAAGGTTGCGCGTTATTGTTACCCTACAAGGTTGCGCCTTATTGTTACCCTACAAGGTTGCGCCTTATTGTTACCCTACAAGGTTGCGCCTTATTGTTACCCTACAAGGTTGCGCCTTATTGTTGCCCTACATGTTGCGCGTTATTGTTACCCTACATAATTGCGCGTTATTGTTACCCTACAAGGTTGCGCCTTATTGTTGCCCTACATGTTGCGCGTTATTGTTGCCCTACATGTTGCGCGTTATTGTTGTCCTACATGTTGCGCGTAATTGTTGCCCTACATGTTGCGCGTAATTGTTGCCCTACATGTTGCGCGTAATTGTTGCCCTACATGTTGCACGTAATTGTTGCCCTACATGTTGCGCGTTATTGTTGCCCTACATGTTGCGCGTTATTGTTGCCCTACATGTTGCGCGTTATTGTTGCCCTACATGTTGCGCGTTATTGTTGCCCTACATGTTGCGCGTTATTGTTACCCTACAAGGTTGCGCCTTATTGTTACCAGGGTTGCGGAGTCGGAGTCGGAGTCGGGAGTCGGAGTCGCCGGAGTCGGATGTTTTAGGGTGGAGTCGGAGTCGGAATCGGAGTCGCTTCTCTGAAGTGTGGTGGAGTCGGAGTCGGAGTCGGAGCCGCTATTCTGAAGTGTGATGGAGTCGGAGTCGGAGTCGCTTTTCCGAATGTGGTGGAGTCGGAGTCGGAGTCGGAGTCGTTCATTCGGATGTGGTAGAGTCGTGGTTGGAGTCGCTCTTTTTTGGTGTCTTCGATTCTAATTTTTGCTAAAAATTATTTATAATTCTTTAAAACTAAAAATAAACCAAAACAGAGTTAGAATGCTTTGCTGAAAAATCTTAAAAATACTCAATGTTTTTGTTGATTGTTTTGTTCTAAGTTTGAAACAGCGTATTTATTCCTATCACCTAATATCGTCATGTTATCTAGTCATTGAGGGTTTGCACAGATATATATGAGAAACCTACGAGTGCGAAATATAATTTTTGTACCCAGCATTGATGCATATTCTTTAGTTAAAAGCAGGAATTAGTAATTGAAAGCGTCGCATATTCATTCTGTATATTTCTGTTTTATTCATTTTTCCTTCAATTAATACATAGGAACTGGAAAATAGTATTAAATGTGTTGCAAGTTACTTGTAGAACATTTCAGCTGATGCAATACATTGTACTCACATAAAAAGTGGTAACTCTGTATGCTCAAAATGATGCATTGATTGATAATGATCATAAACATTTCTAGTCTTTAGGTTATGATTCATTGCCAATGAGTAGTCTTTGCCGAAACCTGAAGCTATGGTCTAGTGCACAAAGACTTCTAGTTTTCAAGTCTTGTTATCAAAATTGATATGGATTCCGTGTTTTTAAGTCAAGTTAACATGTATTAATAATAAAAATTTATGCTCATTTCTCAAGTTATTCCTTGAATGTAATTTGGTTCTTTCAGAGTTATATTGTATTTCACTATATCATCATCATGTTTAATTTTTATCTTCGTATCACTCCTCAGTTTCTGAGCAAGCATACGCTGAAATGGAGAATATTATAATTATCTTGATACATTTTTAAAAACTGAAATAGTATTCGTTTTGTAGCATTATATAATTAATTACTTCTTGTTAAGGAAGATTTGGAAATGTTGTAAGGTTATCTATATCGGCATTGAGACACTTGAAAAAAATTAAAATACGATGTAAACGAGCTGCAATGAAAATAATTACACACACCAGCAAAAACTTCACTTACAGTCACACACACACATTGTAACTGAAAACAATGGACTATCTCAGCTGCAATGGTTTTTGCATTTGTGCGATAGTACAAATTCTCTTGCTGGAAACGTTTCAAATTGCTCCAAAAAACACGAAATGAGAAGAACCAGGGCGTTTATTAAAATAACAAAGTGTCCAATACAAAGTAAAAAGTTAGACGAAAATAAGAGATAGTATCATATTACACGCAAAGAAGCTAGAAGTGACTTTTATTCGTAAAAAAACGTTCCGAAAACGTCAGAACCCTGCGATGAAAGCAGAACAACTTTTGCTTATTATATATAGCCGAAATGTAACAGAGTTGAGCAATAATATGACACCTTTTCTGCATTGTTACCCTGCATAGTGTAGGTACAGAGAAGAAAAGGCAGTGTGCAAGTCTGGCCTACCTTATCTACACGTATACATAATTTTGGGGATTTGAAGCATAGTCATTGAATTAACTATTATAATTTCACTGAATTAGTGCATACTTAGTAATAAAAAACTGTTGATACATATCTATGCTTCTCAGTGTAGACAATGCTTACATTACCTACTCAGAAAACACTTGTCAGTAATATACAAGGTGTTTCAGATTCAGAATAAGAGGCAAAAAATTGCACACCAACTAGAAGATATCCAAATGAAAACTTTTTCTTCTATAAAATTTTCCGAAGAAAGAGACATTGAGTTGGCAGTTTATTGTTTTAAAGGGTGAAATTTAATGAATAAACTACTCGCAATATTTATTTTGAATTTACGTTGATCGGGAGAAATGTGCTAGTTGCAAGACCTCCTAATCTTCTGACATGACTCCACTCGATTTCAATTTTTTGGGACACGTGAAGAGCCTTGTCTATGCTACACCCATTGAGTCTGAGGAAGATCTTGTGGCCAGAATTGCAGTGGCTGCAGGTGAGATACCTTAAATGCCAGACGTGTTTCCTAATATTCGGCAGCCGTTAAGGCCAACATTCGAAAAGTGCATAGATGTAGGGGGGAACACATTTTGAAAAATTTTGTAAAGTAAATTCAGAATCAATATCGCGAGTAATTGTGCCTTTAAATTTCAGCCTTAAAAACAATAAACACCCAATACCTCCCAACCCCGATTTTTTGGGGGAGAATTTCATAGGACAAAAAGTGTTTATTTGGCCATTTTCTACTTGATGTGCAATTTTGTACCTCGTGTTCTGAAACACTCAGTATACATAATTGTGTACACGACTCGTCAAATGACAGGATTCGATATTGTCTGTATAGAAATCTTCCAGATGTGGACCATAAAGAAATCTTTCCATCCTAATAGCACCTGCGATTAAAATATTCTGATACTTGTGCACCGGTGAAACTCGCATCACAGGTACAGTAGTTAAGTATTTTAAGAGCGTGAAAGGGAGACAGATCAACCAACAAAGACGGACAGCCAATTTTGTTTGTTCAATGAAATTTCCTGTTGAATATTTTCCGTATTTCTGATGGCGGCTTTGTGGAAGAAAAAGTTTTCTTCAGTTGGCCTCTCTTAGTTCACTGACAAAAATTTGAAACTGATGAAATGAGATCTTTTTGTTCGTTGTTTTTTTGTTTTGCAGCTGCACCTTTTCTTTTCGATTTTTGTGTTTAAATTTAACTTTCTATAATTAAGCATGTTTGCGCTTCTAGCAGACCTGCATTAACCTTAAATAGCTTTAATTAAAATTACTTGTTACGCTTTGGCGTTCACTCATTAAATTATCTTTGAGCTTGTTCTGCTTGGGCAGCATGTCGTCCTTTTAATAAAAGTGGGTCTGGTACCTCTAACTTATTTCTCTTGCGTAAAAAGTAGTCTCTTTCTGCGACTTGAACTCCTCGACACGGCTTTTGCAGCGTCTTGAATAGGCACTTACTATTCAAGGTAATTAATTGTCAATTAATTGTTAAAATCTTAGTGCTATATGCAACCTTACAATAAGATACGATATTCAGCTAGTCGGCGACCAGACATCTTAAAACTCTGTTTCTATCTACTCAGAACGCCACTAAATCTTCCTACCGGAGTACCGTACTGATGACCGGCCGCGTCCATTGGGTGTCTTCTATTTTTAGCGCGTATCGTTTTAAAAACTTACCTTACGTTAAAGAAGATCTTCGGTCTCTATTTTAAAGGAATTTAATAGTAAAAGTATTACAGAGGACGCTGCTGAGCGTACTGTTGGAATCCTCAAGATCTGCATATTATGGATACGGTTTCTCTTTTTGCGCAGGAGAAAAGGG
The DNA here is from genome assembly GCA_030386875.1 of Morinoia aosen. Classification (NCBI taxonomy): domain Eukaryota; kingdom Metazoa; phylum Arthropoda; class Malacostraca; order Amphipoda; family Talitridae; genus Morinoia; species Morinoia aosen. Next base: position 16,978,451 of record CM059574.1, read on the forward strand.
AAACGACTTGCTGATGTTCCCTTGAAGTTCTTCTGTATTTGAAATAAATGTTCGAGCAGTTGCTCTTAAGTTTCAAATCCTAAAACTCCATTGTATTAACATAGGAGAGATTACGCTCACGAAATAGCTAAACCTATTTATTAATTTGTTCAAAGGAGACACTTGACCATTTATTGTATATGAACAATCAATACTATACCGGGTGTCCCACAAAAAATGTCCCGGACTTTTTAATTGATAATATCTCCGCTTTAAATTAACATATTTTAATTGTCTTTTATTTACAATTTAGTCAATTTTGTTTCCTTTCGAAATAATTTAAGTTTTTGAAAATCAGTTGAATAAACTTTAAGATGATCGATTTACTGAAAGGGGTAGAAAAATTGTTCAAAGGGAAAGTTTTAAAAACAACACTGGTGTTCTTCTTCATTCCTCAATACCTACTGTTAAGAATAATTTCATAACGATGTATCGTACATACAACTAAGTATTTAAACCCTCTGAGAGGTTTCAAGTTTCAAGTGTTCTCAATAATAGTGTTTCAAGCACTGATAAAAAACGGTGGAATAATGGGTAAAACTCTTCGTTCAATGGTGGCAAGAAGTAATACTTGCCTTGAGAGAAATGGAGGGTATGTCGTTGGATACTGAAATTACCTCATTTATTTAAACGTTATATAAGGTAATGATTTGTTACTCCTTAAAATTTTTGTGTGTTCAGTTGTATGGAAACTACAAAAAAAGGAAGAATATCAATATTGTTTTAAAAACTTTTCCTCTGAACAATTAATTTTTCTGCTCGTTTCAGTAAATTGGACATTGTACAGTGGTTATTCAACCGATTTTCAAAAATTTAAATTATTCGAAAAGGAAACAAAATTTACTACATTGTGAAAAAAGGCGATCAAAATATGTTAATTTAAAGCTGAGATATAATTAATTAAAAATCGGGGACATTTTTATAGGACACCCGGTATAAAAAGAAGCCAGGTGTCCGTCAATGATAAGTATATGGTCTCGTGCGTAATTTCCCCTATCTCATTACAATGGGAATCTGCTTGCTTGGACAGTATCATAAATACCATCGAAACATGAAAAACCTGGCATCTGCTCACTTATGTTTATAAGTAAAAAACATTGCGTGAAAATCGAATCAACTGTCAAGAAAATGCGACTCATCGCATTTAAATTTCAAAGGCATTTAAATGCTTAAAAGGTATGGCAAATTTTTTAAAAACCTCTTGCGAACAATAATTTAAATTACAATTCAGGTAGGTATTATGTTATACAATTTGCTTTGTTGTTGTGTGCGTTTGTGACGTTTTTAAATATGCTTAATGACCGTATCTGTGATACGAGTTTTACCAGTGCACAAGTACCAGAATACTGTATTTTAATCGCGGGTACTATTTCAATGGATATATTTGTTTGCCATTTTTATCTTGAGATTTTTTTAAAACGATACCATTGGATCCCGTCATTTTTGACCAATCATGTACACTAGTAACTTGATTATTAACAATCTGTAGTCAATTTAAAAGTCGCTTGCTAATAAAGAATATAATGAACATATGCACAGGTTTCAACACCTGCAACCGTTTACTACTAAGAATGAGTGTCGTGTGTTTATTTATACGTTTTGTGTCACGCTGTTAAGAATAATTGATGGGAAAAAAATAGCACTGGCGATCTTGGTTCCAATTCACGGTCAATGAATACACTCATTTTCGTTGTGCAATAGCTCTGTAATAAGTCATTTTCATCACAATTAGAGCAATCCAGAGCCTTATATACTCAAGTTTGTATCGTGAATACCGAGTTCGGCGGGGTATTGCATATTGAAATATGCTGTATTGTATATTACAATATACTGTATTGCAATGTACTGTATTGCATATTACAATATACATACACAAGTTCGCAGTTGCTTTCAGTAATGCTGAATTTCTGTATTTTGGATACGACACGATGGCTATAACTACTTCTCTTGCGGCTCAAAAATGCTGTGTTCTGAGTGTTTATTACTCTTATAAGAAAATTAAGGTACCTTTGGAATAAGCTGAAAGCATGGAAACTCCACTCAAACGAAAATTTGTTGAAGAAAGGTATTGAATCTTGTCATTTTTACGGTCTGAGTACACTAGTTAAGAAATAAAATATTCATCTTATAAATTATGAATAGGGGAAGTTGGAGTCACAAAATTGTGAATAGGCGGAGTCGGTGTTGGAGTCGCCAAATTCTGGAGAAATGGAGTCGGAGTCGGAGTCGCCAAATTCTGAACAGGTGGAGTCGGAGTCGGAGTCGCCAAATTCTGAACAGGTGGAGTCGGAGTCGGAGTCGCCAAATTCTGAACAGGTGGAGTCGGAGTCGGAGTCGCCAAATTCTGAACAGGTGGAGTCGGAGTCGGAGTCGGAGTCGCCAAATTCTGAAAAGGTGGAGTCGGAGTCGGAGTCGCCAAATTCTGAAAAGGTGGAGTCGGAGTCGGAGTCGCCAAATTCTGGAAAGGTGGAGTCGGAGTCGGAGTCGGAGTCGCAAATTTATTCCACCGACTCCGCAACCCTGATTGTTACCCTACAAGGTTGCGCCTTATTGTTACCCTACAAGGTTGCGCCTTATTGTTGCCCTACAAGGTTGCGCCTTATTGTTGCCCTACATGTTGCGCGTTATTGTTGCCCTACAAGGTTGCGCCTTATTGTTGCCCTACATGTTGCGCGTTATTGTTGCCCTACAAGGTTGCGCCTTATTGTTGCCCTACATGTTGCGCGTTATTGTTACCCTACAAGGTTGCGCCTTATTGTTACCCTACAAGGTTGCGCCTTATTGTTGCCCTACATGTTGCGCGTTATTGTTGCCCTACATGTTGCGCGTTATTGTTGCCCTACATGTTGCGCGTTATTGTTGCCCTACATGTTGCGCGTTATTGTTGCCCTACAAGGTTGCGCGTTATTGTTGCCCTACAAGGTTGCGCGTTATTGTTGCCCTACAAGGTTGCGCGTTATTGTTGCCCTACAAGGTTGCGCGTTATTGTTGCCCTACATGTTGCGCGTTATTGTTGCCCTACATGTTGCGCGTTATTGTTGCCCTACATGTTGCGCGTTATTGTTGCCCTACATGTTGCGCGTTATTGTTGCCCTACATGTTGCGCGTTATTGTTGCCCTACAAGGTTGCGCCTTATTGTTGCCCTACATGTTGCGCCTTATTGTTGCCCTACATGTTGCGCCTTATTGTTGCCCTACATGTTGCGCCTTATTGTTGCCCTACATGTTGCGCGTTATTGTTGCCCTACAAGGTTGCGCGTTATTGTTACCCTACAAGGTCTCGCCTTATAGTTGCCCTACAAGATTGCGCCTTATAGTTGCCCTACATGTTGCGCGTTATTGTTGCCCTACATGTTGCGCGTTATTGTTGCCCTACATGTTGCGCGTTATTGTTGCCCTACATGTTGCGCGTTATTGTTGCCCTACATGTTGCGCGTTATTGTTGCCCTACATGTTGCGCGTTATTGTTGCCCTACAAGGTTGCGCGTTATTGTTGCCCTACAAGGTTGCGCGTTATTGTTGCCCTACAAGGTTGCGCGTTATTGTTGCCCTACAAGGTTGCGCGTTATTGTTGCCCTACAAGGTTGCGCGTTATTGTTGCCCTACAAGGTTGCGCGTTATTGTTGCCCTACAAGGTTGCGCGTTATTGTTGCCCTACAAGGTTGCGCGTTATTGTTGCCCTACAAGGTTGCGCGTTATTGTTGCCCTACAAGGTTGCGCGTTATTGTTGCCCTACAAGGTTGCGCGTTATTGTTGCCCTACAAGGTTGCGCGTTATTGTTGCCCTACAAGGTTGCGCGTTATTGTTGCCCTACAAGGTTGCGCGTTATTGTTGCCCTACAAGGTTGCGCGTTATTGTTGCCCTACAAGGTTGCGCGTTATTGTTGCCTTACAAGGTTGCGCGTTATTGTTGCCCTACATGTTGCGCGTTATTTTTGCCCTACATGTTGCGCGTTATTTTTGCCCTACATGTTGCGCGTTATTTTTGCCCTACATGTTGCGCGTTATTGTTACTGTTCATTTGGCTTGTTATTGATAGGGAGTGTTCCCCTCAGGGGTGTGCATCTATTGTATCTATGGGAATTAGCGCTCCCAGGGGAAAATGTGTGAGGGCCCGAGCTGAGAGTTGGGTAGGCCTTCTATTTTGTTGAAATAAAATGTTTTTGTAATGTCAAGGACCACCTTTTTTCGGTTCACTGCTGTCCTGTTTTTCAGCTCTTCTTCAACTTTTATTTTTTTCATGAACTTCTTTCTCAACTTGTTTCCATACCCCCTTTTACATAGCTTCCGCGTTCCCTTATTTCCTTACAAAATGGTGCCTTCCTTAATCTGATAGGGAGTGTGACGGCGATGTTACGGCCGTAGCATGAGCGTAGTGACGTGGTAACGCGTGGCCGGGCCTGCGTTACCAGGCTCGGGAGCAGGTCGCGAGGCCGTAACGCGTGCCGCCGTTTCTTTGGCCTCACAATACCATTAGTTGCGACCCCTCCTGGGCGGTGCGTGCTGTTCACGGCTGCTTGAGAGGCGCTCCTCTCTTCAGCGCCGAGCTTGCTTTTTCATTTAGGATTTTGGCCGCCACTGGTTAAAACCCAAGTTTAATGCTCAACTCAAATTTAAAGTCAATAGTGATGCGCTATGTTGAAAATAGTAAACATTTGCTGGATCATGCCTTCATTTAGCTTTGATTAAGTATTTATGAAAATTGAGTGTGTGACTACTGGTCGGTTGGCAGGATTATGAAAATTGCCTCCCGTATACCAACGGTGGCGTACGTTGCGGTCAAAGTGTTAATTCTAGTCTAGTTTCATTCATATTTCTTAAAGGTCGATTCTTAGGGAATCTCACGCACAAGATGAAAAGAAGAACCAATCAAAAAATGTGAACATTTTTTCAGTTTTAGGGTTTGCCTAAAAATAGTAAAAATGTTCATTTTTACGTTGGTTTTTTCTTTTATCTTAGCCTCATGCATGTTCGCTTTTACTTGTGTACCATAACTTGTTAGTTTTATTTCTTCGTTTTGTCGTTTTCGTGTCGCTATTTGAATAGTGAACGTTGACATGAAGATTCTATTTCGTTCGTACTCTGTCGGAGCACAGCGATGTCTTCGTTTTTGTGAATGTAAAACGGTCTCAAATATTACTACTTCTGGATGCATGTTGTTTTTGTGGCTTCGTTTTGTTTTTTCATCGGGAAATTCTTATAACAGTGCGTAGTTGATAAAATCGTTCAGGCATCGGGCTTGATTTTCCTAAAAAGGTTGTGATGAAACATCATGAAAGTAGGAACCCTGTTACTTCTAATGAAACTGTGTCGTCGATGTCCTTCATGAAATTTTCATCTGACCATAACCATATCACAATGTTTCGCGTTCATAGCTCAGGAAAAGCTGAACGTTTCTTCAACTGAGAGCATGAGTGATTTCGTTTGACCACCGTAACGCCAGTGTATCTATGGTGTCATGTACCAACGGCGTGTGATTCAGTAGTGGAGTGTGAAAACGGCAGACGTTTTCGTCGTTTCTAGACGATTCATTGCTAGATTCGAAGTTTGTGATATTTGTACTAGTATTGTTATCATAAGTACGATGAAAAACACGAATTTGCTATTTATTGAATGTAGGTTTGAGTTGGAATGTATAATCTCAAGAGTTGCGTGGAAACGCCACAAGTTGCCTCGTGTCTGTCGAGTTTCATGTGTTCTCACGGCTTGGTCATTGAGGAGAGAGAGGATAAGACCTGCCTCCCTATTCCCCCTTCTTTTCCAGCAGTGTAGCGGCACTCCCCCTTTATTGATCTGTCGGCACCACCACCGTACCACATCACCACCGCCACCACCACTTGTATTTAAACGTCTTTGTCGAGCTCCACCAGACTGAGCTGCGTCTCCACCTTATTCTCAGCTTTCCATGAAGTTCTCCGATTTTGTATTGGGTGTCAAATCTTGCTTACACGAAACTGAATGTTACGAATTAATTACTTAATCACGCTGGCGTCGAACTTCCGTTTTTCTTCATCACATCAACCGTGGGCTGTTCCTCGTCCAAGACGTCGAACTTGTATGTATGCTACAAAAGAAATTCTATTATTTTACGTTTTAGTCCACGGGCTGGGTTCTGATATGATTTTTTCAGTTATCTTCCTCCTCCTCCAAGAAATGGAAGTGTGAAGTACATCGCTAGAGGAGCAGGGCGGGTTGAGTTATTAATACGGTAGGTGTGAGGGTTGCTGTGACACCTCGGTGACGCGCGGTGTCGTCTACACCGCCGTCTGAGACGCGCCCTACTTGCCTGTGTTGACTCAGCAGAGCAGCAGCAGCAGCTACGTGCTGCTGCTGGTGGTGCTGGTGTCACTGCTGCCGGTACTGCAGGTGTTGCTCACTCGAATTGCCGTGCATTGCTACCGTTTCACTTGTCCTCAAACTAGGCTTGTAGTACTGGGCTTGACGTGTTGGGAATATCTTGTATAAACGCGGTATTTTAAAGATTTTGTGTAATTTGCTCAGTACTGCAGGTGTTTCTCGCTCGAATGGCCGTGCATTGTTGCTATCTCATTTCTTCTACAACTAGGCTTGTAGAACTTCTGGAATTGGCGTGTTGGAAATGTTTTGCACCAATGGGGGTATTTCATGAATTTTATCTGTCAGTTCGTAATGAACAAATGAGTAAGAGACGCGCATAATGACGTTTGATAATCGAGCTTATTGGTGGTCTTTTGTGTTTAATTGAAAGAAGTGCGCGCTCGTTTTATTGAAGAACCAATTCTTTAAAAAATTGCTTTAATGTTTGGCGAACTGTTCATTTGAGTCACAACTACTGAAATTCTATCTTTCGCCTCTTAGCGTTTGTTTTAGGAATATTGTTGTAAATACCCTATAAAATGACTATAAACCTAGTAATGTGAGCTTCTTATGCTCTCTCGGTTTTTCTGTATTGATTCATTCGAGCTAAGGGTTGAGATACACGAAGCTGGCCTTTTGAAAACTCGTACGCTGAAAATATTTCCCACGCGTTAATACGCGCGTAAATGCTCGGGGAAAACTCCCACGCCTGTCACCGTCTTGCCATCTGACTACGTTGCTCCTTTTTGTAGAGGTGTTCCGAGCTGAGAGTTAGGTAGTCCTTTTTTTATTGGAATGAATGAAGGACCACCTTTTTTCGGTTCACTGCTGTCCAGTTTTTCAGCACCTGCTACTTTCCTTTTCACCTTATATCTTGTTTCATGAACTTCCTGTTGTCTCGATTCCGTGTTCCCTCATCTCGATACTAAATTATGCCTTCCTCCAATCCTCTCTTCGGAACGCTTTTTTATAACGGTTACGGAGGCTTAAACTAACATGTAATCTACTTTGTAGATTACACCGCTACGTTTACACCAGTTCACGTAAATTGTGATGGGTGAATCTATTAGGGCCGTTGACCTGGCCGGGGTGATGCTGAGATAGACCGCCGCTGGGGCAGGGCTCAGGGAAGGTGCCATACGGACCGACCGCTCGTCTTGCCTTTTCTTTCCAGCCTCTACCTGACTGCCGGCCCCTCAATTGCGGCTCCCTGATAAACCAGGTTACGGCACCTAACCTTTTGCTTCCAATTGTCTTAGCCTTATCGATTTTCTTCCTTCTTCTATATTCGGACCTGTTATTCTCTTGGCTTATATTCGGACCTGTTATTCTCAGACGTTGTGACTTGTTTCATTCATTTATTTGGTTATGGATTTTCAAGTATTTTTGTATTAGCTCAACGTGATAACTCTTGGAGAAGCCTTTCATTTTTACGTCAATCAAATTCATAGTAGTTATTGTTCATTTACTTTTAGATGACATATTCGGTAGACGGGTTTTCGAGTAAGGCTTAGTTTGATCGTTCATATTTTGGATCCCATGGCGGAATATCTTGCAGTTCTGCCACTCATAAGTCTTCCTATTGAATGAAGCCTGAATGGAACGATCGCGCTTGTGTGCCTCGATTTGAGGGTCTCCAGTGAAACTGTTAACACGTCAAGGACGGCGTGACCCACCGGTGGTCATTGAGGGGTTTTTCATAATGCTGCTGGCTGACCAGCAGTCACTGACTCAATTTTTATAAACACCAAATGAAAGCTAAATGAAGGCACGATCCAGTTAATGTTTGCTATTTGGTAAATTTCTTACTGAAATTGACCGTAAATTTGAGTTGGATATTGAAGTAAAGTTAAACTCGTCGCACGTACCGTGTCAACTCACAAGTGGACGGCCAGATTGCATCATCCTGAGGGGCGGACAGGGCTGCTCGTATCGACCTCCTCAACTCCTCCCGCAACCAAAACTGGAGGGCGCCATACCCGCCCTCGCTGCCAGATTTTGGGTGCGCGGGCAGATTTAGGGCCGACACTGTCGGCTCTAAATTTCAATGCTTTTTGGGCCTCTCTTATTCTAATGTGACTCTTTAACACGTCAGCTAGGTATTGGTACATGTGTGTCCAACTATTTAAATTGCTCATTTTCGTAGCGGTGTAAACGAATAGCATTTGTTATTTATTTCATAATTTCGATTTAAGTTGATTTTTGCGATTATTTTAAAATAGTAGCACATGCAATCGTATTTTTCTCACTTCTTATAAAGTGTAGAAATGTGTTTGAGCATTAAAGTCGTTTTTTTTTCATTTTTGCTACTTACAACTTAACAAAATCAACCGTAGCTGCCACGCTAACGTAGCCAATGCCTCAACACGTTGCTTGCAAAACGACCCATCAAGGGGTCGAACTCAAGTTCTTCTGCGGCGAAATGACCCGTCGATGAGTCGTTTCAAAAAGTTGTAACAATCTGTTGAAATTAATGGCATTTAATGGATTTAATATTTGGTATTTATAAAATTACTAGCAACTTCTAACCTAAAATTTGAGTTGAATATGAAATTTGAGTTTACCTCACCGCAGTCAACGTATCAATGGCCTTGTGTTTTCGAGCGGGAAGAGAATTTTCTACTCACATTGGTCGAATACCGAACACTCGCAAAACATCTTCGGTGTGGGTTTTATTATTATGATTTTCAGTGAAAAATGCCGATTCATGTAGAGCAGAGAAAAGTAGCTCATAATAAATTAACTACTTCTTGTAAATGTCAGCAAAATTGTCTTTGAAGCCTCGATTTGGTGATGCGTTTTCTACTCGTTCTTAAACTGTTCCACGCGACATTCTGTAGTACAGCGGACCTGCAGTTATGTGTACTTACAGTAGTGTGACAAATTTAGGGATTCCTGACTAATAAATTGCGCAAAACTTTTCTACTCATTTGCTATTCTGAGCACTCTTGTTGAAGGCTCTCATGTGAGCATCAGGTCGGCCTGGGGAGCAAAATAAAGAGCCCTCTCCATCTGTACGCTACGCACTTATCATTACCAGACGCGACCACTACTCCTTGCATACAAATCATTACACTATTAGAGAACAATTAACTTAGTCGTTGCAACAAGATACCCAAAGACTGTAAGTTAAATAATAAGTGAAAGAATGAAAACTCGTGAAATGACGCCACGTAGCTGTGAAATGAGAAGCGTGTAATGAATAGATTAAATAAAGAGGAATGGAGCTTCCAAGCGGCAATGATGCTACATGCAGAGTGCAGTTCGTAGTTGCGTATGAAATGTAACGTACTTCCAGAATGTAAAATTGTGTTTCCAGGAAACGTGACTAATCGATTCTTAACTAATTACTTTCTAACTTGAGATATTAAAAATCGTGTTGGATTTTGAGTTTCCATTCAATGAGCTAAAAAATATTGCTCGTGTTTATGTTGATAAGATTTTTATATATTTTTTGTTGAGCAGCCGTATCTTAATGAAGCTATGAAGAAACCAAGGCCAAGCTGCATTATTGCCGCCATGAAATGGCGTATCCATGACTTTGCCATCTCTCCCAAAATATGAACTCTTTTCAAGTTTTATCCTCAAGAGTAAATTATCTTCAGCAATCATTCGATTTTGTACGCCGCGTACTGGTTTAGTAAGAGTCACGCTGTGAATTGCCGTGTTGGTTGAAAAATAGTGGGGATTTTAGTTGGAAAATAATGGTGTTAGTTGAAGTCTACCTCGTAAAATAAGAAAGCCTGGCCCCGAAAGTTGCGTCTGTCTCCATTAGGCGCGAGGTAATGGTCGCCCGGCCCAAATCTTGGCTTTTCTGATCACTTGCCGCCTCTCTGCCCTCACCGTAATGTTTACCGCCGTCATAGACGCTCGCTACGGCCCTGCTTTACGGCCGGCGTGCTTGCCTGCCTCATAGCTGGGAGCACGGCGCACCGTGTGCCTTTTTTGTGCTGTGACCCTTTTTGTGCTGCTCCCCAGCTCCTCTGCTTGTTCTCTGCCGAGCTGTTGTGCTGTGCTCACTGACGTGCGTGCGAAATTTCATACCTATTTCTTCTGTACTTGTAATAATTGCTGCTACACAGGGGGACCCTCAGGGGGATGCAACTATTGTATCAGTAGGAATTGGCACTCCTAAGAGTAAAATGTGTGAGGGCCTGGGCTGAGAGTTAGATAGGCTTTTTTTATCGATATAAAATTTTTTATGTTATATTAAGTACCACTTTTTTCGGTTCAGTGCAGTTTTGTTTTACAGCTCCTACTACTTTGTTCTTCAAGTTTTATCTTGTTTCATAAATTCCTTTTTCAACTTGCTGTTTCTATGAACTTACTGCATAGATTCAGCGTTCCCTTATCTCCATACGAAATGGTGTCTTCATCCTTACTCTCTTCGGAATGCTTTTTTTAGCGGTTAGGGAGGCTTAAATGAACATCTGATCTAATTCAATAAGGGAAATTTTCATAAGTTTTTAGCATGTAACTTTGCGTGTGTCATTACGGTGATTTTGCGTGTGCAGAGGCGCAGCGAGCGAGGAGGACGTGAAGACGAGGCAGCAGCAGCAGGAGCAGTGAGGGCGGGTCCGACATGACGACCGACATCTGCATAGGCGAGCGCTGGGAGCCGCTCAAGCAGGACGAGCTCATAGAGGAGTACGACGGCGGCAACTCCTCATCGCGCCTCTTCGAGAGGAGCAGGATCAAGGCTCTCGCAGGTGTGTATCCTCCCTCGTGTGTTTCTGCTGCTCGCTCCGTGTGCTGGTGGTACACTTCTTGTTCTGACGGTTCATTTATTGTCCCGTCGGTTCACTCCTTGCACTAATCCATGTCCTGACGGTTCACTCATTGTCCTGACGGTTCATTCATTGTCCCGTCGGTTCATTCAATGTCCTGATGATTCATTCAATGTCCTGACGGTTCATTTAATGTCCTGACGGTTCATTTAATGTCCTGACGGTTCATTTAATGTCCTGACGGTTCATTCAATGTCCTGACGGTTCATTCAATGTCCTGACGGTTCATTCAATGTCTTGACGGTTCATTCAATGTCCTGACGGTTCATTCAATGTCCTGACGGTTCATTCAATGTCCTGACGGTTCTTTCAATGTCCTGACGGTTCATTCAATGTCCTGACGGTTCATTCAATGTCCTGACGGTTCATTCAATGTCCTGACGGTTCATTCATTGTCCCGTCGGTTCATTCAATGTCCTGATGGTTCATTCAATGTCCTGATGGTTCATTCAATGTCCTGACTGTTCATTTAATGTCCTGACGGTTCATTTAATGTCCTGACGGTTCATTTAATGTCCTGACGGTTCATTTAATGTCCTGACGGTTCATTCAATGTCCTGACGGTTCATTCAATGTCTTGATGGTTTATTCAATGTTTTTAGGATTTAAACTAGAGTGCAATAATTCAAACGTTTATTATGGTTTTTGGAACAAAACCACAACGAGTTGCTTCTCCAAAAGAGGAAATACAGAGTTGCAACACCAATGAGTTGCTTCTCCAAAAAAGGAAGTACAGTAACCGCACTCAAGTTAGGGCCATCCTGAGGATTCCAGCGGATTCCGAAATTCGAAGCTTCCTCTGTAGCAGTTTGATTAAGGCTCCTTAAAACGGCCAGAAACGCGAAGCTCCTCAACGCGAGGTTTACGAAAACGAGACTCTCCAGAGTTCAAGACGACAAATAGAAAGACGGCAGCTCGTCCAATAAGACCACCACTGGCCAGCAATACGGTACTCCAAGGGAAGCACAGAGTCGTTCTGAACAAGGAGACAGGACTTTAAGAAGTCTGGCTATATATCACTAATTTATAGTAACAGAGTAATATTTCGCTGCTTTATAATTTCAAAGTTACAAGTACATAATTATCAGGTAGATTTTAAGAAAACATTAATTACCTTGAATATTAAATCCCTATTCAAGAGGCTGCACGAGCCGGGTCGAGGAAGTTAATGGGCGAAAAACCCGCTTATTTAATATAGAGAAAATAGTTTAAGGAACCAGACCCACTTTTAAAAGGGCGACATGCTGCCCAAGCAGTAAGTTAAGTTTAAGTTAGTTTAATGGGTACACGCAAAAGCGTCCCGTTTCAGGTTTAATTAATTAATGCGTTTTAATGTTAGAGTGGGTCCGGAAGAGGTTCGAACATGCTTAATTCTAGAGATACAAATTTGAACACAATAAAACGAAAAGAAAAGTTGCAGCTGCAAAACAAAAAACGAAGAACTGAAAGAACTAAATTCAACGGCTTCAAAATCTCCTCCTGGCCACTAAGCCTGGCGATCGGAAGAGAGCTTCTTCTTCCACAGGGCCAGGCCACGATCAGTAATGCGGAAGATTTTCAACACACTCCCAGCCAGCGAAAAATGCTAGTTTAACTAGCATTCTCTGCCAATTTCGCTCGACAACGCAACGCAGCCGCGCGCTGAGGTCTAGAAGGCCCCACATCTGGTTGACCCTCTTTGTCAGCCCCATCCGCGCCACCCTCGTCGCGCGTCTCCACTTCTGTCGGAGCAGTAATTTCAGCAAGACTAATTTGGTCAGAGTTAGTGAAATAACGGTAACCCAAGAGCTTCTCGTAGCTCGACGCGTGATCGGCGCCGATCCCATCTGTACGAAAACAGTTATTAAGGAACGAGTTGTTAGAAACCCATGAGCGCAGTTCAAACCCTCCCTGCCTCATTCGGTGACAAGATTCTTTGTACAAGTCATGCAGAGTCTGCAAATTGTTTCCAGTAATGAACAAATTGTCTACGTAAAAGTTTTCCGACAAAATTTTAGAACAAATGTCTTTAGGGTACTTGGCCACATGCCATTTGATAACAAAATTCAAAACAAAGGGCGACGATATGAATCCAAACACTAACGTTTTATATCTAAACGCAGCCAATTTCCCTTCATCGTCAAACCACAAAATTGTAAATTTGTTGCGATCGAAACTAGTTTTAAGTTTAATTTGTAAAAACGCTTGCTTAATATCCGAAATCATTAAGTAACTGTTGAACCTAATGCTTAGCAAGAGGAACAAAATGGTTTGGAACAAATTAACGCCAGGATAAGCGCTTTGGTTTAAAGAATAGGAATCTCCTGTTTTAATACTGCAGTTAAGAACTGGTCTTACTTTCGTCGTTACTTGCTCAGCTTCTTTTACCACAGGTCTATGAGGAATCCAAACATGTTCCTCCCTTTTAATTTCATTTAAGTTCAAAGGTTCAAGGATTTGATCATTAATTTGTTGTTTAAAAACAGAATCATAAGCTTCGTACAAGGAATTATGGTGGAGTTTTTCCACAACCCTATTGAGTACAGCAAGAGCTACATTGAACCCGCTTTCAACCTTCGCAAGTTTTTCTTGATACCAAGGAAGCTCTACTTGATATTTACCGTTGGCTAGTTCAACAGTCTCTGAAAACTTAGCTACTTGCTCCTCATCGAAGCTCGAAGACTCCTCCTTCAACCCGATAGATTCAATTTCAAACAAATTTTCTAAACGACCCTCCACGTCGCTATCATCAAGAACACCAGTTATAGGATCAAAATTTTGTCCCAAAGGTTCGAGCAAGAAATTAATTGAGCTATGCTCCACCAGCTCGGAGCTCGAGTCCACCTGTGAGTTCAGCTCACACACTTGGCCTTTGTACAGGAAATTTTCCACCTGCCCAAAGGGTATAATGCCACAACTGTAACTAAAAGCAGCTCCCTTCATACAAGAAATCAAAGAAAAATCCCTGAAAAACTGGATAGCATCAACGCCAAGCAATCCCTCAATCTCGCAAGTATCAGGCTCCGAGCAACCCTTGAAAGCCTCATCAGCTAACCTAAATTTTTGAGAAAGATTTAACAATGCTTCTTTCAAGCCACGAACTTCAAATTTTAGAGAAAAGTCTTTATCGATCAGAAATATAAGATTGAAGAAACCTAACTGATCGCAAAAACCAACAGACAAACTGGCTTCAGAAAATTTCCTGATGCCGGAATTGAGAAAAGAGTTTACAAGGTAAGGCTTCTCAGTACCCTTGTTGTGGGAATTCAACCTATCTAACACCTTAGCAGCAAGGTAGGATCTTTGGCTCCCCGTATCAACCAAGCATCTCACACTGGTTACCTTGCCGCCACGAGCTACTTTTATCGAGAGAGTTGGAAGTAAATGTCCACCGCCCAAGGTTGAATTATTCAGGCAAAAGCTATTCGAAGTTTTACCGCACATGAACCTAGAACACAAAGCTGAAATGTGTTTTTTAGAGGAACAAATAGTACACGGGTAATCTAAGACAGATTGACATCTCTCCGACGCATGCTTCGAGCTAGAACACTGTGTACAAAGTCCAAGCTCGTTGCAGCGAGAAACTCTAGATCTGAAGGAAGAATAATTATTGCAGTTAAACATGGAATGATCTTTCGAAGCACAAAACTTACAAGACCTCCTAGCAGTAGAGTTAGCATTGAGGAAGACAGGTTTAGGATCGACGTTTCCTACCGACCAAGATGCATCTCTTTGCTTGACAGGCATGAGATCGAAGACTTTGTCCGGCTGATCTCTGCTAGCATTTCGCATAGTCAAAGTTTTAATTACCTCTACGTAGTGCTCGAAAATAAGATCGATACTAGGATAATTGTCGTTCAATTTACGAACGAACTCTTGTCGCACAACCAGAGGTAGCTTATTAAAAATAATATGAGATACAAAATCTTTACTAGTTTCCCTCTCGAGCAAATCCCTATCGTAAGATTTCAAGTCAGCCAGCAGACACCGAACTTCATTAATGAACAATTTTGTCTGCATGAATGAGGAATCGAACTTAACCTTACTTTCTAGCAACTTTTTGTACAAGTCACTTATCAGAGACCTCTTGTTCAGGAACTCTGTCTCTAACAAATTTATGGCTACACAATAATTGTCATCGGTGACCTGTAAATGTTGCACCAGTTTCAAAGCATAACCGCTCAAAAAACTTTTAAGATAGGTAAACTTGACAGAGTTAGAGAGAGTAGTACGCAAACCAATGATGTTATTGTACTGGGTAATGAACTTATGATAATCCAAGCCACTAGAACCTTCGCCAGAAAAGGACTCGCACGACAGATGCGGCAGCTTAAGATCATGACGTACTTCATCGAATTTCGGCTTTGCCGTAATTGCTTCGATTTTAGCTTTAATTTCCAAATTATAACAAGTTTGATTGTCAAGCTCAGCCAAATGCTGCTCGGACAAATCGTCGGAATCGCCGATTAAATTAAGGTTAATCTGCTCATCCAGATTACTCACCCTCTTCAGAAGATCAGCTACGGTCTGCGTGATGCTCTCTGAAGAAACGCCAGCCGCACCCTCCTTGGCAAGGGTAAAAGTTATCTTTCGCTTAAGAACAGCGCGCTGACGGACAAGATCGCGGTAAGCCTTATCGTCATTAGGCATGACGAAAATTGGCGGGGCAAGTTTTAGTTAAAGAAAAGAACCCAACCAGAGCAAAGCTGGAATCCTCAAGAAAATTAATATTCAAGAACTTATTTTAGGATTTAAACTAGAGTGCAATAATTCAAACGTTTATTATGGTTTTTGGAACAAAACCACAACGAGTTGCTTCTCCAAAAGAGGAAATACAGAGTTGCAACACCAATGAGTTGCTTCTCCAAAAAAGGAAGTACAGTAACCGCACTCAAGTTAGGGCCATCCTGAGGATTCCAGCGGATTCCGAAATTCGAAGCTTCCTCTGTAGCAGTTTGATTAAGGCTCCTTAAAACGGCCAGAAACGCGAAGCTCCTCAACGCGAGGTTTACGAAAACGAGACTCTCCAGAGTTCAAGACGACAAATAGAAAGACGGCAGCTCGTCCAATAAGACCACCACTGGCCAGCAATACGGTACTCCAAGGGAAGCACAGAGTCGTTCTGAACAAGGAGACAGGACTTTAAGAAGTCTGGCTATATATCACTAATTTATAGTAACAGAGTAATATTTCGCTGCTTTATAATTTCAAAGTTACAAGTACATAATTATCAGGTAGATTTTAAGAAAACATTAATTACCTTGAATATTAAATCCCTATTCAAGAGGCTGCACGAGCCGGGTCGAGGAAGTTAATGGGCGAAAAACCCGCTTATTTAATATAGAGAAAATAGTTTAAGGAACCAGACCCACTTTTAAAAGGGCGACATGCTGCCCAAGCAGTAAGTTAAGTTTAAGTTAGTTTAATGGGTACACGCAAAAGCGTCCCGTTTCAGGTTTAATTAATTAATGCGTTTTAATGTTAGAGTGGGTCCGGAAGAGGTTCGAACATGCTTAATTCTAGAGATACAAATTTGAACACAATAAAACGAAAAGAAAAGTTGCAGCTGCAAAACAAAAAACGAAGAACTGAAAGAACTAAATTCAACGGCTTCAAAATCTCCTCCTGGCCACTAAGCCTGGCGATCGGAAGAGAGCTTCTTCTTCCACAGGGCCAGGCCACGATCAGTAATGCGGAAGATTTTCAACAATGTCCTGTCGGTTCATTTCTTGTTCTGACGGTTCAGGTATAAGCTTCATATCTCTATCATTGTCTTAAAGGCCTCTAGTTTATTTTGATTGCAAAAATATTGAAGTCAGTTGTATTTCAAACGCAAAGCCTTCCTGCATTTTCATATCCGTTTCACGCTCTCACTTGGTTTCGAATTTATTTTTCTCAAATCAAAGAATGGTTACAAAGTCATCCTGCTGTTATCATGAGTTACAGCGCTTGCAGCAGCTGGAGTAAGCAGCAAATCAATGACATTCTTGGGGGATCGATGGGTCCGTCTCATCAACTTTTGATTTGGAGCATTCTCTAGCTAATATTTCAGGACACATTTTACGGTGCAATGATATTGCGATGATATGCTGAAGGCTTCATTTTTTTTAATGGACTTCTTCACGAATTCTGTTCTGCATTGATAATGTTGGTTATTGATCAAGAATGGTTTTTGTGCCAGTTCTGGCGAGACCGTACTTGTTTTATCTCAAATTTGTGTTCTATGGTTTACCGAATCGTGCACACAACGATCAGACAACGTCTAGAATTCTTGAGTGTACCAATAAACATAATCATCAACTTTTATTTCAGCTAAGTTTCATAGCGTGTTTTTTTCGGAACATACCCTGCAACTGTTATCCATCATCAAAGTTGTCTCATAGCTTTTTTCTAGGCGAAGATCAATAACATTTATAATGGGAAGTTCAACTAAGGCGAAGAAATTCATCCTTAAAATGGACTATATGGCAGCCTTTCTCGCGATTTTTAAAATGCAATTTGGTAGCTGAATAGCTGGTAATTTTTTTGTGTATCTCTAGTTCTAGCTTGAACATTTGAAGCAGTTCTGATAGCGAAATGTCTAGCTTCCTCACTGCTACAGCTATTATTAGTCGCTTCTGTGTTGAGCTTCCTCAAGCAATACGGGCGAGCAGTGAATGGGCGTGTCATGAAACAAACAGCCCCGTATTCGAGTCTCTTGGCTTAGTGTTCTCATTGGGGATACTGGTGAATTTAAAAACACAATATTTGAATTGAATTATAATGGGAGACATTCTAAACTATAGGGTGGACAATGACATTATGGAACATTCAGCGAATTGATGCATTAAAAGGAAGTATGTTCAATTTCTGTAGTCATTATAATCCACCGGTTCTCCATTCTTCTGCCATAGTGGTGCCTAAAATTGATTATAACATTACGCAAACCAGAAGTCCCTTCAGAACGAGGCGAAGTTACAACTGAAAATTTCAAACTTAAGTAGCGATAAGCTTAACATTAAGTGTCCATTTCATCTGAAAGCTTCACTTTGCAACGTTGTAAGCTGCTGACTGGTACTTATCGCACGATTGGCATGTCGGTCCATTTTCGTTTGAACTGTAAACATTGGGGGACGTATCTGCGATAAGAGGGCGCGAGATAGCGTTATCAGTGCGCTGCGAGCGTCTGTATGTGTGTGTGGCGGTATCTGTTGAGGATATCCTCTGGGCTGCCTCAGTTGTGTTACCTGCTCTTTTGCTGCTGCTTGTGCTACCTCTCTCCACTTCCATTTGGTGCTAACAGTGTCAAGTTTAGGCGTTCAGTGATTGTTCTAGCAGTGAGAGTCAACGTTCTCACAGATGCTATAATGAGAGCGAGCGGTGTTGTATAATGGGAGAATAACGGAGCGGTAGAAAATGATTTCATTATTGATTGCTCGTAAAGCGAGTCCATGGGCTGTGTCGAATTTTGTAATTTCCAAGCGATACCCTCATTGCTGAGTGCCCGCTACTGAAATTATGCTCTTCACTTAGCTCCATTATCTTGTTTATGCATGTGCGACTTTTGACATCGCAATACAAGTTTCCTGAACTTTAATTTTTGCCTTTGTCTTTGGCTGGCCTCAACCAGACGTAGATCGAGCACTTCAGGTTTTCAGCTCATGAACGATTAGCTTTTCTTACTGTCTAGGGCCTGGTAATATTTCCTCCGATCCTACCGAGTATGTAGATTGTCATGCGTCTAATTCAGGACCTCTAATACTTACTCCTTTTTTCGTATCATCACATCCTGTTGGACTGAGGAGTATACGAAATAACTTCAGATTCGCGGATGATTTTAAGTAGTTGAATGAGCCTTGTTAATTAAACATTTCTCATAATTTTTTTTATATGAAACTCGGTGTCATTTTTTCTTCTGCATTGATCAGTTGTTGCATTGGCAGTAGTATTCAGCCATGATTGGTCCATCCAGCTCGCGGGTCGTCGCTGTTGTCATTTGTGAGCGAATGTTGAGGAGGCATTTATTAGTTCACAGCGCTGCTCATTTATGGCTGCTGGTACCATACTGTAGGACAAGCTTTGGGAGTTTACTCGAGTGTGAACTTGTTACTGAGTTGTCTTCTGTTTTTCCACTTCCCTTGATTTGATTTCTTTGTAAGTATCTGCTGCTCTGTTCGTTTAGTCTCGCGAATATTGCTCTCACTTTAGTTGCAGTTGCATTGCCAACCTATCCTTCTAACTCGCTAGCAACATTCACTTTGTGATAAACGCTTTAAGTTTCAGGGTAGCTCTTCTGTGATTGTTGACAGGCTTTAGATAAACTTTGGATATCTACGAAGACAGGGGTCTTTACAACGTGCGAGTTTGGGCCGTAGTGTAGGGATGTCCGAGTACATTACGTTTGTCTATTGAGTTTCAAAATTTTCACGAGAATTCAACTGTGTTATAATTTATCATAGCTGATGTGCGAGATATGTCTGTTGTTATCAGCACGGTAGCGGTAGTCTCATCTTGTGAAATTTTTACTGGTGCCTATCGTCTTATCTTTTCCGTAATGCAAGTTTTGTAATAATTATTCACAGAACGTATCTTCCGTGTTATCAAATACTTGATGATGGAGAAGCGTTAATCTGTTTATTGTAAGTTTGATGTGCCATCTGCATTCTTAAAAGTACATCAAAGTAGATGTTGAATTGAAAAATAAAACCTTAATAACAAAAATAAGTTTTGGCATTGAAAGATTGCGGTATGGTTGTGCAACTGAACTCCATAGCTCATCTACATCTGAAAAGTTTCATTTGAATTTTTTTGTGAAACACACGGCTAAATGTTCTCCCAAAAGGCAACTGGGTCGTTCGATGTATTGTAGATTTCGTGTGGTGCATGGAAAATTGAAGAATCTCAGTCGTTCACTCGTAGCCATGGAGGACCTCATGTCTGAAGGTTACTGCACTCCAGCGGGAGATCTCACAGAATCAGAAGCCTGGGACACGGCATCCGAAACTGGAGAACGAGAGTTGTCTCGTCGTCAAGCCGAAGGCAGGAGTTTAGAAGATGAAACTTTTTGTGTGGACCAGTCTCGAGGATTGCCAGCTGATTTGTCCTCAGACAAATCTATGGTGACGCCTGTACGAGGGAAGGAATGTGTTGCCAAAGATATTCATCCCGCTTTTTCAATCGGTCACTGGGACGCAAATGCTTCTGTCAGCCGCCCAAAATATCGAATTGATGATGGTGATTACCGTCAGTTTTCAGAGTTGGAGGAACCTGTCCAACTCAGGAAGAAAACTAAAGACAATTCGGATCGTAGAAGTATGACTGAAGGATTGGAAACGGTGTTCGATACTCATAGCAGAAGCTGGAGAGGTGACCGCTACCGTCCGTATTCTGTCTACGGATCACCAGGGTATGGAACAAATTACGGTTCCTCTGCTCATGATGCTAGAGCCTGTGGAAGAGAATTCAAAAACGTTGAGAATATGTTCGAAAACATTCCGATAGCTGAGCCGTCTAAGTACAGTGACGGTGCGAGCGATCATGGATCCTACTCAGCCTGGTCGACGGAAGCTAGTAAGGGCAGTGTCGACTCTCATGCAGACGCTTTATCAGACTTCACCGAACATTCCAGAGAGACATCAAAAACCAGCGTCATGTCTGTCGTTGGTGACTCCGTCTTCGAGTTCGGCAGACGTCGTCACATTTCGCGTGGCAGCGACGAAACCGACCGTGCCAGACCTGCCAGCGTGTCGTCGGTGGCATCCCAACCCTACACCAGGCCGAAACTAACTCCAAAAAGCAGTTTTAACTCATCCAGTGGAGACAGGCCTAGATTATCGTCTCGGAACAGCTTCATTTTAGACGATGACTTCGTAACGGAGTTCTGTGCGCGCAGCGGCAGCGGCGTTTGCAGCGGCAACGCCAGCTTTGATTACGACACCGACTACCAGCTCGGCAGGAGCGAGAGCGATCTCAGTGAAGTGCACGATGGGAAATACGTCGTCAGGCTCAGGCGGAGGCCTTCCAGTAGAGTTTCGGGCAGGGAGGTCTTGGTGGAGAAACGCAAGTCTGCTTCGCTCGAAGGACAAATTAAGGAACTCAAAGGTGCGGCAAGGGGCTTCTAAGATTTTTTCTCGTGTGTTTTCTCCGTTTCCTCTGTTCATTTCGTGTCCAGAGCAAAGCTCTACAATTAAAGCTGTCATCTGTGATCTTGATGTGAGAATTCTTCAATTGGTGTAACTATTGATAATGCTCGCTTGATTTTCCTTACCAGTTTACAAAGCCGTTCTTGTACCATTGAATTCACTGTCAAAAGTTTATTCAAATCGGTGTATGCTGCTAAAAGTTTGCCCAGTTACTCTTACTGAAAATTCATTTTTTCAAACTAATTTGTAGGCCTGCCTCTTTCACAACTTGGTGAATTTAAATGTTGACTTCTCAGTAGATCAGTAAAGGCTGCTAGAATTATGATTGAAACCTTGATTGAATACAGGAGTAATTGCGTAAATTTTTTGTAGCTTATA
This sequence comes from Morinoia aosen, assembly GCA_030386875.1. Lineage (NCBI taxonomy): Eukaryota > Metazoa > Arthropoda > Malacostraca > Amphipoda > Talitridae > Morinoia > Morinoia aosen. Next base: position 17,000,090 of record CM059574.1, read on the forward strand.
GATGGGATTCATTGAAGGATTCTCTCATAAATGCGGATCGTCACGACACGCGCGTTGTGACCAACACACTGACGCTGTTGAACGTGTGTGCAGACGAGCGTGAGAGCGTGCAGAAGAAGACGTTCATGAAATGGGTGAACTCGCACCTCATCAGGGTGAACTCGAGGATAGGGGACCTCTACCTCGACCTCCGCGACGGCAAGCAGCTCATCAAACTGCTCGAGATCCTCTCCGGCGAGAGACTGGTCAGTTCTCCTTCCTGCTAAACCTTCCTCTCTAAACATGTCTGTGGTGCATTCCAAGTAAACGCGTCTGGGTCTAGTTTGCATCTGAAATTTTAGTCAGTCGTCGTGTTAAACCTTCCTCTTTTAACATATCTATGGTACGTTCCTAGTAAACTCGTCAGAGTCAAGTTTAACTTTGTAAAAAATTGGTCAGTCATCGTGGTAAACCTTCCTCTCTTAACGTGTCTGTGGTGCATGCCTAGTAAACGCGTCTGGGTCTAGTTTGCATCTGTACAATATTGGTCAGTCATTGATCGTTTCACATTTACTGCACTTTTAAATAAATTTATAGTTACCAATAGTCACACCTTCCATTTTATACGTCATAATTCATAAGCTTTTTCTAATAAACAACCCATGAGGTTACAATCACAGTATCTGAGGGCGTCACCGGTCCCAGGGGGGAAAAATGTGAAGTTGCGAGCTAAGGGTAAAGTAGGCCTTGTTTTTGCTTGAACCGAATAGTTTTTTTTCGTTTTGTTCAGGACAATTCGGTTCACTGCTATCCTGTTTCTCAGCAAGTGCCGGGGTTTCCTGCGTGTGAACACACCTTGTGCATAGATTACACTTTTTCCCTTAGCCTGTTATAAATGGTTCCTTTTCTTATGTAAAACCAGAGAAAACGTGAATTATTTTTCATGCTACTTCTACTACTGTTTCTTTTTCGTCTTTTCTTTTCTTTCCTAACTTGCTATTTCTATACACAAGGTTCCCTATGAGGGGAAACACTTTGTGCATTTCTTGGTTTTCTGCAGTCCATGCCCAATGGTCTATTTCTACAGCTTTCTCAACACGTTGACTCCGAAGTGGTACATAAATGCACCACGAGGTAAATTGCTCATTTACGTACCGGAATTTGCTAATAACATTTTTACTAATTTGCTACCTTTTCCGAATTAAATTTTAGAGCAAAAGTTAACACATTATGGTTCAAGTGTATTCTTTACACTTTTCAAAAATGTATTAGAGCAGAAAAGCCGGTTTTTCAAAACGACTTTTTCTAGCCTAACCAAACTGACCGTAAACAACCGCTCAATCGGAGTCAACGTGTCAAGATTGCCTTTGATGTGACTAAGATGTCTAAAACTAATAAAATTCATAATCTCCATTTTATCTATAATTGGTTCTAGTTTTTCATCTAGTCTATCCTCTCATCTTTCCTCTTTCATGCTAGAATTATATTTGGTACGTTTCTTAATGATCCCTAAACCTAAACATTGAACTTTTTTCTAATGAGTTGTGATTGAATGACTCACCTCTGGATTTGTTTGCAGCCTCGGCCCACCAAAGGTAACATGCGCATCCATTGCCTCGAGAATGTGGACAAGGCGCTGCAGTTCCTGCGCGACCAGCGCGTGCACCTCGAGAACATGGGCTCCCACGACATCGTGGACGGCAACGCTTGCCTCACACTCGGTCTCATCTGGACGATCATCTTGCGCTTCCAGATCCAAGACATCACTATTGAGGAGAGCGAGGACAAGGAAACCAAGAGCGCCAAGGATGCGCTGCTGCTCTGGTGTCAAATGAAGACCGCCGGCTACCACAATGTCAACATCAGGAACTTCACGACGTCTTGGAGAGATGGCCTGGCCTTCAACGCCATCATCCATAAACACAGGCCTGATCTCATCAACTATGAGAAACTGACTCGCTCCAATGCCATGGGCAACCTCAACAATGCCTTCAATGTGGCAGAATCCAAACTGGGCATCACAAAACTGCTCGATGCTGAGGACGTTTTTGTTGAGCTTCCAGATGAGAAATCTATCATTACCTACGTCGTCACATACTATCACTACTTCTCGAAAATGAAGCAGGAAACTGTGCAAGGCAAGCGTATCGGTAAGGTCGTTGGTATTGCGATGGAGAATGATCGCATGATCCACGAGTACGAAACTCTCACTTCTGAGCTGCTCAAGTGGATTGAGATGACCATAGAATCTCTCAACGACCGCCAATTCATCAATTCCTTGGCGGGGGTACAGCAGCAGCTGGGGCAGTTCAACGCATACCGCACCATTGAAAAACCTCCCAAGTTTGTTGAGAAGGGCAACTTGGAAGTGCTGCTCTTTACTCTGCAGTCCCGCATGCGCGCCAACAACCAACGGCCTTACCTTCCAAAAGAAGGGCGCCTTATCAGCGACATCAACAAGGCCTGGGAGCTTCTGGAGAAGGCCGAGCACGGCCGAGAATTGGCCCTGAGAGAAGAACTTATCCGACAAGAAAAGCTAGAGCAGCTCGCTGCAAGGTTCGATCGCAAAGCAGGAATGAGAGAAACGTGGCTCTCCGAGAACCAGCGTCTCGTGTCTCAGGATAACTTTGGTTTTGACCTGGCAGCGGTCGAGGCTGCTGCTAAGAAACACGAGGCTATTGAGACCGACATCTTTGCCTACGAAGAACGCGTCCAAGCTGTCGTGGGCGTTGCAAAGGAACTGGAGACAGAAAATTATCACGACGTTGCTCGAATCAACGCTCGACGGGATAACGTCCTTCGTCTCTGGAATTACCTCCTCGAATTACTGCGTCTGCGTCGTATGAGGTTGGAGCTGTCTCTGCAGCTGCAGCAGAACTTCCAGGAAATGTTGTACATCCTGGACAGCATGGAAGAGATGAAGTCTCGTCTGCTCAGTGAAGACTACGGAAAGCACCTGATGGGCGTGCAAGACTTGCTGCAGAAACATTCCCTCCTGGAGGCAGATATCAACGTGCTAGGTGAGCGCGTGAAGACTGTCATGGAGCACAGCCAGCGCTTCTTGGACGTGGGAGATGTGGCCGAGGGTGAAGAGCCTCCATACAGAGCATGCGAACCGCAGCTTGTTTTAGAAAGAGTGCAACAGCTCGAAGATGCATACGCCGAGCTCGTCAAACTGGCTGTTGAGCGTAGAGCTCGCTTGGAAGAGTCCCGCCAGCTCTGGCAGTTCTATTGGGACATGGCAGAGGAAGAGAACTACATCAAAGAGAAAGAAAACATCTTGTCCTCTCCAGACATTGGTCACGACCTCAACACCGTCAACATGCTTCAGACCAAGCAGAAAACGCTGGACGAGGAGCTCAAGTCTCACGAGGTACAGCTGAAGGCTGTAATTGACAGCGGCGACGCGCTCATCAAGTCCGGACACTTTGGTTCTGACAAAATTCGAGAGCGTATTGATGAGATCCAAACCATGTGGAAACTGCTGTGCGAAAAATCCGCCGCTCGGCAGAGCCGCCTTGCTGACGGAGTCGCTCTTCACATGTTCCTGTCAGAAGCTGACGATGTCGACACGTGGATGTTGGATGTGCTTCGTTTGGTGAGCAGTGAGGACGTGGGTAGTGACGAGTCCACTGTACAGTCTCTTCTCAAGAAACATAAGAATGTCACCGATGAAGTTAAGGACTACGCTACGAATATCGAAGCTCTGCATCAGCAGGCAGCCAAACTGCACGACGATGACCGCTCCAGCCCTGCCGTTGTGGACAGACTCGCGTCGATCGACCGTCGGTACCAAGAGCTCTTCGAACTTGCAAGGGATAGAAAGCAACGTCTCCTTGATGCTCTCTCTCTTTATAAGCTGGCCACAGAAGCTGCTGGTGTCGAACAGTGGGTGGGAGAGAAGGAACGAATGCTAGAAACCATGGTTCCTGCACGCGATATCGAGGACTGTGAAGTGATGAAGCACAGATACCAAGGCTTCGATCAAGAGATGAATGCTAACGCTGGCAGAGTGGCAGTGGTGAACCAACTCGCTCGCCAGCTGCTTCATGTTGACCATCCCAACAGTGAAGATATCATTCAAACTCAGAACCAACTCAATCAGAAATGGGCGCAGCTGCGCGACAAGGCCGAGAGCAAGAGGGAAGAACTTAATTCTGCTCATGGTGTCCAGACCTTCCATATTGAATGCCGCGAGACCGTTCTCTGGATCGAAGATAAGAAACGAGTGCTTCTTGAAACTGCTGATCTTGGCACTGACTTGAGTGGAATCATGACTCTCCAGAGACGCCTCTCTGGCATGGAACGAGACCTTGCGGCTATTCAGGCTAAGCTTGATGCTCTCGAACGGGAAGCTGACAAGATCAGTTCTGAACATCCCGAGGAGGCTGAACTCATTCGCCAGCGCATCATGCAGATCAGGGAGGTGTGGGACCAGCTCACTCAGCTCCTCAAGGAGCGTGATGCGAAACTCGAAGAAGCTGGCGATCTGCACCGTTTCTTGCGCGACCTCGACCACTTCCAAGCGTGGTTGACCAAGACGATGACGGACGTAGCATCTGAGGACATTCCATCCAACCTGGCTGAGGCTGAGAAGTTGCTCAACCAGCACCAGAGCATCAAGGAAGAGATTGATAACTACCGAGATGACTACACAAAGATGATGGTGTACGGTGAGCGAATTACAGCTGAAGATGTCACTCCTGCTGACGACGCTCAATACATGTTCTTGCGAGAGCGACTCAAAGCGCTCAAGGATGGCTGGGCTGAGCTGCACCAGATGTGGGAGAATCGCCAGCAGCTGCTTTCTGACTCTCTCAACTTGCAGATGTTCCTCCGTGATGCCAAGCAGGGCGAGGTTGTCCTCAACCAACAAGAACATTACCTCAGCAAGGACGAGACTCCGGCAAACTTGGAACAAGCCGAGAACACCATCAAGCGCCACGAAGCTTTCCTCACTACCATGGAAGCCAACGACGAGAAGCTCAATGCCATCTGCCAATTTGGCGACAAACTCGTCAAGGATAATCACTTTGCTGCTGACAAGGTGCAGAAGAAGACAGAAAACATTGATGAGCGTCGCGCTGCAAACCGCGAGCGCGCCATGCAGCTCATGGACCGACTCCGTGATCAGCTGCAGGTCCACCAGTTCCTTCAGGATTGCGAGGAACTCAACGACTGGGTGCAAGAAAAACACATCATTGCTCAGGATGAGAGTTACCGATCAGCCAAGACTGTTCACAGCAAGTGGACTCGCCACCAGGCCTTTGAAGCTGAGATTGCTAGCAACAAGGACAGGCTAGTTAGAGTTCAACAAGCCGGACAAGAACTTCTTAAAGAGAAACCTGAAATGGCTGAGCTCATAGGACCGAAAGTCGACGAGCTTTCACAGCATTTCGATGCACTCGAGACCACCACCAAAGAAAAGGGCGAGAGGCTCTTTGATGCCAACAGGAAAGTTCTGTATGAACAGAGCTGCGACGACATCGACTCATGGATGTCAGATCTTGAAAAACAGATTGAAAAAGATACTGGTGGTGATCTTACTTCCGTCAATATTCTGATGCAGAAGCAACAGATGATCGAAACTCAGATGGCTGTGAAGGCTAAACAAGTGGAACAACTCGAAGGCCAGGCTGAGTACTTGCAGCAGATGACACCTGAGAAAGCTGATGAAATTATACAGAAGAAAGCCAAGGTGGAACAAAAATTCGAATCTCTCAAAGGACCTCTTCTGGACAGGCAACAAGAGTTGGCCAAGAAGAAGGAGGCTTTCCAATTCCGCCGAGATATCGAGGATGAGAAATTGTGGATTGCTGAGAAGATGCCTCTGGCCACGAGTACAGAGTATGGCAACTCGCTCTTCACCGTACACACCCTCAACAAGAAACTTCAGTCTCTCAGCACCGAAGTCGATAATCACGAACCTCGAATCGACCTTGTCTCCTCCAATGGTCAGAAGCTCATCAATGAAGGTCATGTTGACGCTGATGAGTTCAGAAGATTGCTTGGGGAGCTGCAAGAGGATTGGGCTAAGCTCAAAGACGCTATCGATCATCGACGCCAAAAGCTTCTCGTTTCAGAAAAAGCTCAACAATATTTGTTTGATGCCGGGGAGGCTGAGGTATGGATGAGCGAACAGGAGCTCTATATGATGGTAGAAGACCGCGGCAAAGATGAGATCAGCGCTCAGAATCTCATGAAGAAACACCAAGGCTTGGAGGCTGCCGTAGACGATTATGCCGAGACTATCCGACAGCTTGGCGAGACTGCACGTCATCTTATCAACGAGGGACATCCTGAGAGGTAATTGCCTTATTTCCTTACTATGTACTGTGGTTCATTCTAATCTTTGTTGTGGTTAGGGAGGCTTAATCTAAGTTATCTGATGTGGTTCATTCTCGAAATTTATTTTTTTGTATGCTTATATGAAAATTGAAGATTTCATTATTTATTACTTACCACACAGGTCGTCGAAGATTAGAGGTCGTTGGGAACGTTATCATGTATCTTAGTTTGAGAGATGTTAATAATGCTGCTGCTAAACTTTTAGGCATGAACTGAAGTGAAGTATGGTTTTCTCTTGACACGCAATTGTTTACGTAAATTGGTGCTTTCTGGTGTTATGTCCATGTTTTCAGTTGTTTGATATTATTTCGTTCTGCCTAGATAACGCAGAACTTGGACTGTTCCTGTAGTGAAATATATTGATAAATTGTTCTCAAGACTCGTATTTTGTGCGTGATTTGGTCTATAATAATGTGAACGGAATAATTAATTTTTATGATGAGTTTTTTCTATTTTGGCTATATGTGCCATTTGCTATATTATTTTTTGTATTCATCTTTTTGAGTTAGAGTTTATTGTAATTGTTACATCCATTAGCTCATGTGCACAATATTTTACGATGCAGTTTACAAACTTTATCCCTGAAAAATAATCAACTTTTCCAAGGCTTTCAAAATTGCAGTGATATTTTTTTCGTTTTTAGTTGTTTGTATCCAGGTGTTCGAAGATCTGCAAAGAGATTGACTTGAATAAGTAAAAGATTACGTTGCATTGAAATTAATTACGGCCATTTTGCAGTGAACAGAACAGCATCAGGCAGTCTTAATTTACAAAGAGATTGACTTGCATGAAAAAGAGATCACTCTCATTGAGTGAATAAAAGAGTATGTCGCATTGACGTTAATTCCGGCCATTTTGCAGTGAGCAGATCGGCATCAGGCAGTCTCAGATTGACAAGCTGTATGCGGGCCTGCGCGACCTGTCAGTGGAGAGACGCAGCCGCCTGGACGAGGCTCTGAAGCTGTTCATGCTGAACAGGGAGGTGGACGATCTCGAGCAGTGGATAGCAGAGAGGGAGGTCGTCGCTGGCTCACACGAGCTCGGCCAGGACTACGATCATGTCGTTGTAAGTCCAGCCTCATTTCAAATGATTAGGCTGGTCCAGTTTTCTGAATGGTTATGCTGGTCGAGTTTTCTGAATAGTTGCACTGATCGTGTTTTCTGAATGGTTGTGCTGGTAGAGTTTTCTGATTGGTTGTGCTGATCGAGTTTTCTGATTGGTTGTGCTGATCGAGTTTTCTGATTGGTTGTGCTGATCGAGTTTTCTGATTGGTTGTGCTGATCGAGTTTTCTGATTGGTTGTGCTGATCGAGTTTTCTGAAAGGTTGTGCTGATTGCGTTTTCGGAATGGTTGTGCTGATTGCGTTTTCGGAATGGTTGTGCTGATCGAGTTTTCTGATTGGTTGTGCTGATCGAGTTTTCTGATTGGTTGTGCTGATCGAGTTTTCTGAAAGGTTGTGCAGATCGAGTTTTCTGAATGGATGTGTTGATCGAGCTTTTGACAGGCTAACGCATTATTTTTGTGTTATTATTTCACACAAGTGAGGAACACGTGTCATTGCAGCGGAAACATTGAATGTTACTGGTGCGCATAGATGACATTCTTTGTTATTTTTAATTAGAAAAGATGTCTTGAATCCTCGTCGAAATTCATACCCTTCAGTGTCAAGCCTATGGGGATATTTTTTGATGGTGAAAATGGAGTTGTAGCGTTTATTATAATTTAGGAATGCAATTGACGAATACAATACAATCATCTGATACAAACTTTGTCACGTGTCTATATATTTGTGCGTATGGGTATAGTTCCGATCATATTGTGAGATTATCTGTGTTACATTTCTGTGCGATTTTTGCATCCTTCATCATTGATGCAGTCTAAATGGAAGACGTGTAGTATGTTTTTTTTTTTCTGGTGAACTGCGTGGGGTTGAGAACGACTGAGAGTTCCATTCTAATTTCGAAGAACAATGTACCAAACTTGGTGAAGTGTAAACTTCCTTATGTAAGGACTTTGAAATGCGTATGAACTTCATAATTTAAGTGAGTACTTGAAAATATCAATAAACTTCACAATTCAAGTATTTGCAAATGCAAATAAACTCAATCATTGCGCGTGGTCTCCAGATGCTGCGGGAGCGGTTCCGCGAGTTTGCCCGCACGACGGAGGCGACGGGCGTAGAGCGCGTGGCTGCGGTGAACGAGATCGCTGACCAGCTCATTGGTGCCGGCCACAGCGATGCTGCCACCATCGCCCACTGGAAGGATGTCCTCAACGAGTCCTGGGCTGATCTGCTCGAGCTCATTGATACTCGGTGAGAGTGCTGGTACTTGACACTTAAATGGTCAAAAGGACTTTTCGGTCCTCTTTTGAATGTAGCCTCAACATATTGTTTGGTTGAGAATGCTGGTACTAAACACTTTGACCCTTTAACGTCAGAATTTTTGTTCTCATATTACCGTAATTACAACCACCGCCACTAAACTGGCGCCGGCATCAGGCTGTCACCGATATCAGGTTCATGAAGGAACACATCAACCACACTCAGCAGTGAGCGCCAAGGAACACATTAGGGCACTAATTTAAAGAGAAATACAATATATTGAAGTTATTTTCGAAAGAGGACCGTAGAGCCTTCTCGGGCGTTCAAGAGTTAACGCCCCCCAAAAAATTCAATTGAAGTCCAAAAAGTTTCAAAGTATAGCAGGGAGCAGACGCCACGACACCGTAGGACCTCTTTCAAAAATAACCTCAATATTCTGTATTCTGGTTAACACGTTGACTGCGATGGGTTAAACTGAAGGTATTCAACTTAAATTTAAAGTCAAAAAAGTTGTTGGCAGTTTTGTAAGTAGCAAGCATTAACTGGGTCTGTTAAATACCATTAAGTTTAAAGATTGCTAATATATTTCGAACGACCCATCGATTTGTTGTATCGCAAGCAACGTGTTAAATTTATTCCCTAATGTGTCTTGAAATTTCTTGAAGAATGCCAGTTCCTTACTCATCTTGATATCGGTGACTACCTGATGCCAGTGCCAGTTTAGTGACGGTGGTTGTAATAGCGGTAGAATGAGTAGAAAAATGCTGATGTTAAAGGGTTAGCACTCTTCTAGCAGTGCCACTCAACTGTAGGGATTATCCCAGTGAGGGTTTTGCTTTCTATTTCGATGTAGTGAATTAGTGGCTAATTTGCGAGACTATTTAGCTTGGTTTCAACAACCCTTATATGTGTAGTGTAGGTGTTAACGTATTAGCTTATGGGTGCTCAGCAGTAGTGTTTTGTTTATCAGTAATACTGTAATGTTGAAGAAGGCGTACATTACAATGGCTACAAGGTGAATAACTTGACTGCCATAATGAGATACGTGGGGTGTGATTGAGTTGTAGGGTCTGTTGTGTTCGTAACATATGCACTTTAATTTAGACTGGCACTACTATCATATCTACTTTGATTATCTGATGTCTGACAACCGATGTATGTACTTGGGAGATAATCTGTTTTGATTTTGCTATAATTTCTAGAGAAATCCAGTATCGCATAAGTGCTAACGTCACTATGTAGCAGTTGATGTCTTGGTCTATGTGTTATGAGACACTATTCTTTTAACAATATCATGCTACGAGTGTTTGCAAATTTTCATTGTTCAATGTACAATAGGCTTGTTCCAGTGGAATTGGCAAGTACTAAATTGTACAAGGAATACTGTCAGGTAATTTGAGGTATAGTTTGAAGTGGAAATTCGATTTTAATGCACCCGGTTGCTAGTGTTTGTTAATGGTGTGCGTTGCCTTACATGCATGCCGCCAAATGGCGTTTCTATCTCGAAAAGAAAGCGTACATGCACCTATAATTAGCTAGCATTGTATAACAACATTAACTAGAGCTTGAAATTTGCTCTCCCTGTAGCACGCAAATGCTGTCAGCATCATGGGAGCTGCACAAGTTCTTCCACGACTGCAAGGATGTGCTGTCGCGCATTGTAGAGAAGCAGAACAGCATCAGTGATGAGCTGGGCCGTGACGCAGGGTCGGTGTCCGCTCTGCAGCGCAAGCACCAGAACTTCGTACAGGACCTCGTCATGCTCCACACCCAGGTGAGCAAGCTACTTGTTGTAACTTACTTATTGCTCCCTTTGTTTTTGTGAAGTGCTGACATGCGTAACGTTATTTCCCCTTTCTGGCAACCACCTATTGCGCTACCTTCGCGTGGTAAGAAATTGTCTCGGCAGCTCTTTCTTGTTTGAAATTTCGATTTTGTGTCCTGTTTGAACAAATGTACATGTTATATTTTATTTGCTTAGCATCGTAGTGAGGTACGTGAGAAATGTTCTTGGCTCTTGACGATGCTGAAAACTATGTATTCATTTCTTGCATTAAGATTGGTTTTATTATGAAGGCCTTCCATGACTGCGATTATATTATTTTCAACTGTTCGATTGAGATTGAATGTATGTAGGCATCGCATTTTTCATAGTCACATTTGAATATTCTTGATCTGAGTGGTGGCTTAAAATTAATTTTGGATGAAACATTGCTTCAAATTTTGTAATTCCTACTCGCCCATGAAAAACTCCTCCCTTCGTCTCTGTATCCTGTGAAATAATAATCATCTCTGTATCCCATTCGTCTCTTGAAATTACTCTTCTTCATCACTGTACATGCTCTTCTTCATCACTGTAATCTGATTGGATCATAAAGTTACACGCGTTCATCAGTCTGCTTTGCTGACAGTCAACGTTGGCTTTGTAACAACAGGTTCACCTTGGCTTTGTACAACAGGTTCAGCAGATCCAAGAAGACTCAGGGAAGCTGCAGGCGGCGTACGCAGGCGACAAGGCCCGGGAGATCACAAGCAGAGAGGCGGAGGTGGTGTCGGCCTGGCTGGGTCTGCAGGGCATGTGTGAGGAGAGGCGAGTCAAGCTCAACGACACCGGCGACCTCTTCAAGTTCTTCAGCCTCGTCCGCACCCTCATGTTGTGGATGGATGATGTCGTGCGACAGATGAACACCACTGAAAAGGCCAGGTAGCGTACCTACCTAGTAAACTTCTGTGTCTCAACTTTGCTCTTCGCCTAATTCTGTCCTATTTTATTCACTACTTTTAAGTTACAGTTACTGCTGCCTTTATCAGTCAGGACTCTTTCAGTCAGATAACAAGCCTCTTAAGTATCTATTCAATTTAAATTAGTAAGAATAAAACTCAAAACATAAAAAAAATACAGAATTAAGACTCTCACAACAATTAAAAACAAAAGTAAGACTCCATACAACAACAACGATCCAGCTTGAATAGCGATCCCGTCTTTGTGGTCAGGGATGTGAGCGGGGTGGAGTTGTTGATGAACAACCACCAGTCTCTGAAGGCTGAGATCGACGCGCGCGAGGACAACTTCTCAGCGTGCGTGCTGCTGGGCAAGGAGCTCCTCTCCCGCAACCACTACGCCTCTCCCGCCATCAAGGAGAAGCTCATGGCGCTCAGCAACGGCCGCAACAACATGCTGCAGCGCTGGGAACAGCGATGGGAGCACTTGCAGCTCAGTGCGTCACTCTCCACCTCTTGAGTTGTTAACACGTGTCCTGCCATGGGCTAATCTCCAGTTCAATGCTCTGTTCAAATTTAACGCGTTTCATCAGATGGGTTAATCTGCAGTTCAGTATTCAACTCAAATTTAACATGTTTCCTGCAATGGGCTTATCTGAACTTCAATATTCAATTCAAATTCAACACGTTGCTTACGATATGACCCATCTGTGGGTAATGCTCAAGTTTTTTCAGCTGCGAAACGACCCATCGATGCGTCGTTTGAAAATTTTTAACAATCTTTTGAAATTAATGGTATTTAATATGCCAAGTTACTGTTTGTTATTTATAAAAATTTCAACAACTTATGGCTTTTTTAAAAATCATTTGATTTTCTCCAGTTTAACCCATTGCAGTGAACGTGGTAAAGTCAATTGTAGTAAGCAATTTGGAAAATAGTTAACTTTAATTGGATGGTGCCTTCATTTAGCGCTCATTAAGTATTCATAGGAATTAAATTAGTGACCACCACTGGGTCCCTTGGGAGGAAACGTGTTACTGGTTACCTGCTTTTGCCTGCTATACTGCCGTACCGAGTGATTTAGGTGTAGCTTTTGTTAAGAATCTCATTGTGCATAATGGTTTATATAAAATCCAGTTCTCAAATGATTTTCCGTCAACCAATAAGCCATTGTTCAACTGTTGTTTTGTGGGTCCTTTAGAAAAAAAGTACTAAGGCTCTAAGGAAGTTAGATTTAATTACAGGTGCTAGCAATCGAATTGCGTTCTAGCTTTGCTGCGATCGTTGATGCTTGGTTTAGCTCTGCAGTTCCCCTCAGGGAGATTCAACTATTGTACCTGTGGGAATTAGCACTTGCAGGGGTAAATGTGTGAGTGCCCGAGCTGACAGTTATGTAGGTAGGCCTTCTTTTTGTTGAAATGAAATATTTTTTGTAATGTTAAGGACCATTTTTTTTTTGTCATTTCACTGCTGTCCTGTTTTTCCAGCGCCTACTACTTTCTTCTTCAAATTCTATCTTGTTTCATAAACTTCCTACTCAATTTACTGTTGCTAAGCCTCTTCTGCATAGATTCTACGTTTCCTTATCTCCATACTAAATGGTGCTTTTCTCCTTCCTCTCTTTAGAACGCTTTTTTGTGCGGTTAGGGAGGCTTGAACTAACATCTAATCTAATCATTGCTGTGCAGTTTTGGAGGTGTACCAGTTTGCTCGAGACGCCTCGGTCGCGGAGCAGTGGCTCCTTGCTCAGGAACCTTACCTCATTTCGGCCGACTTGGGGGTGAGTCTTCAAGCCTTCGGCACACCTGTCCTACTGCAGTGTTTCATTGTGGACCCTTTATCCTCAAATAGGATCTCAAAATCCACTTTCATAAATAGCTCAAATATATTTTATTCCTTGTGAAATTTTTTTCCCTTGTGTGTTATTTGGAGTTCACTGCTGAGTGGCAGCGCCTTCCTTATTCTAATGTCGGTCACTACCTGATGCCAGAGTAAGTCTAATGATGGTAGTTATGATAACGGTAACATGAGGAAAAAAATGCCGACGTTAAAGAGTTAAAACTCGACACACTAGGGACTGCTTGTCGTTAATGTTGGGTGTATGGGAAAATTTTACATGCTCGAAATTATTAAAGTTTCGATATTCACGTATAATGCAATTTTGAGTAAAAATTGGATCCTTTCTTGTTGATTTCCATGTCACATTTGTGGAGGCGTGTCTCTATTGCTCCTGTGTAATGTGCCTGTACCACATAACCACGAGCTATTTTTTAGAGAGCAAAGTTTGTTCACAGTACCACGGTTGTCATTCGAAATGCTTACTGCTTACAATGGATCACCCAAATTATAAATTGAGGGTAAATTTATGTATACATTTGTTCATTAATACCAACGTTAGAACAAATAGAATATGTTGTAAGTCGAAGGGCTGTGGTGGTGTTCAGACAGGCGATCCTTAGTAGAACAAATTCAAAATACAACATATTATTTATCAAAGAGCTATGGTTTAGGCTGGCGAGGCTCTATCTTCAGGCTCCTCAGAGGTAGGGTATGACTACCGGGGTACGTCACTCATCATTGCTCAATTGTGCAGGCCTCCATAGACCAGGTGGAAAACCTCATCAAGCGGCACGAAGCATTCGACAAGGCCTGCAGCTCTCAGGAGGAACGCTTCGCCGCTCTAGAGCGCCTCACCACCGTGAGTTGCTCCCTTCTATCTTAGTCTATCATCTGTATACGTTGCGACTCTTCACTGCATGGTGTCGAGTATGACGCATACCGAATTTTGGTACGTATAGAAGTGATAAATTGAGATTAGAGTATTTCTGCGGTTATAACACTTCACTGCATGGTGTGTCAAATACGACTCCTACCGAATTTTGCTGCACGTGAAAATTATTGAGACAAGTTGGCATGCTTCTTAGCAGTGTTTCATTTGTTAACATTGTAACCCTTCTCTGCATGATGTGTCGGATATGACGCATACCGAATTTTGCTGTAAATAGAAATAGTTAATTGAGAAAAGTGAATTTCAGCTGTTTGTACCGCTAATGAGACATACTGTACATAAAACAGGGTGCGTACAGGCATGGAGAAGCATGGAAAGTAGTTGAATTTCGAAAATAAAATTCAAGGCCTCGAAAGTAGTGGAATTTTAAAAATGGTCATTGAAAGTCATGAAATTTTAGGGCAGACAGCGCTATCAACACTACCTGGATCAAAAGAAGGAAGAGGCAGAGAAGCAGAAGAAGGGAGAGAAGAGGAAGAGAGAACTGGATGAAGTGGAGAACCTGAAGACAAAACGGAAGAGGATGGAGGAGAGTCTGCAAGCGCTGGTGGAGGATGCTGACAGCTTTGCACGGAAGGCAGAGGACAAGAATGATTTGCGCCTACTGGCAAAGTCAAATGCATTGAGGAAATCAGCCAAAGACAAGCAAGAACAACTCAAGGGGCTGAATGCGGAAATTAATGACAAACTTAATGCACTGGAAAATGCATAGCAGATGCTATTGAACTGTCCAGCATGACTGTTTGGTGTTGTGATGATCATTTACACATTTATGAAAACAAGACCTGCAAGTAATGATGAATGTTCTGTGATGTTTATGACTGAAATACATTTATTGTGCTGCAATTTAACTTTGTGTGACATTATTTTGGGCAGAGAGAGGTAGTGAAAATGTGATTTGGTTGGCATAAAAAGTCATGAAAAAGTAGTGGAATTTTGAACCTCAGAGCCTGTACGCACCCTGATAAAAGAACGCGTATGATAAGTGTTCGATACACCCCTCAAGCGGTAGAGTTCAGTTTGGACGTCATTACTGACAAAGCAAGTAAAAAATTTTCTTATTTTCAAAAATAATTCATTTGTACACTTTTTAACTCATGTTTGTTAATGTGTAAAAGCTGTCTTCTTTAGGAGAATTAATGATTTTTTTACGTCATCACACCGGGGGAAGTTCAGTTAGTTTACTTGTACATATATTGTGTTCTTCTTTTGGTTTTCTGAATACTTTATCTCCGGTTGTTCTTGAAACACTAAAAGCCTTCTCTAGCTTTCGGATTTGATGCGCGTTTTATCATCGTTTTGGAGTAAATTTACTCTGCTTGTGTTGATATTTATCGAACACCAAACTCGCTTTTTGACCGAACACGAAAAGTTTTGTTTTGTGCTAGCCTTACGATTTTGTTTCGTGCGTGCTGGTCAATGTGGTTATCATTCACCTTCTTCTGTTTTGTAATGTTTGTTCCTGTGTTGTCTTTTAATCGTAAATTTTTGAAAGTCCTTATGCCTTTCGTGGATTTCAATAAACTTTCTGAGTAGTACCCAAATTTCATAATTGATATTTAAAAAAAGATGCCAAGCATTAACTCATAATTTCACACAACATAAATTATTTCAACATGATTTTTGAACCAAAATGCTGTCGTTTCAAATGGGGTAAATACTTCCATCGTTTGTTTATTTCGCATTTCTGAGCTTTGATGTCAGACAAGTATTGTTCTTGAATTAAGATTCTATTAGTTGAAGTTAGTTTTAGTTCACTGGTAGATATTAAGTTACAGCTTCCTTGTGTTGAACTTGCCCACTTTAATTGTGATATTTATCCTTTTTCATTGCATGACCTTAATTTCTGCTTTATCTTGATTTTCGTCCTTGTGTACATAATCCATTGGATGCATTATCATAGTTGGAGCGCAAGACTGGCCGCCGGTCTTCGGCAGTTGACTTTGGCAGTGACGTCATTACTTACGTGCACTCGGGCCCTGACCTCATCTCCAGCGAGTCAATTGAGAATTTGCTGCTTCTGGGACCGAATGAACAGTTAAACGGCTTCCAAAACAAGGAAAATACACTCTTGGAACGCAAGCGACAGTCATTGAGAGACGAGAGACATTCTACCGGAGTCAAGAGCGTAAGTGCTCGGGAAGATGAGGATCTGCATGTCCTACAGCTGCAGCAGCGCCTTCTGAACACGTTGCAGCACGAGGAACTCATGCTGCTGCAGCGTGAGCAGGAGCTGCTTGCAAGCCGCGAGCAAAGAAAAGCTGTCAGCGGCGTGCGTCAGTCATGCCATTTACCGACTCCCGAAACGACGGAAAGTAGCAAGGAGACGGAGGGTAGTTCATGTCGTGACCTCATTGTCGATGTTGCATCTCCAGCAAAGAGGATTGTTCCTGTACTTGCACTAGAGACTGCCTCTTCAGCAGAAATGTCATCTCCTACCAGCCCTTCGTCGGACTACCTCTCTGACGAACGATGCTTCGCTGCGGAAAGTGGCTTTCCTAAAGTAGAATTTCACTCTAAACCTTTCTCCAAGAAACGCACGCCGCATTCTAAAACTCGCTTTCGAATGCGCACTCCTTTATCAGCCGCTTTGTCTTGCCCCATCATTTCAAAAGCTGAGCACATGCAATGGCGTAGTTATCAACATTGTAAGCCGAGGTACCCGTACGATTATGGAGAGTTTTTACCTCCCAAGCCCGCTCAGACTGAGAAGCGGGGTAGACTCCTGTCAGCATCTGACCCATCTTTAGAAAGACATTCATTTGATTCCAGTGACGAAGATCTGGTTACTCAAGAGCTCTTCTGTGTGATGAGCAAGTCTGCAAAATATCGCCGTAAACGAAAATGGCGTACACACACTAAGCTCTCTAACTTCGATCGCGTGTCTATTCCAAACTTGTCCACTTGTGTTGTTGGAATCTATGAAGGCCAGCTGGACCATTACCCTGTTCCGAGTCGATGCCGCAGCTTTCCTTCGATGGCCTTGCGTCACTCTGCTGCTGAACTGGACTTTGACTCTGTTGGTGTACTTCTTAGCTCTTCTGACCGCTCAACTTTGTCTTCGAAGAGCGCTCGGCCGCTAGACAAATCGCGACCTAAGAAGAAACTCATGATTGCATCTTCTAACACACTAGAACATGACATATACAGTCAGTTCCCAGGTTTCCAACTACGCCCCATTGTGGCCGGAATCGATATAACACCACGAAACAGTGGTGACTTCTTGCCTCTACCCGACCTTATTGAAGTAGGAACGAACAGTTATGTTGCAAGTACCCCCTGTGATAACTCGAGTGCTTATCAGAGGATGGACCTTCCATCTTCTTTCTCAGAAGCTTCAGATCATTTGAAAGTAGATCAACAGGCGAGCGAGAGCGCTGTGCACCTCGGAGATATACTCGAACTCAGGGAAGAAGATTTCTTGAGGAAAAAGCCTGTATTTTCTTACCCTGATGAAGAAGAAGAAAACTTCCATCGGAATATGATAGAGCATTCCAATAGTTTGAACAGCTATGAAACACGTGCACGGATTCGAAGTTTTAGGAGTTCTTTTTATGGTGAAGACAGTGTAACCCTTCCGCCCATTTATGAGGTGGAAGGCGAGAAAACGGGAGTCCAACATATCGCAAGCCCTCCTAAATCTGTCGAATTCTGGAGCGTCGAAACCCTGGATACTCTCGACAATTCTAGTCTAGAACGGAGGAAAGCGATGCTCAGCAGCGATAAATCTAGAAATATTCCAAGTGAACTCCATGAATCGAGCGAAATTTCGCCTGTGCCGACGTTCATCAACGCCAGCCAAACTTCAGATTCTTTCCAGGATGACAAAATTGCCTCCTCTCCTATGGGCAAGCCTAAATCTCGATCACACAGCTTCTCAACGTCAGACCCTCACCCCAATTGCCGAGGCGTGTATGTGTCCGACTCTATCATGAGCTATTACCCTATTTTGGGAGCCATTGATATTCCTTTCAGCTCCCACGAAAATCAATTAGAGAGATCTTATCCAGATAGTGTGAGCAAAGAATTTCCTCCTGCAATGTCTGCTCAAAGTCACAAGAATGAAGGGATCAGTTCTAATGGTTCGTGCGACAATGAAGGCAGAATAAACCGCGCTGTAGTCGCCGGCGCATCCGAGGCTACTCAGAGTAACCCTGCAATTCAAGAGAACCAAACCGAGCGTTGTATCGCTCAACCACTTGTCACTTGCAACCCACCTGTCATTCTGCCTCCTGATAGCTCGAGTAACACGCCGGGTAATGAGAGCAACACCTTGTCCCATAACAAGCATGCTATGATGTCGTCCACTAAACCCAACCCTGGCCCTCTTAATACCTCCCTTCCTACGCGGGGTGATGCGTTGCCCAATGTCCTGGTGTCTGAGGTAACCGTTCTAGCATTCAGCCTGGCCTCTTCACTAACTCGCCGGATCTATTTGCTTCACTAACATCTACTAATTTTCAATGTCAGATTCAACTTTACAGTATGTAAAAAAGTAATCTTCAATGTCAGGTTCAATTTTACAGTTTAAAAAGCTAATTTCCAGTGTCGTTCAATTTGACAGTGTAAAATACTAATTTTCAATGTCATTAAATTTTACAGTAACAGTCGCGTTTGTATGAATTCACTTGAATTAGTGCTGCATACGTGTTCTGCCGCATTTTTTCAAAACAATGTCTTGAATTTTTTGCCATTCAATGGAAACCTATTCGAGTTTAAAATTTTTAGTGAACTTATTCTGCTGAAATAACTATGGTCTACCGCACAGTTTCGACGTCAATTTTAGACCACGGTTGAATCACTGATCATGAGTAAGTTCGGGAGAAAAAACAACGGAAATTAAAGTTATTGCGCTATTTACTCTTGATGACGACTTTTGCTAAGAAGCTGGACTGTTCTTCAGTCTTATGCTCTCGCGCTTCTCACCGCGGAGTTCGCGCATTCTGAGTGCTGCTGATTTTCATTGTTCTTTCATGTTTGTCAGCAAAGAAATTGACAAATTTTCGTTTACTAACTTAGTGTTTCGTTGTTGCTTTGACGTAAATTAATTTTTGTGTTTGCTAATCCTTTGTATTTTATGCCTTCTCACATCAACGATCACTCTTTTAACACTGTATTTACGCACGTGTGCTCCTGCGCATCAGCTCATTCCCGCACTCATTCGTGTTACCGAGGTGTGAAACTAGGTATGAGATGACTTGTGCCTCCATGACTCCTGCAATTATCAACCCGATATTTCATTTTGCCTCTCAGTATAAATCTATATGACATTTATTCTGTCTAATATTGCATTTGTACCTGTTTTTTTAATGTGAGGAATTTTTTAAGCGCATTTTTTCGTTTTAATTCAGATTGATAAATTCCTCAATTGTCACAGGTCTGGGTAAATATTCGCGAGAGAATATGCTTTTCCAAAACATTCTGCTTTTCCAAAACATTCTGGCCCTCAGGGGGATACAACTATTGTATCTATGGGAATTAGCGCTCCCAGGGGAAAAAATGTGAGGGCCCGAGCTGAGAGTTAGGTAGGCCTTCTTTTTGTTGAAATAAAATGTTTTTTGTTATGTTAAGAACCACATTTTTTCGGTTCACTACTGTCCTGTTTTTCAGCACCTTTGGCTTTCTTCTTGAACTTTTATCTTATTTCATGAACTTCTTTCCCACCTTACTGCTTCTATGCCCTTTCTGCATAGATTCCTCATTTTCTTATCTCCATACTAAATGGTACCTTTCTCCTTCTCTTCGATACGCTCTATTTTTGCAGCGGTTAGGGAGGCTTAAACTAACTTATAATCTAATATAATCTAAATCCTAAACATTCTGCATGTGTAAGGTGCTTTCTTTGTTTTGGCTTTATTTTTTTAATTTTTGCCTTGCCGCGTGAAATTAGCAAGTTCAGCTAATCTTGCTCATCATTTTGTTCGCAAACATTTTGTGTTCAACGGAGGTGCTGCATTTTTTTGTGTGCTAATTGTTTTGCAAACCTCAAGAGGACAGTCGCCTAACACCTTTGTTGTGTTAGGGAGGCTTGAACGAACTTATAGGCTTTTCTGGACGCCGTATCAGCTTTTCGTAACTTCCATGTAACCTTCTTGATCAAAAATTAAGCCTTATGAGATCGGAATGTGGAAACGCTGATCATTAGTTGAAAACAATATTACTGAAGCATAGCAAAACTCGAGCATTTTTCCTCGCGATGGTAATATGACTCACTGTGGTGGATGTGATGTTCCTAGACACCACTTAGAATCAATATTAGAATCAGCATCACTTGCTGTAGTAGTTGTGTGAATTTTTAGAATACACAGTAGTTAGGTTGGCTTTATTTTTCCTCCCTCAGCCACCGTCGACTGTTGTTGCTTAGCTACTTCTCAGGTTATTGCGTGATGATAATCACTATACTCTGCTGCTGTTCTTGCTAAACTTTTGTATAGCTCGTGTCTCGTGTCTCGTGTCTCTCCGCCTCCTTATCTAGAAGGAGGATTAGTGCATTGTAACCCATTGACTGCCTATTGGGGCATAAGAGTACCGCTAGATGAATTGCTCATTTACGAATCGGTGTGAATGAACAGCGTTTCAATAATTTCAACATCTTTTTTGCAGAAGAAATTTAGGCATACTAGGTAAAATATCGTGCTATTACATTTTCACACTTCTTCGGAAAAGTACAATTTTTTTCGAGCAGTAAAGTTTTTTAAGCTCTGCTACTTACAACCTTACCTCTCAAGACATGCTAGAGGCCGCCAGTTGACGGCCTCGGCAGTGAACGTGTTGAGGACCTAGCGCTCCTCCGGGATATACCGGAAGAGCGCGATGACCGGAATATACCGGAATACTAGGAGTGCTAGTCCTCGACTCTTCGTCAAAATGCCTGAACTAGTGCTCCTCATAGAATCGGCAACACTTTGGTATTTCTGTGAATTTTTAGAATGGTAGTCAGGTAGGCCTTATCTTCCAGTCTTAACTTTTGTTTCTTTTGTGGCGGAGATAGCGTACCGTGCAACAGACTTCTTGTCTGACGGCTCTCGTCTTTTGTTCTTCATTTTCATTTCACCTTTTTGTCTCATCAAATTGCTTACGCCTTAGTGAACTGCACTTATTGTAACACCATCATTTTTCGACCTTGAGGTGCCGCCTGAATTTGAACGTCACCGAGTATCTGTGGGATTTTCGCTCGACTGTCGTTGAACATTAGATGTAACTTCTTGTGTCTCCATCGCTTTACTCAATCTTCTTACGTTTGATCCATTTAGCTTTCTGCAGTTTGTCTGTTGTCTAGAACTCTTCTTTGATTTCAATTTCGCTTATGTAAGTGTGTATTATACGGAGTAATTATTTTGCAACGCTTCATTGATAGTTGTGTTGCGTTGCCAATTTCAGTTAAGCATATATTTTATCAAGTAATTATGTTGCAAAGATCCGTTGACATAACATAAGTGCCTGTTGTGTAAGCATGCGTTGCTTTTCCAATTTCAGTTAAGTATTCATTTTATTGAGTAATTATGCTGCAAAGCTTCGTTAATCTACTATAATTGCCTGTTGTGCATTATTTGTGTTGTGTAGTTATGCAAACGTGCGTTGTGTTGCAGTTCGAGCTGAAGGAGCTGAAGCGGCGCCAGGAGGAGGAGGAGGCGGAGCGCCAGAGACGGGAGGAGGAGGCGCGGCAGGCCGAGGCGCTGCTCCAGCAACAGCAGCAACAACAGCAGCAGCAGCAGATGCGCCAGAGCCCGCAGGACACCACCGACAGGTCTGTTCTCGTCGCCTCAACTGCGCCGGGTCAAACTAAACATGCTCCCCTCAGGGGGATACAACTATTGTATCTATGGGAATTGGCGCTCCCAGGGGGACTATGTGAGGGCCTGAGCTAAAAGTTAGGTAGGCTTCCTTTTTGTTGTAATAAAATAGGTTTTTGTTTTGTTACGGACAATCTTTTTTCGGTTCACTGCTGTCCTGTTTTTCACCGCCTACCACTTTCTTCTTCAACTTTTTCTTGTTTCATGAACTTCTTTCTTAGCTTTCTGTTTCTGTGCCCTTTCTGCATAGATTCCACGTTCCCTTAGCTCCATACTAAATGGTGCCTTCTTCCTTCCTCTCTTTACATCTCATTTGTTGAGGATAGGGAGGCTTAAACTAACTAATAAACTAATAAACTAAACATTTTAAGTGCGGATGGCAAAACTAATGTTCAATATTAAACTGAAATCACACCGAATTTTAGAGATAAATTTTGAAAATAGCGAGCATGTTGAGTGCGGTGAGTAACTAAAACTAAAGTACTCTAACTGAAATTGAAGTTTAATTTAGAGATTCATTTTGAAAACAACAAATTACGTGAATAGATCGTGCCTGCATTTAGTTTCTATTAAGTATTTATGAAAATTGAGTTTGTGACTGCTGGTCGGTGAGCAGTATCATGAAAATCCCTTCCGTGACCACCGGTGGTCACGTCGCATATGAAGTGCTATAGGACTATATAGGTTACAAAGCATCAACTTCACCTTGAATTGTGTGCTTAGGTTTGGAAGAAGTTTTTTCGTGTGTATATTATTGAACGTGTCTCTCGTTTGAATTTACATCACGGTGTGACCCTCTATTTGTACTCAAACAGCATTTATTTTCATAGCTATTTCATACTCTTCCCCGTGCATGTCGCACTCTAGTGTTGACTATTTAGTGAATTGTTTCTGAATACCACAACTTATCTTATAATTGCAGGGGAGAGGGCGGAGACGACTCGTTCGCCAGTGGGGATAAACATTCAGATACACAAGAAGGTAAGTCAGATCCGTTGCGAACGATCGCTAATGGTCTTTGTTCGGTGCCGTCTATTGTGACCCTCACATCGACATCTTTTTCCTTTGTTCCTAAGAGTTGAGCGCGATTTAAAAGGTGACAGCTCGGCCGAGTTCAGCAATTTATTCATGTAGGGTCACTCTTTCCTGTGTTCCTCAGGTGATGTAATGTTGGGTATTTTGGCTTGTCTTAATTCTTGGTGAGCGGAACAGCGCTGGGTGGGTGGTGAACAGTTCTTCCCGAGTTATTCTTTCCTGCTTAGTCGAGACTCAATTTCGTCTCCGGTTGTTGAGTGAATTTCACATTTTTATAAAGAAACTGGTGTACTAAGCGTTGTTTTGGTTTAACTTTATGCTCATCACGTTGCATCAGAGTTGAATTATCTCGTGTATTTGTTACTTCTGTGCCTCAACAGAGCGTGAAGTTATTATTGTAATTATGTGTTTTTGAAATGGCTATTTTGGGCTTCCATAAAGTTACTGCGAATGGCATCAAAACCTATTGTTGGTGATCCACTTTTAACGGTTGAATTTCTTGAATTTTTGTGGTTCAAGCATCGCTTCAATCCACGAATGTACGCTGGGACCTTGGAGGGATCATGTTGCCGACTTGCGAATTGCATTTGAAGTTGGCTGCATTCGAGTTCGAGTGATTTTTGTTCCGATTGAAGTTACTCGGCTTGAAGGTTGAGCTTTTGATATCACTGCTCATTGTCTTCATATTGATGGGATTTTACCTGTTGTGTATCACCTAGATATTTGAGTTGGGGATTTGTCTCCGTTTCTCTGAGAGGCTGTGAGAACTATCGCAACTCCCAAGATGCAGCAACTCGCGTCTCGTGCGTTCTTGTGAACACCGCTTTGCTGAAGGATGTTTTTCGTGTTGCTGATATGACGTCTTTTCATCTCTTAAGTCATAGTCTCAGCTACCTCACCCATGTCTCCTAGTATTCGGTAAGGATTTAATTTTTTCAATGTTACATGCAACGCAAACGATGACGAGCCTTGCATCATGCTTATGTATTTCGCTACAGTATATATACCTGTAGTTCGCCTCTTGCTGTTGTGATGAGCTATGCCCTCGTCATTGTATGTTGTTTGGATTGATTTTATCTAATTATGTGTGGCTCATTTGCTTTTTGATTAGATCCTTCATTTTATTTCGCAAACCTCTCACGTTTTCAGTGTTGTCGATTTCTCTTTGTTGATTTGCAATCGATTCCGATTTTTTTTACTGTTGGTGTGGGCGACCTAGAAAAAATAATTTCTTAACCCTTAATAGCTGGTAATTATTTTTATTAGAGTTGTTAACTCTTCTTTTAGTTTAATAATGTAGTGAAACCAGTTCCGTACTACCATAAAACTAAGGTCTAGAATATCAGGTTATTTTTTCTTTAATTATTTTAATTCGTTGGTTCTTACTCATTTTAGATCAGTGTAGCTAACTTGGAGCTAAATGTGATTAACAACCTCAATGTTTTTAACGTTTCATTGGGCTGCTGGCTTTTCGAAATTGTCAGTGTTAAATCCCTCTGTCAAATTTATCTGACTTATTTTATCGCTTTCCTAGCCAAGAGGTGTAAAAGTTTTGTGATTTCTTGTAAATTTTCGGAAGAAAGAGCCCAGTATTACGTCGAGGTGTTTAACTTGTGCATGTAGTATTAGCGTTGCTCGAATTTTCTGTGTGCCCTCGAGCAAATACGCTCGCTTATCACTATTCATACGAAGTGAACGTACGCACCAAAACTGATGGTTCTTATTACACATGTTTTTGAGCGAGACCCAGTCGAAATACGCGTATTTGCTCGAGTGTGATGCCTGTGCTCGATATTGTGCACCATTTTGCATCCGTTTCTTCTGCACCAACGAACAAACGACCGTGCCGCCGACTACCGTGCAGTGTGTGCGGTGCATTAGCAGCATGTTAGCTTGCATGGTGATGGTGTGGTACTGTTGTATTGTAGAGCATGGTACTGCTGCCACCACCACCACTGCCCCCTCTTCAGTCACCAGCACACCCACCAAATCGGCCGGTGGTGCTGCAACTCCGTCAGCGTCGCCGTCAGTGCTGTCTACAAGTGAGTTCACATGGGAGCGTGTCCCTGGCGGCCTCACACAGCGTCGTGCTGGCCTGTTGCACCCTCGCCAAATTCCGTCTTTGAATTACTTGGGGGAATTTTCCACTCATTCTTCTGTTTGAAGTCGGAAATTTCTCATTCATTCTTCAGTTTGAATCTGAAAGATATTCATTCTTCCATTTGAATGTTAAAATTTTTCACTCATTCTTCAGTTTGATTGTGGAAATATCTCTATTCATTTCTCAATCTAAACGTTAAAATTTCTCATTCGTTCTTATATTTGAATGTGGAAATTTTTCATTCATTCTTCAATTAGAATGTTAAAATTTTCCATTCAGTCTTCAATTTGAATATAACTTATCACGAGCTTCAGTTAAACATGAAGAGGTTCATTTAACCAATTAGAGTTGATGGACATTCCTCTGCGACAAGCAGTCACACGTGCTTACATTTCGCAAATATCACTCAAAAGTTTTCAAGAAAGATATGTTTGGATAAGGTTCACGCTTTGTTTTACTTTTACTGCTTGCTCCGTAACCTAATTTTACAAATTCAAAATAAAAGTTTACCGAGGAAGACTTAAGAGTGCGAAGGTATAAAGCGCCTCATCAAGAGTGCTTGCGCGAGTTGCATGTATGCTTCAGCTTACGATAGCTTTCGGAATGCAGCTTCACATCGAGCTTCTCTATATCGCACGATCTTTTCTGTCTGTGCCCCTTACGGTAACTAAAGGTAAGTGACAAGCATTTAAGGAATTGATTGCATGCGAGACAAGCTTGCACCTGCTCTGTTTACATATTTTTACTCAGTCCCGTGCTGCATGGGGTGTCCTCCACTCTTTTACTTGCCTCTGCCTACCTCTGAACGAAACAGTTGCGCTATAATTCTAGTGCATGGAGTGAGGTTTAAATTTAATGATACAGACGTGAGAGGCGAATTGGCCTGTAGTATTTCTCGTGTTCAGTTACGAGCTAAGCATTCCTGCGCTTGTAAATGTAGCACTTGAAGGAGCGGTGTGGATGACGCGACCAAGCTTGCATGAGAGGTGCGTAAGAGAACTAGACGCTCTACGGCGACTTGTGGATCATCTGCTTCTATTCCTCTGCCTAACGTCTTCTCCTTTCTTACCTAACTTCTGCTACTTTCTAACGCTAAATTGTTGATTTCGGTTCTTTGGTTTATTTTTTCATTTAATTAACTCAGTAAAGTTTGTTTTTCGTTTCATAAAGTTGTGCCGGGGATATTAATTGCGGTAACGAGTTCATTTGCTTAGATTTTATATCTGCTTACTAACCCGCAACGTGAGCACCTACTACTAATTGCTGCCGTGCTAATTTTGCTTAATTTATCACATGAAATCAAAATTATGTTCCATTCCGTGTCCATTGTTAATGGTGAATTCTGACGAGTTTTTTGTGTTCGTGTGTATGTGTGTATATATTTCCATATGTTATTGTTTTAATATGGGTTCTTTCTAAAAAAATAATTATTTAAAATTGTTTTTTGTTTGTGGGTATTTTATCTAGAATTTTATACAGCCCTAATTTACTTTTTGATTTGTTTTTGAAAAAGTTTCTTTTCTAGCTTCTTACTTTTTCTTACATTTTTCTGAGTGTGCGCTACATCTCCGTGCCTGGTCTTGTGCTGTACCTACTGCGCCTCTTGCTAACCAGGCTCCCCCCTCTCCTGATCTCAGCTCCAGGTCCAAGTGCGCCATGCAATATGAATGAGGGTTTCCTTCTCTCCACCGTAAATTCAAAACCACATTCAATGTTTTTAAATTTCTCTGATGCGTTCGTAATTAGTGTATCATGAGTTCATGCTAAAACATTGTTCGTTTCGAGAAATTTTTCCTTGATCGTTCTCTCAATCCAGAATTCAAAACCGTATTCAGTGATAATGTTTTCAAATTTTTCTAATGCGTTCGTAATTCTTTAGTTTATCATGAGTTCGTGCATCAAAATTGTTCCTAGAAACTGTTTATGAACTTAATGGCACTTATAAAATCTCGGCTGGAACGTACTCTGACACTGTCACTTAGCAACTGTTGTATTTCATTCATCTTACAGGAGACTACCAAGAGTAGAAAATAAATTACGTCCACGTTCTATATGACAAATTTTTATTTTTCACGAACGTGATTTTGCTCAGTTGGAAGTCTGTTTTGAGTTGTGCAGGCTAGGAAAATGATTGTCATCAAACGGTTATAATTGGTGCGTGTATTTATCAACTTCCTGGCATTTAGTTATCGGACTTGGGCTTGGACTTGGAGCTCTCTTTGTTCCTTCGTTCTATAACGCCTCTACCGCTACCCCTTCGCTCCGTTACTGCCCTCTATTCTCTGTGGCTTGGGTTGCATTAACAAGCCGTGTTGGTACCACCTCAGCATCTCCTGGTAAGAGCAACACCACTCCTCGTGGTGCGAAGGTGCAACGCTCTCGCTCCAAATCCCCCTTCCGATCATTCCGCTGGAAGAAGGGCACCAAAGCCATCGCCTCTCCCAGTGTTGCCTCTCTCCACAGCAATGCTTCAGAGGATGAGGACAGGTTTACAGGTACCTCTTTGAGCTAGCGGTATCTATCCATGGTCCCACTTATCTGGGGATAGGTTTATAATAATGGTGTCCATGGTCCCACGGAGCTGGGCACAGGTTTATACTGATGGTATCCATGGTACGACTTAGCTGGGCACAGGTTTATGCTGATGGTATCCATGGTCCGACTTAACTGGAGACAGGTTTATACTTGAGGCTACCGGTAGTCGATATGTCCCCTGGATGGATGTACAGTGTATAAGACTAATGGTATCCCATATGCCACCTGGATAGATGTAAAAGGCTACCGGTAGCCAATATACCACCTGGTATATTGTAGTTATGGTACGAGCTGAGTAGGCTGGAGTGAGATGTATGCATGCCTCACGAGGTAACTGACACCCATGGCTCTACCGAAGAAGGTAGAAGCTTATATACGTACTCAATGAAGGTACGGTTACCTTTATTGTTTGCACACTGAAAACTTCGACGGAGGTAAGGTAAATTTTATGGCAAATGATCACGTTTGCTAATGTCGGCTATGAATGCTACCTAGCTAGCTTGAAATAAAAGTATTTGGAGCATTACAGGAAAATAGCAGAGCCTCATGTTATTCAGGAGTACTGGTGGTAACTGAGAACAGTTCCCTCACTGCTGAAAGAATGAATAGCAGGTAAGTGCTTTCAGTAATTTGTACGGTTATTAACTGCTGTTGCTTGAATTTACTTAGCTTAGACATTGCTTCATTTCGTGGAGCCCGGCAGTGTGTCGCAACTTGCAAGGACTCCTCTGGTGAGAGCAACGCTTGTTTATCGGGCGGTCGAGCTTCTCGACGCGCGGGATCGTTCTCGGGTTTTGATGGCTTCTTCTGCGAGTGCAACTCCTCTGGCATGCGTCGTTTCCCCCGGGGTTGCGCTGGTGTCTGTATTCTTCATCTATATTGAGTGTTGTCTTAACACGTTGACTGCTATGGATTAAACTGAAGTTCAGTATTCAACGCAAATTTAAAGTAAAAGTTGTTAGAAATTTTATAGATACCAATCATGAACTGGGTTCATTAAATACCATTAATTTTAAAAGATTGTTTAGACTCTTTCGAACGACCCATCGATGGGTCGTTTCACAGCAGGAAAAATTTGATCACGACCCACCGATGGGTCGATGGGTCAACGTGTTCACCTGATGTGTGGAGTTCCATTTCAGTTGCTTCGCGGGATACTTGCCTCATCGGAATGGTAGTTCTAATTATAAGATGAGTGAATCCTTCTGCTTAAAATTACGCGGGGAATTATTTCTGATAACTTTTATACAATGACGATATTTTAGTGCGGTATGGTGGTGCCACCAAACTGAGGCGTGCATATTTTCCAAAGGACTTTTTGTGTTTGAACTTGTTTGACTGTACTTTCTTTTTTGCGGCATTTGCTGCTACTGAACATCTCTTCGTAATTCTAAACGAGGGCAAATTAGGTGTCACTTTCACAATAACAGGCCGAAGGTACGTGGTGCATCTTATGCCTAAGATTAACTCCATATCAACTAGAAGTTAGAGAATTGCAACTTACAGTGAATATCGATCTCAGTTGAAAAGGGGGAAGTAGATGGCTGTCCAGTGTGGGAGCCTGTTATTCACTTTATCTCAGCTATGTCTGTTTCGCTGTGTAGATGTGAACATGGTGAACCCTCTTAGCTTGCGTCTGCAAAAGAGCGAGTTAATTTTCAAAAACATTCTTCCCGCAAGTTGCTCTGATGAGCTTCCGATAGAAGAAATTTGCTTCACTTAATAATTACTGTCATTAACTTGTCATATAACCGTGGTGTTGCATTAGTATAAAAAGTGGCATTCTTCTATAAGGCTACACTAATGGATTGCCCACTCGTGTGCATACGAGATACGTAATAATACAGTATGTAATAATGTTCATTTTACTAAGCGCTATACCAACAAAATTTCTTTAAATGCCCGACGCGATCACTCGGAACTAATGAACCTGTTCGGTGATCAGTTTATGATAGGGCGGTAAGTGAAGTTTTTCAGGGCCGTTTGCGGTGAGTCAAAAATTGCGTTGGTATAGCGGGTTACCCTACGTATTCCCTAGAGCAGTAAAGGACTCATCCGTGCTTCAATGTTGATTTTATCAACACCCCTCAATATCATCATTACTATTATTTCACATTCCTTAGCAGTGCTCTGTGTGTAGCGAGTACATGAAATTCGGTCCCAAAAAGCAACACAAGGACGCTGTCGTCTACGATGATGATCCGAGTATCTCACGTATACCCTATCAGTGCTCCGTTTATAGCGAGTACAGCAAATACGGGACCAAATAGCAGCAGTCGCTGTAGTATGCGATGGTACAATAGGCATAGGGAGGCGGCACGAGCCGGTCTAACAGGCTGCTCTTTCTTGCCCTGACGCTGCTGCCATTGTGGACCCTGCCACTGCATCACGTGATGTTCCATGTTACGGTTACTTACTTCGTTTTGTCCTGTGCTCTGCTGCTACTGCTGCTCCTCCTCCCTCTCTCTCGCCTGCTCACCTGCCTCTCGCTCCTTTTTGGTTTGCTTCCTATCTTGGCATTGTTCACCATGTTTTTATATCCCGATCATTTTTTCAAACGTATTTCATTCCCCTATTACTTTTTAGATGTTTCTCAATTTGGGTATTAATGTTTGTGTAATTAATTATTCTTCCTACTCCCCCAATCACTGTGGAAAGATTTTAATTAAATCGTATAAACCCTAACGTGTTTTCATAATGGTATTCTCAAATTGAACATACGTGAATTTTCAACACATTTCTACCTCTCATGTTCCTTTTAATTTTGGAGTCAATTTACAACATGACCTTCGGTGAATCCTTCTTGCTCGACTGCTGTCTTTGGCTGTTGCATTTCAAGTCTATAATCAATACACGAATATTCACCTCTGACTTCATACTGTCGTTCATTCCCGAAACCTAACACTTGCATTCAATTTCAAATCTTACACGCTCTCCTCTTTGAATCGAACGAAGAAATTCCACCACACTACATCGCACTGTTTACCCTGGCACTTAGTACGCCCATATGTTCAACATGTTACATTGGCGTTCCAATGGAATTTTGAGAACGTTACAATTGCAACAATCACTGAACACACTCGCCATGCCTAGCGCCCTGCAGCACCCAAAGCCGTGCCCTCAGCAGTGCCTGTGAGCAGCACCGCTGCCTCGGGGTCTCCCGCTCCTCCACCCTCTAAAGCAGGTCCTCTCACTGCTGCTGCTTTTTCTATTGCTACTGCTTCTTCTATTACTACTGCTTCTTCTATTACTACTGCTTCTTCTATTACTACTGCTTCTTCTATTACTACTGCTTCTTCTATTACTACTGCTTCTTCTATTACTACTGCTTCTTCTATTACTACTGCTTCTTCTATTGCTTTTATTCCTCTGCGGTCATGGCCGATGACATTACTCCTACTCAGGTGTTAACGCATTTACTTCGTAGTGGTACATATGTGTACTACTAAGCATATTGCTCATTTACGGATCAATGTAAATGTGTAGCATTTCAAGTATTTCGCTACCTTTTTCATTTTGCTCAGTGTCACACGCATTTCTTCCCTGGCTCCTTCGTTTCGTAGAAGCCATCTTATTTTATACAGTTTCCATTATTGCAAGACCCAGTTTTGATGTCTCGAAGCTTGTCTTCTGTGAGACTGCGTCGGGTTAAATGGTGTTCACGGGCGTATTGTAGAGGATAGACATCCCTCAGATGCCATTCAAGATCATTGACATGTTTTTTATGTTTATTCCAGAGAGGGTTTGATGGAATTAAAATCGAGGGAATTTCTTTAGAGGCTCCTTGAGCTATCTGCAGTCTAATGCAGCATCACTCACTGGTTGTGAAGAAGTGGTGTAGGTTTTATCAAAATATTTTATGGAACTTAATTTTTGTTACACTTCTTTTCAAAATGGGAACTGCACAGTCGGTGGCTTTCGTAAATTTCTGCTCAAACACCATAGAACCTTCATTTATGAGGAACTTGAAAACGAGAAAAAAATTCAAGAAACTAACCATATTTAATGGGAAAACGTTTCACAGTTCAGCTCCATCATCAGTTCATCAAGTACAAATCATTACGTCTGAAATAATGGCCTCCGTTTATTTTCATCCTCCTTTCTAATATTATTGGTGCACAGTTATTGCTCCGACGTACGCGCACCGCGCTTCTGTGTGTCAGTGACTCCTTTCTTGTGAAGATCGACGAAGGTGAAGTGCCTTCCCTCAACTCCCCGTTAACTCATCGACACATTCTCCTGTCAATGGGCTTTCATTCATGACACAACAAGGGTTTCATTTATGATACAATTAGGTATTTTGTTAATGACACAATTAGGGTTTCGATCATGACACAATTAGGGTTTCGATCATGACACAATTAGGGTTTCGATCATGACACAA
Organism: Morinoia aosen; assembly: GCA_030386875.1. Lineage (NCBI taxonomy): Eukaryota > Metazoa > Arthropoda > Malacostraca > Amphipoda > Talitridae > Morinoia > Morinoia aosen. Next base: position 17,032,099 of record CM059574.1, read on the forward strand.
TTAGGGTTTCGATCATGACACAATTAGGGTTTCGATCATGACACAATTAGGGTTTCGATCATGACAATACGGGTTTCGATCATGACACAATACGGGTTTCGATCATGACACAATACGGGTTTCGATCATGACACAATACGGGTTTCGATCATGACACAATACGGGTTTCGATCATGACACAATACGGGTTTCGATCATGACACAATACGGGTTTCGATCATGACACAATTAGGGTTTCGTACGTAAACATATTGCATAATACTTTGTTATTTATACATTTACTGGACGAAATAATTTTCATTTATTCAGGAAAAATTATTTGCGTGTCTTCTTTACACTTTTTTTTTGCTTAAGTGGCAAATTTGGCATTTCATCATTCTTTTCCTCGTGTTACCGTGGACTGAGTTCCTCGTTTATACCTTAACCATTTAAATACTCCCTCCACTCTGTGTCGCTGCGTAGTCTTCAGTGTCAAACTCAGATGCTCTATCATTGATTTCTGTCTTTTTTCTTTGTTTTCTCTAGTGGCCTAATAGCTTGTAAATCCTGTGAAGAGCTATTTAAAAGGATAAGTTACTTCCAAATTTGTACATACTTTGTATTCGTAATACCTATTAGTTTCGTTTTGCATGCAATAAATATACCTTAGTCGCTCCGCTGTTCTTTCTCTTTAATGCGTTACTTCGGTCCCGCGTAATTCAGGAAGGCTTGCAGGTCCTAAAGGATACACATCACGCTGCAAAATTTAACCATCCTTCGTACGAGACATTATTCTCGACCTCCATCTTCTAAAGCCCTTGATATTATTGGCACTTCCACGTGTGAGATACATTTTACAATAGAATATATCAGACTTGCCTTTCAATTAATTGAAATTCTGGTGAAAATCTCCGACTGCTCATGTAAAATGAAAACGTGACCAGTTCTTCATAACTCATGTTAATTTTGTATTCGATATTCGTTTCTATTTCCAAAATATTCGGCCCGAGCTAAAGGTTAGGTAGGCTTTCTTTTTGTTAAAATAGAATAGGTTTTTGTTGTGTTACGGACCATCTTTTTCGGTTCACTGCTGTCCTGTTTTTCACCGCCTACCACTTTCTTCTTCAACTTTTTCTTGTTTCATGAACTTCTTTCTTAGCTTTCTGTTTCTGTGCCCTTTCTGCATAGATTCCACGTTCCCTTAACTCCATACTAAATGGTGCCTTCCTCCTTCCTCTCTTCGATACGCTCTATTTTTGCAGCGGTTAGGGAGGCTTAAACTAACTTATAATCTAATCTAATCTTCCAAAATATTCTCACATTTTGCCCTGAAATTTCTACAATGAGATCCACCAGCCATTCAGACGCTGGCACATACGTTCTCAACTCGATAACATCACAATGCGCTGTAAGAAAATGGCCGAACATACGGAGTTTACAGCAATGTGCTCTAAAGTTTCTACTCCTTTGAACATTCTTGTTTTTGACATTATTTCGTCGTTGTCCTATACGAAACTGTATTCCTAACCGTTTGAGGCATTGAAAATATGCTCGTATGGAAACATTTTAGTTCACTTAGCCCTTTTTCCTTATTTCACCGCCTGTATGAAATTGATGTATAGAATTCATCGACCTGTCAAATCATTTGTGACTTATCGAGGTATTCTATTGTTTACCCTCCAGTGATATTCATGTATCACTTTCACCAAATTTCCATTAGAGCAGCCGATGTAGCTTTCAGTGAGCCCTGTATCAGAACACATTGACCTATATAAGACCGTATGCCAAACCTCGCTCGTAGTTGTGGTGGGCTTGAGAGTACTGGAACTCGCTTTATTCCTCTACGCTCATGGTCATTAACATCCCTCCCAAGCAGCTAGTTAAGAAATATAGTATCGCATTGTGTGCAGTGACAGTCGTGCGAAGCCCATTCCATTTAGCGCGAGACATCTTGGGGAGAGGAGGGGTTGTGCTTGGACATCTACACTCTACTCCAGCCTTGGTTTGTTCAATGAGAATGATAGACACTCGCAGGATTTAGGGTTCAGCAACACGCTCGTAATTAATTCAGGAACCTCCTCATTTATGTGATGTTAGAAAGTAGGATCTACACATCTTGGCCGTCATAACTTACCTTATTTTTGTGGACCGGTTAATTGTACTTTATAGCTGCGTGGTCTAAATTTTGAGCCCCCTTGTGATTATCCATTTATGTGAAGTACACCGACTAGTCGCTAATATGCTAAGCTTGCTTTTCTATTTCATTTTAAAAATGCCTAAAAGTTGATGTCTTTCTTATTTCCTTTGCGCCTGCCTCATCATATTTTAGTCGCCGTTATGTTTACTCTGGTAGGGTCTCTTGAACAATAATTTTTTTTGTACGCTTAGCTTTATGTGAAATCGATTAAGGAACTCGTTTATTCTTTCTCTACTTGCCTCTCTCGTGACTTCTAGCCTACCACATTTTTGGAGGTAGTTCTGGTGTACACATTGTGCCCTCATCCTTGTGCATAGTTCCAAATCTTTAGATGCCCGCCTGTTAGTAGGTTTATTTCATCGCATAGATTTGTTTAGTTTCGACTCTAAATTTCCATATGTTACTTAAATATTCCTCGTGTACTTTTCACCTGTTCATGAGTGCCTTGTGTCCTCCATTCCTATACTTGTGTCCATATGACCGCTACCCGAAGTACTGTGCCCTCAAGTGATATCTATCCTGTACTGCGTTGTTCTACAACTTAGTTTAGAGCTCCGTGGTTGTTTCTGTCTCATTAATCAAGCGAAGTTCTTATTGAACTTTCTGCCTTCACGTCAAAATAGGAGTTACTACGTAACAACTCCTCAAGTCTTGTAGATACATTGTTGAAGTAACTGCTGTGTGCAATTGATTTTGGCAGCAATGGTGCATTCAGTTGTGCCGTATGTATGTGAGTTCTAACTCGTAATTAGACTTCAGCTTGGAAATTCTTTGGTGTAGTTTCCTACGTGCAAATTATAAAGTATCTTGTGAGTTTCTTTCTTCTTGAATTATCAATTTTATCAAAATGTTTGGCACGACTATTTGTTGAAAGTCTTTGTCGTTCGAGTTTAAATTGTTCACCTTTCTCATTAGCAAATAGTATACTCGCCTTAAAAACGAATTATTTTTATAATTAGAGATATTGGAGTCATTTTTTGTCATTCTCAATATAGTGTTCAATAATTATTATTATTATTTAAAGCATCCGCAGAATTTCATTTCATTTGAAGTTTAGTTGACTCTGCCAGCAGAAAATATTCAAGAAATAACAAGATAACGCGATGACGTTAACAAAACTCGTTTCACAAATTACTGTACATTCCCCATGAAAGACAAAGCTGCAGTGCGTCTGGTTGATAAACAATTTCAAAATATAGTTGTTGGTGACACTCATAGTTGCAACTGTTGGCTCTCTCCAGAACGTATCAGCCCTGGTGAAGAGGACATTCTGGAAGGGTCCTTGGTGCGTAAACACGAGTGGGAGGCAACCACAAAGAAAGCGTCCAACAGGTAATATACTTGCTGCACGAGATCAGTTACGAACTTGTGACAATTTTATTATTGGTTAGGTGACAATGCAAGCTATAATATGCGAGGTTTCGAGGGTTCAGTAAGAGCTATCGGCTGTCGTACTTGTATTAAAGTTTAATGATAGGATTTTGCAGTATTCTTTCTCAAATGCATTCCATTTGATGATTGTATCGTATTTGAGTCGTTTCGTTTGCTGAGGGTCGCTGTAGTTGTGTTATATGGTAGGAGAGTCACTATGTACTGAACGCTGCCGTTAGGGAGCGCTATCTCACAGAGGATAATTAACATATTATATTTCCAATAGGTCGATTCTTAGGGAATCTCACGCGTAAGATAAAAAGGAGAACCAACGTACATATATACATATTTATTTATTTCTTTTAATGGCAAACGTTTCGGAATGTTTCAATTCCATCTTCAGTGCTGAAAAACATACAAAAAGGTCAAAAAGATCAAAAAACATCAAAAAACTCAAAATACAGAAAGTTCATACATGTTAAAAATAAAAAAAAATTTATAGCAAACAAACATCTATAAAATTTTAATCCTACTGATGATTCAACTACAGTAAAAACGATCATTCTCATCGGCTCATTCACCCACCATTTTACAGTACATACATTCATACATTTACACATGGGAACCTAACAAACAGACGCGCGCAAACACACTCCACATCCATACATACATACATACACACAGAAATATGTCAGTAGATTGACGCAATGTTCAGTTTCACGGCACTCAAGTCTTTATTTAAGTCAGGTTTATGAGTAGATATGACAGTAGATAATTAACGTTTCAGAAATGCCGTATTTTTTACCTTATTCCGCTCACTCAATGTATCAGACAATTATATTTTCAAATGAAATGAAAGAAATTTTCAACGTGTATCATTGGCTGATATTTTTCAAGATTATTTTCAACGTGTATCATTGGCTGATATTCTGCAAGACTCAATATTTTCAACGTGTCATTGGCTGATAGTCCGCTGACAATATTTTCAACGTGTTTCATTGGCTAATATTCCAGACTTAATTTTTTAAACGTGTATCATTGACTGATATTCCGCTGACTCAATACACGAGACAATTCCATTCACATTGTGAAACGCGTTGCGAGGAAGTTTTGAGCGTGTCTGACGTGGTATCGTTGTCGGACAGGTCGTGGGATAAGGTGTTCGTAGTGGTGCGCGGCTCGACCCTCATCTTCTACAAGGACAGCAAGACCTACAAGGCGACGCCGGACCAGTACTTCAGAGGCGAGGCTCCCATCGATCTCATCAATGCTCAGGCCTCTGTCGCCGACGACTACACCAAGAAGAAGAACGTCTTCCGGCTCAAGTAAGCGCTCATCGCTTCTATTCTGCCTTAGTTATTCTTCAAAAAAGAATAGTATTACTCTTCAAAAATTAATGTTATTCTTCTTCATAGAAGAATATTGTTATTCTTCATAGAAGAATATTGTTATTCTTCATAGAAGAATATTGTTATTCTTCATAGAAGAATATTGTTATTCTTCATAAAATCCCTCAGGGGGATACAACTATTGTATCTATGGGAATTAGCGCTCCCAGGGGAAAAATGTGAGGGCCCGAGCTGAGAGTTAGATAGGCCTTTTTTTTTGTTGAAATAAAATGTTTTTTGTTATGTTGAGGACCACCTTTTTTCGGTTCACTACTGTCCTGTTTTTCAGCACCTCTGACTTTCTTCTTCGACTTTTATATTATTTCATGAACTTCTTTCTTATCTTACTGTTTCTATGCCTTTTCTGCATAGATTCCTCACTCACTTATCTCCATACTAAATGGTGCCTTCCTCCTTCCTCTCTTTGATACGCCCTTTTTTGTAGCGGTTAGGGTGGCTTAAACTAACTTATAATCTTATTCTTCATAAAAGAGTATTGTTATTCTTCGAAAAAGGATGTTGTCATTCTTCAAAAAATGATATTGTCATTCTTTAAAAATGAATGTTGTCATTCTTCAAAAATGAATGTTGTCATTCTTGAAAAATGAATGTTGTCATTCTTCAAAAATGAATGTTGTCATTCTTCAAAAATGAATGTTGTCATTCTTCAAAAATGAATGTTGTCATTCTTCTAAAATGAATGTTGTCATTCTTCTAAAATGAATGTTGTCATTCTTCAAAAATGAATGTTGTCATTCTTCTAAAATGAATGTTGTCATTCTTCAAAAATAAATGTTGTCATTCTTCAAAGAAGAACATTTTTTTGCATGAGTGGTTTTCTGCTGGCATTTGCTTATTTTTCCCATCAGTGTAGTTCTTAATCTCACAAATTCCCTGAAGTTGAAAGTATAGGATCCTCGTTGTGAAGTGAATGGTAAGGTATATTTTAGTTGGCCGATTCGTGTTGTGAGACGGTGGAAGTTTAGGCCGTATGTGCTGACGATGCCGTCACGTTGCAGGCTGGCCAACGGGGGCGAGTACCTGTTCCAGGCGCGTGACGAGGACGAGCTGCACGGCTGGGCAGGCGGGCTGCAGGCCGCCGCTGCGGGTGGCGAGGGCGGTGCTGCAGGCGGCCGCTCCTCCCAGACCCTCCCTGCGGGCGCAGAGAAAAAGGACGAGCCCAAAAAGCGCGGCTTCTTCACCCTCAAGAAGAAGTAAACGCTTCGCTCCCTCCTCACTCCCATGAAGATCACCGAAGCCTCTTTTTAGTTAAGAAAGCGATTATTCATTAGCGCCGACCTTCGTTTGTTGTAAAAAGTAATCAGTGTCTACTACTCGGATGTTTGAGAGGCTTGCGTGCTGTGAAAACGACTCTTCTCCCGAAATGTCAGTAAGATCTATAACTTTGTTCCGTCATCGTAATCAATCACACAGGATTCGTTGTCCGAGGAAAAAAATCGGCTGTAATATGAGCTTCTGTATTCATTGTGCTTCTGAATTCTATAAAATGAATTGAGTTGTAAATGAGCTCAAGGAGGAATCAAAATGACGATTTCAAATTATTATAAGCTCTGAACGGTAGCGTTGAACCATCTGTTAATTAAAATGAAGCCATGAATAATAATCGCACTTGGATGCGCCCCATCACCTTGTGGCATGAATGATATCTTAAGCTCATCTTGGTGAAGATTTCCACCGACACAGCCTCTTAGACTTGGAAAATGCGAGCTCGTTCATTATTATTATTATAAATATTACGATCATTTGTGTAGCCTCCTCCTCCGTCAAATTTTTTAAATACTCTCATAGTTTTGAGTACTTGTCTCTAATATTTCTATGATATCGCAGGTCCACCTATTATTGCTATACTAAGAATTTATAGAGACGCCATTTTAATTGGCCTTTTGCCTGCTAGTGGACTCGTATATTTAGAGTATTTAAAAATAATGAATATACGCTCTATCGATTCGGGAGACGAACCATGTCCATTGCGTCCTGCAACGGTTATATCAGGCTTTATCAGATTTTAGAGTTGAACTCAACGGGGAGAATGAAAAGCCGAAGCCTGTTGTATTTATAGTAGCCGACTCCGTTAACTGTGGTTGGTTCTGCCCTCTGTTGTTCGGTTGTAACCCTCCTTGTCGATTCGTTTGTTATAGGTGCTGTAGATCATTATTTTCTAGTTTGTTTTTTACTTGCTTAGTATGGGCTGGACGAATGTTTAGTATTCTCTTCCATGATAGTGTTCGAATGATTGTCACGAATGTCACTAAAATGATTTTGTAATCCCTGGATTTTAACCAACATTTAGATTGAGAAATGTGCCCAAACTTTAACTTACATGTTCTAGTTTGTTCATTTTGGGCATCGCTTGTAGGGAAACTAGGCATCGTTTTTACCTATTTGGGGAATTTCGGTGAAACCTAAATGAGTAGCACATCACTAAAACGCCGAATGTAAATTTCTGAAGTGCTCGGCATGTCCTCCCTACCGTACATCTATGCAATCTCAAGTATGTGCTTCTGACAACTGGCAATCGACACGCAATCTATCGACACTACATTGAGGTACTCCATCCCGCCCTGCCTGACCTCTCGTGAATGTCACCCCGTGTCTGGCGGGTGTGAGCTTCTCGGTGAACGAAATTCAAAGCTACTTCTTTTTTACTACTTCATAGTTCTTTCTCCTTTCTTTTTTTAATTATTCAGCTTTACTTGATGCAACTTTGCATCTAAATATATTTTTCATCTGATTATTGTCAATCCGGTTTGACAAAGACCTTCTCCTATTCTGTTATTGGTGATGGAAAGTGAGTGAACGCAATTTTTTGCTTCATTGGGAATTTGCTTACTGTCGACCTAAATTGCTAAGCACAACTCCAAGTAAATCTTGCGTTTTAAGGCATTTAATAGCCAAGGGGCTAAAATTTCCTTCCTGATACTTTTTATGTTGATGACATCGAGTTTTTATTAAAAAAAAGTAGAGCCTTCTACAGAATTAAGTGGATAGTATTTCCTCAAAAGATATCCTGTTAAAAAAAATTTAAGGCCAAGAGACCAAGACTAAAATCCATTTTGCCTCAAGGGATTTCCTTCCATTGGGAAATTTCGTTCTGGTATCTTACACTAGTTAGTAATCTTGCTATTTTAATTTTTGTATGTGAGCTCTGATGGTGTGGGCTGAAGTTTTGTGCAATGATTTATTTCTTTTACTTGCAATGTATTATCTTTTAAACTTGCTCGCTCTAGGGGACCTCGTGCCCTTTTTAGGTGATGACCGTGCGAGCTCGTGTGTTTAGTTGCTGACTGCGACCTAGTTTTTAATGATACGATGACGGCCGGTGAGGGAGTTTGTCTTACTGATAATGTTGCCATCACTGCCACACTCAAGCTCTGCTCCTCACGTGCCGTCATGCTAAAAAATACTTCTTTTAACTCGAAAATTTGCCGCACTTGACTGGGGAAATTGTTACTGGAAGGCGTGCTTGGTGTTCTTCCTTCCTGCGCATATGTCGGTGTTAAAAGTGGAAAAGTTCGTCGTAATGTAAAGGAAATTCATTTTAGAAAAATCTCTCCGTATTTCGTGACGAATAAAAGTTTGAAAACTCATTCTTGATGTGCGACTCGAACGTCTATTTTGTGCTGGACCTTGACTTTCAAAGACATGTTGTACTTGTTTTCTCAAGTTGTATGGCTTAGAGTGCTTTGAGCGTTTCTTGAAATCCTTTATTTTTTCTTTGAGATTCATATTTCCGCGATCTCGCTAAAGCGTTAGAACTAAATAGCATTTTATAGATGTTTTTGAGGTTCTTGATATTGTTTTAAATGGTTTCAGTTTGACATCACTCGCTAGCGTATGCTAAGGGTGGTTGATGGGTCAGTGTGCTGGTGTGTCTGTCCTTCGGTTGTGTTCGTGGAGAAGCTAGAATGTTAGCCCTGTAGCTAGGAAGACTTTGGAGGTGTTCAGTGCTGAATATTCGTAGCCTAGATCGGATTTCTGTACAGTTCAGAGGTTTTTTCGCAAATTTATGGCAATTGCTTTAGCCTTAATCTTTATTAAGAAATGTCCGAGGCTTGCGGTTAGGCCTTAAAAAAAATCATATGTCTATTAATATCGTTATAGGGTGCACTTCTTCGTTTTTACTCGTGGGATACTCGCATCATAGCCGTCTGTAATTTTCCGTTTTATTGCCGTGATGTCACAACGTTTTCCGGCTACCAGTAATGAAGAAACCATCACAACAAGATAATTGTAATACAGCTGGGCTCGAGTTTTGACCAACTTCGAATACATCTCAAGAGTCGGAAACACATCAATGCCTTCGAGAACACCAGTCTCGACTTGCTGTAATAACACTCCTACTCGGCTGTTGCAAACATCTCGATTCGCCGACGCCTGAACGAGGCGTTGTCGTATGTCCCATCATGGTAGGAACGAATTTGATTTCCTCTCAGTTCTGTGTGCGCGTCACTAACTAATGATTCTTGTTTACCAGTGCGTACTACTAACGAATTAACTGAGTTTCGTGACCATTAATGAGTGTTGCTTCTCGCATGGTTGTGATAACAGCGTTGGTGAGCATGGTGATCTGATCCTCGCTATTGGTCGCATTCAATGATATTGGAAATCCAATATGGTCTTCAACTTGGTACAACTTCTTGAGAGAAAATTAAAATTCAGTTCAGAACTTCTTCACTTGTGTATTATATCCATCGTGATTTCATCGACGGTATTTGAAGAGTGCTTTACTTCTGTGCATTTCGTACGTTAGCTGAGCGCATTAATAAGCGTTTTGATTCCGTACTGCTTCACAAGTGAAAATCAAAGTTAAGTTCAGAACTTCTTCTAAATCACATGGGTTTTACATCCATCACAACATCATGGACGAAAATCGGAGAATAATGTCATGGATAAATTGTCGAATAAAAAATGTAAACATTTTATGGTAAAGTGCCTACTTAAACATTTCTTCTTAACTACAGCAAGTGCAAACCAGCTCTTGAAGGATAGAGGTCAATTAACTATGAGGTCGATCTTGTTATAATATAAGGTTCAAGGAAAGATTCAGACATCTGTTACTTTGGGCCCGTTTCCAGCAGTGAACTAAAGCTAAATTTTCGCGTTGTTCATTCAAAAATTCGTTTCTGCTCTTGATGCGAGTATCTTAGTTTTAATTTCTACCGGCACCTTGATTGTTTTTCTAATTTATTTTAATCGCCTTGGACCGCGCGTGCATTGTGCTACGGAAATGCTTCTATAGAGTTAGTCGGAGTTAGTCGGTGGGTGTTCTCGCTTTCGCTCTTCACGCTTTGATCACTGGTCATTTTCTCATGCTCCAAACCTTAATTACCATTGTAGCCAAAACTGTGGGCCTACATTCTCAGTGTTTCCTTTGATCACATTCGTGTGAATATTCCACAACCACATTTGTCATCGTGAATTAGAAAAGCTTAAAATTTGGTGTCTTGCTCTCGTATAACTCAGAAAAAAAGTTTCGTGAACCGAAAGCGTGAGCCCAGCACCGGCAGAGCTGCGTGTCTTAGCCCTATTGTGAATTGAATATTTTAGCTGCATTATACTACTCTCGTCACTCTTCAATAAAGCGGTGATGCTGTCCTAACTGACTTCTGTTGATTAACCTTGCCTTGCTTATGCCTCACCACTAATGGTTTGTGTTTGTAAGTGAAGGGTTACCTTGAATTCATCCTAAAATGGCTAGAATGAAAGATAATTGTAGAAAGTATATACACGGTCTACTCGTCATTTTCTGTTCAGAAGGGGCTCATGCGTTGTAAAACTTCCGTTCCAAGAAAAATATACGAACCCTAATTAAAATGTCTTCATTGTTGAGGTTTTAAAAAAATCCCATTTGCATTGTCAATGAGACTTGAAATAATTGAGTATTATTCTAAAAAAATTAAACTGTGCTCATGGTTTCACCCTATATTCATTTTCTGTCTGGTGGCCAATTGCAAACTTTTGTTAGAAGTGCCCTGAGTAGTCGCTTGATATTAGGAGACGTTCGTCAGCAGACATTTTTGAAATGGATACTTCGTTTATATAACTGATTTACAGTGAATTAAAGTGACGGTGATTCTTATTACGTATTATTTTCTCTCCTCAGGCACGACACGAGGCGGCGAGGAGATACGTCTAGAACAAGAAAGAGAGCGAGCCCCGTCAGTTGCTAAAACTGGCGGGGCAGTGAGGCAATTCCTAATTAACCAATTGGTTTATAGGTCGCTAGGCGTTGTGAATGCTACGAGGTCTGCTTAGCTGTGATGTTTGTTACTGGTACTCGCTACCAAGTACTTGACCTGCGTTTTGTTCGCTATCTTTATTCACATCAACTGTTTCACAATTTAATACTACCATGGTTTCCTGCTTTCATTTGTTGCGAAATCTCATTTCAAGATTCTAGTATCCTATTTATTCCATGTTCATTTGCTCCTGGTTATGAAAGGTCGAGAATAAGTTAATTGAATTTAAAAGTTCATTTAGCCATTGATTCACTTCAAATCACACAAGCTGATGCATCTTTTTCATGATGACCTTTTTTGACGCAGTCCAATTTAAGTTTTACGCGAAGGGAGCGTGATCCAAGGCATGAGAACTAGACAGTAAGGTAAGGGCAATGGAATGATTATGAGAGAAACACATTTTCTGTGTATAATAGACACAGGTTAAATTCAAAGAGCGAGCAAGGCGTAAATGCCGGTGAGACACCACTTTAAATTCAAATGTTTACTGTCAATTGATTTGCGTTGATTTTCATAAATTACCGCTTATTTGAGATATTTTGTTAATTGGTGTAAGGTACTCCCTTCATCCTTGGTCTTGAGTCGCTTCTCTACTCTATTGATTTCATTTCGAATGGCGTGCAGCACTTTCATCCCTTCTAGTTTTTTTGCGCGTGTTCTCAAAAATGGATGCCTACAACAATTTAGTCATTTCTCACCTAGATACGAAGTAGCAAAAAAGAAGTACTTAGCGAATTCCCCTGTAAGGAAATTGATTGCATATAACTGTAGTAAAAACTAATTGTCTTACGACGGTTTTTTCCTTCCTGCGTTGAGGTTGTAATTTACTTTTTTCTTTCTAAGTTTTAGCACAATTCCCGAGGGAAAAGTAGTTTGTGAATCATTGAAGCGTGTCTGTAGAAGATACGACCAGCAAAAGTTTCTTAGTGTCAAAATGATGCTGAAATTATTGCTCCCTAAATTTGAACATTACTGCAAAATAACGTTTCATTGTAGTAGGATTATACAAAATTTTCCATCAACTTCCGCTAAATACGTTGCCCACTGGAAGATAAACATGAATACGCCAACAGTGCTGCGCACCATGGCATTTTGTCATTAGCAAAAAAATACGTATAGAAGATTCAGGTTATGATCACTAAAAGGTCTGATAAATGTTTTTCAGAACAAAACCGAAAAAATATACGTCAGCATTATTTCTGAGTAGGCATGCTGCAGTATGCTGTTAACGCAGGGGCATAAAATATTCCGTTTTCAAATATTCCTCCTTAAACAGATTTTTAAATATTTCCTTAAATTTCTTTGATGTTCAAATCCGTTTGACTAATAGAATAAATAGCTGCGTAACATAGATTCAATGAAAAAATGTGGAATACCTCTGTTATCGCATGTGTTGTGAATAAATTATTGAAAAATAGGATACCGATTGTAGTAACGTTGTAATAGTTTGATGATATTGTTGAAAAAAGTGAACACATGTTTCCAAAAATGTAGAACAAAATGTCGGTTCATTGATTCTCAAAAAATCTTCTGTAATGGTTCCTATGTATTATTGGTGGAAATGCGCCAATATGTATTTCATTAGACACGTCACTCGAACGAGTTGAGCGGGAAAATATGATCTCGTAGTTTTCTGTGAGTTGGGAAGAAACGTGTAAAAACCTAAAACAATATCCGGTGTGTTTGGTTTAGGTGAGCATGCCTTCCGCATGACATTTAAAAATATATTCCAAAAATACCAGAATTATTGATTCTCAAGTGATGAGAGTTGCAGACGTTGTTAGTGTACTTAATGATACGCCACTTCGGTGCTTATGTGCAATAAGCATGAGTGAAGGGAAAAAGAAATAAGAATTTTTTAATGGAACCCTATGTATTGATCGCTGTTATTGCAATCGTATCACAGGATGGGGTTTCGGCTTCTTGGCCTTATCAAGGTAAGGTAGCAGAGGTAAGATAAGTTCTACATTATAAGCCGGATTTACCGAAGTTTATAAGTTTATTATTATAGCCAAAAGAGCTGCACAAACGGACTAATAACTAACCAGAATCGAATATTTGTTATGAGACTGAATCATGCTGACATTGTATTTCAGAGCCACATTTGCAGTACTAAAGTTTAGCTTAGCATAATTCTATTCCAATTTTAAAATAGTCAGAAATAGAACGAGAAAGTGGTTTATCCTGAGTTTACGATGAGCTTTAATTAGCAATACTAAAGTATCCCTGATATACATCGTATTTCAGAATAAGAAGTACAAAATTACACACCAAGTAGAAAGTGGCAAAATAATCATTTTTTCTTCCATGAAATTTTCCGAAAAAAAAATGGGTTTTGAGATATTAGCTGTTTATTGTTTTAAAGGATGAAATTTAATTTAATGTTTATTTTGTTTATTTTTACTTCTATTCCATGAAAGTTAACAATATTAGAATTTAGTTTTAGTGATTTTTGGTAAAAATTAATAAGACTGCTTTTTTAAAGTAAAAATTAATACGACTGCTGATAACCCATGGCGACTCTCCCCAAAATTTGTCAGGAATTTTGTAGAAGAAAAAGTGTAACTAAGAAAGTAACTTTACCAATGTACATCAGCAGGAGTTTACTTTTTTTAAATGTTTTTTCATTCAAATAGTTTTCCAATGGAATTTTTCCAAGGAACTTTGGGGAATTTTTCCAATCGGATGTCCTGTCAAACTTCTACTGTTGCTACTGTAGGCAAGAAATGTTTGTTTATACCCTTCCTTTTTTCGATCAGCATTTGGAAAAAATTAAGAAAGTGAGGGGGCATCTACGGATGCTTTATTTCCAATTTCAAGCCTGATACATATCACCTTATACATTGGATTTTCAAATGCCTTATAACTAACGCCAGGACGCCATTACGCTTTCCCCCGGCCAAGACCGGTACCCATTTCAGACACCTGGGTAGAGTGGGGTATTGTGCTTGGAATTTTTCCCCTATACCCAACAGAGAAAATCGCCACCAGCGCCGGGACTCGAACCAGGGTCTGCCTGGACGGAGGCAAGTTCGCTAGTCTCACAGCTACGACGAGCAAGAGTTGTATGCATTTCTATCCAAATATTTCACGCATGTTAACTTTCATTTTGTGCTTATTAATAAATATCGAATTGGTTCTTTCTTCAACTACAAAAATTAACTTCCAAAAAGTATGCTCTTTTTGGTAATTTATCGACACAGTTGCACACAGAGTGCGTTAAGGGCCTTTTACACTAAAGGGGTGTTTACACTAGGTGGACATTTCGGCTGTGAGGCGCGACTCGTGTAGACGAAGCTCACCACTGAGTCTCATATTTGTGTGTGTGAGCCCGAAGTTCCCGATTCGCTTTGCTCGAATCCGTGGAGCGGCTGCACGTGTGGTGACCTCATCAAGTGAGGTAGCGCCTCTCGCTTACCGTAATGGCTGACTCAACACTGCCGCGAGAAACTAAACTGCTTCTAATTGAAATGTTCTAAGCCCATCAATGCCTTTGGCAGACTAAACGCTGCGAATATAAGGAGGCTACTTTCCATTTTATTTTGATGAAAATGAACGAATATAGTAACATTTCACTCATGCAAATAAAAAAGAGATTACGTAGCTACGATGCAGCAACAATATTCACACAAGCTCGTCTACAGCAATCCACGTTTCAAAGCAGCAGGCCACACTGACTGGTTTTGTGCATGGCTGCCACTTTTGTTTGACCAAAAAAATCTAGTGTGACCTCAAAAAATATCGAGAAACATCTAGGTTTAAAATAAAACATCCAAAAATATATCTAGAAATGAATTAATTATCCACTATAATAAATTAGTTGAACAATAGCATATAAGGATATTTATATCATAAATTGCTTTATATTAGGCAATTTATCTTTATATGAATTATCTAGTATCCTGATATTTACCCTAATAAAGCTTGGTATCCAAATATTCTTCAATTCCACACGTGTTGCGAGTAGAAAGGTCAGTCTCTATTGCATTGCAATTATCAATGCTCAGATTCCTACTTATAAACAATTGTTTTAAGGCTTTCACACCGCTATCTTCATCACTTTTAATAATTTTGCAATTACTAAGTAAGTTGATTCTACTTTATTAGATGCATTGCTTTAGTATATAACTGATACACCAAGTAGTTTCATGATAGAAATATCATTGCTTCCATCCAACAATAAACTGAACTCATTGTTACCAATATCATTGGTCAGTCTTTCGTCAAAATGAGGCCACAATACATTCTTGATAATGTATGTGCATTTTATTCCATGATTTTTTTATATCATCACTAGTTTTGCAATTGGAGATAGTGTGCTTTAGCTTATGAACCGTGAAATAGCCGTCTTGGTGTCGTTCATAATCTGAACATAACATGATCAGAATTTGGTTGCTTCACTATTCAGACAATTTGCTTAAGTGAATTAGCAAATATAATAAGAATGAAGTAGTAACCAACCATTATGGTAAATTCCTAATTCGAATTTACAGTAATCTATCATATACATAGCTTAAATGTAATTCTAGCTAGAAAATTTCTATCACACTGAAAAAACTATATAGATTTTATAGATAATATCTAGGTTCGAAATTTCACATCTAGGCTTCAGCAAAAACATCTAGATCTAGCTATATAATATCTAGAGTGGCAGCCCTGTTGAGCAGCGCGCGCTCCATGGCTCGCTCCAATGGTGTCTAGTCTAAACGCACATGTCTCTTGTGAAGCTCCACACGAGGCGTCTACACGTGAGCCTGCATCAAAATGTAGACCAGTGTAAACGGCCCTTAAGGAACATTTCGGCCGTGAGGCGTGACACGTGTGTACGAGGTTCACCACTGAGGCTCATATTTGTGTGTGTTTATACGAAGTTTCCTATTTGCTCTGATCGAATTCGCAATACGCGACACTCATGAGCCTCGTAACTACCGTGGCGAATAGAGAACTTCGTATAAACGCACGCAAATATGAGTCTCAGTGGTGAGCCTCGTCTACAAGTGTCGCGCCTCACGGCCGAAATGCCCCCTAGTGTAAACACCCTTTTAGAGTATGTGAGGTTACTACTATAGACTTACATATTCGCGTTGCAGAGCATGCCGGCAGAAGCTATCGCACAAACCGTCCTCTTGCTACTTCTCACTAAGCCATACGATATACGATCCCATGCTAAAAGATGCAATCTTCCAATAAAATTTGAAAATTTCAAAATTTTCGCCGCTGCTTCGAACCCCGTTGATGTGGGCATTATTGAATCCCTTTAGATTTTACAAGGAAAGCCTGTTTTGAATGACTCCCAGTCTGCTCATCCTTTGCCGGTGATTTAACGATTTTATTTAGTTTTCTTTTTTCTATTACTTACTTTTTACGTTTACCTTGGATGTAGAATCGATAAATTTTAACTGCAAAGCTCTTAAATATAATGTTGCCGATCAAAGCCTTATTCCTCGCAATTACTTTCTTAGTTAAACTTTGTGTAAATATAAACCGACATGGGCTTCTTGAGAAAAAGTGTATATTTGGTCATTTTTTAATCGGTGTGTAATTTTTATCTTCTTGTCCTGAAACACGTACCCTGGATGTATCGAAGCAGAACTTACACACATCGCTAACCTTATCAATAATCTAATAATATACATCTTGTATGAATATTTCATTTTTTATCGAGAGGATGCAAATTTTTAAAATCTTTTTACAACATGTGTGAGAAAAAATTCAAGTCGAATTGAATTATCATCAAAACTTAGCATTCATGTTTGTCGGATACCATATTACGAGGATTAAAATGACCTAATATATAATTATCGGTGCAAGTTGACTAGTAAAATGCCGAATTTCGAAATCTAAATTAATTTTGAAACCTTTTCGAAATATTTTGATGATTTGAATGAAAATGTGGTAACGATTAGGCTCATACTTGAAAAATTGGAGAGAAAAAAATCTGCTTAATGAGAGGCAATCAGAGCTTTGTAAGCTAAACTCGGCTCGACCGCACAAGTTCGTGTAAAGGTTCCTCTATTTAGCCCATTCATACACTATAAGCCATCGATGTGTATGGTTGGAGAGGTTGTTGTTAGTGAATTAATTAAATTGGCATAGTTTTGTTTAATATTAAGTAATTTAGCTGAAACTAAGATGGGCAAGTTCCGTGAAAAATCCAAACTCGGCGACAATCGGTTTGATCCTACAGATGGAAGACCTGCCAAAAAAATGAAGACAGAACCGCAAGGATTAACCGTTCTGTACGGAAAGGTTAGTGTCTAAGCTTGATAATCATACTTTATCGTATCATTTATTTAAATTTACTTATGCTATTTTGTTAAGTTTCATACTGTTGAGTTATTATTCAAGTGGAAACACCGGCTACTTAGTTTTTTCCCGATTCTGGATGTAAATGGCTAACGTGAGCTACATGATGAATGTTTTAAACATAGTCCAATTATGTGAGACCTATTAGAAATTTATTTTATGTATTCATTTCTAGCTTTATTCTTATTGTCAATGCATTTCTTTGCTGGTCTGTTTAGTTGTTCAAATTTTGATGGTCGGACAGACCTATAGTTTTGACGTTGGCTACATGTTTGGTAAATGTGAAGGAGAGGACAATAATTTATTTTCCAATCTTTTGTGCATGAGTATAGGTAATTAGATTGAAGTAAACAATTTTTCGGTCAATGTGAAGTTTCATGCAATCACGGAAAATAATAATGCCGACCCCAGGAATCACTAAAGGAACACATTTCAAAACATTTTACATGAATGACATTCTGCTCTCTGATGCGTTATTTTCGAATTATTGAACTTTGAAGTTGGCCGTCGCGCGCCCAAGGAAGCGAGCGTAATTTAATTAAAAACGGAAGCTAACCCCCTATTACAAACGTAAAGAGGTTGGGTCGTGAGGGGGAGGCACAGTTCTTCTAGTGAAAATGATAAATAAAGCTTCTAACCCACCCATTAGGGTGACGACCGCAACCTTGTTGACATCGGATCCAAAATGGCGGCGCCCATGGTGGTCGCCATGTTAGTTGGCAGTCGTGCGGTCGTCACCCTAATGGGTGGTTTAGAAGCTTTATTTATACTTTTCACTAAAAGAACTGTGGCTACCCCTCACGACCCAACCTCTTTACGTTTGTAATAGAGGGTTAGCTTTCGTTTTTAATTAAATTACGCTCGCTTCCTTGGGTGCGCGACGGCCAACTTCAAAGTTCAATAACTCAAAAATAACGCATCAGAGAGCAGTATGTCGTTCTTGAAAAACGTTCTTAAATAGGCTCCTTTAGTGATTGTTTGCAATATCATTATTAATTTCCGTGATTGCATGAAACTTCACATTGACCAATTTTTCTTCTATGCGCTTTTCATTGCAAATGAATATTAAGTTATAGTGGTGATATAATGCAACGTACCTGAACTATTCTAATCCAACTGAACCTAACCTAATTTACCTTAATGTAATCAAATATAACCTAACATAACCTAATCTAATGTAATTTAACACGTTAAGCAGTCACTGAATGAATTTTTATAAATACTGAATGAAAGTTAAATACAGGCATGATCCAGTCGATGTTTGCTATTTTCAAATTTTCTTACCACAATTGACCCTAAATTTGAGCTGGATATTGAACTTCAGTTTAACCCTCCGCACTTAACGTGTTAAGGACAGCGTCCCCCCAGAAATTGGGAAATTGAAGGAAAAATAGATTTTAGCTGCTATCAGAGATGAATGAATAATGTTAGGTACATCCTGTGAAAAAATTATTTTTGTAAGTTTGCTCGTTTGCCCGCTGCAGGGATTTGAAGTATGGGGGTAGGGGAGGGGGAGTTGGTATTTCATCATGTTAAACCCTCCCTCTGCAGTTTCTCTGTGGTGCAACATTGCTATGTCACCTTCTATGTCTATTTATTACTGTCTAAAGATTTCAAGGATCCTAGCTAATCCCACAAATTATAACAAAAAAAATTACAATTGTTTAGGTTTACCTGTTTTCCCATTTTTTGGAGGATCGGAATGTTGGGTTTCAAAATGCATCTCCTACAGTTTTTAAGCTGTTGTGATGATTTTGGTATCATTGGTTGCACAAAAGTGTGGAGAGTAAAGGATATTAAAATTGATTTTTAACATTTTTTTGCAAAAAAAAGTTGCGACGTCACAAACCCCAAAGAAATTAAGCGTCAAAAATTTTTTTTCAATTTATATTATGACTTCAGAAATTTTCTTTTAAATGTCCCGTAATGTCAACAATATTCTGTATCTAATATCAAAGTAATCACTGTAGCTAGAAAACTGTAGGAGATGCATTTTGAAACTCCCCCCTCAAACCCCATTTTCTACAAATATATTGCTCTAGGTTCAATAATGGAAAAATGTCCAGAAGAAGAACAACACTGTCCTTCACGTAGCAATCATTTGAGCGCATTACAGCCGTTGGAACGGAGAGTTCATTGAGGTCTTCTCGTCAAAACAATTTTCCCGTGCTATAACCCGTTAAAAACTTGTTTGCGACGGAAAGTGCATGGAAGATAGAATCTATATTTCAAACTAATTACCAATATTCAAGCACCAAAAATTGGAAAATAAATTATTGTCCTCTCCTTCACAAGTACACGTTCAATAAAATGTTTGTCAGCTCTTGGGTCTAATTAAGCAGTCTCCAACTCTTCTATATCTGGCAAGGTGTATTTCTTCATAGGTATTTCAAAAGTAATGCTAACTAACCTTCAGTATTCTCTAAATTTCACTGTTATTAGTGTATAAAAGTTGAAATATTGGAATTCTAGCTGTAGGTAAAAATTTTGGTAAATCTGAAGGACATGACAGTAATCGATTTTGTAAATTTCGATGCCTAAGCTTTGTTAATTAGATCGGAATAACCAACTTTTCTTCTATGCACTCTGAAATGAGTATTTTATTAGTTATAGTTGTAAATGACTTACCGCAACTCCAGTGTTTGAAGCGGCAAGTAATTCAAGGAGCACGTCGGGCAGCAACACTGCAATGCATTCTCGTTTCCAGCGTGATCGTCATCAAAGACGAAACCAAACCAACCGCTATACCTTGTTGAATACTCATTTGACAAAAAAAGTGTTTAGAAGAAAAGTTGTATTTCGATGTTATTACCATGATTCAAGCAACAAAAATTCGAAAATCGATGAGTAGCTGTTTATTCGAACGCATTCGTCATGAAAGGCGAAACTAAACCTACCGCTATAACTCGTAATATAATCATTTCAGACAGAAAGTGCATAGAAGAAAACTTGTTTATTTTGATTCAATTCATTAGGTTTAAGCACAGAAAAGTGGAAAATCTATTACTGTCATCTCCTTCAGATTTACCAAAATTTTTATTGCATCTATATTAAATAATGCATTTCCATTTTTGTGTTGGTTGAGCTCATTGTAGGTTCTTTTACTGTTAGTAAATAACAATTTTTGCTATCCCTGATGGTGAATTCAACCTTATATAGAACTTGTTAAGGACACCGTCTGGGTCAAAATCGGGAAATGTGTTGATTTTTTGTTTTTATATGCATCTAATAGAGGATTTTCTTGCACTTCCATTGGTACTTTCCGTTTACGTCTACTCCGAATAGTGCGCCCACCAGAGGGGGGAAAGCGATGGGGGTGGCGCAACCTTGACCCCTCCCTCCCCTCATTATTGGGGGTCAATTGAGCGTGTTTCTCTGCGGCAATGGCAATAGAGTTTGTTCATGGGCTACTCAAAGTGCTTTCATTATTCAAACAAAACATTCTAACGCTGAATAAATATTTTTTATAAGATTTTGACAATTTCAGAATTTAGCTGTTCTGCCATATCTATGATACCGCAGCTTTCATTCATAGCTCGATGACAGCTGCAGTATCATAGCTACAGCTATGGCGAGCACACCAATCCAAAGGGCTTGAAAAGGGTATCCAAAACAGAGGAGTTGACTTGAAATAAAATGTATTTTGGCCAAAAAAAAAATGAAAAAATAAGAAAGTGGTTACTTCAAAGAATTACATGTATTATCTTTTGTTGTATATTTTTTCCCAGAGTTACAGAGCTACAGCAATGTAAACTATATAAATCGAAAGGGCTTGAAAAGAGCTATAAACGCTCAATAGTTCATTGTAGTAAAGCTTGTAGTTCAAAAGATAGAAAGAAAAACATTTTTTATGAAAAAATACGTTTTTCTGGAAACTTGATAATTTGTTTCTCAAATGTATCTTCTTCCACAATTTTAGAGCTACAAGAATGGTTTATATACCATTCGATAGGGCTTAGCAAGGTGTATCCGTAAAGGGGGGTTACATTTTTCGATACATCTGTTATTTTGAAAAATATACGACATGAAAAAAAAATGAAAAAAGGTCACATTTAAAAAAAAAAATATTCCCAAAATCCACAAAAAAGTTACCAAAATTCCCTAGCCCTTATGGTTATATAGACATATAATCAATCTAAAAATGAAGTTCTGGTTCTGTAACTTCAAAATTGTAGAAGAAGATAGTTTTTAAAAAACCCTATTTTATCATATTTTTCGAAAAAAAATCCAGTACAGATACGAAATTTTGTCGAAATAACAAACGATTTTTGCATCATTTCACACCTACTGTGAAAATTTCAGAGAAATACATCCATAAATAATGGACTTTTCTCCTTCCCAGAGGGTGTCCATAATTTATGAGGAAATTTAGGTTTTATGTTTGCATTTTAATAATCTGGTCATAGTGAGGTAAAAGTTTTTGATTTTTATTCCAGTATACATTGCAATGTTTTTTATGTGCTAAGTGGTTGATTGTAATCTTAAATTCTCTAAATTAGCGCTTCCAGGGGAACCATGCGAGGGCTCAAGCTAAAGGTTAGGTAGGCTTCCTTTTTGTTGTAATAAAATAGGTTTTTGTTTTATTACGGACCATCTTTTTTCGGTTTACTGCTGTCCTGTTTTTCAGCACCTACTACTTTCTTCTTCAACTTTTTTCTTGTTTCATGAACTTCTTTCCTAGCTTACTTTTTCTGTGCACCTTGTGCATAGATTCTGCGTTCCCTCAACTCCATACTAAATGGTGCCTTCCTCTTTCCTCTCTTAGAACATCTTTGTCGTGGTTAAGGGAGGCTAAAACTTTCTTATATAATAATTATATAATAATGTATCCTTAAAAAAACCTAAATACCAAATAGGATGATAAAAGATTAATCAAATTTCTCTTCCTAGAGGCTTTTGCACTTTTATTCAAGTCAAATAACCTTGGCATAATATCCATACCTTGTTTATAATATCAAAGAAAGTCTTGGTTTTAATTTTTATAAATAATGAATGATTAACAATGGAATCACAAACAGCTTTATTATGTTGAAGCTACAAAAAAATTTGGTGCTAAGATGCCAATTTATATTAGTAGAGGGTTAGCTTTAATCATAGGCTAAAACACAAACTTCACCAGGTAAAATAACCATGAACTACATTGGTATGGGAGCTCTGATAAATGAATTTTTATGTAAGCTTAATTTATGATGTTTATTTGCATTACTCATTCCTGTTGTTGACTGTATGTATGTCTAACATAAGCCTGGTATTGAGAAAGTCCAGGAAGTTTAATTAAATAATGATTCAATCACTTGAGTACAAGATAGCTTTTGAACTTTGCCAAGTCAGTGCTTGTAGAGCATCCTTTGGGTTTGCTTAAAAAATTGGACAAAAAAAAACAAATTTTGAAATTTTCCAAATTGAGAGATAATATTGTGTAGGTTTTATAACACTTCCAAATTCTTTTTTAGTTTTATAATCAATTTTTGAGGCCCAATTAGAGAATAGGCTTTGTGTTTCTAGCCATCTTCATCTGGCAGAGCAGATGATAGGCAATAGGGTTATGTTCATTAGGGTCCTCCATCATATGCTATGTAGACTGGTATCAGCAGGAGAGATATTATTGGTGTATCTCAGCTGTAAATGGGTCGTTAAGTCTTACATCTTTCATGCTCACTTTGTTGGAAGTTGCTTTCATGCTCACATTTTTGTCTCACTTCATCCCTTTATTTACTTTCTCTTGTTTCTTAACTTGCTGTTTCTGAGTGCCTCGTACCTTGTGTGTTACACCTTTTGCATAGATTCCTCATTTCTTACAGCTCATACTAAACGGTTAGTTCTTTTGCTTCCATGATATGGCTATGAAATCTTGAACCAACAAATACATAGCATAATTTTTTTAAGTTGAAATCAAAACCTAACATAATTAAGCCAGAACCCATCCTGGACTAAGTAACCTGAGCCTATTGCCTGTATTTTGATGTTTTTAAATGTAAAAAATTTTTAGTTTTATTATCTGGAAGATATGATGATGGTTTCTATCGTAAAATTTAGGTTTTGGGTTTAAAGTAGTAAGCCCTACTTGGCAAAGTGGGTGAGCAGAAGTCTTTCCACAGGATGTTTTAATATATTAGGTGTCTTCTTGAGAAAGTGTTTAAAAAATAGTAATAATAATATTGCTACTTGGTCATTTCTTATTCTAGTTGAAGAGCATTGAGGAATGCGACTATTTGCACGGACTCCACACCCTGGGTGCACTGGCCGGCGATGGCCTTGAGGCAGTCACAGCAATACTGGAGTTTGCTGATGATGATGGTGCTGGTGCATTGCTTCGGCTGTTGACTCTCTACTTACGTAACAATAAACTTCCTGTGTGCCTTGCTGCTATTGGAACTCTCAGGTTTGTTACTGCTATTTTTTATAGGATCACTAATTGAGCCATGAAAATACATGAACAATATCCGATGAATGTTTTTCTCCTTTCCAAATATTTGCACCGTTTCAATTTTTGATGAAAATTTTTTTTTTTTAATTTAGGCAGATTAATTTAATTCTCAAAGTGCTAACAAGGCCTAAATTGGCTTTGTAATGAGTGAGGTATATGAACACCCAAAAGATATAATATAAAATATACATGCATTTCTGTGTTTATTTGATGGGTAGTATTAAATTTCTTGCTGCCAATCCTGTCTTTGTTAATGATTTGCAGGGAATGTATTTTTGGAAATGTGAAATACCACTTTTGGTAATGATTCCCCTGCAGCTATTTACTGATTTTATGCATTCTTTTCCAGAAATTTAAGTTCATGTGGGAGTTCATCACACATAGAACAACTTCTTCAGTCAGATATGCTGCCATCTGTATGCCAAGACCTGGTTAAATATGTGAAATCATTATTCATCGGTGGTCAATTGGAGCCTGCTCAAGCTGCTGATATTTATTGCATTGTGGAGCAGATTGCCTTCATTTGTTATAACCTGTGGTGAGTTTACTTTGGGTAACTCAGATGTTACTATGCAGGAATTATGATCATTTTTATTTTCATGTGGGGCTGCAATAATGAAGTGTTTTGCTTATTTTGGGAACCTATTGCTTCTCTGAAATGTGCTCAGGAAGATACCTGAGTTATACTCAGGCAGAGGATTTGCTTCTAGTACCTGCAGTATATTAAAGCTAGGCACAGAACTATCAGATTCACTATTGATAATAAAGATGGGCATAATCTCTTCTTTTAGACTAGTACATAAAAATGGGGACATATTTAAGTTCATAGTCTTTATATGTGTTGCAGGGGTTTGTTGGCTTAGATTTGTAGTTAGGCATTATCTTTTATGCTTCTTTCTTCCTTCAATATGCTATGCAACAGGCCTGCATGAGTGTCATCTTTTCATTTTTTGTGCCTTTTTTTCTCATGGAGATTCTTACACCTTCTTTAGGTAGTTTAGGGGTCTGTGCCTCTCAATCAATTTTACACCCATGTAGTACTACTTGAATTTGAAATTCGGAGTTTTTCCATCATCCTTGCTTAAGGAGATCGTCCCAGGCCCTTGCCAGATTCTGTCGATTCCATGGTCATTTTGCATGTTTTTGTTCTAAAAGGACCCTTAGGTGGTTGACTATTCGTTCCTAAAATTTTATGGCGCTACGGACAATAATTCCCCCCCCACACAAAAAAATTTGGTGCTAAGATGCCAATTTATATTAGTAGAGGGTTAACTTTAATCATAGGCTAAAACACAAACTTCACCAGGTAAAATAACCATGAACTACATTGGTATGGGAGCTCTGATAAATGGTGAGGGGACCAAAATCTTTCACTTTTTCCCGATTTTGACCCCATCTAAAAAGAGAACAAATGGGAAATGGAAAAAAAAGCTCAATTTGAGTTTGTTAGAAATGTTTCAAGGATTCTAAAACTGTCTTTACTTTTGTTCTAGCATTAAAACTGAAGGAGGAGTTCTATTTTGAAATTTCAATATAAATGAAATGCACCCAAAATTTTCCATTTTTTCCCGATTTTGACCCCATATAAAAAGAGAGCAAATGGGAAATGAAAAAAAAGCTTAATTTGAGTTTGTTAGAAATGTTCCAAGGATTCTAAAACTGTCTTTGCTTCTGTTCTAGCATCAAAACTGAAGGAGGAGTTCCAATCTGAAATATCAATAAAAATATACCAGAAACACATTTTTTGTCAAAAAAAAATAAGGCCTAAATCGAAAAAATGACAGGAGTAAAAAAGGTTTACTTTCACAAAAGACATATACTGGCCAATTTTCAAACGAATCGGAAGAAAAAAGTTGAAAAAGTGGGACGATCTCCTTAACTGAACAAAATCAGGTACCACCTTGAATATAATAATAATAATAATAATAATAATAATAATAATAATGCTTATTATAACAAGATTCCTGGCCTGTATTCATTTTTTTTACATCTAAGTTAAGGGAACCGTACTCCCAAAAAAAAATCCCAAACTATTCGACCGATCTTCATGAAACTTGGTATAGGTATGTAAAATTGAACAAGGATTAAGATTGGACTCGTGTGTTTTTCCAATTTTCCCCATAGAAAACGTGTTATTCAAAGAAAACGTCAAAATAAGGGGTCTGGGGAAAATCTATGGACGTATCAGATTTTGAGATACAGAGATAATATTGGTATCAAAAGAAGCAGAAATGTATTCTCTACAACGTGACGTAGAGTTATGTTGAATTTTCTAAATACTTTTTGAAAAAAAAATGAAAAATGCAAAAATTTAACCCTTTTTCACACTTTTCCCGACAAAAGAAAATGTAGCTAATTTTCTATTCCGAAAATGAATAAAAGCCTACGTCACCTTGTAGAGGATTAAATTCTGGTTATTTTGATACTAAAATCATCACCGTAGCTCAAAAACTGTAGAAGACGCCATATTTTGAAGCCCCACATTCCGGTCCTCCAAAATAAGGCAAAACAGGTAAACTAAGATACATAAACAATTTCAATTTTTTCTTTATTATTTTTTTGGGGGTCAGCTAGGACCCTTGAAATCTTTATACAGCAAATAAGAGACATAGAAGAAGGCATAGCAACGTCAAGCCGTGAAGAAAGTGCCAAAGGGGAGGTGTAACATGATAAAATATCACTTCCCCCTCCCCTCCCCTCCATACTTCAAACCCCCGTAGCGGGCGAAACAATGAACGTACGAACTTCATTTTTTCACAGGATGTACCTGACATCTTACCCTTCCTACGGCAGCTAAAACCCAATATCTCAAGAAAATTCGATTTTCTGGGAGTACGCTTCCCTTAAGCAAAATATAATTTATGTAACCTGAACTTATCTGTATCATATCTTTTAATAACACATAAAAACTCAAAGATTTGCTATCTGGTGCATGCCAAAATAGTCTTCCTAGTTAAATCTTGGGTTTGCCCCTTCTGAGAGCAAGCAATAGATTAAGGTAAATTAGGTTTATCTACTTATGCTATAGGGATTGGAAATCCACGGGGAGTACTGTTAGGTTACTTCAGCTTATTTGTTCTCCTGAGTTTGCCTTTGTTGTGGTTAGGAAGCCTCAAACTATGTAATACAGTATTGATAATTTGGGATGCTCGACCCTAAACAGCAAAGTGGAGGTTAGCTGATTTAATGAGAAATTTTAGCATAGCAGACGACAGGGTGTCTACTTGGTAATTAAGTAGTAAAAAAGGAAATTAAAAGTAGTAAAATTTTGAAATTAAATATCAGTAGAGACCCTGAGATGTTTTCATTAGAAGAGGATATTAAAAATGACAATAATAATGCTCATTAAAATTTCATGGTTACTTGTTTGTATTTATTATATTTTCGTTTAAATGAGACAAAATCTTATCTAATTTAACCTGAACCAATTATCTGTTCTAATTCGTGTTAGTTAAGCAAATTTTAAAATTTTATTGATATTGCTATCTCACATTCACACATGAATTGTATTAATGATTAAGCTTGAAAATGGGTTTTGGGCTTCTGGACACTGAAGGACAGAATATTGGTAGATGATAGTTTTTACATGGATAACTGTGGCATTGCTGATGGTCAGTGGTCAGGAATAAGCAAATGATGTATTAGATTATTATTTTATAACCATTTGATGCATATTTTCAAGTAATATTCCAGAAGGCTTGAGTTATTTGAGTTCTGCTGCCTATCTTTTGTATGTGAAACACTAGTTTATGGTTGTTCCCACTACAAAATTCCCCTTTCTTCAAGAGTGCATAAGCTGTTGATCAAAAGTAGAAATTATTAAAACTTTGTAATTACATCGTGAGTGAGCTTTTCTTTCTTTCTTTTCTCTGTATTTGTTTAGGTACAGGTTTTTTTAGGTTTAGTATCTGTTTCAAGTGATTGATAATTTTCCTGACAGGCAAAAGATTTTGATTTGGTTTCTATGCTAAGTGATATGTAAATCTCTCAAGAGGAGGAGTACATTCAAGATGTATAATGTTGGAAACTAATACGCATTATCTGGCCGCAACTAAATTGGTTTGCTATTCTGCTTCACTGCTTACCATCATTTGCCTTAGACATGTAATGGAGTGTAAGGTGTGCCTCCTTATAAACGCAATCCAAAAGTTAACCTCTATTTTTGTACCTAATCTGAGAGTGCTTTGTGCTTCCTAGCTGAAAGCTAAAAACATGAAAGGATTTTTCTATTTATGTTTAAATAGACACATGAAATGTGCCCTAACCAGGAAACAATCTCCCCAAATTATTAGTTAACTCATGAAATATATTCTGTTGCTGGATTTCTTAATTAAACTATATTTCTTTTAATAAATGTAGAATAAATTGATTCTCTATATATTATTGATGTCTCATCTTCCTCAAAATTGAAAGAGAAGGGAGAAATATATGAAGTTAGGTATGAAGGTTTCAGGATGTTTATGATGTGTGTCTAAAGGATGCATGTTTGGCCTGAAAAATCATTAGAAGAACTTAATATTACTGGTTAATTTTTCAATATTTCTTGTACATGAATAAAAACTTAACTGAAGCCGTCTTAACTGAACTTTGCTACATGTATTTACCTTTGTATATATGCTAGAGAAAAAATTCCTTGCAGGCTTATGGTTCTACTGAACCATAAATCTGAGAACTGTTTCATTTAAACTGTTTACAGGAGCATCTTTTTTCTATTATTTTCAGCAATGGTCCCTTTGTAAAATGTCAAGTTATGCAGCATTCAAAACAAGTAATTTATTGCAGTGGAACTCTGCAAAAACACATGCAGCACAAAATTTATATTGATCCATGAGGTGATATTGTACTGTTACAAAACAATGATTTTGTATTTCTACCAGACTTGACCTTGCTGAAGACCTGAAAGACAAGAATGATTTTATTACACCAGGTACTGTTCTTTCATCTAAACTTAGAATTTTACAATTTTTTGTAATGAACATGTTGATATTGCAGTGAAGCCAGTGAAGATGCAACCAATGTAGTGTCCAATACACCTGACATGATATCATCACTGGTGAAGCTGAGCCTAGCTTCTTGTGAGCCGCCTTTCCCCGTGTCTTGCCAGCTGGCCGCCAGTCTTGCTCTGCTCTGCCTCTCCGAGGAGAACCCCCAGGTAAGTCGTGCACATTCAACAGCTGCTCGTGGCATTTGTGCTGTAGCATATCATAAATGCCTCTAGTGAGATCTGTAGTGAGAATGTATTCTCGCTATAGAGTAGTGATATCTATAGTCACTAAGAGGCTGTAGTGACTTGAATATGACTTCAAACCTTAGGACCCATGTGCCAGTTATTACGGATCGGTATTATGAGGATGCATTTCTGGACTAGTGGAGTACACCTCTTCTGCGTCTTAATTTTATCAATATTTGTGGTGTTGAAGAAAGAGTATCTCAAAGATAATAGCCTCTTCATTGGACTGTTATTTACTCGTGAGGCATGATTCTCCTTCTATGAAAGTAGGATTTTTGGATGAAAATGCCTCCCGTGGTAAGAAAACCTTTAGTTCTTAACACTTTCCCTACTATTGTGACATATGTGTACCACTGGGTAAATTGTCCATGTATGTACCGGTATAAGTGAATGGCATTTCATCTATTTTGCGACCATTTTAGAAAATAACTGTCATGTGAGGTGAAAAGTTACCATGCAATTTCATTTGTCATGTTTTTAGGAAGGATAGAAATACATTCGCGCAGCAAAGTTGATTTTCAAATTCTGCTACTTACATTCAATCCAACGTTTATCAACCGTGGAAACGTAGTAAATATGTTATATTTATCTAACTGTTCATGGTAACATCTGTTGAGTTTTTATTTTGCGTGCAGGTTGCTGGTGAACTTAAAAGCTACGGAGGATCACTGATGGACAAAGTAAGGCTTGCAAAAGACTCAACGTTTTCCCCGACAGTGAATAAGAATCTGGCGTTTGAGCTCTTCAACGCCCTGGTTCTTGCAGGTTAGTACATCTCTCCATTTCTTTAGTCTTCTACTTGTACATTTGTCACATTTCTTGATAATTTTTTCATATTTTCTTGTCTCACAAAAATTTTTACAGCTAAACCTTGCTGAAAGTATTTTCTAATTGAAGGTATTCATCATGTTATAAGATGGCTGAGAGTAGTTACTCTTGAATGTTGGTTTTCCGAAGGCCTTTCTTTGAAATTCGTCTCATATAAGTTGTCTATAAAGTAAGAAAATTAGTGTTATATGCTGCGAGCATAACCGAACATTTATTGAATCAGTTGGATTTGATGTATCGCACTTGTACATTGCTTAACTGAAGCCGTCTCTCTGTCTGTCCAAAGCCAGCCGAAAGTGTGCGATGTGCGTATCAGTGATACAAGCTCCAGCCCTACATATTTTGACGGGCCATGTCCACGCGGCCTCATCAACTCTCGAGAGATTGTTTTTTTAATTTTTTACGGCCTTTCTCTCATTTCGCCCTCTTTTTTATTTCAAATAAAGGGGGGTGGACTAGTAGCAAATAAAAACTGAAAAACGTCCAGCTCAATCATTTCGAGCCTTGGCTAATCTTCATAGGATTTGTGAAGACGAAATAAAAATACAGCCCTCGTTTATCGCGTGTCTAAATAACATGGAGTAATATCGTAATCAGCGTGTCTAATTTAAAAAAAACATGAGCTCTCTCTCTCTAGATTCGAGCATTTCCATTTAATAATTATGGGGCGAATCTATCCTGTCATTTAATGTCTTAACCAGGATTTGTTAAAAATAATCCAGGCTTAAAACGTTTTATGTATATCTTGAAATTTCTCTTCACTATTTTTCCTATGAAAACTAGTCTAGAGGCATGAATTTCTATTAGCTAGATCTCATTTCTACTTAGTTTGTTTGAGATATCTAATTAATGTTTATTGAAGCTTTAATCTGCAATTCAAGTTTGGCTCTTAGTATTGTGCGAACTGCGAACTAACTGAAGCCCATTGTTACATTTCTAGAGCTTCAGGTTTTGTTTCTAATCTTTTTATATTTTTAATCCTTGATTTTTGAAAATTCACGAGCTTTTGCCATGAAACATTCATTCATTCATAGGAAAAATGTGGAAAACCCAACATACCTTCTAAATTTCTTTGCTATATGTATTTACCTTCATTCAGTTATTGTATGCATTCGGTTTTACTGCAGGTATCGTCATCAACATCGATGTGTGTGAAGAGAAGGAAGAATTCACTTCAGTAGTCTTGAATCTGATCCATCGATCAGTGTCGGTGTCACCTAAGAAGTTGGTGGAGCAACACATATCTACCGTGGCTCCCAAATCACCAACAAACCCTCCTCCTACTTCTCCTTCCACTCTTCCCCCTCCTTCCACTCTTCCCCCTCCTTCCATTCTTTCCCCTGATGACTTGAACAAATGCTCTATCCTTGGGGAATCTCTCCAAAATGGCGAGTGTGACCGAGATTCAGCGGCACAAATGGACGAGGCAGAAGCGAATGATGAAGAGATAGTGTTGCAGTTCGAGCAGAATGACCCCGAGCCAGACAACGGATGCCTGTCCTCGAGTGGATGGCAGATCATAGAGTACTGGCTAGAGGCACAGCAGCTGGGGCTGGAACTCCTCAACAATATTTGCTGTGATTCAGGTTAGTGACCGTACTTTTGTGGTGAGAACAAGTGCTGTACCTTTGGATTAGTGACTTATTCAGTGCCAGTGCTGTAATTTTCAGAATACTGTCCCTGGTGGGGTTACAATTATTTTACCTACAGGAATTAGCTCTCATAAGATGTAAGTTTTCCTTTTTTTAAATAAAAATTTATTTATTTTTTTAATTTTTTTTTTTTTGGGGGGGGGGTTGTTACGGACGTACCACCTTAGTTTAGTTCGTACATTATTTATTTTTTATAAGCACCTGTGACTTTCTTCTTTTATTAATACTCCTTTATTTACACTACAGTTCCAATTGAATTGTTTCAGGAGTGCAGTATCGAAAAACTTGAGAAATTGAGACAAAATATGAATAGACAATTGCAATGTCCTCTGTTCTATTAAAAGTAAAAGTTCTGTAGTTTTATGGAGTGTAAGTGGGTAGGCTGAGGGGAATATAGTTCGAGGTTTAATTTAAGAAGGTTAAGCTTGTGTGGAAACTCGGTGAATGGTATTTGTAGAAGATGGAGCAGACCTAGTGCAAATAATTTAATTCATCTGATGTGGGTGTAATTTGGAGCTTTTCTGATGGTGCATCCAATTTAATTATTTTAATAAAGTATCAATTTATAAATTACTGCTATGTTTGGAAAGCTATGCATTACATGAAAATAACTTGGAGATATAATGTGGGGGTACGTTGAAAAATCAAGGTCGAAATTTAAATAGTTTATGTTTGAAAGAATTCTGCATAGAAGGATCGATATGTAGGTATAAATAAATGCGAATCTGGGATTAAAGAATAGTGAATTCACACACGCCGGCTATGTTTCTTTAGATGTAACCCTCTTACATCTTGTCCAAAACCTTCACTCATTTTTCCGAGAGAGAACCGCGTCAACAGGAGTAATGTGACTCGAGTACACCAATAAGTGCGGTCAATTTATTCCTATGTGTGGCCTGAAAGAAATTTGTACGTGAAAACAGTAATTAAGACTATTATACTACGTTTTGACGTCTTCAACTTAACACTCATGCTATCTTTGACAGAAGAGGTAGGTGCCGGGGAATATGAATATTTTTGAGAATATTTTACGTCTATTAGAGCATCTGTCGGCAAACAATCGAGATGGAGGCACAAATCCATTGATGTTGATTCGTGCCCATCAATAATAAAGTGCGTATATCTGTGACAATGAAAGACGTTCACAGTTTGCACTCGGCAATAATAAGACCAGTGCGTGCACTTTTAACCCATATTTTGCAGTGTGAAAAGCTTACATCAAACTTGTTTTAATGAAACCGTGCATCGTAGATGAATATTTTATTATCTTAAACTCTATAAACCTTTCTGTTAAAAGTTACGGGTATTTTACGTGGAGTTGAAAAATTTGGGTCTCGAGAAAATTATGTATTACATGTTATCACTTTCAGACGACGATTCTGCTGTAAGTTGTTCAGCCCGAGTGTTGGCACCAGAAAAAGATGAAGATGAAGAGGAAGAAGACATGGATGAGACAGACCCGTGGGAGCCCTGTGACGATGATGGAACTAATGAGGTAAAGATTCTGCATAGTGTGTGCCTGAAATCTAATTAATAAGCTTTATGTTGCCTGAGCAAGAGTGTTATGTTATCATTGCTGGAACTGAATGAAAATCTCACCAACGTTGACAGGACTGTAGGAATAACTATTGTTCAGTGTTGCGAGGGTTATCACTTATGGTACAAAGCTGTTGCTGCTAAATTGGTGTCAAAAA
Source organism: Morinoia aosen (assembly GCA_030386875.1). NCBI lineage: Eukaryota > Metazoa > Arthropoda > Malacostraca > Amphipoda > Talitridae > Morinoia > Morinoia aosen. The sequence goes on from CM059574.1 coordinate 17,065,431, forward strand.
AGGAGCTGATTCAGTAACGTACGCTATATTTGGTCCGGATTACACTAGAAGCTTTAAATTTTACAGATTTTTTTTTTATCATAAGTTTTATAGAAAAATTTAGGATTTACACACACAGAACTGTGAGTGATGAATTCGAAGAACTGTTTTGATGTGGGACACAATGACATTTCAAGACAGCCGAATGAATCATTGAATTGCTTTGAAAACGAAATTTTTGCTTTTTCAGTGTCTATATTCCCATGATGGCACCTCCCCACTGTCACACTAGGGATGTATTTTTTTGTTTCTGTATTTATGAGTGTTCTTGAAAAATTATTTCCCCATAGTTATCAAAAACGGGTTTTGACTAAATATAGAAAAATTCACGTGATTTATTGAACAAAGTGTAGGTAATTTCATGTGTAGTTAATAGAATGACAAATTCTCACTAAGAAGTACAAATACCACCTTGATCGCAAAATGACAAGGACATATTTGAATTCATACAAAGCTCTTAAAACACTTTTCGGTCTGTTTCTTCCAGCTTCACTCGTATATTTCCTTCTTTCTTCGATTTCAAGGCCCCACTAGTTCTGATTGATCACCCCTCAGGGGGATACAATTATTGTATCTATGGGAACTAGCGCTCCCAGGGGGACAATGTGAGGGCCCGAGCTAAAGGTTAGGTAGGCTTTCTTTTGTTGAAATAGAATAGGTTTTGTTGTGTTACGGACCATCTTTTTTTTCGGTTCACTGCTGTCCTGTTTTTCACCGCCTACTACTTTCTTCTTCAAACTTTTTCTTGTTTCATGAACTTCTTTCTTAGCTTTCTGTTTCTGTGCCCTTTCTGCATAGATTCCACGTTCCCTTAACTCCATACTAAATGGTGCCTTCTTCCTTCCTCTCTTTACATCTCATTGTTGAGGATAGGGAGGCTTAAACTAACTAATAAACTAAAAAACTCTGATTGATCATGGAAGATAAAATGCCTGTTTCTAACGTATTGGTTCAACCCAGTTTGACACAATATTTTTCAACCCTATATGACAGAGACGCGTGGCATTGCACAAATGTTCGTTTGCTTAGAGTAGCGTATATCGATATCTCGTTTTAGTTGCTTCAAATGCTTACTGAGCGCATAAGTTTTCTATGGAATGTTTTTATACAGAGAACACTGCGCCATTTAGAGAAACACGCGCACGAAGAGTAAACGATAGTTTATTTTCTTTGATTATCACTGTGAACATATCTATAGTGATGTTCCCTTGCCAGTTTCGTGTGTAATTTGGTGTGAAAAAAAAAACACACACACATTGCAATTGTATAAAAAACTATTGAATAATTATTCAATATTTATAGTTTCACAACTGAGATATGCATATGCCATGCTAAGGAAGTGCTCTGCAACATGAAACTTTCCCATGTATCTTTGAAATTTATTTTTATTTTTTGTGATTGCACAGCATTTTGGTTACTTAACAGTTTGATCTTAGGTTTTTCGATCTTTGACTTATCCTACATGCTTGCAACTATTTTTTGGCATCTGTTTCGGGATCAGTATGTGTGAGGGCCTAAGCTGAGAGGTAGGTAGTCTTCTTTTGTTGAAATAAAATGTTTTTTTTTTTCTTAAGTAAAGGACCACCATTTTTCGGTTCACCGCTATCCTGTTTGTCAGCACCTACTACTCTCTTCAACTTTTATCTTGTTTTATAAACTTATTTCTCAACTGTTTCTATGCCTTTTCTGCGTCGATTTCCTCATCTCCATAGTAAATGGTGCCTTCCCCTCTTTGGAACGCTTTTTTAGCGGTTAGGGAGGCTGAAACTAATATCTAATCTAATATTCGGGATCAATATCTTTTTTATGAGATTGAGCTTTTTTTTTGTTACACAGATGTTATTTCACTAGTCCCTCGACGGCATTCGAACTCTCTTTCAGTGGCTTCTTTAGCGTATATGCTTTGGTTTGCTAAAACTATCATGTTTGCTAAAACTTAATTATGTGAAGTTATATTTTATCTAAATAACTTTTTCCTTTTCTATTGAAAGGTGCTGAAGCAGTTCGTAAAAGAGCATCGCCTCTTCGACTCGGTGTTTGAAATTCTAGAACCTCTGAATTCTGATCAGCATACGTCTCTGCAAGGAAGCAAGTACTTCAACAGACTCCAAATGTTGTAAGTTTAATCTTTGCGTTTTAGTATTTCAATAGTGGTTAAAACATTCCTGAGAGATAACTTCATTTCTGTTCTTGTTCTCATACATGTTTCATGGACGTATGTCCAAACTATTTGCGGAAAATATAAAGTTTTACAAGTGTTCAGTTGTCATCCATTACCTCGTTAGAGTAATTGAACCTGAGACGAAGTTATCATTGCCTTGCTTTTTGTCAGGTTGAATGGTGTGCGAGTGCGTGCGCTGTCAGCATTGCAGGTGATACTCGAGCTGCTGAATATTGAGACCCTGGGCCCTGAGCTTCTCTTCCAGCGCTGGGCAGACTTGGGCAGGCTGGCCTTTGCTGAACACCAACAGCAAACTGGTGAGGTTTCACTACTCCATTTTTTGACGTCTTCTTATCAATTAGTAGACAGTTTAGGGGCAAGTACCGTTTCAGTTGCAATGGCTTTCGCACTGACGCATTTCGTATGTTTCTAACAGAGTTATATGTCTATTCCGGTTTTTATAGGGCATAGCACCACTGAGTATTCTTTGAATCTTATGTAACATCTCAAGTGAAATTTGCTTCTTTTAAAATTTGTGCATCGACTTACTTTTCCATTAGACCAGATTGACGTAGCTCATAAATATTGCTGATGCATCATTTGGTTCTAGCTCGTACTAATAATAAATTCGATTAACAGCCTTGGCCATCTTGCTCTTATCGGCCTCAAACCGATATAATTTTCGTTACTTGATATTTTAATACCAAACTTTCTTCGTAATATTAACCTTTGCTACTGCTTTTATTTCCGACTGAATGCTAACCAAATTTCCCTCGTTTCCTTATTTATTATAGACTAGTGTTTAAGCCTTCATCCCCGTTTTCTTTCATCGAGTAAGCACACGATAGTTGACTTTCTGCCATGATTGTATCTGACCTGGTCAGGGAGTTAAACATGTAACGAAATTTATTTCAATCATTCCTCAAAGCAATTCCCTACGCAAGTTCCAAACGAGAATTCGTGAAATTTTGACTTGCGCTTAAAAATGTTTCCAGGTTTGTGTAGTGCTAAAACGCAATTGGTTGATTTTTCAGGGACGCCGTTAACATGATGATCCAAGGTACAACTGAAACTCGTTACTAGGCAGTCGAAGATCTCATTTTTTATGGTGCTAGAAATAAAATTGTCGTTAAGCTCATTTAGATTACTTTGAAATAAAACACTAGGATTAAGCAAGGGTAATTAATGGTGTTCTGTTGATTATGACGTTTGATTTAGCTATTCTTAACTTGATAGTGTTATTTGATAACATCACCGAAGTAAAGCCTCACCGAAATAAGTACTTGAGCGCCAGTCGGACAACTACGCAAAAGCACTTGCAAATGGCTATTTCATGTCTGATGAAATTAACGTGCCTTTTATTTTCAGTTGATGATAACATCCTTGAGGGAGCGACTGGAGCCATGCGAGCAGTAGTGTCCAAGTTCGGACGGGAACACGCTAGTCATCTTTCTGCCATAACAGCATCTGAACTGGAGGTAAGAATGTTCAGCACTTTTTTCCAATTCGATTCAATACCCTAAAACTTGCGTGTGTGCTGTTTGGCGTGCAGTCATGCAATTTTTCTTATCTGAGCAAAATATTACTGCGTACATCGTAGGTGATGAATGCGCGACTGTACTCACTTTTGGCATTACGTTGCTGATTACTCTGTCCAACTTTCATAGCTACAGTTACTGATAAGATTTCCACTTTGCTTATTTTATAAGTTTTTTATTACATAACGCAAGTGCAGGGTGTCTACTAGGTAGTAAAGTAGTAAAAAGTAGTAAAATTTGGGAAGTAGTAAAAAAGTAGTAAAATTTGCCTCAGGGTAGTAAATAAATTGTTGAGTGGAATAATTCTCTGAAAATTTAAAGTAATGTTACATATTTATATAGAGTATGAAGATTTTTTAAATTTATTTTTCCCATAATCTGAAATTTGCCTCGATTTAAGGGAAATATTCCTGTAGAGTGGGGTGTAATTTTAGGATTGGAGCACACAAAATCGAAAAAAGTTTCAAAATTTTTGCGAACAATAGTAAAAATAGTTCAACTTTTTCTTCTCATTCCGTTTGATCTGAAAGTTATCTAGTTGTTTTACGATGGAAGGTTCATTTGAGACATTTTATTATTAACAAATTATTATATTAACAAATTATTGAGAGAAAACAGTACAATGGCTTTTGCTTTGATGCGGTAATAGAGGTTTCATAAATCGTATAATTGTAAATTTAAAAAATGTAATACCAGTGGCGATGCAATGTTGAAAACACTTCTATTAGTGCGCATTTACATTGAGATACAAGCTTAGGAACTTGTGATATCAGGGATTAGTATTGAAAATAAAATAAGGATTTAAAAATTGTGCATTTATGATTATGAGGTCGACATTTAACATTTTATTCTCACGTATCAAATATGCATTATACGATCTCAATGAAAAATGGAATATCATAGCTACATATTTTCTTGTGGAAGCATATCAAGTGGTTTTGATTGAAGTGTGTTTGTGAAGTAAAATAATTTATATTTTAGTAAGAATTACGAATCTTTTAAATGTAAAACACCTTGTGAACTTTTTCTTTTAAATTTTATGAATAAACATTAACAACTAGCCAAAATTTTTAAATAGGTAGTTGTACTTATCACTAAATAACTATTTCATTTTATTGGATTTCATCTTTAGTGGATGCAGTTGCCCGTAAGATATACATATAGCATAGTTGGCATAATTGTTCTTTTTGTGCACTTTTCCCCTCAGGGGGATACAACTATTGTGTCTATGGGAATTGGCGCTCCCAGGGGGAAAATGTGAAGGCCCGAGCTGAGAGTTAGGTAGGCCTTCTTTTTGTTGAAATAAAATGCTTTTGTTATGTCAAGGACCACCTTTTTTCGGTTCACTGCTGTCCTGTTCTTCAGCTCCTACTACTTTCTTCTTCAACTTTGCTCTTGTTTCATAATCTTCTTTCATAACTTACTGTTTCTATGCCTTTTTGCGTAGATTCCGCGTTTCCTTAACTCCATACTAAACGGTGCCTTCCTCCTTCCTCTCTTCGGACCGCATTTGTTGCTGGGTAGGAAGGCTAAAACTAATGACTAATCTAATCTTTGTGCACTTGATACTCAAAAATTAAAGTATTTTATTCACAAACGAAAGCCCAAAAATGAAATTATTCTCAATTAGCTTTTAGAGTCCTGCTGCAATTTCAGATGAGTAAGTCGTGAATCAAACTTATTACATTTCAATTCCTCCCAATGACTAATGTTTAATTCAAAGTCATATATTTGACTGGTAAAGTCTTGATTATCATAAACTTGATGTAGCCTTCCAATTCTTATTCCAAGACAAATATTCTCACACTCCAAGTTGTTGCGGCAGGATAGAAACATTACAATGAAGTCAAAGGAACTTCTCCGCAGTTCATTTATATCCAGAAAGTGTTTTTTCAGACCTGAGCTTGATTGTGAGCAGTATTATCTTCCTGTGAAAAGACGAGTTTATTCTGTCCACGGCGATTTGGGGAAACAACGATTTACTGAAACTATAAATGTTTTTTTTTTTAAATTACCTCTTTGTAAAGCTGAAAGTTTTTTTTCCAGTGATGTTAATTTACGTCCAAATACAGAAAGAATTATGCTATAAAATTATCTTTTAATACAATGTGTCATCATTTGAATGAGAGTTTAGTTCCTTTGAAATTCCTTTTGGCAGTCATAGCGATTCAGTTTCCTCCAGGATGTCGTCATAGTATGGAGATGCTCCTTGTAATCAAAGTTCATTCTTCTACTAAAAGTATATAGGAAAGCTACATGAAATTTGCATTTTCGTGATTGGTTCTGTAGTATAACATGTTCATAACCTATTTGTTATTATTGATCGCAATTAGGATGTCGATTTAGATTTTGAGGTACGATAGAAATAGTTTACAAACTCATATTTCCGAAGTGCTATAGTGTTTGGTCATAATGAAATTCCTTGATATTCTACCCTGCTGTAAAGGGATCTGACAATCCCCTGATGTCTACTGGTTTCCTGTCAGTTTATTTTTTCCATATGATGAACTGTTTTCAACATAGTTGAAAGATGTTAAGACAAGGTCTTTGCCAAACTTTTGTTGGAGTCCATTTAGGATGGGGTGCCTTAAAAATTTAGGTAACTTTTTTGCTGTAAAGTTTCGGTTGCTCCATTTAATATTATGTATTTTAAGTATTAAGAAACTTGGAGCTTTTTTGAACCTTTGGTATTGCGTATATTATTGACTCAAATCACTCATTATAGGCCAATTACTTATCTCTAGACATTTGGACAACAATCATTGTGTAAAAAAAGGGAGTAATTTTTTGTCGTTGAAGGTAGTAAAAAGTAGTAAAATTTGGAAATGAAATATCAGTAGTCACCATGAAGTGTTTGATTTCTGTAATCTAAAACTAGTTCTGAGTACGATGTATAGTAACTAGCTCGTGTTATTTTAGGACTGGACTTATCGTATTTAGGACTGGAAACATGGACATTTGAAAAAAAAAGATGGTTTATTCTAATAAAGCCTGATACATTTTGTCTTGTACGTTGTCAATTGATGAGGCCGCTAACGAGATGAGAAACGTTTAAAATGTGTATTATATTCATAATGGAGGGAATTGTTATTTTTATTACATCAATTTTTGAAGTGCATTAAATTTGTGAAAATGAGATATAGAAAGAAGAGATATGGAAACACTACGTAAAACACATGATACGTACAAGAATAGCAGATACCATCTGAACAAAAGTTAATTGATCCAATTGTAAGGTAAAATTTTTCATTATAATACAAATATAAATGTATAATAATTACTAATAAGACCCGGTAAAGGAGCAAAATATCTATTGGCATTAAATATTACTTACAAAAAGCCGTCACTTATCAGGCTCCGTAAAATCAATAATTGAACGCCATGTCAGAAATGGCTACTTCTGATCTATATATACTTCTGTGCAGATGCTGTTCAGCGTTGGGTTGTCTAGCGCCGTGTCGGGAGTGCGACGGAACCTGGCGCGGCTCGTGGGCGCGCTAGGCTGCCTTCTTCTCACGCAGGGCAGCGCAGAGGACATAATGAGGGATCCTGCCAAGACAGTACTCATGACTGCTACAAATTTCCTTCTTCAGGTATTAACATGTAAAAAACGCTAATAAATTGATACCTGAAATTGTCAAGTACTGTTTGCCGTGAAACAGGGTTCATAACCTTCAGGTACTTATGATGTTGATGAATATAATCAAGGCACAGATGTCACTACACTAATACTTGAAATTATCAAATACGACTGTGCCGTGAAGCAGTAGTAGTAATAGTAGTAGTAAGTTGTTCTTAGAAATATGTGATATTATTAATATGTTCCTTTACAGTTGGCGGCTACAGACCAGGAGTTGCCCGTGTGCGCCGAGGCGTTCGATGTGATCATCGACTTGTACTCAGATGACCGCACTGACCACCTCGCCGTTGAGAGCAACTTGATATCCAGGTTGCGCAGCATAGCGAACTTCTTCAACGCCCGCTATAAGAAGGACAAGAGGAAATACGGACAACACAGGGTTCTTCTTGTAACAGTCAAGGAGAATTTGCCTGCTTTTATCAAGTACAAGGAGCCCCGTGTGATGAACGCTAAGCCATCGAAACATCATGCCAGCAAACAGCGACCTGACGGCCCTAAGCACAAGAAGACTAAACGCAAATAAGGTGTTATACAAGCAGATGAAATGAGCTGTGAAATTATAACGTATGTTTGCCATGAGAGCTAGGTATGAATACTGAACAAAAACAATGTTGTCTAGATAAAAATCTCATGCCGATAATGATGAGATTAGATATACTGCATTGTTCGCATTGCAATAAAGATAGGTTTTGGGACTGATGTAACGAATGTATGATGCACATTCATGCATGCCAGGCTCTTAAAGGTAAAAACATGGAATAAAACTAGTTTAATTTCCCCAAATTCTCTCATTTTGCGATAAACATATGAGAATACTCAGAATAGTACACGCATAATTACTGCCCATCCGCGTCTTTGACAAAGCACAACATTGAGGATAATGCGAAGTATGGCACTCAAAATAACGGAGTATATCGAGACATCTATGCTGACAATCTACTTGCATTGCAGTATTTCCGAAGTGAATCAATGCTTAATTCATATGCTCTAACTCGTGTATGCAGTATGTTAGCAACATTACAATATCTAACGTTATTACTGCTGGTTAATAATGTAAAATCTTGAATGTTAGGCTTTTCTATAAAGTGACGATTCATTTATACTCAAATTTAAGAACTCGTGCCATATAGCAATTTTTTCGTCATCGCAAATTGATCCAATCGCTTATGTAACGCGACTTTTCTTATTTAAAAAGTATGAACATTTATACTATATAATTCTAAGTCTTAATGCCAACTTTCACCTAATAGAAGTCTACGTGAAAACGTGTCGCATAATAGTAGCTCTAAGCCTGAAAAATAAGCAACAACTATTTGCTGAATTGTTTCTAGCATATGAACAAACCCGAGCAGCAAACTGACGACAATATTTTACCCACTATTGTAATCATGAGCTGATTATATTGAAGACTTGCGTACTATCGCCGGCATACTATTTTACAATTTTAGTAATATGAACCCCATTGTAGAGCAGCAAACCGGTGTCGCCCATAACGAAATTTCATCCAATACGAAGACTGTCCCCGCACACTCGTATTACAACAAAGCTACCAGTTCATTCGCAGTTTTCACATATACTGCTTAAACAAGTCTTTCAGCCTAAAGTGGCATTGTAGCATATAATACTAACGAAAGAAAAAGAAACTAGTATTTCAAAAAAAAAAGGTTGATAGTTAAATTACTTCAACACATTATATTAGGAAATCTTTCAAAATCTAAAGGTCCTCTATTGATAAACTATAGAATAACCGATATTCAATAACCTTTTCCTTCGTAGTTGGCGGCTACAGACCAGGAGCTGCCTGTTTGCGCCGAGCCCTTGGACGAGCCTTCAGTTGTACCAAACTACAGAAACTAAATCGAATTTACGTACTATGATGCCACTATTGCTTCTGTTAACGAATGCAGAATTCAGATTACTAGCATCATTCTCTTCTCCCCTTAATCACCTTCAGATGTGTCGACCTACCTCAAAGGAGAGGCCTCTGATCTTGGCTCCTGGATGCGGCAGGTACATCCAATCATGATACCTATGGAATTGATTATCTTCGTGAGCGAGGCTGTTACATATATATAGGATACGGAATTTAAGTTACTATATTAATATACTGTTACGCTGATGTGTGATTTTCCATATAAAAATATTACAGGCTAACTAACTTGAAGTCTTAATAATGTCGAACCGAATTACGTATACACTTTTCACCGATATGTCAGAACCTGAGGAAATTTTGTTAATCTACTCAAGACAAGAAAACGGAACTTTACTTCATCCGTTTTCTTAGCAATAACTGCTGAATATAAGTAAGAAACGACAGTCCTTGTAACTGTGTAAAATCATTCGCAGATTAGAAAAATTAAAAATAATAAAGGTTAACGTTTACTGAATACCTGAAATGGGACGCCAGCGATGTTAAAGAGTTTCTAAATACAAAAAGAGGACCAGTTATTTCAAGTTTCTTAAACCACAATAAAATTATTTCAAAGCAAAGACGAAGACGCTATTTAATACGAAGTTAAAGAAACACGGAATCTATGTTCACGGTGTGTTCCCACACAAGGTCCCCTGAGCATAGAAACAGTAAATTAAGAATGAAATCATCAAACAGTATAAAAGTTGGAGAAATAAGTACTGAAAAACAGGACAGCAGTGAGCAAGAAAAGATGGTCCGTGACGAAACAAAAACCTATTATATTTCAACATCAATTAAGGTCTACTTAACTTTCAGCTCGGGACCTCGCATTTTCCCCTGAGAACGCTAATTCCCACAGATCCAATAGTTGTATTCCGTGAGAAAAGCACGAGAAAGAAGATTCGCAAAATTATGTACTGATAAACATGATGAATCTCAACGTGGTTCACACTCAATAATATAAATACTAAATTGTACACAGTGAAGTGGCCAGTCAACGATACAAGTGCCCAGGACATAGTATACTGCAGAAGATACCTGGGAAAAGTTCCGAGTAGCTCTGTTTCAAGCAAGTACTTCTGCACCTAAATGAATCGGTAAGTTTATTCCGACATAATCTAATCTGTAAATCATCTAAAACTTTCATGACTTCCAAACTTTGACGTGAAAGGTACAGTTTAGAGAAGTTAGTTTAATTCCTCCTAATTGCTGCAAAAAATGCTCTAATGAGATAAAAAGGAGCCACTAACTAATATGAAGTTTAGAAAACGGGGAATCGACGCACAAAGAAGGTTCCCACACAAGATGCCTTGCGTAAAGGAACGGTAAGGTGAGGAAGAAGTTCGTAAAACTAGGTATATGTTGAAGACATTCAGAGGTGCAGAAAAAAGGCCAACATTGAACCGAAAAAGATTGTTCTTAACAAGCCAAAAACCTTTTTTATCTCTAAAAAGAAATGCCTACCCAACCATCAGCTAAGGACCTCGCATCTCCCCCCGAGAGCGCTAATTCCCATAGATCCAATGGTGGTAGATTTCAGGGAAATATTCAATGGAATCTCGATTACGATCAAATTGAGAAAATTCCGCTCAAAGAATTCCGCTTTCTATTGCATTTTACGCACAACGAAAGTTTCAAACCTAGCAGCTGTTTGATGCCAAGCATGCATTTTTTCCAATGAACAGTTGAACAAGACTTCGAAAAATTTTATCCTAGGAACGAGCTAGAAATGGTTAACACGTTGCTCGGGATATGCCCCGTCGATGGGTCGTGCTACGTTCCCTGCTACGAACGACCCATCAATGGGTCATTTGAAAAAATTGTACCAATCTTAAAATTAATGGTATTTAATGAGCCCAGTTAATGTTTGGTATTTATGAAACTGCTAACACTTTTACTTCAAAATTGAGTTGAATGTTGAACTTCAATTCAACCCATCGCAGTCAACGTGTTAATTCAGGCCACGGCGCTGCTTCTAGAAATCTCTGAGCAGCTTCACCACGTGGCAATACGCCCTGCTGTTAATCGAGGTGTACAGACCGTGACTCAACTTGCAATTACAAGAATAATGAACTGCAGCATTTCCTCATCGTGAGGAAGAGTTCTCGTCCCATTGTACATGAATGATCGAAAACATTTATTTCGTTTAAATATAAAAGTTCATTATTGTTCGCTTCATTAAACATAAAAATTGTAAACTGCTTTTAATTGTATTTAAAAATTTAAACTCAACGGCTTTTCGAATAACTTTATCGCATTACTTAGACATGTTTGAGAACTAGTTCATCGAAAGTAATGCAGTAAGATATAATACACAAAGATGAACAATTTCATCTCAACATAAATTCCACGTTTCATATCTGCTGAGTAAAATACAAAATTTTAATCATAAACGGTCAATGAATACGGGCATCATTCGAAGAGAGTTCAAGGTCATAGCAAGAGATCGCCGCTAAACCGGATGTCAAAAAAATATTACTCGTTGAATTAACTAGCTGGGACTTGAATAAGTGAATGTTCACACAATATATGTTGAGCTAAAATATCATCGCACACACTCAAACTTGACAGCAGACGCAAAATTTACGTAAACCTCTAGATGCGTTTCAATGTTTATGATAGGATGGGCACTTGAGTTACCAGAAACTTATTTTCCGATTTTTACATCGACTGTTGTCGGCGAAAACAATGGCCTGTGTTACTCTAAAGGCACAATAATCTACGGTAGATGTATTCTAGCTACAATGATCTCTTTGTCCTCTCCACTCACCCCCGAAGCAACTCCGGTGCGCTGCATACCCCCACAAACCCCTACACAGCACCCCAGCTTCTCCCGCCGCTGAGCTCACCCCCAGAATACCCCCATCCCTCCCTCTCTCCCGTCACCCTCATATCACCCCCAGTGCTGAGGGAGGTTCTCCACCGTGCGCTGGGTAGACGCTCTGTATCAGCAGTCACGTCTTTCTGATCAATAAGCGCTGCAAGTATGATTAGCAGCACACATTATTCCAGTGAATTATGTGTAGCGTTCCTGTGCAATTTACGTGGCTGATGTGAAATCATCAGATTGTAAAAAATATCGATGCTCTTCGTCTATAAAACGTATGACCAGATATTTCCTGTCTTCTAGAACCTTCCATGGTAAACGGAAATGGTAGGCAAACGGTCTAGACTAAAAAAAACAAGCGTATGGATTTACTACGGAGCTTTGTTAAACTTGAGTTAGATACGTTCGCCTTGTTTGCATCGCCTGTTCCAGCTCACAAATTAATATTTGTTTGTATAAAATAAAGAAATATTTCTTATATATAATATTAAGAAATATTTTTTTATTTTACGGGGTCAAAATATAGCGAGGAAATTATCCTCTCCACTTCAAAATGAACAAATTAATAATCATCAATAAGGACTTCAATTATTATTCGTCCAAAGTCTTCGTGGAAGTTATAGTTTGCGGTTATACTGCATACTTAATCATCAGTTACATCACTTTACTGAATATGAATCAGCCAGATAACCAGCAATTGAAAAGAATTTCAGATACATCTGTAATGAACATTTGTTAATATTAAAATAAAGGAGCTATCCTTGGAAAAAGACAACCGTTAAGAAAAGACACATTGGTTCTTCCTGATAAGCAGCTGCTTTGTAGAACAAAAATTTACCTTTAATAAGGATGGTCCTGAGCCCGGGTGTGAAATGAAATCAGACGATGGCGACAATCTTCATTTCATCCAACGTGATGAGGCTATCGTCAGAAATCGTATCTGCAACGATTGTTGTTTCAATGAACATCTATTACTTTCGGCCCGTTCTTCGATGACTTTATTTTTGAGAGAACTATTCGTTTTCAGGTGAATTTTTTGTTTTCAATAATATTTTAAACTCGTTGACTATTGAAAAGAGCTCTGAATTTACGAATAAACTTTTTGAGGCCGTTTTAGAAACAATATGTTTAGGACGAGTTTACTAATTGCATTCTAAACAAAACGACTTGACTCGTCGCCGGGGTAGGGATTAACAAGTATCATGATACATCAATTCCCTTAATTTTGAGCCATGATATACCTAATTTTGCATATGCCACTTCTCATGCACTACAAAGCTTTCCATTCTTGACTAGGACCATACTTGTCAAAAGCGTTTCTTGATGCTCAGTTTCACTGACACGAACACAAACATCAACAAATCATAAACTCTTAAAACGTGATCGTAAGCCGTTGTGGTTCGTACCAACTATCAGATTTCCCAGCAGTGCATAAGTTCTAACTGGTTCTCGTGTCTGAAAAAAGGGATCATTTGCTCTTAAAAATCTATGTTTCACGATCACCGACAGGAAGCAAAAAGGGGAGAAGCCAACTCCTTTTTGTTCCCGATTACCTCATCTCTGTCGATGGTCCGACACATTTTTATACTCAACCAACGGAACTCGCAAGGAAACTGGAGAGAACCTCGCCGCAAATGAGGCCGAGGTTCCAAGAAAATGTACTCGGGTTACGCCACGACTAAAAATTCAGTAAAAACAGAAGAGAACAAAAAATTTTTCCCCATGTATTTAGTCGTATGAAAATTGAAGCCGTAAGGGACGCACATCTGCAAGTACGTGAGATTAGATTAGATTAGATGTTAGTTTAATTAAGCCTCCCTAAGGAGGAAGGCACCATTTAGTATGGAGATAATGGAACGCGGAATCTATGTCGAAGGGGCATAGGAACAATAAGTTGAGAAAGAAGGTTATGAAACAAGATAAAAGTTGATAAAGAAAGTAGTAGGTGCATGGCTCACCTAACACAGCTCCGGCCCTCACTCATTTTTCCCCCTGGGAGCGGTAATTCCCGTACGTGCGATAGTCGAGTGGCAGCAAGTACGTTAAAAAGTGCAGTTTGCTTCACGTTTAATTTTGTTACAAATGCGCCAACATAACTCAATGAATTTTGTATACAAGAGAATTTTGTATAGGAGTTTACGCAAGTTATCTTCAGCTGAATTTACTATACTTGATTCGATAATTGAATGTCAAAATACATTAGCAATGTTATCGTACCTATATTTCTCGATTCCTACTCCGTATTCTAAAACATATCCAAATTAGAATGAAGTACGTACAGGAAACTCTTTAGAATGCTGACTCGTTCTCCTAGAGACCTAGAACATCAATGGCTACATACTAGGCGACGTGGATATTACAGCTCTATTGGCTGACTTGAGTACTACGGTACTCATGTGTACATATCAACGAAGGATCTTGATGCTAAATTTTTTTGAAACGTAATGTTATAGATTTCATGTATAACGGTTTATAACGACTTTTCTTTCTTTCTATTGCCCATGTGTTCATAAACCTTGGTCAGCAAAGAGGGAGAAGCTGTGCCCTATCAAGGTACTACTCCACAAGCCCTGATTTTACAACAACAATATTCATCAAACAGCGTGAAAAGTGGAAAAAACTTTTGAGTTGGAATGGAGATGTAATATGTAAAATATGTAATAGAAGTTTTTTTTCGTAACTTCAAGATAGTAAACATGACCTCGGAAGTCATCGCAGACAGTAACTCTTCTAACAAAAACCAAGAAATTTGCGAGAATTTATGTTTATTTTCTTGCATTAAACATTAAAGTGGGTCAGGATCGATTGAACAGTACAAGTATTATAAAAAGTTTTTTAACGATGCATTTGTGAAAAAATAATAAACATGTTAACCTACTAAGTAACATTCTGAACTACGATATAAAACGTGACTGATTGTTCTAGTGCAAACGCCCCCACCCCCCAAACGGGAGGAAATTTCCCCGAGGATCGGAATTTTTAACATATATTCATGATGTTTTATATTGTGAAGTAGACTTTCTAGCTAATTATGGCGAGTCCCAACCCCCAAATCCACACGGGTTTAGAGGACTACAACTAGACGTACTCAACTTGAAGGAATATATTAGTATTGATCAGATGACCTAAAAATTGTCGGGCACCTTGGAATATGCACAGCCTTATTGATGACGCTTGCTGGCTAGCAAGGTGGTGGGGAACAGGTTAACATGGCGCCAGTGTCAACTCATTTCATGATGAACTGACCGCTTCGAAGAGCACGTCAACGCGCAGCGCACAAACTGTGGTAAATTTTTCTCAGAAGAGTTAAGATATAAATATGACGACGCTACCTTATCGGAGTGCGGACATCACGACAGTTTTTTATACCACGGATAAAAAATAATACAAGTCCTTTGGGTGAAATAGACAGAGAACACGTCTCACAGAGTGACATAAAACTTAAATTCAAGTATATTTAGAATCGCAGGAACTTCATTCGACGTCTATTTTTGAAGTAAGGACGCGTTAACCCGTCCACCATCATTACCTGCTCCTCAACTTAATATTTTGAATCTAGGTACAAATTTTCGCTTTAAGGTTCTCTAATTCGAGCACAATACTCTGAAATTGCATACATTATGCGTTGAAACACAACGAATTGGATTAGACCAGGTAGTTTGAGCCTTCCAAAACGCAACAATGGTGTTCTCAAAAGAGAAAGGCACTATTTCGTTTGGAAAGAGAATGGGAGATCATTGCACAATGCATATCCTCACACTCTGCGCATAAAAACAACAGGGTTAATGAAACGCGATGGAAGTTGAAGAATAAAGTAATAGAAACTGGAAAAATCTGCGATCAAAAAAAAAAAAAAGAAACGGAAACTGCGAAGGTTGTCCGTAAAAAGTTAGTTAATTTTAACAAGATGAAGGCCAACCTGATCTTCAAATCGGGACCTCACATCTTTCTCACGAGAGCCTTAAAAGAACTACAAAAAAGTACCTCGATGAATATCCCCGCATATTATACACTGTGAATAAATACTCTACTGTATCTTCGCTCAAGGGATTTGCAGTTTTGCAATCCTCGGCTAGAGAAAGTATATGCTAGATAATTATCTATTATTAACGAGAAGTGATGAAGATTAAGATTATAAATTAGTTTAAGCCTCCCTAACCGCTACAATAAAGGAGCGTATCGAAGAGAGGAATAAGGAAGGCACCATTTAGTAAGGAGAGATGATAATGAGGAATTCATGCAGAAGGGGCATAGAAACAGTAAGATGAGAAAGAAGTTCATGAAATAAGATAAAAGTCGAAGATGAAAGCCAGAGGTGCTGAAAAACAGGACAGTAGTGAACCGAAAAAAGATGGTCCTTAACATAACAAAAACCATTTGATTTCAACAAAAAGAAGGCCTATTCAACTCTCAGCTCGGGTCCTTACATTTTTTCCCTGGGAGCGCTAATTCCCATAGATACAACAGTTGTATCTCGCTGAGGGGGAGAAGTGATGAAATGAAAATGATTAAATATCAGAGGGAGTAATGATTTCATAATTTTTAGTAAATACAATACCCTATTGATAATGACCTCGAAGGGCATTTCTACTCATCCCACAGCCGTAGAAAATTAACATTATCCAACGTAATTCATCCCACTTGCTTCTCAAATGGATAAATTATACAGTACAAGAGACTCAAGTGTATCTATTCAGGCGCACGCTTTCACCAAACTTTGATGACAAATAAAAACCTGTTTCCACAACTGGATATGATTTCTTACAATATTTTACTCGCAATATATTATTGATTCAATTACCAAGAGAAAGTGCGCAGGTTTTTCCACTAAGTCGGACGGCTCAAACCGAACCGTTGAGGTCTGCTATCAGTTACAAGATTACTCCCACTCCTAACCCATATTAATTCTCATAACTTACTTCGACTCAAGACACAGTGCGAGTGCAGCTCCACGACTCGAGTCTAATTTTGCTTCTCAAAACGAGGGTTTTTGAGTACAAGTATGCGTACGAGAGACGGTGCCCACTTGATGCTTGAATCGAAGGCGCTCCAAGACACTGTGAAGTTCATCGCTTCCAGAATGCCTCCGCTATGCAAGAGTCCCATACAGTCCTGCGCTGGCAAAAGAATATATCAGAAGCTAATCGAAGAAATGAAGCGATATTTGTTTTGTTCATATTTCGAAGTAAACAACACGTGGAAATTTACGTATTTAAACAGTTGGCGTCAAGTACCTGTCATACAACGAGACTTCAATAGTTTCATTTTCGAAACCGCTTTGAACTCCTCGTATTGAGGCGAACTACAACCCTAAGCAAATCGAGTGATTGCATACGGGCTAATAAGTGCTCCTGAAAGTCAATTCTGCAGATTATGTCATCTTAAACCGTGAGCGGTTTAAAGAGAAGAAGACGGCTCTTTTAGCGCTTGATTTTCTCAAACCGTAAGCTACAAGACATCTCTTCTTGTGGTTGATTTAGGCGTTGCTCAGCCAGGAAGAAGTTACAAGACGGTGTGATGCGCTGGCTCAGTGCCGACAATGTAGCTAGCTCACCACCTGGGCAGCCTTTCGTTCACGTCCAACAGATGGTTACTACGGCCAAAAATAGCTTTCACATCGCTTGCAGTAAAAAAATAATCGTGACGCGTTTTCAACATAAACATTAAACTCTCTGCAATGATAAGAAGGAGAGCCTGTAAACTATTTCCCTTTAATGGAAGCGTTGGATTACTTATACAATACAGTATGCGCATGAAACACACAGGCGGGTTTGAAGTAGCAAGTGAACTCGTCAAAACGTATTTATTGATTGCAAGTTAGTTTCAGCCTCCCTTACCACAACAAAGATGTTTAAATGGAGGAAGGTCGAAGGCACCATTTAGCATGGAGTTAAATGAACACGAAATCTATGCACAAGGTGACTGTGTTCCCGCTCGGAGTCCCGTACGCATAGAAACGGTAATTTGAGATGGAAGGATAGGGAACATGATAAAAGCAAAAACATAAAAACAGAGGTGCGAAAAACAGGACAGCAGTAAACCGAAAAAAGAATGTGCTTTACGAAAAAACGTACTTCAACAAAAAGAACTTAATTCTCAGCTCAGGACCTCACATTTCCACCTCTGGGAGTGCTAATTCCCTTAGAGACAATAGCTGTACACTGCCGCCGAAGGTTCTATAATGGACTATAGATCACAAAAAATGCTTTACAGCAAAGCGACAAAACTGAATCATTCAAGTATTAAAAATGTTTCTTTCATCCACAATATCGGGAACTTAAAAACCGTAGGGACATTCGACAGCTCAGTTCCCGATTTACCCGCCCCTTAAAACACAATAAAATTAATAAAACTAATGCAGAATCATTCACCTCAAAGAGAATAAGCAAATTCGACACTGAAATGAGTTCATTCCTGTTTGCCCATTGTCAGTATTGAATAAAATTTGCCTAAGGTAGTCATGAGAGTACCGAGCACGAAAATATTTGAACCGCTGTTTGTACGAATAATCAACTTCATTATTATTATTTTATAAGAAAGTTTTAGCCTCCCTTTACCACGACAAAGATGTTCTAAGAGAGGAAGGATGAAGGCACCATTTAGTATGGAGTTGAGGGAACGCGGAATTTATGCACAAGGTGCATAAGACAGTAAGCTAAGAAAGAAGTTCATGAAAGAAGAAAAAGTTGAAGAAGAAAGTAGTAGGTGCTGAAAAACAGGACAGCAGTCAACCGAAAAAAGATGGTCCGTAACAAAACAATAACCTAAAGATGGTCCGTAACAAAACAATAACCTATTCTATTTAAACAAAAAGGAGGCCTACCTAACCCCTAGCTCGGGCCCACACATAATTCCCCTGGGAGCGCTAATTCCCATAGATACAATAGTTGTATCCCCCTGAGGGGATAATCAACTTAATAAGTTCTATTATAATTGAAGAATCGATTGAAGATAGTCACATACCTTGAAAGCACAATTCTCTATTCAACTCCGTCTCCGACCAGGCATCGGATTTCTCCAACTATAAAACTCGAGTAAACAAACGCGAAGGAAACTCTAGGAAAACCCTCGTCATTGCAAGGAAGAGAGCTCGTGAGAGTCATCGTCAGCTTTAGGACTTGAGTCACGCGAAGTATGAGTAACTTCGCTCCTTCAGTTCTCTCGCGCTCTAAGCATGAATATATCCATGCGAATATTAGTCTTAAAGTCACATGGTTATGCGAGTTCAAGAATAAGCAACCGCGCTTCCAAGGTATCTTATCCCCAGTCCCAACTTAAATATTATCAGTAATATAGCCGCTTATGCAAAATTCATACCAAGGCTGGTGTTTGTACGAGTAGCATCTCTTTGACAAGAACTGAAGATTATCTCTACATAAAAGTTTGAACACCAGAAGTTGATGAAAAATTAGATTCGTTAACAGAACAGTTCCATAACCAAAACAACTCTGTACGTAAGTTGCATGAATTCGGGTAAATTATATTTTTCCACCAATGATTTAGTCACATAATAGTGAGGAAAGAACTCAAGGCCTCGGAGAATGATGCGGACTTTATGATCCGCGTCGTGAAGCAGAACGCAAGAAGTTCAACAGCTATATTGAGTTTTCAACATTGAAAAGAACTGACGTCCCCTAACCTATAATCAAACTCTCGCATTTTGCATTTAATGTTTTCCAAGAGAGAAAAAAAACGAGTTAACTTAACACTTTGACTGCGATGTAAGCCTTATTTGATCACAGAGGGAGTTTTCATTGTGCTGCTGACGAACCAGTGGTCACAAGCTCAATTTTAAAAAATTCTTCATCAAAACTAAATGATAACACGAACCAGTTACTATTTTGTATTTTCAACATTGCTTACTATAATTGACTTCAAATTTGAATTTAATATTAAACTTCGGTTTAACCTGCTGCAGTTGAAGTGTTAAAGGGTATCAGTTTTTAATAATAAAGGAGCTGACGTATCCTAAATCTATAATTAAACCCTTGTGTTCAGCATTCAACGGTCTGAAGAATGAAAAAAGCAAGTTAACTATAAATATTCTTCTCCATTGACCACGGTGATTGATGAGACTTGCGTCCTAAATACTATTAAAACAAACGTGATTATACAAGACCTTCGAGGTTTTAGGTTATTGTACGCGGTGCTGGGTACTTCCTATACAATTTCGAGAACAATAAAAACTAACGAGTTTTCATGAAAGACCTACAAGGTTATAGCTATTTGCGCTTCATTTTTTTTATTAACTAATAGGATGCTAGAACGCAGCGCTGGCGATTCCCAATACAACAGCAAAACAACTAAAACTGAGGCGTGATCATAAAAGACCTAGAAATTTACAAGTCTATAAGTAGGAATATGTAAATTTACAGCACTCCGTATTCCTACTTACACGATGCTATCACACAGCGCAGGGCGCTGCATTACAAAAACCAACAACAGAGGCAGAGAAAGAAGGAGTGTGCGTCTAGGGAATATTCATGACGCCATGAATGCACTAGCACCGCCCAATTGCATCAGACAGGTATGTTATGAAATGCAGTGGCGCCGTCCAGAGCCTACAGTAGATTGTGGAGCAGCTCATACCATTCAATTTTACCCTCAAGTTATAGTCGGTCACAAGAACTGCACGGATATATTTTTTTTTCTTCATTTGCACCTCCTCTTTGCTTACTTTTAGTTTGACGAGCTTTTCACTTCAATTGGATCTTGATTTGATTTTTAATCTGATCTGAACTACAAATTATGATAATGGAAAACCACGAAGGAAGGGGAGCATCGAGCTCCGGACATAATATAAATCAACGAATGATTAGATTTCCTAATCTACAGCGAAGTCAGGCCCCAATAATCATGAGCTGTAAGGCCAATAAATCAAATTTAAATTTCTTAATTTTTCATCACCCGTCTTATAATAATTCTCCAATTGTTTTACCAACTTCAATATAACCCATAAAAAGCGCGATCACCCAAATCCCCTTCCACCCAAATATTATTACTAAGTAAATTGAGGTCATTTTTGACACATAAATACATGACCGACGGCAACAGGCGACAGACAGCAAGTCTGTAGCTGCACGGCATTTTCAAGTAGCGCATGCTACGTCTGGAGATGGTGTCTCGCCACTGGCCACACGTGGAGTGCATAGGGTTAAACTGAAGTTCATATTTAACTGAAATTAGAGTTCAGTTTGAAAATAACGAACATTAAGTAGATCGCGCCTTTATTTAGTTTCCATTAAGCATTTATCGGAATTGAGTGACTGCTGGTCGGTCAGCAGCAATCCCCTCCATGACCACCGGTGGGTCACGTCGCCCTTAACACGTTGATTGCGATGGGTTAAACTGAAGTTCAATATTCAACTCAAGGGTTAAAGTCATAAGTGATTAGCAAATTTATAAATAGCAAACATTAACTGGATCCCACATATACCATTTATTTAAAAAAGATTGTTAGAATTTTTCATACAACTCATTGATGAGCCGTTTCGCAGCAGGGAAACCCTAAGCACGACCCACCAGTGAGTTGTATCGCAAGCAGCGTGTTAACACGTCTGTCACGATATGAGTCGCCAGTGTACATGGAGGGAATTTTCATAATGCTACTGACCCACCAGTATCACAAACTCAATTTTAATAAATACTTGATCAAAGCTATTTGAAGGTACGATCCATTTAACGTTTACCATTTCCAAAATAATAGTCTTTAAATTTGAATTGAAAACTGAACTTCAGTTTAAGCCAATCGCGGTCAAAGTGTCAATGCCCGAGAAACAGGGGGGAGGTGCTACGGACTGCAGAAGAACTTGGCGGGAACAGAGACTGCAGTCAGGTATACGTGGGCGCCAAAATGTGGCGGGAAACTGGGTGCTCAAGTAAGCTATGCATGCGCGGGTTCAAACGAAGACGAGGGCCCAGCCGCAGTCTTAACGTTCTAAGCCCGCGTTGTCAATAATTAAGAATCACCTATGAAAAATTAGGAGGAAATGATACCGTGACAGCAGCTCTTGAAATTACACGCGAACTCTCAAGACTTCTACCTTCCTCTAATATGAGACATGGGAAAATGAATTCCTTAACTCTCAAAGAAACCCTCAACAGCAGTGGTATTGCATCTAATGTAGTAGCTAAAATTCGAAAAAAACGTACCATATTAAACGAGTAAATTTCAATGGAAAAATAGTCTTTTCTCATTCTGATGAGTGGAAACTCCCCACTACACGGCAAGGGCGTATCTGTAGATACGCCGCCATATGCCATGAATGAGACTGAATGAAAGGGGCAAAGTTCACTGAGGGATGTGCTGATGGATAACTGGCAACCTTTTCGTACAAGTTAGTGCTTGCGTACGCATACGCCAAGAAAAAATTTGAAAACGTATTCAAGGGCGCTTGTAAACAACTAAAAGGATAGGCAGAATATACAGCAACGAAACAGTTGAGCTAGTGTTAGATGGACCACTTGATAGATCTCAACAGTTAGATGAACATCCAGCCAAAAATCATTTTCCACTGGGAAGAAAGGTATAAAAACATCAGTAGCAAAATTTTTAAACTTTTCAGTAAATTCTTTCATTCAATTTAACGCATATTTCTTACTTAACTCATTAAGATTGTACATTTTTAAATGATTATTACGCAACCTTAAGAATCCCAAAATTCATCAACGCCCGCCCAAGTTAATTTACCCTACTTGTGATCATGTACAATACGCCTTTATTCTCTATCAAAAAATACCTAATTTACGCTGCAGCTACAGCCCAAGGTCAATTTAATGTAAATGAATATTTTAAATTACACAGAGCACACAAGCGCGCAGCACGATGCTAAAGCCAAAACAATTGATCGGTTTAATCACCGCGCAATCCTAAATGTGCTGATATTTTATTGATGTTTCGTTACGGTGAACGATCGTTTTAAAAAATTCAGTTGCACAACGTTTATCAAGTTCCACACTAGGAGCAGATTATTAGCAGAAATCCTTCCTTCGAAAGCGTCATATACGCTTCCAATACACTCATGGCTAACTCACATCCTACACTTCAACTTCATTACCCTCGTAGCTCATTTTTTACCCACCTGTTAAAAATTGTAACGGATAACTTACAAGATTAGATGTTAGTTGAAGCCTCCCTAACCACAACAAATGTGTTCCAAAGAGAGGGAGGAGTAAGGCACAATTTAGCATGGAGATAAAGGAACGAGGAATCTATGCACAAGATGCATAGAAACAGAAAATTGAGAAAAAAGTTCAAGAATGAAATAAAAATTGAAGAAGAAAATGGTGGGTTAAGAAAAATAGGACAGCAGTGAACCCAAAAAAGATGGTCCTTAAAATAAAAAAATATTTTATTTCAACAAAAAGAAGGCCTACCTGTCAGCTTGGGACCTCGCATATTCCCCCTGGGAGTACTAATTCCCATAGATAAAATAATTGTGTCCCTCGAGAGGTACAATTATTAGAAATTTTTAACACTTTCAAGCATAGCGTTATTAAATTTGAATCACCATAAAGCATACGTTCAGTAAGGTTCCATTGAAAAAAAATGCCCATGAAAAGGTTAAGAAAAGATACTCGGTTAACACGCTACGCACACATGTCAAAATACCACGCTGAACCATATCAGTTAAGCCTTGACAGTGAAAATTTTTTACTCCTTCCCATTAATACGACAACGACCGTAAAAAGACTGGTATTTTTATCAGGTAGTCATCGACATCACACTCTTCTAGGATGTAAAATGAAAATCTTGAGCACACCTATAACGTTCCTTTCGCATGATGTGCTAGATTAAGTACATCTGGCGCACAGAACTTTCAAAAGCAACCATCCGCGCCCTGAGAAAACTTACATCATCCCATATTTACACTACGCTGTGAGTTAGTGCTCTCTCTTAACGCCTTCGTGGAAGGCGAAGCCCTCTTGATTCGTCGAGCTTACTATATCGTGTTGAATCTTCCTATAGAAAACGAGTGTCAAAAACTGAGCTATTTTCTATGCAGCTGACCTGGTTTTTCTATTTTACCGCTATTGTTAAATCATACTGTACATTTCAGCTGCTAATATTGGCTTTGATTACATAGAAACCCGTTCAAGTACCAACAGTACTGCAAAAGCCACACCAGCAGTACGTTTAATGTAGATTGATCTACGACTTAATTTTACAAGAAGCAAGATCGGCCACCAATCCCCTATATCGTACAATTTTCTTGGTTACTTGTGGATTCTTCAGTACGAGTCATTCGATGCGAAAGAAGATTCGCACCGTTTATACAGTGAATGACACAAATTCGGTGCTGCAATAGCGTGAGGTCTACCACACTATATCATGAGATCTAGCTCAAGCTAGTACTATAGCGAAATCACACAGCGTGAGGTTGTGACTAGTGAATACTACTTATTTCCATGCATTTAATTTAGCGATAAACACTTCATTTGTACGTCTCAAACTGGACCTGGGTAGGCGATATATGGCGGTAGACCTCACGCTATGGTAGCATCCAAATTTCTTCGACGGTGAATATCCGCTACTTGCACACGCTATCACGCACTTCAGCCGCTCTCTGACACACTTCAGGGACACCAGACTCGAGTGGATCTCTTCTTGCGGTCCCGAGCCACACTCGTTAGTAAGAGGGACCAGTGTCAGTAATCTTTCTTTTCATTTAACCTCACAGCTGCCAATTAAAAAGTGCTGTTACACCCAACACTCTGCGACCTGAGCCATATTTGGTCACTGAGGGAGTTTTCAATTGGCTGCTGAATAACCATTGGTCAAAATACTTAAATCTAAATTAAAACGTGATCCAGTTAATGTTTAGTATTTACAACATTGCTTGCTAAAATTGACTTCCGATTTGAATTGAATATTAAACTTCAGTTTTGTATGCCGCAGTCAAAGTGCTGATTGGAGAGCAAAATAAACCTTAAGAGTTAATCAATATCAAAGACCATGAATTGTATACCAAGTCCTGAAAGAAAAAAAAAATTTGGAGAACACAATTAAACAGTAAAAGTTTACTGGCTTTACAAAGCTGTCTCATGTAATCGTACGTTAAATATTTTACAAACCATTGCGCACCCCTATTATTGTTGTTGATAGTGTTAAATAATAAAGAATTGCACCAAAGAACGCTCTCAACAGCTTCAGCAGAGCGAAAAACCTATGACAATGCTGTTGAAAAAATACTTCCGCTGTCGAAAAAAATTAAAGGAATTTAACCCTTCAGCCTCCAGTATTAATCAACCAAATGCACACGAATAAATTTTTTTGCGCCAAGGCTATTAATTTAAATGTCCTAATGGCTTAAAATGGTACACAATTTTTGGCCCGTGTCAGCATTTGCCTTCAACAACATATCGTTAAATTTTTCAAGTATGAGTGAGACTTTTCATCCATAACACCTGACGCATCCAAGCGAAGCCAAGGCTGCTTAGAAAACCACTATCTAGAAATATATCTAATGAATGGACACGTTAACGTACTACTACGCCGCTTATTTTACCTGCTGAAATCATCTCGTAGAACCTACTTTTCATAGTTTTTGAACGAGTTTTACAAAAAAAACAAGAGCAGTTACTTAGCACTCTAAGTTGCACTCGAAGATGAACTCCCCTTCCAAGCGCACCGGATGCAACGCCGTTGAAGTGGCGCGATAGAAAGCAGCATGGGTTGACTGGTGTTGCGAGCAGCGACAACATTCGATATTTCTTCGACAAAATGGTTAGAAGTTGAAAAAAAAAACACCGATGAGCAAAATACCACGATTAGAAATGCGCCATTCAACTTTCAAGAAACTGTTTCCTAATCCACTGGAATACAAACGACCCCCTAAAATAATAGATTTCGATGGAAACTCAAAATTCGACTTCAATTTAAATAATCATTTACAACCATCATCGTTAGATTCATGTTACTTAATACAACATCCGGATACATGATTGCGATCCAAAGTGTGTATGATACGACATTTCTAGCCCACTAAAAGCTTCATCTGCGCGAGCCAAATAGTTGATGGGAAAAAAAAATTATTCACATTCCAGTAATAGTAAAAACCGTAAAGAACAAGATAATTTTGTGAATATCCAACGACATTTTTCACGACCAATACCGAAAAGAGATGCAGAACGATTCCTAATTCTAAAAGAACACTAATTTTCTCGACCACTTCAGGTCATTTGCTATAGCCAGACCATGAGACAAGGTTACAGTACTTCTCACCGTCTATTTTATTCCAGCTGTGCCTACTGGTAGATAGCAGCTGGGCTGGTACACCTGTGTAGCGAGAGTCAACCACAGACGGTCGGGCGGTGTTAACAGAATGAACTTAACTGACCCCACATCACGTTATGAAACTAAATTGCAAGCGAATACCAAAAAACAATACCTCAAATTGCCACAACGTTCAGTTGGAAACCCCTACCGCCACAACGTTCAGTTGGAAGCTCCTACTGCCACATCGTTCAGTTGGAAGCCCTACTGCCACAACGTTCAGTTGGAAGCTCCTACTGCCACAACGTTCAGTTGGAAGCTCCTACTGCCACAACGTTCAGTTGGAAGCCCCTACTGCCACAACGTTCAGTTGGAAGCCCCTACTGCCACAACGTTCAGTTGGAAGCCCCCTACTGCCACAACGTTCAATTTGAAACCCCTACTGCCACAACTTTTAATTTTAAGCCCCTACTGCACCAACGTTTAATTTGAAACCCCTATTGCCACAACGTTTAATTTGAAACCCCTATTGCCACAACGTTTAATTTGAAACCCCTATTGCCACAACGTTTAATTTGAAACCCCTATTGCCACAATGTTTAATGTGAAACCCCTATTGCCACAATGTTTAATGTGAAACCCCTATTGCCACAATGTTTAATGTGAAACCCCTATTGCCACAATGTTTAATGTGAAACCCCTATTGCCACAATGTTTAATGTGAAACCCCTATTGCCACAATGTTTAATGTGAAACCCCTATTGCCACAATGTTTAATGTGAAACCCCTATTGCCACAACGTTTAATTTGAAACCCCTATTGCCACAACGTTTAATTTGAAACCCCTACAACTGCTAGCTTTCTTAATGTGTGGTACTTATCAAATTTCCATCAACTTTTGAATTTAAATTTAAGTTGAATGCTGAACATCAGCTTAACCCATCGTAGTCAGCGTGTTAAGAGTAGAGCAGGCTAAACGGCAATCGACACGGATCCAAAGTGGTGGCTGACAGGTGGGTGCCAGAGACCGTTGCTTACGGTGCTCGGAGGATCGAGCGTCTACAGTCCCTTCCTAGCTGAGTTGGCGCCAGAGATATATTGCGAGAAATTCAGCGCTACCGGCGCTTTCGGAGCTGTCGAAGCTGTCGGGACAAAAAGTGTCCTGTTACGGCATTTTTGAAAAATGTCCATTTACGGACGACTGACATAGTTACAGTGGTCCCACAAAGGTTAGTTTAAAGACATCCGAACTGCAGTCGAGGAATTTTGTACAAGCATAGCATACAACCCACAAGTCAAGATTGAAAGTTTAATATAGTCTTAGTATTTTCAGTAGATCATCGCAAATCTTAACGTCATTTTTACTAAAAAATAACAAAATAGACTAACAATTTGGAAACATATTGCTTATGACTGCAAGACCTATTCGTTTCTACTACGAGATGCAGAATGCTTTATTTTGCTATGATATGCATCAATCCATCGACCTGCCTAAGATTACGAGGCTTTCTAAAAAAAATGTGTACATCGAGCCCTGACACAGCTTTGTGCAGAATACACCCGGTATTATTTTTTATTTTTAAAATTGCGTGGCTCATCCTATCACTACAGGATGTTAGGCATAATTAAAATACGCACCATACACGGTTGTAACAACATTCTACACCGTAAAATGTGTATACATCAACATTTTTCATAATCTACTAAAATAGCTTTGACATCTCTGATAGTCTGAAATTTGTAGTATCAATTTATACTATCGTTCAACTTACTGTGGAACGTATTTAATATCAATAATATCAAACACGGGAATGAAGTGATCGTATGTAAGATAGTCGTACAGGTCAATTACAGGCCTTACATAACGCCCAAGTTCATATGTATTTCGTCGAGCCTTGCCAAGGACACCGCGAAATTATCTTAAAAAAATTTTCAATGCAAACCCATGACTGTAAAAAACGATTTAACATGTTAACCGCCATGTGAGCTACCGGTGGAACACGGAAGGAATTTTGATAATGCTGCTGACTGAACAGTAGTCACTAACTAAATTGTTATAAATACTTCAAGATAAATGAAGGCACAATCCAGTTAATGCTTGCCATTCAGAAAATTGGTTACTACAACTGACGTTAAATCGTGACAATTCAACATAATATCCCGCGTTCGAATGCACGTAATGAAACAGCTACGAAGAGACACGAAGGGAACCTCGTCTAGCAGAGCTCGGGCGTGTCGGTTGGTTGGTGAGGAGAGAACGGTGTCGGTCACTGAACCCACGTAACTTTTCCACCGGCTATACTACGGCGGCGATGTCTGTTATGCAGCCCTGGCTTCCAACCAGGTCTTGAGCTTGCGAGGGTTCTGTCTTGCAGTTCTTTTCCATACAATAACGCAAACTCCGATTTATATTTTATTATAGACTTTAAACCGATGGAAAAGTTTTGAAATTTAATTACGCTTGCGAGGGGTGCTGTCTTCTAGTTTTTTCCATGGCTACAACGGAAACTCCGATTTGTATTTTATTATCGACTTGGAACCGATGCAAAAGTTTTAAAATTCAGCATTTCAATGATCGGTAGAAAATAAAAGGTAGTTCTTTCCACGACTACAACGGAAACTACCATTTGTATTTAATTATTGTTTTAGAACCGAAGGGAGAGTTTTAAAAATCAGCATTTCAAGTAACAACTGAACGTTAGAAAATAAAAGATAGTAAGACGCACGGAGTATTATATAAATATGTAAAGCAAAAGAAAGGTACATTACGAACGTTGGTCTGTCGTGGTTGAGTACTTGCAACGCTGACGGATTCGGTAAGAGCACGCTCCAATTAACCCCTGAACCAAGGAGGCGAACAGTTCCATTGTAGTGCTCGATTGGGCCAGGCTGTGTGGAGGAAGTGCAGCTGTCTGCTTTTTAGTGTAGAATCGGAGAACACTGCTTCTTTGTGTACATCATGCTAACAGCCACTCCAGTAACTTATCAAGTATTCAACGTATATATTCACCAGCGCGGACTCGACGGTAGCTGTACAATCCATAACGTATTAGATGTTGGTTTAAGCCTCCTCAACCGCAAAAAATGTTTCCATGAGAGGAAAGAGGAAGGCACCGTTTAGTATGGAGATGGAGGAACGCGGAATCTATGCAGAAGGGGCATAGAAACAGTAAGTTGAGAACGAACTTTATGAAAATAAGATAAAAATTGAAGAAAGTAGTTAGGTGCGGAAAAACAGGATGGTAATGGACAAAAAAAGAATTGTCCTTAACATAACAAAAAACATTTTATCTCAACAAAAAGTCTCATTGATACAATAGTTGTACCCCTTGAGGGTTCAATCTATAACATAGAAATTTCGTTACAGTCCTAGGTAAGTAAAGAAAAACGGAAGCATTCCGTTCCAAGAAGTTCAGAGCAACTCTAGTGAGTAAAAACGTACGATAACTTCAAATACCTAACAAGCTTGCTCATACCATTGCTTGTCTAAGGAAATAATGGAAACACGAATGTTACTTCAACCTAGCAGTCGGTATAGCATTAGCTCTTCGGTACTCTTATGTTGGTGAGCACGCCAGCTCCAGCACCAGGTGTTCTTTACCCAACACCTGAAACTGTATCGACTCAGGTGCGACCAAGAAGTTAAGAACGAGGTCTCGCCTCTTTATTTTGAGCAACTTTGTTCAATTTCATTGAAAATACTCGCATGAACAACAACAGAATCGAAAGCACGGAAGAGACAGATTAGATGTTAGTTTACGCCTACCTAACCCCAACAAAGGCGTTCCAAAGAGAGGGATGAGTTAGTATGGAGTTAAGGGAACGCGGAATCGATGCACAAGGTGCACAGAAACAGTAAGTTGAGAAAGAAGTTTATGAAACACGATACAAGTTGATGAAGAAAGTCGTAGGTACTAAAAAACGGGACAACAGTGAACTAAAAAAAGATAGTTGTAACAAAAAAAAACCATTAGATTTCAACAAACGGGAGGCCTTCCAACCCTTAACTCGAGACCTCGCATATTCCCGATGGGAGCGCTAACACAACTTCAAGTTGTATCTCTCCTTGAGGGGCGAAATCTCAGAAAGCTCACAGGCATTCGAGAATGAGGTCTCACCGATTCTTTACAGCTCCGTGTAATTTTCGTGAAGTAACTCTCACACCTTGGGCACACTTGTTATCATGAAAAAAATCTGCAATATTTTTATTGCTCTAATCAGATTTAAATGTTGTAGAATAGGATGGCCATATTCCGTAGAAAGTATGTACTCAAAATAGCAGAAATTTAGAAGAAATTTCAAGGTCTCTTGCTAAATTAACATAGTAGCCGACACACTCATTCCCATGGAGAAATGTACATATCTGTAAGTACAAAAAAATGCAGTATAGCTTGGAAGGTACTTTGTATATATATAGAAAATCAATACCAGGTACAAAGGACAAAAGAACCTCACATTAATCTAAACACAGAATTCACAGAAGTGACTCCAGCAACAAGCGTAGCAGTTTCCACGGTACTAAATCTTTTTAGAGAAAACTGTCACGAAATCAGGTTAGTAAATAAGATAATTTGACTCGAAACTAAGAAATTCGAATCAAGATTTTAAGAAATTCAGATTTGGCCGAACCATTTTAAGTATAATGGGCTAGAAGTGTAAGGTTACTGGGTACGGTACGAAGCAGATGCCGTCCGTTTGGTCATTCTTGCGGCTGACTCAGCATTAACATCGATAAGGCATAGGGACTCGAGCGCCGGCATTTCATATTTACGCACGCCCGCAGTCGCGTTGGAAACAAAACGGAGTCCAGCTCGACACTTCCTGTACAACCCACACTACGACCCAAGTTTGAGATACTCGTTCGGATGTCGTGAACTGTCCAGCTCTGAGGTTCTCAACCAGGGGTAAATTTTACCCCTACGTGGTAAAAAATTATATAGGCGGAAGTAAATCATTGAAGTAACTGATAATTTAAAAAATAATTCAATTAAATTTTGTGAAGTGAGAGAGAGAAAATGCTAAGAAAGTGTGTGTGTTTTGTATGGGAGTAGGGGGTAAATGGAGAAATACATAAAGCTGAGGGGGTTAAAGATGGAGGGAAGGTTGAGAATGGCTGATGTAGCTGGCTTATAGCGCACCAGACTGCGCCCGTCACTCCTGGAGGGAGGCTTATGAAAAAGCACTCATCTTCACTCCAGACTTCACTAGTCACAGTTTTGAGCAACAACGGAGAGCCAAGACTCCTCACTCTGCAGCCAGCCTAAGTCAACAATCTCAACCTATTGCTAAGAGAACGGGTTCCCAAACTTTCTTTTCGCCCCGCACCCCTAAAGAAGTTATACTCGAAACTCGCACCCCCTGAAATAAAAATGCGAACATGTAGCCAATATCCTATTATTTACCTTAACTTTTCTCTCACCCCCTGGAATATATTCTAGCACCCCCAGGGGCGCGAGCAGTAGAGGTTGGGAACCCCTGGCTTAGGGCAACCTGCACCGGAGTCTCCGCAGCGAGACCTCGCATTCAGTCTTGAAGCCAGACTCCGTGTCCGTGCCACCGTGGCCCAGTTCACAGGCAACCCTTCTAGCATTATGGCGGGTTATATCTTGAAGAGCAGAAGTCCCCCTTCCATTGTCCCCAACCTTATCAGTACTCATGTGCCTCATTCCCTCAGGGACTACTAAATTCGGTCCCTTACTCTATAAAGTTAACCTGAAGGTTTCACGCGTGAGCTAACTAAAAGTAGTCTGAGGGTTGGTTATTGTTATATTAGCTTAAGACTCTCGAGCCATAATAGAGGCAATTTCAAGAGCGCGAAGAGGAAGGACCATTTATTTGGAATATATAAAACGAGGAATCTATACACAAGATGGGTTCCCACACACTGCACATAGGAACGGCAAGTTAGGAAGAAGGAGGTACTAAGGACAAAAAAAAAAAAAACGATTCGTGAAGAATGTATGCAAAACGCCAAATGGGCACGAATAACGTTAGTCTAAGTCAATAGCCGAGGTAACAACAGCATCTCTCCCATGGGGCACCAGTCTCCATAGCATAGGTTTGAAAGGCCCAAATAACCTTAACATAATGCCCGTACCCTGGCGCGTACGAGAGCTGGTATCGAACCACACCACACGTTCTTTCCGCTGTTACCACCACTCGCAACTAATTTATTTCAGTGGCTAAATTATAATAGTTACTAAAAACTCTTGAAACTGCTCATCAGCAGACGTTCAAGCTTATTCGTATTAAAACCTCGGCGTCAGCGTGCTCAAAATAAGAGTTTTACGTGCGATCAATGAGAATAGCATCTTTCTCACGACAGTGCTTCCATTGCACCAGTTTCAGAAATAAATTGGTCAATAATGACTTTGGCGCGTCAACGATTGAGGAAAGTTTTTGTTTCCATGCTAATGCAATTGGGGACATTTTAAGAGGTTTTTAATGAATGACATTTTGCTTGCGAATGCTTACTGTTCGAGATACCTCTGAATTTATAGGAACGTTGTACATAAAATTAAACAAACGGACACGTAAATAAGCTGAAATACGGTATTGACGTAACGATAGGCGAGGTTAGGTCAAGTTTGATTAGTTGAATAAACTAACCTAAGTAAACCTAAAATATCTAAACTTAGACATACCAAGAGCGATGTCTCCGCCAAGAAACTTCGCGTGCTCCGCATCCACCAGCCGCCGGAAGAGCCAAATCGAAACTGCAGTTAATGCTATTCTTACCTGAACCTTATTTATGCTATATATCGAAAACTAAGCATTTGCGAGCGCAATATCATTTGTGTAAAATGTTTTAAAATGTCTCCAATTACCTAGATTTACAAAAAAAAATTCAAAACCGTTGACGCGCTAAATTCAATATTGACCTTCCGGTCAATATTGAATTTGATGTTGTCAAGGATTTTCATGATTTTGTTGCGGGATCTAGGTAATTGGAGACATTTTAAGACATTTGACATGAAC
The DNA here is from genome assembly GCA_030386875.1 of Morinoia aosen. NCBI lineage: Eukaryota > Metazoa > Arthropoda > Malacostraca > Amphipoda > Talitridae > Morinoia > Morinoia aosen. The sequence goes on from CM059574.1 coordinate 17,098,741, forward strand.
AACATTGTGCTCGCAAATGCTCTGTTTTCGAGATATAGCATAAATAACGTTTTTGTATGAACAGCATTAACTAAAGTTTGGATATGGCTATTTCAGCGTTTCGTGGACGCGGACCACGCCAAGTTTTTTGGCGGGACTAATCGGCCTCAGTAGGGTTAAGTTATTTTAGATTTACTTAGGTTAGTTTATGTATATATTTCATTTCCCTAAACTAACCTCACCTATCGTTACGTCAAAAGCGTATTTCTGCTTATTTACGTGTCTGTTTCTTCAATTGGTAAATGTGTAGCGTTGGTCAGTAATCTATTAACTTTTCGGTGCCTAAACATAGTTAATTAGATCGAAATAAACAAGTTTTCTTCTATGCCCTTTCCGTCGGAAATGAGTATTTTACGAGTTATAGCGCTAAATGACTTACCGAAACTCTTAGTGTTTGAAGCGGAAAGTAATTCATCGAGCGCGCCGTTTGGCAACACTGCAATGGACGCTCCCGTCCGACGCGCTCGAATGCTCGAGGGCGTTCCCGTCATCAAAGACGAAAGTTAACATACCGCTATAATTCGTTATTTTTGGGTGATCATTTCTATTGTGTTATTAACTAAAACATCCTAGAAGTAGGTTCAGGCTCCGCAAGCTCCGCGGGGTGAGCTAATAATTAATTACGAAGTATTCAAACGTACTCTAACAGCTCAATCGGGCAAAAAAATCTACTGCTCTAACTCGAAAAATACTCATTTGCCGCAAAAAGTGTATAGAAAAAAAGTAGTTTATTTCGATGCTATTACCATGATTCAAGCAACAAAAATTCGAAAATAGATTAGTAGCTATTTAATAGAGCACATTCATCATCAAAGACGAAAATTAACATACCGCTATAACTCGTGAAATACTCATTTCCAACGGAAAGTGCATAGAAGAAAACTTGTTTATTTCGATCTAATTAACTATGTTTAGGGAACGAAAAGTGGAAAATCGATTACTGACCAACGCTACACATTTACCCTTCAATTTTATAAACCACTTTTCTATAACTTCAAAGTTAAATATCTCGAAAACTAAGCATTTGCGAGCACAAAGTCATTCGTGTAAAACATTTTTAATACTACCATATAACCCATATGTGGTAACGAAATGATCAAAATAGTTGACATCAAATTCAATATTGACCTATTTTTCAAGCATTGGTAAATCTGAAGGATATGACAGTAATCGATTTTGTAAATTTCGATGCTTTAAAATAGTTAGGTAATTAGATCGAAATAAACGAGTTTTCTTCTATGCACTTTCCGTCTGAAATGAGTATTTTATTAGTTATAGCGGTAAATGACTTACCACAACTCCAGTGTTTGAAGCGGCAAGTAATTCAAGTAGCGTTTTGGACAGCAACACTGCAATGCGCTCTCGCTTCCAGCCCGATCGTCATGAAAGACGAAACTAAACCTACCGCTTTAACTCGTAATATAATCATTTCAGGCGGAAAGTGCATAGAAGAAAACTTGTTCATTTTGATTCAATTCTTTAGGTTTAGGCACCGGAAAGTGGAAAATCGATTACTGTCATATCCTTCAGATTTACAAAAGCATTAGTCGTGAATAATAATTTTCATATTATTTAAATACATAATAAATACAATAAACTAAGAAGAATCAACGGTCAATATTGAATTTAATGTTGTCAACGATTTCAATTATTTCGTTGTCACATATGGGTAACAAGGTATAATTGAAGACGTGGCAAATCTGAAGGATATGACAGTTATCGATTTTCCACTTTCCGGTGCCTAAACCTAAAGAATTGAATCAAAATGAACAAGTTTTCTTCTATGCACTTTCCGTCTGAAATGATTATATTACGAGTTATAGCGGTAGGTTAAGTTTCGTCTTTGATGACAAATGCGCTCGAATAAACAGCTACTCATCGATTTTTTATTTTTTGTTGCTTGAATCATGGTAATAACATCGAAATAAAAAACTTTTCTTATATACACTTTTTTCGTCAAATAAGTAGGTATTTATCGATGTATAGCGGTAGGTTTGGTTTCGTCTTTGATGACGATCTCGCTGGAAGCGTAAGTCCATTGCAGTGTTGCTGTCCGACGCACTTCTTGAATTACTTGCCGCTTCAAACACTGGAGTTACGGTAAGTCATTTACCGCTATAACTAATAAAATACTCATTCCAAACGGAAAGTGCATATAAGAAAACTTGTTTATTTCGATCTAATTAACTATGCTTTGGCATCGAAAATTACAAAATCGATAACTGACACGTCCTTCAGATTTACCTTAAAATGTCTCCAATTACTTAGATCTCGCAACGAAATTTTGAAAATCGTTGGCAACATCAAATTCAGTATTGACCGAATCAACGTATCACGGTGTTCGAGAAGCTTTTAGAAATTCGGTAAATCTGAAGGAGATGACAGTTGTCGATTTTGTAAATTTCGGTGCCTTATCATAGTTAATTAGATCGAAATAAATAAGTTTTCTTCTATGCACTTTTTGTCTCAAATGAGTATTTTATTAGTTATAGCGGTAAATCACTTACCGCAACTCCAGTCTTTGAAGCGGAAAGAAATTCTTTGATAGAGTTACCTATATGGCAATACTGCAATGGCGTCTCGCTTCCAGCGCTCTGTCTTGAAAGACGAAACCAAACCGGTAAATCTGAAGGAGATGACAGTTGTCGATTTTGTAAATTTCGATGCCTTAGCATAGTTAATTAGATCGAAATAAACAAGTTTTCTTCTATGCACTTTTTGTCTCAAATGTCTATTTTATTAATTATAGCGGTAAATGACTTACCGCAACTCCAGTCTTTGAAGCGGAAAGAAATTCTTTGATTGAGTTGTATGGCAATACTGCAATGGCGTCTCGCTTCCAGCGCTCCGTCTTGAAAGACGAAACCAAACCTACCGCTATACCTCGTTAAATACTCATTTGACGAAAAAAGTGTATAGAATAAAAGTTGTTTATTTCGATGTTATCACCATGTTTCAAGCAACAAAAATTCGAAAATCGATGAGTAGCTGTTTATTCGAGCGCATTCGTCATCAATGACGAAACTAAACTTACCGCTATAAATCGTAAAATACTCATTTGAGACGAAAAAAGAATAGAAGAATACTTGTTTATTTTGATTCAATTAATTAGGTTCAGGCACCAAAAAGCGGAAAATCGACAACTGTCATCTCCTTCAGATTTACCACCAAACCTACCGCTATACCTCGTTAAATACTCATTTGACGAAAAAAGTGTATAGAAGAAAAGTTGTTTATTTCGATGTTATCACCATGTTTCAAGCAACAAAAATTCGAAAATCGATGAGTAGCTGTTTATTCGAGCGCATTCGTCATCAATGACGAAACTAAACTTACCGCTATAAATCGTAAAATACTCATTTGAGACGAAAAGTGCATAGAAGAAAACTTGTTTATTTTGATTCAATTAATTAGGTTCAGGCACCAAAAAGTGGAAAATCGACAACTGTCATCTCCTTCAGATTTACCAGAAATTCCTCAGCAATTTTCAACCCGAACAATTTAGCACAACCGACATCAATTTGAGAAATGAAAAATATGGTAAAAAGTTCACCATTACCTCACCACGGATGCTTAAAAGGGGAGCAAGGAGCAACCAGGGGGTTCTGATGCGCAGTCACCTATGGAAGAATTACCACGTAGTTCAACAGAAGCTTTTATCCGTTCGCGGGCCTGTCCGGCCTTTCAAGTGTGGTTACTACAGATGACGTTGTGTTCTTCGAACTTATTGGTTCAATGACGCCATCAAACCCTGCAAAACCTGCGCCGATCACATCAACATACAAAATCTGCTACAACAACGACATTAATTTTTTTTGCTTAAATTTGTTCAAGTTTACGCTCTCTGTTTTGTGAAATTAACTTCAGGTTTAAAATTTGGGAATGCTCAATGACATGCGATACTTACCACTGCATTGTAATAGATATGGTCACTGAATATAATACTACCTAGTCATTCACCGTAGGTAACATGCAAATTATTTAGTCCACTAATGAACTGTTAAAGAAACACATCTCGTTGTTCTGAAATATCTCAAGTCAATGAAGGTATAGGCTAACACTTTTCAACATTTTATTCACAGTCAAAAGTGTTACCTCATGGGCTCCTCATTAGGGTAATTCATCAAATATCGAACAGAAACCACGTGCGTCTAGAAACAACCTTCATAAATCGGTAATTTTGCTCTGAATAACTGTTGCGGGCCTCAAGATTATTCGTGAACAGTTGCTTTCTTGTTCTGTGATGTCGCTTTAAAGACAACGTAGATTGTTGGAATTTATTTATTGTTTTAAAAATCGAATTCTTCAATAACATAATTTCATCAATATCGAACATGAATCGAACAAAAATTTTGATTCGAACAGGATGGTTTGTCAATTAGTTCTCCTCGTATGGAACATTTGTTAGACTATTAGCACGCCACACTATGGTTTGTCTATTAGTACGCCTCGTATATTTTGTCCATTAATATGCCTCGTATGGTCTATCTATTTGTACACCTCTGATAGTTTGTCTATTAGTACACCTCGTATAGTTTGTCAATTATTATGCCTCATATGGCTTTTCTATTTGTACACCTCTGATGGTTTGTCAATTTGTACTCCTCGTATGGAACTTTTGTTTTAGGACGTTCTATATTAAGAAACTTTTTAAAACCCAATATGTTGACATGTATCTCATGTGGCCACTTGGAAAATAAACGTTTTTCTTTCATTCTTTTTTTTCTTTGGTGCACTGGATTTTCTTGGAAATGCTCGCGGTGGCACAGCGGTTAAGGGATCGGACGTGTATGTTGGAGTCGCGGGTTCGTATCCCGGCGCTGGCGCTGCGATTTTCCCCGTTGGGTATAAGGGAAAGCTCAAGCACAATACCCCACTCGACCCAGGTGTCGGAAATGAGTACCGGCTTTACGGGGGAACCGTCATGGTGTCCTATATATAGTGTTAGTTATAAGACGTTTGAAAAACCAATGCTTAAGATCATTTGTATCAGGCTTGATTGGAAATAAAGCATCCCAAAGATGCCGATGTTTGTTTTGTTTGTTTGTTTGAAATAACTGTCTCATTACTTATTTTCAAGATGCATTTGAATGGAGAGTTATCAAAATTTGAATATGATGTCGATGTTTCATTTGCAGTGTTTGTTGAACCATCATTGTGATCATCAACCTGTGTGACCTTTTTTGGAGTAGAGTGTAAAGCACTCGTCAATGAATTATTATTGATGCTTGCATCAATTTTCTTGGCAAGGGATTGATCACCAGTAAATGTAGCCAGACGAATCATTGATGATCTTGAGGGCCTTGGAACACCAGCAGCTGATTGATAGCCCCTCACCAGAATTCCCATCTTCAACTATTCAATGTTATTATCAAGCGTTAATACAATATTTTAATGAAATAAAACAGGCGTTCAATAGATCGACTCAGTTATTTAAAAGAATTTAGAATCGAAAAGCCTTGTTCGAGGCATAAATTCATGGTTTTTAAGGAATTTTGATTCGAACACCTTTGTTCAGTATTTAATACTGACATGAAAAAGGAACTGAATGTCGTACATGGAATAATTATCAAGTTTTTGGCGGAAAAGAAAAAAATACAGTAACAGAACATCATGTGACAACACTACTCTCTAGTTATGACGGGAGGTTGACGGTGACCCAACAACAATTAAACCGTCGCAATTTTCCCGAGGTGCGTAAGATTTTTCGAGTGAAAAAATTCGACCAATTTGTAAGGGTCGTACAGAAAATGCGTTCGCAACCGCTGGTAGCAGTTTGCAGCTCACAGAAATGAGTTTTTATCACTAAAATAGGAGTTTTAGATGTAAGATCACTGGCACTGAGCAAGTTTGGATGCTTACTAAATTTATTACCCGCATATTTCCAAAGTTGTTCGACAATCAGTTCAGTTCGATATTTGATGAATTACCCTAAGATAGAAAATGATCATTTCCCACGTCTTAAAATTTGCGCCAACCCGTAAAAAACAAAAATCCTTATACCTACATGGTGCGTAATCACAAGTAGCGATTTGAATATTCTAAAATGACCTTTTCCGCTAGTAGTTGCCACAGCGGAACCTTCAAGAAAAAAAATGACCTGGTGTGATTCAAGAATCTCTTTTATAAGTTAATGGGAGGGTTTCATTACATTGCTTGAATTTTTCATTTTTACTCTAGTAGAGCGAAAATTTATGTTGAAACTAATTTCATTGCCCACAGCGTTAAACACATAAAATTATTCCGGTACAGTACACGTTGGAGGTCATAATTAGTTTCAAGTTGCTTCATAAAATTATCACTCATTTTAATATTTCACATAACGCAGTTTTATCATAAAAAGCTTTTTTAATTCGAAAGGCTTTTCGAAGTTTTGGCAAGACATTTGAAAATTCAATCGTTACTTAAGCCCATTAAGTCCGCACTCTGTTTTTTTTATGAATATTGACGTTACTTGCAAATAACATTATACAATATACTTAAAATATTCTATTTTGTATCTTATTGTTTCGTTTTATTAACATTTTTTAAAACATGAGAGGATTACTAATATTTATTTTTCTTCACATATTTTAATCAACCTCTCCTCTGACACCATTTAGGATTACAGTCATATTTCTAGATACTCACCTTTGATCAAGATGCTTGAATGGTATTTGTTGAACTCTCGCTATTTAGTTGTAGCTTTTGCCTCCAGTGCATAAAAAAATTGTTGAAGTTCCCTTGCATCCACAGACCCGCAGCTCTTGAGGCGCCAGGGTAAAAATAAATTATCCTCTGCAAGTAAAAATGTATCGAATGAAATGAGTTATCATAAGTTTTTTAAGTATTTCATTTACGTTTAAAAAAATATTAATGTTTATTTTTGGAGTAAACACGAACTACATCAAACTAAAATGTTTTCTCAGTCTTGACTTAGAGGTGTAAACAATACTTGTCGGTAAAATACCAAAAACGATTATTACCATAAAACAACTTCTGTATAACATCTTAAAGTAAAGAGTAACTATTGCACTAAGCTAAAATTTCAAATATGGTTAAATTAAAGCGTAAATATTGAATGCTGCCAACAACGTAGAGTGAAAATGTCACACAGGAGTCAAACTGCTAGCTTCAAACGGAAAGAATTTCACTTTGTAAAATGAAATCATTAATTAAAAAGTTATTTATGTAACTATTATTGTGACCTTTCAAGATAGTGGCTATCGAAAAGACAGACTCTTTAGCATGATATTTTTTGGAAAATAGAAAAAGTTTTTAATTTAAGCACGGAAATTAGCGTATAAAGTACTCATGCATGACTGAGCTGCAAAATGGATTTTGAAAGATACATGGCTGCTATTGAGGTCATATTCACGCTCAGTTCATATCAATAATGAGCATACGTGTTCCTAAAGTGGAAATGTGTTTCAACTTCTTGTACTTTATACGAACTTTCATCATTCAGTAAGCAAACTCATGTCACATTGGAATTAATTTTAGGTAAAATGTGGTGAGGTTTTCATTTCCAGCGGATGCACTAAAGCTTCTGCGTGACTGTGATCAATTCAGAAAGTTAACGCAAACCGCAATACTGTCACATCGTACTAGAAGTTTAATTCTTTAAACTGTTCTAAGAAGTTTAACCCTATAAACGGCCGATATTTTTCCTCAATATTACAAATAGAACATCAAGCTGTTAATGTTAAAAAGCAACATCAGAATGAACAAGATGATGACAATAAACCCAGTAAACGATATCTTCTGTCAAGAACGAACAAGAACGTCAGTAATGCGCCTGAGGAATATTGCATGCTCCGTCAAACGTTTCTTTCCAGAAAATGTATACTTAGTGCTCATAGAAGAAGAATATGTCTATTCAATTATTTCAAATAATTGATTTATCTTATTTAAAACTTATTAAGGGAGTAATGTAACTAGTTGTAGAGCGATGATTCCCCAATTACAGTTGTAACTGGGACATATTAGGTAGCAATGAGAAGCAGACATTTCTCACCAATGCCAGCGGCTAATTTAGAGGCTAGTTCGCATTTCTTATTGATATTTTTTGCTCTCTGATCACTTTTCAGCCTTCTGCAAACCTTTTAAATGAAAAACGTCATTTTCAAGGAACACTGATAATCCCATTAAACTCCTTTAATTTACGCAGAAACAGTTTTTGAAATCATACAGAAAACTAGGTCCGTTAGGATTGTCTTCTGAAAATATGAAAACAGAAGAAAGGTATGAATTTCTCCCTAATTAATTAAAAAACAGAACAAACCTTTCTTATTCAAGCATCGATGCTACGCACGGTATCTGAAACAACCAATTTTGAAAGTGGCTATCCGTAACCCGAACAACGTTTAACGTTTACGGAACCGTTTTCGAGTTCGAATTGAACCAATGCATCCATGAAGAAAACGAGAGATGACCCATATATAGAAGCATGATAAATTTATCACTATTGCAAATGAAAGAAAATATGCTTGTGTGCAGAAAACGAACGGTTGATCAAAACCTGAGCTAAAGACGAGAGTCTAACCTGTTCAGTCTGCGGATAGCTTCCTTCCTACTTCTCCTAAACCCCTGACTGGGGTCTAATGCCAGATACTGCTTGACAGGTTTCTATGTTGACTGTGCAGTTAGTAATATTAATAAAGTTTCTTCATACTAGTACCGAAAATAATATAAAATTTGCTCCTATTTTGTTGGGTAAATTAGTACATGCAATAAAAGACTGTTATCAGTGCCTTTTAGTTTAATGATTTCTTCTTTTGAATGATGAAGCGTGCGTAATACATAAATTTATATATACTGCATTTTTGATCTTATCAAAAAAATTCTTCATGTACAACCTGCATTAGATTTGAAATCTTTCAAAATATAAACTGTCCAAGTTTGTATTAATTTAATCTACGCTCACTTTGCATGGTATTAGGTAGTAGGTTTAAGTTCAAATTGTTTTAACTCGAAATCCCGGCATCAGAGATCTTGAATTACGATGCAACAGGTTGGATAATATACGACAAGTGATGGAAATTAAATAAGAAATTTTGCCAATATCGTGTTAAGTGCTTAGTAAGAGAGTGAAAAGTACACAGGAAAATCAATAGCTTAGTGTTTTATTCTCTTAGCATTAGAATAAGAGCTTCCAACATAGCCAACGCATCCGCCAACTCTCGCCCTCTCTCCTTGGCAATCTTTTCGCGCGGTCCATGATGTTCTCATTTGCCAAGCAAACTTTCTTCATTGGTTATTTTGGAGCAATCGATGCAAAACAAAACGGAATGAATTAGAAATTTACCCTTTAATTTAATTATTAGCGTATTCTTCGTTCATTACATGGATTTAACTTCATTAATTATCAAAAATATGCTTTACTACTGTACATGTGGCAATAACTTCAACATGGGCGGAGTTTAATGTGGTTGCTATAGCTACGATGCGCATTTGTCTTTACGAAGGCCATCATGCGCGGGAACTGTATTCTTCGTTCAGCGCATGTCTAAAGCAAGTAATTTCACCGCTTTGGGGTAACTTTGCCAATATATTTCCCATTAAACTCTGTTTCAAGCTCCATATCGAAAAAATAACTGCTGACAAAATTACCTCAAATATCATTGAAATGTATTTTCTCGGAATTTTTTGATAAACATCAAAACTTTTGTCCATGTAATTAATTGAATAGCATTGAAAACCTGAGTTATTTTCAAATAAATGACAAGTTTTCTTTAATAAATCAAATGGAATATCTCAAATCTGCATTTAAAATATGATAAATATCGATATTTTGACATACAAAGTTGGAAATATTTCAATTTACAACTTTTGATAACATAGGTAGGGGCTTATTTTAGGGTAAATCAGCTTACTTTGGGAAATTTTATTCCTGTGGGCGGCTGTATGAACTGCCTCCGTCTCTTTACGTGAGAACTGTTGTTGAGTGAGGTGCTACGTGCTTCCCTCCGTCTTTGCATTTTAAACCTACGTGTTCAAATCCAGAAAATATAATAATGGCTGATAGCGCTGCTGAAGTGTAAGTATAGAGTTTTAATGTAAAGATTGGTGTATGTGCTGCATCTCTTTTAGTGATGAAAAATGTGCAATGATAATGCGAGGTGACGCGCTGAAGGTGAAGCCACCCGTGTGACGCTTCATGCGTGCAATTCAGTGTAGGTATATGTGTGCAGTACATCGCTTGTGTTCAAGTGGCCGATGGGTAAACGTGTTTTTAAAATAGTTTGTGCTTCTAGTGCGATTGAATGTAAGTTATGCATAGTTTTGTACGACGTTCTGCAGTTTACTTAGCCGGAATTTCTTAGAATGTAAGCAGTTAGTGAATTTAATCCTATTGCTGCTAGTTTCTCTTGTTTATGAATGTTATTTTTCTCTGTAGCAATTCAGAATTGTAAGAGTACTTGGCGCGATTTTTACATGGAATGCGATGAGTCTAGCAAATGCAGCTGCCAGATGCGCGAGCTCTGCCCGGCATCCGCTTGCACCATCCCTCTCCCCTGCTCCCCTTTCTTAGCCCGGTCTCCCGCGCAGCAGTCGATTAGTCACCTCCTGCTCCTGTATGGCTGCGTTTTCTTTTACGAATTACGAGGGAAACTGAATCAATATTTGACCTGTTAACTGGGTGTGATCATTTGTGTTGACTGATGAAAACCTGAATTTTGGGCCTCCAATTTTACTAATACTAGCACAGATAAGCGTTGCGGTTTTGTGTTGAACTATAAGATAGCGTGGGTCACGGCAAAATGTGCTAGGGGTGCGCGGGGTTGGTGTTGGAATTCCCATCGTGGTGATACTAGTAGCGTAAACGTTCAGCGGAAACCACGTGTTGTCCAAAAATTTCATTCATCAAAGGCCACTGATTCTAGCTAATTGTTACGGACGTCGCTGTTTCGTAGAATGAATTATATGTAATGTAAAATTTATTTCACCTGGGAATAATTATCAGTAACCGTGCGAGCAATGTGCACATGAAAATAGGGCCTACCTGTAAAATGCCTAATTTTTTTATTTCGTCTGTTTTGAATCAATTGCTGCAAAATTGCCTTTAAAGAAAATCTGTTACGGGTAAATGAGAATGCTATGGACTGCGTTATAAGGTAGTCAAGGAGTGAGTTAGAGTTAATTTGTATGGGATGATTTAAAACTTGAGGAATTGATGTGCTGTAATTTTCAAAATGAATGCTACGTTCACAGGTTTGGCATTATTCTTTTCGGCACAGATATGTATTGGAAATTTAAATAAACATTCAACATAACTCAATACTAACTAATTTTTATTTAACTAAATAATTGGAAATTTAACTAAAATATAGGCCTATGTGAGTTTTAAATGAAATCAAGCTGAAAAATAAAAGTATCTTGATTTGTCCACTTTCCTGTGAAAATTAAAGGTTTTCTATACTGGCGAAAATTGTATTGGTTTCATACATTTGACAATCATGTAGCAGTAGTGCAGTTTGCTTACATAGTTCATAAATTTGCCTTAGTTCATGAAATTGCTGAATTTTGTGAGTAAAGATCTATTTCTCAGCTGCTGTTGAAGAGGTGTAATGTCCTTGCTTTGTAATGTCCTACTTGGTCTGATTGAGGGTGGAATGTCAAAATTGACTTCACTAAATTTGGCTATGAGGGATGAAAATAGTTCAATTGAAGGAATGTGTAGTTTTAAAAATTACATCTGCTAAGACTTATGAGTAATCCAAGTTACCAAACTAAACGCAAATTTTTCGTCTCGAAATACGAAATATAATTCAAGGTATGAACTGCCTAATAATCTCATTAATTCAAAGAATGCGCGCTCAGCTTTGCAGCCGCCAAACCCCTGTATTTTGTCATGAAATTAGTGCGATAGAGTAAATGGCAAATGATTTGTATGTCTTCCTCATTTTAATGATTTAATTTTTTCCCCTTTTCACATGTATCATACAAAACTGGTATACTTTTATAATATTTAAAGGGTTTAGGGGGTAGTATCGGAGGCCTTAAAATGAACGAAGCCCTTTACATGTAAAATGCAACTACTTTAGAAATAAATCCCGTACAAAGCCACTTTTGGTACGAACTATTTTTGAAAGGTGAGGTATTTTGTAACAGTTTTTACTTATAGTCTTGTTTATTAAGTGTGGCTTTATGAGGAAGAATTAACCTGGTGTTTTGCAGTGTTGCCCCCGTGGTTGAGGAGACCGCTGCCGAGTCTCCCGTCAAAGATGCCGTGAAGGAGTCACCTGCCAAGGCTTCCCCCGTAAAGGAAGCAGCAGCAGCAGCTGAGGAGTCCAATGGCAAAGAGGAATCTAATGGCAAGGACAAAGAAGAGTCCAACGAAGATGAAGCTCCCGAGACAAACGGACACAGCGAGGACGATGTCAACGGTCACTCGGCTGAAGCTGATGCTGGTGAGTGTACGCTTAAGTTTTGTCCTGTTTTTTATTCTTTATTTTGTCGTGTTTTTGTTTATTTTGTTCGTTTTTTTAAAATTTTATAACGGTAGGCATGCAAATAAAATACTCTTTTAGTAAAACGTGAACTTTTTTGTTTCAAGGCCTGTACAAGCTGACATAAGTATATTTTGATCTGTTCTATCAATTTAAAGTTTTTGGGTAAAAGATACGAGAACTCTTTTTACGAAAAATCGCCATGAGCGTTATGTTAAAAGCAAAGTACATTTGTGCTTTCAAGGGCCAATTTTCGGTAAATCTGAAGGATATGTCAGCTATCGATTTTGTAAATTTTGATGCCTTAATTAGATCGAAATAAACAAGTTTTCTTCTATGCACTTTCAGTCTCAAATGAGTATTTTATTAGTTATAGCGGTAAATGACTCACCGCGACTCCAGTGTTTGAAGCGGCAAGTTATTCAAGGAGCACGTCTGACAGCAACACTGCAATGCGTACTCGCTTTCAGCGCGATCGTCATCAAAGACGAAACCAAACCTACCGCTATACCTCGCTAAATACTCATTTGACGAAAAAAGTGAATAGAAGAAAAGTTGTTTATTTCGATGTTATTACCATGATTCAAGCAACAAAAATTCGAAAATCGATGAGTAGCTGTTGATTCGAGCGCATTCGTCATCAAAGACGAAACTAAACTTACCGCTATAAATCGTAAAATACTCATTTGAGACGGAACGTGCATAGAAGAAAACTTGTTTATTTTGATTCAATTAATTAGGTTCAGGCACCAAAAAGTGGAAAATCGACAACTGACATATCCTTCAGATTTACCCAATTTTCAAAGGAAATCGCGAGTTCTAATGGTTGAATGAGTGACGTATCTCTTACCATCCGATGGGAGTGAAGTGATAGAATGCTGTCGCATAGCAAATTTTTAATCACTGCACGCCAATGCAAGCGTGCGTTCGAATTAAGAAATGTGGCTAAACTCTTGATCTTTCAATTCCTGCACTTTACGCAATGACCGTTAATTACATTGGATGATGAGTTGGTAGGTAAGTCACCTTGAATTTAACTTGAGTCATTCACGGTCATTCATGTTTTTTTCCTCATATAAAAATTTGCGGAATGGTAATATAATATCCTTCAGCGAGACGTTAGTCGACTAACCTCGTAAGTGAGAAGCGACGTTTGTAGCACATACCAGAAACTGGTGGATAGATTTTAGAGCTCTTTCTGGAAATTATGTAGCTGATTATCATTGAATGATGAAATATCACCTTCGTTGTTTGTGTTTACTCCGGTATTTTGATTAAAAATTTTCAATACCTCCGAGGTTGTGAGGGGTAGTAGCAAGTGCTGTGATAGATACTGGAGGTTATTTTTGTGAGAAAGCTACTTAACCTGCAGCCTTAATTAACCCATATTTCAGGATATCTACTAGGTAGTAAAACAGTGAAAAGTTGTAAAATTGGCCTCAGAGCTCTACTTTACCTGTCAAGGTAGTAAAAAATTGTGAAGTGGGATAATTCATTGAAAATTGAAAGTACTGTACATATGTATAAAGAGTATAAAGATTTTTAGAAATTAATTTATCTCAGAATAGAAAATTTGTCGCATTTTGTGGGAAATATTCCTGTCAGTGGATCTGACAATCCCCCCCGTGTCGACTAGTTTCCAGTTAGTTTATTTTTTTTTTGCAAATGATGAACTGTTGCTCTCAAAGTTGAAAGAGGTTAAGACGAGGTCTTTGCCTAACATATGTTGGAGTCCATTTAGGAGGGGATAATTATCAAGGGGCCCCTCAGGGGTATACAACTACTATGTGAATTAGCTCTTCCAGGGGGAAAATGCGAGGGCCTGAGCTGAGGGTTAGGTTGGCCTTTTTGTTGTAATGAATTTTTTTTTTGTTTACTGCTATCCCGTTTTTCAGTACCTACTTTTTTCGACTTTGATCTTGTTTCATGAACCTCTTAACATACCGTCTCTATGCCCTTTCTGCATAGTTTGTGCTTTGCCTCGACTCTTTATTAAATGGTGCTTTTCTCCCTCTCTTTGGATCGCCTTTGTGGCGGATAGGGAGGGTTAAACTCACTCATAATTTAATCTAATTATTAAGGGGTAAGAATTTGGGTAATTTTTTACAATTATGTGTTGTTTGCGGCATTTAGTATTGTACATTTTATTTAGTATTTCTAATATTAACTAACTTTGAATTTTTTTTAATGTTTATTACGTGTATAATTATTGACTCAAACTATTCATTATACACCGATTAATTACATTTGGACAACGTTTATTATGTAAAAAATAGGTAGCATTTTTTTTTGCTGTTGAAGGTAGTAAAAAGTAGTAAAATTTGGACATGAAATATCAGCAGCACGATAGAAAAACATCAATATATTTCTGCAGCACGTAGAAAAACATTGTTCTTTATAGCAATTGCCTGTGTGTTTTATCCCTATTCTTCAGTGTTGTAATCGTTGGTTTTGTTGATGAGCAGAGAAGCGACCTGCCGAGGATTCAGCGGAGAGCTCTCCCGCCAAGAAAGCCAAAGTATGCGAAGAAGAATCATCTTCTCCCGCTAAGAAAGTAGCTGAAGAAGAAAAAGAAGCTCCAGCAGCCGAGGAAGCATCCGCTTAGGTGCCCATGTTTTCATTTCACGGATCTAATCTCATTAGATGACTTGCTACTGTTTCTGTGTATCATCCTCTTTACTGTACCGTAAGGTTAGCTTGTGTGGGTAGCACTAGTAGTGTTAACTGCGTTGACCACTCGTGTCTGGCTCTGTTGACAATTCACTACAACTGACCTAAATGGCTAATTTCTACCCATATCAGGGTTGACTCCTCGCATCACCATCATCGAGTCTTTCATCTCACAACCATCATCAATTTATCATCTTCATCTTTAATCATCCTCCATTCGTGTGCATATTATTTTGATATCATCACACTTCTTTTCATTCCATCTTAGTTTTCTCGGTGAGTTAGACCGTTGCGCGTTGGTTGTTTCGTTCTAGCTTTAGGAAGCATTTTTTCCTAGATATCTTTATGTTAAACCTCTAGACACGTAGTGCTTGGTGCTTTAGAAAATTGGACCTGTTGAGCATTTCTTAACGGATATGACTGGTATGGAGACCAGTTGATCATGAAAACTGAAAAAAAATCGAGTAATTTTGAAACAGAGCTTAAATACAAATAGTAATGCCTAAACCATCATGGTACTTTTCGGCCGTCTTCCGTAAGTTTTTCAAAGACCATCATGAATTCGTTATTTTGTGGTAAAATTTAAGGATTTCGATTTTCGGACACCGAAATGTCACGAGTTACTATGTAACTCAACAACAAACGGGCGGGAACTGTTATTTTTGAATAAATGAGTTCCATCGATTCTTCTCGTTTTTTCTTGTCCATTTTTCTTCGTGTATTCATTTGGTGAGGTTGATACTAACTAGTTGGTTATTTCTGATTTATTGCCTTGAAAATCAGTCAGGATCTCGTTTTCAAGTTTTTGTCTTTTCTATGTGTAATTATGAAACGTCCAAACTAAGAAATATTCTTAGTTCACACAAATTTAATATTGAAACCCATTGAAGTATATTTGTCGAGGTAGCTCGTTTATAAACAAGCTGTAAATGGTTCACCTTGAAACGCGTTGAATAGAAGCATAAGAAGAAAAGCGATCCAATTATCTGTCAGTGCTTCAACCTATGCGTACAATTAGCGCTGCGTTTTCGTTTTAAGAATGTATTATAACTTCTACTGAAGGCCTGTTTGAATCGATTATGCGTGCTACAGCGTGTGAAATGGAATTTAACTCATTTGCGTATCGCATGAGCGCATGTTAGGTTGACTTGGAGCTGTTACTGAAGAGATCAACTGGAAACTTTCAAGTAATGAGAAATGATACGATGACTGTGAATTTATTCGTTATTACTCCGAAGAAAGGGTCAAGATAAATCGCTTAGCTCATCGATGACGTGAAAGGGGGAGTGATAAGTGAAAATAGGATCACAAAATTTGCTTGAAGCCGCAACCACAATCTTTAGTGTTATGTAACAAATTCGTCTGGGACTAGGGTGTTATGGGGTTTGGTCATGCTTCTTCATATCGTGACGATTCGCAATAATTTGGTTATTAAATAATAGGGTAATAACCTAGTTTAATAATGGAATAGATGGAAATTGCTCTTGAAAAGGACATGACCTTCACTTCGAGGAACACAGAATTGTCGCGGGAGGTATACGAACATCTCTGGTATCTGTGTACGGGCCAACCCAAGTTTGTTAGCGTTTTACTATTACTATTATTATTATTACTAGAGCTGTGCCAATATGCACATGCATATATGCACGCGCATATAAAATTATGTGCGCACAAAATATGCGGCTTCAGGTTAAATACATGCGATTGCGGAGTGTCTTATGCACATTACTCGCATTTATATGCAAACAATATGCGATCAAATCTTGCACATGCACTGTTGAATGAACGACTTCAGTTAGTTGGAACTTGTTCGATATTATAAATATTGAACCCTATGGTAATGATTCATTACGATAGTGTTCAATATTTACGATATTGAGCATTCGCTACTAATGAAGAAAACCTGGAAATAGGATTTCAAAGTAAAATAAGTTTAACGTATGTGGTTAGATATAATAATAATTATGTACTTTTTAATGTTTTAAAATTTAACGTTTTTCCGCTTATCGGCATGAATACTTTGTACTGCTAAAATGCTCTCTACATCGTACGAAACCAGGGGAGCAAATTTAAGAATATCCATGTCAGATAGAAAGAGTTGACCAGCTGCTTCGTTGACTCCCTTTGTAGGATTACCATAAAAAAATAGAGTTGACATCCTTACCCTTTAACGTCCGAATTTTTGTACTCATATTACCGTTAACACAACCGCCGTCACTTAACTGGCGCCGGCATCAGGCAGTCACCAATATCAGGATGGGATAGGAACTGCCACTCGGCAGAGAACTTCAAAGAACACATTAGGGAACTAATTGAACAAGAAATACAATATATTGAGGGCATTTTTGAAAGAGGACACTGGTGTCCTCTGGGGCGTTAAAGGGTTAATCATGGGAAGATCTTGTCGTGCTAGCAATCTGGAAAAAAGGATGCTTTATTCCAATCAATAAAGTATGATAAATATCATCTTGTACAATGGTTTTTCGAATGCCGTATAACTAACACTAGGACGGTTACTCCCCGGTCGAGCCGGTACCCATTTCAGGTATCTAGGTAGAGTGGAGTATTGTGTTTGAGTTTTCTTTTTACCCAACGGGGAAAATCGCCCCGCAGCGCTGGGATTCGAACCCTTGATACCTTCACGGAAGGGTTCGTTGTCAATCACTCTGCCTCGGCGGGTGCAAAAAGTTGGTTCCGTACGTTAAATGGGACATGAAGCTTAAACTACAAGTTTTCGGTGATTTATCGTAGATTAAAATGGGTCAATTTTGGTTAAATTTATGCTGAACCAAAAAGGATTATCTTCGCTATTCATATCCAGGAAGTCGCAGCAGATATTTTGACAATAACAGTGTGTACTCTTATTAAATTGCTTGACAAAATAACAGTTTTCCAGCAATAAGTACAATACAGATTTCCGTCCTGAAAGTCATATTCTGAGAATTCATTCTTGAAAGTGTCATTCCTTTCACTTTAGGGTACTTTGGGCATGGTGTAACTGATAAATAATGATAATCATTAGAATACTTAAAGAAATTTGTTCACTTCTTCTATCATCAGCATATTATCCAATACATCTGTCAATTCCAGTACAAAAATTAATACACAATTTTTAAAAAAAGGTCTCATTATCTTCCTCTAAATAATCCCCCTCATTCCGGACATACCACGAATACCAAACATTTGCATTAGAATTTAAACAACCAAATATTACAGGAATTTTCAAATCAGTATATAATCACTAAATGTCAATTGCAGATTTTATTGCCCTTATGTAAGTACAGAAAGCGAAATTACTATAATGATTCAAATTTTTGTGAATTCGTGGGATGTCCGGAACTCGAGGCCTTACCTTATTGAGTTCTTTCTCATTTTTTTATGAACAAGCAGAGCACAACAACGGTATTTATGATTAATTCACTAAATGCATTTGTTTCAGGAATTGATACGAATTTCACAGTTGTGTTTCCTCATCAACACTTTTGTACTTATAGGTAGACCTGTGTGTAGAACAGAGCAAGAAAACAATCACTAGGTGTGCAAAAACTATTACACCATGCAATTCTTGTAAACTTCAAACTTCATTAAATTTAGTTCGGACACCTCTATTGTATTTTATTTATGAACCAAATTTAAAAACTGAAGAACAGGTCAAGAAGGTAATCTGGGTATCAGGTACTGAACACAGCGCACCAGGTAAAACTTGTGATGTTGCTTATGCAACCGAGAGTATGTATGAGTGGGTCCCAGCAATGTACAAAATTTCTGGATTCAGGAACAAATTTGCGGTTTTACATTTAAAAAAATCAGCTAACAACAATCGTATTACAGCATATATGCATATCGTGCATATGCATAAATTACTTTGCATATTACATCTGTTATATTGCATATGTAATTATTACTATTTACTCTAAACTGGGAAAATCCCTATATTTTCCTACGGAAATGAAATCTGGGAGAAGAGTTACGTAATTAAATTATATTAAAATTCAAAATTGTGATAAACATTTGCAGATATATTGCATAAGCAATCTTATTACTGAACATCACAGCACTGTGCTAGTCCTTACCAACTATGCATCTTCATTGATATACCGGGTGTTGTGTAATTCGATGCACATTTTAACCATGAGCAGAAAAACGTTAAATAAACCAATGTTCAGGCGTGACAAAAACCTCAAAACTTTTGTTTTCGAGAAATGATACACTGAAATAATTTTGGATTCCCGTAGGAATAGGCCAAAGCGCGCGCCAATTGATACGCGGTTCAATAAAAACTCGTAACCCCACAAAGAGAATGTTATTTTCAGAATTTGTGCTTATCATAAAATTGACGCTAATTCTCAACGATGCGAAGCTAGAGCATTGAGATAAATAACATTCTGAGATAGATGCTTGATTAAAAAACAAATACGGTACTTGTTGTCATTTTGATGCGCAAGATGAAAAATGATTCTGAACGTGAATGAACGAGTACACGTTAACCTTGCCTAGCCATTTTTGTAGTTAAATTATGTCGAAACCGCCATCAAAACACCGAAGTCGGACAGTTTCGATGCGATACATAGAGGTACGGGTGTGTAGCGAGAGTGATGGAACGGAAGCATTTGGTCATGAAAATTGAACTCCTACGTGATGCATGGGTAGAAACGATTGTTTTCAACAATCTTTACCTCTGCAAATATAAGCTACGATTGAAATCAAGATTTTTTAATGAGGTGAACATTTAACTCACTACTCTGTGGCTGGCTCATATGTCTCTCACTGTGGGCCATCGATAAAATACCGACGGGAGAAGGGGTGAACAGAATGTAGAACAAGAAATTTCCTCGCCACGAAGATCTCAAGTCGATAGGATCGAAAAAATAATCGTCAATAATTGATTGACACTCTATCAATAGATATTTTACCTTCACAGCTATCCAAAATCTAATTTAAAACCAAACTTTATGATTAGCTGTAGGATTTAGACATGCATGTTTTATTTCATTTTCAGTGAATTAGAGCGCTTCACTTGGATATGTCCAGAGAAGTGTGATGGCCGAGGATAACGACACGATGTAGTTGGTGCTTAATTTTTAAGTACGAGTGTGTTGAAACGTCGATGAAAAATACGCAAGTGCTAATATGATTATAAACTATTTTCCTAGCGTTTAAACCGATGCGTGAAGGAAAGTTATTTTTACGGTACGTGTAAGAAACATTTGCAGGCGGCTTACAATGTTTGTCGAAGACATTTAAAAAAGTTCCCGTGGACTAAGTAGTTCAACTATTTTAATAACGTCAATCTATGTAGAACATACAGTATTTCAAGTTTTCTTTGTTGCGAAGTGTAATTCATGAGTAATTTGCAAAACAATGATGATTATAACGTTTGCGTAAAGACGTGTACCGAGAACACACTTTGAGTTTCAATTGTTGCGAAGTAGAATCCGTCATTGATAAACAAATTTATAGTTATTATCTCGTACATATAAGGAATTTAGATGGCTTTGCAAAGGAGATGTTTCTTTGCCAGCATTCTGATTAGATTGTAATTACTCTGCATCAAAATAAATATCAGTGCATTAAGACTTGAGAAGTAAGTGGGATATTGATTGCATTAGACATTCATTCCTTCTGACAATTTTATGAAATTATGCCTCTATCTGCCTAAATCTAAGAAATTGATCATTTAAGAAGTGGGAACATTGAAACAGATCTCCCATGCCATGTAACTGATTGTGGCAATGATAGAATAATGACAATTTATTATTCCAGTGTAGAATATAATGTTATTGATACTCAACGATGTGGCAAAATTGCTAAAACAACATTGCTACTTCCAGTAGCTGCGCCGTTGACTTTAATATTTACGTGTATAAAATGACAACCTCAACTGCTTTACTGAAGAATTACGATCAAAAGGCTTTCCTTAGGCTTATTTGTCTCAGGCATTAAATATATAATGTCAAAATATCATACTTATATAATAAATCGCCAGGTCTTTCCTTTAAATAAATAAATTTATGCATTTTGTGCGTAATTTCCCCCATGATATTACACTGGAAATCTCATTGAAACAATAAATTGATTAGTCCGTCTTGGTTGGTTGGTCCACCTCTTTGCCACGCTCTTGAAAAATGCTTTAAGACCGTATCTGTGATACGAGTTTCACCAGTGCACAAGTACGAGAATAGTTTAATCGCGGATACTAATGGATATACTTGTTTGTATTCCCCACTTGGAAGACTATGTAGTCTTAAGAAAATTTTTAATCCCGTCGTTCTTGACGAGTGGTGACAAGAGTATGAAAATATTTTTCTTCACAGCCATTACGAGTCCATGACTTCAATTTCGCCGCCGCTTGTGAGATCAGGTTGGAATGTTGACTGCTGCTGACACTCACCAGAAAATTGGAGCTGTGTATGGGCTCTGAATACCTCGTGGACACGAAGTTATCACTTGTAGAACACCGCCACGAATCAATCGAGCCTAATCGTGAGATATTTGATCAATTGAGGATTACCGATGTACTTTCGAATCCTTGTCGTTTTGACATCTTCTTTAATTATCTGAAAAAATATAAATCAAGAGTCTGAATAACTCTAGAATTTAACTGATGTTTTAAGTCAATTAATGGACTAATGTTAAAAAAAATAAACTCAGTTCCAAGGGAAGTGTGAGACACAATTACGTTCGATATTTTGAGGTATTTTTTTCGAGGCGTACAATTTCGGGGGAACAATTATGTACGATAAATTTAATTTCATGTTTATTTATTCCAGTTAAAATCTGATATTTTGGACGTCAGTTTTATATTACTTCAAATCACTTTTTTTTTAAACTAAAATCGTTTGCTAAATTTCTTCGTTTACCAATCTCTTACGCTCGGGATCATCGAAATGATGAGTGTGCAATTCTGTAACTTTAAAATGAAATCCTCAATAGATGATAATCCGAGTACAATAGAGTATTCCGCAACTCTGAGACAAGCCATGAAAAAATCTTCAATAAAAAAATTTAACGACGAAATTGAACGAAACTGAGTTTAAAATCTACGCTGTTTAATCCCAGATTTCATTTACATTTTTGCTGCATCAATTGCCTTTTATAATCTTATGCATATTAGATATGTAATCAAATTCATTTAGACGAAATATGATGATATCTATTATATGAGTGGGTATATTTTATTATCTTATGTTCCGTAGCACCACCCTCCTTTCTGAAAGAATTTTCACGATCAATACGCGCCACACACCAGAAGTCTGCAGTTGAGAGTTGTTGCCAGAGGAGAGAAGAGCCCTCCAGTAATGCCTCAAATTAGAGCATTTAAAACGTGCAATTTCACATTTACGAGCGTTCAATTCTCATTTTTCATGATTAGTGTGTACGAGAAAGTGAATGTGTTCCTTGCAATGTTGAATTGTTAGTCATATGGAGCTGTGTAGCAGGCTGAAAGTTTGTGTCGTATTCTTGTTTACAAATCTTTAGGGCTTTGCTTGGTAACTAAGGAAGAGGAGCTTAAGCTTTCTTCACGTTACCTGCCTTCCAGTGATAAAGTGCGATATGGCTGAAACTGTCGTTTATGTGCGATAATATTTTGAAACGCAGTAATGGTTATCAAGTGGAACGTGGAATTTGAACCAGAACTTATCAAAATCATGTTAAAAATGCCTAACCCAGCCTTTCCAGCCTAGTTAGCTAGCTTTTTATACAGCTATCGTAAAATTAAACTTTAAAACATTTGAGCACCTTGCACCTAAGTTGTGTCTAATTCAGCAAACTATGTTTCTTTTAAGTAATGATTAACAAAACAAATAAGTAGTAAATTTGATGAGATGTTCTCGGTTGTAGGTTAAGCTACAAATTTTGAACCCGATCCACGACCACAATTCGTTAGCAGGCAGTGTGCAACTTTAAAAAAATGAGCAAGAATTAACCAACACTAGTACAGAGTGAAATATAAACTTACAGTTGTATAAATCTTGAGATGATGAAGCAAGTAGTTATAATTTACAGACAGTTGCAAGTGGATATCATGACTAATTTTGAGTGACTTATTATTCTAAAAACATTAGAAAAATCGCAATTTCAGTTGAATGCTACAATACATGTCATTTTGTCCAGCAAAGAGTTCAAATTAAGGTTAACTTGTGCAAATTAAGAGCAAGGCAAAGACCTTTGAGTCAGTCCCAGAAGCCATGAACTTCAAATAATAAAGCATTTCGACAAGAAGCGTTCAAATGAAGAACCCAACAGAACGAGTTACTTAAGTCTTGAGAGAAGAAGGTTTGAGTTCAACGATGTAATCGCGACACTTGGACTGCCATACAAGTATATTATCAGCAAATTGATGCTCTTTTGGGATAATACTAACGTGATTTTTGATCAGGAAGGAGAAGGCATCAACTTGTTTGAGAAATTTAAGTAAATGTAATTTAAATTATCGGAATTACAGCAAAAAGTTTAATGAGAGTTTAAAATCTGATATTGTTTTAGTAGCATAAATTAATCTTAAGTGATTATTTTTTGAACATCCTAATAACAACGAAGCTACTGACGTCTTTATTCGCCGGCGTCAGTAGCTTCGTGGTATAATAGGTTTGTCGAAAAGAAAGCTCTCATTTTAAACTAAATTCATAAACAAAACTAAATTTTTTACTCTTTGATGGAAAGAGAAAAAATATTGCGGTTCTTCAATAATATTGGTAATATTAAGCTGAAAATTTGAAATTTTCCCTTGCGAAGTCCTTTGCACTGACTCAGGTGGAAAAGTATGATTATTAATATGATATGTATGATTACTTGATTTGTGAATTCAAATTCTTAGTTCTCTTGGGAAATAAAATATCAGTTCATGTTACGTTGTGAAATTTTTCTGTGTTCATACACACTACCTGTTACCGTCTGTAAATGCATACGTACATCTTTCCACGAAGCAACTTTCTTTGAGATACAAGAGATCATGCTTCCGAGCTTGCTACTACTCTCCCAGAACCCTTCTCTTTCATTTAAAAATTTGGATTTGTAGAATGTTTCTCATAATATACCTTCTCACTTTCTCAGAATCCTTTTATTTCATGTAAAAATTTGGATCTGTAGAACCTTCCTCATATACATACTGTCTTTACCACGTTTTACTGGTTATTTTTTACGATTACACTGAACTTGACTGTCATTTTAGATGTACCACGAGCAAGATTGTTTTTTGTGGTTGTTAGTATTTTTCTTATTTTCATTTCCAATACGTATATATATATATATGAATATGAGTGTGTTGGTGGGTGCGTGTGTGTGTGCGCAAGCATACATGTATGTCTGTGTGTGCGTACATATACATGTACATGTTCAAATATATACCCACATATGTATACATATGTTTTCTATTTACATTTTTTGTATAAAAACGAAACTTCAAGACACATTACATCTTACCTGAAGCTCTGCGACCAGTAAACACTGAACCATATTTCAGAAATAAATTTATTTTTTGAACTTGTTTAATGATTCAAAAATAGATCTATCACCACCCCAGAGGGCGCTTCTGTGAATAGAAAAATGAAGAATATGAGCAGACAAATGAAATAATAGCGCTCGTGAAAAATTATCAGCTCTCTGTACGAATGCCGAACAAGCCATGAATTTCTTTTTACGTGTAAGTTTGTTTACGCGTTTCTTTTCTAGATGTGCGTATTTTGTTGCGTGAAGTTCTTTATAAATTACTTTGTGACTAACTTTTTCTCAATACTTGATAGGCATTTACAACGGTGTTTCGAGCGGCTTCGGTATAGCGTTTTTTGTCTTTTCTTACTTTCGGTTCAACAAATGATTTAGGAATTCCGAAGAATTCTCTAGTAGAATTTTAAATTATTTATAAGTTGTCAGCCATCTCTTGGGATATAAAATATCCAAGAAATGATATTTTTGAATTAACTAGTCCATGACAGGGTTAATCTATTTTGCACACCACGTAAGGCGTGTCTATTAGTACGCCTCGTAAGGTTTCCCTATTTGTACGCCTCGGATAGTTTTGTCTATTAGTACGCCTCGTATGGTTTACCTATTTACACCTCGGATAGTTTGTCTATTAGTACACCTCGTATAATTTATCTATTAGTACACCTCGTATGGTTTGTCTATTAGTAGACCACGTATGGTCTGTCAATTAGTACTCCTCCTATAGTACGTTTATCTAATGACGTCTTATATTAAGAAATTTTTAAAAGCCAATATAATTGTCATGTATCTCATGTGCCAACCTTTTTGGATATAAACGTTTTTTTCTTTCTTTCACTCTCTCAGAACCCTTCTCTTTCATTTGAAAATGTGGATTTGTAGAATGTTTCTCGTAACAAACCATCTCACTTTCTCAGAACCCTTTTCTTTCATTTAAAAATTTGAATTTGTAGAATTGTTCTCACAACATGTTATCTCACTCTCTCAGAACCCTTCTTTTTCACCTGAAAATATGGATGTGTAGAATAGTTCTCATAACATGTTATCTCACTCTCTCAGAACCCTTCTCTTTCATTTAAAAATTTGGATTTGTAGAATGTTCCTCATAACATCCAACCTTACACTCTCAGCATTTATAGCATGAGGCTGATAAAAACCACCTGCCTTTCTCAGAACCCTCCTCCCTTCAAAACATTACACCCCATTGAGCCGAGAACTATGTACTACTGCGAATGCCGTGGCGATCGTCTGCCTCTCCGGCATGACTAACGATGCTGGCTTTACTGCAGCTGCTGGTAGCGACGACTCTTCTGAGCAGTGCAAATGGTGAGAAAACGCAAGATTTTATGGGATTTGCTTTCGCTTTCCATTGCCTGTTTTAATAGTTGTCTTATGGATGTGAATTGTGTTCGGCTACCATAGCACCTGAAAGTGGCTCAATTGCTAAATTATATAATAAGAATATTTAGTACTAATGATTGATTACAGAATTTTTTGCGGTTGAATTATGGATTTGAAACGTATTCGGCTGCCATACATACCATCCTAAAGTTTAATTAAGTGGGTGCGGTGCAAATGGTGAGCAACCGCTGGCTGCCGCTTTACATTTTTGGGAATTTGCTTTCGCTTTCCAGTGCCTGTTTTAGTGGTTGTGTGATGTGATGAATTTGAAACGTGTTCAGCTAAAGTTTAGGTGGCTTGATTGCTCAGCTCTAAGTTGGGAACATAAGTAGAATAAATTATTACTCATGATTGATTTAAGAATTTTTTGTGGTTTTGTGATGGATTTGAAACGTGTTCGGCTGCCATACCACCCGAAAGTTCAAGTAGCTTAATTGTTCAATTCTAAATTAGAAACATTAATAGATTAAATTATTACTCATGACTGATTTAAGAATTCATGTGTCATAGAAACATTGTAGCTTATTTGACCTATAATAATGTTCTTTAACGTTAGGTACAAATTTTTTTCATGTGTATCGCGTGTAACTATGAATATGCTTGTTGTGGAAACACTTTTTCAATTTTTCGAAATTTCCTAATGCGAGAATGGGATAGAAATACTGTAATGTAATGAATCCTTATTTTTAAACTTCGGCAGTCGCTATTGAGATAGGTTGCCTTACCGAGTCGTTTCCGAAGAAGAGTTAAACGCTATTTCACACTTAGATGTCCTCTTCCTTAACATACATTTTCTTGCACATAGTACTAGCATAGAATATATAATATATATTCTATGCTTCTATATATAATATATATTCTATGCTACTATACACTAATGTTTCTAACTTTGTACATGAACGCTGTTCGATGGTCAAACTCTGAGATATTGACACTTATTTCAGGTTGTGGAGATGAAGCGAAGAAAAGTAGTGGATTACCCATGTCTGCCCGGTCAGACACCAGCCACCGCTTCAGACGCGTCAGTCATGAGGATAAACCTAACAGAATCAACAGCTTCAACGGTAGTGACCAACAGATGATTGGAGAGAATATCACCAATGAACTTCAAACGATTATAAACAACTGCAGTAATGCTCTTGTTGCTAACGAATATCTTAGTAGAAGTAACGGTAGCAATAATTCAAAACACGATATTTCTATGATTAATAATAATATGACTGACTTGTCTAACTTTATTCCTGTTAACTCTAATCCTCCCTCCAAAGTTCTTCCGAAAAGTAACTTCAAAACCATAAAAAGAACGCATGGTTTCATTTCTGCTTCTAAGCTAATTGAAAGTAGACCGAGAAAGTATTTAGAAGACTTAGAATCGATAGAACAATATCAGCCAAGTATTCCTTCCTCGTTAGATCAGATTAAAGCTAAGGGTATTCTAAGCACAAACGAAACTCCTGCCTATACTTTGGCGCGGGCAACAAATCACAACTTTTCTAGTGACAGTGGCCATAGAGTCGCGCCTTCTAGACTCTTAGCATTCCACCCAAGCATCAAAGCACAACCCACCTTAATTTCGAATCGCAAGCATTACAAATATTATCTGAAAAATCGAGAACAAAATTCAGATTCTCATAGATGGAGTCGACCACCATCGCCAGATAGTTACTCTCGAAAGCTTTTTGGTACAAAATTGATCAAAAGTAACAAAGAATGCTCAAAACGGGACTCAAAAAACAGAATAAAAAGACACAGAGAGCGCTACGGGAGCGTTTCAAGTTTGCTCAGGCACTCCAGCAGTGACAGGCATGGAATTTTCGTCGCTGATAACACTGGCTTTGACGCAAAAGCTAAAAGTGACAGAACTCATACAGAAATATCCAATCTAAACAACGTTGCAAAAAACCTGCAACAAAGTCAAATGAATGAAAAGTCTGGGAACTCGAGCAAATACATAAAAGCTGAACGTTTGGAAGGATATTTTTCTACCTCAGTTGAATCCATAGAAATTCCAAAACTGCCGGTCATGGTGAGTCTCAGTCCAAACTCGAATGAAAGTGATGCTTCTTATCCAGTGGAACCTGACCTTCCTTCCCCTGACATCGTTCCCTTGGAAGACCTACGCACGGATGTCGACGAAGCTCCTAGAAATAGAAGTCTGCCGGGTGATCCGAAACGGCCTTATTTTCCAATTGACAAAGCACCGGTAAGATTTTCAAATTAAGATTCTAAACGTGAATTTTATGAATATAATTAACTTTTTCATTGATAGTTGCAAGTTTTAATTATGGTTCAATTTGACAGCACGATTAGGAACATACGTCAGTTTTTTGAGGCTTTTCCATAGCCAGTGTAGTTAGTCTAGACCTATTCCTTATTGAAAGTAAAGCTAACGATTTCTCATAGACTGCGAGAAAAGAGATTTTTATGAGAAAGATGCTCAAATTTTCTGTAATTAATTTTTTAAATAATATATTCCCCTACGTTTAGTTTTGTTGGGTACGGTGGATATCTAATTCACTAATAGAGTCCACACTCGACTCATGGCTTATTCAATCCGGATTGCCCTTTTCGCAATGAAAACACTTCTTTCTTCTCGCAACGCTACTCATTAATTGTCTGTAGCCATTACTGAAGCCACATCAAATATTACCTGTATATAAATCTCGCGCTGTTTTTGTGCAGGTGGTGAATGAGAGTGCTTCAGAATTGAACGGAATGAGTGTGTTTTTGGACGAAGACGTTGCTCCTCTACGGTGCATCATTTGCACATCAACCACCGACCACAACCACTGCTACAACATTCAGCACTCAAACCAAACTGATGACTCTGACATTGAAGACCTGAGTCAAGCATGTCCACACCGGGATCAAACCTATTGTCTGGTGAGCCAATTAGTCATATATGGTAATATCTGGATTGATGAAGCAATAGCTTAATGAATCTGTTTAAATATTGAAGCATCTGGATCTGACCAAATGGTTGTTGAGGAGTATTGTCGAGTTTAAAAGTGCGCATTTGGACCAGAACCCTCATCTTTCGTGAATCAATCACTCATGTTTGATTTTATGGATATGCCTGAATCAGTCGTATTGTTCTGTGAGTCGTATTGTATTTTTACAATTTTTAGATTTCTAGGATAGTTTTTGCTGCTTACCTCTTGAAGTAGTCGTGATTTACAAATAGTGAGGAATTTTTTACGTAGGAAAGTAGTTACTCTTTCTCTTCGTGTAGTTTGGAGCACGAAAATGATCTTTTAGCAAGGTATCTTAAGTTGAAAGAGTATGTTAATTTTTTATCATAAAAGGATCTCTTCTTCGTTCTCCGATACTTATAATTTTTTTCAAAGCATTACACTCATTTATCTATTCAGTTTCTCATTTTCATTTTTTGGTAATTTATTCTTTCATTTTCTTAACTCTAACATTATGGACGAGTAATACTAAAGTTTTGACTTCGTTGTTTTCGCAAAACTGTCGTGCCACGATGGTACATTTTTGAGATTTTCGTAATTCAAATTTTGCACAAAATTCATGAGTACAAAGGTCACGTGGACGACACAACTCACCACGTAGGCTCACATCGTGATTCGTAATTCAAATTTTGCACAAAATTCATGAGTACAAAGGTCACGTGGACGACACAACTCACCACGTAGGCTCACATCGTGATTCGTAATTCAAATTTCGCACAAAATTCGTGAGTACAAAGGTCACGTGGACGACACAACTCACCACGTAGGCTCACATCGTGATTCGTAATTCAAATTTCGCACAAAATTCGTGAGTACACAGGTCACGTGGACGCCACAACTCACCACGTAGGCTCACATCGTGATTCGTAATTCAAATTTTGCACAAAATTCGTGAGTACAAAGGTCACGTGGACGACACAACTCACCACGTAGGCTCACATCGTGATTCGTAATTCAAATTTCGCACAAAATTCGTGAGTACAAAGGTCACGTGGACGACACAACTCACCACGTAGGCTCACATCGTGATTCGTAATTCAAATTTCGCACAAAATTCGTGAGTACAAAGGTCACGTGGACGACACAACTCACCACGTAGGCTCACATCGTGATTCGTAATTCAAATTTCGCACAAAATTCGTGAGTACAAAGGTCACGTGGACGACACAACTCACCACGTAGGCTCACATCGTGATTCGTAATTCAAATTTCGCACAAAATTCATGAGTACAAAGGTCACGTGGACGCCACAACTCACCACGTAGGCTCACATCGTGATTCGTAATTCAAATTTCGCACAAAATTCATGAGTACAAAGGTCACGTGGACGACACAACTCACCACGTAGGCTCACATCGTGATTCGTAATTCAAATTTCGCACAAAATTCGTGAGTACAAAGGTCACGTGGACGACACAACTCACCACGTAGGCTCACATCGTGATTCGTAATTCAAATTTCGCACAAAATTCGTGAGTACAAAGGTCACATGGACGACACAACTCACCACGTAGGCTCACATCGTGATTCGTAATTCAAATTTCGCACAAAATTCGTGAGTACACAGGTCACGTGGACGACACAACTCACCACGTAGGCTCACATCGTGATTCGTAATTCAAATTTCGCACAAAATTCGTGAGTACAAAGGTCACGTGGACGACACAACTCACCACGTAGGCTCACATCGTGATTCGTAATTCAAATTTCGCACAAAATTCGTGAGTACAAAGGTCACATGGACGACACAACTCACCACGTAGGCTCACATCGTCATTTAGCTGAATAAGTTGGCTAGGATACCTATTTTAAGAATCGACTTTCATTTTGAACTGGTAAAAGAAATGACATTCTACCTATTATGTTGTTATCAGGCACATTATTTTTCTTAAATTTTAAGGGCTTGGAAATAGGTACGCTTCCCCGTGGACTTATTTAATATTTGTTCCAAGCCCCAGGCTAATGCGATATATATATGCTGTATTACGCCAAAAACAACAGAAAATTTGAAATGGAATACTTGGATCAGCACCTCAATTGCACTAAAGTTAGAAACTATAATATAATCATTGACTAGGTTCAGATTACTATCAGTCATATTTGTATAACTCAATGGTAGCGTTTTCGATTATTGTTATAGACTAATTCTTAGCTTCATTGCGCTTACGAGGTTCACCTATGTTACATTTTATACCAACATCAAGAGAGGAACTTCAGGCTAGGTTTAGTGTGCTTATTCATTTCAGGCTTCCCATGTTTGGTACGTTGACAAAAGTGAAACACCGCGAATAAAAAAAAACTCTAGGCTAGGTTTTAATACGTTTGTCAATTTCAGGCTTCCCATGTTTGGTACGTTGACAAAAGTGGTGAGAACAGATCTTACCACCATTTTAGTATCGAGAGACGCTGTGCTGCCTACTGCGAGCCGTACTACATTGTCATGGGTGACAAAACTAAAATGGAAGTGAGTTTCATTATCTAGAGATGAACTTAATTGGGTTTCCTTTGTTAACTTTTATCGAGAGTTGTGCAGCACTAAAAAATCTCGCACTCACTGAGCAGATGTCAAAGATCTCTGAGGAGAATCATCAGTAACATTTGAGCTGCTATTTGTGAACATTATGTATGGGATTTTGATTAGCATGTGTCCAAGTATTTACGAAAATGCAGTTTTTCACATTCTGACTTCACAGCTGAGCAGTTGTTATTTCAGAACAGTTCAGTTTCTAAGGCTGTATGTGATGAATAATATTGATAATTTATAATTGAGGGGAAGAGAGTATCTAGAGTTTGGAAATCGCGCTCGACCAGTAAGTGAAGCTGGCATAAAATTTGTCATTTGATTGGTTGAATTGAAATTACGTTTCAATTACACATTTCATGGTTACTGATCTCCTGTCGAGAATTTTATCGCACTGGCGTGAGAATAAGTATGTCAAATGAACATCGTGATAGTTGACACCTACTTTTTTCTAAACTTGTAAAATATTGTAGAGTATTAAGAATTTATGTTGAGCATGTGAGCGGAACATGAAAATTTAAGGATAGAGATATGTTATTCTGTTCAATAGTATTAAAATTATTAGGAAGTAAAGGTTTCAAATTGTAGTGTATAAAATTTTTCTGGAATGATGATGTATGTACATATATCGTGGATTGCACTTTGGAGGCAGTTTTGAGGCACAACATAACTATTCGAACTTAAAACCAACAGTTATATTTTTGATAATGTATCTCAAAAGATACTCGTATTTTGATAATATATCACATCATTTTGTTTTCTGATTCCACATACTCGACTGTCTCCTGCAATGAATCTATTTCTGCTACTCTTGTCACTGTCGACGGATAGAGTGATCACAATGGTACTCGTAGGACAACAAAAGAAACTTTAGTAATTTCTCTACAGATTGTGAAAGTTGAAGGGCCAAGTCAAGCATCATTTTGAAGCTACCAATTCATTAATGAAGAAGAGGTTTTATGGACACCCTGTATGTATATCACCGTAGAAAAAACAAGGTAGGGTCAAATCAGTCTTTTTTCGTCGACCGTGTCGCAATGCTGACGTCATGGCAACGAACCAACGGCAGTGCTCATATTGCATCTGACAACACTGCTAACTCCAAACCTGGCACCACTACTGGCCTAACGACCTGTCGCAATGATGACGTCATAAAGTGTGTTTGAAATGACGCCATTCTGTTTGCTAGCCGAACAAGAAGAGGTGTATTTTCCCGCATAGGAATGACTCTACCTCGTTTCCTCTACCCAGTATGTACAATGTCAACCATGACCTTATTCTGTTCGCAGATCATCAGTAACCGCACCTGCTGTACGACTGACAACTGTAACAGCCGCAACGCAGCTGCTGATGGAACTCTGCTTAAGTCACAACTTGTTTACAAAGTTAGCTTCGCAGTTTTAACATTTTTCAAATTAATGAAACTCTTCTAGTCTATTGTATCTTCAATCTCACCTTGCCGGACTACGGCGCGCGGTCCGACCAAACTACACAGATATTTCATTAATGTCGGCTTCTTCTCGCCAGCTCTTGGGAGTAGATTAGATTTCTCCTTCTTTATTATTACTTTAATCATGCGTTTCAGCCTCCGCATGATTGCGACCAAGTCTATTACTATAGTTATGGATGTAGTTGCGCAGTTTTTTGAGGTCAGAACTTATTCTGACAGTGTTCTTAAAAATTGTTTTTATAAAAGTGCTTTGACGAAATGATGATGCATAACTTAAATGAATGAAAAAGTTTTCGCATTGAACGCAGTCCTCACCTTCAGAATTTCTTTTTGAAAAAACTTTGTTCCTAGTCGAAGTTATTCCATTCTCAATTGTGTGCTGAAATATTATTTGAGTTATGACATCTTAAGTTAAGTTGTAAACATTACTAGTGTTGGGCCTTTAGAACTTCCTTAACTGCGAATTAGCGTGAATCTTTTTCATAACAAGTTCATAAGTAGTTTTATTAAATTTCTAAAAATTGCACATCTGAAATTGAATAGAAAACTTAAATTCGAAAATTCTCGGAAAAAATATATGGAAGCAAGGGAAATATCGACAACATGTTGCATATTGCACTAGTACCAAGTCCATCCTATAAAGGGATCGAACTGATATAAAAAACTGTGTTAAGAAATTTATCAATTTATTTCAAGTGGAAGTATTAAAAGAAAAGTTTAATTTCAAGGCTTACAGACCACTAAACCTTTTTCTTTGAAAAATGAATTTCTTTTACAGACTTGGGTCTTCCAAAGTTCATGGTACATAACCTCTCCTGTATACGCATTGAAATTTACTGTTGACTTGTGATTTAATATTTACACCTTCACCCTGCATTATTTTTTTGCTAATATGCATCGCTTCCATGCTCTCTCTGCTATGAATTGACTCAAGTTTGTAAAGTAATTCCTTTTCTGCGAATGGATCTCTCTCTCACATGAAGTGTTCTCACGCTGTCAAAACATTAAAGCTTCCACACGTGCGCCTGATATTGGAGACGAATGTTCAGTGCGGGCCTTCAACAACAAAGGTGCTAAATATTCGTTCTTTAAACGTTATTAATGATGATGAAGAATTATTTTGTATTCTGAAGAATGCTTATGATTCTTATTTTCTAACATTATCGGGAGTCTGATGGTCAAATTTTGACAGCTCGCGAAGGGCCGGCATACTGTAGATGCTTAACACGTTAACCGTGATACGACCCATTGACGGGTCATGCTAAAGTTCTCTCTGCCGCGAAACGACCCATTGATGTGTCGTTTGAAATATGTTTAACAATTTTTTAAAATTAATGGTAAGCAAAGGACCCAGTTAATGTTTGGTATTTATAAAATTGCCAACAACTTTTGAATTTAAATTTAAGTTGAATACTGAACTTCAGTGTAACACATCGCTGTGAACTTGTTACCTTGGTACGAAGACTGGAAGTCCCGGTCACATCAAATTGCTGTTCCAGCTACGAAAAATTTATTTCTCGGTATTTTGGCTCCGTGTAGAGGCTAACAATATTTTCGAAAATTGATCTTACCCTTGTTCTGAGAAACACTACATTTTTCATAGTGTTACTTTGATGATTCCTGGATGTACGAAGGCACGGTGCAGCCGTCGCCAAACGAATAGTAGATGAGTAATGCATGCTTCCAATGCGATAGCTGATGAGCTCTACTGCAGCTGTTACTTTAAAATGAACAAATTTTGGGACCAATTTTTACTACAATGGCAAAATAATTTGAAAAGTAGGAGTAGGACAAAAGATTTGAATTACTGAGTCGTGTGCCTGAAGCTCTCATACATTAGGATGTGACTTATTAGACAGGCCTTTGCTAAGAATTTTTGGCCAGTATTCTAGCTCTCAATGGGGAAATACTTCAAAAATTATGCACTATATACATTCAGTTCATTATTTTATTTGGTTCTATTAAACGCTGCAAAACATGAGCCATAATGGAGTTCTTTCATTTTCTTTCATTCGGATTAAATTTAAGAACAACCTATTCAGGGTTGGTTTTGCAGTTCAGTAATTATCATACTTGAGGCAAAATTTGACTTTGAAGGTGAGTAACCTTTTGTGAAACTGAAACGGTGATTTTTTGGTTCTGTGATTACAATGGGTGTGGGAGTTACGAGCGAGACACGGTCTGGAAAGCTACTTGTGAGTCGTTTTGCTTATAAATCATCATCGTAATTGTATAGGGTAAAAAATTATGATACGTTCCGTCTTTCTCATCTAAATATGGTGTTCTATCGGTGCACCTTGAAGTTTATCGTATTTCTCTTCTTCTTTCTCTTTCTCTCGTTGATTCTTATAGTCATCTACACTATGTAGTTCCTTGTTTTTTGGTTAGAGCAAACACTTCTCTTTATAAACAAGCGAGCTACGTTCACGATTTCGCTACCAATATCTGTTTCTTCCCAAAATAACAACCACCTTTGTTTCTATTAGGAGAAATTACCGCTTTTTCGTACTAGACTATAACTGCCCCTTCCATTACAATTGTCCTTAACCACGATAGGTATAAATGGGATAAATTTTCCTCACACTTAACCATAATTTGGTGTTCCAAAGCCATCGAACATCGCCAATTTTATTACCGAACCCGAAAAACGCTCGAATCGAAAGAAAAGCCAAAATCTCTGGACAAAAGACGAAGGTTGACCACTGGGTCGGTAGAAGAATTCAAAATGCTACACCTAGATCAAAATGCATGGAAACGGGACGTAGGTTGCTGTAAATGATGCGATATCAGGGATAGTGGGTGCTGCAAAATTGGCATACTTGCTAAAAGAACAGAACAGTATCGAGAGCACAATATCATTTTGTAAGTATGCTGTTTTTAATGTACCTCACTTCGACCGTCCGCAAATCATCTCCTCGTAACTCGTACACTTCTTGTATTTGGGTGACGTTGGCGCCTGCAATTCATCGAATTCCATCCAAGCAGTTGAATAGTGTCAGCAAATTTTAATTTAATTTTTACGTACCCGGCTTGCATACTTGATCTTACATTGTTCAATGCAGCAAGCAAAACTAACGTTAATCATAAAATTCTATTTCTAAGACGTACAGTCACTTGAACTTAAACTGAAGTTTGTAGTATCCGAAACATAGTTAATCCATTGATTTTTTATAATTTGGTAGTTTCTTTGGAATTTATTTTAGAGTAGTTAATAATTTTGCAAGTTTCGTTGAATTACAAGATCAGATTTGCTAAAGGGAATGTAATTTTTCTTTATTTATATGACAAACACGCGCTTTTGAAGCCACATACCTCGGTCAGCATCGGCTGCCTGAACGATGAAAGCAATTTTGTAAATAAATTTAATTTTTGTCCAGTCCTTATTAAATTATCGAAACTATTTTGTGACTGACACCTGTTTTCATAAACTTTTTGAAAAGAGTGCGTTAAATTTGACCATGGCAAAATTTCACTAACTATTTGCCCTTGAAAAACTTTTTCCCAAATGTCTGTTAACAATTGGTAAAATACACATTGCTTCGGTTCATTAATTCAGTATGCAGCGGAAAAATGTTTGAACTTCTCTCACTTGAACGTGAACTGAGTAGTTTCTAAAGGGAAAATACCGGATACCTTTTATTCGCTTAAAAAACGTAACGTTCCACACGTGTGCTAGTCGAGAAACGTTCTCTTATTTGAAGGAAATTTACAGTGTGTACTATCAATGGCACATGAAGGCAGATGTCCAAGGAGGTTTGCAGATGTCGGTGCGTTACCCATACCGCTTCAGTAGACATTGTGTCGAGGTGTCATATTGCTGTAAAATTTTATTGTTCAAAGTCCACGGGAGGCTAGTCTTGCTTTGTAGGCAAAATGGTTCGAAATTTATAAGTTTAATTAAACATCACGGTAGTAATGGATGAAGAGGGTACAGCTATTAGTTATGTACGACGTACTGCTGAAATATAAAATAATTTTTTGTTCGAGCTCTAACTACTCGATATCGCTCTTTTCTCTGATCTCTATTTCTAATCCGTTAGTTGAGAGATAATTACGAAGTGCTTGAAATCATTCTCTTACGCTAACACTTCTCCTAGTCCTACTCTTTTCTCTTCTTACCTAGGTAGATGTAATATAGTTTTTATTGAGCTTCCTGTTTCTTCGCTAGTGTGTTCTCATTTGCATTTGCTAGCTCTATATTAGTGCACACTTAATGTGTCACTAGGCACAAAGATGACCTTTTCGTGTGTCAAACTGCATTCTATAAGTCTCTTATATTTCGTTTCATTTGCTCGACCAATGCGAGTGCTGTGTCGGTTTCAAGGTGATGTAGTCCGTTAGGGCAGTGAATACTACTGCTTATTCGTATAATTCCCTCGAATTATGCCCGTATAAAAGAACAATTACAAACAAGGTCCGTAGCTACTCTCTGAGTTGTGTAGTTTTAAATTAGATTTTAGTATCCTCAAGATGTCAAACACTGTGCAAATGTGCTTTATTCATTTGAGATTTATTAATCTTTTGAGATCCTTTCGCTTAAGAACGCTGAATTTCTATACTAATACAGCACTGTGAGAACTTTCTAGAAGCAACTACTGCAATGTTTTTAATGCTTCAGTGTGATACATAGAGCAATTACTGATAAGGGTGGCACTATGTAATTGTAGATGAATAGTGGAGAGGGGGTGAATCGCATATGTGTAGATAATTGTATAAGAATGATAAAATTTAATATAATAGAAAATTGCTTGCGCTGTTGTACGGTCGTGGAAAGGCTGCCAACAATTTTTAAGGTGTAAGATCCTTTCGAAATAAGTAAATAAAATTTGTTCAACTTTCTTCTTAAAATGAACATCTAATTCGATGCATCGTCGCGCTTGTAATTGCAAACTGGACAACAATGAAATAATCTTAAGCATTTACATCACGGCAAACGAAGTTAATTAGTTATTCTGTGACTTAAAATACAAAAACATCGCGTGACATATACTGCTTCTTTTCTCTAGTGGCTGTATTGACATTCGTAACTCGATGTGTTTCGCGCATTCTATTGATGCTGCATCGTATGTACTAGTAAATGAGATTTTGTACGCTTATGAAATACAAGTGTGACGCTTCAAACAGTGATATGCACTTCAGTTGTGAAGGCGGTGCTCAGCAGTATTTCCAGAGTAGAATATTCATCCGTGCGAATGTAATTGGTAGAGCTGATAACCGTCTATTTCCTACACTTATTTTTATTCTCATAGGTGAAGTTTATTAGCAAGATTTCTCATCCGATGTCGATGTTATTTCAATGACTCTGCTTTGAATATGAGATAGTATTATTGTATGCTAATAGAAAATAATAGTCTCAGCATCGAAAAACATCGCTGGCGAATGAAATATTATTGTCAATCACAGCCATGGTGTGCTCAGGTAGTGTCTCCTTATTAAAGATTCTATTCAGGTAGTTCCTCAATATGTGGGTCTTCTTAGGTAGTTTTTATTTACAAGAGTCTGCTTTAGTTGTGCATCATTTTAAGCGTAAACGGAGCTATTAAAAGTTGATATTTTTGGTAGTTCTGCCACCTTTTAAAATAATATCACCACGAGTGTTTCTTTCTTAACACTGCAGCTGCAGCATTCGTGCTATTAGTTCTATGTGCATCACGTTTAACATCAGCTCGACGATAAATGTTGGCTTCAATGCAAGTCAAATCTTTTAGCACACTCGTTTAAGCTTCAAAACTAGGTGTCGTTATTCACATCCATTGCCGTAACCGCTGCAATCTTATTGTATTGATTGAGAGAAAATTCTATATTATTCTCGCGGTTTCTCTCAAACTTATTCTATCGAACTTTCGCTGATTTACATACACAAATAGCCATGCCTTCTGCAAACTTTGCTGCTGGAGGTGACCGTTAATTGCCAACAACTGCGTAGGTTACATTAGCATCGTCAGTCCGCTCTCGTGAAGATCTTTCATCACTTCTAGTGACCCTAGCAACGATTCCTTATATTCAATAATTTTAAATCGACAATATGTAGGGGATTCAAATTTTACAAATTTACTGAGACATTTCAAATTTTTCCTCTCTTTGAATTAAAATCACAGTGAATGCTTTATATAGATGAACACGACCCTGATTTTTCCAGCCTATTATTGGGTTTGGTGACGGGTAGATTTATTATTGCTCAGTGCACCTTTACTGCTCAGAGCGTCGAGTACCACGGTTACGTGGAATAATAGTAAAGCAATTTTTTGTTAACGAATACCGTTTGGTGATGCTTGTTGGTGTGCAATTCATTTTGATTTACACAAATTATCATATCATACCTGGGACTTACGTAAAGATTCTACGTCCAAGCTCAAAACGCATCTTTTATTCATCTTTTATTCAACTTCGGCTAAGTCATTTTCATCAGTGTTACGTGGACGAACTTCTCGTTTGCATCACTTTTCGCTGTGACTCCGGTTGTTGAAATTCAAGCAAGCTGGCATAACAGGGTAAGTTATCAACTAATTCAGAAGGTCAGCTGAAAAGCAAATTTTTTCATCTTCAGTTATCATTTTAAATATTTAATTGGAAAAATTTACCATTCTGCCTCGTAGCGAAAGCTGATTAATTCATCGGAACAAAATTGTAGTGTGTTCTAATTCTACAATCCTATTTCAGGTTACAAATTTAAATTAGGAGGCTTGTGGTCAATGTGCAAGGATATCGTCTATTTTTGGTCGAGGATATTATTAAAAAATCGCCTACAGGTTTCAGCTACACTGGGCATTCAAGTTGACTTCTGTGACGAGAAAATACAAATGTTCAGTGCGGAACTCAATTCATCTTATTTCAGTGTTGAACAAAGAACATCAAGATTATGAGTTTAAAAGCGTTATTCAACACCTTATGGCTTAGAAGATTGGGCCAAAATTTCTCAGACAATGTCAAACGTTGGCAATGCTACTTCAGAATTGTATTGATTATATCACTCAGGGAGCTCAAGTACTTCTCAATCATTATCTTCACACGCAGTAGAAAAAGTTTACGAACGGCGACTTTCGAAATGAACAAGAATAAAATATCTCGATTTGAATGCTTCAACTTGAGTTAATAATTGGTTGAACAATCGCTTGCTATGGAGTCGTTGTTCTTTACGGTATTATTTATCTTCATCCTTTTTACGAAGTGATAAATGCTGATAGCGTTTAAGAAAATTCGCTCCTTCCATCTTCGTCTAAACTTATACACTGAATCGTCAAAATACAACTAATCTCTCTTTCGGAGATTGCAGTGGCATTATATATTATTTTTATTTATTTCCTGTGTCGTAAGATGGATTCAGAGTTTTATTTTGTATTCTTTATCCAGATTTGGCAGAATGAAATAGAGAAGCTTTATTACGGTCGATTACTACGATACGTAACGTATATAATCGTACAGATTGGGTTAGGAGGTGCTGTGTTTTGTAACTCATATTGTGGTTCTAATAAACTGGTCTTAAATGTTCTCCTTTTCTTTTACTTTGATCTTTTATTCACTTTTTAATACCTCAACTTGCATGGTAAAACCATCGTCATAAAATACGTTTTTGTACACAAAAAAAATTAATTTATTCCAATTTGATTCGAAAAATAGCAGTTCCATTTTCATTTTCGCATTTTCGGCTGTAGAAATATTGAAGTTACCTTACAAAAATATTTAAAAGGTTAAATAATGCTCAACAATGTTGGATATAAAATTATCATTTCACAAACTTAATAAAGATATATCGAGTATTTTCGAGGCGTAATCAAAACAATACAAAACAGTATGATAGTCTTAACGCAAAATCTTAAGAGGGATCAACTGTATTATGATTATGGAGTTTCAGGAATAAGTTCATTGCGATGTGCACTCCCTTTCAGTCCCAGAGTTTCGATGTGGCCTCCCGTGTCGGACTGAGCTCGGTGAAGAACAATACAACTAACTAAAATGCTGACATCTGAGTGAAACAAAAAACAATATCATTGATGCATAACAATTTGTATGATCATTTGGAGGCTGCTAGATGGAGCAAGTCTGTTACAGGTCTAGGGACCGTATTTCTGAACGCGTAAGTGATCATCAACTGAGTCTATTTCGTGCCTTATGCAAAGTATCCTGTTTCAGGTCACCGATTCTCTTTTGAAGATGCATGTATTTCATGGCATAGGTTCTTCATTGGTTCAAGCATCAGAAATCAACAAATTAATAGTATATTAGGTACAGAAAATACTCATAGAGAGTTAATGAATAATTTGAAGTTTCAGCATATTTTCATCTCATAGAGGCAAAAAATATAGAAAGAGGGAGAGGTTAAAGTTGGAATAGCTTTGTTTTCAACATAGTTTCAGGTATTGTTTGACCAACTTTTATAAAATGTTGCAACCTGACTACAACCCACAGATCATTTCCCTTATACTCTATAAAATTTTCTTAATAATAAGCTCTTCACTTATCTACGTTCTCAACAAACTTAGTAAATATGGGCCAAAATAAAGCTGGGCTCTTGCCGAGCACTGGGTTCAGGGAACATGGCCTTGCTGCGCGTCTCGACTTGAGAACCCTGGAACCCTGGTGTTACGTCGGGGTCACTTTCGCGCTTAGACGAAGATTTCTGCTTCTTGGACACGTTTCCAGAGCTGAGAAGCTCGTGCAACGCAGATTTTTCAGGATTCGCAGACACACCAGTCTGAGGTATTTGTTTTGAGTTCTGGAAGGAAGAACCGGTCTGTGAGGCAATTTCCTTAGATTTCTGGAAAAGCGCCCCGGTTTGTGTTATGTATCTGTTGTTCTCCAAGGTACCGGTGTGCACAGTTACTTGCTCTTGGTTCTGGAAAGGAAACCCAGCTTGTTGGATTCGCTGCTTTTGTTTCAGGGGCTTTGAAAGTTGCTTCGTTGCCGAGGATGAATCACCAAAAGATGGCTGAGAACTGGGAGTGAGGGAAGAGGGCTGTGAAGGACCTGAAGCCAGCAGAAAATTCGGAGTTAGAGGTTGCTGATTTCGT
This sequence comes from Morinoia aosen, assembly GCA_030386875.1. Lineage (NCBI taxonomy): Eukaryota > Metazoa > Arthropoda > Malacostraca > Amphipoda > Talitridae > Morinoia > Morinoia aosen. The sequence continues at coordinate 17,140,677 of CM059574.1, forward strand.
GGTGCCGTCGTAAAGGTTTGTTGTGTAGGTGGATTGATGAAGTTAAATTCAGATTGGCTTTGTTGTTGGAAGTTTTTGTTGTTATCCCTGTTGTTCTCCACTCTTTGGAGCGATTGCTGGTTGTTGAATTCCAGAGCAGCCTTAAAGTCAAAGCCTCCGCTCATGAAATCAGGTCCATAAGCAAAGATTGGGCTATGATCGAGAACTTGTACTTGTTCGATTGAAGGAGATCGTTTACCGGACGAGAGCTGAGCGTTCTGAGGAGCATTTCCAAACACGGACAATTGATCAGCAATGGTCAAGTCGGAGAAACCCTGGTTACCAACTTGAAATTGTGGTTGTCTATTAGACCTTTGGTCGAGAGTCAATCCAGTTTGGTCGAAAAATCCTTGAGGGAAAGCAGACTTCTTTGGTGATTTTGACTGATTCTTAGAACGGGTGCGCTGAGAGCCAGATGATGGTGCTCCTTGGTTGAAAATTCCGATGTCAGCGCAATTGCGGAAAATCACCTCTGAAGGCTTGAATTGATCTGGAAGGTAAGAACAGAAAAATGAGTGGGATTTTAGTTGATAAATAGTTAGAGAAACCAAAAATATCTGCACAAAGTAGAAATTAAGCTACATAATTTCCTTTGTGAGTTACAAATTTTTCCCTTTTCATTTACAAACGTGAGCTCAGGAAGTTCGTACCAATATTTGAGATGAGTGAACTAAAAGCGAAAGTATACGACGCAGCGAATACGAAATAATGTCTTACGTATAATAACAATTTAACGTGCGGCGGAACATTCAACTTGAATGCATTAAATTTAAACTTGGAACATTGAGCTAAGAAGCATTAAATTTAAACTCGGAATATTGAGCATAGAAGCATTAAATTTAAACTATGAATATTGAGCTAAGAAGCATTAAATTTAAACTTGGAATATTGAGCTAAGAAGCATTAAATTTAAACTCGGAATATTGAGCATAGAAGCATTAAATTTAAACTATGAATATTGAGCTAAGAAGCATTAAATTTAAACTTGGAATATTGAGCTAAGCAGCATTAAATTTAAACTTGGAATATTGAGCATAGAAGCATTAAATTTAAACTTGGAATATTGAGCTAAGAAGCATTAAATTTAAACTTGGAATATTGAGCTAAGAAGCATTAAATTTAAACTTGGAATATTGAGCAAAGAAGCATTAAATTTAAACTTGGAATATTGAACTAAGAAGCATTAAATTTAAACTTGGAATATTGAGCATAGAAGCATTAAATTTAAACTTGGAATATTGAGCATAGAAGCATTAAATTTAAACTTGGAATATTGAGCTAAGAAGCATTAAATTTAAACATGGAATATTGAGCATAGAAGCATTAAATTTAAACTTACCAGTGTACTGAGTCATTTGCATGACACACTGGGAACAGACGAGGTTGGCAGGCAACTGGACGAAGAGCTCAAAATCTTGCGTGGCCTGGTACGGGACAGTTATTGGTACTTTGCCGTCAGGGTATCCGGCCACTTCCAGGGGGTACCTGCGGATTCGGTGCAACATTACTTGAAAAAAAATGAGTTGACTTTACTACATTTTCCAAAGTGTTGACGCTTCTGTCCAACATTACTTGAAATCAAATATCAATTGACTTTATCAGATTTTTTTGATGTGTTGAACGATGTGTTCAACATTACTTGAAATACTTCATGAGTTGACTTTAGTCAGGGTTGCCATGGCATCAATAAACTCACCTAAAAAAACAAATAAAAAACACCTAAAAAACAAAAACTCCAATCTAGTGTTTTTTTTTTAAATTTAGCTACTTGTAAATGCACAAACCTATAAGATAGGCGCAATGCAGATTTTATTCTTTTTCTTTTATTGACTTCATTTCCAAACCTAATATATTAAATCTAATCTGAGCCTTAATTACTTCTTATGGGTTGTACAAAACAGTTTGTACCAACATGTGGAAGTCTCTCCTGGCAGTGGTAGGTCTTAACTGCATTTTCTTAGAGACCAGCATTTGGCCTCATATGTTTGAATATTTTATTAAGGAGCATTTGAGTTTCCCCTACCCTAAACCTCTACCAAACATTGTCACAGACAATACCGACTGGCGCTGTGTGGTCTGGCAGTTCGTATTTGAACTAAAGAAAAATTTTCTCTGTTGAACATTTATTTTTCTTTGTCTTCTTGAGAAGTGTTAAAGAACTCAAAAGTCCTACTCCGTTTTACTGGTTATGGTGCAGTTGACTTCACTGTAGTTGGTGCTTATGCAGAAGAATAGGATATTGTAGACAGGAAACTAGTGGGCATAAAAGGCTAATGCAGATGCCGTTTTACTGGTGGTGGTGGAGTTGACTTCACTGTAGTTGGTGCTTATGCAGAAGAATAGGATATTGTAGACAGGAAACTGGTGGGCATAAAAGGCTAATGCAGATGCCGTTTTACTGGTTATGGTGCAGTTGACTTCACTGTAGTCGGTGCTTATGCAGAAGAATAGGATATTGTAGACAGGAAACTAGTGGGCATAAAAGGCTAATGCAGATGCCGTTTTACTGGTTATGGTGCAGTTGACTTCACTGTAGGTGGTGCTTATGCAGAAGAATAGGATATTGTAGACAAGAAACTATTGGGCATAAAAAGCTAATGCAGATGCCGTTTTACTGGTGGTGGTGGAGCTGACTTCACTGTAGTTGGTGCTTATGCAGAAGAATAGGATATTGTAGACAGGAAACTGGTGGGCATAAAAAGCTAATGCAGATGCTGAGCCTGCAGTATCATGTTACACTAAGCGACACTGACAGCAAGACTGAGAGAGCCTGAAAACAGAAATTTATAAGTCGCCAAATCATATTCTTTATAGGTTGGTAGCTACTTCTTTCGACTGGAATAGCTCAAGCTGTGGTCACAATTCACACACAAATCATTAATGTATACTTTAAAAAATTACTTATGAGTAGAATTAAGGATATTGTAAGCCTCTAAAAAAACCAACTCAACCCAATGAAATCCAATAAAACCCAATGAAACTTGAAAAAAACCCGACGGGATTTTTTTATTTTAAAAAATCCCAGTTTTTTCCCATCCTGAAGTCTTTATCACATTTTTTGTCGAGTTGACGCTCGTCATTGTTCGAAGTACTTGAATATGCTGACTATTCTAGGTGATACCAAACTCGGTATTAAACAATTAATTAAAAACGAATGTTCCCCTTTGAAACAAAAACGTAAGGACTTCATAGTTGTTTCAATATTCTCAATTCTTGCGACATGCATTTTTAATGTTGGTTTGAAGTTCAGTTTAAACAAAATTTGCAAGGGGACTAAAATTGAAAAAAAACTACAAGCACCCTGCCAACATAAACATCAGCAACTATCAAGTTTTCTTAATTATAATTTTGAAAACTCCTTTGTATTTATTCAGGGGAATATGGAGTTGGGTACCCTAAATTAAATCAATTAAACGAAAGACATTCATTTGAATTAATTTAAATAGATTTGTAACGATTTAGCCAAAAGTTTAAATGTGATAGAATTTACGTGGAACAATTCAAACAGACCTCAAAACGTGTGAGTACATCAGAATTAATCTATGATGTATAAGTATATGTATGTTTGAAGGAATCGGCGAGCGTATGAGTGATATTGAATTATTGCAATGAGAGTGAATCTGTCCGGGAATAAATCCTTTTTCCCCATTCACGATAAAGAATGTTTAATTTCACCATTGAGTTCGGTTGCATAGAAGGTTAAATTCCTCCAGACACCGTAAACTGATTACAGCCAAAGGGAAAATAGATGCTCGTACCATGTTGTTCAAACCTACTTTCTTTCGCATGCCTAGAATCTCTGATGAGCATGAAGTGCTTCTTCACACGAACTTGAAAACAAAAATCGAGACTCGAAGAGCACGTGTTGGGAAGCAAGATGCTAACTTTCATAAACAGGTCAGAATTTAGCTCAGGAACTGGCTCCAAGACTGCTTATGTCATCGTACAGGCGTCGTTCACTTCAGTGCTGAGGTCCTGCTTTTTGCGGTGACGTCCGCTTTGCCGAAGATTTGCTCTTACGTACAACAATTAACTACGACCACAACGCGTTTACCTCAGCATTTTTGCCAGTCAATAGTATTAAACAGCTCTTATTCTAAGCGGACGCTTTTGTAGCTGTAAGTGCCGCATGAACTTTCATGTATTTGGGCCTGCTTTGAAAAACTGAAAGTTGTGCTCAAAGTGTCGATGGGAGAAATATGTGTTCAGGTAAGCGTTTCGATTGCAGCTCATTTAGACGCTCGAAACACCTGTCATATACGGCGTAAAAACTTGTATGTAATGTAGAGCGTACCGCAAGCGTAGCTGTTATTGATGCTAATAATTTTAATTAAGAAATTGACTGAGAATCGTCAAATTATAATTGCCAGTCCCTCTATAGGTATCAGAGGTAGAATATATGGCAACGGATGAAGTAATGTTAGACAATATTGTTTTAGATACAGACGTCGAGTCCTGCAAAACAATTTTCAATTGCAACACTAAATCCTCAAAAGTTTCCCGAATATTTATCCTTTTGAGAGAAAACATGCGAATAAAAATATAGTTTTTTATTTTTACGTTGATTTTTCCCTGCGATTCACTCGAGTATTATTTTCCCGCTAAAGATAGCAGGTAAACGAAGACCATGTCCTCACGGGTTTCGTTTTTCCGATCGATTAGTACACAAAACACACGTTTCACGGGCAGATTTGCGGGTAGTACCGCTCCGGTATCTCGGTACAAGCAAATCTTTCTGAGTAAACTGTTTCCTCTTTGTGCTGCTGTTGAGAGCAGTAGCGTCATTTCCCTTGCTTGCGCTTCGCATGACGAAGGGAAAAAATAATATTCCAAATGAAATTTCACTTTTCACACAAATGTTAGTATCAAATATTATAAATAGTAAATATTAAAATACATGTATTAAAACTATTTAACCAACGTCTAAAGACAGAAGCAAATATTAAGCTATGTAGCAATCATCTAAACATAGCAGCAAATATTAAGCTATTTAACTACCGTCTATAGATGGAAGCAATGGATAAATGCTGAAATTATATCAGTTGTACCAGGCATAAGGAACAATCTACTGCAGTATCGGCTGTGGTAAATAAATTGTTCAAATTGTTAAAAAATTAATAGGTAATTCAAGTCTCTTTAAGATATTTCACTTCAAGATATTTTAAAGACCAATGATACGCTTTTTGCATCATCTTTTAGGAAATGAAGTGTTTTCCTTTCTTTCTCACCCGTCGAGACACTCCTGCGTGACAGGCTTCGCGACGTCGTTGTTGGGGCAGAGCTTGAACATCATGTGGCCGCCGTGGCTGTTGGTCACGCTCACCGCCACAGGGATCGTCTGCACGTCGCAGTCACATGTATTGTTACTTTAATTTAGCTCGAACATCTCGTCTGCTCCATATCCAGGTGTCAAACATTTAAACTGAAATTTATCACTAACATCTAGTTTGCTCGACATCCTGGTGTCAAACATTTCAACTGAAATTTATCACTAACATCTGGTTGGCTCGACGTCCAGGTGTCAAACATTTCAACTGAAATTTATCACTAACATCTAGTTTGCTCGACATCCTGGTGTCAAACATTTAAACTGAAATTTATCACTAACATCTAGTTTGCTCGACATCCTGGTGTCAAACATTTCAACTGAAATTTATCACTAACATCTAGTTTGCTCGACATCCTGGTGTCAAACATTTCAACTGAAATTTATCACTAACATCTAGTTTGCTCGACATCCTGGTGTCAAACATTTAAACTGAAATTTATCACTAACATCTAGTTGGCTCGACATTCTGGTGTCAAACATTTAAACTGAAATTTATCACTAACATCTAGTTGGCTCGACATCCTGGTGTCAAACATTTAAACTGAAATTTATCACTAACATCTAGTTTGCTCGACATCCTGGTGTCAAACATTTCAACTGAAGTTTATTACTAACATCTAGTTTGCTCGACATCCTGGTGTCAAACATTTCAACTGAAGTTTATTACTAACATCTAGTTTGCTCGACATCCTGGTGTCAAACATTTCAACTGAAGTTTATTACTAACATCTAGTTTGCTCGACATCCTGGTGTCAAACATTTCAACTGAAGTTTATTACTAACATCTAGTTTGCTCGACATCCTGGTGTCAAACATTTCAACTGAAATTTATCACTAACATCTAGTTTGCTCGACATCCTGGTGTCAAACATTTCAACTGAAGTTTATTACTAACATCTAGTTTGCTCGACATCCTGGTGTCAAACATTTCAACTGAAGTTTATTACTAACATCTAGTTTGCTCGACATCCTGGTGTCAAACATTTCAACTGAAGTTTATTACTAACATCTAGTTTGCTCGACATCCTGGTGTCAAACATTTCAACTGAAATTTATCACTAACATCTAGTTTGCTCGACATCCTGGTGTCAAACATTTCAACTGAAATTTATCACTAACATCTAGTTTGCTCGACATCCTGGTGTCAAACATTTCAACTGAAGTTTATTACTAACATCTAGTTTGCTCGACATCCTGGTGTCAAACATTTCAACTGAAGTTTATTACTAACATCTAGTTTGCTCGACATCCTGGTGTCAAACATTTCAACTGAAGTTTATTACTAACATCTAGTTTGCTCGACATCCTGGTGTCAAACATTTCAACTGAAGTTTATCACTAACATCTAGTTTGCTCGACATCCTGGTGTCAAACATTTAAACTGAAATTTATCACTAACATCTGGTTGGCTCGACATCCTGGTGTCAAACATTTAAACTGAAATTTATCACTAACATCTGGTTGGCTCGACATCCTGGTGTCAAACATTTAAACTGAAATTTATCACTAACATCTAGTTGGCTCGACATCCTGGTGTCAAACATTTAAACTGAAATTTATCACTAACATCTAGTTGGCTCGACATCCTGGTGTCAAACATTTAAACTGAAATTTATCACTAACATCTAGTTGGCTCGACATTCTGGTGTCAAACATTTAAACTGAAATTTATCACTAACATCTAGTTGGCTCGACATCCTGGTGTCAAACATTTAAACTGAAATTTATCACTAACATCTAGTTGGCTCGACATCCTGGTGTCAAACATTTAAACTGAAATTTATCACTAGCATCTGGTTGGCTCGACATCCAAGTGCTCAATATTTAATGTTGAATATAGCTCGAACATCTGGTTTGCTCGACACCCAAATGTCAAACATTTATACTGGAATTTATCACAAACATCTGGTGTGGACGACATCCCTGCGCCAAATTTTTAAACCGAAATTCATCTCAAACATCTGGTACATGCACCACGGCGACAAATATTTAAACTCAAATTTAGCTCGAATTTTTTATTCATACAACATCATTGGGCCAAACATTTAAACTGTTACGTATCTCAAACATCTGGTATATAGAACATCACTTGGTCAAACATTTAAACTGAAATTTATCACAAACATGTGCATGGTGTATACAACATCACGACGTTAAACTTTTAGACAGACTCAAATTTATCTCAAACATCGGATCAGTACGACAACGTCGTGTCAGACATTCATAACTGAATACCTTTCACACAAGAGGTGTTCACAATCCCGCAGCATCGAACATTTACATTCAAACTGATACGCAAAGTTGAGGTCTGCACGACATCACGGCGTAAAAGAATTAAACCTAAATCTTTTTCAAACAACGAGACTAATTTAAAATTTTTGTTGTTGTTCTTCATGGAGTAAAATTACAACTAAATTCCTGAGTTTTGCTTTTAAAAATATCGTATTTTATAGACAGGTTTGTTTTTTCTACGTGAAACGAGTAGTGGCATCGCGAAAGAGCTACATAATAAACAAAAAGAGAGGATTTATAGCACTCTCGTTAGGCCTTCTTGTTGATAAGTAAGCGAATGTGACCTGCTGAGTCGCCTTGCTCTTATGGTAATTCACTTAGCCAAAAAATAATGAAATAAAGAGTTTAGTTTCATTCCTGCTTCAATCAAGAAGTAATTGTTTCAATAAATTCTCGTTTAGTTGATACATTTCATCATTGTTCAGGAATGATGGCTATGCTGATGACTGAGTGTTGAACTAAACCAATTTCTGGTCTTCAAACTCCGGTATTTATTCCACATCTGAAGCGTATGAAATTCTACGTATCTGAAACTAACTTCAAGCAGCGACAGTTTCAGCAAGCACAACTTCAGACAAAAGAAAGTAAAATACGTTTACATAACACATCACGTAATGTCATCGTATAATCTCATAATTTAATCTCAAAATTTAATCTCATAATTTAATCTCACAATTTAATCTCATAATTTAATCTCATAATTTATTCTCATAATTTAATCTCATAATTTAATCTCATAATTTAATCTCATAATTTAATCTCATAATCTAATCTCATAATTTAATCTCATAATTTAATTTCATAATTTAATCTTATTATTTAATCTCATAATTTAATCTCATTATTTCATAATTAAATCTCATAAGTTTCCAATCAACAGCCGTAGCCGCGAGCACATATAGCGTCCGCAGTGATGGTGTAAGTAAATGACTCGAGTTCTACGATACGCAAATCTCAAGCCAAGCGTTAAAAGTTAGCTCCAGTCATTCAGTAATTCAAAACATGAACCCAGCATCGTTTTGGTCAAGTAACTGCGCCTAAGTTTCATCCATACAAGGTTAAGCTCGCGTGAGGCGTTGTGATATCATTTATTTATTATAAATAAACTGTTTTTCTAATCGTATTTTTATATAACGGGAGAATGAACTGTTGTACATGAAAATCTACCCAACAATCGTACCTCTCCAGCAGTATAATTCCTCCCAATGATGCCCAAAGCCCATTTGCCGCCCGCCTGGTGGGCATAGGGCTGTGGGGAATCGTAGGAGTCCCCACAGGGAGGGCACTGCTCGTCCGCATTCTCGAAGCAGTAAAGGTAGTCGTCGTCCTCGTGCTTCGGGAGCTCGGGGTAGCCGGACCGCCACAGCACGTTCCGCGCCGGCGGGTCCAAGAGGGCCACGTGGCACCAGCCCTGCACGCCAAGTCACACGCTTTGTTTGAATTTCATTAAACTGGGACAAAGTACACGTTTGATTCGAATTGAATTTCATTTTACTGAAGATGCACGGCAAGTCACACGTGTTATTCGAATTTCATTCAACTGAAATTTCATTAGACTGAAGATCCAGTGCGATGTGTTCTAAGCTATTCAATTTAACATACTACATTGTTCAGGGATATTGACCTAGCCATCAGCCGTTGTAGTTTAGAACTCCAGTTATTACATCGTTAATGTTTCTTACAGAAATGGTAAAAAAGTAGGAATAAATATGATTTCATGATTTGATTCCGTTGAGAGAAAGAGAAGTTTAATAATGAAATACAGTGAAAAGAAAGGCAAAAAAATTTTGCTCCCTAGTAATTTTAGCATATGTATTGCTACGTTCAAATACAATATTTGAATTTAATTTAATGTTAAGTGAATGATAATATTTATTTCTATAATATAGTATCTCATACACCTTGGTGTCTGAACAACACAACACAATACATAAACGATTGAAAAGCAACTGAGCTATAAACGATAATGGGTCGGATATGTGAGAGCCTATGAATTTTGTGGGATTCAAACAGTAATGGAACATTTTGTAGTTGAGAGCGCCTTTCATACGCAAATTAGGTGCTTCACAAACGCTTCTTGAGGGGCGTATTAATGGAGTGTGAGCTTTCGAAGACAATCATCCGTCACTCATGATTGTCAGTTCATTCTATAATTTTCATTGTTCTTCGTTTCTAATAACAAAAACATTGAATAGAGACAGTATTTGTGAGAGAAAGGTAACTATAAAATTCACGTTATATTCTTTGAATTGAATTTGTTTTCAATCTATGACAAATCAACCTAGAATAGTAGGAACAATGTGAGGCAAAATAAACTAGTTTCAAATATTTTCATTACTTTCAAAATGTTGATGTGTTATGTGATAGGTTTTTCAGAAGATTTGAAACGCTAATTAAAAAATTTCCGATACGTGTAATCCATTTTTCATCATAATATGGATTACAATATCCAAATGAAAGTGAACACAATTCATTGATTATTCCAAATCCAATTTGATTTTTCTTTAACTTATATGTTCCAAATAATCCATATATAACCCTTCAGAGAAACAGGCACGTATCACAGAAATCCACGTACACTTTTTCTTCAACCTCAATAAGAAACCAAACCTCATTTGTGAATTCAGCTCACAGAATTTTGTGAAATATATATAAATATGTAGGTTTTTATTGAGATTTTAAAAGAAATTTCATTTTTATCCTGTTTAGCAATGATGATGGAACTTTAGTAATACCGAAACGTTTGCAATAAATGTAACGTACGTTTTTAGTCTGGTTCTTCTTCTTATTCAACGAGCAGAATTCAGCTCCTGATAAACGACATCACAAGCTGGTGTAAAAAGCCACAACGACAGAAGAATTCCTCGAAGGCAAACAAGCGACACAATACACACGCTCCTGAACAAACACCTCAGCTTCCAGAGGCCAACCAATATTAAACGGCTGCATATGACGCGACAAAAACCAGTTAGACTCTAGAGACACCAAACTAACATCTCTCACGAAGTAGTCATAAATCGTTCGCTTGGTATTGCTTGATGTGGCGGCACCTAACTCCATAACAACCTGTTATTGTGCAACAAAAACGTTGGGCAACCCTAACAATACCCGGTGAACCGACAGTATCGAGTAAAAGTGCAAGTGGGTCATCTGACTTGCACTTTCGGATGCCACAAGAAGTGGAGGTGGGTGCACCAACTTCGCTTTTAGAGGTCAGTGATCCCGAGCAGCGTTGCCCTCTCAGTTCATTAGGACCCAAGTTGCGTACTCGAGTTGGTAAGTCCCACAAAACAAAGAAAAAAGAAAAGAGCGAAAAACAGTTTATATCCAATGCAGTTGATACATGAAATGTATAACATTGGATTTTAAACCGTTGTAACATTGAGATTCATAGTTAACATTAGTTGCCTTATCAGTTCATTAGGACCCAAGTTGTGTACTCAAGTTAATAAGTCCCGCAAAACTAAGAAAAAAAGAAAAGAACGAAAAACGGTTTATGTCCAAGGAAGTTCATACGTAAATTGTATAACACTGGGAAACAGTTTATTATTTCCAATAAAGTTGATACATGAAATGGATGACATTGGTTTTTGAAACGTCTTAACATTTAGATCCTTAGTTAATATTCACATACGAGTATCGTAATATTCATGAACAAGAAAGTTTGGCTCTCACTCAACGCTTGCATGCGTTGTGCATTCAAGGCGTTTGCTAAAGTTGGGCAGAATATATCGAAAAAAAGGAAGGTTTTAATTTGGTTCATCGCGTTAACGCGAATGCCCCCGGCACGTGAACGACCCAACGAGGGTGTTCATGAATTATAAAATAGTGTTATACGGACGATTTTTAGGGAGTCGACTACGTGGATTTATTTTATGATCCAAAAATACACATGTCGACACGTTTGCAAATTAAAGACTTACGCAAAGACATATTGCCTTATCATCTTAAATCAATAATAAAGATTCGTGAACATTTCAGCACTTATGTACATGCGAATGAAGTACTACGTCTAACTACGGGAAGTCGTTTTTTGCAGGGAAATTTATTCGTATTGCTTGATCAACTGGATCCTTCTGCGATAAAACAAGGCATTTGTGATGGTAATAAATAAAATAAAAAATTACTTCAGTGACTGATGTTCTTAGAATGATTCAAGTATTTTCTCAGAGATGTGTGTGTGCAAATAATAATCTTATGAAAAGATACACCATGCCACTTTGCCACAATGAGAAACTTCCAAAATTGTGCTCAATGTTTGCAACACGAGATAGACCATTGCATGTGTTAGCTGGGTACAGTTTACGCTTGTTACCGAATATGCCCAGAAATGAACGAATAAGATGAAGTTAACATTTGCTTCTCATTTTCTGAAAAAAACGATACCACTAGTACCGCTTCAGGGAAATTTAAAATTCAGCTATGAAATTTTCGGAAATTTATGCAAAATGCCGCTAGTTTTCCTCGGCTCGAACACCGCGCGAAAAAAAAAGATTGAGCAAGCCATGATTTGGTGAGCTGGTTCTCGATGTTGCATCTAAAATTTTACGTCATTTAAAGAGCTATAATTTGCTGAAATTTAGATGTATGTTAAATTCAGGCACAGGATGCTATTTCTGATTTTATAACCTGGTACCGGTTTCACAATTGAACTTCCCTGGACACACAAATCTCCAAAGACGTTACGAAAGAACAGCTTTTTATGGAGGGGCAAATTCAACGTTCATACTTTTTTGAGCTATTCATTGCAGCTCCAAAAAAGGAATGAAACAATTTGCTTCGTTAAAAATATCCCACGGCCCTAAAAAAACATAACTCATTGCGGCTGTCTAGCTCAAAGGGTCACTGAACCATACAAAGCATAAAAAAAGCGTCTCACAATATGACCTCCTATTTTTCATTTCTCCAAGGCTGTAATGCGAAGACCCACAGCGTGACGAACAAGATTTTAAGCTCTATCGAATGACGGTGCATTGCGTAACGTCCGCTCGTTGGTGACCTGTTGAAATATCGAGTGCTTGACGATGTTCAAAGGGCACGACGCATGCTTGCTGGGCGAGAAGGGGAACTTGAGAGTCGCGGTTGTCTAGTTTACGGCAGCGATTACCAAGTCCAGCTGTGTTGTTGCTCAAGTTACGCTATCGAATGGCATGAAATATTCGAACACTGAGTGGAAAAACTGGCCGTTGTCACCCCGTGTTTTTTGGGTGTTGAAGTTTTTTAACGTACGGTTTTGTGAATGCATCGGAAGGGTTCTCAGTCAACTCTTGAAATAATGGTCATAGCAAAGTGATTGTATCCCAAGAGGCGAAGTTTGTGCGTGAAAATTCAAAGTGTGGTAAAGATGCATGAAAAAATGTTTTGAGGCCCGTTCCATAAAACACCTTGAACGAAGAATACTATCTTATCATAAAAAAGATTGTCGTTTTTTATCGCATCAATTACTTTAAACAAAAACAATATCAATACTGATTTTCAATGTTTTCTATTATTCGCTCTCCAAATTACTTTGCTGCGTTTCCTAAGTTCTAGAAGCTTATGAATGAATTTACGTAATTCAGTGCACATGTTTTAAGCTAAAAGTGTAAGTGTTATGTATACAGTCGTGTTTTATGAATTTCGAAAATAAGCATCGCAGGTTAAATAACGAATTCAACTACGTCGGAAAAAAATTGAATGAAAGAACCTAAAGCCATAGCACTGAGTGGGAACGCATGTCAATAATGGCAGATGATACTTTTTAGTCAACCATAACATACGTGTCTTTTCATTACGTGAACATCGGGGGCACAACGTACGAAGCTCTCATGAGGCTTCGCGGAGCAAAAAAAAGTAACTTCTGACAGAGACACGATGCAAAAAATTTTCCCGTGCTGTGCCATAAATCTATCGTAATTTGCATTACTTTCTTTTATTTTTTGAGGTAATGCTACGTATGAAAATTTAAATAAATAAAGAAAAATAAAGATAAATGCAGATAACATGAAAGAAAACTTATGAAAGACTGTGTGGCCCTATAGAGGCCAACAGTTGAAGTAGATATGAACATTCATTCGAATATTCACTCATCGGTTGAAGAGAAGTCGAGAACTCTATTCTGTTTCATGGTGCGTCCCCCGAAAGAAAATAAAACACGAGGTAGGAGAACATGCATGCAGTTTAAAATTAATGTACTCACTTGAATTCGTGTGCCAGTTGGTCCTGGTAAAGTAGTTGCTAGTATTTAATGCGGAAAGAATCGCGCAGAATAATTAATGACAGTAACAGAAGAAGCAACGCGGAAACTTGACTCACCGTGACTAAGGTGAAAGGATGACACGCGATGAAAGTAAACGAATGATTGGATATAAAAAGAAGATAAAGCAACGAAGCAGAAGTAGTGAAAGGTGATCAGAGGCCGAAGGATGAGGACGTTCAGAAGGCCGAACGCATCAGGTCACAGACTCCGAAGCTTGCAGTAAAAAATGATGGTCTTTTTCTTATGCAGCGAATGGCGGAAAAAACTTGTTCTTCTTTGGCAGGCCACAGGACGAAGCATTGCCTCAAAATAACTCGGGTGCCGGAGCCAGGAAGTGGCGCCCACTCTGCGCTTTCTAGGATGAGTTTCAAGAGCTGGTCGATGAGTTTCTTTCTTTGTGATAGTCATGGACCTGAGAAAAAGTGTCCAGAAACCACGTGACGAGCAAGATGACACAACAAAGTTTTTTTTTACGAGTTTATTCTCCTTCACTGTTTTGGGCGATTTCTTCTCAACAGCAGGCGCATTTAGTTACGTACGATATTCGGAGTTCTGTGGAGGGAATTTCAGAGTTTCCAGAACTTGCAGAGCTTTCAGATTTTCCAGAACTTCCAGATCGACTGAAGCTTTCAGAGTTTCTACATCTTCCTGAGTTTACAGAATTGGCAAAGATTCCAACAAAGGTTTCTTAGGACTTAGAGCTTTCAGAACTTTCCGAACTTGCAAAACATCTAGTGTTTTGAAGCATTCAGAGCATTCAGAGCTTCTTGGACTTACAGAGCTTTCATGGGTTGTAGAGCTTCCAAAACGTTGCAGAGCTTCCAGGGGTGCCAGAACTTCTAGGGCCGCTAGAACTTTCAGAGCTTCTGCTGTTAGTATAACTTTTGAATCCACATGTCCTTCAGCTAATGAGGAGTAAACTCAATTTTCATAGTTAGCCCACTTACGTCCAATTAATGAATAAATATGAGTCTATATAAATTATGAATGAATTTCAGGATAGAAGGTGCAAGGATTTTGCTTAAATGTCAGTATTCAATGCAATTTCTTTGCTGAATGTTCTAACAGTTTTCATTCTATTATTATCTTGACTATGTCCCATTTTCGTGGGCCTACGGGAAACTTTTGGCTACATACATGCCTGAGAATACGTCACCAGAACAGGACAGTTAGATTTGATCGATTGGCCCGCAGGGAAGTCACGCAAGACGCTTCCCATATACATCAGTGAGGCTCACTTCACTCACTCGGCTTTGTGTGCACAACAATGAAAACAAACTTACCTCAATACGAATAAGTACAATTTTATCATTATTTATTTATTTTTAAAACCTCAAAAAATAAAAATGAACTTATGAACTAAAGACTTAATGTATATGTATGTACATGACTTACCTTAGTGCTAATTCGTGTCCTTTTATCATTATTACTATATTATTAAAACCTCGCAAAAGAACAAAGAACTTACGATCTGAAGACTTAAGGTATAAGTACATGATTTACCTCAATGCTAATGCGTGCCATTTTATAATAATTACTATATTTTTAAAATCTCTCAAAATAGCAATGAACATACGAACTAAAGACTTGAGGTGCACGTGCAAGACTCACCAAGCTGAGGGTGGCGAACAGAAACATGAAGGCTACGCCGGTCCCCTTCATTGTGACTCGCTGCGATCTGCAAACTTTCCTTATAAATTTAAAGCAAAATTCTTGTGAATGATTTAACACTCGCTTTATTTTTCGTTTGCTAATTTTATTCGGGCAAAGTTGCTACTCACTTTTACCTGAAAAGTTTAAAAACATGGGATTATATTGTGTGAAGGCTTAAATCCGAATTCATAAACGTAACCCTAATTCAACTATGTTTTCACTCAAGGTAAATAGATTAAAGTGTTGTTTGAGATCTAAGTACATCCAGTGAATGATAAATTAATTATCAAATCAGAACGTCAATGCTGAACTCCTATTTATTAAGAAGTAGTGCACCTCATCATCAAACACTCTAGAAAATAGTTTCAGCATCTATATTCATCAATTTAATACATGTATTGACACGCCAAAATTGCTACCTATATTTTTTAATGTTTCAGGCGAATTTTGAAACGTCAGTACTCAATATCGATTATTTGGCATTGATTTACTCTTTATAGAAATAGCGCATACTGAACCCATTGCTTCAAGCATAGAAATTTCTTAGAGAGAGAACTCCCTTGAAAAACAGCTGCCGAAACTCAAAGCAATTCCGAGTGTCGTAAGCAGGAAGCCTGGCAAGTCCTTGACTGTGGAGAGAGTTGCAGCAATTTATGCAATTATGGGATCAGACGGTAGTGGCTTCGCGCCATTAAATTTACTAATCAGGACTCAGCAACACGTCATTTTCTGACCAAGTTCGTATGAATATAAGCGGTGAACCGCAAACGAGGTGGCATGAAAAAGCACTTTCTTGCGGCCCCTTCCCCGCAACGAAAGTGGACACGAGAACTCTCCTCTTATAAAGGTTTAGGTTCTGTTCAAGGGCTACGCTGAATGGAGAAGACCAACTATAGTCTTTGTTAATGATTACAGAACTTTGTTTGTAAGATTTTGTGCATATTTGTAAGCGGCTTGAGTTCGATATAGCTACAATCTCGATGCATATTTTAAAATGGTTAGAACTGAATACGATGTAACTTAGATATCGTCGTATATTTGTAAATGGGAGTACGATGCAACTACTATACCATATTATATATAACCACTAATTTGTTACATATTTGTAAATTAGTAGAGTACAATACTACTACGATATCGTCGTATATTTGTAATGGATATAGCACGATCAAACTACAATTTTGTGGCCTATTTGTAAATGTTTACAGCTATATATATGCAACTGCAATCTCGTCGAAAATATTCACACAAACGTTCACACAATTGAGCAGGAGAGGCACCGAGTTACCATACGGAGTGAAGGCGTTGTGAAAGCCACCGGCCTCGGCAGAGTGCCATAACTTAATTGGTCTGTTTTGTCGTTTTGTCGTGACTACGCCGCGTTACAGGGCGTTAAACGCAGTCACAATGTACGTGCGAACCTTCCATTCGACGTTGGGCCCTCGCAACATGCAAGAGACGATTTGGCTGATGCTGTGCAAGTTACGTGAATACTACAATAATACGTTAAAATGAAAAAGTCTTGAAAATAAATTAGAATAATGTATAAATTTTTGCTGTATTTGTGAAATATTCATAATTAGAAATGACGATCAATTATGAATATAGTACGTAAAATCTTGGTAATGTATTTTGGAATTCACAGCAGAGTGTTAAAATTTATTCTCCTTATGTTCGGTAAGAAATTGTTTCGCTACATGTCTGTTTATTTTACCTGATATTTGTGGAGAAATTGACAACATTTGTTTTATTTGATATAAATTATCGTTGGTTTCATTCTCTGTTCTAACTATAAATTCTAAGTTCATAGAGACATCGAAAAGTTTTTGCAGCCTGGAACAAATATGAAAGAAAATAAACCGCGGAAGGAAAGAACAAATTTTCGGAGCTTTAAATTTATTTTATAAACAGCTCCTGCGAATAAAATGAAGGTTATATATTATTCATAACATTCTTAGATCAGATTTTCATTACAATGGGTCTGCAAACTGCGCCATTTTTTAAATTATTCGTTTGCGAACAAATGCAGATATTATTGTAGAAAGTTTGAGATGAGCGTCAGGAGCTATACTGTTCGGTAAGTGAAGACAGGATAGTGCAGGGGCTTTTTTTGAAATATGAATAATTCAGAAAGCATACGAGATAATTCATGCACCGATTGTCCGATTGTTAAATCACGCACATATTACAGAAATGAATACAATCAGAGGCGGGGTTTACTTAGTGAGTTTTTTAACTCAACTCCGATTGTTTGCGATTCCTTTTTCCGATATACGTCGTTACCTTTTCTCTTCTTGCATCTTGAGTACATTTCACCGTATCAAACTAATCTGTGACTGAGAGCTAGAAAACCACCATTTATGAAATCATTTTTCAAACATTCCTTCAAAAACATTGACTCCTGATTCACAGCAATTTTTTTGAAAAGTTCGTCTAATAACATTCTTTCATGATTCGCTCTGATATCTTTTGAAAAGTTCGTTTGAAAATTTCGGCTCGTGATTCAAGCTAATATTTTTTAAAACGTCTGATCAAAAACATTCTTTCGTGTTTCGCTCCAATATTATTTCAAACAACATTATTTCATCTTTGTACTATGCAATTTACACTTTTTTTAGGAAATGGGAAGCGTTTTTCTGTTGGGAAGGCATGCTTGCGTGAACTGGTTTTGTACCTATTCCATTAAGCGCCAAAATCTTTTGTAAATTAGCAAAGTCTGTATGCGTTATCTAGTAAAGACGATGGAGTTTTTAGTATTTCCAATAATGAAAATAAAACGGCTGAATCATGAGGCCACACTTAGCGTAACGGCTGCATTTAGAGATATTGAGTTGTCATGAATGCACTGTATCTTGTGTGGGGAATTTGGTTATTTTAAGTGTGTTACGCTAGTGCCTGTGCGTGACTGGTGTCTGACGGCACGGGACTTGATCGAGGACAGCTAGAGAATGGGCCGCTCGGCTCGTTTCTGTAGCCATTTTCTGTTTCCTTCCTTTCAAGTCTTGCACGCTTGGTACCTCTCATAAACTGACGTCCCATCACATGCTTGACACTGCTTGACTTGAAAATGACCAACATTTGGTCGAAACGTTCTTTTTATTATTGAAATGTTAAAAACATATGATTTCGATAAAAGCGATTTGCTTTGCTCTTTTATTCATCGTTCAACACTCTTGTTACACAGCTGAAGGCTGTGAATTTTTACGTAGCATTCTTGTTTCCAAAATACAGAACCCAAAACTTAGACACCCCACCGAGGTGTTACCAGTTAGCTCAGCTCCATCATGGATCTTAATTGAAGTTCAAAATTAGGTTTTTAAAAATACGCTACTCTGAGTTGCGTGCGGCCGTAAACCAATGTGAACCAATAGACTGGCGGTGACTAGCGATACTCACTTGCATGCGATGGCACATGTAATAACTTCCTACGTGCGTGATCTTTAACGCTTCTTCTCATTGTTAATATAAGCGCTACTTCCACGTTATTTTAATCTTGGTGAATCTGATGAACGCAATCTCACGCAGGCGAAATCTGTAAGGATACAGTCTGCCAGCTCCTGAAGGACAAGATCAACATTGACCTCTCCGACACTGACATTACGTCAGCTACAAGAATAGGGAAAAAAAATAACTGGGAACGTAGATCAAAGAAACATAAATTGTTTAAATAAATTGTTTAAATTGTTTAAATCGTTTAAACGTAGCATAGTGTGGAGGGCTGCTTGCTTTGCAGGGGAGTAGATCTGAAGGTGACTTCCGCTCAGGGAGAAAGTTTTCTGCTGAAATTTGAACGGAGAAAATGTTTTGCCCAGCATTTACTCGAAATTAATATTGTTGTTTACCGCTTGAACGCATGCGTGCGATTAGGGTGGATTTCAAGCTGGAAATAAAAATTTGAATGAAATTGACCAGCAGTAGAACTGTACCTTCTTATTTCGACCAACCTAGCGGAAATCATTATAGGGGTTTTCCTAAGATTGCACGAGCACAAGCAAATGTTTAACTAGGGTTGAAAGAAATACTTAAGAAATATTTCCAGTATGAGTGAAACGTAGGTACATGACACATGGAAAAGTTGTGGAGTTTCCAAGCGTGTTTACAAATTGTAAAACACCAATGTTACTAAGCGTAAAATGGTTTCAACGAGGCTTTGGGATCTCGTATAAAACATCTCCGAGTGAAATATGTCAAGTTATTTCGAACGTGGTAATTTTTCCCCTATCTGTATAACACTAACAAACTCATCATAATTTCGCCTACACTTACTAGAGATATGATAAACATCTTAAAATCATAACTTTTCAAAAATATTTCCTGGTCAGTGCAGTAAAAGCTGGTATACGAAGGACTTTAGACTCTGGCATCTTGTGGAAACCAATTTCGCCTTAAAATACAGTGCCCTTCTTCTCGCTTGGTTTTTGCTGACATTTGAAAAATAGGAACGCTTGCATAGGCATGCAATTAAAGTCTGAAAAAGGTCAACCTGCATCCAACAAGTCTGAACGTCTGCACATGAACTTGGTCTGAAAAAGGTAGACCTACATCCAACAAGGTCTAAACGTCTGCACATGAACTTGGTCTCCACAAGGAAGGGCTGCACTGAACACGCAATTTTGCCCCGAGGTCCACTGAACTCTAGCCGTGCCAGACAGACAACCTTCAGTTTTTGCTTCTTTAAGAAACGCCGATTACTCATGGGAATAGGGTCAAATTTTCCACTCCACTACCATTTTCATAATTGGTGCTCATTTCTACGAGACGAGAATGGATTCAGACAGATTTCATCACAGCATGTTGACCTTCTGTGCACGGAAAGGTCAAGTACGACCAAAACTATCTTCAAGAATTTGCTCCACAGTGATGTATAATAATTGAACATGAATTCAAATACCAGTTTAGTTACTCAAGATGTAAATAGCATCCAGAGAAATTTAGTGCTCCTTGGTAATGCTAGTCGTTTCTTTTTAAATTCCGCTTCATTCTAGTAACTAAATCTTCAAAACACGTCATTTAAAATAATAGAGATGTATATTTTTTACCATATTCCGAAGAACATTTATTTTAAAACCTGATATGAAATTAATTGAAGAATCTTTGTCTTCTTCAAAAGAAATCGATGCATATCTACTGACTTTCAACGGACCCCACGTGTTGCTACCGTGGCAAAAACGAGCCCTGAAAGTTATCAGCGAAAGTTATTTTGTTGCCCACTGAAAGTTGCTGCGTCAAGTCAACTGCAATGAAGACTTTGCTCTTAACAACAAATGAGCCTTTTTACCGAGCGATTGAAGTGAAATGCGCCGTAGAGCCGGACTTGGCGAATATTGCCGGTTTTATCCCGATAGGGAAGAATTAATAGGAGGGTTAAAAATTCTCTTGTCATGCTAATTGGAAATATCGGATTGTTTGTTATAATTAATACGGGAATGAATTTTTTAGCTGAATTTATTGGAATTTGAAAGATTCCGACAGTTGTAAAATATTCTGACCGCTTTCACTTGAACAACTGTGCCTGGGTTGAGCGTCAGAATGTTAAAACTTGCTCAGAGACGGTTGAAAACGACATGATATTAATTAAAATTGTAAAAATGTAAAACAAACCCTAATAAAAGCATACACCGTGCAAATAAGCCCGAATTTGTGTAGGATGGTTGGAAATGCAGATAATGTTGTCGGGCACGCTCGATGATGTGCGTGTGAGTACATAGGAAGTTTTTATTAATAATTTTAGTGCTTTCTCTGACTGTAGTACGTACGTGTGCCGCTCAATAACGCTGAGTGATTTAAAATGATAAAAAACAGCAGTGACAAATAAATGCGTAAAGATGTAAGGAACATTATATATATCACAGAAGATATCCGTCTGTCACATACGATATGGAGTTACACACTCAACTCCTCGTAGATTTTGAGAGAGCGTTGACATATATATATATATATATATATATATATATAAATATATACATGCAGAGTATCCCAAACAAACACGATACCCAATTTTCAATTTCAAGGGCTGTAATTCAGAAAATAATAAACTTAAAAAAATTGAACAATCGCATTTTATTTTTTAACATCTTTTCCATTCTGTACAAAATTTCAGAAAAATACATTCAACCGTTTTGTGTAAGCAGTATTTTTAGTGACCTATACTGAAAACCTGTGTGCATATTTTTGTTCAACTTTGAATTTTACGATATTGAAACCATGTCCTTAATAACTTTCAATCGTTTATTAAATGGAAAATGCCACTAAAATAAAAAACTACCGAAATGTTCCTCCTATGGTTCATATCCTTCTGTGTGTCCTCCGTTTCTCTCAATACACAGTTGCATTCGCCTCCTCATTCCCGCCATCGCTCGTCTAACGAGAGCATCATCTCCTTGCAGCAAATTGGCCGATGATGCAAATTGATGATGATTGCAGCGAATGTTCCAAATCTCCTTGCAGTAAACGAACCATAGGAGGAAAATGTCGATTGTTTTTTATTTTAGTGGCAATTTCCATTTAAACGGTTGAAAGTTATTCAAAACATGGGTTTAAAATTATAAAATTCGAGGTTTAACAAAAGTGTGCAAGCACGTTTTCAGTGACGGTCACTAAAAATACTGCTTAATGAAAATAGTTGAATTAATTCTTCTGAAATTTTGCTCAAAGATGGAACAAATGTTAAGAAACAAAATGTGACTTCAATTTTTTGTAAAGTTCATAGTTTCTGAATTACAGCCCTTCAAAATTGGGTATCTTTTTTTGGGACACCCGGTGTATATAGACATGAAAGTTGATATTTATAATTTAATATAAGTGCATTATTCACAACGTTGAAAACATATAATAAAAAATATGATAGCTACTACTTCATTACGAATGTTAAAATATTCCTTCAGAGCTTGAAAAAATGGTAAAAAATATGAGAACAAGTGCATGATAATGAATTCATGATACATGATATGTGATTTATGTGATTTGTGATATGCAACGATACATGACTTTTTTTTGATTTTTTTTTGTGAATGGCTCTTTTTTAATGACGTTTAGGTACAATATTAGGAAATATATTAATAATTATTCCTATATTCCACCTTATCAGCTAGGTCAAGCTTGACCATAATTGTTTGGTTCTACAGTAGAAGTTTGAACTAAACAGACCAGCTCAAAGAGGTTACAACTAACGCAGGGTATTTAACTGATGGGATATTTGGCATTAAATGGATGTCTCTTCGGTGTCTCTTCAGTGTCTCTTCAGTGTCTCTTCAGTGTCTCTTCGGTGTATCTTCAGTGTCTCTCCGGTGTCTCATCAGTGTCTCTTCGGTGTATCTTCGGTGTCTCTTCAGTGTCTCTTCGGTGTATCTTCAGTGTCTCTTCGGTGTCTCTTCAGTGTCTCTTCAGTGTCTCTTCGGTGTATCTTCAGTGTCTCTCCGGTGTCTCATCAGTGTCTCTTCGGTGTATCTTCGGTGTCTCTTCAGTGTCTCTTCGGTGTATCTTCAGTGTCTCTTCGGTGTCTCTTCAGTGTCTCTTCAGTGTCTCTTCAGTGTCTCTTCGGTGTATCTTCAGTGTCTCTCCGGTGTCTCATCAGTGTCTCTTCGGTGTATCTTCGGTGTCTCTTCAGTGTCTCTTCGGTGTATCTTCAGTGTCTCTTCGGTGTATCTTCAGTGTCTCTCCGGTGTCTCATCAGTGTCTCTTCGGTGTATCTTCGGTGTCTCTTCAGTGTCTCTTCGGTGTATCTTCAGTGTCTCTTCGGTGTCTCTTCAGTGTCTCTTCAGTGTCTCTTCGGTGTATCTTCAGTGTCTCTCCGGTGTCTCATCAGTGTCTCTTCGGTGTATCTTCGGTGTCTCTTCAGTGTCTCTTCGGTGTATCTTCAGTGTCTCTTCGGTGTATCTTCAGTGTCTCTTCGGTGTAACTTCAGTGTCTCTCCGGTGTCTCTTCGGTGTATCTTCAGTGTCTCTTCGGTGTATCTTCGGTGTCTCTTCAGTGTCTCTTCGGTGTCTCTTCAGTGTCTCTTCGGCGTATCTTCGGTGTCTCTTCAGTGTCTCTTCGGTGTATCTTCAGTGTCTCTCCGGTGTCTCATCAGTGTCTCTTCGGTGTATCTTCGGTGTCTCTTCAGTGTCTCTTCGGTGTCTCTTCAGTGTCTCTTCGGTGTATCTTCAGTGTCTCTTCGGTGTATCTTCAGTGTCTCTCCGGTGTCTCTTCGGTGTATCTTCAGTGTCTCTTCGGTGTCTCTTCAGTGTCTCTTCGGTGTCTCTTCGGTGTCTCTTCAGTGTCTCTTCGGCGTATCTTCAGTGTCTCTTCGGTGTATCTTCAGTGTCTCTCCGGTGTCTCTTCGGTGTATCTTTAGTGTCTCTTCGGTGTATCTTCAGTGTCTCTTCGGTGTATCTTCAGTGTCTCTCCGGTGTCTCTTCAGTGTCTCTTCGGTGTCTCTTCAGTGTCTCTTCGGTGTTTCTTCAGTGTCTCTTCGGTGTATCTTCAGTGTCTCTTCGGTGTCTCTTCAGTGTCTCTTCGGTGTATCTTCAGTGTCTCTTCAGTGTCTCTTTAGTGTCTTCAGTACAGGTCCTGTCAAGATAATCTTCTTAGTTGAAATGTTTGTTGTAACGCTTAAAAACCATGGTTACGTTTGACATATATGCTGAGCTGAAATACATGGATTAAGATCAGTAAATTTGCCATTATTAAAAAAAAGACTTTCCACAGAAAGTTCTGAAAAGTCTTGTAATATCACGTATCATTTACTAACTTGTACTTGCTGGCATATTTTGTTCCAACACAAACACAAAAAGTCTGAAAAAATTATTAGATTGATTGCTCTTTCTGAATTTTGCCCGGGTGTTTTGGCTGCAACTGATGAAAGGAAAGCATAAGTTTGTTTCTCCAGGCAGCCACTCCCGTCTTATGGATAATTTTGCACTCAAGCGCGAACTCTTTTTTTTTTCATTATCTTGAAAAGACTGCATTGCTAGGTGGTGTGGTTTTGCACCACATAGGTAGGAAATATTTGAATGAGTGAATGTTATAAGTAGGGCTGTGATAATATGCTCTAATCATATTGTCACAGCCCTGATAATCACCCACACATGCATGTATATGATTTGTAATAAATCACATACATATGATTTAATACAATGTGTAAATACAAGTGTAAATCACACATATCCTCATGTGTGTGTGTAATTATTAGGACTATGACAAAATGATTAGAACATATTACATATTAAATGATTAGAGCATATTATATATTAAATGATTAGAGCATATTATATATTAAATGATTAAAGCATATTATATATTAAATGATTGGAGCATATTATATATCATTTAAAAATGATTAGAGCATATTGCCTCAGCCCTAGTTATAAGTCATTTATTTGCAAGCTCACTTTGTTTCAATGCGTGAAAATGGCTCAAACGCCGTAATTTTAATTACACAAAAATTCTAAATTTCCGGTGTGACATAAAGTTAAAACATTTGCTAAAGCAATATAAAGTTTAAAGTTTGAAAACTTAGCTATTTCGAGTTAAAAAAGAGCGAAGTAATTTTTAACAATAAATCAACGGTATTGAAAAGTTATCAGTAATGTGGATGACAACAGTAATTAGAATAAAAGGTGATAATCATCACGTGGTAGTAATATAATATAATATAAAATTTCAGTGATAAACAAGGATAAGAATGAGTGTGGGTACCCTTCATTTTATATAACTACCGGTGAGAGGCTAAATCAAATGAACATTGAAACAAGTATAACATGAATACCAGATAGACGTCCTATGGATTTCATCTTTCGTCGGGCATTAACCTCAAGCGTCTTTCTCTCACTGGCCACTCCACAACACGTGCTACAGAGACCTCTATGCTCCTGCGACCATCGCCGCACTTCATCTGAGGCCACAGGTCACGGCGCGCTTTATATAGTGTCGGAGGTGACCCGTGATACGCGCGTCCTCAAGGTCTGGGAAAGTGAAGCAAATAAGCGAAGCTTGCAAGCTAACATGCGCGATAGGAGCAACTTCTTCAGCACTTATTTGTGTTGGCTTGGTCGTGACTGATGACATACGCTTTGGAACTTGTGTAAAACGCATTGTCATCGCTGATAGAAATTTTTTGGTCATGCCAGGAAGTATGAACTTATTTTATTTTTAACTTAAGCATGAGAGTAGCTGTACTTCCTCCGTGGGTGCAGTAACATCTATGTCAATGTGGTAAGAGGGATGAACATTCGAGGGTAGGTTTGGGACCACTCAGCTTTTGTCTATAGAGTTTCCGCGTTAAATGTTGGACTTGTACTCTCTTTGACACTAACTGTAACTTTTGGTGCAAAATGTGAAGGTAGGGAAAAGTAATGGTTAATCTTTCCAGTTTTCAAAGCTTACTTGCATCATATCACCTTCGTATACCGCTTACACCCCCACAGCGGATGTCCAATGCCTGGCCACAAGGCTATTACTTGCGGAGGCATTAGCATAATTATATGATCAGAGAAGCCTCAACTGTTTTCAAAAGTTCGAGCTGTAACGAAAGGTCCGACATCTCTTTCTTTTTGTACCCTCACTACTTTCATCGCAGCAAAAATTTTTGCTGGGAATGACAGTAACTGACGAGAAAACTTTGCTTCGTTTTGCATTTAAATGTTGTTCCGGGTATCAAAATTGGGGCGACGGTGAGTCGGCAAATTTTCGCGCTGGCGATGTTTAGTATCTGTGATACCGTTTTCTATGGATTACAAGAAAATGATCGTGCTTCGATCATCCAAATTTCAATAATGTCTTGCAGATAATCAGTTGTTCAATTCACTCTATTGAAGAATATTTAGAAGTGAATGACGTAGGCACCCACAGTCAGGTATAGATTAGAAACTTTTTACGAGAGTTAAAAAAGAGAGGGCGCGCACATGATGATTTTGAGGATTGCTTGAGAAAATGTTTAATAGACTATTAGGGAGCGGTGGTTGAGGTTAATAAAAAAAAGAAAAGTTAATCAAAAGAACAGGTTGCATGCGACTGTTCTTAAAATCGCGAAATATAAAAACTTTCGTCAGTAACTGCTGGAAGAGGAGAGCGTATCTATGGCACAGAATTCATTCCACGGGTGCGAATCTTGCACACAATAATAGAGTTTGATGCTTACTTGTATAATACGAGTAGAGTTTGATGCTTACTTGTGTGGTCCAACCGTTCCTATACTGCCGCCCTGTAAACTGGATACGTGAACACTACATAATGGCAACAAATACTTACGCTTAATTTATATTGTTATAAATGAATGAATTACGCTTAATTTATATTGTTATAATTGAATGAATTACGCTTAATTTATATTGTTTGAAACGATTTCGGAGGTTTCCCTGATTCAAAAATAGAAGAACATAGAAAAATGCAGAGAAGATCCATGTATAGAGATGTTTAAAAACAGTTTCACAAACGATTAATTCAGGATTCAGAGCGTGAATGGCAGTTTTCCAAAAGAGACGTTCAGTCGAGGAAAGATTCTTTGAATGATTTTTATTTCACCAGTATGTAACTCCGCCCCTTACTAAACGTTCTCAAATAAACCATCGTTGGTTCTTTGAGAATTTAATTTCAAAAAACATGTTTGCTTGAAATTAAATGCTTGTGACATGCCGTTGAGGGTATCCCTGAAATGAGAAAATGAATTTCAAAAAAAGTGCATTTTTTAAAATGAAATTGACTAAATGCGATGAACTCCTTGAGAGCTTCGCTTTGCACAGAGGTTAATTAACACCTTTTCCTAAGTTTCATATTGTATGTAGGAGCTAATCTAAGAAGAAAGTTTATACTCTCTATCAGTGTGTTGTCATGAAAAAAATTTCTGCTCCGAACTAAGGATGAGAATTAAAAAGGCTAATAAGTTTACGAACAATGTACATTTGAAGAATGGAATCGTTTTTTGTGGGACAATTGAGATATGTTACAAATCACTTCATGGTGGAAGTTTCATTACAAAAAAGAAAATTTAATTTATTCCAATATTTATTAACTAAAATTCCACTATGCTGCATAGCATGTGGATTTACATCGCAAATTTACAAAGTAACGACATTCAGTGCAGGTACTGATGCTACAAGTATTTTTCACATTTGATGATCGCCCTCTTCATCAGGCAAGTACGTTTCTTTCGATGAATTTTTAATAATTTTATTGAAACATAAATTCCATAAACTCGTGTCGGTAAATTTTATGCAGGGTGCCAACAAAAATGTATCCACTGACTGATATATGTATATATGATACCGGAACCATATATCAGAATTAAACCGTCGTATGGTCCCGGTGTCATGTACACATACATCGGTCAGTGGATACATGTTTGTTGGCACCCTATATATCTCGTTATCTAAAGTCAGTTTTGAGGCCGTGAGCATATTTTAAAACCGGGAAAATTTGTTTAGAATTCAACCCTGAAGAGAGGAAGAAGCACCTTAGATAATACATTACAGAGAGCCAGAAAAAATGTTCACACGCATGCAGCAGCATCTGTTTGCCTGCAGCGCAGAGATATGTAGATGAGAGCAACTCGAGCGTGCTGCTACAGCGTGAGGTCTACCGCCATATATCGCCTACCCAGGTGCAGTTTGTGATGAGCCAATTAAGTATTTATCACTAAAATAAATGTATGGAAATAAGTAATATACATTAGTAACCTAACCTCACGCTATAGTACTAGCTAGAGGTAGATCTCATACTATGCCGGGTGTCCCACAAAAATGTTCCCGACTTTTTGATTGATTACATCTTCGCTTTAAATTAACATATTTGAATTGTCTTTATTTACAATATGGTAAATTTTTTTTCCTTTTCGAATAATTAAAGTTTTTAAATATCGATTGAAAAACCACTTCACAATAATCGATTTATTGAGAGGGGTGGAAAACTAATTGTTCAATGGAAAAGTTTTTTAAAACAATATTGATATTCTTCCTTATTTTGAACTTTCCAAAAAACTGAACAAAAAATATTTAAAGAGTAACAAATCATTACCTTAAATAACGTTTGAATAAACAAAGTAATTTAGTATCCTTTGACATACCCTCATTTTCTCTTAAGGCAAGTATTACTTCTAGCCATCATTGAACGAAGAGTTTTGCGGATTATTTCACCGTTTTCTTTCAGTTCTTGAAACACTTTTTCAATTCGTTGTCGAAGAATTATTAATGATGGAGGTGATACATACTTGGTGGTATGTAGGATTAATCATTGCGAAATTATTTCTAACAGTAAGTATTGAGAAAAGAAGAAGAACACGAGTGTTGTTTTTAAAACTTTTCCTCCGAACAATTTGTTTTTCTACCTTTTTCAGTAAATCGATCGTTGTAAAGGGGTTATTCTACCGATTTTCAAAAACTTAGATTGTTCGAAAAGCTTACAAAATTTACTACATTGTGAAAAGAACATTCAAATATGTTAATTCAAAGCGGAGATATAACCAATTAAGAAGTTGGAGACATTTTTGTGGGACACCCGGTACTTAGTACGAGCTAGAGGTAGATCTCATGCTAGTGTGGCAGACCTCACGTTATAGCAGCACTTCGTGAGTAGCACCACAGAACATTAACATAAGTATATGGTCTGTGGCAGCACCGACCCAGGTATCCAGGATACAAGCTCAGTTAGATAAACAGAAGTCCAGGCGCCAGAGGAGCAGGCCTGACCCGCTCGACGCAGCGCAGCGATGTGCGTGAAAGCGAGCGCTGCATGATGAAGCAGCTTCATGGTGCCCCGGCCCACAAGAAATCAAAAGAATAACCATGTGCACTTCCTATTAGATGGAACCTGCCGAATGTGAGTTACTTGGCGAGTAGGATTAATTTATTTTCTATTATAGCGTTTTTTCCA
Organism: Morinoia aosen; assembly: GCA_030386875.1. NCBI lineage: Eukaryota > Metazoa > Arthropoda > Malacostraca > Amphipoda > Talitridae > Morinoia > Morinoia aosen. The sequence continues at coordinate 17,170,070 of CM059574.1, forward strand.
GTACCGCCGTACTGAACAAAAGCGTTGCCACCTTGCGCTGAGAATTATGCCGCCACTTTCTCTAACCTCTGTCCGAATGAACGGTCTCCGAGGGCGTTTGGTTAAAGTTGATTCTTGACTTGGAATTTGTCAAGTTAAAATCTAAAGAAACACATTATGTTACACAAAGCAGGCGAAGTTGAGCTAATAAATGGACATTTCTTATTCTCAATTGATATGTTTCCTGTTTTGTGTGTTCGCATGCAATTAATCATAGGTTTTATTCATATTTTTCTGTTTTTTTTGCAATTACTCTTCATCGGGACAAAATATTCTTTCGAAGATCCTTCTACTTTTTGCATGTTTTTCGCTACTGTTATTTTGGTCAAATGAAGTTACGTAGAAGGTTAAAGTCATTCACACATCATCCTCTCCACAATTTCAACCGCCGTATTGGTAAACCTGCTTTTGAGTGACATTTGCATGAATTAATGTCTTGTCATACATGTTTTATCATACGTAGAGAATGCATCATACATCATCTGTGTCTTATCATACGCAGAGGATGTTCGTATGTGCCAAAATGTTGCAATTTTATTATCAGGTTAACCAACTAAAGACCATTTCACGCTAAGATATTAAAAAAATCATGGTTTCATTTCATCTTTATATGACATAAACTGTTTTCTTTTCTGTCTTTATTTCTTTTTCTTTTCTTATTGAAGCTTCAGTCGATACTCTTAACTCGACGTGTGCTCTAAGTTGTCCGCGTACACGGCCATATTCTCCTTGTGTTGTTGGACGTCAAGTCTCATGTTCACATGCTCCTTCGCCATCTTCTGATGGGTGCATTCAAATGACCATGGTAATCTAAAGGTTTAAATGGAACAGACGAACTGTCATCAGCGCAATTTATATAGCTCTAATAGGTGAGCTGTTATGGGTGCACTGTAATGGGTGCCCTATAATGGGTGCCCTGTAATGGGTGCACTGCAATGGGTGCACTGCAATGGGTGCACTGTTATGGGTGCACTGTAATGGGTGCACTGTAACGGGTGCAGTGCAATGGGTGCACTGCAATGGGTGCACTGTAATTGGTGCACTGCAATGGGTGCACTGTAATGGGTGCCCTGTAATGGGTGCCCGGTAACAGGTGCACTGCAATGGGTGCATTGTAATGGGTGCACTGCAATGGGTGCACTGTAATGGGTGCACTGTAATGGGTGCACTGCAATGGGTGCACTGCAATGGGTGCCCTATAATGGGTGCACTGTAATGGGTGCACTGTAATGGGTGCACTGTAATGGGTGCTCTGTAATGAGTGCACTGTAATGGGTGCACTGTAATGGGTGCGCTGTAATGGGTGCACTGTAATGGGTGCACTGTAATGGGTGCCCTGTAATGGGTGCCCTGTAATGGGTGCACTGTAATGGGTGCCCTGTAATGGGTGCACCATGATGGGTGCACTGTAATGGGTGCACTGTAATGGGTGCCCTGTAATGGGTGCCCTGTAATGGGTGCCCTGTAATGGGTGCACTGTAATGGGTGCACTGTAATGGGTGCCCTGTAATGGGTGCCCTGTAATGGGTGCACTGTAATGGGTGCCCTGTAATGGGTGCACCATGATGGGTGCACTGTAATGGGTGCACTGTAATGGGTGCCCTGTAATGGGTGCACTGCAATGGGTGCCCTGTAATGGGTGCACTGTAATGGGTGCCCTGTAATGGGTGCCCTGTAATGGGTGCCCTGTAATGGGTGCACTGTAATGGGTGCCCTGTAATGGGTGCACTGTAATGGGTGCCCTGTAATGGGTGCCCTGTAATGGGTGCCCTGTAATGGGTGCCCTGTAATGGGTGCACTGTGATGGGTCACGCCTGAAAATTTATCCCATTTCCTCCCATGAAGCTTTTCCCAAAACTGGTCAAAAAAGATGAATTCAAAAACCATTCGTTGCTTCACGAGTCCCGTCAGTGTCAAATCGGCATTTTTTCTTCGTTCTTTAGCAAGCAGATAAAAACTCCACAAGAAAATTTTGGTTTAAGTTTGTGCAGGACTTCAGAAAGGTTTGAGCTGGAATGGAGCAGGATTTCAGTAGGATTTGAGCAGAATTTTGGCTGGATTTGGGCAGGATGTGTGCCAGATTCGAGCAGAATTTGAGCAGAATTTGTACTGGATTTGTGTAGAATTGAACATCAATGACTGCCCGAGTGGGGTGGTGAGCAGACAGTGAGCGTGAGCACCGGACGCTCTCATCACGTGAGCGTGTGAACACCGGACACGCGCATTGCGCTCTGTCTCTGACCATACGCCCGGCGAAAGGTATTCGATTTGTGAAAGTATTCGAGATGGTTTGTGAACAGGGCTCAAGAGCCTTCAATCTAGGGCCTTAATAAAAATACTGGCTTTACATTGGGGTCTAAAACCTTAATTTACTGTAAATGTAAGTATTAGGCCCTAATTTGGCTTCATTTTAGGGCATTGAGGCTTAATTTCCCTCTAGTAGAAGCTCTAGAGCTCTAATTAATTCTGACTATAGACACCCAAGCCTTAATCAGTGTCCAAATCAGCTTTTGAGCCGCAGTTAATCTCACTGCTGTTCCTTAACCTGCCTTACTTTCGCTCTCCGCTACATTAACTGCCTGCCTGGACACCTGGAAACTGCTTGTTATCTAAGACGAGGTTTTCACTGAAAAAGTTTTCCACTGAAAGAAAGAAAGAATGAAAGGAAGAAAACCCGTTTATTTCCAAGGAAGTTGACACACTAGATGCATCGGTTGTTCCACAAAAATATCCCCAACTTTTAATTGATTATATGTCCGCTTTAAATTGACATATTTGAATTGTCTTTTTTTCACAATATAGTAAATTTTGTTTCCTTTTCGAATAATTTAATTTTTGGATATCGGTTGAGTAACCACTTTACAATGATCAATTTACTGAAAGAGGTAGAAAAACTAATTGAGCAATGGAAATTTTTTAGAAACAACACTCGTGTTCTTCTGCATTTCTTAATACCTACTGTTCAAAAATAATTTCACAATGATGTATCCTACATACCACCAAGTATTTATCGCCTCCATCATTAATAATTCTTCGACAACGAATTGAAGAAGTGTTTCAAGAACTGAAAGAAAACGGTGAAATAATCCGCAAAACTCTTCGTTCAATGATGGCTAGAAGTAATACTTGCCTTAATAGAAATGGAGGGTATGTCGAAGGATACTAAATTACTTTATTTATTCAAATGTTATTTAAGGTAATCATTTGTTGCTCTTTTAATTTTTTTTGGAAAGTACAAAACAAGGAAGAATATCAATATTGTTTTAAAAACTTTTCGTTGAACGATTAGTTTTTCTACCCCTTTCAGTAAATCGATCATTCTAAAGTGGTTTTTCAACCGATTTAAAAAAACTTAAATTATTCGAAAAGGAAACAAAATTTATACATTGTGAAAGAAGACAATTAAAATATGTTAATTTAAAGCGGAAATATAATAAATTAAAAAGTCGGGGATATTTTTGTAGGACACCCGGTATAGCACATTGAATTTTTAAAATTTCTGTTTATTATGCTCCTGAATTGATGGACAAACCATATACGAGGCGTACTATAGCCGTGTTGAGAGCTAATTATGTTATTGAGAGAAACAGTCAAAATATCATATCTTCGATATTTTAAACACAAAAAGATGGCTGACAACTAATACATACTTTAAATACTACTAGAGATTCCTTCGGAATTATCCAATAATAAGTTGAAACGAAATAAGAAAAGACAAAAAATCTTTTTTGAAGAGATACGCTGCAAGTACCACACTGTACTTAGTTGGGCATGCCTCTGATAATGATCTCCATGGGTGTGAGGGCAGTCGATTACGGCCACCCTTGACACGTGTGTGATGGTTCAGAGCAAATGGCAGGCTGGGACGCTTTCGCGCTGTTTCTAACCTTGCCCTTCCGAGACCCTCCATGGGCTCCGATAATTAGGCACTTCTTATGGTGCGTCTTTCCTTCCCCTCCCTGCCTGTTTTTTGGTGCGAAGGTTACGGGTGATGTATCAAATGAAATCTGGAGGTCTGCACAAAAAACAAAAGAGGGAAAGTTGTGACAACCACGTGGAAGAAGTTGTGTTCGCTGGAAATGTGAAACTATGCAATACTTCTGGAGGAACATCAAGAATTTGTGTTTACTGGAAATGCGAAGGAACATGAGACTGCCTCGAGGGACATGACACGACTCGGGTACAGTTTACCTCCATAATAAAGATAGTTTGAGTGAGTATTGATTACTTAGGCAACGCACGTTTTTCAATGCCCTAACTACTGCGTACGTAGATGGTTAGGCTGGAGGTTTAAAAGAAGGTCTTGGTGTAATTTAGTGGTACCTGAATATGAGATTTTCCACGAGTTCAGGCACCGTAAGTGAAAAATATTCTGATTCAACAAATGGTTGTTGATGTAATATACTCCTCATACTACAAATTTATTTTATTTAGGTAGAGCATCAAATGTTGGAGTAATAACTATTGCCAATATCTGTACTATATGAATGAATATCCTTATCAGCAGGGGCCCTATACCGAGAGTAAATCCTACCTCCCAAAACAACACTGCAGGGAAACATAAAGGTTTAGTTAGGGCACTGCGCGAGGTACGAGGGTGGAGCTCATGAGCACAGCAATTGAAGTGTGCGAGGCTATGTATCATGCAGTCATCTGGGTATGACCACACGCCCTAAAGGTTACTAACATCATCGCTCTTGCTAGAGGTATTCCCTCTTTTTTGACTGTTGCTACACTCTGAACAGTTTTTAGCAAGTTTCGTACATGACCGACTAAGTTCTTGAACTCCATCTCGTGATATGCACGAATTATTGGAAAACTATCTTAGATTTTAATTGCTTTGAAATGTGTATTAACAATTAATTAAAACGTATGGGTAATATTAAACGCATGTAGAGTTGTTGTTAGATTTCTCAACACATCCTCTTTTTGTATTAAATACTTCAGCAATTGCTGATTGGTTTACTCTGCAAAGGATCTGAACGTAACGTCTGTGCCTAGTACGACTTGCTGTGAAAAAATTTGAGAACCTTTTTTCACCATGAAATCGACAAGACATCTGTTTTTTTTAATTTATGGAAACATGTTTCAACTTCATTTGAACTACAGAATTATGTGAAATGCATAATTTAGCTCCCTTGGGAAATGGAAATTGCACCTACATAATTTTAACGGAGTTGCTTAAAATCAGAGGGTCTGACCCTAAAACAAAGTAAGAAGCCAAATACTAATACCTCAATTCTCTTACCAATGTTATATCTTCTTTATACCGTGGCTGAGTGGTTAAGAACGCGTCCTTCACGGGAAGGAGTCGGCAGTTCGAGTCCCGGCAGTGCCGCCTGGTGATTCTCCCCGTTGGGAAAAGGGGGAACTCAGCCACAATTCCCCACTCTACCCAGGTGTAGGAAATGAGTACCGGTTTGACCGGGGGTAACTGCCATTGCATCCTGGTGTTAGTTATAAGGTATTTGAAAATCCAATGTGCAACATGAAATGTATCAGGCTTGAGTGATCGGAATAAAATATCCTTTATACGAGTTCAGTATGTTCCACAAAAACCCGAACCGAGTATTTATTTTCCCGCATCAGTAATACCATCATATGAATACCATATGCATTTAATTTCTAGAAAAATTAACTCTCAAAATTAACCCATAGAAAAGCTATTACTGATATTAATGGTATTACTGGTACGGAAAATAAATACTCGGTTCGGGTTTTGAAAATAAATACTCGGTTCGGGCCTTTACTGATGGTTTGGTAATGATCTTAATATTTATAGGACATTTTGGCTTCATAGGCTAAAATACGGGCCTGTATCTGGAACGAATAGTATCGCGTTCTTCCTTTTTATGATAATAATGAAGGCATCTACGGATGCTTTATTTCCAATCAAGCCTGATACACATCACCTTGTACATTGGATTTTCAAATGCCTTATAACTAACGCCAGGACGCCATGACGCTTTCCCCCGGTCAAGACCGGTACCCATTTCAGACACCTGGGTGGAGTGGGGTATTGTGCTTGGAATTTTTCTCCTATGCCCAACAGAGAAAATCGCCACTGCCTGCGCCGAGATTCGTTCCCGGGTCCTTGCCGCACGGCGGCAGAACCTATACCACATGGCTATGGCGGCCGGTACTCATTTATGAGCTACTCCATTTGCTCATTTAGTTGTCGTCGTAAACACTACACTCCTCGGAGATGCTGACGACATTTGCGTACATTTGAGAAACATTAATTTGGAGTTCGTGACGAGAACACGTAGGTCAGAAATGAATCCAATCAACGGAAAGGTAAGGAAATAGTACGAGGATGCTTCACTCATGATAACCTGCAGGTTTTATTCATAAGTAGTGTACACGGCTCGGCAAAAATGACGGGATTCAATATTTTTATTGAATAAATTTTCCCGGTGTGGATGACAAATAAAAATAGCCATTCAAATAGTACCTGTGATCGAAATATCCTTGTACTTGTGCTCTGGTGAAACTCGTATCGCAGATACGGTCACGAAGCATCTTCAAGAGCGTGGCAGAGAGACAGGAGTAGCGGACACAAAGCAAATAAATAAATAAATAAATAAATAAATACATCAAGGGTATTATTAGGTATATGATGATATGATGGCGAAATAGGTTAAATTTAAATACTATATACTTCTCATATCACGAAGGTGGTGTGAGAGAAGCATTGCATTGGAATTACGAGATACTTTATTTCACGGTCAAGTACGAATTACAGGCTTAAGTTCTTGATCCTTCATCAGGTTTTTCCTAATCTTTAAACGTCATAAAAATATATCTATGATATATAGAGATATATACATATCTCATATACCTCTTCACACTACTCGAGTAATTGGTATCCTAGCATTAAATTACCTCTGATTACACAGTTTGTTGAAGCAAATCGTATTATTCGTTCAGAAGCAGCCTATGATAAGATAACATGACTGCCTCTAACTTAACAATGCAGGCATGGTATTATACAGTCATGTAAACAATTTTTTTCCAAATGAAGTGTAAAGGCCAGTCAAACTTAGTGTGTCATTTCTGTTAACAAAGTCTGTTTACAAAGCATGATCATTTTAGTGTTATTCGAAACGTTAAACTGCGACTCAGTCTTTGTCTCAATTTGGAACAAGGTAAAAATGACGCACAACACCAATTGCGTCACGTCTAATCATTCATGACTCACCGTACGCAGAACTTATCTTAAATGAGCGAATAGTTTCCAATATAACATAATTTGTACAATACTGCAATATCGAGCTTCTGTACTAATAATGTGAGATTTGTTTGTATGTAGCAAATTTGCATGTATGATTAAATTTGTTTTTTTTCCGTGAGTTGTTCCGATTAAGCGGACATCCGTGACGTGCTTCATGACGTCACATCCTGCGGCTGCTGCACCTCCGTAGTCATATGATGCCAGGCTGGAAGAGTTACGGTCGTATTGTTGCTTTGCTCACCGTTCTTGGAGGGTTTCATATTGTGAACGTCCTTATTCGACCAGAAAAAAGCAAGTATTTTGATATCTTTCTAGAGGACATAAACTTCCCTTGTATCAGGTTTGAGAATTACTTTATTCAGTACTAGGCTACTTGAAAAACAATGTGCGTGAGATTCTGTGAGCGCCTGCTGTTGTCAATAGTTATGTTTTTTTTGTCTATTCAGTACTAGGCTACTTGAAAACAATGTGCGTGAGATTCTGTGCGCGCCTGCTGTTGTCAATACTCAATAGGTAGTTATTAGTTTATTTTGTCATAGATATTTTGTTTTAGTCCTGCAATTAATGTAAATGATATGAAAAATTAGTAAAGTGCATTTATGTCTGTTGAGAATGGTCAATGTGAAGTTTAATGCAATCACAGAAATTAATAATTATATTGCAAACGATCACTAAAGGAACGTATTTAAGAACGTTTTACACGAACGACATTCTGCTCGCTGATGCTTTATTTTCGAATTATTGAACTTTGAAGTTGGCCTTCCCGCGCCAAAGGAAGCGAGCGTAATTTAATTAAAAACGGAAGCTAACCCCCTTTTACAAACGTAAAGAGGTTGAGTCGTGAGGGGGAGGCACAGTTCTTCTAGTGAAAATTATAAATAAAGCTTCTAACCCACCGATTAGGGTGACGACGCAATCTTGTTTACATCGGGTCTAACATGGCGACCACCATGGGCGCCGCCATTTTGGACCCGATGTCAACAAGATTACGGTCGTCACCCTAATGGGTGGGTTAGAAGCTTTATTTATAATTTTCACTAGAAGAACTATGCCTCCCCCTCACGACCCAACCTCTTAATGTTTGTAATAGCTTCCGTTATTAATTAAATTCTGTTTCACGCGCTCGCTTCCTTTGGCGCAAAGGCCAACTTCAAAGTTCAATCATTCGAAAATAACGCATCAGCGAGCAGAATGTCATTCCTGTAAAACGTTCTGAAATGTGTTCCTTTAGTGATTCCTGGGATCGGCGTTATTATTTTTCGTGATTGCATTAAACTTCACATTGACCTTGAGAATGAGTACCAAAAATTTTACAAAGGATCAGCTGCAAATTTATGTTGAAATGATTATTTTTTATGGTAAATCTGAAGGATATGACAGTTATCGATTTTGTAAATTTTGATGCCTACGCATAGTTAATTAATAGATCAAAATAAACAAGTGTTCTTCTATGCACTTTCCGTCTGAAATGAGTATTTTTTTAGTTATAGCGGTAAATGACTTGGTCAATGTGAAGTTTAATGCAATCACGGAAAATAAGAAAGTCAATGTGAAGTTTAATGCAACCACGGAAAATAAGAATTCCGATCTTAGGAATCACTAAAGGAACCCATTTAAGAACGTTTTACAAGAATGACATTCTGCTCGCTGATGCGTTATTTTCGAATGATTGAACTTTGAAGTTGGCCTTTGCGCCAAAGGAAGCGAGCGCGTGAAACAGAATTTAATTAATAACGGAAGCTATTACAAACGTAAAGAGGTTAAACAATTTAAACAATTTAAACAATTTATTTACCACAGGAGATACAGAGGTAGAATGTTTCTTAAGTCTAGTACAATGGACAAGTTTGAATATAGCTACCTGTGGGCCCGAATAAGTTCAGCGACTTCTGGGGCATCCTACCATCAACATTATTCTAAGGTGTACATTAATGTTTAACCTAAATCACTTAACCTAGTTTCACATTAGACTGATCAGTGAGATAATTCAATCGATATCAGATATTTCATTTTACAATATAGGTTATGTGGACTATATTTAACAGTACATTCGATAAAAGATTTAACAGCATACTGAAGGCGAATTATATATTACCCATGGCAAATTTCATTATTGGAAACAGTCATGTTGGACACAAGATTTGACTTGGTGATCTTACATGACTAATATTCCGATAGGAAGTGAGTCTCGAGATTTCTTTTGAATAACTTGTAAGAATTACTATCACGGATCTCCGCAGGTATTGAGTTCCAAGTTTTAGTTCCAACGAAGAGGATACTGTGTTGCGACCGGGCCTTTGAATAATAAGGAAGCATGAATTTACTTCTATTTCGGGTTAAATGGTCGTGATGACCAGTTTGCGCACTTAATAATAGTTTCAGGCTATTGTCGCCATCATTTCTTAATGTTTTGTAAATGAAATTACAAATGGAGATTTTATAGAGATCTGGAAGTTTAAGTATTTGTAAATTTTTGAATGAATCATTTGTGTGAGCATTATATTCTAGATTCTTTACCGCTCTGATTGCTCTTTTTTGCAGAGTAAAAATTATATTGGTTTTATTTTTATCAGTTCCGTGCCATGCTTCTATTCCGTACTGCAAGTATGGGGAAATGAGCGTTCGGTAGAGCATTCGTAAAGCTGTTTCAGGCAGGTAATTTTTAACTTTATTCAGGATTCCGATGGATTTCGATAATTTAGAACTAATATTAGCGATGTGCTCTTTAAAGGTCAGATGTTTATCTATTATGATGCCCAGAAACTTGCATGAGTTGGTTTCTTCGATTTCACCTTCGCCAATTTTTGTGTGGGAGAGATATGCTTTTCTTGTATGAGAATGTAATATACTTTGTTTTTTCGATGTTGAGGCTTATTTTATTAGCTTTAAGCCATAATGAAACCTTATGGAGTTCATTATTTATGCTCTCCGCAATCATAGCGGGATTTTGGCTCGGAAGGACCGTAGAAAGCGTGCTGTCATCGGCAAAAAGTATGAATTTGAAAAATGTTGTTGATTTGATAATATCATTTATAAATATCAGAAATAGGAGAGGCCCTAGGACAGACCCTTGTGGAACTCCATGGCTAATTGTCTGTGGGTCCGATTTTGCATCGTCAACGACAACGTATTGCTTCCGATTTGTTAGGTATGATTTGAACCAATCATGGGCAATTCCTCGAATGCCATAACAGTGTAGTTTCGAGAGTAATATCTTATGGTCCACACAGTCGAATGCTTTTCGAAAGTCAAGAAAAACGGAGAAAACAAGCTTTCCTTCATCTATATTAGAGTAAAGGTACTGTAAATGATTTAATACAGCTTGTGTCGTTGATTTCTTAGAACGAAAACCGAATTGTCCGTCATAGAGAAAAGATTTTTGTTCAAAATACGAATACACTTTTTTATACACAATTTTTTCAAATATTTTGCTCATAATTGGTAAAACAGAGATAGGTCTATAATTATTAACGCAGTTTTTATCACCATTTTTAAAAATAGGGGTGACTCTGGCAGTTTTGAGAGAGTTGGGGAAGATACCTTGAGAAAGCGAATGGTTGATAATATCAGATATGCACGGTGCTATTATATCAGCAATAGCCTTAAGAACTTTAGCTGAAAATGTATTTAATCCATTTGATTTATTTTTCAAGTTGTTTATGCATGTAATTACATCGGAGGGGTTAGTTGGCGGGAAAAAGAAAGAGTTGTGTTCACGGACATGGTCCATGTATTGCAAGTGGTCTGTAGGTTCGCTAACGACACTATCGGCTATATTTTTTCCTATATTTATAAAAAAGTTGTTAAACACTGTTGCAATATCTTGTTTATCATGATATTTTACATTTTTGTGAACGATGGATTCAATTGTTGTTTTAGCGTTATTATTCGGTCTATAGCATGAATTAAGCAGGCGCCAAGTTTTTTTGATATCAGCTTTGTAGTCAGTGAATTTGCGCGTAAAGTAGTTTTGTTTCGATGTTCGTATTTGATTTGTCACATGATTCCTGAATCTGTTATACGTTAATCTAGAGATTCGTCCTTCGTATAGTAAGGCTAAGTATGCTTGACGTTTCTTTATATTGATCACGATATCTTCAGTAATCCAAGGTTTTTGTCTATTTTTCGGCGTAATTGTGCGGGTGATTATTGGACAACATTGGTTATATGCGGTCGTTATATTTTCAGTTAGTTTTAGTATTGCTTGGTCAATGTTAATCGCATTATTGTCTAGTTCATAGATGTCCAATGATGGCATTAATTCTTCTAGAACAGTTCGCATTGTCCCCAAGTTATATTCGTTTATACAACGATATGAAAAAGTCTCAGCATGTGGGCTGTTGCAGGGACTATAGACATTCTTCTTGATGAGAAACACCGGAAAATGGTCAGATAAGTCAGAAATTATTATTCCTGTAAGAAAATCAGTCGGATCTAACATAAAAATATTATCGAGCAACGTGGCAGATTCGGATGTAATACGCGTAGGTTTCGTGATGATTGGAAGGAAGGAGTTAGACTGAAAAACATTTATGAAGTTTGAGATTTGTTCACAGCTTTCATATTGAAGAAGATCGTAGTTGAAATCCCCGCAAATTATTATGTCATTGTATAGAGATTTGTTAAACTGAGATATTATGCTTTGAAGCTCGTTCAGGAAAGAAATGTTGCAAGCTGTTGGGGGCCTATATACAGTCCCAAGTACAATCCGTTTACCATTTTTCGTTAGTTCTATAAATAGAGTCTCAATATGTTCACGATTCATAGTCGCACTTATAATGTTTTTCGATGATATGTGTTTAGATATGTACGTACTGATGCCACCACCACGTTTGTTGCTACGGAGTGAATGATGGCTATTATAGTTCTGAATTTGAATTAGGTCTTTAGTTGAGTCATCTAGCCAACTTTCGGTGAAACTGAGAACATCAAAATTGCTGTTTAGCTCAGTGATAGTACAAGATATTTCATCTATTTTCGGATAAATGGACCTACAGTTCCAACATAATACTGAGAGATCGTTACAGGTTTTTCTCATCGATTCATTGAATTCTTTAATATTTAGGTATTTACAATTCCCAGTTTCATTTAGGTTTGGATGCAGTCTATTCAAATGATTGAGATCTGGATCAATATCATCGAAAATATCAACATGGTCAGTCATAAAGATTAAGAAACAGTAAGTAAAATGTGACGTAAAAAATAAAGAAGATGATACAGACTACAAGGTCAAGTTAAAAGTAAAGACATTCCTACTTATAGTAAAATTTAAGAAATAGAGAGAAACTAAAACACACAGAGATTATTAGTCTAAAATTATTTAAAATCTAGAATGATTTCATAAGGAGATGGCTAACTCAGTCCATGAGTGGGAGCATTAGAGATCATAAATTGCGAATAGTGTAGTTACAGGCTGTCATACCAGTGGTATCTGCATATAACACATACGATATAGCAAAGAACGAAGTGGATTAGAATCGAAGTGACAGCGAAGTTATTTAATTAATATAAAGATCTTGAGTATCTAGATTATTTTCAGATTTTGAGACAGGTGGTAACATAATATTTAAATCAGAGTAGAAAATCCAGCATGAGCCTTCTATGAATAATGAGAAAAAGTAGATGAAAAAACAATTTAGTGAGCAGTAAAACAAAGTTGCAAATTCTGCGTGGTTGCTTTGAAGAGCCAAAGGCGATTCTATCAGAAAACAAAAGAAATCATGGGGACAGAGATCAAAATGCTATTAAATTCAGTACATAAGTCTCTAATTACGAATAATTTCTTCTGAGGACTTGCCGACACGTTGTAGTAAGTACTGGTCAAGTGATTCAGGTGTGTTGATGGTGTGAGATTTAGGAGTTTCTTGTCCAGGTATCCGAGGAGAGTAGACATTGATATTACCATCCAGAGTTCTTGCGAGACCTATTTTGTCGGGAAATTTTCGTTTGGCCAATCTCAGAGTGTACATAATATTAGCTCGCGAAGGGATGAGGTATTCGTTTACGTAGAATTTCGGCTTGGTCACTCGGCAGGCTGACAAAACTTCTTGTTTCTTTTCGTATTGTCGTAGCTCAAAGGTAATGTTTCTCCTATCGACGTTTCCAGGGGCAGGTTTTTTACCCAGTCTAGTCGCTGTAGTGATGTCAGAGTTACTAAGGTTGACGTTGATTTGGTCCTTCAGGAGCTCCCGCACAGTCTGTCTACAGTCTTCATCAGAATGTGATTGCGGTAGTTCCCCTGTGATAACCAGAGTGCATTTTCTGTTTTCCAACTCTTCCCGTTCTTCTTTCCTTTCGAATTGCTCTAGACGGGAGACTAGCCTGTCTATCTTTTTATTTTGCTCTTCAATCACTGCCTTTTGATTTGATTCTTTTTTCGTTAGTGTTTCAATCATCGTTTTCAAGTCACTAATTTCACTTTGAAATTTCTCCATTACTGAGTTAAAGTGATCAATTATGATGGAGGCCATTTGCTTATTTGGTTTTGACAGGTTTTGTATGTCTGGACAGTCAAGCTCCAGCGTACCCTCATTGTTCTTCTTGTTTGCCTTTCTGTCCGCCATCTTGTGAGAAAGGAGACACTTGCGAAAAAGAAGCAAGGGTTGAGTGCTATTTTGAGGGAATATCACACTTTTTGTTCGATTGTTTGGATTTTGGTTAGATGAAATTTACTTTCAGATTCTCATGGTCTGAGTGAGCACTCTTTTTGGTTAGAAATGCATGTTCATTAACCAATTGTGCACTTTGATTCCGAGCAAAGACAAAGTACGTCCTCACTTCAACGGAGACACGGCAACATTCACGGCAACAGGTTGGGTCGTGAGAGGGAGGCACAGTTCTTCTAGTGAAAATTATAAATAAAGCTTCTAACCCACCCATTAGGGTGACGACCGCAATCTTGTTGACATCGGGTCCAAGATGGCGGCGCCCATGGTGGTCGCCATCTTTGACCCAATTTAAACAAGATTGCGGTCGTCACCCAAATGGGTGGGTTAGAAGCTTTATTTATAATTTTCACTAGAAGAACTGTGCCTCCCCCTCGCGACCCAACCTCTTTACGTTTGTAATAGGGGGTTAGCTTCCTTTTATAATTGAATTACGCTCGCTTCCTTTGGCGCGGGAAGGCCAACTTCAAAGTTCAATAATTTGCAAATAACGCATCAGCGAGCAGAATATCATTCATGTAAAAGTTCTTAAATGGGTTCCTTTAGTGATTCCTAAGATCGGAATTCTTATTTTCCGTGGTTGCATTGAACTTCACATTGACCAATAAGAATTCCGATCTTAGGAATCACTATAGGAACCCATTTAAGAACGTTTTACATGAATGAAATTCTGCTCGCTGATGCATTATTTTCGAATTATTGAACTTTGAAGTTGGCCTTCACGCCTGAAAGGAAGCAACGGAATTTAATTAATAACGAAAGCTAACCCCCTATTACAAACTTAAAGAGGTTGGGTCGTGAGGGAGAGGCACAGTTCTTCTAGTGAAAATTATAAATAAAGCTTCTAACCCACCTATTAGGGTGACAACTGCAATCTTGTTTACATCGGCTCCAAGATGGCGGTGCCCATGGTGGTCGCCATCTTGGAGCCGGTGTAAACAAGATTGCGGTCGTCTTCCTAATGGGTGGGTTAGAAGCTTTATTTATAATTTTCACTAAAAGAACTGTGCCTCCCCTTCACAACTCAACTTCTTTACGTTTGTAATAGCTTCCGTTATTAATTAAATTCCGTTTCGCGCGCTGTTTCCTTATGGCGCGAAGGCCAACTTCAAAGTTCAATAATTAAAAAATAACGCATCAGCGAGCAGAATGTCATTCTTGTACAACGTTCTTTAATGGGTTCCTTCAGTGATTCCTAAAATCAGAATTCTTATTTTTTGTGATTGCATTAAACTTCACATTGATCAATGACTTACCGCAACTCAAGTGTATGAAGCGGCGAGTAATTCAGGGAGCACGTCGGACAGCAACACTGCAATGCATACTTGCTTCGAGCGCGATCGTTATCAAAGACGAAACTAAACCTACCGCTATACCTTGTTACTCATTTGACAAAAAAAGTATATAGAAGAAAAGTTGTTTTTTTGATGTTATTACCACGATTCAAGCAACAAAAATTAAAAAATCAATGAGTAGCTGTTTATTTGAGTGCATTCGTCATCAGAGACAAAACTAAACCTACTGCTATAACTCATAAAATACTAATTTCAGACGGAAAGTGCATAGAAGAAAGCTTGTTTATTTTGATTCAATTAATTAGGTTCAGGCACCAAAAAGTAGAAAATCGATAACTTTCATATCCTTCAGATTTACCTTTTTTATTTTTCCTTCATTATTGTTTGTCTGTTATGTGGTCTATATGCCTTAACTGAAAAAATTATCTTCATTTCAGGCCCTATAAACTGACTTGGTTTTGAATGAAATGTTCTAGTCCTAATTGATTGCATCAAAAGCGTATGCTCTTAGGAGTATTTGCAATTTTACTGCTATGGGATAAAATGAATTCATTTCTACCAGATTTAAGGTAAATGTTGAGGATTATCCGGGAATCAATTATCCACTTTTCGAATACTAAACATAGTAAATTAGTTTTAAATAAACCAGTTTTCTTCTATGCACTTTCCGTCGTAAATGGTTATTTTACGAATTATAGCCGTAGGTTTAGTTTTGTCTTTGATGACGAATGCGCTCAAATAAACAGCTACTCATTGATTTTCTTTGAATTTTGTTGCTAGAATCATGGTAATAACATCGAAATAAACTACTTTTCTTCTATACACTTTTTTCGTCAAATAAATATTTTACGAGTTAGTGCGGTAGGTTTAGTTTCGTCTTTGATAACGAGAAAACTGGAAGCAAGATGCCATTGCAGCGTTGCCATTCGCCGGGCCAAATGAATTACTTCCCGCTTCAAACACTTGAGTTGCAGTAACTAATTCACAGCTATAACTCGTAAAATACTTATTTCTGATGGAAAGTGCATAGAAGAAAACTTGCTTATTTTGATCTAATTAACTATGTTTGGGCACCGAAAAATTAAATATCGATTCCCGGATAGTCCTCAACATTTACCGAAAACAATTATAATGGACTAAATATTTATCAAAGATTCAATTATTTATTCAATACACTTTTTTATTTATAATCTAAGCTCAATTTTTTTTAGTAATGAGAATCATTGGTGTTCATAACCTTGCAAAAATTCATGAACTTATCTCATGCACCTTTAGAGGAGAGACTATTAGATTGATTACCTCCTCTATAGAAAGGCTTTTGGAACTTCTGCCTCATGTGGCCACTTTGCTGTTTTCAGTTTTCATGATGTTTTCAAATAATTTTTTGCACAGTTTCAAATCTACCACAAAGACTTAGTCTATGCAAAATTGCAAAAACACCTGATTTTTTGTCAAGAAATGTTGGTTTATTGTTTAGAAATAATTAAAAGTTGATCTGTTCTTTTTGTCATCGTAGTTTAAATTTGGAAGTGAACCAAAATTATTTAGCAGTAAATTATCAATCATGTCTTTTTATTCAGTTTAAAGAGTATTAGTTTTATCTCTCTGCCATGTGATACAATTATTATATCCTTGAGAATTAGAACCTAGCAGTCTCAAGGGGAATATGTGAGGTTCTAAGCTAAAGGTTAGATAGGCTTTCCTGTTGTTGAATTAGAATAGGTTTTTGTTTGTTTACATACAATTTTTTCATTTCACTGCTGTCCTTTCTTCAGCCTTGATTATTTTCTTCTTCAACTTTGTTCTTACTTCTTTTTCTTCCATAGCTTGTTTCTATATGCAGTGCTGTTTCTTTGTGTTAGGGAGTTTGTAAATGAACACCCCTCTTGTGTATAGATTGGCCATTCCCCTAGAGGATTTTAACTAACTTATCATGTAGTCTAATCTGGAAACTTATGGTAGATCAAATACACCCCTCAAATGACTTAATAGAATTTGCTCATATATATATATTAAATATTTTGTGCATGATCTTGTTGTGATAATAGAATTAATGTTTAAATTTAGATGCTTGGTTAAATTTTGCCAAAAGTTCCTTCAAATTTAATTTGTATTTTATACTTCCAGATCAATCTAGCAAAAATGAGTTTGTACCCATCGCTCGAGGACATGAAGGTGGACCAGATGGCGAAGGTATGCTATGTTTTTATTTTTTATTTCAATGTATGCGTGGATTATTGTTGACCAAGTATGTTTAGTCTAAGGCTATTAATGTAGAAGAAAAATGTGTATCACAGTTTTGTTTTTGTACTGTCCAAGGAGCATGTTCATTTAATCATGTGGTTTTTCAAAAATAAATTGGGGATGCTGGAATTTAGTGATTTGATTTTCTCCTTATTCTTGTATTTAAAATTATTTAATCTACTGTCAAGTGCAAATAAAACTAAACAAATCTTTAAAATATTTAATATTTCTCAATGTAACTGCCCATAAATATCAATTTGGGTTTGTTTTGTTAGGTTTTTATTAGCAAAACTAGGTTATACATATCAGTTGAATGGTTTTCATGGAAATTTATCATAATATTGCTTTTTCTAGTGCATTCAGACATTTTTAGGTATTAAGGATTCTGTCCGAAGCCCTTGCCAGGCCCCTGTCGGTCCGGTGAGCATTTTTCATGTTATTGTTGGAAAAGAACCCTTAGATGGTGGATTATTTGGTCCTAAAATTTTACGGACACTAAATCCCTCCCTCCCCCCCCAGAGGGGGGGTAATGGGACAAAAATCTTGAATTTTCAACCTGATTTTGACCCCATATAAACAGAAAATATGAAGGGAAATGGATAGTTTCCCAATACACTTTTGTTGGAAATGTTTCATATGTTCTAAAACTGTCTGGTTTTGTTCTAGCAGCAAAACTCAATGAGTTGATACGTTTCGAAATATCCATGAAAATGAACTCAAAAACCAGTATGTCAAATTTTTTTCAAAAACTAAGGCCTGAATAAAAAAAATGAATAGAAGAAATTGTGTTTCTTTTCAAAAGTTACATATTATAGTCAAATTTCATAAGAATCAGACTGAAAATGAAGAATTTCATAATTTGTATCTATATAAATTTTTTTTTTGTGAAATCACAACTCACAGTGTGAATATGAAGTTATGCACGGAAATTATCGAAATAAAAATTAAAAATGCGTTCAGTTACATAAATTATCCATTATATTACACTTCAACAAAAATTTTGTTATGGTTTATACCCAAAACATATACCTTTCAACATTCAAACTGTATCAACTCATTGAGTTTTGATGCTAGAACAAAACCAAAGACAGTTTTGAAATCCTTTGAACATTTCTAACAAAGTTATAATTAGACTCTCCCAAGTTTTAGAAAACAAAAAAAGTTATACGGCTCCAAACCCAAAAATAATTGTTAGTGATGTTATTATAAAGTATCGCTTATCGCAGGAATTTTTTTTCAAAATGTTAAAATTTTAAATTATAACTTTGTTAGAAATGCTTCAAGGATTCTAAAACGGTCTTTGGTTTTGTTCTAGCATCAAAATTCAATGAGTTGATACGTCTTGAAATATACATAAAAATGTATCAAAAAACTAATTTTCCATAAAAAAATGAAAAATAAGGCCTAAATCGAAAAAATGACAGGAGTAAAAAAGGTTTACTTTATAAAAATACATATACTGGCCAATTTTCAAGCAAATCGGCCGTAAAAAGGTCAAAATCCCGGACGGTATCCTTAATGATTTGTAACGAAACGGTGAACCTTGAGAAATGAGGTCCTACTTCAACATTTATTTCTATTTTCATTAATGAACTTTAGTTTAACTGTTGAAGATAAGTTAAATTAGCATTTAAAAGGTAAACTGATTAACATTATAATTGAATTTTGTGTCGCATGTGAATCTTTTTTGAAGCATTCTAGGTATTGATCTATTGAAGGCAAGTGTAGGTGACTTCTTGCTTTATTTTCAAGACTTGGAATTGAATAAATTAAAAACTAATATTTTATGTCTCGGTCATGTCACTTATTTCAAATTTGAATTTATTCCTATTAAAATTTGAATTTATTTCATAAGGGAATTTGAATATATTTATTTTTTACTGCTTTGATTTAGATGGTGTTGTGTAGCCTGTAATGAAGAATTTTTTCCTCGCCAGGCCCAGCAGGAGATTAGTGACAGGATCATCAGTGCTGCCGCAGCTACTGGGGGTGGAGGAGGTATGGCTGCTCCTCCTTATCCGCTTCATCCGCAGCATGTGAGTCTAGGGGCTGAAATGTTGCACCAGCCAAAGTGCATTTCTTTGTTCATTGGTTGGAGGGCATTTTGTTGTTGCTTGGTGGAATGTGCAATTCTTTGATGATTGGGTGAATGTGCATTTTGTTGTTGCTTGCTGGAGTCTGCATTTCTTTGTTGATTTGGTGAATGTGCATTTTGTTGTTGATTGATGGAATGTGCATTTCTTTGTTGATTGGGTGAATGTGCATTTTGTTGTTGCTTGGTTGAATGTGTATTTCTTTGTTGCTGTTGCTTGCATTTCTTTGTTGCCGTTGCTTGCATTTCTTTGTTGCCATTGCTTGGTGGAATGTGCATTTCTTTGTTGCTGTTGCATGCATTTCTTTGTTGCCATTGCTTGGTGGAATGTGCATTTCTTTGTTGCTGTTGCATGCATTTCTTTGTTGCCGTTGCTTGGTGGAATGTGCATTTCTTTGTTGCTGTTGCTTGTTGGAATGTCAGACAAATGTATATTTTTGTTGATGATGGGTCATATCTGCATTTCTTTGTTGACTGGACGAATGTGCATTTCTTTGTTGACTGGACGAATGTGCATTTCCCTGTTGATTGGACGAATGTGCATTTCCCTGTTGATTGGACGAATGTGCATTTCCCTGTTGATTGGACGAAAATGTGCATTTCCCTGTTGATTGGACGAAAATGTGCATTTCCCTGTTGATTAAATGAATGTGCATTTTTCTCTGTTGCTTGAACTCTCAATGTTTGTTCTTTGTCGTCTCTTACTCATGCCATGGCTGCAGATGTACTGAGTGTGGTGCCTATCAGTGTAACACTCGTGTCAAAATTTTGACCTATACTAATGCTAAATATTAGTGTAACAATTGTGGTGGGAGGTGTTTGGCGAGTAGAAGAAAGTCTACTGCATGCATAAATTTGTATGAAAAATATTGTGTAGGAAAAAATAGCCAAGTTGTATGCAAGAAAAGCCAGTTTGAATGCATCTTAGGCAATTACTTAGAGAAGTTACTATTTATGAAATGGCCTCATCAAATAAAGATTTTTATAATTTTGCAACAATGTGATTACAAAAATATCCAGCTCTAAAGTTCAAACATGTATACGATATGCAACAACGTGTACACAGAAACATCCTGTACACAGAGTGGCAGCCATGCATACCCAGCCCTAGGGGAGTACATGGGACTGGAGTTCACAGACGAGATCCTGAGGCTCAACATGCCAGAGTACCTCCCTGGCCAGCAGCTCCAGCCCGCCCATGGCACTCAGGTTGGTTCACTCGAGTGCTTCGTTTGGGTCCAAGGGTGCAGGGAGACTCGCACACTGCTTCAACACGTTGACTGCGATGGGTTAAACTGAAGTTCAGTATTCAACTCAAATTTAAATTCAAAAGTTTATTAGCCTTTTATAAGATTGTAGTAATTTTATAGGATTGTTTCTAATGTAATTTTATTTTATGAGATTCTTGAAACTTTTTCATACAACCCACCGATGGGTCGTTTTGCAGCAGGAAAAACTGGAGCAAGACTTTCCAAAGGGTTGCATCACATTCAACGTGTTAATACGTTCACTACAGTTGCAACTTTAGAGGTTTTTCCTGAGAGAAGGTTGTAATAATTTGCCCATTTCTTCATTTGGGCGCATCCCACAGTCATTCTTCTTTACTGAATAAAGACTCTTATTATTACATTATTCTTCTAAGTTTTAGCCCTTCATTAATATGTAGATTAAAAAAATATGTTATTTTATGAAATATAAAGGTGTTGAATTATTTCTTAGAAAAAATATGCAGTTGTATACACATGTACCCGCCACTTTGTCTATCAGAAGTGCTCGTTGTGGCACATATATCTACCAATACGTAGTGAACTTGTTCACACATTCACTGCGGTTGTAAACGTTTGGTTTGGATAGGTTCTAATTAGCAGAATAGGAAAGTGGACTTGACTGCTTGAATACATTTTTATCCTTCCTAAGAAATATGGAAAATACAATTGCATGATGACATTTTACCTCACGGGCTAGTTCTTCATGACCAGCTCACGAAAATGCTTTGAATTTTTGACAGTCAGCATTGTCAATTTATTATAACTCACATGCTCATTCTGAGGTAATTGTGGCCTATCGTTGGTAATAACAATGTGAAGATACAGTTTGTTTAATTACAATGTGAATTAATGTGAAGACACTGTTTGTTTAATTACAACGTGAATTAATGTGAAGACAGTGTTTGTTTAATTACAATGTGAACTAATGTGAAGACACCGTTTGTTTAATTACAACGCTAATTAATGTGAAGACACCGATTGTTTAATTGCAACGTGAACTAATGCAAAGACACTTTGTTTAATTACAACTCAAATTAATGTGAAGCCACCGTGCATTGCAGATGGTGGCCGTTTCAAACCAGCAGCTGGTTGCGCCGCTGTCACAGCCGGCCATGGACATCATCAGCCACAGCACACCCAGCAACGCCATCAGACAGGTAGCTTGGGGGCTCGTGCCGCGGGGAGGCTAGACTTGCTTGTTTTCTGGACAGCATTATTTAATTTTGTTCGTCCGAGTATAATTAAGCCTTTTGCTGTTTCTTTCCAAAGTGTTATTTGGTCTTTCCCTCCCCAAATTTTTATAATTTTGCCTTTCCCCCCTCACATTGTAATTTGCCTTTTTGCCCCCTCATATAGTTATAATTCAGCCTTTCTCCTCTCACATCACATGATTATAATTTAGCATTTTTTCCCATGAATAATTTTGCAGTTTTTCTCCAAGAATAATTTGCCTTTTTTCCCCTAGTATATTGTGGCCGTCTTGCCCAAGTATAATTTGGCCGTTTTGCCCAAGTACAATTTGGCCGTTTTGCCCAAGTACAATTTGGCCGTCTTGCCCAAGTATAATTTGGCCGTTTTGCCCAAGTACAATTTGGCCGTCTTGCCCAAGTATAATTTGGCCGTTTTGCCCAAGTACAATTTGGCCGTCTTGCCCAAGTATAATTTGGCCGTTTTGCCCAAGTATAATTTGGCCGTCTTGCCCAAGTACAATTTGGCCGTTTTGCCCAAGTACAATTTGGCCGTCTTGCCCAAGTATAATTTGGCCGTTTTGCCCAAGTACAATTTGGCCGTCTTGCCCAAGTATAATTTGGCCGTTTTGCCCAAGTACAATTTGGCCGTCTTGCCCAAGTATAATTTAGCCGTCTTGCCCAAGTACAATTTGGCCGTCTTGCCCAAGTACAATTTGGCCGTCTTGCCCAAGTATAATTTGGCCGTCTTGCCCAAGTATAATTTGGCCGTCTTGCCCAAGTATAATTTGGCCGTCTTGCCCAAGTACAATTTGGCCGTCTTGCCCAAGTACAATTTGGCCGTCTTGCCCAAGTACAATTTGGCCGTCTTGCCCAAGTATAATTTGGCCGTCTTGCCCAAGTACAATTTGGCCGTCTTGCCCAAGTACAATTTGGCCGTTTTGCCCAAGTATAATTTGGCCGTCTTGCCCAAGTATAATTTGGCCGTCTTGCCCAAGTATAATTTGGCCGTCTTGCCCAAGTATAATTTGGCCGTCTTGCCCAAGTACAATTTGGCCGTCTTGCCCAAGTACAATTTGGCCGTCTTGCCCAAGTACAATTTGGCCGTCTTGCCCAAGTATAATTTGGCCGTCTTGCCCAAGTATAATTTGGCCGTCTTGCCCAAGTACAATTTGGCCGTCTTGCCCAAGTATAATTTGGCCGTCTTGCCCAAGTACAATTTGGCCGTCTTGCCCAAGTATAATATTTGGCCGTCTTGCCCAAGTATAATATTTGGCCGTCTTGCCCAAGTATAATATTTGGCCGTCTTGCCCAAGTATAATATTTGGCCGTTTTGCCCAAGTATAATATTTGGCCGTCTTGCCCAAGTATAATATTTGGCCGTCTTGCCCAAGTATAATATTTGGCCGTCTTGCCCAAGTATAATATTTGGCCGTCTATCTCAAACGCAATTTAGCCTTTTCTATTGAGGGTGTTTCATTTGCTCTCAATTTGGTATGATATTTTTGTGCTTTTTAGTTTCACTAATATTGCGTTTTGTTCTGTTTTTGATCTAAGTGTAATGTGTGACTAAGTTTGCAAGTGGAGGTTCATGATTGTATTCTGAAGCGTTTGGTGCGCACTATGTCTTCATAGTTATGGTGTTTTCATAATAGCCACACCAGATGCGAAATACCTGCTACAAACCTCCGAGTTATGATTTTCAACACCCCTTAAGGGGATACAACTATTGTATCTATAGGAATTAGCGCTCTCAGGGGAAAAATTTGTGGTCCTAAGCTAAAAGCTAGGTAGGCCTTATTTTTGTTGAAATAACATCTTTTTTTCTGTTCACTGCTGTCTTTTTTTTCAGCACCTTTGACTTTTTTCAACTTTTATCTTGTTTTATAACCTTCCATCTCATCTGCTTCACGGGATCCTTTGCACGAACACTCTTTGTGTATAGATTCCATGTTTCCTTAACTCCGTGCTAAATGGTGCTTTCATCCTTCCTCTTTTTGAACATCTTTGTTGTGGGAAAGGGCACCTAAAACTAATTTATAATTAAATATTTTCTGCACACTCATTTTTTACTGTTGATATATTTTGTAGTGCTTTCGGCTAAGCTATTTTATCGTGATTACTGCTGAGCTATTTTGTAGTGGTTACTGCTGAGCTATTTTGTAGTGGTTACTGCTGAGCTATTTTGTAGTGGTTACTGCTGAGCTATTTTGTAGTGGTTACTGTTGAGCTATTATATAGTGCTTACTGCTGAGCTATTTTGTAATCTGTACTTACTGCTTAGCTATTTTGTAGTATGTACTTACTGCTGAGCTGTTTTTCACTAGCTCGAATTACTGTGTGCTCGTGCTGATTTGTTTCTCCTGCAAACAGGTGGTGCTGTGCAAGGACGCTAGCGGCAAGGTAGGCATGCGCGTCAAGGACATCAACAAGGGCGTCTTCGTGTGCCTCGTCATGAAGGACTCGCCCGCTGCTCTCGCTGGTGTGTGTCCTCCTCAGTTCTGCCTTTACCCGTAATACTTGTTGATTATATACTTTATTGTAAATTGAGACTACATGTGAATGCATTATCTTTGCAGAAAAATAATGAATTTAGTGCTTATTTTTATGTCCTTTGTCATGAACTCGCTGGTGCGTTGCGCCCTCAGTTCTGATTTCACCCGCATTACTTGTTGTTGATTATATAGTTTATTTTAAATTGAGAATACATGTGAATGCATTATCTTTTCTGCAAATCAATGAATTTGATGCCTGTTTTCAACCTGCACTCACGGTTTTGTTCTTGTGCTCTGAAATTAGCACTTCTATGCTGTGACTCACATCGCTAGTTAGTTGAATACTCCCAAGCAATGTTTTACAGTCTACCTGATGCAGTATGCTTGTAGTTTTTAGTATGACAAGAACTGATATCATTTCTTAGTAATGTCAATTCCGACTGGAAGTGATAACCACAGCACCGCGCCGCTCAGACTGTTGGCATGTTGACTGCAGTGTGTGAGATGAAATCGCTGAGGTCATGTTATTTTCAACAGGAAATAATTGAAATCATGTTATTTTTGTATAGTACAAAATCATTGAGATGATCTTACTGTTCCTTGTTGTCTGTAAACTCGGCACTGAAGGATCTTGGCTCTAGAAAGCCCATCCCTAAAGTAAAGTGTAACCGTGCGCAGGGTTGTATTTGAGATCATGTTGCTGTTCAAATGTTTATTAACTTGTCAAGGGGGAATTATGTTCCGAGAAAGCCCATCCTCAGAGTAAGAAGTAACTGTTGACTGGGTTGGTCGATATAGGCTTTAAGCCTGAAGCGCTAGTAACCTTCTTGCCAACTACTACTAACTGCTACTTGCCAGGGCTACGGTTTGGGGACCAGCTGCTGGAACTGAACGGCACGGTATTGGCCGGCTACTCCACAGACAAGGTGCACGCCATGGTCAAGAAGCTGCCTGCCAACAACATCTCCCTCGCTGTCAGGGATAGGTGAGAATACTTATGCACCTGTTTCTTCCTTTCGCGGTTTGTTTGTTTGCGGTTTTTGTTAATGAATTCATTTGATTATTTTATTGATTTATCTGTTTGTTGAGTGTATTTTTATCGATTTGATGATTTATTTGTTTATTTATTCATTTATTTATTTGCTGTAATTTTCTTCAGGCTGAAGTTAGTTTAACTTGATTACATTCATTCTATTATTTATTAAAATTAAGTTATAGCTAAAGTAGCTGAATTAAACTTGAATTTAATCATTACGAATTTAATAACAATGTGGACGAAAGTAATAAGTTAGTAGGGGACTTTTTAAAATTGAATGTGCCTTTCTGTATTCAAACATTGCCATCGAGTCGTATGTTTTTTGAGGCGGCCTCTTTATTAATGAACGAATTTAACTTTTCTGTATCGGAGTTGGGGAAAATTTTTGTTTGGAAATTTGGAACAATGGCTTGCCATTTTGTAATTTCCAATAAGTACCAACACCGTATTTGTATATTTCACGAGCTACATTAGATTTCTGTAACGAGGCCTACTCGTCTGTTTTCATGTCTGCTGCATTCTTTCTTGGCATTATTTGAGTCTGTTTCAGTTTCAATATCATAAGTTACAGCAGCAGGAACACTACTACATGGTATGACAGGATCCCATAAAGAAGAGTCACTGCTACCGCTGATGAACTTTTGTGTTTAATTAATTATTAGGGTTCTCTGTAACTAAGATACCGATGGAACCCGGTCGTTGATGCTGATAATAGTGATAATTAGGTACAGCATGTCCCACAGAAACCCTAACAGAGTATTTATTTTCACCCGTATCATTAATACCATCATAAGAATATCATTAGGATTTAATTCCAAGCAAAATAATGTGCTATTACTGATTACTATTGAGACGGGAAATATATACGGGTATTACTGATACGGGAAAATAAATACTCGGTTCAGGTTTTTGTGGGACATCAGTATATCCATGCACTTCTCTTTGAGCTGCAAGCTTGAGTTTAGATTTTGTAATGCATCTTCGCCCAGCCAATGATTTTTCTGCGGTCCCGTCACAGGTTTTGGTGAGTAATATTTCACTCACGGTGGAATTAGGCTAGTGATATTTTTGCGAGTTTCATGTTAGTGGTCGACTATAATCTCATTTCCAGGTGAAAATATCTCTGTAACTTGCCATAAAACTGTCACGAAACAATGCTGGTTAAGCACGTCACGTATGAGGGCTTACAACCTCCACTGATAAATATAATGTACACCTTTGTGCTCGCACGTTATCCATATATATAAGCATGGAGAATAATGAGCCTCAAGATTAAACACATTTATTTTTGAGTGAACACATGGAGCTGACACAGGGAAATTGGCACAAGTAAACATATTTTTATCGCAACTATTTTTTGAGTGAACACATGGCGCTGACACAGGGAAATTGGCACAAGTAAACATATTTTTATCGCAACACTCATTTTCGCACCAGAGCCCTCAGGCAAGATGTTAATGATCTGCGACATGATAGTTTTATCCGGCATAATGATATGCTACATAGACAAACGGCGAAGATTCAAACACATTCTAATTAAGATGAACACGTTGATTGAATATGACACATGAAATGAGAGATTCAGGCTAGAAACTTATTGAACGCCAGCGAACGATCACATGATTTAACGCAAATCAGCCTCTCTTGGCAATTGCCAACCCGGAGATTCACGCACAAACAACATGAAATTAGAAACATATACCTGAACATCCTGGCCAGCACAATTCATATTAAACACTGCGCGCCAACCAAAGATTTGCACTGTTCGGCGTGCCTCTTCTTCCCTTCATTCTTCAAAAATTACAACTGGAGTAAATACCCTGTCGTTGGCCTGTCGAGGCTCGAACGCAGCCTCCAGGCTTCGTCATTGGCGTTGAATGCCAGGCTGGCTGCCCGCCTCAAGGTTGCGAACGCTCAGCCGGTTGTGTCGCTACAGGCCCTCGGATGTTAAGCGTTCACAGCCCACGTCTCCGCTATCTCAGCAGCCGCGTAGGCCAGCTTTTCCCAACCCGCCTCTCCCCTTTGGTCGTCAGGAAGCCTACATCCTTGCCACTACACCGATCAAATAGCCCGGTCCCCGCGCTTGCTCTGCTTAAATACCCCCGCCGCACAAAGGACGCTCATTGTAGATGGTGCGGCTACCCGCTCAAATTGTTAGTGACGTGGCATCTCGCGATTGGTGCTTCTAACGCGTCACCTCTGACGTGTCCCCTTGCGTCACAAACTTGGTATTGCCACGCGCATTTCCCTCTAACATATTCTGCTCAGGTTCATATTTTCCACAGTTCCCTTTCCCGTTGGTAATTAATTTTAATACATAGTTTTTCTCTACTACACAATCAAGTTGTCCTTGTGTAATACTATGTGTAATTTTCCGAGCTAGCTTCTTACACAGCCGTTACCCCTTACGTACTCCTCCCATCTGCTGATGTGGTGCACCCCTCATCCCCTCACGATTCGCGCCCCGATGCAGAGCCGGTTAGAGCCGGTTACCTTGCTGCGTAGCGTCGGTTTCCATATATCCATGCCTACTATAAATTGTATCCTAACAAAACATCAACTGAACATCACTTAAAAATGAAAAGTTCCGATAGATATGAGCAAATTTAAAGTATTTTTAGGCAAATACTCGGTGAAATCGACTATAAATTGTGATTAAAATCATAATGTCGTTGATAATGATTAACTTGGTACAACCGCGTAGAGGTCAAAAATACTTTCCCTGGAATGCACCCATTCTAATAATGGTGGTCTTAGTGTTATTCGAGTACCGTTGGAGTTAAGCAAGACCCTTGAAACAGCGTTTATCTACGTGATCCACTGGCCTTCTGAGCATCATTAGGAATGTCTTATTTCTCTGCTTATATTGCGGCTAAATTACGTGACGTGAAGCATGCGCTCAATCAATTGAAACTAATTTACAAAATACTACACTCAGAAGTGAAATATTAGTTGAGTAAAAGAGGGTTAATCTGTTCTCTCTTCAGACAATGAATAAACTTTAGATAAAAGTATCTGATTTAAAGCAAACTGTTTACAGCAAATGTTTTCTGCGTTAATTTTATCTTTCTAATAAGTTTCTGAGTACTCCTTATGTGAACTATTTTATGCTTCACAATTCAAATTTGTTAAAAATGCTCAAGAAATATGCATACAAACTAGTATTTTACTCCCTTATGTGAACTATTTTATGCTTTACAATAATTTCCTCTAAAATGTTCGAGAAGTATGTACACCAAATGATGTGCCTACTTCTGTGTGCACACCAAATTCCTTGAATGTTTTCACATATTTCGGAACCCTTCACCATCTTTGTTTAAACTGGTGTAATCTCTTCCGAAATGTTCAAGAAGTTTTGCACGCTAACTGGTACATTCTGTGTGCACACCAAATGAATTTTTTCATATGTTTCGGAACTCTTTGGGTTCTTTATTGGTGTAATTTCATCTAAAATGTTGAAGCAGTATTAAGACTAACGAGAATTGCGTGTGCGAGCAGGCCGTTCGAGCGCGCGATCACGCTGCACAAGGACAGCTCCGGCAACATCGGCTTCCAGTTCAAAGACGGCGAGGTGGTGGCCATTGTGAAGGACAGCTCCGCTGCCAGGAACGGCATGCTCACACAGCACCAGATGCTCGAGGTGTGTGCCGCGTCTTCTGTTCTTGACGTTCCCGCGCTTGCGTTTCATGACATTCCTGTGGCTACACCCCCTCAGAGGGATACAACTATTGTATTCATGGAAATTAGCACTCGTAGGAAGAAAATGTGAGGGCCCAAGCTGAGAGTTAGGTAGGCCTTCTTTTTGTTGAAATAAAATGTTTTACTTATGTTAAGGACCCTCTTTTTTTCGGTTCACTGCTGTCCTGTTTTTCAGCACCTACTACTTTCTCCTTTAACTTTAATCTTGATTCATAAACTTCTTTCTCAACTTACTGTTTCTACGCCCATTCTGCATAGATCCACGTTCCCTTAACTCCATACTAAATGGTGCATTCCTTCTTCCTCTCTTTGGATCGTGTTTGTTGCGGATAGGGAGGCTTCAACTAACTAATAATCTAATCTAAACCTGCATTTACACTTCCTTGCATTTCTTAACATTCCTGTACTTGTACTTCTTACATTCCCACGCTCGCGTTTCTTACAATCCTAAGCTTGCATTTCGTCTGCTCCCACACTTGCTTATGTTTATTTCTTAAATTTCCGTGCTCGCATTTCTTGCATTTCCATGCGCTTATTTCTTACATTTCCATGCGCTTATTTCTTACATTTCCATGCGCTTATTTCTTGCATTTCCATGCGCTTATTTCTTACATTTCCATGCGCTTATTTCTTGCATTTCCATGCGCTTATTTCTTGCATTTCCATGCGCTTATTTCTTACATTTCCATGCGCTTATTTCTTGCATTTCCATGCGCTTATTTCTTACATTTCCACACCTACATTTTTAAATTTCCTCGCTCACATTTTTACATTTCCTCACTCACGTTTCCGTGCTTACATTTTTTACATTCTTGCTCTCAATTGACTTCTTTCATTATATTTATAACTTCTCTTTGGAATTTAAATTTTATTAGATGTCGCTATCTACATCAAGTTTAAGAGACCAGCCGATCGGTTGGAATTTTTGTCAATGTTACTTTGTAGGTCTGTGAAAGTCTCTGTGAAACTCTAGCTCGAGTGTCTCACGTAGGTGTTTGTGATTGTTCAATTATCGTTTTATTCAACTCATGGTGGTTTCCGTGATTGCTCTGTCTATTTTTTTCTGTTACGTTTGTTGATGGAGTGTGTTAAACCAGCTGATAGTTTTCGTGAGGTATTTTGTATAGTGACCTTGATTATTAAGGCCAAATGTTAGTTTCGTTATTATTTTGATGTCTGATTAAAAGGTTCTTTCGGATATGATTATCAAAACTATGACTTCAAACGTTATTTGAAACCTGATCCACTCTAATCACAAAGAAAGGCGCCTAATTTAAACCTTTAACGTCATCATTTTTCTTCTTGTATTAACGTTATTAATCACCACCATCATTGTTAGACTTACTCTGGCATCAGGTAGTGACCGGCATTAGAACGAGGAAGGAGCTGCCACTCGGCAGTGAACTCCTGTGAACACACTAGGAAACAAATTTCACAAGAAAAACAATATATTGAGGCTATTTTCAAAAGAAAAAAGAATACACGGGAGCAACTTTAACACGAAATACAATATATTGAGGCTATTTTCAAAAGTGGACCGAAAATTCCACTTGTGGGTTATAGCTATACCTGATCTCGGTGCGATGACCATGTGCAGATCAACGGCCAAAACGTGGTGGGCTTGAAAGACAAGGAGGTGACCGCGATCGTGAAGGACAGCGGTCACGTGCTCACTGTGACCATCATGCCCAGCTTCGTGTACAAGCACATGATGAAACACATGGCCTCCTCCCTCACCAAGATCATGGACCACGCGTTGCCTTTGCTCTAAGTTGCGCCACGCCCGCTCGCGACTTCATTTCTATATTTGTCAAAGATGGAAGGGAACTGACCTTAGTGTATGGAATTCATGAAGGGAGGTTTCTCATATTGAAAATTTTAATTCTTTGTAAGAAATGAAAAATAAACGAAAGAAAGAAGTTTCTACATGATCAGAAACTAGGAGTACTGGTAAAAGTGGCTTGTTCTGCGTGTCGATGTTTCAGAGTGCTGCGGTAAGTGCCTGTGTAAAAAGTGATGGGATTTTCCTAGTACGGATTGGGTTAGTGCTTCAGATGGGATGCAAGATGCGTCACCAAAGCTGCGCTTGAACTTCTAGAGTTTGGCCATTAGTGTGTATTAGTTTCAGTTTTTGTGGGGAAAGGTTTGATAGTTACC
This sequence comes from Morinoia aosen, assembly GCA_030386875.1. Lineage (NCBI taxonomy): Eukaryota > Metazoa > Arthropoda > Malacostraca > Amphipoda > Talitridae > Morinoia > Morinoia aosen. The sequence continues at coordinate 17,201,481 of CM059574.1, forward strand.
GCTGACAATTTATTTATATTCGGCATTGGATAGCTGTAGGTAAGTATTGCTGGTGGTAGCATTTAATCTAAACCTTTTAATAGCTTGTCTATCACAATGTCGTTTCCTCAACATTTCGTCTTGTACACAAAAGCTCCTGTATCTTTTACGCCCTTCGCACACGTACTCAGTGGGGAAATTGAAGACGGGAGGTCATCAGTTCAGATATTTACGGGCATGTTTATTTAATGGGTTAGTTTTTGATATCAAAACGATGGACCAGGTATTTGCCTTCGCAGCAGATGTTGCGGACCATGTCCATAGGAGTGTTTTTGGTGTGCTTGATTAGGTAGAAAATCTGTTGATGTTACACTGCCTTCGTGCTAATTTGTAGGGTCTGTGGAGGTCCAATAAATTATATTTAAAATCCCCTTTCTTTGCGTGCAATTCTAACCATCGCTTAGGTATTCGCCTTTGCTTTTGATGAGTACCATATATTTATGAATTTATTCGGTATTTTTACTTGTTTCTTCAGAGTTGCTATCATAGAGAATAATAGCATTGACTGTTAGCTATTCTGATGAATTTAGTTTGTAAAAGCTTTCCAGTTAAGTTATAGCGATAGCAGACTGTACACTTTTTTCAAATCGTAGATTTTAAATTTTTTTAACAGTCCTTTTGTGGAACTATCTTAGTTCTGTACAGTACAAGGGAATCTTTTGGCTGTCATACAAGTAGGTCGCAATGCGTTGTTGACGAGGAACTTCTCTTGATTAAGTCTTTTCATTCACAACAGTTTACGCTTCTTTAGAGCTAGTGTACTCTTAAGTATGTTACTGTAGGCTAACTGGGTCCTGCTAAGCATTGTCAAAATGTATAGAAATTCGTTGTAGCATTTGATATGAAAATAATACATGTGTGTACGACTTATTGTACTTTCTATTTGTGTCATGACTAACCGAATTTATTCCTGTTATGGATGTTGAATAGCTTCCAGTAATGTATTGCTTGGATTTTTATTCCTTTAGTGTTCAAAACATTTGAATTATTCCTCATGCGTTCCTTGATGTGGTTTCTCCAAGATATGTTAAATTCTCGTAGGTGTCCATTGATTGCATAAATTTGTCTGGAGCGTGAAATTACAGCGTGTTGCCTAACTAAGTTGTTACATTCTTCCAAAGCTAGTATTGAAGAGAGTTCTATTTCCGAAATTGATATTGGAGAGAGAGGTTTATTTTCTAACTCATATTGGGGAGAGGTTTATTCCTAACTGATATTGGAGAGAGGTTTATTTTCCAACTGATATTGGAGAGAGGTCTATTTTTGAAATTGATATTGGAGAGAGAGGTCTATTTCCAAACCTGATATTGAAGTGAGGTCTATTTTGAATTATTTCGGATGCATTTATAAGCAGTTACTGTAATCTGAGCTCATATAGAAGTATTGAGGTGTTGTGAACTTCATCGGACTAAGGTAGCTCGAATAGAGGAATCCTGCGAGTCGTCTTCACAAATTAGAGTTTAAGCAATATTTTCCTTGAAAAACTAAGGATATAACGTCTTCTGAGGTGCATTTATTATTTTCGAGTTAACTTTTATTTTTCTAATTCTAGTCTTCCCAAAGCAATGCAGAAGAAACCGTTGTAAGTTAGAGCACGCGAAAACGTAGGTTACGAATTGTCTTGTTGGTTTGCTAAAAGTTTGTTTACGGAATCGGATGTTGATGCCCTATGGATTGTGTTTTAGTGTTCGTTTCCTAAAAACTACGACTTTTGCATTTTCCTAAGGCCAACACTCCACTACTGTTTTTTCAAACAAGATTAGAAAAGAAGGAGTAACATTTTTAATTTGAAAAGCAGAGCAGATGAATGTTCGGTGCTGCTATAGCGTGAGGCCTACCACACTGTAGCGTGAGATCTACCTCTAGCTAGTACTATAGCGTGAGGTTAGGTTACTAATGGATATTACTTATTTCCATTGATTTAATTTAGCGATAAACACTTGATATGCACATCTCAAACTGCACCTGGATAGGCGATATATGGCGGTAGACCTCATGCTATAGCAGCACCCAAAAGTTTCTTTGGTGTTGGTTGTACCGCCAATAGAAAGTTATTATTATCATTCATATCGCGTAGCGGCGTTACCGCGCTCTCTTGTGCCAATCCTCACTTGCTTCCAATACTCTGTAGGGCATTCATGTGTACATTTGCTCTGACCAGTGGTAAATTATCAAGCTGGCTGTTCTACTGGATGAAAAAGCTTTCTGTCGACTTGTGTACGTTACGCGCTGTTTTTTAGGGTAAAATAATTTTTTTCGAGCAAAATTTGAGTCCTGAAGTGAGAAGTTGCCTAGTGCTGAAATTACTCTTGCAAACCATCCAACCTGAGGGTTTGAGATGGGGAAGAAAACAGCACGTAGCGTAACCAAGTCGACAGAAAAGCGTTTGTTGCCAGGTAGACAAGAGACGGCGTCGTAAATTGCAGGAACGGCGACGGTCTTCCTGTTGTGTCTGAAGAATTTAACCCTCCGTCGACCAATGTTCTTTGCGAAGGACAATAGGCAGTCACTCACATTGTTCTCATATTCTAAATTTTTTGCTGAAAAGTTCACATTAACTGGATTTCATGTATTATAACTTAAGAGAAATTACCGTAATATTAGTTTCAATCGCCATAAAATCTAGCTCGTTGTAGGGTTAGAGAGAGACATGCCATTTGATTTTTTGTTTCATCAATGAATTTTGTCAATCAAGCCAGTTTGTTCAGCCAATCCTCTAGACTGATTTGTTCTTCGACTCCTGGCAAATGCCAAGCTTAATCTTTTGTTTAATATTGATGGTGGACGTATTGGTTGTTGGTTATTGGTTCCTGGAGGCTATTATTTGTGGTGAACATGGTGCAGTTACGCATCGCTTCAGATGCCTTAATAAAAATATACGGATGTTGATTTTACAATTTTCTTTTGTTGAATAAAGTATCGCTGAGTTTCGTACTTTGTTTTTGACCTTAATTATTCTATTCTGCCTGGCAGACTTCTTTTAATAATTTCATTTGAAGCCCCTTTTGTGACTTATTTTTTTTAATTCACTAGCAATGAATTATCATAGACTAGGCAGCACCTACCGTGCGTGTCACAGGTGTTCTAAAGCACTTAATCAGTTCCGTGCGTCTACGTTTCTGCCTCTATTACAACGGCGGTCGGGGAAGTAACGATCTTCCTCAGTTTCAATTTCGATTTGAAATGTGTGGTAATTTTCAATGTGAGCGCTCGCTGTGGAAACTCAGTTCAGCAATTAGTATCGCAGTGTTCTTTTAAATTCTGCAGAATGGTTCTGCTGAGTCTGGGCTAAAAATTGTGGTTTTCCCACAATAAAATTTATTTTAAGTATCGCATGCGCCACCCTACGCATGTAGGTTCACGTAGATTATGTTTTGTTCGTTCTACAATGGAGGGTATTTCATTCATACGAGTATCCAAAGGACTGTCAATGCTACTCTGTGAGGGCACCTAAATGACGGGCCCTGAAGCTAAGCTGCAGTGAGGCGTTCCTTTTCTAATACGTAGTTGGTTATAATGGAGAAGTTTTGAGTCCACAACTAAAAATAATGTCCGCGGTATTCTGATGTCTTTGTAAGAAAAAAGATGTAGTGTAACGAATAGCGTAGATCTTGACGGCTATTGAAGGTTCAAATTTAAATATGTACGGCCGTTTTAAGCGGCTGATAAATCCAGTTGAGTTAAATTTAAACCTGTAAGAAAGAATGTAAATTATCACCAAAAATGAGTGGCGCAAGTCAGTCCGTTCGCCACGACTTCGTTGTCGACCGATGATATAGAGAAGCACCATACCATGAGGCCTGTTAAGAAAAGCAAGAATAAATGGTAAGAGACGCTTGTAGGAGAATTGCTCTCAGCAGACGCTGAACAATCTTAGACAATCTTTAGCTTCTAGAGAAATTACTTCGCCAAATGCTACTCGATATTTTCATCCTAGAGAAGTTAACTTGCCAATTCCTGCTCGATATTGTTGTTCTAGACCAAGTGACGTGCCGATCACTAACAAAAGTGTTTGTTGAACCAAGTTCAGACATGTGCTACTTTTCCAAAAAATGAAAACATTGATGTTGCATGTGTGAGATACAGATCTTGTTCTAAGGGTTTTAAAAATTGGATCATAGTAAATTTATTAATTAATGTTGCAAGAAGCCGTTATTGATCATTCCTCTCATAGCAGGACGGTTGAACTACCGCTGAGGAGGATTTTTAAACATTGTGTAATTTTTACAGGAATGGTTACTGAGGAGGCAATTACTGTTCATTTATGTTAGGGTTTTAATATGTAAACGTGCAAGGATTGTAACCTTCGTGATTAATGCTCAAATTGGGTTTTTGTGGTGAAATTGGTGAGTATGTTTTGAATTTTAAATGACATATTTTGGATGGCGCAGGTGTTGGAAGAACGCTTCACAGGCCTTGAGATGAAATAATTTTACTAATACTTGTTAATTAAAAGAATCAAAAGAAACCTACAATAATAAAGAAAAATGAAGCAGAAAATTTTAGAGAATTTCTTGTAAACTGAGGTTTTCATTCAGCTCACTTCTTTTTGATGATCTTCCTGGAATTTGCAAAATGAAAGAAAACACGTCAGAGAAAGATTAATCTTTCAAGTCATTGAACAGACTAATGACGATTTATAAATCACTGAAAGTTGGAAAGATTTGAAGTTTCATGTTATTTATAAATCACATATGTGGTGTTACTATGTTTTATTTATGAATGCTATATATTTACAATATATAACTTGCGTTACTTTGAAACTTCATTTTCAAGAATTCGTGAGGGATGATTACTTTAGGAGCCCACTTTAGGAATTCCATCTAGTGTAACCTAAAGTTTAATGCAATTTGGGAAAAAATTAGCATTTTGATATGATTTATTATTCTGAAATATTTTCCTGCGAAGCGATTTCAAATGGAACAAATTCTATTCCAAAACGGCACTGTACGCGCAGATTGCAAAGGATGAACTGTGTTTAACTCAAGTTTTGAGTAACGCGAGCTGGTCTTTAAAATTACTTTACATTTTGTTGTTACATTTGTTTTAAGCTATCAACAAAAATCATCGTACGAAAGTCGTCGCAGAAAAACAACAGCATCGAAACTTCATCTTGTGAGAATGAGAAGTGGTGGGTTGTGAAGGGTTAAGATCGATGGTACATGTAGTAATGATTATTTTACGGGTTTCCATTTGTTCTTTATACGTTTTTGTCATGTTAATCGTATTTAATAAATATTCACATTATATTTCAGTTTCTACCTATCAAGTGCGTTTCCTAACGTGGAACTTAACGCGTTTCCTGCGAAGGGACCCACCGGTGGTCACTGAAGGGATTTTCATAACGCTGCTCACTGACCTACAATCACAAACTCAATTTTCATAAATACCTAAAGTTGAATAAAGGCACGATCCAGTTAATGTTTGCTATTTTCAAAACTGCTCACTAAAACTGACTTTACGTTTGAATTGAACATTAAACACAAGTTTAACCCATCGCGGGAAACGCGTTAATGAAGTTGCAAAAGAAAAGAAGTCATGAAGTTCAGTTAATTTTTGTAGAAAAATTACAAAAATTTATCGGCCCAGAAAAATTTGTGCTTTCGGCTTAGTGTGAAAAGAAGGAAGTCTGCTTGGTGGAGGGCAATTTAATCCTCTGAAGGAATTTGACTTTCTCATATCCTAGCTGTCGGCTTCCGATGTTTGTTCTTCATTGCCGTATCATAGGTTGTGAGGGATGAGTGTAGAATGCTCGAGGGAACGTGGGATTAAGCTTTGTATAACAGAAGTGCGTCATTTGTGAGAGTATCTCTTACATGTAAAACAGTAAATCGAATGCAATTTAATTCTCTGAAAAGCTTTGCAGAATTTAGTAATCCCTAAGAGTAACATGCCGGACTCATTGTAGAAGTTTCAAATACGAATTTTGAAGAGGAGCGTTACCACTTAAGGAGAAAAAAACGTTACAAGCACTTTGATTTAATGTAAAAAATATTTCACAATAATGAGCTCAATGAAAAACAAGGAAGAAGAAACAAGGTATGGTCAAACCAGTCTTTTTTATCGACCATGTGGCAATGCTGACGTCATGGAAACGAACCAGTAGCCGCGCTACTGGTTGTCAGATTACATCTGACAACTCTGCTAGCCCCAAATCTGGCACCACTATTGGCCTAGCGACATGGCGCAATGGTGACGTCACAAAGTGTGTTTGAAACGAAGCCGTTCTAAGGCTAGCTGAACAAGAGGTGTATTTTCTCCCATAGAAATGACCCTACCTTGTTTTTTCTACCGTGATGAGAAATCAAGCGCTGCACGGGCTATTATTATAAAATTATATAACGCGTTTCACCACCGAAGACACTACAGAGACGTTTCATCGGTGTATTCGATATTCCCTAGTTCGTCATTTCTATATATAGGGCGAATATCATTTCTATTATCGCCGAGTGGCTGCACAGTTGCAATTTTGGAGTATGCTCGCGGTGGCACAGCGGTTAAGGGCTCGGACTTGTATGTTGGAGTCGCGGGTTCGTATCCCGGCGCTGGCGCTGCGATTTTCCCCGTTGGGTATAAGGGAAAGCTCAAGCACAATACCCCACTCGACTCAGGTGTCGGAAATGGGTACCGGCTTTACGGGGGAACCGTCATGGTGTCCTATACTTAGTGTTAGTTATAAGACATTTGAAAAACCAATGCTTAAGATCATTTTGTAACAGGCTTGATTGGAAATAAAGCATCCCAAAGATGCCGATGTTTGTTGTTTTTGTTTGTTTGTTTATTTAAGCACTGCACGGGAAGAATGGGAAATTGAAGCATCGGACGCCGGCAGGGTTGTCTGGCTGCTTAGGATGCGTCCCTGCGGCAGGGGCTATAACAGGTGCCGGCGCTAGGGCCTCCGGAACGACGGCTTTGAGCAGAGGTGAGCAGTTGAAGAAGGGAAAATTGGGACATTCTGCCGCCGTGACGCCGGCGGGAAGTGTTGGCAAGGCTGACGCGGGGGGCGATGATAACACCACCGCCAGTAGCACTGATGCCAAACTCATCGCTCTCTGAGAATAGAAAACGGGAAACTGAAGCTGTGTGCAGTTCTAAATTTACCTGAGCATTAGTGCGGCTGATTCTTAGAATGAAAAATGAAAAAATCGCTGCGAGTATTGCCCTTTTTTCATTTTAAGAATCAGACCCATTAATGGGCATTTAATTTTAGATTACGTTAGAGAACGATACTGTGAGAATGGCTTTTTTTCGGATTCATCAAAATACATTCAAAAATTAACGAAAGCAAAATTAGACCTGAAATTTTAGACACAGTGCCAAATTTACAATGAATTTCCGACAGCGATTTTAGCCTTGCTTTTCATTTTAAGAATCGGTGCAGTTCATGTGGATGATCGGTGAAGCGATTTCAGAGACCTTCGTGGTTTCACGCATATTTGACATGAAAACTGAAGTAATTGTTTACGCTTGCTTACTTTGAAATTATACAAATTTTTCAGGCACGAAATTTTGTGCTGCAAAGAAGTCAAATTTTAGTGAAGATAAACTAAACATTGCTCTCAGTATCTCACCCAATAATATCCTTGGAGTGTTTATTTATTTATATATTCGGTTGGTGTCCGTCAAAATGAATAATTATGCACAGTTGCTGCTTTGGCTGGTCAGTCTCTCTGTCACGCTCTTAACATGCTTAACACGTCAACTGCCATTGGTTAAACAAAAAATCAACATTCTACTCAAATTTAAAATCAATTGCAGTGAGTAATTTTAAAAACAGCAACCACTAATTAGATTCTACCTTTATTTAGCTTTGATTAGTCATTGATTAAAATGAGTTCGTGATTACTGGTTGGTTAGCAACATCATGAATACTTCCTTTGTGTACCACCGGTGGCTCACATGGCGGTTACCCTGTCACTGTGTTACGAGTTCCATCAACGCACAAGTAGAAGAATATTTTAATCACGGGTTCTATTAGGATGTGTATATTTGTTTGTCATCCACGTCTGGAAGATTTATTTAGGTAAAATATCCACTCCCGTCATTTTTGATGGAGTTTAGGAATAATTTAGTTAGGAATAATACAGTCTTGGGTACAGAACTCAATTTCATAATGTGGCGACATAATTTTTACTGTGACAGATTTTATATCTACCTTTACTGCATGTGGACTTGATCGTGTGTTTATTTGTTCATAAGATTACATCTTGTTCCCCTACAAACACAAATGTATAATGAGAATGTCGTAATAACGTCACACACTGTAACGTGGGGACCAGAGTACTAAATAACGAGTGCATAATACGCGTTTTTTGAATTGCTATTAGTAATTTCTAGTAGTTGTTTTCTAGCAAAATTTGGTTTGAACGTAAAAGTTTACACGGTTTATAGAACATGAGTTAAAGGCAACATGTCCATTGTTGTACAATATTTTGTGCCAACATCTGAACGACTATCATAGAGCTAAAGATTTTCTGCGGAAGTACATCAATCAGTGAAATGATGCCGTCCGGGTACGAACAGCATGTGATGCCGTCATTCTCTGCGGCACTGGTATAGACTGGCAAATAATAAAATTAAAGAACAAATAAAGGCTTTGTTTAGTTGATGATTAATAATCGCCCATTTAAGCCATCATATCCATGAAGAAATTAAATTGGCCTTTTTTGAAAACGACAAATGAGGTTCCATCAACGGGGAATGTCTACAGTCAAGTCACTTTGCCGGTGAAAAATACTTAGGACAATAACACGATCAACTATTTCTACGAATAAGAGTTGTAAATATTTAAAGTAGGTAGAGAAATTTAATGCAGTAATTATAAATGGTTATTGAATTGATAGTGTTTAAATGAAAAGGTTGTATTTAACTATTACCAATTTAGATCCAGAGTTAGTTAGTCTTAAACAGTTACTTGAAAATAAGTAGGCAGTTTTAATCTTCGATGTTTGTTGTCTATTCGTACTACAAGGGGTTATTTTTACCTGAATGCTTTTGTGAAATATTAAATTCGGCAACTCTAAAATTAAAAGACAGTGATAAATTTGCGTAACTATTTCTCTAAATACCCTAGCTATAAATTTACTAATATTTAAATTGGCACGTATAAATTTAATAAAATATGAGTTTGAGTAGGAATGAAATCTATCATAGTCTTTTCTGTTAGTTGACAAAGAAAGCAGAGTAAGTGTCTACTTCCACTACATTATGCGCAAGCAATACGAAAGAAGGAAAAGCGGAAAGAAAACCAAAAATACAAAAACGTGAAAATGACTCTGATTTAATTTATTAAAATGAGACAAAAGGAACTAACATGCACTGCCATAACAGAAACAATAAACACAGGAATACCAAAGTTCAGTTTGGGTGTTGACGAGGATTTGGAGCAAGGCTACAGGACCTGTTCGCAAGGCCGGCCAGCGCAGCACCTGCTTCTGACGAGGTATAACTGGGGCTGATATGCCTTACGTTACCTTACTAAACCACTTTTTCAAATTGTTGATCACGTTTAGTGTTGCTGAAATTTATTGTGGCCCTAATTTGGACTGACGAGATAGCGGCCGCCAGCGTTGATAGTCTGTTGTGTTTGACGCGGGATCTAGTTGCCGGTGTGTACTTCTTGTAGAATTATTGTGATGCCTGACTTACACTTTCTTTTTTCGTGATGGTTATGGTGCCTAGCGCGGTGCTTAATAAGCAGGGTTGCGGAGTCGGAGTCTGAGTCGCCAAATTCTGGAAAGGTGGAGTCGGAGTCGCAAATTTATTTCTCCGACTCCGCAACCCTGTTAATATGGTCTTTCTTAGAATCGCAGTTTGAAAAATGGCTTCTAAACTTTTTAACCCAAGAACTGTGTTACTACTGAGTGTTAAATAGAGTGCTAAGGTTTCTTATTTTATGTTTTTTTTCTAAATCATAGCAAACTGAGTAAATTTTCACTCTCCTGCTCTCAGTTGGTTTAACCATATTATAAATAGTAGAATAATTATTGTAGTATTTCCACAAATTTGATTTAAAGACCTTTAAATAAAATAGGTTCTAAAATCCAAAGAACTGAGTGTTTGTCTAAACTTTTTGGATACACTCTGTTTTTACTTTTTCTATACTTAACGCGGGAAATTAGTTCCGAGGTTCCGGGCAGAAGGCTTTCTTTTTTGTTTATATGAGCAATCGTATTCTTCCGCCTATACTTTCAACAACATTGGTTACCATCCTATGATTCGCTAAGCTGATGTTTCAATATGAATGGAAACGATGTTCTCCAAAGTTATCTTCGTTTAAGGTTGAATCGTTTTCATGTACGACCAGCATTTGTGAATCTTTTTAAGCCTCCAGCAAAATATTCTAGGGGATAATTCTTTATATTTTTTTCTCATTTATTTATTCAACTCCTCACACGGATATTGTCCATTTCTCATGATTTGTTCATCAGCTTAGGAATTTTATGTTTAAGAAATAAGTAAAATCCTATTAGTTATGAAAAATTTGACTCATCAACATTCTTTTTGAGATTTTCAATTTTCTTTTCAACATTGAAGTATGCTAACAATTTATGCTGACCTCGTGTGGCTGTTCATGAATTTAATGGTGGCTGTTTGATTATATTAGATCTTACAACCTACAGAGTGTTGCCACACGATATTTCTGAGTTTACCTGCCAGTGTTTTTGGTTAAGAACTCTTTTCTGGTTTATTTAGTAGGTCTTTTAAATGAAGAATTAGTATGAGTTTGAACAGCTCCAGTATGAGTTGTATTAGTATGAGTTTGAACAGGTACGTTAGGGAGCGTTAAAACTTATAATTGATGTCTCTTTTAAATTTTTAATAATTTAACTTAAGCTTAGAAGTCATCCAAGATGTCAATATAAACCATTCTGTTTCCTCTAACAAAGTTTTATCCGATATATTTATCCGATGAAAGAAAATCTCATTCCATTCATCCTAAATGACAATTTCCTTCGAGTACACGATTTCAATTCGCGGTCGAAAAAAGTTAGTGTCAAAAAAGTCCAACAAAAACTTACCAAGACGGCCATCTCTTTGCGTATCTCTTTCTGCGTCCCAGTAACGACTGCCCAATTTTGAGGCTGCAGTGCTTTTATAGTCTAGACGGCTCCTTCCTGAAACAGCCTCCGTAGTCCTTTGGCATGATAGCAAAATATCTTTTTACGAGTATATGATAGCGAAGTTTTTAATTTCTCTGAATTGCCTTGAACAGCCCCGTTTAATTAGCTAATTTCTTTGCATTGCTTTACCCAAAGATGCCGATGTTAACCTTGCAATGCCCCTTTGAAATTTTAGCTAGTATACTCTTTTGTATGTGCATAGACATACCTGTTCTTTTTCAGACTGCATTGCAACTTACACTTTCGTGCAGTTGCCGCAAGTGCAAATTTACGATATGAATTAGCATGCATACGCTAATAGTAAAATTATCCAATATATTTCTTTCATTTTGTTGATAGCATGCGTACGTGATTACCTACTCTCGTGAAAATGATTATGTTTTTGTTACTTTATAAACGAATGTGCTTGAGCCGTATTCGTTGTCTTGGGTTGCAGTGCTGCTGGTGAGAGCTAATTTGAATGACGCCATTTGGAAGAACAACTGTAATATCTGACGCAACTGTTCCTCATTTTGAAATTCGTTACTTCAATTGTATGTCATTCGATGGTGATGTTACAATTGCATTCAACCATTATTCCTTGAGAAGAATTGTTCAGTTTATTATTATTAGTGGAATACTAATGTATATTAAATTAATGATTATTAATGGCTACATTAATGATATTAATGGTTACATTAATGATATTAATTTTTCATTAATGATGTAAATTATTATTCCATTAATAAAAATTATTTCATGGTAAAAATTCCATATCAGCACGTACAATATCTCCACCGTTATTTATTAGGTAAATTACAAGATTAGTATAATTGACCGAGACGTATAATTTATTTCAATAATCCCAAAAGAAGAGTTTCAGTCTGGCACTCTGTTCTATTTCAAGTTCATCTCGCATGGCATCATGTAGGCGTAACTGTATGAGATATGTATTACACCTCATTACTGCGTTGATGACATATAGGATGCTCGCTCTAGACGTCGCTATTTTGGCCCACAAGTAGCTATACTCAAATATATCCATTGCATTAGACTTAAGAAATAATCATTGTTGCAACGCTTGGGGTAAATAAATTGTTTAAGTTCTTCAATAAACTTAGAAGGTTTGTAGAAGTAAACAGGTACAGGGTAGTTTCGTGCGGGCGTAACTGTATAGACAACCCTATACCTTTCTCTTTACCTCTCCCTTTATACCTTTAACATTCTGACTGCGGCAGGTGAAACTGAAGTTTAATATTCAGCTCAAATTATTGTAGTCGCAGTCTAGGTGAAGTACACGGGTACAGTAAGGTCTCCAGGCGATCTGATTATTTTCTAGGAATTTTCTGGAGTGCGACTGAGCAGGTGACCTCGCCAGCGCCCAAGGAGCGCCTCATGAAGGTATCCTTGATGGTGAAACATGGCCGTCATCATCGGGACAGTTATACCGTTCTGTGAGGCTCGACTCGAGGTCGTTCTTATTATTTACTAGTATACACGACCCGTCAAAATGAATGGGATTCGATATTTTGCCTAAATATATCTTGCAGATGTGGATGACCAACAAATATATCCATCCCAATAGTACCCGCCATTAAAATATTCTTGTACTTGTGCACTGGTGTGACTAGTATCACAGATACGGTCATTACGCATTCTTGTGAGCATGACAGCGAGATGGACCAACCAGTATAATGTGTTCCATGAGATTTCCATTGTATTAACATAGGAGAAATTACGCGAAAAATGTATACATTTTTTGTTTATTTATTTACTAGTGTATGTGACCCGTAAAAAATGACGGGTTTTTGCTTTAGACAAATCCTCTGGTATGGATGATAAACGAACATATCCATCCTAATAGTACCCGAGATTGAAATATTCTTGTACTTGTGCACTGGTGAAACTCGTATCACAGATACTAAGCATCATTTAAGAGCGCCACAGAGAGACGGACCAACAAATGTTATGTGTTCAATGAGATTACCATTGTAATGACATAGGAGAAATTACGCACAAAATGTATAAATTTATTTGTTTATCATTTATGTATTATTTATAAATTTTAGGAGAGACCTGGCGTTTTATTACATAGAACTGATGGTTATTTTTTATATTGGGATGAAATTGCTTTGAATTTTTAAGTAAGTATTTGGACATGCATACAAATGAAAATCCTTAGTGCTTATCATTGAGGAACGGAGTAAAGAGTGTACGGGAATCCATTCTTATGTCAGGGCGTGAGCTGCAAGGCATGCTCGCATACTACACTAGCTATGTAGTATGCAAGTATGTAGAATTAACCATGTAGTATTAACTATGATGTATGCTTCCCTTTGGAATAAAATACCGTGCTTTTTTTAGATTATTAATTCAATGTGAATTCGAGCAGGATTTTTCAAAGCAAGAAATTAACCAGTTAAAAATGTAAGAATAAAACGAAATTTTAGTTAAAATGCCCTTAATTTACTTTGAAAAGGGCAGCAAGAATAAAATTGTGTAGCAAGTGCTATACTGCACTCATTCATTTATATAAAATGACAAAAATGCTCCTAATACGCGAATTAGACTGGGAGCGAATTAAAATATTAGTTACTGTAACTTTTTAGAAGCCCTGTACTATCATTCAGTATAATGAAACCATCAAAGTCATCAGGGAGCCGTAGGCAGCCGTAATAAAAATGAAAGAGTGTCGAGAATTTATCCGCGACACAATCCTCTAAGGTGACTTATAGTCAGGTTCAAGTCAAAATTTTATTTAATCTTAACGTATAAGGAATAAAGGTTCTCGATACGAGCAACAAAGAACTACAACGCGAACACACGAACGACTAAAACATCAACGAATAAATTTATCTTGACGAACTAGAAGGTTACGCATAATTAAGAATATACATGAAAGTTAATGAGCAGCACAAGCGACTGCTTCAAATAAATTGACGAACGGTCGCCAGGTTCAAGGAAAGGCAACAACAGACGTCGCCAGGCTCCAGGTAAGGCAACAACAGACGTCGCTAGGGTCAAGGTAAGGCAACAACAGACGTCACCAGGCTCCAGGTAAGGCAACAACAGACGTCGCCAGGCTCCAGGTAAGGCAATAACAGACGTCGCCAGGCTCCAGATAAGGCAACAACAGACGTCACCAGGCTCCAGGTAAGGCAACAATAGACGTCGCCAGGGTCCAGGTAAGGCAACAACAGACGTCGCCAGGCTCCAGGAAGGCAACAACAGACGTCGCCAGGCTCCAGGTAAGGCAACAACAGACGTCGCCAGGCACCAGGTAAGGCAACAACAGACGTCGCCAGGCTCCAGGTAAGGCAACAATAGACGTCGCCAGGCTCCAGGTAAGGCAACAACAGACGTCGCCAGGCTCCAGGTAAGGCAACAACAGACGTCGCCAGGCTCCAGGTAAGGCAACAACAGACGTCGCCAGGCTCCAGGCAAGGCAAGAACAGACGTCGCCAGGGTCCAGGTAAGGTAAGAACAGACGTCGCCAGGGTCCAGGTAAGGCAAGAACAGACGTCGCCAGGCTACTGTTCGTGTTAAAAAGAACGATGTTAGACGATCAAGATGGAAAACAGATGGATAATTCATATACAAACAGGTATGCAAAAAGGTGGCAATGAAGCAATTGTCCACAGTATTAATAAATTGACTACCGTAAGAAACTCATCATTCACCTTCAATAAAAAGACGCCGTTAGACATTGCTTGGAAGAACCGCAGTTACAGACACGGAAGACAAGAAGGCGCGCTGGCTCGGCTAATACTGTAGAGTGGAAAAAATATTGAACATGAGAATAATTCTTCACAACGACTGGTGTTAAGTTTCAAGTGGGAATCACAGCAGTAATAAATCGGCAAAATAAAAAAAATTAGCGCACCTGAACTTATTAGGTCGTCCAGTGTGCTTCTCACTTTAAGGCGCGAAGTTCATTAAGAGAGGTACCGGAAGAACCGGT
Organism: Morinoia aosen; assembly: GCA_030386875.1. NCBI lineage: Eukaryota > Metazoa > Arthropoda > Malacostraca > Amphipoda > Talitridae > Morinoia > Morinoia aosen. The sequence continues at coordinate 17,216,583 of CM059574.1, forward strand.
AAACGCAAGAAAAGTAAGTGAAAAAGAAGGCTACGTGGGGAGGAATTCAGCCCACTAGTAGAAGGCCCCTTTTCCAGGTTAAGTTTGAAGCATGCAATTTTTTTAGGGTTAATTCAAGGTTAATTCAAGGTTAATTTAAAGGTTTCAAAAAAATGGAAAGACCAGCTCAAAGTTTAGTAGAGACTGGTTTAAAGAATTCATTAAGCACATATTCAACCATTCATTCATGAAAAATTAAGATAAGCATAAGGAGAAGAACTTAGGTGAGCTAAGCGCCAAGAAATTGAGCCAGCACGGTTTGTCTCCACGCAACGACTTCCAGCTCCGCCATCGTCAAGGGTAGCGTTGACCGGAAACTGCAGTTTACGATTGGTAGCAGAGCGCAATGAAGGACTGCCCGGTAGCAAGTCTAAGGCCATTCTGACCTCTCAGCTCCAGTGCTCCCGGACTATCTTATGAATAGGTCACTATAGGTTGCTACTTTATGTGATTAGCAGACGTGCACCAATTTTGTGAGGAAATCCTCACAAGAGCAAGATGAGCAACTTTGATTGCTAAATCATTTAAGGTATATATTCGAATAAACCTAAGTTCAAACGTTTCGTCCACAGGCCATCATCAGTGCTAAGAATTTTGAAGGCGTGCAATGGAAAAATTCAGTATTAAGTTGAGTTTTTTAACAGCTCGAAAATTTTTTTTATGACTCAAAAAAATCCAAAATATCAACCTGTATAATAAAACGCCAGGTGCCCTCATAAATTTACAAAAAAAGATTTTTTTGTGCATAATTTCTCCAATGTCATTACAATGGGGCTTTGCTGGCTTGTTTGGTATCATAGTTACCATTAAAATGATCTAAAAAACCTGGCATCTTCTCACTTTTGTTTATGAGTCAAAAATATTGCGTGAAAATTGAATCAATTATGAAGAAAAGGCAGCTTATCACGATGGAAAAGATATGGTAAATTTTTAAAAAACTTCTTGGCTAATAATTGAATAATAGTACACAGTTGTTGCTTGCATGGCTGGTGCGTGTGTTGGTGACGCTCATAAGGTTGCTTAACGACCGTATCTGTGATAAGAGTTCCACCAGTGCACAAGTACAGGAATATATTAATCGCGGGTACTATTGTGATAGATCTATTTTATTTGTCATCCATAACTTGAGACTTATTCAAAGGAAAATATCGAATCCCGTCATTTTTGACGGGTCGTATACACTACACTAGTATTCACATATTTAACGAAATTTCTATACGACAGCTATTATTAATATGGATTAAATAATAGAATAATGCACAAAAATTTGCACTTCAGACCAAAGTAACAACCACCGATAGTTTTCAAGCGTTTTCCATTTTGCTAAAAACATCATTATGATGCATTACTTCTCTAAATAATTAATAATAATAAATTTATTTAAAGGCTCTTAGCAACATCTAAACACCGTAAGTACTTCACTTGACTCGTAACCAAGCCGCGAACAATGATTCTACGTAGCTATCCAAGAGAAGGAATATTTCCAGTCTAGCTATGTATTTCTGCGGTGCATCTGGGATTAGAGTCGCCTAAGTATAGCTCCAGCACTCAGGGGCTAAGTCATAGGCGTTAAATTTTGACTTGGTTAGACATCCGCTTATTTGAATTATTAATAATGCCTTTTAGGTTATCATTCGTGCTGCACTTAACGTTCGAATCCATTCTGCACTGGGATTTTGAAAGAATTTACTGTGTTGCACTTACACTTACACAGTCAGGTGTAGATGTACATTTGACTGTGTTAAGTCTTTCAATTAAACTACGCTACGTCAAAGGCCAAATCGACGTAGAACAACTATCTCTGTGCTGTTACGATAACTTAAATCGTTCGAATACCATATTCCGCTACGCAAGGATTTATACGCCCTCAAGCACAGCGTATTGCTACGCCCTGCATCGACCAACGCGCGCTTCAGGGTGTGGTAAGCGGCAACGTGTGAAGGATTTAATGAAGGAGCATTTCATGTGTTCTTTGATGTCTTTGTGTAATGGTCCTTACCATTCTGCACAATAAAGAGTTATTGCAGTGCTTAGAGATACGTTATCAGCGTTTACATCTTTTTAATGATGCGCGCGATCTATGGTCATGAAAAGATGACTTTCTCACTCTACAGCAATTAAATATATAGATATGTACTTCATGTGGAACAAAAGTGGAGTGTCAAAATAGACGATGAAAATCCAAAACAGGACATTATGAAAATAAATTGCCATCAAATTTCAAATAATGAGTTTGAATGAATCAAAATAATTTATTTTTTTACTGGTTTTCCCTCAAAATAAATCTTTTTTGAAGCGCCTAAGTAGAGATGTGCACAACTCTTACAAACGAGTTCATTAAGGAAGACAGCGTTTCCAGCTGTAATTATTGAAACTGGACCCGCACCGTGGCGAGGCACAGCGCGCACAGCAGGCACCCACTTCATGTAGACATATAATTTCGTGTTTTTGCTTCACTTAGGCCGGCGGCAGCTTCTAACTAGTCCAGCTGGCAACATTTACGAGTGTTTTTGCTGTTTGTATAAGCTTCGCAACGAGGCAAAGAATGTGAACAAATGGCCAGGAGTGAGCTTGCTATCTTGGGCCGTGAGCAACTCGATAAGGGCTAATTGGTTGACGGCAGCTCACACTCGCCAGACTGCATCGCGTGAACGCTTATTTGCTCCAATTACTCTAGCGCGGCGGCGTCAGATAGTGAGATTTGTTCTTCAGGAGGAACGTGGAAGCGGCGCATGATCGGGTAACGGGAGAACTAATTGCCTGTCGTATATCCAGTGGACGTGAGAGTCTCTGCAGCGCAAAGTGAGACAGTTTACTTTTTGAAGCGAACTAAACCTTTTGCAGCGAGCTAAACCTTTTGCAGCGAACTAAACCTTTTGCAGCGAACTCCACCTTTTTCAGCGAACTAAACTTTTTGGAGCGAACTAAACCTTTTGCAGCGAACTAAACCTTTTGCAGCGAACTAAACCTTTTGCAGCGAACTCCACCTTTTTCAGCGAACTAAACCGTTAGCAGCAGCAGCCGGAAAACCACTTACGCACCTCACTTTACCTGTGCAATGTTTTGGGTTTGGTGTTGGAGCATTTCGAGAAGCCGTGCTTGCATTTTGAGCTCATTGAGTGCTTTTAAATCCATGCTCTTGAAAAGTAAGCGTGATTTCGTTGCATAATTGACGGCGGACACTGCAAGCAAAAGTACTGGCGTGCTGTTGCTGTGTTGTTTTGCTGCTGTAATGTTGTTTTGCTGCTGCAGTGTGGTTTTGCAGCTGCAGTGTTGTTTTGCTGCTGCAGTGTTGTTTTGCTGCTGCAGTGTTGTTTTGCTGCTGCAGTGTGGTTTTGCTGCTGCAGTGTTGTTTTGCTGCTGCAGTGTTATTTTGCTGCTGCAGTGTTGTTTTGTTGCTGCAGTGTTGTTTTGCTGCTGTAATGTTGTTTTGCTGCTGCAGTGTTGTTTTGCAGCTGCAGTGTTGTTTTGCTGCTGCAGTGTTGTTTTGCTGCTGCAGTGTTGTTTTGCTGCTGCAGTGTGGTTTTGCTGCTGCAGTGTTGTTTTGCTGCAGCAGTGTTGTTTTGCTGCTGCAGTGTTGTTTTGTTGCTGCAGTGTTGTTTTGCTGCTGTAATGTTGTTTTGCTGCTGCAGTGTTGTTTTGCAGCTGCAGTGTTGTTTTGCTGCTGCAGTGTTGTTTTGCTGCTGCAGTGTTGTTTTGCTGCTGCAGTGTTGTTTTGCTGCTGCAGTGTGGTTTTGCTGCTGCAGTGTTGTTTTGCTGCTGCAGTGTTGTTTTGTTGCTGCAGTGTTGTTTTGCTGCTGCAGTGTTGTTTTGCTGCTGCAGTGTTGTTTTGTTGCTGCAGTGTTGTTTTGTTGCTGCAGTGTTGTTTTGTTGCTGCAGTGTTGTTTTGCTGCTGCAGTGTTGTTTTGCTGCTGCTGTGTTGTTTTGCTGCTGCAGTGTTGTTTTGTTCCTGCAGTGTTGTTTTGCTGCTGCAGTGTTGTTTTGCTGCTGCAGTGTTGTTTTGCTGCTGCAGTGTTGTTTTGCTGCTGCAGTGTTGTTTTGCTGCTGCAGTGTTGTTTTGCTGCTGCTGTGTTGTTTTGCTGCTGCAGTGTTGTTTTGCTGCTGCAGTGTTGTTTTGCTGCTGCTGTGTTGTTTTGCTGCTGCAGTGTTGTTTTGTTCCTGCAGTGTTGTTTTGCTGCTGCAGTGTTGTTTTGCTGCTGCAGTATTGTTTTGTTCCTGCAGTGTTGTTTTCCTGCTGCAGTATTGTTTTGCTGCTGCAGCACTGTATGTATCACGCACAATTAACAAATGTAACACAATACAGGGTGGAGAGAAAGTTCCCGAATTCAGTTAATAGGTAATATGTCTGCAGTAGAATAGAGCAATGAAATGATAGTCGTCCGCATATTAATTTACATTTACCATGACTACCATGAAATCAAATAGAGGTTCATTTTTCAATGCGCCCTCCTTTTGCTCTGATCACCCTCTGATGTCTTCCTCTGAAACTTTCAACAAACACGCAGTTCCTTTTGTGGCATTTCGTTCCATGTGTTCTTTATGGACGAGCTGTACGAGAGCGCCCTTTTCTGGGACGATCCTCAGAACAAAGAAAGAAAGAAAGAAGGAAAGAAAAGAAAAACACTTTATTTTTAACAAAGTTGATACGGGCACTGCCAGCTTTGTAAATTTCCTAGGATCTGGCCACGATATCATAAAGATCTGGCGATCTTTAGCTGCTAAATGGTTGTTGACTTTGATGTTGTCGCGCGATGAAGATCAATATCTGCTTGGCGTGAACTTATTTTCAGAATTCTGCAGAGAGTTTGGTCTATAAATTCTGTCTGAAACGTGGAAGCAAGACTTTAGCAATGAATGGAGTGTAAATTTTTGGTAAAGACAGATTTCAGTCGCAACTTTTACCTACTTCAAAGCTATGTGAGCAAAATTTTGTTACTATTCGAGTACTTTTTACCTCTTCCCGGCATTGTTCATCACTACCATATGTTCATCTGCTCTGTGTGCTCTACCATACTAGTATAAATTCACCGCACTACCATAAGTTCTTCGCACTGTGAGCTCTACCACACTACCATAAGTTCATCAGCTCTGTGTGCTCTACCATACCACTATAAATTCACCGCACTACCAAAAGTTCTTCGCACTGTGAGCTCTACCACACTACCATAAGTTCATCCGCTCTGTGAACTCGTTCCATGCCACCATAAGTTCATCCCCTCTGTATAAGGTGGCAAGTTTTAATGAGTCTTTTGTTTTTATCAATATTCTAAACCTTTGTTTGAACAGATTAGTTGTATCAGGTTCCGTGTTTTAATTATTAACCATTAAATGCCATCGCATTTAACATTCGCGCAATTTTCTTGAATGATGTTCGTAACTTCTGATGAAGTTCATCGAACAAATTTGGATAGTTGTATGAAAATAGTTCTTTCGACTTTTATTCGCAGTTCATTTTAAATTTTAAATTGATGCATTACCATCTCATCTAAAAAAATCAAACATTTTAAAGATCATTTAAAAATCAATATCTCATTAAACATCTCATTTTATTAAAATGTATTTAAATCTCACTTCTTATAGATGCATGAACATCTCATTTTCGTATAGACGCCTCATTATCTCATTTTATTTAACACCAAGCAATCATTTTTATATAAGACGAATTAACATCTCCTCAGAGTAGCACCCACATTCGGATAACAAAAATGTAAGATAATAAAGTATCAACTAATTTTTAGTGCTCCTCATAAATCCTTGTAAAAAGTTTAGTAAAATTAAATTTGCGAACTGTCGAGTTTGACGCATACAATGTACGCGTGTTCACGCGCACAGTGAACACTCGAGACTTCATAAGTAACGTAAATTATTTTCAATGTACCATACTGCAATATAGACTGCATAGTAACGCCGGAAATTTTGTCACATGATTTTTTTTAAATGGAGCATTTGTAAACTACAAACCGTGAATGAAATTTTGGAGGAGGTATTCAACACAAGGGGGTAGAATATCATGTTTCGACACCATGTAAATTTTTTCTAACAATGCACTAAATTGAAGAAAAATTGTATTGCACTAAGCGAAGCAAAACTGAATTCAACAGCCCACCACTTAACTCTTCAAGCACGATCCCTCCACATTTGGAGGCCGATATTTCAAAGGTGTGTTCATGTTTTGAAGGCCGCTGCAGCCGTGACCTTCTCCGCTGAAAATAAGTAGGAGCATCCGACACATTTTGCGAGCATTTCTTTCACTGAGGGAAAATTTATTTGGTTCTTTGGGCAGCACACGCTCGTACACGGCAGGATAAGATCCAACGCAGCGCATCTCTCTGCATAATTTGCAAATGAAGGGGTCTCCGGCGTGCTTATTTCCAATGCTGACTGCGTCCGGATATTTAAATATAGGTTCGTGCGAGCGTTTATGGGCGAATATTAATAATTTACGATCCAAACCCAATTCCGCCGCTTTTTCCATCTCTTTTACGGGCGGCGCTTATTTTAAGCGAATTGATGTTTCTGGGCCGCTACAGAGCGCTTTTTTCCTCGTGTGAATGCAATTCATATCATGCATTTAAAATTAACTTGGAGTCATTAGAGATGCCTCACAGGTGGAGGGGATACGAGTGCACCTCATTTTTAGGTTGGTCATCGGTGCAGCTCCATTTTCTCTATACGCTTCCGGTGCTGTGATAGGTTTTATTGAGATGATAATTTGCTTTTATCCTACAAACGAAATTTGGCCTCAGAAGTGTGATTTTGACATCAAAAAATAAAGAATAAACACTTTTACTGCCATTGAATTAACTAGGTAAAATAAGACTTATGTTTATAGTCGCGTGGAAAATTATCCGTCCTTATTTGCTATGAAAATTAAACGTCCTTCTCAAAATGATCAAATTATCGGCATGTGTCAATGTTTGCGTGCGTAATGAAGCTGCCAGTCGCGTGTGCTGTGAAGTTGTCGTTATAACGAACTAGTGTAACCGAGCCGTCAAAAATGAAGGCAAAAACTTTGAGGAGTCAATTCTCATTGATTTGTATGAGCCGTAATTAAACCATTTAACACTTTGACTGCGACTGCTAAACATTAAGTTCAATGCCAAACTCAAATTTAAAGTCAATTATAGTAAGCTTTTTTGAAAATGTCAAACATGAACTGGATTGTGCTTTCATTTAGCTTGATTAAGTATTTTTGAAAATTAAATTTGCGACTACTGGTCGGTCAGCAGCGCTCTGAAAATTGTCTCCGTGTACCACCGGTGGCGCACGTCGCAGTCAAAGTGTTAACTAAGCAAATAGTGAATTATAACAATAAGTATCCTCCGATCACTCGAACGACTGATGGAACGCGTGGCTGCAGCACGCACATCTCCGCCTCTCCATATGACGTTAATAATTCATACATAGAACATATATTCCAAAATTAATAAATTGCAATTCAAAAACATAAATTTGAAGTCGTCTTGCATTCAGTGTTGAAGCGTTTGTTATACGGAGTCAGATGCTATTACAAAACAAAATTCACCATGAAGATATTTTTGTTATTTAACTTTTTTCAATAGCGTACGAATGAGTGTCGATCACTTGTGGATCTCATTTCGCTTTGGTTGAAAATTTAATTAACCTGACGTAGTTGACTAAGTTTTAAAAATCGCTTAAATTTACGTCCTTGTCGGAATTTAGATGCTCTCGAATTTACTACAAACCGGAGTGTGAGTGCGTCTTGCCCATCTGAGACTCCATTAGTGTTTCTATGATGACTGAAATGCTAGGCAAAATCTTGAACATTTCACATTTGATATCAGTCCCTCGAAAACAGCCGTAGGCAAGTGACAGGGAGTTCTTTTATCGTACGCCGTATCTCAAATTGCATGCCAGCAATTTTTCTTCGCCGTAGGGATGAGTGTTCGCACTTGTGCGACTCATGTCTTTGCAGTGAAGTTGTTTCAATTGGAAAATAATCTAAACGATCAATTCATTCTCTGTTAAATGATGTGCCATTTCCATGGTGAAAATTTCCGAGAAGAAGAGAATTATAGCTAAGTAACTTCATTGTTTTGCGAATCTCAACTGGAGCTGCGATTTGAAATTTAACTGTGTGTCTCGTAAAAAAATCTCTTCTACACACGCGAGCTATTTCCAGGCTTGACATATTAATCCTTATTTGAAAAGATTGTTAATGAATGTATTTTACGTTGGGTTGGCCCACGTTTGAGGAATGTATCTATCCTTCAGGAATAGCACTTGCCTTTTGCAAGGAAGAGAGCTTCCCACGGCCAACGTTCATATAGCAAAAAGATTCTTCCTACACCAACAGTTGACTAAATTTATTCTCCAATCGTACAGCAGAAACTCAGCACCGCACGAGCAGCAACGCGTGTATTAAAGTTAAAGTGTATTAAGATAATATAAGTATTATACACACGTGGCATTCTCAAGCCGAAAAATTTGTTAGAGCGGAGATCCTAACGGTGCCAAGAAGGAATGTTATGATAGTAACATCAAAGAATGGTTTATGTTAATACGGCAGTCAGCTCGTTTCGCTCAGTTACGCTCAACGTTAAAAATGATAAGGATTCACAGATTTGGAAGAGTGTGAATAGTTTATTTAAAGTCATATTTCACGTTTTTTTTTTCTTTAGCAGGATGATGGGAAGGAGCCTAAAAGGATGAGTCAAGGAAAGGCTGCCTGGTTGGGGGCATTAGGGCTGACGTGGGCAGGCCCGGGGTGGGCTGCCAGAGTGGGGAAATTAGGGCTGACGTGTGCGGCGAAGGCGTGGGCTGCCTGATTAGGGGCACTAGGGCTGACGTGGGCTGCCAGAGTGGGGAAGTTAGGGCTGACGTGGGCGGCGAAGGCGTGGGCTGCTTGATTTGGGACACTTGGGCTGACGTGGGCTGCCAGAGTGGGGAAGTTAGGGCTGACGTGGGCGGCGAAGGCATGGGCTGCCTGGTTAGGAGCATTAGGACTGACGTGGGCTGGGCCAGGGTGAGCTGGGCCAGGGTGGGCAGGGCCAGGGTGGGCTTGAGGGCGGCCACACACTGCACCCACCAACAGGCTTGCAACAATCAACTAGAAAATAAAAAAGAAGTTCGAATCAAAATGAGTTCACTGAATCTACACTTGGATACAACTTAATTATCAACACAAATAAGCCTGCGAGTTTCCTATTTCAAATTACGCGATATTTTAGTTACTTCTGAGCTCTGTATTAGTCAATACACTTTAAAACATGAGAAAATTTATTTGTATTTTATTGACTAGCGTTGCTTAAGAGTTATCTTTTCTAAAGGAAAGTGCATCAATTGTTCGAAGGTTTTTTAAGTTATGGGACGTATGCCGCATACCTAAGAACGATTGGCCATTTTCCACACGGAATTTGATTTGAAACACATTTATTTCTTTGATGTATCAAAATGCAAGTGCAACTTTACGCGATAGTCATCCACGTAAAGATAGACGGTCCTCAGAAAAGTTGCTTCAGGAAATTTCTTTTAATAGTCCGTTTACTAAACACTGCCGACGATTTACATTCACAAACTTTCACGTTGTCATCACAGGGAACAAATGACCACTCATGTGCTTGAGGAATTTTTCTAAAATTATTTCAGCTTGAGCGCGGTTTTGAAACAAGCCGCTCACGTTTCGCTCCCGAGGTTTTTGAAAGAAGTCGTTGCGAGTACCGCGTAACAGCAGGCCGTCTGACGGCAAAATGAAAACTGACTTCAAAGTGCGACGGTCCGTTTGATCACCATCATATTGATGGCTCCTAGATCTCTGTTTTGACGTTAAATATATTGACCAAGGTATATTTTTGTGGCTGTCCTCGTTCAATGATTACTTCTCTGACCAGGTTGGTCATGAGATGGGAGATGCTCGCTCTCTCTCTCTGCTGGAACAGAACGGAGCTCACTTTCTTTTGGTTGCCTTTTTTGGGTTTCTTGCTCTGGATGACAGACTGGGGGCGTCGAATTGAATTGCGGTTCTTCTTGGCATAAATCTTAGCTCCAGGATTTTTAGCTTGAGGTACTACAAAGTTCTTGAAAATCTTGATTTTGGGTATTGAATTTAGCTAATGCGAATAGGTTTGGCCACAAACATGGGCAACGACTGGTATTACATAGTTGTTAGAAATTTTGATTATTGATGTTGAACTTAACTAACGCGAGCTGAAGAGTTTTGGCAACAAACATGGACAACAACTGGAACTCCAGAGTAATGGCTTTGTGAACATAAGAACACGTGCAGTGCGCTAGTAAATAATAAATTTCGAGCGCCGTTGACTTTGAGGTCTTGTGCTTTACTTGTAACCGTCGAAGTCAAACGCAACGTCGACGGCATTTGAGAATAATTACATTTATCAAATAATAATAACGTTTCTTTCACATTACATAACTTGTTGGGAATATAAAAATCACATATTTTCCAACGGTTCCCAGAAAATCATTAACTCTGTTCTTAGGTAGAATTATTTACACAGCGACAGAAAACATCGTACATTAGAATTTGACCGACGAAACTTTGCAAAGCCAACATATACCAGAAAAATACAGCTCATGTACTGGTGGCTGTTTTTTAAAAAACGGATCATTCAGTTGTAAAGTTACATAGTACATATGAAAATGAAGTATTATAATTGGAGGATCGAAGTTCATTCATGTTTAGTGTTGGAGATATCTTGCATACATAGATGGTCATTCAAAAGCAGTTAAAAATATTTTCAACTTATATTTCTGAATAAATTAGCAAACTTTGTGGGTGAATGTGATGTCAGAAATGAAACGTTTTATCCCGTGAGCGTACACTTAATCTAATTATCTATGCCCCTTCTATCAGATTCATTTTTCATAATGGTGAGTCAAATTTGTGGTATTTAGTAATGTTTGATTTATAATTATGTGTTATTTAGTTATGTTACTTCTACTATTAGTCATGCGCGTTCTATGAATCTTGAAAAATGCAACGCATGAGTTAGAAGTTTGATTTTACTCATTTTGTAAAGTTCGGAGTTCGTTCACTCTGACATCACGTCGGATGTAATTTAAAAATGAATGAAGTGCATCATGGATGCACTTGATATAATTACGAGAAAATAATGTACATAAAATAGATATTGTTAGTGGATTTGATTTCGTTCCGATATCGGGCAGGAAACTTCTATCTTGAGAGCGAATAGTTGGGCGACAGTCATGGAGTTGCAGATGCAATATTTACCAAGGTTTATTTACCTCCGTTTTTGTGCAAAAGTTTGCACCTATGTATACTAATGCAGATTAGATTTAGATGTAGCATAGAAAATGGGTATCCTAATAATGAAGTGAAATCTAATCAAAGAGGGAAATGAAACTCCAAAATAAACGAATCTGTTAACTCCAAAGAAAATCATGCACCTAAAGCAAGCCCCCTAGATAGATAAATATAAGCAGAATTATAGCTCAAAGTCCCGTGCAAACAAACAGGCTAAGGCAATAACATGCACTGGGGAGATTCATTTGAAATTCTACACGTGAACATTATAGGGAGACACATGAATCCTGTTCAATTTATTTTAACGCTGCATCTCACCTCGGAACCACTCTCGACTAACACGACTGCCAGCGCAGTTTGCATGAATATTGGAGCCAGCGCGACACTTACTTTTAGATTCATGACGGTGACCAAAGCTCTCGCAGTACTGCCGGTCTCTCGCTCCGAGCTCAGGTTTTATATCAAAAGTGGGCCGACTGATACGAAGGTCATAGCGCAGCCTTGATGCGGTGGCCAGCTGGTACGGAATTTTGGAGCACTCTCGCTCTTGCCGCCGGGCAGGCGAGAGTGCATTTCTAGGAGCAAACAAGGGTAAACTCCGTTGTAGGCTGTAAAGTTTTTAGGGTTAATAAATTAGATTGGTTGGATTTTGGAAGCGATCAGCATGGCTGTGTTATCGTCTGAGTGAAAAATGCTACATCGGCGTATGGATCGAGATATATGTCACTGCAAGAGCTTCTCGATCATGACGTTTAAAAAACATTCGGTAAAATTTGTGCCAGAATTTAAGTCGCGCATCAAAACAAGCACGTTTGCCATGATTGCGTGAAAAAACAATGAGTGTGATGAGGGTACGAGAGGCGACAGAAATACTGTGACATTGAAGACTGATTGCATTTGTTTAAAATTTTTATCTCTGTACTGCGGCATCGCTCGCACAAATGTTATTGATGAATGAACAGGATGCTTGCAATGTCATGGGCTATTGGACCAGAAACTAATCGAGATTTTTTGACCAACACCCTTGGGATTAAATTTGTAATCATCCAAGGTGTCGGTTCATAATGGGTGTTATAAATTGTGCGGTGGGTGAGTGAGTGAGTCTAATTTCATTGCTCATTGGTTTATTTCATTCGTTTCATAATTTCATTTGTTTAATTTTCAATCGCGAAAGAAATTCATAAAACAAAACTTAAAGTTCATGCAGGTAATAGAACAATAACTGTAGGAATAAAATTACATCACCTAATTTGCAGTTGTTTTCTTTCTTTCACAACAGCGTGATATGAATGATTCTGAAGAACCCGTACGCTAATGTTACAAGTTTGAAATTCTAAACTCTCATGTATGCAAAACCCACACAACAAATTTTAAAATTTTGTGTGAGGTGTTGCAGTCTCCATTAATTTTGGTAGTTTCGAAAGACTTAGAAAAATTCCTGTGCTCAGTTTCTTGCACAAGTTTTCAACAGAATTTCCTAGAATTGGTAACGTACTTGCCCTGCGCATCATTTTTACAGTGTTTTTTTAAAGTCTTTGAAGTGGCACTCCTGAAAAATTGGTGAATATAACAAAAATAGAGGAACTTGTACACAATTATAAATTGTTGGCAAAAAATCACTGATTGACTGTTTCAGTGTTGCACGTAAATATATGTACTGCTGGGATTCTGTAATCGAAACTTCTCTTCTAAACTACACAACACGATTGTCATTGCCTGACAGAGTTGTACTTGATTGGTAGCGCAACCTAGACGCATTTTTAGGAGGAGTTCTCATGAGAGCTTTAGAGTACTGCTAAAATAATAATTATGCTGCGCAACGTCGAAGGAATTTGAGAATAATCCCATTACATAACATGTTGGGAATATAAAAATCGCATATTTTTCAAACGACCCTAAAGCAGTTTCTACAAGTAACCCAACTGTTCCCAGACGACCTTTCGATGTTTAGCGGATGTGTTGGTCAGCTGATGAACTTTTCCTCTAGAAATAGGGGCGCTTGAAAGCACCGTTAAAACGACTCGCATTCAGTTCTCCAGCTGATCAAATCACAAGGCCGCCTTGAGCGTGAATTTCAGCCTCGAAAAATACTTGTCCGTGCACCGCCTCAGGGTAAGGAGAGAGTGGGATTTACAAGTCGCAGCGTTGCCACGGTTACAACTGAAACACAAGATCTCAAAGTCAACGAGGCTCCAAATACATTATTTTATAATAGCGCACTGCACGTGTTCTCGATGCGACAAACAGAGGAGTGCATAGTAAAGAAAAAGATAGTTTATGATATTAAAGGTTCTGTTCTCTCACGCGAACAAAAGGAAAGTTGGTGAGGTGTAACCAGATGTTCGTGTGAAATTTCTGAAGGAGAAATATTTGGTATCCGCGTCGTTGAATGTCTGAAATCTGGTGCCAGGAAGCCCTGATTTAATAAATGAACTGCTCGTCTTATGATGAATGAGTGAAAGATATGTTTTTAAGAATTTTTTGGACTTCCCTTACTGTTTCCCGCTGCACATTCCGTTTGAAAGAAAAGTTGCAGTTAATAATGCAGTCTTGCATAAATTGTCCCCATTTTTGTGCACAGCTTACATGAGTGTGCTTTATACAAGTGTGAGTGTGTCACGAGACATTTGTTTCCATGCTAATTTGCATTGTCTTGAGCACCTTGGATTGGAGGAAAGGCACACTTCTACACAAAAAAAACATATAATAATGCAATTTGCAAGACTAAAAACATAAACACGGTATTAACACAGCATTACACGTCAATGAGCCTGTAAAAATTAAAATTATTGCTTCCAATTTCGGATGCAAAACACTTACAACTCCTCGACGCATACTTTTCCTAGGCTTTTTCTGTGTTCTTGAGTCACGACCTGTTCGCTATCTATGCTTGGAACATAACACAATTGATATCTATGAAACTGTTCCCACACATATTATATCCTATTGCACGACCGTTATGAAGAGGACTCGCAATTACAAACTAGCATACATCAACTACGACACTTCTAAAATCCTTATATTGGCCGGAGAATTTACTTTCTCGATTACATGGATGTTATATTTTGAAAAGTGAAATGAAAGAACCGCAGACTTTAAACAAATCAAATGCCGCCTACTTTAACACGAACAACAAATACATTTTGAAAACCAGGCGCACAACGACTGCATCCGATAAGCTATATTTGAAATTTTCTATCGCCACGTTTGGATGCACATTCTGTTCATTTTTTTATTTCAACAACAGTTTTCAAATTAGACCACGGGAAGAAAATATTCTCTGGACGATATTTAAATATAAATACGTAATTTCAACTCAAATATAGTTCAGAAGTTCTGACCTGCGTGGGGGCCGAAGATAGCTTACCATTCCCTTGCATTATTTGATGCAGGTCAGGAAACTATCTTTTTAAATGTATTTTGTAATTGAAATTCTGAATTGACGTTTATTTTGGCGAAGCGCTTCTCATGTTCCAGCTTTTCCAGATGAAACTTCAAAGACTTCAAAGAGCCTCTCTCATCAGAGTCCAATTCTCTTGAAAGAAATTGTGTGTGGAGAACTTTCATTCCTGAAAGCCACCAAATAATAAATATGGTAAATTACCTTCTTTAGACCAGTTACAGCTTTATTTCAGAATAAAAACGCGAAAATTTTTTCCAGCTTGGCTTTTTGAATGAAACAAAAACTCGAGCTTTTGATGTCGACTACGAGTTTTGCGATGGGAGTCAGCTGTAGAGTTTTGTTTGCCATTGCTGTTTTCACGAGTAACTCTTGCGTCAATCGATACACATCATTTAAGCGTGATTATCGCTCACTCTATATTCCCAATAGATCAATTCTTAGAGACTCTCACGCGTAAGATGAAAAGAATAACCAATGAAATAATGAAAATTTTCTTTAGTTTTCATGGTAAACGTTTAGGAATGTTATAAATCTATATCGATGGAGTTATAATTTTCCGAAATGCTTGATATGAAAAATGATAAAAATGTTAATTTTACCTTGTTTTCTTTTCATCTCACTCACTACATACGTAGGTCAAAGATTTCACCTGTAATCCTTCTATTCACAGCAATGGGCCCATTACATGGGTTCTAAGGCCCGAGTATAAGTATGACAGAACATCAATCAACCAATTAATTTTGAAATGAAGCTTTAAACTGATGCTACAATTTTGCATAATAATAATTGTTGAACGAAATTTCAAGCGGTTACGTGCTGGAAATGCATTCAAACGGGACAATAATGCAAAAATCTAGAGTGAAAAAAACGACTTACAACATAAAAGGCTTTCTCATCATCTGACAGAGAAAGTACTCGTTTGAAAAAGACGAAATAAATTAATACACGAACCTTTGGAGTCACTTTCCCATACAGCTATGTTTAGGGTCCTGTACACGTGATAATTTTTGCTCTCACTGTACTTTATCTTATCTTCTAAACGAGACTGCAAACCTAGGCCTTATGACTAGATTTCAACCGTAAATTTTTAAAGAAAATATCTTTACAATCGCTCGTGACCTCAATACCAGGATCCCAACTCCTTGTTCACGCGGAGACAAAAAACACAGTACTCCGCCCTGCAACCCTGTTATGAGAGTAACTTTTCCCATCAAATAGTTATTAATTATTTCTGGTCGAGACAGAATGGTGGAGTCTTTTCTCTGACACCGTTTTTTGGAGTTGCCCGTTTCTTGAGCAGAAAGTATCTCGCCTGCCACGGGAGAATCACCGGCGTATATTGAGTGCGGCACCGAGTCTTGGTTAAACTTCGCAAATTTGCAGCGTGTGTGCAATGCGGTTAGGGTATCGCCTTACGATATTTTTTACCTGTTCATTCAATGTTTCTAAAAGCGCTAAATTTTTTTTGCCAACTTCAATACTCGGTACCTTAATATCAGAAAATCTTGTTGAATTCTGATAAAATTTATATGAAATTCTTTCAGAAAAGGGTCTAAATCCACAAGTTGAATTTCGGGATTTTCCTAGGGCGAATCAGTCTATAAGATTTACTTTAAAGCCGCGTTTTCCAATTCTCAAGTCATTTATAATGAAAATTCAAAGAATTGCAACATTTTTATCATATGAAATTTTTGTCAAAATCTAAAGAGCTTTGTACAATTTTGTTCTATTTCACCTAGAGCTAATGTTAATAACAATTACTAACAATGACTGCTACAGCTTAGAACAAAATTGACAAGCTACTACTAAAAAAATTTTGTGATAGTGAACCCTTGCTTAAGTAACTTTGGTCGTACGTATAATGTTATACTTTGCTAAGGAAATGACTAATTTTTTACTTGAACACTTGAAAGGCTCCAGCCGATGCGTGTCCCCGCACGTAGAGCGAAACTTTCAAGTAATCTGTAAGCTTATCCAAGTGAGAGCAATTTAATGTGGCGTAATTCAACAGAAGAATTTGATTTAATCCAATGTCCGACTTATGCAGAAAAATGAAATGATCAGGTACGGTATTACATAACTTTTGTGTGGAGCCTTCCGGGGGTCATCGAAGTGTTTGAAATCATAAAAATGTGTACGTATTGAGTATGCTGCATTACGTAGCTACATATGGAATACTTGTTGTGAGATAATGATGAAAAGATATAGAAATTAGTTTCTTAGTTGTACAAGAGTTTAGTACCGGTGTTAGGAGGAATACATTTTATTGAATTCTAATTCTAGAAAATTCCGTACGAAGCTCACAGTTGCGATGGCATTAAAATAATAGATTACGATATGGAAATTGATGATCTTAGAATAACTCATTAGCAGCTGTTCACGAAAAATTAGTTTACGAAATTTTATTTTAAAGGGCAGATTTTATTTTCAATTCTGAACTTTGTGACATTCTCATCCCATATATTTCCTAAGTTATTTAAAATCTAAACTAAGTAAGCTTTCTCATAGGTTTAAACGGTTAAACTTCTATATATTTTGGTGCGACCAAGCCATGATAACTGAAATGACGTATTTGAAAATCCCGTACACGTATCATATTTCCACAAACACTGATTTCAGTCGTTTTATATGCATTTTATATATTTTCAGGAGATTGATGATTAAGCCAGTAAATTGAATCGCGTCTTCTTGCAGCGTCACCATGAAATTGGTCTCGCTGTAAGAAAATATCAGTGGTCTTTATGGGCATTCTATGATGATCGTTCTTACCAGGCTTCTTTTCTCCAGCCTAATAAATCTCACTGGGATCTCATCTTCTCCATCATAACCTTTGTCTCTCAACTCTATAAACAATCCTGTACAAAATAATTTTGGGAATTTTGAAGACCTAAATCCCCTAGAGGTTATAATGATTAAAAATTCGTCTACAAATTAAATAGCATTAACCAGTAGAATACATTTCCATCCTTTTTTTCCAATTTTGTTCAATCATTGACTTGGCTAAACTAAAACTTAAGTAAGTTTACCAACTAAGGATCTTAATGTTGAGCCATTTCAAAAACAATTGTCCTATTTTTTACTCATCAAATTGATTGGAAACAAACAGTTTTTATTTTTTCCGTCTTTTTTCCTGGTACTGCATTTTCCTTTTAGTGGGTGGCTTTTCACTATCTTTGAGCTATGAAATTAGTAACCAATACTCGTAGCAGTGCTACCACTCGCCTCTGGTAATCATGGAATATAGCATGAATATTTTACACTTTGGTGTAAGATATTGAATCAATTTCCTCGTTTCACCTCTATTTTTCTTTCGTTATGACCCTTTTCGTTCGTATTTTTTTGCTGGGCCTCAAATCAATGGGTTCTATTAAAAATTAATAGTCCGACCTCTTTATTTGGAATAAGAATGAAGGTGAAATGAAAGAAAAGCCGTAAAAAATATAAAAAATCAATCTCTCGAAAATTGATGAGGCCGCGTGAACACGGCCCGTCAAAATATTAGGACTGGAGCTTGTGTCACAGATACGCTCACCACACACTTTCGGCTGGCTTCGGACAAACAGAAAGACAGACAGACGGACGCGGCTCTAATTTTAGTGCAGATTTTCTAATGAATAACCGGGTGTAAGTGCATTGCTTTATTCAACAGTCACCCGTGAGATTAAAGACTTTTTCCAATGACGTTATCCATTGGGCCGTTCGATAAAATGTATCACTGCTTTAGCAGTTCATGCTTAGCTAGGTAATAGCCTTGATTTTTATTCCATGCGTGGTTTATTAAGGAATGAAAGTGAATGTCACTTATTAATAAACCACCAACTTCCTGCTTCACTGTTCTGTAGGACATGCTAGCTATTAATTTTTTAATCATATTTTGCTTACGTCAATAAGTGCACATGGCGCGCTTTATTGATTAATTAATTTATTAATTTTTATTTAATAATTTTTATTATTTATTACTATTATTATTATTTATTAATTTATTTATTAATTTTTTAATCATATTTTGCTTACTTCAATAAGTGCACATGTCGCGCTTTATTCACAGCTGCTTCTCCTCTGCATACATGTGTCGTGTTCGTGCGTAAGTTATGTATATCGATGCCTGAAATCCTGTCACGGTGCGTAATTGTTTTATCAGCTCAGCTGCTTAATTATTTCAACTTGAGATATGTAAATTAAAGAGCAGGTTTTAATTTTGTGCAACTGTTATTTAATACCAGGTATTTTAGATCCCATGGAACTGATTGCTGTTGTGTTCCGAGTTTGGGCAACACTCGAAAAATAGACTCCTGGTATCCGATAATCTGCAGGCTCATCCAGGATGTGTTGATTTAGGCGCAAGCTTAAATTAGATAAATTGAGTTGTAGCTTCTAGTACAATGAATGAAACAATTAAAATTTCAGTTCTACATGCTTTAGTTTCAAGGCTTAAACTATATAAATTGAGTCATAGCTACTTGTAAAATGAATGAAATGATTATACGTTCGCTCTAACATGCTTTAGCTCATATCTCTTCTTATTTTTTCAGCGAAACAAAATCTTACAGATGTGGAATAAATACATTTAACTACATACATCACTGAGCACCATCGCATAAAATAATTAACACCGCCAGCGTCAAGTGAAGAGAAATAAAAACGCTTGAAACTGTAACTCAAAAGGATATAATTTAATTATGCACTGATGACACACCATTAAATTGAGGGAGAGAAATGATAATCCCTGATCACTTCCCTAAGAATATGCTAGTATATATATAATCTTAACACGTTGACCGCGACACGACCCATCGGTGAGTCGTGCCTAAGTTTTTACGCTGCAAAACGACCCATCGATGAATCGTTTGAAATTTTGTAACAATCTACTAAAACTAATGGTATGTAAATAGCTAAAACTAATGGTATGTAATGGACCCAGTTAATGTTTGGCATTTATAATTGCTAACAACATTTGATTTTAAGTTTGAGTTGAATATCAAACTTCAGTTTCCCCATCGCAGTCAATGTGTTAAGCCGAAGAAAATTTCGATCTGAATACACATTTTCTCTATGGGTGGCGGTATCAGGGATTAGGAGATTTTTTTGAAGACGGGATCAGTTAATGCTGATGCCCTGGCAGTGCTGCTCAATTTAACTTGCGCGATCGCCATTTAACTTCGACACTTCGGGACCAGCCGCGGCTGAGCGACGAGTCAAGTTTCAGAATTGACAGTTGCATGGGACCTAAAATGGACGTTGAAACTGGGCTATGGGACCTCCGAGTTGATGTTTAATATTGAGGCGACTGAGGAGCGGAGAAAAGAAGATGAGGTTTACTTCAGAGAGTGTGAATAGATTTTAGAGAAGTGTTTGGAAGCACGAAAGAGTACAAATATACTTTAGAGGAGTGTTTGGAAGCACGAAAGAGTATAAATAGATTTTATAGGAGTGTTTGGAAGCACGAAAGAGTATAAATAGATTTTATAGGAGTGTTTGGAAGCACGAAAGAGTACATATATACTTTAGGGGAGTGTTTGGAAGCACGAAAGAGTACAAATAGATTTTAGAGGAGTGTTTGGAAGCACGAAAGAGTACAAATAAACTTTAGCGGAGTGTTTGAAAATACCAGAGGGTAGGAATAAGTTTTAAAGGAATGTTTGAAAACACCAGAGAGGACGAGTAGATATCAGATGAGGGCTTGAAAGCGAATCGTTTATTTGAAAATTGAAAGTGAAAAAATGAACTTGACGCGTGCTTCTAAAATCGTAGCTTTTGTATTTTGTTAGCTGTATACAGAACATAAATTTTGATTGGGATCATTCTATTTTAGGAGATAGAAATGGGTAAAAAATGACGTGAAAGAGAACAAACATAAATTTTTTCAGAGAAGTTTTTTACAGGATATGAAGAGTTTGAAGTTTCTTTTATATGGTCATTCTCCAAAATGAATCAAACTATTTTGTTCATAATAATTAATAGTGTGGTTTATTTGAGTTAATAGTTTAGTAATGGGCTGCAATTGACTATCAAGTAATTACAAATGTTGAACATTTACTTTAATAAAAAGTTAATTTTACTCCGTGCTCCAATTTCCCTTAAGATGCAAGTGTACGAGCTGCCAAAATAACACAACTCTTCTTAAGGACAGACAGATCCGCATAAACCGAAATTCTGCTGCACCCGCTGCGAAGTACAGTTTTGAACAACTTTATTAACTTTCCAACCAACGCTTCGCTCACTTTCCGCTGAGAAAAGACCACCAAGAGCGTGGGAATATATTTTCTTTAATTTTCAATGCAGGCGAGTTTTAGTTTTGTTTTTTTCGTCAAATGCTCGTATTTCTCCATGTTCACAAACATGCGAGACCGCTCCCGGATATTATGATGGACACAAGCGGGACCTGCACCTTATTCATTTGGAATTCTTATTCTTCGTTGTTGTTCCGTGAAGTTATTTTTTGTTACTTCCCTCTGGCTTAAGCTTAAAAATTGTTTGTCTCAGGATGGAAACGTACGTAGAATATGTACGTAGCTAAATTGAAAATGATTTTTGATTTTGAAAAAAAGTTACGCAATGTAATTATTTTTCCGCCATTTCTTCTCATCTAATTATGGAAATGGGCAAAAATTAAAACCTTCGCACCTACAATTTACTAACAGCGCATTTTTTGCACGTAATCGCTGTTATTCCGTATAACTCAACAAGAATTTGGGAAAAAATAGTTGAGGTCCATTTCGCTATTCGTTTCTCCATCCGATTCAAACTTTCAGAATAAAATCCAGTTTTTCAGACAGGGCGGAAAATTTTTCATTAGATGTTAAATAAATTCTCATGTACATAGTTTCATTTACACGAGTAAGCCAATACGTGAACGTTTCACTACAATGAACTCTCTCCATTTTACAGGTAATGATGAAATGCTTTTTCAGGTCCGTCAAATTTGTCAACATGAAATCGTCAAGGTGAATATAGCAATAATCCAAAACATGTTTGCGTTCTCCCTGACATGACGCAGCAGAGACCAAAAGGAATGGAAATCCGAGGGAGCGGCGTCTGTTCCATCATAAACTCCGGTCGTCATTGCCATGAGCTTCAATTTTACGACCAATGACGGTCCGCCCAAAAGTTCGACATCAAAGCCGCATTTTTCAGTTTCAAAATTTTCCTTGTTTTTCAGCTACTCCCCCGGACAAAGCTTCATTTTTTTCAGGTCTAGTTGTTAATATCAGGTGGCTCTATGTCCTTTTATTTGTGCGACACTTGATTTTTTTACTCAGTGTAAGAAGGAGAACAGATGTAGAAGGAGACATTCTACATCAATAAAGGGTTTATTATGCCAAATTCCATTCTCTAAATTCCTTAATTTACTATAATAATGAAACAAAGCAAAAATAAATGCTGTACTGCGCACTCTGAAACTGATAAGTATCGGCACGAATGCTAGAAGTAGGCTTACAATATCTAGCACCTCAAACTTAAACTTATTTTTTTTAGAAAATGAGAATTTCTCTTGTTTTCTCTGCTGCCAGAAGAAAGAGAGAGAGAGAGAGAGAGAGAGAGGGAGAGAGAGAGAGAGAGAGAGAGAGAAAATCATCACAGTTCATTATTTGACCGCATTTTTCACGCAACTCATATCTTCTCCCACTCTCATAGCCTGATTCCTTGTTGTACCATGAAATAATAAATACTGAAACGTATGCATGTGAAAGTTTGGGTTTCAAAAATTCTAATTTCACGCTCCACTGATGGCAGAGACTTGAACGACGTCATGTACGATTGGCTTATTCCACAAGTATTATTGACCGAAAAGGGTCATTTCTTCACTCAGGATTAGGATGCTGATGAAATATTTACGAATTCTATCCGTGACACTTGGAGCTTTAAAGCGCACCACACATCTCAAACTGGAATATATTCTCACAATACACGCTAATTAGCTTCTAGTTTTAAATAATCTGTGAAAAATAGAACAACTTTTCAGTAAAATTTGTCGGCGACGCTGCTCCTTGTAATCGCAGGTTAATGACTTCAAAAGTTCAGCGTGGGATTAATCAACCGCCTCTGCATCAGCTAGGTGTTCATCTGCTGGAAACTAATGCATACTACATAATACTAGTAAATAAAAAATTAATAAAAATTATCATTAAGTTTCAGTTAATTAGTTTTAATTATAATAACTATACATAAATATGAGAAGAATTTCAATTTTAAGTGTAGCGGATAATTCTGAGAGTAATGCCTCTTCCTTTAATTCTGCGATGTAGCTGTCGAGACAATCTACCAAGCCAAAAAGTGCTGAAGTGAAAGAAGGTGTCAGGTGGGCTATTAGGAACAGGATCCAGTAGCTCGAGAAACCTGGAGTTTCAAAAGTGCTCAACTCTGTCAAACTTTCCAACTTTGTCATGTTTTTTTTTCCGATTAGCTCTTTTGTCTCTTCTTGTCTTCAGGTTTAGGCCACACACAACTCCGGAAATTATAGATAGATTTTTTGCTCAGAAGTACTGAAATTCTCGCACATCGAAGGAAATGATGCTGGCAAACGGAAGAGTTGTGTTCTCTGAAACTATGCTGGTTAAATTAGACAAGTCTTTCATATTTTTCACACAATTTAGCTTCTTCACAGGTATGCATTGTCTCAAAAGCTCTATTATAATGGATAAATGAGCAGAAATCATACTCGATTTGTCTACTCTAAGACCAGTGAAAATCACACGAAAGATTCATTTTTGGCACTCCGTGGACAGTAACAACATGTCGAGCGCACAAAATTTAACATCATCATCATCATCATCATCATCAAACATCGGCATCTTTGGGATGCTTTATTTCCAATCAAGCCTGATACATATGATCTTGAGCATTGGTTTTTCAAATGTCTTATAACTAACACTATATATAGGACACCATGACGGTTCCCCCGTAAAGCCGGTACCCATTTCCGACACCTGGGTTGAGTGGGGTATTGTGCTTGAGCTTTCCCTTATACCCAACGAGGAAAAATTAAACAAGAATAGCGGATGTATAACGAAGGCATAAAATTTGTTTAATAATATCAGCACAGAATTCGGACAACGGAAGCCAGAGAACGGAGCTTTGATACCTCTATGTTAACTTCAACGCTTCAAAAATTTGTCTGAATTCAAAGTACCGAAGAGTATCTTCCTTCCTTGCCTTGAAGACTCCAATACACGCCAACTTTCTCGAGGTATGTGTGTCCCTTGTCCGACTAAACTTGCAGAAGCACCAACTTGAGAGAGAGCAAGACCACGGCTGCGACGTCCAAGTTTCAAGGAGCTTTGAAGCTCAAGCACAAATTGTTCATACTGGCTACGTCCTCTCATCGAATTCAACCCCTCGACGGTCGTTTGATGTCACTCGAGTTGTGCACAAGTTGGTCCCGCTAGGCCTCTCCGAGCCTGCCGTGCGTACGCTGATGTATACTGACCACTGGACTCGTCTCTTCAACTACACTGACGGCGTTTCTATCGTAGATGTTTCACGAAATGATGTATGGTGATCACTGGGGTCCTCTTTCCTATCGTAGTTGTTTCGCCCTATGATGTATAGTGACCATTGGTGTCGCCTCTTCAACTACACTGACGGCGTTTTTATCGTAGTTGTTTCGCGCTATGATGTATAGTGACCACTGGTGTCGTCTCTTCAACTACACTGACGGCGTTTCTATCGTAGATGTTTCACGAAATGATGTATGGTGATCACTGGGGTCCTCTTTCCTATCGTAGTTGTTTCGCCCTATGATATATAGTGACCATTGGTGTCGTCTCTTCAACTACACTGACGGCGTTTTTATCGTAGTTGTTTCGCGCTATGATGTATAGTGACCACTGGTGTCGTCTCTTCAACTACACTGACGGCGTTTTTATCGTAGTTGTTTCGCGCTATGATATATAGTGACCACTAGTGTCGTCTCTTCAACTACACTGACGGCGTTTTTATCGTAGTTGTTTCCGGCAATGATGTATATGGACCACTGGTGTCGTCTCTTCAACTACACTGACGGCGTTTCTATCGTAGATATTTCACGAAATGATGTATGGTGATCACTGGGATCCTCTTTCCTATCGTGGTTGTTTCGCCCTATGATGTATAGTGACCATTGGTGTCGCCTCTTCAACTACACTGACGGCGTTTTTATCGTAGTTGTTTCGCGCTATGATGTATAGTGACCACTGGTGTCGTCTCTTCAACTACCCTGACGGCGTTTTTATCGTAGTTGTTTCCGGCAATGATGTATATGGACCATTGGTGTCGTCTCTTCAACTACACTGACGGCGTTTTTATCGTAGTTGTTTCGCGCTATGATGTATAGTGACCATTAGTGTCGTCTCTTCAACAACACTGACGGCGTTTTTATCGTAGTGGTTTCCGGCAATGATGTATATGGACCACTGGTGTCGTCTCTTCAACTACACTGACGGCGTTTCTATCGTAGATGTTTCACGAAATGATGTATGGTGATCACTGGGATCCTCTTTCCTATCGTAGTTGTTTCGCCCTATGATGTATAGTGACCATTGGTGTCGCCTCTTCAACTACACTGACGGCGTTTTTATCGTAGTTGTTTCGCGCTATGATGTATAGTGACCACTGGTGTCGTCTCTTCAACTACCCTGACGGCGTTTTTATCGTAGTTGTTTCCGGCAATGATGTATATGGACCACTGGTGTCGTCTCTTCAACTACACTGACGGCGTTTTTATCGTATTTGTTTCAGGCAATGATGTATAGTGACAATTGGTGTCGTCTCTTCAACTACACTGACGGCGTTTTTATCGTAGTTGTTTCTGGCAATGATGTATAGTGACCCTTGGTGTCGTCTCTTCAACTACACTGACGGCGTTTTCATCGTATTTGTTTCAGGCAATGATGTATAGTGACCATTGGTGTCGTCTCTTCAACTACACTGACGGCGTTTTTATCGTATTTGTTTCAGGCAATGATGTATAGTGACCATTGGTGTCGTCTCTTCAACATCACTGACGGCGTTTCTATTGTAGTTGTTTCTCGCAATGATGTATAGTGACTACTGGAGTCGTCTTTTCAACTTCACTGATAAAACTTACGTCGTTTCTGATCTTAGTTGTTTCACGCAATGGATTAAATAAGATGCGGTCCTATGATTCGCACATTGAATGACGATGAATCATAAGATGGAAGATTTATTTGCGCAACAGGATATTTAATAGTCACTTGAAAAAGATCTTTAACTACGTCGCTCACAAACTTTAGCTGCAAGCCCCAATTTTGCATAATTATTTAGCAGGTACATAGCCTGTTAGGCCCTGTCCAATGCGAGTAATTCCTGGGCATTATACAGAAACTTGGTTCGTTCTTGCTGCATTTCAGCTTAAATTGAATTGCACCATTTGCGTGAAGTTTAGACATTAAATGGGTGCAGCATGGGAACGCGTAGAGCTTTCAGAACGATGAAATGAGATAATATCTATTCTCAAGATAAAATCCGCGTTAAATTTTTGGGAAAAATGCTACTAATGAAAGCAAGAAAGGGGAATAAAGAAAGATCTAACTTGGCACTGACAGGTAAAAAATGGTAATTACTATTCGTCTTTTTGCTCGCATACGGGAATTTATCAATGTTTTCAAGAGGACATTAATCGCTAGGTTTAATTATTTTAGGCTCGGTTAGGTAGACTATACTGGGTTAGTTCTAGCTTCTCAATGCTATTAAAAATTAGTTTTAATATAGTTAAATGTGTAAATGAATGTCATTGTTGTTACGCTGGCCAAGGTAAAGTTTCACGGTCAGATTTGTTAGATGAGAGCGCGCGCGGTGATGAGGTTCGAGTAAATAAAAATGTAATCAGAGTTAACTAATAAATTTTGTACAGCTCAAAAGACGCAGCAAGTAACGAATTATGTATCAAGGACTCACAAAACACAAATTCTAGAATTTTGATCTGATCTATGTGTTGTTTGAGGGACTTTATTTAAAATTAATTAAAAGTATTAATTAAAATTATTTTATTTAATAATTAAAGTTATTAATTAATAAATTAAAATTTTAAAATTAATTCACTTAATGATGTTGATGATGTGATACAGCGAATGATGTTTATGATGTGATACAGCGAATGATGTTTATGATGTGATACAGCGAATGATGTTTATGATGTGATACAGCGAATGATGTTTATGATGTGATACAGCGAATGATGTTTATGATGTGATACAGCGAATGATGTTTATGATGTGATACAGCGAATGATGTTTATGATGTGATACAGCAAATGATGTTTATGATGTGATACAGCGAATGATGTTTATGATGTGATACAGCGAATAATGTGGATGATGTGATACAGCGAATGATGTTTATGATATGATACACCGAATGATGTGGATGATGTGATACAGCGAATGATGTTTATGATGTGATACACCGAATGATGTGGATGATGTGATACAGCGAATGATGTTTATGATGTGATACCCCGAATGATGTGGATGATGTGATACACCGAATGATGTTTATGATGTGATACACCGAATGATGTTTATGATGTGATACACCGAATGATGTGGATGATGTGATACAGCGAATGATGTGATACAACGAATGATATTTATGATGTGATACAGCGAATGATGTTTATGATGTGATACAGCGAATGATGTTTATGATGTGATACACCGAATGATGTGGATGATGTGATACAGCGAATGATGTTTATGGTGTGATACACCGAATGATGTTTATGATGTGATACAGCGAATGATGTTTATGATGTGATACAGCGAATGATGTTTATGATGTGATACACCAAATGATGTGGATGATGTGATACAGCGAATGATGTTTATGATGTGATATAGCGAAGGATGTTTATGATGTGATACAGCGAATGATGTTTATGATGTGATACAGTGAATGATGTTCATGGTGTGCTGTAGTAACTGAACCAAAACAAAATAAAACCAAGGCTTACTAACAGTTTAAGGCGTTTTTTCATTGAAGCAAATAAATTTATTGAAGGTTTTCATTTAAGTTGCTTCATATGAGCGAAATATTTCGACATTGATATATTTAAGAGGATTTCAACCCTGAAATTGTGCCACTGAACTTCACTCAACATTTCACCGTCATTTTAAGAGACACAAATGCGGCCCTCAGCTTATCGATTTTGAGTGGCGCAAGAGTGCTCGATTTTATTTCAAAAACAAAAATTTCAAAATTAATTGAACTAAAAATATTTGGAAATTTTATCATTCTACAACTATCGAACATCCTGAAATTCTTTCAATGAAATACAAAATTAATGCTAGTATTAATTACTCTAATGCAACAGTTGCTCACAAAATGAACGCTCTTTGAGTCCGAAGAAAAAAAATTATCTACACCAGCTCCACGCTATAACCCGTCTTTTTTTATAAAAATAACTCGTCTTTTTCTCTTGAAAATAACCCAAAAATTTCCCTTGAAAAATCACCCAATTTTCCTTTTGAGAAACAGCCCTTCTTTTTCTCCTGAAAAACAACTCTTCGTGATTCTCTAGAAAAACAACTCGTATTTATTCAGTTGAAAAATATCCTCTCATTATTCTGTAGAGAACTGCAATAATGACTCGAACTGTGCATAATGGGAAGCAAAGAGGTGACCCGAGCTGAGAATGTCACCTGCAGCCAATAACTTTGAATTATGCAACAGCTGCAGCAGGACAGCAGCGCCGCATAACATTTACGTCTGCAAGAGCCATTAGTAGAACAGCAGTAATGCAAAAAGCTGCTAATGGGCTACAGTTCATGTAGTAATGGGGCGGCCGTGTCCCATTAGAGCTCAAAAGACACTCTGTTTGCACATTATAGCAGCGGGAGTTGTGACCGAGAAAAACAACATGGACGTAAGAAGTAACAATGAATTTGCCCGGTCGCTGTCCATAACGATATATTGAGGTTCAGTTTTCTGCTGAGAGGAGCGTAAACTTGGCGAGCTGCGCCGAGAGGCTCAAAACTTGTGTCTGTTTGCCTCACAATGTTCGCTGCAACGGGGTAGTATTATAGAAGGTTTCAAATTAAAGAGAACGATCGTGTACTGTTCTGTATTACATCTCTTATAATAATGAGTGCATTCGATCTCAGCGTAATGTTGTGAGTTGAATAATTTATACTTATTGTAACTAAATTAAATGTTGCAGTTTGATCGCGTGTGTAGATGCAATAATTGAACAGAAGGCACGATAGGAAAGGCAGTCCATCTACAGTAGTCAAAATGTACTTACTAAAATTGAACAAATGAAAGCTTACTCAAGCTTTTGTTTGGTTGGGTGAACCTGTCACTCTCAATTCACAGCGCTTCTGTTGAACAACATTTGAACATGTCGTTAGTGACTCATGTAATGGTTGATGATTTATCTGAATCAACGCTTCAAATCTTTACAAAATCTATTCTTGCACTATAATAGTCAGTAGCCGTTTCCATTAATATGTCTTTTAACATTAATTTAACTTCACTCGTCATTTGAAAAAAAAGTTCGTATTGCATAGGCATTTTAGTGCAAAATATACCTCGCCCTCCTCTTTATCCTCGCTTGACAAGGAGGCAACACCGCGTAAATTCACCTGTTGACTTCAATTTAACTCTATTCTTCATTTGAAGGAAGAAGTGTGTTGTGAAGATATTTTACTGCGAAAAAATACTTCACTCATTTAGTAATAACTCTACATGTCAAGCACTTCTAAAAACAAAGCACAGCTAAAAAGAAAATTCTACAAATCAATCAACGATATCTATTGAAATTTCTATGAAATTTCTACAGTGTTGGACTGTTCGACTGAAAGTAGACACCATATATAAATATATATTAAACTGGTTTTGTGCGGATTAAATGAGGAATTTAGAGAAGCAAAGGCACAAGCAAAGGTGTAAGCAAAGGTGCAAGCAAAGGTACAAGCAAAGGTACAAACAAAGGTACAAGCAAAGGTACAAGCAAAGGTACAAGCAAAGGTACAAGCAAAGGTACAAGCAAAGGTACAAGCAAAGGTACAAGCAAAGGTACAAGCAAAGGTACAAGCAAAGGTACAAGCAAAGGTATAAGTTAAGGTACAAGTAAAAGTACAAGTGAAGGTACAAGCAAAGGTACAAGCAAAGGTACAAAAGGAGTTTGTATCTACTAGCGCGCACAGCTAGGTACTGCTCTCTGTCACCTGTATCTCTCCTTAAAACTTACTGATTGATTTTGAATTTGTGATTGCTGTGTTAATAAAATCCTGGATTTGGAATACTCTTAGTTCACAAGTAGATTGTTGTCGTCGCAATGCATTTGCTTTAACGCAGAGCTCGTGGAGAATATACTGTGTTGCGCCTTTCCTGCATGACATTTCATCTACGGGTTCTTATTCGCATCTGATGCACCATTTACTAAAGACGTTTTCTGCTCCGCCAATCATTTCATCTCTGAACGATTAATTCACTCCTATTCTGATCATTAAAGATTGTGTAGACGTTAACTTGTCGCCAGATTTGCTTCCACTGTTGACTTGGAGCTAATATTTTCTTTAAATATTGGCTCAAAATTTATTTGAACCATAATTTAGTGCTCTGACATCAGCTCAAGAGGCCAGCCACAGTACATATGTTAAAACGTACACGGTTCTTAATCAGCCATGAATATGGGTTTTTGAACATGATAATCTGTTCAAAAATAGTGCTTTTAGTTAGCCATAATCGTGTGTTTTTGAAAATTACATTGCGTTAAAGAACTGTGTCTCTGGTCAACCGTGATCATGGGTTTTTGAACATGAAAATCTGTTGAAAAATAATGCTTTTAGTCAGCCAAATCCTTTGTTTTCGAAAACGACAATGTGTTAGAAACATGGTGTTTCTAGCCAACCATAAAACTGTGGTTTTAGAAACAAGAATGCGTTAAAAAAAAAGAAGTTTCTAGTCAACCATAGTTCTGTGCTTGCAGAGCTTCTCCATTATCCCTTGAGCATCGCAGAAGATGCAAAAGACTTCACCTCAGACCCGACTGTAAAATAAGCGCACATTGCATCCCACCGATCAATGCAGCTCGAGCAACGTTTGTCTCCATCACCGCCACGTCTATTTAAAGAAAACTACGCTGCATTGTGCTCACTGAAATCAATTTCCCAGCAAAATCACCCTTTGTTAAACGCCATAGCAGAGAATGCTCTGCTTTATTTCATCTTCATTCATTTTCAGAACTTTTATTTATTAGGTGCTATTGGTTATCATTTTTATTTTCCACTATGTTTATTATTGAGTAACTTTGTCGGGCACGTTGTACCCACATCAGCTGGGCATGTTGTGCCCACATCAGCAGGGCACGGTGGGGAGGTGGAAACAATTACAAGACCTGTCACTGCCAAGCACTGTGCCCCCCCCCCCTCCCCTTCCGCTGGCCAACCCCCCTGGGTTGGGGTTGTTGAATTGCCGTTTTCTGGGTGAAATACATTTCCTCAATTAATATAATAATATGAAACAAAATTTGTCTCAGTACATGGCAACTCTTCAAATAATATTAACATTGTGTTTAAAAAAGGCGAAACTCGGAAAACTTTGGACGGGAAATGCCTTATTTTATTTTCTTGCTTAACGACCTCTCCCCCGACCACCGAGCTCACAGCCGCTCTCGTTAATGTTAGGTCCAATGTTATATTATACGTTATATATAATGTTATATTATATCAATGTTATATTATGCAATGTTATACATTATACATACGTATAATACATTTTCAGTCTTGCTCTTTCCATGTCATACAGGAGAATATAATTTATTGTATTCATTTGCGGTAACAATTGTAAATAATCTGATTTTATTTGCGTGTACGAAATTTTGTGTATTTTTACCATTTATTTTACCATGACCATAGTAAGTAAAATGTGAAAATGATGAGCAACGTATGTAAACGACAAATGAAATTAAAACAATAAAGTAGTTTGATTCTTTTTTGATTGTCAAATGTAAAGTTCACGTCTGCCAAACAAAAAAAATCTTGTTTATTTGCTTGCACGAGTGAGCCGATGACAATAGTGTAGAATGGTTCTATTAATTGACCATATATGGGACAGAACACGATATAGGAACATTTCTCCGGCCCACACAACAAGCGGTAGCAGCTGCGGGACTGCCGCAAGGGCATGAACCAAATGCATTATTGAAACTCTGGGCCAGGACAGCGCTGCTCTGACAAAGTCATCTGTGTACCATGTCATGCTGCATCAGTTCGCAATTAATTAATTAAAACGGAGCTGGTACTTGTATGCTTGCTACATGAACAATCTTTAACACGGTGACAACGTTTTGGTGGTTGCTAAGGTTAAATAAATTAGGTTCAAGTAGCAGAATTGAAATACGTACTTAACCGCTCGAATCCATTTCTAATCGTTCTAAGAATTGTAAAAAGTATAATTACACGATGATGTTCGGTCTCATTCGCTTAAAAATGTTTTAGAATTATAGTAGTGAATTATTTGAAATGTTGCTCATTTATACCAGCGCGTAAATAAGCACTTTACCTAGTGGGACACATATGCAGTGAGGGCAAAATAATTCAAAAAATTGCTTTAATCACCAGATTTCACATTTCTAAGCCACGTACAATTACAAAAATTATACTATATACAAACAATAGTATGAAAAAGTTAATAATATATCTAAAACCGAAAAATATTCAATAGAACAATATATAGGAATATGTATAATAAATACGAGAACAAAAGTTTACAATACTCGATTTTTTCTCTGTATTATACATTAAAATTGTTGTAGGATATTCCAAAATGTTCTACTACATTCTACCATTTGGTAACCGAAATTTCATCAGCATTCATCTCAAATAACGTGCCTTGCGTGCAGCAGCTCTTGTTCTGATAGGCCGTAAGCATGGGTAAGAATAAGGACATCAGTCAAGATCTCCGCGAACGTACTGTGGAGCTCCACAAATGAAGGTTTGGGATATCGGAAGATATGTGCCCAACTGTTTTCCTATAGCCTCGGCTGGAACCATAATACGTAAGTGGAAATGCCGGAATACGACTCTCAGCAAGCCTCGAACTGACTGTCCACGGAAGATTAACGACCTTGCTGTTTGAAAATTAGTTCAAACAGTTGTGCAGAGGCCTGAAACTGCTCGTGAAGAATTCAAAGGTGATTTCGAGGCATCTGGGATCGAAGCCAGCAAACACACGATCAGCAGGGCACTACACCGTTAAGGTCATCGCTGCCGCACCCCTCGTAGGACACCTCTTCTCCAGAAACGTCACATCAAGGCCAGAATGAAGCATGCTAACGACCATTTGAACAAGCCAGCAGTGTTTTGGAACTCAGAACTGTGGTTAGATGAAACCGAAATCGAACTATTTAGGAGAAACAGCACAAACCATGTTTGGAGGCAACAAAACGAAGAGTATATACCAAAGTGCACCATACCCATTGCTAAGTTTAGAGGTGGCTCAATCATGTTGTGGGGATGTTTCAGCTCATCAGGGGTGGGTAAACATCACATCATAAAAGGAACCACGAATCGCAGGAAATATCGTGAAATACTTAAGGATCAACTCCTACCTTCAGCTCGTTTGATAAAAATTAAACGTGGAAGGACCTTTAAACAAGACAACGATCCAAAGCATACTGGAAACGAAATCAATGAAGGGTTGAGTATGAAGAAGATAAACATTTTAGAATGGCTAAGTCAATCCCCGTTCATGAACCCGATTGAAAACTTGCGGAATGAATTGAAATTGAAGATTTAGCAGAAAGGTCACAATAACATTACTGAAGTCAGAGAAATTTGTAACGAAGAATGGAAAAAAATTGCAATCGATCTTGTAAATAGTTGGTAGTGAACTACTCTAAACGTCTCGAAACCATAATTAATAATAATGGCTATGTAACTAAGTATTAATATATGTATATCTTGATATGTTTTGTTAACTTTTGTTCAAGTATTTATTATACATGTTCCTGTATATTTTTCTATTAAATATTTGTGGGCTTAAGATAAATTATATTATGAACCTTTTTATACTATTGCTTATATATAGCCAATTTTCGTAATTGTACGTGGTCTAGAAATGTTGAATCCTCCGATTTAATCAACGTGTTGCATTATTTTGCCTCCACTGTATATCGCAATACACCGTCGTCGAGTTAAGTCATGGTACCTGCTCATCTGCAGTCATCTGTCAACGGATAACCACGTGACAACTGTCTACATAGTAACGCGTGTCAACTCTTAACCTTTTGCAGTTCGTCAGCTGTAAACTTCGAGACGATTGTCAATTGATGTGTAAGTGACTCACGTCAACTGGCAAACTCGTGACGCCCGTCAACCACAAGTATAGTGATGCGAACTACTTTAAGACTGTAGGAGAGTGACTTTTTTGAATTTGAATGACTTAACTCGTGACAGAAAATTAACAGCAGCTAGCTAACTCACAGACTCCAATATTGTGAGCAGAAATGTGTGGTCCAAGTAATCAGCGTTTCTATACATTAGTAAAAGTGGAAGTCATTTTCGAATTCATGAAATTAATAAGAAAGTTCGGATGAATTATCTACTTCCTTAACGGTGGACGCCACCCGCCTGTTCGCGTCCCACAACTCACAGCCTCAAATTCAATGTTAAAAGTAGGAACGAGAATCCAAACTGGTAACATGATCACACCATATACTGTTCAGTCTAGGAGCTGTGTCCAATCAAGGGACGTTCAGAATTGTACAATGTTTCTTAGAATAGATGATCAATCAATGTACCCCAACAAGTTTATGATTAATGGATAAGTGTCTTATTGAACGCACTTTTTTCAAATAATTTTGCGTTAATATTAAGAGTATTTCCACTGAGCAAAATACAGAAAAGCGCCGTCGCCAGACAAAAATCCATTGCTTCAGAAAAATGTGAAACTTCACTCTAGCCAAACGCTTATTTTCACTCAAAACCAGTAAAAATACTCAGTCTGTCGAAGGTGACGTACAAATTTTTTGATGTTTTCACATAATTCAAAAAAGTTTTAAAACATATCTTCCTTACGCAGAGCTGGCTCTGGCGTCATGGTCTCCTTATGAGGAACTCCATCTTCCAAGTCGACGATCAAAGCCCGGGATATTGTAGAACACTTTTACGAGGGTGCGTTGTGGGCGGTTTTGTCAGCTATTGCTTCAGCTCTTATTAATATGAAATGAGTACTGCGGTGTGCTCGTAACACCGTGCCCCTTCAATATAATCGCCATTACGAGTCTGACCACGTAGACGTAACGAGCGTAGCGTTGCTCGCGCCAGTTCCGCCTCAAACACGGTAGAAGAAACAAGGTAGGGTCAAACCGGTCTTTTTTCATCGACTGTGTGGCAATGCTGACGTCATGGCAACGAACCAATAGCAGCTCTCAAATTGCATCTGGCAACACTACTAGCCCGAAATCTGGCACCACTATTGGCCGAACGACATGTCGCAATGGTGGCGTCATAAAGTTTGTTTCAAATGTAGCCGCTCTATTGGCTAATCGAACAAGAGGAGGTGTATTTTCCCCCATAGAAATTGCCCTACCTTGTTTCCTCTACCATAGCCTCAACACTCTGCCTCACAACATCTCGAAGTTCATGATAACCGTATATTTTCCAAAAAATTAGTACATGAAATGTATTACAACACATTGTTTTTTAAAAATTTCTTAATATAAAGATCCTTAATTCATAGAAAAACCAACCATACGAGGCGTACTTAGCTGTGTCGAGGGTTAATTTTGCTTTTGAGCCGGTCTCAAACTTGTAGCACGGCAAATTAAAACTGCGCAGCTCACTGCCGTTCCTACAAGAGCTTGTGTTGTTAGATGAAGGTGATGCATGTATTCTCTATCGACGCTTCGTGCGACTAACGGTACAATAATGAAATCCATCATAGAAAATTCCTATTTGTGGTGAGGCACAGATCTTGAGCCAAGCTGTTCTCTTGTTTTTTGAGAAAAACCAATGTATCAAAAGTTCATATTTGTACTTTATTTGTAATAAACTCTTTTTTTTTCGATAGAATAATCAATCGTAAAAGATAGTTATTTGTGTGTCACTGACCAGTTTGGTTGCGTGGAAGTACAGTATTCACTCGGTAGAGCTTTTGTTATTCAAGTCGCTGATTTAGACTGCACAAATGTAATGACGGTGCAATAACCTGTAATACTGTCACACGCATTGCGAGTTCATACTAGCTTGCATGTGAATGAACAAACGAAGCCACACGCGTTCGTGGTTCACAGTCAATAAAGGATAAGAGCAAATTATTCTTCAGTCCGTGCCATATTCCGTGCCAGTCCGTGCCCTAATTTAGGAACAACCGATTTAAAATAATTGTAAATATATCGTCGTATGTTTTAAATATAGCTTGCTTTGTCACTGAACGTTCTGATTTTTCTTATAAAAGTAAATTTATAGCCTTTAAATGTGTTAGTATATATTTAGTAAGCGTTTCTGCCTATATATCTATGGGTTTGGACTATTAATGTATGATGCAATGATGACTATTAAATGTATATTATATAAATGAACATATCGAATTGAGCGTCTGGCTATACTATAAATAAAAAAGCTACCTGAACTAAAGCACGTCCGTATGTACATCCGCGTTTAAAATAAACTCTGATACAGTTTCAAATGCTCACCTACCCCAAAAAGCAAATACTTTTCATAAATTAGGTCCTTTGAGGGGCAAAATGGCGCCTTATTTTGCAGCGGGACTTTGCTGCCTCTACTCTCATTTTACACTCAATTCTCTGCCAATTACACGGAAATTTCCGTGCGATTCCCCATTTCCGGATGCCTCTGCCGGGGCTTCGATATTTTGCCAGCGCCTTTGCTGTCAGCAGACACCAAAGGCGCCGCTTGATCGCTGCTCTTTCTTCTGGAAGTTGCCGAGTTGGCTTCCAGTTCTGCTGCTTCCAGTCCTACTGCTTCCAGTTCTGGTGCTTCCAGTTCTGCTGCTTCCAGTTCTAATGCTTCCAGTTCTGATGCTTCCAGTTCTGATGCTTCCAGTTCTGCTGCTTCCAGTTCTGATGCTTCCAGTTCTGCTGCTTCCAGTTCTGATGCTTCCAGTTCTAATGCTTCCAGTTCTGATGCTTCCAGTTCTGCTGCTTCCAGTTCTAATGCTTCCAGTTCTGATGCTTCCAGTTCTGCTGCTTCCAGTTCTAATGCTTCCAGTTCTGATGCTTCCAGTTCTGCTGCTTCCAGTTCTAATGCTTCCAGTCCTGATGCTTCCAGTTCTGCTGCTTCCAGTTCTGATGCTTCCAGTTCTGCTGCTTCCAGTCCTAATGCTTCCAGTTCTGGTGCTTCCAGTCCTAATGCTTCCAGTTCTGGTGCTTCCAGTTCTGGTGCTTCCAGTCCTGGTGCTCCAGTTCTGGTGCTTCCAGTTCTGCTGCTTCCAGTTCTGCTGCTTCCAGTTCTGATGCTTCCAGTTCTGCTGCTTCCAGTTCTGATGCTCCCAGTTCTGATGATTCCAGTTCTGGTGCTTCCAGTCCTAATGCTTCCAGTCCTGCTGCTTCCAGTTCTGCTGCTTCCAGTCCTAATGCTTCCAGTTCTGGTGCTTCCAGTTCTGGTGCTTCCAGTTCTGGTGCTTCCAGTTCTGGTGCTTCCAGTTCTGCTGCTTCCAGTTCTGCTGCTTCCAGTTCTGCTGCTTCCAGTTCTGATGCTTCCAGTCCTAATGCTTTCAGTTCTGCTGCTTCCAGTTCTGATGCTTCCAATTCTGATGATTCCAGTTCTGCTGCTTCCAGTCCTAATGCCTCCAGTTCTGGTGCTTCCAGTTCTGGTGCTTCCAGTTCTGGTGCTTCCAGTTCTGGTGCTTCCAGTTCTGGTGCTTCCAGTTCTGCTGCTTCCAGTTCTAATGCTTCCAGTTCTGATGCTTCCAGTTCTGCTGCTTCCAGTCCTAATGCTTCCAGTTCTGCTGCTTCCAGTTCTGATGCTTCCAGTCCTAATGCTTTCAGTTCTGCTGCTTCCAGTTCTGATGCTTCCAGTTCTGATGATTCCAGCCCGAATGCTTCCAGTTCTGGTGCTTCCAGTCCTAATGCTTCCAGTTCTGCTCCTTCCAGTTCTGGTGCTTCCAGTTCTGCTGCTTCCAGTTCTGGTGCTTCCAGTTCTGATGCTTCCAGTCCTAATGCTTCCAGTTCTGCTGCTTCCAGTCCTAATGCTTCCAGTTCTGGTGCTTCCAGTTCTGGTGCTTCCAGTTCTGGTGCTTCCAGTTCTGCTGCTTCCAGTTCTGATGCTTCCAGTTCTGATGCTTCCAGTCCTAATGCTTCCAGTCCTAATGCTTCCAGTTCTGGTGCTTCCAGTTCTGCTGCTTCCAGTTCTGCTGCTTCCAGTTCTAATGCTTCCAGTTCTGATGCTTCCAGTTCTGCTGCTTCCAGTCCTGATGCTTCCAGTTCTGATGCTTCCAGTTCTGCTGCTTCCAGTCCTAATGCTTCCAGTTCTGCTGCTTCCAGTTCTGATGCTTCCAGTTCTGCTGCTTCCAGTCCTAATGCTTCCAGTTCTGCTGCTTCCAGTTCTGATGCTTCCAGTTCTGCTGCTTCCAGTTCTGCTGCTTCCAGTTCTGCTGCTTCCAGTTCTGATGCTTCCAGTTCTGCTGCTTCCAGTTCTGCTGCTTCCAGTTCTGATGCTTCCAGTTCTGCTGCTTCCAGTTCTGCTGCTTCCAGTTCTGCTGCTTCCAGTTCTGATGCTTCCAGTTCTGCTGCTTCCAGTTCTGCTGCTTCCAGTCCTAATGCTTCCAGTCCTGATGCTTCCAGTTCTGATGCTTCCAGTTCTGCTGCTTCCAGTTCTGATGATTCCAGTCCTGATGCTTCCAGTTCTGATGCTTCCAGTTCTGCTGCTTCCAGTCCTAATGCTTCCAGTCCTGATGCTTCCAGTTCTGATGCTTCCAGTTCTGCTGCTTCCAGTCCTAATGCTTCCAGTTCTGCTGCTTCCAGTTCTGATGCTTCCAGTTCTGCTGCTTCCAGTCCTAATGCTTCCAGTTCTGCTGCTTCCAGTTCTGATGCTTCCAGTTCTGCTGCTTCCAGTTCTGCTGCTTCCAGTTCTGCTGCTTCCAGTTCTGATGCTTCCAGTTCTGCTGCTTCCAGTTCTGCTGCTTCCAGTTCTGATGCTTCCAGTTCTGCTGCTTCCAGTTCTGCTGCTTCCAGTTCTGCTGCTTCCAGTTCTGATGCTTCCAGTTCTGCTGCTTCCAGTTCTGCTGCTTCCAGTCCTAATGCTTCCAGTTCTGCTGCTTCCAGTTCTGCTGCTTCCAGTCCTAATGCTTCCAGTTCTGCTGCTTCCAGTTCTGCTGCTTCCAGTCCTAATGCTTCCAGTTCTGCTGCTTCCAGTTCTGATGATTCCAGTCCTAATGCTTCCAGTTCTGCTGCTTCCAGTTCTGCTGCTTCCAGTTCTAATGCTTCCAGTTCTGCTGCTTCCAGTTCTAATGCTTCCAGTTCTGCTGCTTCCAGTCCTAATGCTTCCAGTTCTGCTGCTTCCAGTACTAATGCTTCCAGTTCTGCTGCTTCCAGTTCTGCTGCTTCCAGTCCTAATGCTTCCAGTTCTGCTGCTTCCAGTTCTGCTGCTTCCAGTCCTAATGCTTCCAGTTCTGCTGCTTCCAGTTCTGATGATTCCAGTCCTAATGCTTCCAGTTCAGCTGCTTCCAGTTCTGCTGCTTCCAGTTCTAATGCTTCCAGTTCTGCTGCTTCCAGTTCTGATGATTCAAGTCCTAATGCTTCCAGTTCTGCTGCTTCCAGTTCTGCTGCTTCCAGTTCTAATGCTTCCAGTTCTGCTGCTTCCAGTTCTAATGCTTCCAGTTCTGCTGCTTCCAGTCCTAATGCTTCCAGTTCTGCTGCTTCCAGTTCTGCTGCTTCCAGTCCTAATGCTTCCAGTTCTGCTGCTTCCAGTTCTGCTGCTTCCAGTCCTAATGCTTCCAGTTCTGCTGCTTCCAGTTCTGCTGCTTCCAGTCCTAATGCTTCCAGTTCTGCTGCTTCCAGTTCTGATGATTCCAGTCCTAATGCTTCCAGTTCTGCTGCTTCCAGTTCTGCTGCTTCCAGTTCTAATGCTTCCAGTTCTGCTGCTTCCAGTTCTAATGCTTCCAGTTCTGCTGCTTCCAGTCCTAATGCTTCCAGTTCTGCTGCTTCCAGTCCTAATGCTTCCAGTTCTGCTGCTTCCAGTTCTGCTGCTTCCAGTCCTAATGCTTCCAGTTCTGCTGCTTCCAGTTCTGCTGCTTCCAGTTCTAATGCTTCCAGTTCTGCTGCTTCCAGTTCTGCTGCTTCCAGTTCTGCTGCTTCCAGTTCTGATGATTCCAGTCCGAATGCTTCCAGTTCTGCTGCTTCCAGTTCTGCTGCTTCCAGTTCTGATGCTTCCAGTTCTGATGATTCCAGTCCGAATGTTTCCAGTTTTGCTGCTTCCAGTTCTGATGCTTCCAGTTCTGATGATTCCAGTCCGAATGCTTCCAGTTCTGCTGCTTCCAGTTCTGCTGCTTCCAGTTCTGATGCTTCCAGTCCTAATGCTTCCAGTTCTGCTGCTTCCAGTTCTGATGCTTCCAGTTCTGATGATTCCAGTCCGAATGTTTCCAGTTTTGCTGCTTCCAGTTCTGCTGCTTCCAGTTCTGATGTTTCCAGTCCTAACGCTTCCAGTTCTGCTGCTTCCAGTTCTGGTGCTTCCAGTTCTGATGTTTCCAGTTCTGATGCTTCCAGTCCTAATGCTTCCAGTTCTGCTGCTTCCAGTTCTGATGCTTCCAGTTCTGATGATTCCAGTCCGAATGTTTCCAGTTTTGCTGCTTCCAGTTCTGCTGCTTCCAGTTCTGATGTTTCCAGTCCTGACGCTTCCAGTTCTGCTGCTTCCAGTTCTGCTGCTTCCAGTTCTGATGTTTCCAGTCCTAATGCTTCCAGTTCTGCTGCTTCCAGTTCTGATGCTTCCAGTTCTGATGATTCCAGTCCGAATGCTTCCAGTTCTGCTGCTTCCAGTTCTGCTGCTTCCAGTTCTGCTGCTTCCAGTTCTGCTGCTTCCAGTTCTGATGTTTCCAGTCCTAATGCTTCCAGTTCTGCTGCTTCCAGTTCTGGTGCTTCCAGTTCTGATGCTTCCAGTCCTAACGCTTCCAGTTCTGCTGCTTCCAGTTCTGCTGCTTCCAGTTCTGATGCTTCCAGTTCTGATGCTTCCAGTCCTAACGCTTCCAGTTCTGCTGCTTCCAGTTCTGGTGCTTATAGTTCTGGTACTTCCAGTTCTGATGCTTCCAGTCCTAACGCTTCCAGTTCTGCTGCTTCCAGTTCTGCTGCTTCCAGTTCTGATGCTTCCAGTTCTGATGCTTCCAGTTCTGGTGCTTATAGTTCTGGTGCTTATAGTTCTGGTACTTCCAGTTCTGATGCTTCCAGTTCTGATGCTTCCAGTCCTAACGCTTCCAGTTCTGCTGCTTCCAGTTCTGGTGCTTATAGTTCTGGTACTTCCAGTTCTGATGCTTCCAGTTCTGATGCTTCCAGTCCTAACGCTTCCAGTTCTGCTGCTTCCAGTTCTGGTGCTTATAGTTCTGGTACTTCCAGTTCTGGTGCTTCCAGTTCTGATGCTTCCAGTCCTAACGCTTCCAGTTCTGCTGCTTCCAGTTCTGCTGCTTCCAGTTCTGATGCTTCCAGTTCTGCTGCTTCCAGTTCTGGTGCTTATAGTTCTGGTACTTCCAGTTCTGATGCTTCCAGTTCTGATGCTTCCAGTCCTAACGCTTCCAGTTCTGCTGCTTCCAGTTCTGGTGCTTATAGTTCTGGTACTTCCAGTTCTGATGCTTCCAGTTCTGATGCTTCCAGTCCTAACGCTTCCAGTTCTGCTGCTTCCAGTTCTGGTGCTTATAGTTCTGGTACTTCCAGTTCTGGTGCTTCCAGTTCTGATGCTTCCAGTTCTGCTGCTTCCAGTTCTGCTGCTTCCAGTTCTGATGCTTCCAGTTCTGCTGCTTCCAGTTCTGATGCTTCCAGTTCTGCTGCTTCCAGTTCTGATGCTTCCAGTTCTGATGCTTCCAGTCCTAACGCTTCCAGTTCTGCTGCTTCCAGTTCTGGTGCTTATAGTTCTGGTACTTCCAGTTCTGATGCTTCCAGTTCTGGTGGTTCCAGTTCTGATGCTTCCAGTTCTGGTGCTTCCAGTTCTGATGCTTCCAGTTCTGGTGCTTTCTGTTCTGGTGCTCCCAGTTCTGGTGCTTCCAGTTCTGATGCTTCCAGTTCTGGTACTTCCAGTTCTGATGCTTCCAGTTCTGGTGCTTCCAGTTCTGGTACTTACAGTTCTGGTGCTTCCAGTTCTGGTACTTCCAGTTCTGGTGCTTCCAGTTCTGATGCTTCCAGTTCTGGTGCTTCCAGTTCTGGTGCTTCCAGTTCGGGTGCTTCCAGTTCTGGTGCTTACAGTTCGGATGCTTCCAGTTCTGGTGCTTCCAGTTCTGATGCTTCCAGTTCTGGTGCTTTCTGTTCTGGTGCTTCCAGTTCTGGTGCTTCCAGTTCTGATGCTTCCAGTTCTGGTGCTTCCAGTTCTGGTGCTTCCAGTTCTGATGCTTCCAGTTCTGGTGCTTCCAGTTCTGATGCTTCCAGTTCTGGTGCTTCCAGTTCTGATGCTTCCAGTTCTGGTGCTTCCAGTTCTGGTGCTTCCAGTTCTGATGCTTCCAGTTCTGGTGCTTCCAGTTCTGATGCTTCCAGTTCTGGTGCTTCCAGTTCTGGTGCTTCCAGTTCGGGTGCTTCCAGTTCTGGTGCTTCCAGTTCGGGTGCTTCCAGTTCTGGTGCTTCCAGTTCTGGTGCTTCCAGTTCTGATGCTTCCAGTTCTGGTGCTTTCTGTTCTGGTGCTTCCAGTTCTGGTGCTTCCAGTTCTGATG
Organism: Morinoia aosen; assembly: GCA_030386875.1. Lineage (NCBI taxonomy): Eukaryota > Metazoa > Arthropoda > Malacostraca > Amphipoda > Talitridae > Morinoia > Morinoia aosen. The sequence continues at coordinate 17,259,074 of CM059574.1, forward strand.
CTTCCAGTTCTGGTGCTCCCAGTTCTGGTGCTTCCAGTTCGGGTGCTTCCAGTTCTGGTGCTTCCAGTTCTGGTGCTTCCAGTTCTGATGCTTCCAGTTCTGGTGCTTTCTGTTCTGGTGCTTCCAGTTCTGGTGCTTCCAGTTCTGATGCTTCCAGTTCTGGTGCTCCCAGTTCTGGTGCTTCCAGTTCGGGTGCTTCCAGTTCTGGTGCTTCCAGTTCTGGTGCTTCCAGTTCTGATGCTTCCAGTTCTGGTGCTTTCTGTTCTGGTGCTTCCAGTTCTGGTGCTTCCAGTTCTGATGCTTCCAGTTCTGGTACTTCCAGTTCTGGTGCTTCCAGTTCTGGTGCTTCCAGTTCTGGTGCTTCCAGTTCTGGTGCTTCCAGTTCTGGTGCTCCCAGTTCTGGTGCTTCCAGTTCGGGTGCTTCCAGTTCTGGTGCTTCCAGTTCTGGTGCTTCCAGTTCTGATGCTTCCAGTTCTGGTGCTTTCTGTTCTGGTGCTTCCAGTTCTGGTGCTTCCAGTTCTGGTGCTTCCAGTTCTGGTACTTCCAGTTCTGGTGCTTCCAGTTCTGGTGCTTCCAGTTCTGGTGCTTCCAGTTCTGGTGCTTCCAGTTCTGGTGCTTCCAGTTCTGATGCTTCCAGTTCTGGTGCTTTTTGTTCTGGTGCTTCCAGTTCTGGTGCTTCCAGTTCTGGTACTTCCAGTTCTGGTGCTTCCAGTTCTGGTGCTTCCAGTTCTGATGCTTCCAGTTCTGGTGCTTTCTGTTCTGGTGCTTCCAGTTCTGGTGCTTCCAGTTCTGGTGCTTCCAGTTCTGGTGCTTCCAGTTCTGGTACTTCCAGTTCTGGTGCTTCCAGTTCTGGTACTTCCAGTTCTGGTACTTCCAGTTCTGGTGCTTCCAGTTCTGGTACTTCCAGTTCTGGTGCTTCCAGTTCTGGTGCTTCCAGTTCTGATGCTTCCAGTTCTGGTGCTTTCTGTTCTGGTGCTTCCAGTTCTGGTGCTTCCAGTTCTGGTACTTCCAGTTCTGGTGCTTCCAGTTCTGGTGCTCCCAGTTCTGGTACTTCCAGTTCTGGTGCTTCCAGTTCTGGTGCTCCCAGTTCTGGTGCTTCCAGTTCTGGTGCTTCCAGTTCTGGTACTTCCAGTTCTGGTGCTTCCAGTTCGGGTGCTTCCAGTTCTGGTACTTCCAGTTCTGGTGCTTCCAGTTCTGGTGCTTCCAGTTCGGGTGCTTCCAGTTCGGGTGCTTCCAGTTCTGGTGCTTCCAGTTCTGGTGCTTCCAGTTCGGGTGCTTCCAGTTCGGGTGCTTCCAGTTCTGGTACTTCCAGTTCTGGTGCTTCCAGTTCGGGTGCTTCCAGTTCTGGTACTTCCAGTTCTGGTACTTCCAGTTCTGGTGCTTCCAGTTCGGGTGCTTCCAGTTCGGGTGCTTCCAGTTCTGGTGCTTCCAGTTCGGGTGCTTCCAGTTCTGGTGCTTCCAGTTCTGGTACTTCCAGTTCTGGTGCTTCCAGTTCGGGTGCTTCCAGTTCTGGTGCTTCCAGTTCTGGTACTTCCAGTTCTGGTGCTTCCAGTTCGGGTGCTTCCAGTTCTGGTGCTTCCAGTTCTGGTACTTCCAGTTCTGGTGCTTTCTGTTCTGGTGCTCCCACTTCTGGTGCTTCCAGTTCGGGTGCTTCCAGTTCTGATGCTTCCAGTTCTGGTGCTCCCAGTTCTGGTGCTTCCAGTTCGGGTGCTTCCAGTTCTGGTGCTTCCAGTTCTGGTACTTCCAGTTCTGGTGCTTCCAGTTCTGGTGCTCCCAGTTCTGGTGCTTCCAGTTCGGGTGCTTCCAGTTCTGGTGCTTCCAGTTCTGGTGCTTCCAGTTCTGATGCTTCCAGTTCTGGTGCTTCCAAATCTGGTGCTTCCAGTTCGGGTGCTTCCAGTTCTGATGCTTCCAGTTCTGGTGCTTTCTGTTCTGGTGCTCCCAGTTCTGGTGCTTCCAGTTCTGGTGCTTCCAGTTCTGGTACTTCCAGTTCTGGTGCTTCCAGTTCTGATGCTTCCAGTTCTGGTGCTTTCTGTTCTGGTGCTTCCAGTTCTGGTGCTTTCTGTTCTGGTGCTTTCTGTTCTGGTGCTTCCAGTTCTGGTGCTTCCAGTTCTGGTGCTTCCAGTTCTGGTGCTTTCTGTTCTGGTGCTTCCAGTTCTGGTACTTACAGTTCTGGTGCTTCCAAATCTGGTGCTTCCAGTTCTGGTGCTTCCAGTTCTGGTGCTTCCAGTTCTGGTGCTTCCAGTTCTGGTGCTTCCAGTTCTGATGCTCCCAGTTCTGGTGCTTCCAGTTCTGGTGCTTCCAGTTCTGATGCTTCCAGTTCTGGTGCTTCCAGTTCTGATGCTTCCAGTTCTGGTGCATTCTATTCTGGTGCTCCCAGTTCTGGTGCTTCCAGTTCTGATGCTTCCAGTTCTGGTGCTTCCAGTTCTGGTTCTTCCAGTTCTGATGCTTCAAGTTCTGGGGCTTTCAGTTCTGGTACTTCCAGTTCTGGTGCTTCCAGTTCTGGTGCTTCCAGTTCCGGTGCTTCCAGTCCTAATGCTTCCAGTTCTGCTGCTTCCAGTTCTGGTGCTTCCAGTTCTGGTACTTCCAGTTCTCATGCTTCCAGTTCTGGTGCTTTCTGTTCTGGTGCTTCCAGTTCCGGTGCTTCCAGTTCTGGTGCTTTCAGTTCTGGTGCTTCCAGTTCCGGTGCTTCCAGTTCTGGTGCTTCCAGTTCTGGTACTTCCAGTTCTCATGCTTCCAGTTCTGGTGCTTTCTGTTCTGGTGCTTCCAGTTCCGGTGCTTCCAGTTCTGGTACTTCCAGTTCTGGTGCTTCCAGTTCTGGTACTTCCAGTTCTGGTGCTTTCTGTTCTGGTGCTTCCAGTTCTGCTGCTTCCAGTTCTGGTACTTCCAGTTCTAGTGCTTCCAGTTCTGGTGCGTCCAGTTCTGGTGCTTCCAGTTCTGGTACTTACAGTTCTGGTGCTTCCAGTTCTGGTGCTTCCAGTTCTGGTACTTACAGTTCTGGTGCTTCCAGTTCTGGTGCTTCCAGTTCTGGTACTTCCAGTTCTGGTACTTCCAGTTCTGGTGCTTCCAGTTCTGGTGCTTCCAGTTCTGGTACTTCCAGTTCTGGTGCTTCCAGTTCTGGTACTTCCAGTTCTGATGCTTCCAGTTCTGATGCTTCCAGTTCTGGTGCTTTCTGTTCTGGTGCTTCCAGTTCTGCTGCTTCCAGTTCTGGTACTTCCAGTTCTAGTGCTTCCAGTTCTGGTGCGTCCAGTTCTGGTGCTTCCAGTTCTGGTACTTACAGTTCTGGTGCTTCCAGTTCTGGTGCTTCCAGTTCTGGTACTTCCAGTTCTGGTGCTTCCAGTTCTGGGGCTTCCAGTTCTGGTGCTTCCAGTTCTGGTGCTTCAAGTTCTGGAGCTTCCAGTTCTGGTACTTCCAGTTCTGGTGCTTTCAGTTCTTGTGCTTCCAGTTCTGGTGCTTCCAGTTCTGGTGCTTCTAGTTCTGGTGCTTCCAGTTCTGTTGCTTCCAGTTCTGGTGCTTCCAGTTCTGGTGCTTCCAGTTCTGGTGCTTCCAGTTCTGTTTCTTCCAGTTCTGGTGCTTCCAGTTCTGGTGCTTCCAGGTCTGGTGCTTCCAGTTCTGGTGCTTCCAGTTTTGGTGCTTCCAGTTCTGGTGCTTCCAGTTCTGGTGCTTCCAGTTCTGGTGCTTCCAGTTCTGGTGCTTCTAGTTCTGGTGCTTCCAGTTCTGGTGCTTCCAGTTCTGGTGCTTCCAGTTCGGGTGCTTCCAGTTCTGGCACTTCTAGTTCTGGTGCTTGCAGTTCTGGTGCTTCCAGTTCTGGTGCTTCCAGTTCTGGTGCTTCCAGTTCTGGTGCTTCCAGTTCTGGTGCTTCCAGTTCTGGTGCTTCCAGTTCTGGTGCTTCCAGTTCTGGTGCTTCTGTTGCGATACAGAGAAAGGGGTGCGTTTAGGACCCCCTTACCATACGCTGAGGGACTCTCAACCCCCGCAAAATTTAAAATATTGTCTTTCATGCTTGCGTACACCTGCATACCAGACATGGAGAATAAAAGAATATATAGATTTACATGAATTTATTTGGGGTAACACGTGGATAAAGTACACAAGGCATTGGAACGAAATGATTTGAAAGGGCTCAATTGCGGTAAAGAAAGGCACACACATATCTACCGTCATAAGACTTTAAACACGATATGATATAAATGTGATGCTTACCGAGAATTCAAGTTACCAATACTCCTTCGTTGACAACAAATTACGCATCCACAAAATCGCGGGCTCCACAGCAACACAAGCATAATATTTACGAGAATGACACATCACGATTTAACCTGTAATTGTGACAAGGTGTCGAATCATATGAAGCGTCGCACCATTCACAACGTGAATTCGATCCTCGACTAAATAAACACAGGAAACCGATTGCCTATAATTTATATGATTTTGCGCAACACTTTGAAAAGCACTTTTCTGGGTGCTGTTCTACATCGGAAACTGAACTTTTATCACCACCTAACAGGGCTCTCACAACCATAAAACACTCGCCCCTTTGATAATAAGTGGTTCACTGATAGACATTCACTGCCGATGTGCTGTCGCTCACTGCTGATTTTCTTCGTCATTGCTGAGATTATCTGCTGTTCTGGACTGATCTCTTGCTGACGCGCTGCCGCGGTGCCTTCCCCGCTCCAGCTTCATGCTGCCGGCTTCACAACTCGTGTTCGCAGCCACTCTGGTGCCTGGCTTTTTTAAGAGTTTCGTTGGCGAGCCACTTCACTGTAGTTTGTGCATTGATCTTCGCGTTGTTGGTGGACGAACTTAACTGTTGATATTCGCAACGTTAGTAATTGCATGGCTCCAAATCTTGACGCTGAAGTTGCCCGTGAGAGCGGTCCCGATGCAGAGATGTCTGAATGCTCCGTCGCTGACGACATTTACGCTTGCCGATTACCGCTGCCTCGCTGCTGTGCTACGAATGACTCCTGACGCACGTCAGTACTTTGAAGTTTGTTGATACACTGGACGCCTCCTCTCGAAACTTCGATGGTTAACTTTCACTTTAGATGTTGGATTTTGGCTGCTCATGTCGAAAGTGTGCCGGAGGCGCTCTTCACTTGCAGTCAACACCGGACTTGGTATAATGCCGGGTAATACCGGCGTCTGCCGGTATTCCGGCTGCAAAACCCCTCCTTGATTATGCGTCTCTCTCGTAGCGTCACCGAGCGGAAAATCCCTCTCGAGGCTTCATCCCAACCCCTTATAAGTATTTCCCTTTCTTCCTTCGCAATTGATCTCGAACATTCCATTCTACAGAGGCCGTATCTGCATCCTGATTGGCGGGATCCTTGTTTGTTCTGACGTCTGGGCCTCCCATTGGTGTGTGCTCAGACACACCTTCTCGCGTCATTCCTTTGGCGAGCGGTGATTGGCTCAGGTCGTGTGGGACTCTGTCCCTACGTCACGTCCGCCTCTTGCCCTCCGAAGTCTCGCCCTGTGTGCCATGTGTGCGCTTGTGTTGTGTGTGTGTGTGCTTCGATGTGTGTTGTGTGTTTGAGTCGTTCACGATGCCTGCGCTCTCAGTCTGGTGAAGTGCTGGTCTCTTGAAACCGTGAAATATGACACCCCTCTATCCCGGCTCAGCTTTTTTTTTATGCCGCGCCAGCCTCTGCTATATCGCTCAAACAATCGCTGCTTGTTTTCCGACAGAACATTGAAGAATTGACCTTATACACACGGGTAAACTTTGGTCCACATTCTCACGCTCAAGAATACCAGTGAAAACGGTTTTTGACATTTTCATGAAGTGAAGTATTTTCCCAAAAAAACATTTTACGAGCATGTTTCCCAAAAAAATATATTTTACGAGAGTATTTCTCAAAAATTCCCAAAAACATTTTGTGAGAGTAGTATTTCCTCACAATATATACCCGCTTCGCCCCAGAAAAATTTGTGCCAACTTGCAAAGTTGGTACAAATTTTCACCCGTTAATTTCAATTATAACCGTGACGTACCCCTTACGTTAAAAATTTAGAAAATATTCGCCCCCCTTATTCAATCATTTCGCTTTTCCCGACATCAAAATATCCCTACATATCACCTCATGATTTACCTTCTTGCAACACACCGATGTTGACGCATTTATAAAAAGTTCATTAATACCTGACACACACCTAATACTTGAAACGCACATTTCTTATACACATTATTATAGAACGCAAGGAGGAAAGAACACATCAAAGATAACGCACAAATCGGACAACATGAACGCACAAAATAAAACACACACGACATCTTATTATTCACGACTTGCTCTCGGCAAATCCATCGACATAGATAAACATCTACGTTAGAGATCGGAAATAGGCGAATTTGGTACAAGCAGAGACATCCTTTCAGCTTTCTCGATTGCAATCCACCTAAAAACACAATCTCAAATGGAGGTGATTTTCCAACCTCAAGTTTTCTTCCTCATGATTATCATTTCATCCTGTGGTTCAAAAGTAGACGTTTTTCTTGCAACAAAACTTGCTGTTGCTCCTCCTGCGCGCCTAGCTTCAGCTTGTTGTTGTTGTTCTCCCGACGTGCTACTGCTCTTCGGCTTGCTACTGATCCTCGGCTTGCTACTGATCCTCGGCTTGCTACTGCTCCTGGGCTTGCTACTGATCCTGGGGAGGGCCCCCTGCTGAGAATCGAGGTATTCTGAAGCTTTTCCAATAAAAAATTCATCCTTGGCGTCACGTGAACTCGTGGAAAATTCCGTAGATCCTCGTTGCGTCAAATCGCGGACAAATCCTGTAGATTACTGCGTCAAATGCGCGTTGGACTTCCACGTAGGAGCTCCTCAGCTCTTTCATCATAATTGTAGAAAATGAAGCCTATTTATTTGCGAAGACCTTCAGGTTTTGGTTCTCGGTCCGCTCGTCGACTAGCATGACATTAACCCCTGAGGTTCGCGTTAAATTGCCAATGATCTCCTTCCGTAAATACGCGTTTAATTGTCTAACCTGGTCCATTTGTACTCGAGAGACAGCGCATTACATGGTTGATCACGTTAGAAATTTTCCTCGCTTTCCTTCAAAGTCTGCCTTGAGTGAGGCGGACGTGAGCTACGCGAAGAATTCCTACATACATACATAAAATAGTCACCTTCCGGTATCCTCAACCAACTCTAGACAAAAGCCGAAATTCGTTCGACGGTGTCACTAATCAGTTGAATCACCTAAGTATTTCGAAGAAAATAATACATCTCATTCCAGTAACTTACGACCATCCCCGGTTTTTTAATCGTAGGCGTCGATTACCTTGGCACAAGACTATATGAACATTCTTACACATGATGTACGAAATAACAGGAGATTTACCAGTTAGGCCGAAATCCTGAATACGTATCAATAAAGAAAAAGCACATATAAAATTGGGTATTGTCAAGGCGTGGGACTTTACGTTATACTCTGCCGCGAAGGCTTTTCTAACGATCCGACATTTTGACAACACCGACACACAAACAAAATACAGAAATAGACAAAATGTAGTGTTAACAACCCGTCAGACTTCACGTCGTACTATGCCGATAGGCTCTTCAGACGATCTGACATTGTGATAACACTGACATAAAAATACAAAGAAATAGACATGACACAAAATTTTATCCGATTCTCAGCCCCAGAGTCAGAGCAGCACATTTAAATGATTCCACGTTGCTCGACGACATCGTTCGTACACACGATATTTATATACTCATTCTGTTTCCAAAGTTTTCACTAACGTCGTTAAACAATGGATTAAGGGAATTGTTACCCTAATAATTATCATGCCTACACAACAATGAACAAAAAATAGAAATTAATGACGCATGCCTATGATGTTTGAGAATAAGCAGCGTCAGCGTCAACAACATTATGGGTAAAGAGTGATCAAGAAATTCCCACACAACGGCGCTGAACACCTTCACTAGCTTGGCTCAGCTTTTTTTTTATGCCGCGCCAGCCTCTGCTATATCGCTCAAACAATCGCTGCTTGTTTTCCGACAGAACATTGAAGAATTGACCTTATACACACGGGTAAACTTTGATCCACATTCTCACGCTCAAGAATACCAGTGATAACGGTTTTTGACATTTTCATGAAGTGAAGTATTTTCCCAAAAAAACATTTTACGAGCATGTTTCCCAAAAAAATATATTTTACGAGAGTATTTCTCAAAAATTCCCAAAAACATTTTGTGAGAGTAGAATTTCCTCACACTTCCAGTTCTGGTGCTTCCAGTTCTGGTGCTTCCAGTTCTGGTGCTTCCAGGTCTGGTGCTTCCAGTTCTGGTGCTTCCAGTTTTGGTGCTTCCAGTTCTGGTGCTTCCAGTTCTGGTGCTTCCAGTTCTGGTGCTTCCAGTTCTGGTGCTTCTAGTTCTGGTGCTTCCAGTTCTGGTGCTTCCAGTTCTGGTGCTTCCAGTTCGGGTGCTTCCAGTTCTGGGGCTTCTAGTTCTGGTGCTTCCAGTTCTGGTGCTTAAAGTTCTGTTGCTTCCAGTTCTGGTGCTTCCAGTTCTTGTGCTTCCAGTTCTTGTGCTTCCAGTTCTGGTGCTTCCAGTTCTGGTGCTTCCAGTTCTGGTGCTTCCAGTTCTGGTGCTTCCAGTTCTGGTGCTTCCAGTTCTTGTGCTTCCAGTTCTGGTGCTTCCAGTTTTGGTGCTTCCAGTTTTGGTGCTTCCAGTTCTTGTGCCGATGTGGGCCATCCTTCAGCACACTTGCAGTAAAGGTTAATATTTATTTCATTGATACATCGAGTTGAGTGTTTGAACGGTGAATAGTGCGTCAAAAAATTTTCCATGTATTTTGATGCCTTTGTTTCATTTTCTAGAGCATTCGTAAACGATTTGCCTATATATTCTTAATCATTTGTTAATAGGCTGTAAGCAACTCACCATCCAATAAATTGTTGATTGCACTGACGCATATATTTGATTGGAAAGTACTTGGCGAGTGTATTTTCTGTTCTTCTCTGACTATTCATGCGCTGTCGTTGTGCTCACTTTTAAGTCCTTGAAACTTCTGAGCTTCAAAAAATGTTTATGTCTTTTTCGCTGATCCTCTAGTACTTAATTGTGGAAGCTGCAATGGTAGTGTGTTCTTGAAGATTAAAACTGAAACTGAGCAAAGCCTGCATCGTGTCCAACATACGAATAAAAAGAGTCAATGTATATCCATGCACAATCTATCTAAAAAGGATTTTTTTGAGGTACTCAATATTCAACTCGATGAACACGGGTGTTATGTTTGTAAAAACACACCCATGGAGTTTTTTTATCACCCAATAATTTTTCCTTATTCGAATAGCTTGGATAAAAACGGTAAATAAATTTCCTGGAACATTTTCTCTGGCTGATGGCTTCAATCGGAATTTTTGAAAAGTGAATCATCTGACTCATTATCGGCCCCTCGCTGCGTGAAGGAGTATTTCAATGGCATTTTATTCCGCAAAATTTTGACCTCATAAATACATTAGTACGTAGCGCCATCGTGTGTCGTGTTTCTTGAACAAGACGACGTATTTCACAAGCAATGCATGCTACGGTCAATAACCCGGAGGGTTCTATTTCAATATTTGTGCGAATTTCCCAAAGCGTTTTGACTGCCAATTCTCCCGCATGAAGCCCCAAATTCTCCGTGCGTTGGCCAGGAAATTGAAAATCTGCAGGACTCTCAAAACTTGAGGCCGGCAGGAAACACACTAAACATCGTTAGGCGCACTTTTGAACGAATTGCGTCGGGGCAAATTGAACGTTACTGAACGCTTTCGTAGGCATCGTATTTTCCGACAACTTTACTGTCTGAATGACACTCACAAATGAAAGCTGCCTCCCACCGTGCCTGGACTGACGCAAGTCTGTGAAACTCACTTGTTTTTCTGGAAATTTTTATCTGGTTCGTATTTCTGGCGTCCATTGCCTTACTTCGCCTTCACATTTTGTGTTTTTTGCAAGTCTGTTGTATTTTTGCAGGATGTCGACGTCCCTCGGAGGCAAATTTTTAGTTCCGTGATGTTACCCGAAATTCAGTGGAGAGTCGCTGCAAACTGCCTGAATTGGAAGCTTTTGCAAAATTTCTCTTAAGCTGCAGTTTTCACTCATGCTGTTTGAAGTACAGATAAGTGGGTGCTTATTTCTGATGAATTGGTAGACATTTATTACCATAGGAACGTTTGAGGGAAGTTATGAAGCAGGAGTGAGACTTAGATATCAACTAAAGCAGTTACCGTTTTTCAAAAATCGTAAATGAATTTTTCGGTTGACTTGTTATTTCGGATATTGGACACTTGGTCTCGCTTAGACTGCAGCTGTCTCACTCTTCTTGCTCTTCACTTTCGAGTTTTGAGTTCTTTACTCCTGACAAAAATTTATTTTGCTATCTGATAATAAATTGCTAGGAAATTTTCTGTTTTGTTAAAAAGTTTTTTCATTGTTTTTTGGTTCACTTCAGTCGGAGTATTTTTCCTAAAACGAATTCGTTCTATTGAAAATATTCATTTCATCATTAAAAGTAATTAATTAATTTTCGGTGAGCAAGCATAGTTTTTTTATGAAATAATTTAGCAGTGGAAGAGCAATGTAAAATGGACAATTTAATTTTGACACCTAATTTTTTTATTGAATGTCAAAGTAAGAGGTTGATTTCATTTTAGTACATTATTAAATATCGTGAACTTACAGGATATCGTGAAAGCAAGAGACGCAAAACAAGAACAACGTCGCTCCAAATCTATTAAGAAAACAGCTTATTTTCAATGAAGATGATACAAAAACCATCATTGGTTTCAAAAATGACTTAACATATCCTTAGTTGATATACCCATGTGGGTATCGTAACACCTATGTCATCAGTCGAAACTAATGTCAATAGTCGAACTAATAAAAGCTACCTCCTATAATATCACCGAACTTGAAATTGAAGCGAAACCGGCGCTGAAGACCTGAGATGCAGTAGTTCTTTAGTATTGAGGCGAATAGCTGAGCTCGTAAATCCCTGTAATTATATTGTTTCCATTCCAGTAGACGTGTTACAGCTGCGGTCGTTGAGTGTAAGAGCGTCGTATATGGCGTAAGTGCTAATCTCAATTGTAGGTGGGGGGAAGTAAACCATGCATCATTCAGTTCAAAAAGTGAACACGAGTTCATTTCTTTGTATTAGGGAGATTAAATCTTGCAAGGTATTGGATTTAGCGACTAACAATCTCGATAGTGAGAACGGAATGAAGACACAGCTTGCATATCGTGGGAGAAGTGTGTGAGAAATTGTTTGCTGATTTACAAATCTATTTATGATTTTAAATATAATTTTTGTACATAAATATCACATTTTATCTAAAGGCAATACTTTAAATTATATTTCCCATGACTATCTCCGTACACGACTGACACGTACACGCCTGAGCAGACGTGTACGTATCTCTTCAATGACAACATACATACCGAGAACTGTACGATGTGTTCTATACTGCAAATGCTTTGTACATACATACATGAGGTATTGGTGCACCTTATGTCTATGGGGCTTGTCTCGTTTACTGGAGGATGCAAACCGAGGCAAAATTAAAGCATCGCTTGTATCTTCCGAATGATGATAAATTGCAACGATATTTGAATAATAATTGAATTTTTTGTATCAAAATTAAGATTCTGATGTTGTTCCGAAAACTTGATTGTTTTTGTGACATTTGTCACTGGACTCCGTGTCAATCGGTTCATAAAACTTAAACAACCTGAATTTTGATCCAAAAAATTAAAATTGAGAAAATGGTGAACTTCTTTCAATAATATTATTCGTTTTCATTGGAAGATTTCTTGAATAATATGACAGTTGAGCGTGAAAATACTCAAATATTCACGAATCATATCGGTTAATTAATAAATTAAATTTTTACATAAATTTTACATAAATTTTACGTGAATATACATAAATCGTTTTACGTGATATTGATGTTATTTGCTAAAAAAGCGCCACAAAATAGGCTTCGACAATGTGAGCAGGCGCCACTCGACACGTGCTCGCATTTCGCATCTTTTTCCTTGCTCAGAAATAAATCAATTATAGAGACTTGAAAATGCTAATTCATGTTGCTTCCTCGTGCGAAATTAATTAACAATATAAATGAAGGATGAATGACATCAAAAAGTGTGTTGCAATTGACGAAGCAGGGGAATTACGTTTCTTTGATGAACGTGAATCCAACGCCGATTTGAAATAAAGCTCGGCAAATGCGTTACTTGTGATGAAAGCGAGCCTTTTGATTAAGTGAAGCATAAATTTCATCCAGCTCGCAAATTTTGCAACTCTATTCCTGCGTGCGGCGAACTCTTCGAAAGATATTAAAGGCTTGTCCGCTTTGAACTCTTCATAATTGCTGGCGTAAGTCATTTGCATAGCTGCCTCTGCGCAGCGCTCTGGGACGTCTCTTCCTTTGTCATAACTTCCGGATGCTCGCGAGAAAGTAACAACCTGAATAATGGATACGAACTGGAGGTCTTCATTTGAATTCTATGCATTTAATGACATTTTTTCTCAGAGTTGAGAGCGGCTTGTCTAGCATAGGGTGAGCTCACTAATGGCCCCTCCGCACTCACAGGTCTGAGGAAACGCTGCTCTTTTTATCGCAATGGTTTGTGAGTTGCTGAAAGGAATTTCCGAGTAAAAGTGAAAAACCAATGCTTTGTTTTTGTTCTTGTACGTCAAAGGATGAAAATTGAAACGTACATATGGGGTAACCACCGTCTCTTCCAATGTTATTTAGACAAAACAAAAGTACGACTGATTTATACGATATTTAGAGACAGAAAAAAGTTGCAAGTAGGACTGATGAATATGCATACTTTTTACAGTCCCAAAAATAATTAATGCTGATTACTGGTTGTGGGACGTACAATAGAAATCAAATTGTGTCAAGTAAAAGGTTGCCTCCGGCAATGGATTGTTTATGATTTATCAAAAAACATACTTTTTTTGAAAAGAAGATTGTAGCTCTCCCACAAAAGTAGTCGAGGGTTAATTGAGCAAATTCTTTATTGAATTGTCTATTTTAATAACTATAAAAATAAGCTTCGCCGTATTCTATTGTTTACACTTTCTTAGGTATATTGAAAACGAGATTATGCGCGCACTTTTCTCTCGAGCTTTTTCGACGATTTGCGGTAAGGTTTAAATCTGGAGATCATAGAGGTAATTCCACATAATTAAACGTTACATTGTTCTCAATAATACCATTTACTTATGATTTGAGAGTGGTTTATAAGAGCAAAGGATCATCCTAAAAATTTCATTTGCTCCAGAAAAAAGTCCACCCAGGAGTGAACTCAGCTTTCATAGACATGCAGAATTTCACCTTTTCTTCCTTGTTTACCGATTAAACAATCATAGAGCCTTAACCAGGCCCTGTCCCATTGCTTCCACATTTGATATTGACTTGCTACGTAGTAGTGCGCACAAATGTCAGGCTCAGGTAAATTTAGAGAAGTTTAAATTAGAGAGCTAAATGTACGTATCTTAAGAACTGAAATACATGTGTATATTATACGATTTTTATTGAATTGAGTTTCAGTGAAAAAGTAGCAACCTCAACGCCAGACTTGCCAGCGCCTGTTTAGCATCTCCTGTAATTTGTCCCGATGCCCTACAGATCGTAAACTTACCGATTTTTCTAATTGCAGTAAAAATAATGGAACAAATAGACAGATATCATTTACGTAGGGGGCAGGTAAGTTCTGAGTTCTGCATAAAATGCAGCGTTGATCCATACTTTTCATTGGCAACAGTAGTTTTAAATTGACGATCTAAAATCGAATTCCTTGTTTTTATGCATCTGTTAACTCCATACGTTGAGATCAGCAACTACACGTGTTTTAGCATTAGCATATTCTTGCAAGGAAGACCTGCCTCGTTCAGTATAATATTTGCACATGAGCGCCTCATTAAACTTGGGCGGGAATATGAATCACACTTCGCATCGTAATTGGCTTGCGTTAGCGCGCTAGTTTAGGTTCGGCGCTGCGAGCTACGTGCGATGTCTTCTACCATAATTTGGCGCGCGCGAGCGTCCGAACTTCATTAAACTTTACCACACAACTTCGATGCCGCCAGATTTAAACATGAGAGAAATGGAGGCTTATGCAGAGGTGAGAAACCGGTGTGGAAGTGTACTCATAAAACTGAGTATATTCTTCGGAAACTTCGAAGGGTTTGAAAACTTTGTAATTTTGTTCGATGTATGTTTTATAAGTAGAGTTGGGATATAACTAAAAAGTGCCTAGTTTACTTTGCTTAAGCTCGTATAAAAATGAGCGTCCGAAACATAAGTTTATGAATAATTTTTTTTGTAAAATACTTTTTCTTCGTGTACCACGCTGGGCAGGGCTCATGCAAAACACGTAAAAACCATATTTTCCATTATTCTCATTAAGAATAAATAGCATCTACCTTTTCGCACAACCAATTCCCTTCATTATAGATGGATATTATCATACGTAAAAATAAACTATCATAAGTCTTCGTGAGGGACCTGGTCTTTAATACCGACACAAAAATTCTGGGGCGGCGCGGCTGAGTTCAAAATTAAATGCTAATTAAATCAATAGAATGCGAGGCTTGTTGCTGCCCAGTAATTTTATGCATCAAACCCCGTTGATCTAAAGGATTAGGTCATTCCAATCTCATAGATATGGTGATAGATTGCAAAGCTGTCTCTCCTGTCTCGTCTTTTGCTGAACATCTTGCTGCTTCACTTTATTTACTTCATTACATTTACCATACCTTGCTTTACCATAATGATAATAATAATAATCGATTTTTAAAGTAATATCTGTCGTGTAATTACACGCATCATCACTATTATAAAAGGAGCCGCGTCCGACCGTCCGTTCGTTCCTCCGTCCGTCTGTGTGACCCCCCCCTCTTGTTTATGGTATCCAGAATACGCTATCGGCTTATTTTTACAAATAAAAATTTTCTATGGGGCTCTCTGTGTTGAAATTCATCATGTCGCTTTGAAATTTTTAATTCATAATGCAAAAATAAATGTGTTAAATTCGTTCGACCAGTAACCTGGCTACCAATTGGTATAAGACCCAAGATTTTGGAACTTGAGTTATTTTCGAAATTGTGATTTTCTTGAAAAGCTTTGAAGAGATAATAGACGACATTTCAGAATAAAATTCTGGCAAAAAAGGCCACCATGGATAGAAATGCGTCCAACCGCAAGAGAGAAGAAGCAAGACTTCGACAGCAAGAAAAACTCCGAAGACGTTCGGATGAACAACGCGAAATGGCAAGACGAAGCAATGCTGCTCGCAAACGAGAAGCTAGAGCTAAATTGACCGTTGACCGGCGTTTGGAAATTCTACGGAATAATGCAGAGCAACACCGAGTAGCTAGAGAGAGCTAAACACATGAAACAAGCGAAGAAATTCTTCAGTATAACGCTGGACAACATCGAGGGGCACGAGAGAAATCAACTCAAGAAAGAAGTTATGAAATTCTTTGGATTAATACCGAACAGCATCGAGTGGCACCAGAGAATTTAACTCAAGAAAGAAGGGATGAAATCCTTCAGCAGAATGCATTCGCTCACAGATTAGGTAGACCAAATCGCTTTGGAAGAAATTTAAATATAGCCAGACAGTTCACCATTGACTCTCTTCTTGAAATTGACATCAATATATCAAGACACAGTCGTGGCACTATGGAGGAAGAAGGTGAAATGTCGATTCTGTAATTCTCTCATGTTTATGGGGGAAAAATCGGGCAGGACTCAGAGGAATCCGAATTTTGGCATTTGTTGTAAGTCTGGTCTCATCGAAATGCCTGGTATACCAAAATTACCTGAAAATTTGAAAATTTGGGAGACACCGCTATAGCCAGGTATTTCATTGGGAATCAATATAGCCAACTCATTACATGTTGGTAAATTGTAGCGGTAAAAACTAGAAAAGCCTTTTCTCCCAGTACTAGTGAAACTTCCTTAATTATATCTATCATAATATTAACCGTATATTAACGAGCTAGTAATGATAATAATGATCGATTTTCACAGTATCCGTCGTGTAATTCCACGCATATAAATAATTTGTTCCCGTTTACAGCTATTGAAGATTTCTTCCGTTATGGCTTGAAGTGATGGTGCGCGTATCTGTGATACGGGTGCCACCTTCGTACGGCACCGATGTATAAATATATTTCAATCACGGATTGCATTTGGATGGACTTATTTGTTCGAGGTCCGCTTTCAAAGGCTCAATGTAGCGAAATTCAAGAACCAGTGAAATGAACCAGTGTCCCATAGGGACTCTCATCCCACACTTTCACTGGTTCAGGTAACCAAAGAGGAATGTTATTTTATACAACCACCCAAATGTGTGTTATATTATTACCCAAATGTTAGTGTTTAATGTATTTTTTCAAATACTAGTGTACGCGACCCGTCAGAAATGACGGGACTCGATATTTTCTTAAAACAATTCTTGCAGATGTAGATGACCAGCAAATAGGTCCATCCTAACAGTATCCGCGATTAAAATATTCTTGTTCTTGTACACTGGGGAAATTTGCATCAGAAATAAGGTCATTAAGCATCCATAAGAACGTCACAGACACACTCACCAAGCAAGCAAGCAACAACTGTGTATTATTTTTTAATTAATTATCATTAGCCAAAAATTTGTGAAAAATTTTTCATTATTTTTTCATTGCGATAAGCTCCAATTTCTCAACAATAGTTTAAATTGTCACGCAATATTTTTTGACTCCAATTTACACCTTACATAACCACTTTACAGAGATCGATTTACTGAAAGAGGTAGAAAAACTAATTGTTCAAAGGAAAAGTTTTAAAAGCCCCACTGATATTCCTCTTCATTTCTCAATACGTATTGTTAAAAATAATTTCACATATCCTACATACCACCAAGTATGTATCACCTCCATCAATAATAATTCTTCGACAACGAATTGAAGAAGTGTTTCAAGAACTGAAAGAAAACGGTGAAATAATCTGCAATACTCTTCGTTCAATGGTGGCTAGAAGTAATGCTTGCCTTGAGAGAAATAAATGGAGTGTCTGTCGAAGGATACTAAATTACTTTATTTATTTAAACGTTAATTAAGTAATGATTTGTTACTCTTTTAAATTATTGTTTATTCAGTTTTTTTTGGAAAGTTGCAAATAAGGAATTGTTATAGGTCCAGCCACTGAGCTTAGTTAACACTAATGATACTCGGTGGAAATTAGGAAGAGGCGATGGGGTGCAAGCTTTATTGGTAGCAATGAATATAATTGAAAAAACCAAGTAAACATAGTAAACAAAAGTAAACAAAGTCCGATAAGTGAGCCTGAAAAACAAATCAAATAAAAAGTTACACACTATCAACATTTAGTTTCAGTAATTATACAGAGGAATTTAATTTAATTACACACAGGAACTCGGGTTACAGAAAATAGAACTGGATGGAGTTACCCTTGGGTAACACTGCTCTGTAGCATCGGTGGCAACAATAATAGACGCTAGGTATGAAGAAACGTTTCACTTTCACCGAAGCTACCGTGAATCTAGAGGTCTACAAATACTTATTATCGAAAGATAGACTGCAATTTAGAAAACAATACTTATACACTGGATAATATGAATTCTGCTTTTTAGTTGTGTAGAGTTTAACTTTAGTTCGAACTGGCAAGTATTTTAATAACTAATGCTAACTATCACTAAGATTCGATAATATGAAAAATGAATAACAATTACACTAACGACTACACTTTCCTAAACTCCTAGACAAATTATCAAATAGTCACATGTCGGTCCTTAGCGACCGCCCGAGAAGCCCCCGCACACCCGCACACAGCGACAACCCAAAACAGATTAATGGGGTGCGGTGGCAGGCCTCTGTACGTAACCGCAGAGACGGCTTCTCCGTTCGCATAAACACACTCATTAGGAACAACTAAAATTAATATTTCGTAGAAATATGACAACCAATAATACATATTATAAATAGAAACAGTACGAAATAAAATGAATGATAAATTTAAAAGGAACAAAAGCACAATTAAAGTTCTTAAACCTATGTGCATCGCAGGCACCTACAAGAGGCAGGCTGGAAAAACAGCTCTATAACAGAATAATATCAACACTGTTTTAAAAACTTTTCCTTTGAACAATTGTAGTTTTCAGCTCCTTTCGGTAAATCGATCACTGTAAATTGGTTATTCAACCGATTTTCAAAAACTTGAATTCTTCGAAAAGGAAACAAAATTTACTACATAGTAAAAAAAGACAATTCAAATATGTTAATTTAAAGCGGAGATATAATCAATTAAAAAGCCGGGGACATTTTTGTGGGACATGCGGTATATAACTTAGTACATTTTAATGACCACGCGCTGGCGTGCTCACTGCAGTTGCGCTTCAGTCGTGCGGAAAAGTTTCAGGCGTACGGAGAATGGCTTACGACGAATGGAAAAACGGATTCAGACGAAAGGAAAAAGGATACAGGTGAAAGGTTTATGAATTCTATCTTACGTAGCAAGGTTATAGGGGAAAGGAAAATGGATTCAGGCGAACGGAGAAAGGATTCAGGCGAACGGAAAAAGGTTTCAGGCGAAAGGAAAAAGGATTCAGGCGTACTGAAAAAGGATTCAGGCGAACGGAGAAAGGGTCCCATCAAGATGCCATTTTGCAGGAACATTCGGCCTCCGGACAGGCTCATCAATACACGTCGGAGTCCCGCATTCTGCCTCGTAAATCTACGGACTTTACTACGATGACTTCACAGATCGCCGATAATTCCTTTGACGGTTTTCAAGGAGCTAGAAGTGTAAGTTTCTCGCAAGATAATTACTCTTCTTTGATTTCTTGTCAATTCTGCGCGATCATGATAAGTGAAGAAGTTCGGACTGATTCATAGCAGTCGAAAAGAGCCGTTGGATTTTGAGCGCGGCAATCCATTCTCATTAACAGGACACCTGAGGAGCGGAATTTGTCATATAGTTCTGCTGAAATATTTTTTAGGCTAACTTTTTTCCTGATATCAGACGTTTATAAGAAGGGAGGATGTTGAACAGCTGAACTGGAAAAAATAAATGACACATAATTCAAGAAATGGATTTGAAAAAGAAGTGAACGTTAAATTATGGAGAGGAAAAATTAAATCGATTAACTTTTAATTTGACAACCGTCTTTAGAGATTCTGAAAAGCGTGCTTGGCTAACAAACAAAAGTTTACGTTACGTAATCAAAAAAGTTTCTTGACCTAAAATTAAATACTCTTCGCAATTTACGATCTAATCCTTAAACTTGCAACCGAAACTTGTTATAAAAATATGCACCCCGGCTTTATAATATTCATTATTTGTTTCCTAATTATTGGCGAGACTGAGAATGTGACACAAATGTAGCTATAATCTCGTGATGGTAGCCTTTCCTCGGACGGTTAGAATTGAATTGCTGACGTTGGAAGAGGATAGGACGCTATAGGTCAGGGAATTAGACATGTCAGATAGATGACCTGAAGCTCTTGTGAGAAACATCAATTTAAAATGTCAAATTACGAAATAGAGCACAATTTATAACAAAATAATGCTGAATGACATTTGCAATATACGATCGCTAAAAATAATAAGTAACAGAGGCCGAGAATAGGAGGAGCGAGGCAAATTCACTCAAATACCAATAATTGCAAAGCTTGTGTAACAGAAGCTCCGTTAGTGTTCTCAAAAGCTGAGGTTAGGACATTGAAGTATTATCACGCTTATGGAGCCCAAATTTTCATAGTGAACTTTGAGTCCTGAACACATAGTGCAATATTCCTCCTTTTAAATATTGCAATATTCTTACAATATTCTCCCTGATTCGCACGGTCCTCTCTGCTGTGCGTGGTCCACGCGATGCCTTCTTTGTAGACACGATCGCATTTTTATCTCCTTGGCGGGGATTAATGGCATTCCAGGGCCTCAGGTTCTCGTTAGCTCGCTAAAAACCAGCTCAAGATATTCGCAACGCAACTACAACAGCCACTCAAATCTCCCTTGAGGCCTGCGGACCGGCAGGCTAGGAATACGTAGGTATTAAGACGCTGTAACGTCCAGGTGGACTTTTCTGACCGCTTTCTAAAATAGCCTCAATATATTGTATTCCTTGTGAAATTTGTTCCATAGTGTGTTCTATGTTCTTTTGAAAATAACCTCAATATATTGTATTCCTTGTGAAATTTATTCCCTAGTATGTTCTTTGTTCTTTTGAAAATAGCCTCAATATATTGTATTGCTTGTGAAAGTTGTTCCCTAGTGTGTTCTTTGAAGTTCACTGCCGAGTATCAGCTCCTTCCTCATTCTAATGTCGGTCACCACCTGATGCCAGAGTAATTCTAATGATGGTGGTTATAATAACGGTAAAATGAGGAGAAAAATGCTGACGTTAAAGGCTTCAGACGCTGGAGCAGCCAGGAGGATGCTATAGCTGAAGCAAGTGTCCTAATTAAGCTCAGTGGTGCAGGCTGCACCCACCTCGGAACATGAATGAGAGACGCAATGGTCTTAACATGAAAAGTTTCCTATTCTGGAGGGTAAAGAACAGCGTTTTGCGTTGGCCAGGCCTCTGGAATGTTACGAACCGGCTGCTGGTTGGTGAGGAGCCAGGGGCGCCCACGCGCTGCAGGGAGAACCACGCGCTGCAGAGAGAACCACGCGCTGCAGAGACGACAACGCGCTGTAGAGAGAACCACGCGCTGCAGAGAGAACCACGCGCTGCAGAGAGAACCACGCGCTGTAAATTTGAATTTCACATCATAATTTTTGTGTGCGGAGTAACGCGAGATTTGTGGTTTGTCAGGATGCACGTCATCTCTTCTAGCACAGCCAGCCAGAAGGGATTCCCTCACCTTGATATCTGATCAACAAGTTATTTATAACTCCTATAGTTTTACGTAACCTGCCAAACTTTTGGATGCACTTGCAAAAATAATGAAAACTAGAGAATGAAAAATTTCCAAATGTTTTTGAAAATTAGTTATAACTCCAAAGTTTTATACGATCTGCCCAAGTTTTGGATGCAGTTTCAAAAACAATGAAAATAAAAGAACCGGCAGGGATGAGAAATTTTCAGAAGTTTTCAGCCTAATATCACAATTATAATAAAGGTACGATAATGCAACAGCATATGCCTCATTTAACCGGTTAACGTTAGCATCCTGTGTTCATTTTACCGTTATCATACCCACCGTCATCAGACTGGCACTGGCATCAGCCAGTCACCGATATCAGGATGAGGAAGGAACTGCCACTTGGCAGTGAATTTCAAAGAACACAACAGGAAACCAATTTAACAAGAAATACAATATATATTGAGGCTATTTTCGAAAGAGAACCGTATACTTCTGAGGCGCTTAACAAGAATAGAATAGCGTCAGTTGAGAGCTAGAATCATAAAATTCTGAGAGGGGTTAAAGCTAATCGCTCTGTTCGTACTCCTCCTGTGCGTTGCCTAACTTCCTATTATTACTGTACATCTTAAGATGTTGTGTTTCGAACTAGAAACTTGAGTTATAGGGTTAAAATATTTGGTTAATAAATCGGAAATTTGCATTGCTTGGTGATTTTTGTGCGGATGCAGATCAAGTATTTGTTGCATCATATTACTCGTATATATCTCATGCTTTTTACGTTCTATTACACTCTTTGCATCAGGTCTCTCATGCTTTTTACGTTGTATCACACTCTGCATCGGGTATCTCACACTGCATCATGCATCTCATGATGTGCATCAGCTATTTCTAATAATTCATTTCAAAGCATCAGAATCAATAAAGATTGATAATTCTAAAATGCATCAAGGAAGTCTGAGAAGTTCAAAACTGGCGAGGAGAGTCTCATTGAAGAATGATTGACAACCACCGTCTCGTATCATAAGTTGAGTAGCTTCATACTTGGTATGCAATGTTCGTCCGTTGACTTATTTTTTATTCCCGATTTCAATATTTTCTGCCGACACTTTCTTAATTTCAGCTACTTTTGTTTTCTCTTCGTCAATGGTTTGATTTTGACGCCAGTCTTCCTGGTTTCAAACCCTGGGAAGGAGCGCCAAATTTTTCCAAAAACTCCTTAACCTAAACTTGGCCCATAACATTGAGCAAAGTTTGCGCAACTTCTAAACTCTGAACAGATCAACTTGGCATTTGGCAAGTTTCCTTCCAAGCCAATCAGGATGGCTTGTGGGTGTTGCTGGAAATGAACCAATCACGCGAGGAGGTGTGCAGTATTCTAAAAATTTTAAAATGCTCGAGTTCTTCCTCAAATTTTGGTCCAAACAGAACTGGAGTTTCTGTAAATTAGCTCACCAACATCCCTCATTCGACACTAGAGATGTTGATGAAGGACTTCTTTATTTAAATCAACTCTCGCATGCTAACCGGCGACGATCTAGTCAACTGGACGCGTTCAGGCGAATTGAACAGTCTCAAGCTTGTATGATAGATTCTTTCTTACTCAATAATAGGCGTTCATTTCAGCTTTATCAAAATTTTGTTTCTGTGTAAAAATTTTTATATGTTCTGATTTTTCAAGACATGTGAACAATAAGTGTCTTCATTCAAGATGGTAAGTTCGCATGTTTTATAAGGATATTTGAAACTCAAAAACTCTGCATGCAATAATTTTTTGATATCCCTATTCTTTGCATTAGACCTTTATCAGTTTTACAGTTGAACGATCTATACCGTGAGGTGGTTACAGTACTTGGTCTTCTATCTCCCAGTTCTGGTCTCCAACTACTGCTAGGATTCAGTAAAAGAACGTGTCTAACTTTGTTCATTCGATGGTGCCCTTAAGTTTTACAATTCCATTCCTGCAAAGCTGCCTAATGTTTTAAAATTCCGTATTAAATCTCGGCAGCGATTTTTTTAAGTTAATAACTTTGACAATCACGATGACCTATGAAGTTCTAAATTCATATCATACGTATTTGACTTTAAATATAACTCGCACATACACGCAACACGTAACGAACTATCTTGAGGTGGCTGAAGTTATAATAACATTGGTGTTCGACTCCATTGAATATCTTAACTATAACTATTTTGGGAAAGTTTTGATTCATTAAGAACGAAGACTTCGCTTGGTTTGGTACTGTTGCTTGTTGGTGAAAATTGCTGATTGTAAATGTGTTGCGTAGGTGCCTGAACGTGACTGGTGTCTGACGGCGCTGGACTTATGGTCAACTCAAGAAGGTGCCCTTTCTGTTACCATTCTTCATTCTACTTCATTTTAATCTAATGATATATAAAAATGGTGACGAATAAAAGCAGCTTCTCGATATGTTCTCTCATAATTCAAGAAGGTAGTTAGAAGGAAAATCGTCCCCAAGTACATACAAACTCATTGTACAGTCTCATGCTTCGCTTTGAATTCAGAGTATTTCATCAATTTTTTTCATTTATGGTCTAAATATCAGTGTTTCTTGATTGGCAAACATGATCAATTTTTCAAATTCCTCCAGAAATATTGATCAACCTACATTGGAGTGACCGTGCTGGTGTCTGCAATAAATGTTCACATTGATGCTAGTATCGAGGAGGAGTTCACGACGCAGGAGCGCGTTAGGCAACACTGAGCGAGGTATCGACACTGACTGATGTATCGGTAGTCGATACAGCTGAGTCAGTGAGCCCGATGCGAGTGTTCTATGGGACGCGACTTGCCGCTGTCGCGCACTTTCCACTTTTTGCGATTTGTTTTCTCGACATTTATTTCTATCTCCTGCCATCGGTGCTTCGTGGAGCTGATTTTCGGAAAAAAAAATCATGAACCCGTTTATAATCTTAGTCGCAAGGGTGTGGGACTGAAATTTGTAGTATTTGTGTATTTTATTCTTACGAATCTCATCAAATCCACCTTTGCTTGTTTCTGACACGGGCCGAACTGAGTCTCAGAAATAAAAATGTACTGCATTCATCCCTCCAGTTCATGAAAGTACAATATATATATTTTTGGCATATATTCATTGATTTCGTGAAATAAATATTAAATTATTTCTTTTATACGTGACTTGAATGTGAAAAATGCCAAAATATTGCATTTGACTTTGCAGTTCATATAGATACTTAACAAAAGAACAATAAGTAGTGTGCAACCCACATGTGATCCGTGATTTAGCCCTAAATTCATGTCTAACGTTTTTCAACGTTTTATGTATAATTTGGCAGCCCTAGGTCAAAACTACACTCGGGCGGCTGAAATTGTATCGGCAGAAAATTTAGACTCGGTAAAAGCCTTTTAAATTAATTGATCCACAGCGCTAGTGTTATTGGCTGCCAGAAATTAAATTTATTTTTATATCTCATCTGTTGTAGCAATGTGCATGCTTGTGATGAATCATCTCTTGCTTGCTGAACCAGGTGAGCACTATTTTCATGGTGCGTGTTCTCTTTTTGCCATATGAGAGCAAAACAACTCGGACGGTGAAAGGTTTTACATCATAATTCATATCAAAGGTAAGAAATTCCTACCGAAAATTGAAGTTTCTCACGCTCACTTTCAGGGTTTCAGGTGAAAAATTACCACGCGATTGGGTTCCACTTCCAAACTTTGGTTTTAAGTTCGTTCCGTTAATTTGATCAGAGGTCCGCAGACCAAACGTAAAGGCAAATTTCAAATTCAATCTAGACCCAACATACCCCATATTTATTTGTATATAATCTTGCTCAACAGTATCCGGGCATGAGGGCTCTCAATTGTCTTTTGTAATTATGCATAAATTGAGGCAATATCTCTCAGAGCAATCATACTAAAACAAACATTAGCAAGGAACTGATTTTCTGAATATAGATTCTGTGCTGTACTGATGAAATGAAGTCACTACGAAGGTATTTATCAAAACGCGGTCTTTCATGCCCCTTTAATCGTTATATTTCTTTATGTTGACATCGCGAGTTCTGTGATTTTATAAATAATAGTTGCACTCTAATACGTGAAGGATTCCTAACAGTATTTTGAAAAGACCTTGGATGGCCTTTTTGTAGCCCAGCTACTATCATAATTGCGAACATGTCGTTTAAAAGTTGAGCTAAAAATGAGAACAAATTTAAATACTTGTAACGATCCACAATGCCATTCGTTTTCGCTACTCTGAAAAGTGAAAAATTAAATCTTTTCTCTGCGTGTACTACACACAAGCGTCGTTTTGGCCGACTGATATGAAAGTAGGATGAAGAGGTTTACATTGCTTCATCGCTGCCCTGTACGACATTGCGCCTCTACGACGTTGCGCCTCTACGAAATTGCGCCTCTACGACATTGCGCCTCTACGACGTTGCACCTCTACGACATTGCGCCTCTACGACATTACGCCTCAACGAAATCGCACTTCTACGACATCGAGCCTACACGACATTGCGATATAGTATGCCAATGCGGTATTATGGTACTGCAAGATTCTACGACATTACGCAACACGACATAGTAATATTCTACGATATCATGCAACACGACATACCAATATTCTACGAAGTTGCGTCACAACGATATTACGCATTCTACGACATTGCACCATTGCAATACTGCGATCTCGTACGACATTGCGTTACAATTGCGCCATTCCAGCGAGAGCGTTGGGGGCGGCGCTCATTACGCGAGCTTGTAATTAAACGAATGTCGACGCAACGAGTGTCTTTTCCTCCGCCGTGTCCACGGAGTGTCCTTCGATTCGTTGTCTGTAGCATACGCTCCGATCTTGTTGTAGTTTTGTTATTCCACGTGAATCATTTAATACTTTGTGAATAATAATGATACATGAACTATATTATATTAATACATGATATTTTGCAAATGATGTGCGTTGTGTGCATCTGGGAACAAGTAAGTAAATGGTGAAACATTTGGCTGAAGTTATGCGCAGGAATTTCCTAAGGGCGAATTAAAAGGCCAAGTTCAAATCTTTAACGTATAATTTTGTTTATTTTCGTTATCATGAATAGAATGAGTGTCATAAGACTGGTAGTGGGAGCAGGATGACAAAGGAACTTCCACTCGGCAACGAACGACGAACACTTTAGGGTACGAATTCTGAAAGAATTTAATGTGTAGCCAGAATTTAAATGAAATATGTGAGATATGATAGTCACCTATCATGAACACATTAAATAAAACTGTGCGAACTCAAACAAATTCAAATGAAAAATTGATCTGTCATGATCAGCCGTTCGCTGCAGATCTCAAAATGAACCCTCCTCTTTATGTTCTCCATTTCCTATTTCTCACATCCAGCCCCCTTTATTTGAAATGAAAAAGAGGACCAAATGAGAGAAAAGCCGTAAGAAATTAAAAAATACAATCTCTCGAGAGTTGATAAGGCTGCGTAAACACGACCCGTCGAAGTATATACTATATAGGGCTGGCGCTTGTATCACAGATACGCTCATCACACACTTTCGGCTGGCTTCGGACAGACCGACCGACGGACGGACGCGGCTCTGATCATAGTATAGATTAATTATAGCTCCATTCTTTTCACAGTGGGCATTCCCTTTTTTGTCTCATTTTCAAATTTATGTTTCTATATCGTGAGGTCTACCGCCATCTTTCGCCTACCCAGGTGCAGTTTGAGATGTACAAATTGTTTATCGCTAAATTAAATGAATGGAAATAAGTAATATCCATTAGTAACTCAACCTAATCATACGCTGTAGTACTTGCTAGAGATAAACCTCATGCTATGGTGTGGTAGACCTCACGCTATAGCAGCACCTATAAACTTCAATTTCCAAGGCATTCATGTTGTTCTAGCTCCAATTTTGTTGGTCCTGATAAAGTAGCGTTCTATGTTACCAAAGCCTCTTCTGACGTCGCCTTCGAATGAAGCAGAGAGGCACTGCGGCGCCTCCGAGAACTAAGAGGCAACCGATACCCTGATTTATGACCACTTTTGCATGCAGTTACTCTCCCGGTGATTCGATTTCCCCCGCAATTTGGCAAGCAAACTCCTACAAAAGGCGAGCTCAGATGGGATTTTTAAATATTCTACGTCGCCGAAGAAGCGTGAAGGTGATGCATTAAATATAAATTCACGGAAAGCCCGTGTGGCAGTGAAACACGTATCACAGCTACGCTCATCAGTTATCATTGTTGAGCTATTATAACGATGTATACCACGGTAGAAGAAACAAGGTAGGGTCAAACAATTCTTTTTATCCGTCGACTGTGTGGCAATGCTGACGTCATTGCAACAAACCAGTAGCAGCGCTCATATTACATCTGGCAACACTGCTAGCCCCAAATCTGCAGCCACTATTGGTCTAACGACATGTCGCAATGGTGACGTCATAAAGTTTGTTTGAAAAAAAACTGTTCTATTGGCTAGCCGAACAAGAAGAGCTGTATTTTCGCCCATAGAAATGACTCTACCTTGTTTCCTCTACCGTGTCTCCCGTAAATTGAGTGAAAATACGTTGAGAAGTTTAGTTCACGCATACGGAAACTTATCACGTGTGAAATACGCATCACAGTGTGCAAGCGTGTTCTTCTTACACGCACTAGCGTGTGAAATATCTACACTGCCCTCTAGCTTGTTTGAAATCATGCTCTACACGCTGGAGTTGGGAAGACAACGCTCGTGTTTGTTATAACCATTAAAAATGTATGCCAACTAAATTTACTTGGAGGTAAGTTTTTCACAGAGCAATTTGCTTGAGTTATTACATTTTAAAAATATTTTACAATTGTTTGAAAGAAAGTTTCATCATGCAGAACTATATTTACAACGCGAGTTCCTAATTTTGATATTTACTCAAATCTTATTTCTGAGAAATGTTCAAATAAAAGTTGGCCAGAAATGTATTCTTACGGACTCAAGTTTGCATAGTGACGTTCTCGAGTCCATTGAACTCGGGCTAGCTAATATAAAATTCGTTAATTACTTTTGTCTAGTGATCTAAAAATAAAAAAAATGAAAATGTTGTTAGTTTGTCCGAGAGTTTGAAAAATAGTTCGTAAATAAGTACGACGTAGCTGGATGGATACCTTGATGGAAATTAATACGTCTCACTGACAGGAGAGGGATGGGCTGAAATTGACGTGCTTGTTATGGCTTCTTGCAGATTGTTTCATTGCAGTGCGAGCGAGTCACACTCTATTGAACGAAAAAAACAGAAACAACCCCAAATTTACGTGAGAAATGAATGCTATGAGTGAAAAAGTAAAGAGTTCACATAAGTGAATTTTTACAAAAATTTTGTATATAGTCGAGTATGTCCCTCAACAACCCAACCCGAGTACTTATTTTCCCGTATCAGTAATGCCATCATAATCAGTAATACCTTGTTCTAAAGGTTAATTTTGAATGATAATTTTGCTAGAAATTAAATGCTTATGGCATTCACATGATGGTATTACTGATACGGAAAATAAATACTCGGTTCGGGTTTTTGTGGGACATACTGTATACTTGCAAAGCATTTTAGCGGCTTCGGCATATATACGTGTGCAAACTGGATAAAGGTATAACGGATGGAACACTGCTATCAAAAGTACGGAGCAAATGAGTATTTACCTCCAAGAACATGTAGCGTACTTACTCAAAATCAACCGTGTATGATAAAACGCCAGATGTCTTGTGCAGAATATCTGCAGCTGAGATTAAGTTGTTCTAATTTAAATGCAATCTAAAATGTACATGGTGCATAATTAAGGGAAATAAACGATCTATCAGTAAATATTAGGACTATAATAAATAAATCATTCAATCAATGAGGAGACAAAGTATATTCAGATTTCGCATCCCCCTTGAGACCAAATTAGCTTCGAACTGTTATCAACCGAAAAAACTTATGTCGTTCGAAGTTCTCATTTTCCACGCAGTCCCGTACCAGGACCGATTGAGCTGCTGTTCAACGCAACTGCTGTCTATTGAACCGAGTGTCAGTCCGGTCAAGCGTCAGAGCTGCTATTTGGTCCGGCCATTATCAGTTGGGCTTCGGTACTCTTCAGCAGCACTTCAGGACTCTCCTCGAGACACTCTTCGTTATCAGCGGCAGGAGGCTCAACGGTTCAGAAACTTACTACGGTTTTTTCAACTCGGCAACCTGGACCCCAAAGATCTCTGGGGAAATTTTAAACCTGAAGAAATCTACAACAAGATGAGCTTGTATACCAAAAGCAGCGAGAGGACGGCAACGGGCAACTTGCGTCGCATGGGCGGAAGACACCCGAGGCCCTCGGAGGTTCGTTCTTTTCTAGTGAAATAAGGTCTTTTCGGGGGCTAGTGTGAAATTTGGGTGCTTTGCTCCTCATAATATTTTATCCGCAAATGAAATTAATACTTTACTTAAAAACGTTGTTTGAACCTTAAAAACTTTCTATAAAACTTGAAACTTTCTTTAAAACTTGAAACTTTCTTTAAAACTTGAAACTTTCTTTAAAACTTGAAACTTTCTTTAAAACTTGAAACTCTCTTTAAAACTTGAAACTTTCTTTAAAACTTGAAACTTTCTTTAAAACTTGAAACTTTCTTTAAAACTTGAAACTTTCTTTAAAACTTGAAAACTTGCTGAAAGTCTCAAAGACTTTCATAAATCTTGACCTATAAATTTATCCCAGTCGTCTACAAACTTCGATTACATGCGTATAATTTGTTGTCACACAGGTTGTTCGCGTCTGTGCCAGCTGCGGCGAATCTGGTGCCTGCATGGTGTTCGCTCGCTCTTCTGCACGGACCTATCTCGGACTTACAACCTTGCAGCAGATTTTGAGCACCGCTCCTAATTTTAAATTGGTGTAAAACCCTTTAATAAGCAAAATAAATTACGGAAGCTGGAGCAGATTTTTTATACCTTATTCATTCTGTTGCAGCATTTTGTACATGTCTACATAACTTTTTAAATATTTATTTTTTGTGCGTAATTTCTCCTATGTTATTACAGTGGGGATCTGCTTACTTGGTTGGTATCATAGATACCATTCAAATGATACAAAAACCTGGTACAAGCAGACTTTTGCTTATAAGTCAAAAATATTGCGTGACATTGGATCTATTTTAAAAAAATGTAGCTTATCGCGATGAAAAGACAGTGATTATTTTCAAATACTTCCTTGCTAATAATAATTATTAAATAATAATACACTGTTGCTGCTTGCTTGGTTGGTCCGTGGGGCTGTGATGTTCTTGAGGATGCTTAGAGGCCGTATCTGTGATACGAATTTCACCCGTGCGCAAGTACAAGAATATTTTAATCGTTGGTACTGTTAGGATGGACCGATTGGCTTGTCATCCACGTCTGGAAAATTTGTCTAAAGAAAATATCGAATCCAGTTATTTTTGACAGGACGTGTACACAAGTGCTTCTAATAATATTCTAAAACTGATCAGATTCGCGAGTACCTTCAGCATATATGGCTGTGCACGGGTAGCTATAACAACGAATTGAGACACTTTCGCTGAAGTAAAGTAACCATTTGATTAGAGTTGTGAATGCTCAAAACATCATTAAAATTTGATTACTTGAACACCTGAATGTGCGTGATTACTGTAGCTGGGACACAGGCTTCAGTGCCTCTTGAATATTCCTTCTTTTAATCCTTCAGTTTGGAACACCAAACGAACCTTTACATCCACCATGAAAATATTTAAGAGTCGTGCTTTGAATATTATTTTATACCCGTGTGGTTGTGAATCGCGTATCACTGATACCCTCATTATTCACTTATAGAAGCAAAAAAAAAGTAAATGGAGATTGACAAAAAAAAAGACGTTACGTACAAGTATGAAACCAAGAAAGCAACTTTTATTTTGGATTTGGTTCTCGCAGTTGTGCACTATTGCAGATTTTACAAGAACTTGGCAAGGCTTAACGTACCCGTAGCTTCACGCAACCGCGGTGAAAGCCACCTCCAACACCATTAATTCGAGAGCAGCGCTTTTGTAAGGCGATAAAGATTCTATTTTATCCGCTGATTACCTGAATTATTCGTATCCCTCGGGGCTGCGAAGGCCTACCAGGCCTAGACCAGATAATCAATCGATGCTTGTTGGGCACAGTGAAGCAATAATGCTGATGCTCCAGCGGCTTATAATCAGCTAACGCTCCTCGACCGGCAGTTTGGGGCAGTTGGCGTAACACTGAAGAAAGAGCTATCGAACCGTTTGTCGTTGGGCTCTATGATCCATCTGATGAATGGTCTCTTTGATGCATTGCTGAGCATGTGAGTGGCGCACACCTCCAGTTTATGATCTTAGAATGATTTTGAACGAAACTCTTATACTTCATTGAAATTCAAGCGTATAATGAATTATTTGCAGCAGTTACGCTCACTATTGTTAGTGCTGAGAAAGTTTCACATGATTGGAAGTTGCATCGGCATTTACTAGGCTTTGTGCTCGCGATAGCCATGTGCTTGAGGTTCTGCCGCCGTGCGGCCGGGACCCGGGTTCGAAACTCGGCGCTGGCAGTGGCGATTTTCTCTGTTGGGTATAGGAGAAAAATTCCAAGCACAATACCCCACTCTACCCAGGTGTCTGAAATGGGTACCGGTCTTGACCGGGGGAAAGCGTCATGGCGTCCTGGCGTTAGTTATAAGGCATTTGAAACTCCAATGTACAAGGTGATATGTATCAGGCTTGATTGGAAATAAAGCATCCGTAGATGCCTTCATTATTATTATTATTATTATTATTATTGTTATGTTATTACAATATAAAAGTAATAAGTGGATACCACAAATTCAATTTTCGAGGAAGGTGATGTTAGTTTAAAGAAATTATATTTTGTAAGATTAAGTGCCAAACGTGAACAAACAGCCCTATTTATTACTGAATACACGAAGAGAGTGAGGTAAGCTTTCACCCGTATCCCCAATACCAATTTAATTAAACAACTGTGGAAGGGCAGCACGGAAAGTTCTTTCGAAGTTGAGAACGGCAAACTTTACCGAAAACATGCTTTGAGCGTGGGAGCATACATTGATCCGTTGATTTTGGTCTATTGGCTTTAAAGTAGTCACGCTTTTGAGGAAAGGATGTTTTATTTCAATCCAGCTTGATACATATCATCTAGAAAATTGTTTTTCAAAATGCCTTATGACTAACACCAGGAAGCAATGAAGCTTCTCCTCCGTTCAAGCCGATACCCATTTCAGACACCTTGGTAGAGCGGGGAATTGTGGCTGAGTTCTCTTTTTCCCAACGAGGAGAAACATCGGACTGGCATCGCTGGGACTCGAATTAGCGACTCTTCTCATGAATAGCGTGCGCTCTTAACCCCTCGGCCACGGTGATCACCGCGGCAGTTGCTGCCAGGGTAATGTTAAAATTAAAGCTCCTGCGCTGTATGCTGTAGATTTGTTAAAATATTATATTATATATGGACATGCATCCCCTCTAAACTGCTGCGCCGAACTGCCGCACGGCTGCGCTGATTTCCAATAGGAAAACTGGCTCGCAGCGAGCAACACGCGTTAACGTACCACCAACGGATTACGATACGCAGGCTTTTGTATGAAAATAATTGTTTCAGGCAGTGATAAGAATGCGTCCGTACGACGCCTAGAGTAACAGCAGAATACGTCTCCTGAATTGTGCTTACAGTTTCTGGTAAGGTAATAATAGTTTTACCATATCTTTCGACAGGAAACCATCACAAAACATTATCGTCACTGTGTACAAAAACGGACCTCAGACAAAGTTAATTCAATAATTGAGCACCGATATTTAGTATTTAATTTGAAGCCAAATAAATAAGAATGTAAAGTAAATAAAAGTACTTGGTGCTATTTGCTGTTGCTGTCATTAGGAAAACATAATGGATTTCAGCCTATACTTAGAATTATGGCTTTATTTTCGATACTTTGGACAGTTTATTTTCACGTAACCCAATAGGCATAGAGCCGGCGCAGTGTCTAAGGCATCATTATAGTATTGCTAGAACGTCCATCGCATTGCTATTATATATTCCCAGGGCAACCAATACAACATCATTGTAACATTCCTAGAGAAACTAAGGCCTTATTATTATATTACTAGTCCACCCCCTGTATTTGAAATAAAAAAGAGGGCGAAATGATAGAAAGGCTGTAAGAAATTTAAAAATACTATCTCTCGAGAGTTGATGCGGCCGCGTGAACACGGTCCGTCAAAATACATAGGACCGGAGCTTGTATCACAGATACGCTCATCACACACTTTCGGCTGGCTTCGGACAGACAGAGAGACGGACGGACATGGCTCTTATTATAGTATAGATTATAATATTCCTAGAACATTCAAAGCATTATCATTACTATACTCCTAGAGCGGCCAAAGAGATAAGGAGGAGACACATGCAAGGACATGTGCCAGGAGGAGATGAGATATTTTATTTGTTGATATGTTAAATACGGCTATGTCAACTGACTAAGATCATTGACTTCAAGCTTCACGAATGACTTCGAACGTTGTAACTCTCACAGTTTTCACGATGTATTTCAAAACTAACGAATTCATAATAAAAATTGGAGGTGACAATCCATGGTCTGCATTATGAGATCATCTTTTTCTGGAACACAATTTTTGAGTAAAATAATTTTGCAGGCCCTCAGTATTCATGCTTTACGGGAGTCAACACTTCGAAATAATTTTCGTAAGATTTCAGGAGTTACTCTAATTTCAGAACCATGTGGTAACTCGCTGTGTCGGTGAAGCTCATTTATTCATTTCACGGCAAATTTGGCAATCTCCCCACGCTGTTGAATTTTTCTCAGTTTTCTAGGCAGGCATTAGGCTGCGCGGCCTTATCTTTCATAATTGCGTCCGCGGCGGCCAACAGCGCACGCTAATTCCTTATCAGCGGCGACGGCCTTACGCTAATTTGGTGGAGCCATCGGGAGAAGCCGGTGGGCAATCATCATTGTGCGGAATACCTAAGACGCACCCAGAACTCCTAAGACGCACCCAGAACTCCTAAGACGCACCCTGAACTCCTAAGACGCATCCAGAACTCCTAAGACGCACCCTGAACTCCTAAGACGCACCCTGAACTCCTAAGACGCACCCTGAACTCATAAGACGTACCCAGAATACCTAAGACGCACCCGGAACATATAAGATGCGCCCGGAACACCTAAGACGCACGCAGAACACTTAAGATGCACCTGGAACACCTAAGACGCACGCAGAACTCCTAAGAAGCACCCTGAACTCCTAAGACGCACCCTGAACTCCTAAGACGTACCCAGAACACCTAAGACGCACCCGGAACACCTAAGATGCGCCCGGAACACCTAAGACGCACGCAGAACACTTAAGATGCACATGGAACACCTAAGACGCACGCAGAACTCCTAAGAAGCACCCTGAACTCCTAAGACGCACCCTGAACTCCTAAGACGTACCCAGAACACCTAAGACGCACCCGGAACACCTAAGATGCGCCCGGAACACCTAAGACGCACGCAGAACACTTAAGATGCACCCGGAACACCTAAGACGCACGCGGAACACCAAAGACGCACCCGGAACACCTAAGACGCAGTTCGGAGCAGAGTGCCCTATTTTCGCTGAGATGAGCCGCATCTTCACACCGCCTCTGGAGAAGTGAGGCTTGAGATAGCATGTGAGGGGAACTGAGTCTGAGGGATGGTGGAAAGAGGGCAAGAATAATTATTCTCTCGAAATAATTAGGTTCTTTGTGGTCTGTTACAGGAAGTAGCGGAACGGTTACGTTCAAATATGAACGAGGGAATTAATTTCCGAGAGCTTTATCGTTTATCAGCTGATGTTGCGTGGTTTGTGTTCTGTTTTAGGAAGTAGCGCAACGGCTGCTTCCAAATTTTAAGGAGGGAATTAATCTCAGAGAGTTTTATCGTTTATCAGCTGATCTTTTGGGGCTTGGGGCTGAGAAAAAACATCGATGCTCAGAGTAAGGCTCGGTTAAGAAATAGAAGCTTGAAATTGTGATTTCCAAGCTAACGGAAATGGAAATAAGCAGAGCTGAGGTCATGTTTACGAGTATACATGAAGTTTGTCTTTTGCAGTCATATACCTCGTTATTTATTAGAAAGTTTCACAGGGAAGAGAAGGGTAAAATTAACATTTTTTTTGTAAGAAACTCGTGGTTTTGCATTCAAAATATTTCGTGAGTTCTTAGGAGAATCTATATTTTCGCAGAATTTATCCCGTGATAATTTACTTTCCAATTCAAATTTCATGAACACAAAGACGAACATCACGCTTCATTTTGATTAGTTTTCAGCTACGCGAGAAAAATTACACGCGCAGTGGGAAAAGAAAATAAACAATGCCTAAATTGGGAGCTTCAAAGAAGAAAAACTTTCTTCTTCTCCTTTTATTGCTGCGAGATTCCAATGACTGGAGTGTAGTTTACCAAAGTTTCTCCAGTTGAAATTTAGTGCAATTGAAAAAAATTTTGTTTAGAACATGCAAAATTTCAGCTTATTCGGAGATCGATTAAAAATACAATATTTGGTGAGCTCAGCGTTGTTAAGTTAATGATTATGAGTAAGTTTATTAAATTATTAAAGCGTTTCTATAATTCAATGTAAAAAAATGATTTCGTTGCGGTAGTCAGCCATTTCACTTTGTGTCGCTGTTGTTTACTGAAAACTCCGGTGGGAAAGCATGCGCCATCCTTCTTTCATGCGACATCCAAAAATTGTATCAGTAGTGGATGAAAATTCTACATCAGATGTGCATTTATTAGAAAGGTGCTCTAAATTAAAAAATCTATGAAATTAACGAAAATAAGAATGGGAGAAAACGGACAACCTTAGAAATGATCATTGTGAACATCTTCTGGGCTATTGTATTGGTTTGATGAAATGCGTGTTGTGAAAATGAGCGATCCGTCATATAACGAAGAAAAATATTCATCAGGTAAGTAATCTAAATTTGATATAGTTTTCGTATTTTTCGCGTTGTCTGTTCATCCCCCAAGGTTTGGAAAAACACTGACAGCAAAAAGAAGGAACCAACGAGATAAATGATCTCAAAGAGACATTGCTGAGTGAAACTTTAGTTAGTTCAAGCAAACCAAACAGCTGCAAAATAATAAAGTTTATTTACAGTTGATGTCAGGAGGTCAAGTTGCTGACATGGAGGTCAGGAGGTCAGGTTGATGACATGGAGGTCAGGAGCTCACGCTGGACATGGAGGTCAGGAGGTCAGGTTGCTGACTGGGAGGTAAGGAGCTCACGTTGGACATGGAGGTCAGGAGGTCAGGTTGCTGACATGGAGGTCAGGAGCTCACGTTGGACATGGAGGTCAGGAGGTCAGGTTGCTGACATGGAGGTCAGGAGCTCACGTTGCTGACATGGAGGTCAGGAGGTCAGGTTGCTGACATGGAGGTCACGAAGTCAGGTTGCTGACATGAAGGTCAGGAGCTCACGTTACTGACATTGAGGTCAGGAGGTCACGTTGCTGACATGGAGGTCAGGAGGTCAGGCTGCTGACATGGAGGTCAGGAGGCAACGTTGCTGACAAAAAGGTCAGGAGGTCATGTTGCTGATAAGGAGGTCAGGAGGTTATGTTGCTCATATGGAGGTCAGTAGGTCATGTTGTTGGCATGGAGGTCAGGAGGTCATAGTAACGTCTCCCGCTGTCAACGTTTTTCCCTCGATGATTTATTGCCGACAGGAAATTGCCTCGCCGACGCCTCGTCAGATTGCTTTGTGTCTGCCCTTCAGTTGCCATGCGTCTACACTTCAGTTGCCATGCGTCATGCGTCTGCATTTCATTTGGCATGCGTCCGCATTTCAGTTGCTATGTGTCTGTCCTTCAGTTGTCATGCGTCTGCACTTCAGTTGCCATGCGTCTGCACTTCAGTTGCCATGCGTCTGCACTTCAGTTGCTATGCGTCTGGACTTCAGTTGCCATGCGTCTGCCCTTTAGTTGCCATGCGTCTTCACTTCAGTTGCCATGCGTCTGGACTTCAGTTGCCATGCGTCTATACTTCAGTTGCCATGCGTCTGGACTTCAGAATATCGGAGTCCTAAATCATAACCACATAAGCAAGGTTGAGAGCTGAATTGTTATCGAGGGTCCCAAAGATTGTCCTCACATTTTTTGCGGGTTTTTAAAGGCTTTTAGTACGTGAGTTATGTGTGTGTCTTTATGGTAAACGCTGAATGCTAGGCATAGAGTTGTTTTCGCATGATCTTGGAAATCTTTAAAAACAATAAATGAGAATATGAGGAACTCGCTTCAAGAATAGAGTTGCGGCTTATTTTGTAGAGCAGTTTTCCAGTATAACTTGAGTGTTTGATTAGAAATATTGCATACTTGACTTTCAGTAGCAAGTTACTTTCTTGGATGATGTGGTGAAATGAAAAAGTGCTTTTAAATTTTTTAACGGAGAAATAACAAGTATAAATAAAATTTAGGTGATATACAGAAGAGATTTTTCGGTTAAAGGCTTCACGTAAACACCTGCTTCTATTGAGTTCTTTATCATGAAATTTCTCTTCAATTTGAATTTTCATGTATAAATTCAATTTACTAATATTACATATGTTAAAAATGTATTAAAACATGGGAGGAACATAAGCCTTTAGCATAAATAAGTTTGTCATTAATTTCTAAATCATGAAATGAAAATTTGAGCAAAATACCCTAGTTCAGTTGCATTTATCATAATTAATTTTTGCATTAGTTTTTTCTGAGTATGTATTCATAATTAAACTTGAAGACAGATTACTACATTAAATTGAAAATAGTACTTTTTTGATGAAGAATCAAGGATTGCTTTTTAATTCCATTCACATTAAAGTTATCGAAAATTTTTGCTTGACCTCGCGCCTGCACTTCTATTTCATAGGCATTAAAGTTATCGAAAATCTCCTCAAGCCTGCATTTTTATTTTATCCACACTAAAGATACCACAAATGTTAGCCTGCCCTCACGCCCGTGAGTGCCACCAAAAACTGTTGCGCTGTGGCCTGCTCTCTTGGCAGGCAAGAGGGGGTGACCTGGGTCTGAGTCGGCGGTCGCTCCAGTGTTGTGTGCGCGAGTGTGCGCGATGGAGGTCGAGTTGTCGTGCGCGCTGTGCTGCCACCTGCTGACTGAGCCGCTGCTGCTGCCCTGCTGCAGCCGCGCCGTCTGCGCCCCCTGCGCCAAGTGCCCCCCCCACCCCAAGGCGAGCGACACCGAGGACAGCGCCAGTGACAAGGCCTCTGTCTACAGCGAGACCGACAGCGGCGTCGTCGTCGCCACATCCACCCGACCGCCGGGCGTGCCAGTGCCTCCTCCAGTGCCGCCGTCAGTAGCCCCGCCAGGCGAAGCCGACGCCGAAGGCGCGTCCACAAAGGGCGCCGTGAGATGCCCCGCATGCAATAAGGAGCTCTCCCTCCCGGGGCTGAGCGGGCTGCCGCCGTACCCCGCGATGGCCCGCATCGTGGGGCGGTACAAGGGGGAAGTGGGCAGCGGAACGGGCGTGCCCCTGCCGCCGTGCCAGTTGTGCGAGGGCCCCCCCGGGGACGCGACGGTGCACTGCGAGCAGTGCCAGGTGCAGTACTGCGGCCCCTGCCTCGCTGCCTGCCACCCGCCCCGGGGGCCGCTATCCACCCACACCCTCACGCAGGTCGCGCCCCTCGCCTCCATACCCACGGGGGGCGCGGCCGTGTGCGGCCAGCACGGCGACGTGGCGAGTGTGTACTGCACGGTGTGTAGGTGTGTCGTGTGCGGGGTGTGTCAGGCCGGGGGACACTCGCAGCATGACCTCCAGCCCCTAGACCAGCTCGCTAAAGCCACCAAGGTGCGTGCCAAGTTGGGGCTGTTTTGCGGTTTTTGAACTGTGTGCGAAATTTTGGCTGTTTTTGGAGTCCGTTAGGTGTGGATAAAGTTGTTTCCCTCTGCCATTGTTATCATTATTTTCGTGAATTTCATTATTTCCAAAGCCACTTGCATGAGGGAAAAATTATTTTAAATTTACATTACGTCCAAATCTACGAAGGTTTTTATAAAGTAATCATCATTCTAAATTATTTCCATTATTTCCAACATTTCATTTATTTCCGAAGGCACATGTGTGCGTACAAAATTGTTCCTATTTTGCATTATTTTCAAACTTTCTGTTATTTCCAGCCACTGCGGTGCGCACAAAATTATTTTCATTTTCCATTATTTGCACAATTTCCATTACTTTCGAAGCAACTGCGGTGCGCACAAAATTATTTCCATTTTCCATTATTTGCACAATTTCCATTACTTTCGAAGCCACTGCGGTGTGCACCAAATTATTTCCATTTTCCATTATTTGCACAATTTCCACTACTTTCGAAGCCACTGCGGTGTGCACCAAATTATTTCCATTTTCCATTATTTGCACAATTTCCACTACTTTCGAAGCAACTGCGGTGTGCACCAAATTATTTCCATTTTCCAATATTTGCACAATTTCCATCACTTCTGAAGCCACTGCGGTGCGCATAAAATTATTTCCATTTTCTATTATTAGCACAATTTCCATTACTTTCGAAGCCACTGCGGTGCGCACAAAACTTCTTCCATTTTCCATTATTTGCACAATTTCCATTACTTTCGAAGCCACTGCGGTGCGCACAAAATTATTTCCATTTTCTATTATTAGCACAATTTCCATTACTTTCGAAGCCACTGCGGTGCGCACAAAATTTCTTCCATTTTCCATTATTTGCACAATTTCCATTACTTTCGAAGCCACTGCGGTGCGCACAAAATTATTTCCATTTTCCATTATTTGCACAATTTCCATTACTTTCGAAGCCACTGAAGTGCGCACAAAATTTCTTCCATTTTCCATTATTTGCACAATTTCCATTGCTTCTAAAGCCACTGAGGTGCGCACAAAATTATTTCCATTTTCCATTATTTGCACAATTTCCATTACTTTCGAAGCCCCTGCGGTGCGCTCAAAACTCCCCGATATTCTTCCCCCGCAACTCTTGCTCCAAAAACAGCACTCGATGATCTGAGGCAGTGTACCGAGCCTCGAATAACAGAGCGCCACCTTATATGAAGCTCAATATGGACGGATATAAATTTGTCCCTGTCATTTAATCCTCGGTGGAATAATTGGATATTATTATTAGTACGACCAGTCCACCCCCCTTTATTTGAACGAAAAAAGAGGGCGAAATGAGAGAAAAGCAGTAAGTAATTAAAAAATACAATCTCTGGAGAGTTGATAGGGCCGCGTGAACACGGCACGTTTAAATGTATAGGGCTGGAGCTTGTATCACAGATACGCTCATCACACACTTTCGGCTGGCTTCGGACAGACAGACGGACGGACGCTGCTCTCATTATGGTATAGATTAGTATATTATTTGTAGAATTAGTAAATTGTATTAGTAGATTTAGTATATTAGTATTAGTAGAATTAGTATATCGGTATTAATAGAATTAGTATATTAGGATCTGTAGTGTATAGTAAAATAATTGGAATGGGTTTTTACGCCTAAAATGTTGTGGATGACCTCCCGTAAGGAGAGCGCTCACTGTGATTGGTTTTAAAATGCACATAGAAACTGTAAATAATGTATCCGGACAGAAATTCCAAGTTGATTGTGGTGGAATTTTTGAAAACATATTTAAAGCGTACTTCTTTGTCGATTTCAATGCTTCAAAGTGAGGCCTGAAAGGAGCAGTTAAATGCCAGTCTTGAGATGGTCATCCGAATCCATGCGTATTTGACCCTTTCAGCATCGCCTTAAATGACTACAGTAGTAATGAAAATAAATATATTTACAGTATTAAATGGATCTTGAACTTCAACTCCTTTTTATAAATAAGTCATAGATTAAAATGCTTTAAGTAATGCAGTTGAAATATCAGAATACAGAGATGCAACAAACTCGACACAAGGGAAAGTAATTGGAATCTGACTGTTTAATTATACAATAATTACCATAAGTTCGTTTCGCTTTACTTAAACGTACAGACCCATTATTCTCGTGGAATTAAAAAGTTCCATCTTAATACGTTTTTTGAATGTCCAGGAACGAAGCTTTTGTTTCTGCAGTGGAATTGTCACCGTAAACATTAGGCATAGCGCAATAATGAAGGAAATAATCATTTCACATTTTGTACGTGATATTTCGTAGTATTGCAAAATTTCCTTTGACCATAAGCCACCGACTATTAACAAAAATTTATTAAAAAATGACCCTCGAATGCGGTTGAGCAAACTACGCTGAGACAGCGAACACATTTTCGAGGATTCTTCCCTTTACTTAGCGTTGCTGGAATGTCAGTAGTAGGTTTGAGAATATTATTTTATATGAGCAATTTTGGAAACTTTTGGCTATTATTAACGCACTACAAGCGCTTGTGAGGTTTAGTATTGTTTTTTGAGGAGCGGGAGGACTGATCCTCACCCGTTTTGAATTGCTATTGATCTTGCTCAACAAATCCATAATGGTTCAGAGTGCATACTTCATACGATGTAGAGTGAGTTATTTGATCTTCTCTTTGATTTAAAGGGTAAGAAATTATTTCTAACGCTCTGTGGAGTTAGAAAATCAGCTTATAGTTTCTGAGAACATACAGATATACGAATTTTGAATGATATATATATATATATATATATATATATATATATATATATATATATATATACGTGAGGGACCTTTAGATTACACAGCAAACAAACACCAAAAATTGGTTGTCTCCTTTAATCTATAAATAAGATAGAAATAATAAATAAGGAAATGTGGTTGCTGTAATAGATGAATATTGATTTTAATCCTTATAGCAATAACTTTTATATGCCAGCGCAGCAATTTCACACCCGCATCCCGCATGTTGTGACAGAATAATGTTCAGTATATGGAAATATTAATTTTAACATAAATGGCCAAATGAAACCTCGAGCATGTTATCACCTCCCCTTTTGTCATAATGAGTAAGAGAATAATTAAATAATTGGTAGGAACGATTATTACCATGATCGATATTATAAAAATAATCATGTGTGAAAAGAGTTACTGAAGTCGTACTGAGGTTGAGAGAAACGTACTGAGGTGTAAAAGGTCAACTAACAATTCGTCTCTTCTCATGTTTTCCATCACGATAAGTTCACTAGAAAGAGAGTGAAATTAATGCTGCCTTATCATAACAAACCACTACGTCAATGCAATTTTTACTTCATTGAGCACGGAGCATGAAGCAAGAGTCTTGGATATCATTTATTAAATAGGTATTGAGAAAGCTAACTGTTAAGATATAGCTATATCCTCTATATTCGATGGTGCAAAATAATGGGCCTACTGCTCTGAAATCAATCTAACCATAAAGCTATTTTTTTAAACGTGCAGTTTTCACGCGCATCTCAACCAATGTATTATGGTTGATTAAACAAATATAACTTTTTTATCCTCTCTGTTTAAACGCAGTTTGATCAGTCTAGCGTATTGTCAAGTAATTTGTTATAGAATAATTAAATTGTAAGCATAAAATAGGTTTCCATAGGGTGCGCTAGAAGTGTTGAACCTACAAATAGTCATTTCTCAGCCTGTCTGTTATAATAATTTTCAACTCATGACTTTACCATTGCATTGCTTGTGGAAAGAAATTATTTATGTTCTTCAAATTGTTTGAGTTATCACTTACGAAGTAAATGTTATCTTATCATCATAATTTAGAGGAAGTTTTCATTTGAAAAAATAATTTGGCACAAGAGTCTGCCGAGCTACACAAAAAGCGTAGATAACGCGAGGGAAGAGTTGTAAGGGGTGCAGGCAGGGCGTGCAGTTTAAGTGAAAGTTCTTCAGAAAATAATTTCACGCTGATCACACTAAGTTAGGGAAAGCCTATGGCAGCAATAAAGATGTAAAAATGTCCCCATATAAGTTTGTGTAGTGCATAATAAACCTGTAACTTTTCAACTCATCCAAAATCGATGATCGTACCGAAAAAATACGCAGACAAATTCTTGGTAAATAGTTATGATTCTGCGTAGCGTAACGAAGCTGTAATTTTGTAACGTTACCAAAATCAATGGTATTTAAGAAAAATTACAGAAATTCTGTATTCTAATTACTGATTTATATAATGAATGTCTAATCCGAGATGTTCTCTTACAACCGAACAAAGAATTGGTTTTTGCGAATTTTTCCATCACTCGAAGAAACGTTCTGGGGCTGAAAGAAGAACCTTGTGCTTCTTTTTCGTGTTTTCTCGAATTTCCGGGGAGCGGAGCAAAAAAACCAGTCTGACTTTATGGCTCCTCCGTCGATATTTACGGCCGGATAAGTGGGCATGCGCAGTTTTATTGGAAGCGTCCGCGCTAACTCGGCTTCGCGGCGATATTTGTCTCGCCGAGACTGGGCTGCTCCTTCCGGGTCCTCGAAATGGTCTCACCTGAACACTTATAATAAATTTAATTAGGTTTATTTTCTTGCTACTCAGGGTCCAACGGTCTCACTTTAAGACGTATAAATTTCATTAGTTTTATTTTCTTGCTACTCCAGTTCCAACGGTCTCACGTTTATTTTCTTATCACTCCAGTGCCAACGGTCTCGCCTT
The DNA here is from genome assembly GCA_030386875.1 of Morinoia aosen. NCBI lineage: Eukaryota > Metazoa > Arthropoda > Malacostraca > Amphipoda > Talitridae > Morinoia > Morinoia aosen. Next base: position 17,302,555 of record CM059574.1, read on the forward strand.
TAGACTTATAAATTTAATTAGTTTATTTTCTGAGTACTTTAGTTCACATGGTCACGTCTTTAGACTTGAAATTTAATCAGGTTTGTTTTCTTGCTACTCCAGTGCTAGCGATATCACCTTTAGATCTATAAATTTAATTAGATTTATTTTCTTGCTACTCTCTAGTTCTCATGGTCAGGTCATAAGACTTATAAATTTCATCAGTTTATTTTCTGAGTACAACAGTTCAAATAGTCTCATCATACACTTATAAATTTCATTAGTTTTTTTCTTATCAATAGTTTCAATAGTTACACTTTCACGCTTACAAATTCTATTTCGATCAATTTCTAAAACACACAACCTCCAGGTTGTTTTTTAGCATGTCGGTGAGGCATTTTTTGTGATTTTGTTTTGCCAAAATGATCAGCATGAGGAATTTTTATTAATGCTCAATATCGAAGAAGTTACCTCTTCATTGCATGAATTATTATTGGAAATGCACTCGTCAGTAACAGCGTCCCAACGGAACTCTACCGCTTGAGGGCTGCATTGAACACCTACCATACATAAGCGTTCGTTGTATGTTTTCCATGTCGCATGAGCGGTACAAACCACCGAAATGCACGTATCTCAATGAATTATTTCTATGTTCAGCAAAATTCAGTGAGTCTTATATTCGGAAATATTCAATCCCGTCATTTTCGACGAGCTGTGTACATCATGGTAGAGGAAACAAAATAGTGTCATTTCTATGGGAAAAATACACCTCCTCTTGTTTGACTAGCCAATAGAAAGGATTAATTTCAAACTCATTGGATGACGTCACCACAACGGCATGTCTTTCAGCCAATATTGGTGACGGATTTGGGGCTATCAGTGTTACCAGATGCAACATGAGCGCTGCTATTGGTTCGTTGCCGTGGCGCCAATAAACCCACACAGTCGACGATAAAAAGACTGGTTTCACCCTACCTTGTTTTTTATACCGTTGTGTACTTACATACACCAGTTAGGGAATAATGAGTAAAAGTTCAGGCGCATCTGTTGCATTGGGTGGTCTGCTCAATGACATTTCCTGTCCTTAGTTCCACAGTTGTGATGTTTAGCATTAATGATATCGTAGGTAATTTCTGCTCAAATAGATACAAATCTTCGTGGTTAAAGACATCAAGTTCTAACGTCAAAACATTGTTCTAGTTATTCTTAATCTGGATCAAGCATCGTACAGGTTGAAAAGCTGGGACTGATTTTTATCCGTAAGTTTGTATAAAATGGCATCTAATTTCTCGAAAGTTGTCCGTGCCTGCTTGTGCCCAAAGTGTGTGCTGCAGAACGAGACAGAACTCACAGCATAATTTGAATTTGATACGAAGCTTCGTAATCCCGGCTACGCGCTATGTGCGATCGTTTGACGCAGATTGCCGATATCATGTTCTAATACCGACACTGATGGGTCTCATATACGCTCGAACGCCTCCACAAAACTTCAGGTGTGATGTTTCTTAAAGAATCTCAATCTAATCCCTCACCATCTTTATGTTGGTTTTTACTAATTTCAGGAACTTGTTTAGGTAGACGGAAGTTCGCCACTTCACTGTTCATAATCAGCTAGGGAAAAATAGTTCCGTTCTCTCGCTGGTGTCTGCCACGCCTGTTATTGTTAGACTATTTTATTCCAAGAGCTCCAACTTACCCCACGGTAGAAGAAACAAGGTAGGGTTAAATCAGTCTCTTTTCGTCGACCATGTGGCAATGCTGACGTCATGGCAACGAATCAATAGCAACGCTCATATTGCATCTGACGACACAGCTAGCCCCAAATTTGGACCCACTATCGCATAACGACATGTCGCAATGATGACGTCATCCAGTTTGTTTGAAATGAACCCGTTCTATTGGCTAGGCGAACAAGAGGTGTATTTTCCCCTCATAGAGATGACTCTACCTTCTTTCCTCTACCGTGACTTACCTCCTATGCTGAGCGGTGACATGAGGCTCGATGCAGCAGAAGAGAAGTACTAGGAGCGCAGGCTTGGGCCTATCTTCCTTGAGTGGCAATTTACCGCGCGCGGCTCGAGCCGTGAGCTTAAAAAGCCTCGTCTGCTCAATTGACAGCTTAAAATATTCCGGAATCTGGAAGTGGCAGAGCTAGAAACATCTCCTTACACCATACAAATTTACAATTTCACCTCATGTTCTTGCATACCAGCCATGCCTCCAAAGAGGAGGTCAGTAACATGAGAAATTGATACGAAATCACGCATATTTACAATTTCATTTTCAATGGTATTATAGCATGCCAGCTGAGCTTCTGAAAAGGAGGTACAGTTACATGAATAGTTATTAAGGAATAAGCTTAGATGATAGCTTTTTCTTATTATTTCAGCCACTTGTGGGCTTAGGTAATAATTTGTCCCTATGTAACTCGGAGTTCCACTCTACCTTCCCTCAAGCCACATGTCAGCTCGGTGGTGTCGACTCGTAAGCTTAGATAATAATTTGTCCTGACCATTACTCGGAGTTCTACTCTTCTTCCCCTCAAGTCCCAGGCCGCAACCCCCCTGGCTCGGAGGTGAACGTGAGGGAGGCACGCGCGTTAGACGTGCGACTTGCGGCCACTGAAGAGAGGGCTTCAAATGGCCTCTTTGAAAGCCACTCTCACGCCTTAATGATCCACAATTCTTATTCCGCACCGGCGCTGAGAAACGAGGAATTCTGTTCCTTGTTAAAGTCAGGGCAGAGGGCGGAACTCGGAGCACCGGGAGAACTTCCGTTCTTGGTGACGCGTTTCAAGTTTTTTTTATCCTAGAACGCAATTTCTTCTTCTTGGACATAGCTTTGTTCTCAAATGGGATTTTTCTCTCGCGCATTTTGTATGACATTTATGTGAATATTGCTCGTGTTGAATCTTTTAAATTTGTCTCTTTTTATGTAGTGCAATGATCATTATATGTATTCAATTAAACAGTTTTTAGCCCCATCTTAGAGCTCACTGGAATGAGATGACTGTATAGTATTTTAAATTAACACGTTTTTGGAGTTATTTCTGTACCTGAAATGCATTAATGAGTTTCTGTCATTAGAACATCGCGACATTCATGACGGTATTCTTTCAATCAGAATCCAAGGTTCGTCAGGTGGCGATCATTGGTAGTGTGACCAGATTGGCCTTTTTCCCCTTTTTCCTAACCAAAGTTCTCCAATTTGTTCCTTTTCAAAATTTAGTTCGGTTTAATTTAAGAGTTTTCGGCAGGTAAAAAAACAGTCTGACAATTTTTGATCTGCGATTGTGAGGGATTCATTCGATGAAAGAATAATTTAAAGGCCATATTATATAGAAACGCATCCTATATAAAAACGCATCCTATACAAAAATGCATCCTTTATAAGAACGCATCTCATATCAGAACGCATCTTATAAAAGAACGCATCTTATAAAAGAACGCTTTTCGTGAGGACTCTTCATGCTAATTTCACCCTCCCATTGTATATTATTGTACAGGGTTGCAAAATTATTTTCAAATGCAAACCGTTCTAATTTTAGGGAACAGCGAAATTGATACCCTTTACGAAAATAACGTTAGATTTTTTTGAGTTATTAACAGATAAACTAGCGTACCTTTTGAAATTACTGTTGTATAAATGTTTTTAGCACGGACATTTTCCTATAAGTTGTGTATTGTGAGCCATCAATCATATTTTCAGAAATAAAAACCATAGGCATAATTTTTAATTTTTGGATCCTTACGCACCTGCAGTCTAAGTTTCATGAGACATTTTTGACATTTGTTGCAGCAAACATCAACGAAGGTTTGATAAAAAGCTTTCACTGTCAAACATTCGTTTGTAGGTTTGAAGTTTTGAAAGTTCGAAGGTTCAGTCACCAAAGATTTGGCAGTAAATGAGGACGAATAAATTTGCTGATGCTTTTCATATAGAGATAATCCAAGTTTATTGAAGCACAAATAAATCACTGGAAGTAATGATGGAGAATGATCGATAGGTTATTGGTTGCGCCCCATTATTCTTAGTGCATCATTATTGATGAACCAGGCGCAACTGTTGGGCAGGCAAGCCCGTGAGACGACATGGGTTTGCAAGCATCAAAATTTATGCCTTCTATAAACATGGGCAGAGATCATCCAACAAAGCCTTTAGTCATGCAGCAGGGCGTCGGTGCGTTCTAAGATGACATCCATCAAGCGGTGTCATCAAAGGGCCGCTGGCGGGCTATCAAATATTCATCAGAACGCCGCACGCAGCCTCTGGACGCTCACACCGGACCAGCTCTGTTTGGTGGCGCCGTTTTATACTGCCCGGCCTGTATTTTTACCGCATGTGTTCTGTATAGGGGGCCCAGGTTATTTTGCTTAGCCCGTTTTTTTTTTTCAGGTCAGTATTTTTACCAGATATGTTCTGTATAGGGGGCCCAGGTTATTTTGCTTAGCCCGTTTTTTTTTCAGGCCAGTATTTTTACCAGATATGTTCTGTATAGGTGGCACGGGTTATTTTGGCGGGTCAGTATTTTTACAGGACATGTTCTACATAAGTGGGACAGGTTATTTTGCAAAATGAGTTTTACTGTGTCTGGCCAGCATTTTTAATGGACAAGTTTTACATTGGTGAGAAAGCTTTATTTAAAGCCTGGCTCTTTCCCAGATCAGTTCTGTATTAGAGGTTTATTCTGTCAGGCTGGTCCTATACTTCCGGGCTATTTTTATTTTACCAGATCAATTTATTTGTAGTACCAGTCCTATTTTGCCGCACCAGTTTGAGTTTGCCTCAACTTTTCTGTTCTGCCAAACCCAGGCTGACGTTTGCTTGAGCGGTGTCACTTGATCGTTCAGCGATGTCCAATTCAAGGCTTACTCTTTTTAGGAGTCACGGAGTTCATTTCAAGTTAAAACTGTAATCCAACCACAAAAAATGTTTTGAAAAAAGTTTGAATACGTTTTTTTCTTCTTTTGGTTCCTCAGTATTTTGTTGGAATAAAATTGAAATGAATTTCAGTCAGTTAAAATACATCTCAATTTAGAATATGATATTTTACCCATCACGTGTATAGGTATTTAATGTACCTACAGGGTGCGAGTGGGGACGGACTGACCAAGCAAACTTGCAAGCAAGTAAACAAGAAAACAAGCAAGCGCAAGAAATCAATCGAGTAAGCAAGCAAGCAAACAAGCAAGCAAGCAAGCAAACAAGCAAGCAAGCAAACAAGCAAGTAAGCAAGCAAGTAAACAAGCAAGCAAGCAAACAAGCAAACAAGCAAGCAAACAAACAAGCAAGCAAGCAAACAAGCAAGAGAGCAAGCAAGCAAGCAAGTAAACAAGCAAGCAAACAAGCAAACAAGCAAGCAAGTAAACAAGCAAGCAAACAAACAAGCAAGTAAGCCAGCAAACAAACAAGCAAACACGCAAACATACAAGCAAGCAAACAAGCAAGAGAGCAAGCAAGCAAGCAAGTAAACAAGCAAGCAAACAAGCAAACAAGCAAGCAAGTAAACAAGCAAGCAAACAAACAAGCAAGTAAGCCAGCAAACAAACAAGCAAACACGCAAACATACAAGCAAGCAAACAAGCAAGCGACAAACTGTACATTACTGCATGATGAAGTGTTCGTGTAAAACTTTTGTCGTTTCATTATTTCTGAGCACAAATAAAATTAGGAATTTGAAAATCACACGATTGAAAATTTTAGATACAATTTTTCGTGTGATGGCAAATTTAAATCTACATCATAAAACTTACAAGGAAAATAAGTCCATCACTGAAAACGCGCTGCCATGCATTTGAGCTAAGCGAATCAGTGAGGTAAAGAAAATCGACTGCCATTATATCGATCTTAATTGAGAGCAGATTTTTTCAACAGCTTATTGAGAGCGAATTTTTTTGGGGGGATTTAGAGTCGTGCTCTAGGTCCCAGTCAAACTTTTTCGACGGAACATGCTTGTTTTTCGCCGCCTAAGCGATTCAATTACTGGGGCGGCGAAAAACATGCATGCAGGCAGCGAAAAAGTTAGACTGGGGTTCCTTGTCGACTCCGAGTATTGGCAATTATTGTTGTGACTCAATTTCCTCGTTCATTAGGCGCACGTTGAGTGACGTTCATGGTTAACGAATCTAAATCAAGTGAAGGAGTGTGTCAGTTCCTAACTGGTCAATGGACGCGTGAAACTCTCAAGGAAATTTCATCCAATTTTTGTAATTTATCTTTATCCAGGCACCACCGAAATTATGCGCTGTAGTTTAGAATGAGGGGACAGGAACAATATTGGTTCTTAAATGATATACAGAGAAGCAGCTCTGGTTTGGAGTGTAAATATTTACTTGTCCGTGTGTTAAATTTGAGGTATGGCAGTTATCTTTTTATATTGTACATAACATGTATAGAGAGATAACTACATGATAACTAGATAATAACACACACGTCGTTACTGCCATCTCATAAACTGGGTTCCTGAAACGCTACATAATGGCTGTAAATATCTATTTTTTAATTGAAATTTATACAATTTATTTGAAATAGAAATAGCAATTTTTCATACTGCAGTAAAAATTATTGTTACTTCACTTACATGGGATATATTCTTTTGCTGATGTTGTATTCTAACTTCACAGCTGAAAGACAATCTTACCTTGCGTCTGTTCTGAGCGCTTGTGCTGAGTTCATCAATATTCGATCTATGGCTGGACGAATTCTCTGTTTTTACCAGGGTAAAGATCCAGACAGTATCCTGTACTTGGTCCTGAAAAACATCAAACCTTGTGCTTTTTCTCTTGTGTTTTACATCGTGGCGAACAATGCGTCGGCCAGCTCATGGGAACGTAACTTCAAACGCAATCGATTACGTGCCGGCCGTCGAATGTTCTCTTCTGTGTTCGGTGCGTTCCCTGTGTCGAATGTGAGGAAAAACTAGAAGAATTGGATTCATTTTTCTGCACCTCTGGTATCCACTCAGTATTGTTACTAGTCCGCCCTCCTTTTTTTGAAATAAGAAAGAAGGCGAAATGAACGAAAGGCCATAAGAAATAAAAAATTCAATCTTTCGCGGTTGATGAGGCCGAGCTTCTATCACAGATACGCTCATCGCACACTTTTGGCTGGCTTCGGACAGACAGACGAACGCCGCTCTTATTATAGAATAGACTAGTCCACCCCCTTTATTTGAAATGAGAAAAAAGGCGAAATGAAAGAAAGGCTAAATAACAAAAAAATTCAATCTTTCGAAAGTTGATAAGGCCGAGTGCACACGGCCCGTATCACAGATATGCTCATCACACACTTTCGGGAGGCTTCGGACAGAGAGACAGAGAGACAGACAGACAGACAGACACAGCTCTTATTATAGTGTAGATTAAATGTTGGGAGAGACTTGACGTCTGTTCATCTTTCGTATTTACTGCCGAATACGAAACTGGAAGCTTAAATTTTCTAATATAGACTACAATTTTATGCTCATTCATTACCGCGATTCAACACGATGCATTTTCCATGAAATTGAAGTACATACAAGGGAGAATTTGGAATTATGCCACCCAAGTTAATACCATTTTTGGAATTATACCCACCTAAGTTTATATTCTTGGAATTGAACCCACCAAAGTTGATATCATTCTTGGAATTAATCCCACACAGGTTAATATCACATTATACCCACCTAACTAATGCGCTTTGACTGAACAGCTCTAACTCATTCAAAAAATAATCGTCAATAATTTTTTTTGTGTGTGTGTGTGTGTGGGAGCGGCCGAAGGATGGAAAACTACTCAAGAGCTGTCACGCTGCCGGCCGTTCTTCTCTCGCGATAGCAGTGAATCCAATCACATCCTACCGGCTTAGCTTTGCATCCGATCGTCTAACCAATTGAATTTAAAATCAAGGCTGCTTATTCAGCATACCTTCCTTGTGCTGCCTGGTCAGAATAGTTAAGGGATCAGTCTTTGAGAGAATTGCTCCATTACGGCACTTAAATTTAACTTCATAACGCGGGGCTGTCATCCAGACAGGAATGAACTGAAAACAATTTCGACCTCAGTTGATGGAGACTAAATTGCCTCCGTATTCGAGAGAGCGCTAGCTCCCTAGATTTTCCGAGTGGACGATCGTGCGTTTAATATTAGTTTGGCCTGTAGTACGCGTGATATCGTTGTGACATTCTCATACGTCATTCATCATTTCATTCGAATTTCCAATTCATTCAAAATAATGTACAATTAGAAAGGTTTGCTTCATGCCCAACGCTTTAAAAATTTAGTCGTAGATTCGTTTACAAAGGATGCTTTATTCCAATTTAGCCTGATACATATCATCTTGTGCATCGGTTTTCAAATGCCTTATGACTAACACCAGGACGCAATGACGGTTACATATGAGCACCGAGATCCACTGTACGAGTGGAAGCACCGAGGGTCAAAATGAGAGACGAGACGTCGGTCCTGCAGTGCCTCGCTGAGGGAACAGGAGCGGACCAGAACGCCAAGTTTCGGTGACTGACAAGGCTCCAAGTTTTTTAATTATGACCTGCAAGATTTGAGGCGCAAGACGGAATTTCATTAGCTTATCTTGAGGAGAATTTTGCGCGAACCGGGAAAGGAATGACCGTCTTGGGAGGAGCTACGAAGCTTACAACGATCAAGACACGAGATACACGGAGAAAAGTTTGGAATAGTCTCGCCCAAGTGGGCGTAAGAATTCGTCGTGTTGGAATGTTTGAGATTTTATGTTTCGAGGCCGTTGAACTCAACGGCTCGACAATTATACGACGAAAAACAAAAGTATTCAAATGAAAGAAGTCTGTGACGAATGCCGGTGAAAACCTTCAAAGTTCGAGGATTTTTAGATGTAGAAGACTTTCATACGGTAGAAAGATGGCCAAACCAAGATGAAAAAATTTTGGACTGTTTGATACCATAGCCTAGCGTTTTGTAGCGCTCGCTTGTTATGTGAAATGGTCGAAGGTTCGAGACCCTGGAGTGCGAGTTCGGTGGTTCTTTCCAGTGGGAAAAAGATATTAGCTTATCTTCACTCCACTCAGATGTGAAATGCTACCGGTTTCATTGGATAATCGCTTCTTTGCGGTAAATATACGCCATTCAGCAAAAGCCGTGTGTGATATTCCAGGCTTGAATTCGTTGGATTAAAACATTCGTTTGAATTACATTATTTAAAGGACTAAGCTGAGCAAAAAGTTTCATTCTTTACTGATTTCTCAGTCGTAAAACTTATGCTTTCAGATTGACACTAATAAGAAATAGTGACGAGTCAGTGTTGCCGAAAATTTTATTTGTACGAGTATGGAACCATAATAAAATTTTGGGGCAGAATGAAGTTCGACGGATTGCGTAATAAAACAATAGAATGCGCTATTTCATAGTGGATGTTACAAAAGTAATTGAATAAAATACAAGCACTGTTATTTGCACTATAGAATATTTAATACGAAAAGATAATTTCGATTTTAAACTAGCGGAATTATTGCCTTATTTCCTCACCTAATGATGATCTGCACCATCATTTGGGTGGTCTCCACAGCAAGTCATGACGTGAGTGAAAAAATTGGAGGGGCATAGAAAATGGTGAACTGTATACCGGCATGACGGACTTAACATTTGAAAAGTTCACTGTGTAACTAAATAGGTGATTGCGTAATACAATGGTGAAACTGGGCTGCGCAGTGAAAAAGTGTACTGTGTAAATAAATAGTGATTTAGTAACGGAATAGCGAACTATACAACGAAGTGTGTGTTGTGTGTTGGAATAGGGTACTGCATAATTGAATAATGCACTCTTTAGTAAAATAGTAAAGTACTCCTCAGTTTTTGTGAACTGAGCAATGTAATATTAATAGTAAACTATACAATTAGGCTGCATACCACCTTATTCCAGAGACCTACACGTTAGAGCGCGGAGGGACCTGTTAAGGAAGCCATTGCGACAATTACGGAAGCATTTTAAATGGTGACCAAGTGTTATTCTGCGTAGCAGCGCTTAAGAGATCGCTAGAAAGTATAATCAACTGCTGCAGTGCAGTTGCTGCGGCATTTCCCATTCACTAAACGATTATTGCTGCGCCTCAAACTGTGTTCATAGCTCTATTAAGAAAAAGACATGGAAGCAGCGGGTCACTTAAAGTATCGAATGAAAGCATTGCAGATGAGGGGTTTTACTCACAAGCCATCGTGATTCAGAAACAGTATTAATCCATATACGAGTATTATCTCTGTCCTTACAAGCTGAATGTTGTTTTTAGATAAAAGATGGAGGTCTAGGTTTCATTGTGCTTCAATAGGTTTGTAACCTCTTTCTTGAATTTTAATTTTTTTGAGGAACAGAGTCATCGTAAAAAATGTCTTGAAGAGGGAACCTTTACTTGAACTCTATTAAATGTTCTAGTTTGCAAAATAAACACAGTTTTTTGAAGGTTTTTCCTTGGTAATGGCTTATTGTTAATGAGCAGAAGGCTTAGTATTCCAACATTTAAAGTACGATAAGAATGTGGTAATCTACTTGAGATGTATTCTTTCTGGATAGGCCATTGCGAAAACGTTTATGAAGAATGAATTTTTATTCGAAACTAACTTGCACGGTCTGTCCAAACTAACGGAATTCTATAACTTTCGAAAAAGCTCTAAGTCACTTAATTAGAGTGATATTTGTGCAGCACATAATCATAATTCTATGATTTGAAAGGCAACCTTGTTTTCTATCACTTTTTTATTAGCGCAATGGCTACGTTTGTTCAGACGCGTTTTTGAAAAGTTGATAGTGTTCAGTATCTATTTAGCATCATTATCAATATACTGTAATTATAATCAATAATCTATCACTGTCAAATGGGATCATTAAGGACACTTTATTTTCAATAATTTGAAAATAACGTAGTATGCTGTTAAATTTGAAACCTTATTAAGTCTTATGATTTACGTTGACTCACAGACAACTTGATTTGTTTCACGCAAAAAATGTATCGGTATCACTGGAAGATAATTTATAACAATTGTTAATTACATTTTTTCAAAGGTGAAATAAATAGAATTTAGCCCCAGTAGCGTAGGTACTGGAATAATTTTCATTTTAATTCGTTTACGATTTTAAGGATCATTATACATATTTATTCTGTTGAAACTTAGCGGGAAGAAACATTCCTGAGAAAATCTGTATAAATATTGATTTTTAATTCGCTTCAACATGCTATGTAGATTAAATAAAAAGGAATAATAAAAAGGAATAATTAAAATGAAGCAGAACGCTTAGCGTCCCAGGAAAAGCAAGTAATTTTTTAATGGATTTTTACATGAGATACTTAAATGCTGGTTGTAACGTCCGTGGACTATTTACAAATAATTTTTTTTCCGTTTATGTAAGGTTCGAATTTCAATAAAATACATTTAGGTTTTTTTAAGAAAATTTTATTGTGATCACCGGATTTTTATTTTATGAACGATTTCTACGAGTTGAATTTCAATCGGACAATGGCAATATAAGAGCATGTAAGTCGTAAACAATTATAGCCACGGGTCAAACTAGTGAAGAGTTTTGAAGGGACTTTCTCAACAAAAGTAAGTGCGTGCAATTTTTCAAGGAATAATTTTAATTTATCTTAGAATGATTCGGCGAATTATTTAGCTAAGGCATTGTTTCAAGGCGTAAGAAGCGAGTGTTTAAACTTCTTGTAAGAAACGTGCAGCGCTTGTAGTAGGGGTTTCCTCTCACTATCATTTAGTAAATTTCTTTTAATTTATATAGTACATAAACATACATCCACTTCTTAAAGTAAAACACTAACTGTTCGACTGAGAAGTATTAAAGAATAACCAGGGCTATTTAGACAAGCAGGGTTGTGGATGCAGAATGTAATTTCTTTAATAGAGTTAATTCATTGCGGTAAATAGTATATCAGTTAGTTTAAGAACCCGTATCCATTGCTAAAAATTTTTAGAGAGAAAAGAGAAGGAACCATTCAGAATAAACAGTAAAAATGATGAACCTGAGTTTTCACACAGGATATCTTGCGCATAGGAACAGCAAGTTAGTAAAGAAAAGGAATAAAATATAATGAAGAGACAGCGAAGAAGGTTTGTGGGTTGAAAGAAGAAAAATGAGAAGCAATTTTTAACTCGTAAAATGAATTTTTGGCGCTGAGCGAAATTTCGCGCGTAATACGCTTCTTAATCTAACCATAATTTTTTATCATACTTCGGTTTGGCGTTATGGGATTCTCTGCTCAATCAAAAATATTACAATCAATTTTTTATGTGGTAATGGGATCTTCTGCAGAATTCTCGGTTGATTTTGGCCCTGACTCTCACTCCACAACGTGTTGGACATGTTGACTGAAGGTTGAGATGGCTATCGGAACATGAAACAGCAAACGCATGAGGGTTAACCTTGTTTTCTGTCACTCTTTCTCTTGAACTTAGCTACAGATTTTTTAAACGAATTTTTCACAGAGTGTTCTGTATCAATTGGTCAAAAATATTAATATAAACTAAAACCAATAATCTATTAATGCCAGATGGAATAATGTAAAGGCACTTACTTTTTGACAAACTCACAAATGACGTGGTAGGCAGGAAAATTTTGTAAACTTATTCAGTCGCAGTATTAGTGCGACTGAAGTTTCACGGGCTACTTGATTGTTTCACAGAAAAGTAGTAATGGAAATATTCAGATCGAAATAATGAATAAAAAGTATTAACCTAAGTAAAAGAACGTAAGAAAATACCGTAAATGGAATCAACAGCTACGGTATTGGAAAATTTTTCATTTGAATTCGAGTTTGAAGATCATTATACACTGTGAAATTATGTGCAAAATGATCCTCGATATTATACACTCCTGATAAAATGTCTTGACATGCTTTTTACATGAATGATTTCGACGCGTCGAATTCAAGTATTACAATGGTCAAATAAGAGTAGCGTATTATGTCCAAGACGTAAACAATTGCAGCCCAGGTCAAACCTGTGTGGAGTTTTGAAAGGACTTTTCCTACCAAAGTAAATGCCTGTAATTATATTTGAGTTAGATTTTCTTGAGAAATGGATTTATACAGGATAGTATTTTTCAAAACAGCGCAGAGTTTTTTGATTGCATTGTCTTCGCAAATGCCCTCAAGTGTCGCAACTTACGGAGTGACAGCGCATCGTATTGGTCTGCCGTGCAGCTGTGCTTCCTGACTGCCACGGTTTGGTCGAGTGTCTTGTGATTTCGAGAATACTACTGAGCTTGCCAGGGAGGTTGAACAGATTGTCACGTATCTTACCGTTAAAGTTGAATAGGATGATACATATTGTACCATCAAAGTTGAGCGGGTTGTTACGTATCTTATCATCAAAGTTGAGCAGGTTGTTAAATATCTTATCTTCAAAGTTGATCAGGTTGTTACGTATCTTATCATCAAAGTTGAACAGGTTGTTACGTGTCTTATCATCAAAGTTGATCAGGTTGTTACGTATCTTATCATCAAAGTTGAACAGGTTGTTACGTGTCTTATCATCAAAGTTGAGCGGGTTGTTACGTATTTTACCGTCAAATTTTAATAGGTTGTTACGTATCTTATCATCAAAGTTGAGCAGGTTGTTACGTATCTTATCATCAAAGTTGAACAGGTTGTTACGTATCTAACCGTCAAATTTGAATAGGTTGTTGCATATCTCATCATCAAATTTGAACAGGTTGTTAAATATCTTATCATCAAAGTTGAGCAGGTTGTTACGTATCTTATCATCAAAGTTGAACAGGTTGTTAAATATCTTATCATCAAAGTTGATCAGCTTGTTACGTATCTTATCATCAAAGTTGAACAGGTTGTTACGTATCTTATCATCAAAGTTGAACAGGTAGTTAAATATCTTATCATCAAAGTTGAACAGGTTGTTAAATATCTTTTCATCAAAGTTCAGCAGGTTGTTGAATATTTTATCATCAAAGTTGAACAGGTTGTTAAATATCTTATCATCAAAGTTGAGCAGGTTGTTACGTATCTTATCATCAAAGTTGAACAGGTAGGTAAATATCTTATCATCAAAGTTGAACAGGATGTTACATTTCTTATCAACAAACTTGAACAGGTTGTTATATATCTTCCCACCAAAGTTGAACAGATTGTTATATATCTTAACCACCAAAGTTAAATAAAAAGTGAAAGCATCAGAAAAAATTCGTTTACATATGCGAGCTGTAGCCACGTTCAGCAGAGTCATTTCTGTTAAAAACATTTAGCTTTAAGGATTAATCGTGATTAAATCAATTGCAATAGGAATTTTTTGAGTTGCCTGTGTCGGGTTGTGTAGAGTACATTAGAAGCAAAAGGGCAGTTCTTCATGCATAATATGACGCATGCATAAAAATCGTCAGAGCTGAGAGCATTGCCACACTGAGCACACACTCCTCAGTCTCGGGTGCAGTTTGGACGACTTGGCGCGCCGAGCTGCCCGCGCACGCATCCTGCTGCACAAAAGTCACATCTACATTTCCTGGCAGCGCCGGGGCCGGTTTTTCCATACAGAGTGACCTGATGAGAGCATCACTGGTCCGAATGCCACGGTCGCAAGCCTCTTTTGCGTCCGCTAAAATATTTGGGCGTCGTGGCGATTTTCGCTGCCGCCGTAATTCGAAGCTCCTGAAGCGTTCTTGCGCGCCTCTGCTTTTTTGAAAAAGTTGCTTCGTTCTGCTGAGGAATTCCAGACGCGTGTTTTTCCGTGATGTGATTGTCTGAGTCTCATTTTGCGCTGCTCAAATACATTTTTACCTTGCTTCATTTTTTTCTGTGGGTAAACGGGAGAAGGTTTCACTGGTCGGGTTTTGCAGAAATTATTCCAGCCAGAAATTTGTGCATGCGTTAATTTTTTAAGGATCTCGCTTATCCTTCCACGTAACATTTGAATTTTCAAAGGATTTGATTTCTTCTTAATTAATTCATGAAGAATCAATGAGAAACATTCGAGAGCTTAACTTTCATCCGTTCCGAGTCATGCAAGGCATGGAAGTCACTGTTAGTTTCATTTAATTTCATAGGTTGTTGTGTACAGCGCTTCAAATTTAACATCAAGATAGCAAAATACGTTTCGATCATTTCGTGGCAGTTTTTCGTTTTCATGAATGCCTAAATGTTGCTTGTATTTGGTTAACTTTCATACAGTTTTTGAGTGGCTTGTTTCCTTGAGTTTCGTAGAAATTTAATTATTTCGAGCTCAACGTCCATCAGTCGTCAGAAAAAGTATAACTGCAAAATTGAACACAGAGTTCGATGTCGAAGAAACCGCTGCCTGGATTTCGGAGAATCACTCACGCTCTTGCAAACTTGTTGACGTCCTGAAACACTATCGACATTCCCTGTGTGAGGGAAGGGAAAACTTCTGGGTACAAGGGAAACTCAATAAAGTCAGAAACTTGCACGCTCAAGCGAAAGCAGCGAAGTTTCACTATTCCACTCAACTCTTTGAAAGGCCGATCTCGAGCGGCAGAGATGCATTAACTGTGCTTTGCGTTTTCAGAAACGCAATTTGTAAGTATCTCGAGGCCTAATAATAATTGTTTGAGGGTTTAATTAAAACATTTACGTGAAATGACTTAATTGTTCTTTACAGAAATGTTATTTCCAAGTATTTCATGGCTTAACAATATATAACAGAGGTTTAAATTGTGCATTTTTTGTAATTTTACCTAATTGTTTTCTGTAGAAATACTATTCTCGAGTATCTCAAGGCTTTATGATACATACTAAAGTTTATAGCTACACACATTCTCGTGATATGATGTAATTGGTTTGTTGACATCTTTAATATAAATGTTATTAATGTAACCTGATCGGCATCTATTATGGAAGCACAGTGGTTTAAATCATTGTAAGACTTCTGCAAACCTCAAAATTGACGTTAAAGAAAAATAATCGCCTGAAAAGATGTTCTCCACAGTAAGCTTGAAGATTTAAGTGGTTAGATGAAGAGAGAACTGAGAGGTAGATCGTAAGGTTAATTAAACTCTTATTGTATGGTATTGGAATGTAGTTGCATTTGGTGTTGTTTTGACTCATCTAAATTTGAGTAAGCAAAAATTAATTAATTCACTTCAGAGCAATGTACAGGATGTTATTATTAACGAGTAAGAATTTAACGAGGATTTGTGAAGGGGAAGAGCAACAAATATGTTAGAACTTAGCGAGTGTAGTGTATTTGTGCTGAATTTTATCAAGAAATGTCGGTGAAGGCAAAGAAATAACGCTCAGTGCAAGTGATTAGGAAGTGCAATGTTTAACTTGTCAAAAATGTGTTGGTGGTGCCGGAAATTATTGGCCAACGTCTTCCAGTAAGTCTTTTACCTCATGTCATAGAACAATTAGGAAAATTGTCTGGATTTAGCTTATCGAGCAAGTCTTTTAGTTCATATTACTCATACAACAACAAGTTTCGATTTTCAGCCGAAATTACTTTGCGTTTTTCACCAAAATTGCTCTACATTGGTGGCCGAAATTACGCTTCGTTTTTGGCCAAAATTACTTGGTAATGTAAGCCGAAATTTCGCTTCATTTTTGATCAAAATTACGATTCGTTTTTGGATAGATCATTATATTTGTGCGATACTTTTATGCACGTGTTGGGTGGGCATTTGTAGCTTACATTTTGAAGGAGCATTTGAGCGGTGCCTTGCCTAAAGAGCCTCCTCAGCTCCAGGCTCTCAGATGCCGGTATGACCGCCCCAATTTTCTCGGAAGCGCTGCTGTGAGCACTCCAGAGTTCGCCTTATGGGCCCTATAGAATTACACGCAAAAATTCCATGCATTGCGTTTTTTGTGTAACTTTTGAGGCGGTGCGTTAGTGCGGTGCTCACAAAAGCAAGGGACCTGCACGCTCGTCTCGACATTTACTGGCGAATAAAGGACAGCGACGCCTTGCTGCTGGCCAGGCAGGATCGGGTTAACGTCTCTTATGAAGTATGGGCCTGCGTTTTGAAACTCGCCATATTTTGTCTTCGTGTAGGACATTTTTTGCGCGATGGATGAGGTGCTGTAGCATCCACGTATGTGCATGGTTCTTCAGAAGTCCAATGAAAAGTTTTTACGTTGGAAAAAAGCATGAGGAAAAATGTTGATTATGAGTCTTCGTTGTTTATCAATGCCTAGTTATGATATTGTCAATGAAATAAAATCCATAATATGAAACGGAAAAGGAAATATCGTTCAGTGTGTCCTACAAATTCCGTGCTAATCTAGAGTGTGTAGCTTATTGAATCTTATGCGCAGGTTCCCCTGATGTTGCTTATCCCGATCAACTAACTTTAAAAAATTGGAAGTTCTCAGTTATACAGGGAGCGGCAGTCAATCCTGCATTGTCGAGAAGGGTGTGGAAGCCTAAAAATACAGGATGAACTACTGCAATTTGTACTTGTTACTTCTAAATGCAAAATTAGAAATGCTTCTTACACGAGTCAGTCGCTGGTTTGCTCGCTAAAAGTATTTTTTTTGTGTTTCTTTGCGCTTCGCTTGAAAAAGAAAGGCTTTGGGTGCAATGGTTCGGGTAAAAAAATCCCTTCCTTGGTTTAATTTTACTTCTCCTCATTTCCCTATTTCGTTAAGTAATACCCTTTTTTTACCAGTTGCAGTTTAGTTTATCTAATTTCACCATTCCGTTCAGTAAGACGATCGCGTATTTTTGCCAGTTGCGGTGAGCTGTGCCAGCGTGTATAGGAAAGTTGTGTGCCCGTGTGATACACCGCAGCCAGGTTGAGTGTCCCGGTGATGGTCCCTTCAGTGGAAGCAAAGTTGCGCTCTGGATGATATTTCTAAATTGAAGCTTGAAATCAAAATATTTTCTTTATTATTATTTGATATGTACGATTCCTTTGAATTGAATTCAAAACTTGTGAGTTAGTTTTATGATTAATATTTTAAATGATAAACAAGAATTATTATAAATGAAATATCAATAGAGGAATTTACGTAGATGAGTGTTCAAAATACTCTCCAGATACTTATAAAAACTTCAAATTGTTTTATGAATATTTTGTCCGATGTAATAGGAGGAAAGCTATTTCGTTGAACTGAAGTCAGGCTCATATTAATGTTTCAAATTTGTGGCAAAATATTTGTTGGAAATATTTGTGGATTTCTAGGACTTTACACAGAAGGGAAGTTTTGGCTAGCATTAAATAGGAATTATTAATAGGAATAGGAATACATCAGTTAAGTGATTTTTTTTGTTAATAAATATTTGGCTTTACTTATGGGGCTTTGTATGACAGGAGAAGAAACAATTGCGATAAAATTAAGCACGGAGACTTCAGAGTCGCATCGTGAGAGATCATCTAACATGTTTGAGTCACTTGTTATGAAGCGTAGTTCAGATGCAAAGACATCAGGATTTCTTTAAACTTGACGCTACTTTGGCAAACTTTGTTAAAATTGCAAATAAAACTTCTTTGATTAAACTCAAGGGATTTTCCGCTTTCATGTCATAAAGAAGCAATTTGTTTAAGTATCTTTAAACTTCAATAAAGAAGTTTCCTTAAATATTCTTAAACTTTGTTCAATACTTCTTTTAAACTTTCCGAGGTCTAAAATTCAAACATATGTGACAATAGAAAAGGGTTCTCCCTTTCTTTGCGGATCATCTTCTTTCGGTTTACTGCTCTCTTTTTTGCAGCATCTTATTACTTTGTTATTCAACGTCTATCTTGTTTCACGAACTGCTCCTTCCAACTTACTATTTCCAAGCACAATGAACCTTGTGTGGGACCACACTTTTGCAAAGATTCTCTCAATTTCATACTAAACTTCCATTTTGCTACTCCTTTCAATTCTGCTACCCCCTTCAATTCTGCTACCCCCTTCAATTCTGCTACTCCTTTCAATTCTGCTACCTCTTCAATTCTATTACCCCTTCAATTCTGCTACTCCTTTCAATTCTGTTACCCCCTTCAATTCTGCTACCCCCTTCAATTCTGATCCCCCTTCAATTCTACTACCCCCTTCTATTCTGCTACCTCTTCAATTCTGATACCCCCTTCAATTCTGCACCCCCCTTCAATTCTGCTACCCCCTTCAATTCTGATACCCCCTTCAATTCGGCTACCTGTTCAATTCTGCTACCCCTTCAATTCTGCTACCCCCTTCAATTCTGCTACCCCCTTCAATTCTGCTATCCCCTTCAATTCTGCTACCCTCTTTTCTCAGTAGGACAAAAATTCTATGAGATTACAACGACTCAACCTTACATACGATAAAATCTAATCAAATCAAACCGAAAAACAGCCAAGTGTAGAATTGAAATATCTGTATCCTTATTTACACACGCCCATGAGTTGAAATTTAAACACGTATCAGTGTCCTTATTTACACACGCCCACGTGTGAAAATTGAAATTTCAGTATCCTCATTTACACATGCCCACACAAACACCCCTAGGACCCAAGAACGATACGCGCGTAATTTCACCAAGTTCGGACGCATCGCAAGTCGGTGCAAGATGCATGGTCCGGAGACCGAGCGAGCCCCTCGAGGCTATATGGCAGACGTCGGAGCCGACGCCATATTTTGTCAGTTCACAGGCAGATCGCTGCATCGTCTGTAAAATATGCGTGAGAGATCGTGAATGTCAATATGATTTTCTGCACCGGGCAAGTTACGGTCAAGTTTCCATAAATGGTGAGTAGCGTTTTATTGAGCCGTTAGGAGCGGCATCGGCGAATATTCGCCGCTGAAAGTCGTAAAATCTGCATATCTTCGCTAGAGTCGCGAGCTCGTGTAGTGGTGCTGTTTTGGGTCAGGTTTGTGGGGTATAGTGGTACCAGTGTTGGAGGTACTGGTGATACGGGTGTTGGAGTACTGGTGGTACGGGAGTAGGAGGTACTGATGGAACGGGTGTAGGAGGTGCTGGTGGTACGGGTGTTGGAGTACTGGTGGTACGGGAGTAGGAGGTACTGGTGGCACGGGTGTAGGAGGTACTGATGGTACGGGTGTAGGAGGTGCTGGTGTTTAGATTGTAAGAGTTTCTTTTAGTGGGACTGTCGGGGATAAACTTTCGTATCGCTGTAGTTGTAACGAAGTAAATATTGTAGAGGTACCCGTAGTGCTGGTAGTAGTAGAGAGTATTGGTATCACAGAAACTGCGGTAGTTGTGTTAGAGGTAATTAGTTCGTTGCTTGGCACGGTCAGTTTAACATGAGTATATAATAATTAGCGCAGTTGATGACACTCGACGAACTGTCTGCAACATAGCAAAACTAGGCACAAAGTTTAAAAGCTTTTGTTGTGGCAAAACTACAAAATCACTGACGTATATGAACTGGAAATTAGTTTTCTTGTAAGCATTAGGTTGTATTTCTGTGAAGCTTAGATTCTATTTCAGTTGATGGTTCAGAGTAAAAAGCGCTGTTCGGTTTGTATGGCATTGCTTTAATGTTCATCAGATTACGGACTTGTAAGAGCAAACCAAATAGATTTAGAAAGAGAGTACATTAGTTTATAAAAGCAAATTGCAGTCCACGTCTGAAAGTGTTAGCTCAAAATATGCACTGATTCTATTAACATTGCGCAAATCTGTCCCACACAAAAATGTTACATAAATCCATATTGCACACATCAATATTGCGAAAACCGATGCTACTCAATAAATATATTAGAAATCAATATAATTTAAATTAATACCTGCGAATTAAAATTTGTAAAATTCAAATTTAAAATTCAACATAATCAGTCCTGGTATGAACAACGAACAGAATAGTTTACCTGGTTTAATCATATCGCACGTACATAATTACTCGTGTGACCCCGTGCAGTGTTTGCTTTAATTAAATTACCTAAATTTCCTCAGAACACGTTCATTCGATTGCACTTACAGGAAATTGCTATCTCTTTTTATGCAGTCTGCTGCGGAGGCGTTTCCCGGAACACTGGCACGTCAACAATGTTTAGCTCTTTGTTCGCGTCAGAAACAAGATCTGGATCGTAATCGTTCCAGCTCATCACGTGTTGAGTAGTAAGAAAGTCACTCCACATATTTTTATTGTTGCGCTGTCAATCGATAAAAACTTACTAGCTTTATATTATTTAAAAAGCGACGTTTCGATAACGATTCGATTTTTAACCTGAAACTAATGGTTGTACTTCGAAACGTGGGTTTTTATAGACTACAGATTTAGTACATTTTTAACGATTGACAGTGCATCAATACAAATATGTTGAGTGAATTTCTTAATACTTTAACTCTTGATGAACTAGAATAATTTCATAAAGCTTAAAAAGTTGGAAAAGAAATTATGTAGATCGCAGTTGTATCTTTATACTTCCCACAAATAGCTTTTTAACTCGTGAACTGATCAGTGCTCTGTTGTAACACTGCCTTGCGCTGCTGCAACACTGCCTTGCGCTGCTGCAACACTGCCTTGCGCTGCTGCAAAACTGCCTTGCGCTGCTGCAACACTGCCTTGCGCTGCTGCAACACTGCCTTGTGCTGCTGCAACACTGCATTGTGCTGCGACACTGCCTTGTGCTGCTGCAACACTGCATTGTGCTGCGACACTGCCTTGTGCTGCTGCAACACTGCCTTGTGCTGCTGCAACACTGCATTGTGCTGCGACACTGCCTTGTGCTGCTGCAACACTGCATTGTGCTGCAACACTGCCTTGTGCTGCTGCAACACTGCATTGTGCTGCGACACTGCCTTGTGCTGCTGCAACACTGCCTTGTGCTGCTGCAACACTCCAATTCCCTGCTCCAATGCACAGTGCAGTGCACAGAAATACAGCGACCGGTAAAAAAGTCTCTCGTTGAAATTGATGCCGTTGCTGGAATTGATTTCTATGGTTCTCTGTGTGGAGCTTTGTGTCCACATCTGACCTTTGCTGTGTCGCAGCGAGCTTTTCCTGCATCGCAAGTATTATATGTAGTATTTACTGCATCCCAACTATTATATATAGTATTTACTGCATCGCAACTATTATATGTAGTATTTACTGCATCCCAACTATTATGTATATGGTATTTACTGTATCAAAGCTATTATATATATATGGTATTTACTACATCACAACTATTATATATTTGGTATTCACTGCATCACAACTATTATGCACATATTATTTACTGCCTCCCAACTATTATAGATATGGTTTTACTGCATCCCAACTATTATGTATATGGTATTTACTGCATCGCAACTAATATATATAGTTTTCCTGCATCGCAACTATTATATATAGTTTTAACTGCATCGCACCTATTATATATAGTTTTTCCTGCATCGCAACTATTACACTATCATGCGTATAGTGTTTACTGAATCGCAGCTAGCATTTTAACAGCAGCTACATGTTGCAGAAGTATGCGGCTACAGCAATGCTCATATTTCGGGGCCTGTTGCTTGGGCTAATTTCATTTTCTCAGAGAAGTAGATTTCTGTCTGTTGTGGTAGGCTGTACAGAACATGACGCAACCCTGCGGAAGCGGTGTTGCGGGCAGCCAGCGCCGGGCTCCGTTCACGCTCCAGGGCCTGGCAAGTCCCGTCGCTCTCGAGTCACACTCAGGTTCGGGTCGCTAATGCAAAATAATGCTAGTCTCTTGGTGAAGTCTTTGTGCCATTTAGGTCAAGTTGCAGCTTTATCTAGGCCCTGTTGTAGGACCACTTTGTTCGAGTCTTTGCATTCTCTTATTGCATTCTTAAGGTGCGTAAAATTCGTAGGATACGTAACAAGAGGACACGTAACATTCTTAAGATACGTAACAACACCACCTAGTTCAAATTGAAGCATAACCTAGTTTAAGTTGTGGCACTACCTAGATCAAGTCTTAACACTCCCTAGTCCACGTTGTTGCACTGCCTAATTCAAGTCAAAGCACTAGCTTTTTCTAGTTTTTACAGTTCCTAGATATTTGTTGAAAAGACTTATTCTGGTGTGCAGGAATAAAATTTACGCCTTTATTTCACGACAAAGTAAAATGCGTAACGATAATATTTGCATGGCTTCATCTCGGTTATTTCTTGTTCTTCTTACTTACAGTGTAGAGCTTTTTCCAGTTTTACAATCTTGAAGAAAAGCACTCGATAGGTAAAAGAATTTCACAAAATATGCTCGGGTTTAGCATCAACCAAAGTTACCTTTTCTGATTTTCATGCATATGTACATCACACCATTCTCTTTTAATTCTTCAGTCTTTTTTTACGTTTTGACTTTTTTACCATAATTTCACCCTTTTCTTTTAAAAGTTGATTGATGAGCTTAGTGATTGATTCAGCAAGCTTAATTTTGCGCCTTTTTATAGCACCACCATCTAAATTACTCGTCTTCACGACGCTGAGTGTTTAACTAAGAATAAAATAGTGAATAGTACCTCGTAATATTGCAAGCGAATTGTGCGGTGTTGGACACCAGCGGACTGCCTCACTTGCCGCGCACCGCTCTGCTGTTGTTCCGTGACGCTGGTTGCTGCTTCTGCTGTGCCTTCTTCACCAGCTGCGGCAACACCATTTTACCAGCAGTTCTATCAATACCAGTAGCCATTGAAAACCAACAATAGTAGCACCAGCAGCACATTAAACACCATCATGCAGCACTAGCAGACGCAGCAGCAACAGCAGCCCTTGAGCACCAACGACAGTATCAGCAAAAGTAGCACCAACAACAGCAGCACCAACAGCAGCACCAGCAGCCCTTGAAGGCTTGAACACCAGCAGCAGCACCAACAGCAGCACGCGCACATCAAAGGCCCGTGCGATCGATGCCCTCACACGAACACACACAGACGACACACACCCACACACACAGCAGCTCCCGGACCGGCCGCTGCAGTGCGTCGCTTCGTCCGCACGTTTTGTGTCCCGGCTTTTGCCAGGCGTTGAAATGGCAGAAATGTGCGGCGTTGAACGTTGGATGTTGGATGGATGTTGGTGATGGACGTTGGACGTTGGATGGATGTTGGTGATGGGCATTGAAACTCGGACTTTTTCCCCGAATCGGGTTCTTGCTGATCGAAATACGGGTATTTTGTGCCACAGGGGACGTTTCTTCTGTGATCTGTTCGAGTCATTCGAATGGCGAGGTAACATTGGGCGTTGCAATACGGGGCACAATGTGTTGTACGGTGACTTTTTTACGTCGTATCGTACGACAACATGTCGTAGTGCGTATGTGTTTACAATTAGCTATTGTTTTCTTACTCGTTCTTTCGTTTGCATTGATACAAATGAGTGGTTTCATTTTACCTCTATGACGAACACTCACTCATACTGCTCACCATAAACCGTTTAGGTCAAATACAAGTTGTTCACGTTAAACACGATCTCAGTAAGAAACACGACCTTGAGATCGATTATTAATAGAATTCTATACCTTCTCAATAGCTTAACCTTGAGTCGTGACTCACAAACTTTTCTGAGTTCACTTGGTGCATCAAACTCAACTTCTCTCTTTATGCATCACGAATGTTATTGCTCATACAGTTAGGATCGTGAGTTTTTTCCTAACTAGAACCTCGATCTATTGTTCTTTAACCCTTTCGGTCCTGACGGCTACTCCAGTGCCAAGTTGGCTAGTGCTTCCAGTTTAGGGCATCTAACCTAGTTTTAAACTAATTTAACTAGTGAGGGAATATTTTGGAGTAATAACAAAATTAGGGAAATTACAAACATTCATTAAACTAGTTTTTAAACAATTCCAGAAACCTGCACGCGTAAATTACCATAGGTTACCATAGGCCCCTGTAATTACCATAGGACCCTGTAGCACGCGTAAGTTCATGCTACAGGACCCGAGCAACATATTCAATACCCTTTCCATTTAACTTGAGCAAGTTTTTTCTGAACTTTGTTGATTTTTGGTAAATTCGGGCAAAAACGTATAAATAATTTCTTCGTAAATACGAAAACTTTATTATCAACATCAAAAATTTCTGTCGCCAAGCAGCGAGCTTCAAAGATTCAAAAAATTTTAAAATTAAAATAATGAAGAAGGCACTTACTTAAGCTAAAAGCACCACACTAGGACAATTTCACTGACAATTCAGGGTAATGACAACTTTTTCCCCAGGAAGTTTTTACCCAAACAATTTGAATTATCGTACCGAAAGGGTTAAGTTTAATGATGAACAACAGGAAGTTAGACACCAACATTTATTTTCACGTTTTTTTAGTCTTCTTTTTTTCTTCACAGTGATTAATGAGATATAAAATATTGTCTTTAGATGACATATCAATTGACTGTCACAAGCGCGTATCCAGTTTACTGCACTGCATACAACAACATTCACCGCAATTAACATATGTGAGTTTTCTGTGCTGTCATCTCTGCAGTAGAAAACTGTTTAAAAAATCAATTCTGGAATGGGTGCAGAACTGGGTTCAAAGGGTATACAAAACTGGACTTGGAGGAGATTAAAAATTGTGTAAGAATTAGATGCAAAATTGTTATGCTAAACTGGAAGCAAAACTGGGCCCAGAGTGTGTGGAAATTTTCATGTAAACTCGATCTAAAGTGCATCAAAGCTGGTACCTGAAACTAAATCTAAATTGAGTTGAAAATGAATTTATACTGGGTTCAAAAGGGGGTTACAGGAGTGGATACAAAAACTCGATTTGTAGATAAGTAAAACTGTGTTTAAAATGGGTAAATATCTGAGTGACAAAACTGGATCACTGGATGCAAAATGCGGTGCAAAGCAGGGTACGAAGCTGGATCTGAAGTGGGTACAACACTAGATCTGAATACGGTACAAAATGGTTGCAGAACTGAATACAAAACTGGAAACAAGAAGGGTAAAAACTAGGTTTAAGTAGGATGCAAGACGAGTTCAGGACGGGAACACGATTGGGTACAAAATTGAGTACACAAAGTGCGCAGAGCAAGCAAGTTTTAAATAGCTAAACAGGGTGTCCACAAAAATATATCCACTGTTCTATTCATGTATACACATGATGCCGCAAATAAATCAGCATTAAAGTGTTGTATGGTTCCGGTATCATATATACATGTATCGGTCAGTGGATACATTTTTTGTGGACACCCTGTATAATATACAAAACTGGTGAGTAGACAACACCTCTGACGCGCCCTGTCTTCGCTTTTGCTTCTCGGGATGAGGGCCGTCATTTGACACGGCGCAATGTAAACTGTCATGCAACGTAACACATAAAAAAAACAAATGAATTAAACTTTAGGGAATTTCACATTGTATTTAGACCTTTATTCACTTTTTATTATTTGAATTTATACAGTGAGCGTTGACCCACTCAAATAAAATTGCGGATAGTGTTTGTCTGAGCGTTGAGCACTATTATAAAATTGCGGAAAGTGTTTGTCTGAGCGTTGAGCACTATTCACCGTTAGGAAATTGTGGAAAGTGTTTGCCTTAGGAACTGCAGTGCAACTTATCAGTGCCAGATGAACTTTGTTCTTTTATTTTATTCAATAATAGAAAATATCTATGAGAGAAATTTTCCGTGTACCATGCTGGAGTAATTTAGTTCTCGCCTCGTACATTTGAGGTGAGTGAAGTCAAATTATAATTTGCGTACATGTTTATCTGATAATTACTTAGGGCAGCGGTTCTTAACCTTTTTACTACCACGCCCCCTTAAGAATTGTCAGGGGAAATTGAGTGCAGATGGACTGGTAATGAAGAGCTTCCAACACACAATATTGTAAATAGGTCCTCAAACATATTCAACCGTGAAGCTTCACTCTTTTGTGGAAAACATTACTGGGAAAAATCAGGCTTTACTGCGAACCACTCAACCACTCAACTACCCATGTTGAGAACCACAGACTTAGGAAGTCGCACTTCTGAATATTTCATTGAAATCCTTTTGAATTCATGCCTTATTAAAATTAAAATATTCCTTTGGGATTAGAGCTGAAAAAGACGCGTATGTCATCTTCAGAAATCCTCAGTACTTCACGTTGGCTCTTACGATTGTTTTCACCGTGTTTGTATATTTTTTTACCGTAAACTGATTTTGGTGTACATTCAAAAAGTGTTTTGTTAATAGGTTTCTATTCATTAATTACCGATTCCAATGCAAAAATGCAATGAATTTCTTCAATTTGAGTTCAACACATTAAGATCAGTAGGAAGTTATTGTTTATATATTTAATAAATATATAAACTATAAATATAAAATATAATATAATACAATTTTATATAAAATATAAAATATAATATAATATAATTTTATATAAAATATAAATATAATATAATTTTATATAAAATATAAAATAAATATATAAACAATATATTTATTGTTTTGCTTCATTTTCCATTAATTTGTATATGATTGACTTCGACTGTGTTGGAATATATACGTATAAAGTTTCAAAAAACATGGATATAATTTGGCAGTCTAGTTCAGAATGGAATTGTACAAATTCTGAAATGCAAAACTTGCACTGAAACGAAACATTTTCATTAAGATAAAGTGCTCATCACATAAGTACACGGCACAAATTCGCTCACGCAGCATCCAGTTCACATTACTCAACGCTGCCCAACTCTCCAATTCTATTCAACACTGTGACTGCGACGTGAGCCACCGGTGGTATACGGAGGGATCTTCACAATGCTGCTTACCGACCATTAGTCACAAACTCAATTCCCTTAAATACTTAATCACAAGTAAATGCAGGCACGATCCAGTTAATGCTTGCTATTTTCAAAATTACTACAATTGACTTAAAATTTCAGTTGAATATTGAACTTAATATTCACTACATGAATCACGAGTGCTCGCGCGCTGTCAAAATTGATGACATTATTTTAAGACAGAACTTTGATTTATTGCAGGAAACTGTTTTAAAACGAAATGTTTAAATGCGCGTTGATTCTTTAATTTTCTTTCATTATGATGATGTTGGAATGGATTTTTAAACATAGAAAAAGAGAACAACTCACAAACAGAAATTTGGATCAAGCAGGCAAGCAACAAACAGTGTATATTAAAAATAAATGCTTTGAGTGTTCACTAAAGTCTGAGCAGAAAAATACCAACTCTTGACAGCGTAATGATGCTGAAATTTTTTACAAAGGATAATTGCAGAAATATTCTCGCGAGTGGTAAAGGCTCTGAACTGAAGGTCTGAATTTGAAGCATTTGTGCCTATAACATTTGGACCTCAGCTCACCGCATTGAGTGTGCGACAGGCAAGTCATCTCGACGGATTTTCTGTTCTATACCTTGAATATAAAAAGCTTGTTTCTGTCGAACACATTTCCAGAGGGCGCAAGTTTTGACAATATTGCTAAGTTATTCATGCGAATTTTTCGTGTTACGAATGCATGTAGGATCGGAACGAATCAAGATCTGACAGTTGGAGAGTTTGAGCCTTTACACCGATCCCATGCGAAAACCAGAGCAGAAGCCGCTCTGAATTCTGAAAGGCGTGAAGTCAAAAAGCTTTACTGATTGGACGAACTTCCATGAAACAGCGAAAACTTTTTCAGGTAACTGTAGGTGCGTAGCACGTATACGCTTTTAGTGTTTTTCTATAGCGTGTTCGAGGAAATTTTAGTTGCTATTCTGGTTGCTTGTGTGGGTGTGTGGCACGGTAGAAGAAACAAGGGAGGGTGAAACCAGTCTTTTACTTCGTCGACCGTGTGGCAGTGCTGACGTCATGGGAACAGACCAATAGGAGCGCTCATATTGCATCTGACAACACCACTAGCCGCAAATCTGGCTCCACTATTGGCCCAACGACATGTCGCAATGGAAACGTGAAGTTTGAAGTGAACCCGTTCAATTGTCTAGCCGAGCAAGAGGAGGTGTATTTTCCCCATAGAAATTACTACCGTGTTTCCTCTACCATGTTTGCAACTCCGGTGGCTCGTGTGGGCCGGGTTCGTCAGCACAGCACTGACCGCTGAGAGGCAATCGACCAGGAAGAAGCAAATTGGAGCTACTTACCCAATGTGAGACTACGGCTCAGGACTCTTGATCAATAGAAGGGGGCGGGGGTGAGTGAAATGAGTTAAGTGCCGAAGGAGAGGGGGCTAAAAGGGGGAACTTCAATCGCTGCCCAAACGTAGGCGCATAATTACGGTCTTAGACACTTGAAATTCCGCACCGAAATTTATTGGAATAATGGCCCGTCTTTTGCCTGAGGAATTGAATCCGAAGTTCGGACAGAGACAACTTTATGCGCGAGGATTTTCGAGCGTGGACTTTTTTAGAGCTGCTCAATATTCTGGTCCATGGAATGTTCCCACCGGGCGTTTTTGCGGGGAAAATTGACGTGAAGGCGTTTGTAGTCCGTGAAAAATCAGCCTTGAACTTCGATGGCCTGCAAGCACAGACTCTTCAACTCTGCTGAAGGTTGACTCGAATTTATGCTGTTTTTTCTGGGTGGCAGTCGAATTCGATCATTTCAATTGCTTTGTTTGCTGCTCCTCAATCATGTAATGACGACCATCGTTGCGACACTAAAGACGTGTGACCCCATGCGTCACTGCTACGTAAATCGACAGGCTCGAAAATAAATTCCCGAGTTTCACACAAGCGCAACCATAAAAATTTGTCGACATTGCCTTTCGGCGATGGGCATCGTAGGAAAATTTAGTATCTACTGATTCTGAGTATCAATGATAGAATGTTATTCTATTATGTTTATTTAGCTGTATTTTGAAGAAATAAAAACTGAAAAAACATCTTGGAATTGAACGTCTAAGCAGAATCATGGAGGTTTACACTTAAACTCAACTTTTATCAACAGCTTCTTTCCATTCAACTGTCAGTTCTCTGATGTCTCTTTAGAGAAATTATTTCTCTTAATACACAGGGTCTTCATGAAGGATAATTTCTTTTCCACTGCCGTAATTTGAACGTCTCTGAAATAAATTTTGATTCGAGAACATTGCCATGCAACGTCAAGTCGAGCAAGCATTCTTAGACTGTTTTAATTCCATTATTGTAACCTGACCATTATTCAGACTAGTATCATCGAATCAGAATGATCATCGAGTCATTGTACCTTTTTCATTGTACTCGTATCATAGAATCAGAGTGATCATTAAGTCATTGTACCTTCTTCATTGTAATCGTATCATCGGGTCATTGTACCCTTTTATGCCATAATTTTGACTAGTATCATCGAAGACAAAATCATCATCGAGTCATTGTACCCTTATCACTGTACTCGTATCATCGAGTCATTGTACCCTTATCACTGTACTCGTATCATCGAGTCATTGTACCCTTATCACTGTTCTCGTATCATCGAGTAATTGTACCCTTATCACTGCACTCGTATCATCGAGTCATTGTACCCTTATCACTGTACTCGTATCATCGAGTCATTGTACCCTTATCACTGTACTCGTATCATCGAGTCATTGTACCCTTATCACTGCACTCGTATCATCGAGTCATTGTACCCTTATCACTGTACTCGTATCATCGAGTCATTGTACCCTTATCACTGTACTCGTATCATCGAGTCATTGTACCCTTATCACTGTACTCGTATCATCGAGTCATTGTACCCTTATCACTGTACTCGTATCATCGAGTCATTGTACCCTTATCACTGTACTCGTATCATCGAGTCATTGTACCCTTATCACTGTACTCGTATCATCGAGTCATTGTACCCTTATCACTGTACTCGTATTATCGAGTCATTGTACCCTTATCACTGCACTCGTATCATCGAGTCATTGTACCCTTATCACTGTACTCGTATCATCGAGTCATTGTACCCTTATCACTGTACTCGTATCATCGAGTCATTGTACCCTTATCACTACACTCGTATCATCGAGTCATTGTACCCTTATCACTGTACTCGTATCATCGAGTCATTGTACCCTTATCACTGTACTCGTATCATCGAGTCATTGTACCCCTTCATGTCACAATTCCGAGTCTCATCACTGAAGACAAAATCAGCACCGCGGTTCCCCGGGTCGCCGTCGCCTTTACAAAACTCATCAGAAGAGTTTGCTCCGAACACCAGCTCGTTAAAGGCTCGTTATTGGGGTCATATTAAAAGTGATATTAGCGTCGTAACTCGCACCTAATTTTGACGGTATTTTGAGTCGTGTAATGTGGCCATAAACTATCGATAAACTCGCGCGGTTTATGAACGGCCTCTGCGCTACTGCTCGTGGCCGACCGAGTTCGTGGACTTGTTTTGGTGTCTGCGTCTCGTGTGATGCAAACATGGTCTTCTTATTTGCAACATTGTCTTCTTATCTGCAACATTGTCTTCTCCTTTTGGTCTCGTCAACATAGGGGGTGTAAATAATGAACGCCTTTACGCTAGCGCTTTTGTAAACACTCGGGGAAGTTTTCGAAAAAAATCTTTTTGTACCTTGCTTTGTGGCAGGGGAATTTTCCTTACGATTTATTGATATTTTGATTTGTGGTGAAATGGTTCGCTTCTTTAACATCAACGATAAAAATGTGAATGTCGTTCAACGTCATTCAAATTGTAAATGACAAAGTGTAGAGCTTGAGATTACCTTAAAATAACAATTTGAATTTCATGGATGTTCCTATTACTTGTTTTCAAGCTGTTGATAATTAAAACACCATTTCGTTTCCTGGCATAGGAGAGCATAAATTCGGCGAGACTCAGGGGGAAAAGTTGGCTTTCAGTAAATTTAATCCTTTACATAAAACCGCACGTTGACTTTTATTTGTAAATTCTTTCATAGGACTCTACCGTGAAAACTTTCCAGCCTGAGCGCTACAACTATACCGGACATGTTGGGAAAGATTTAATTTTGGGAATTTAACTAATTTATGTCCTTTTGTGCTAACTGATTGGTGCTCTTGTGTTTTGGGGTCATGTCGAGAATAATCAATTTAGCGAATGATTAACGAATTAAAACATGAGAATTTAGGAAAATGGTAATTATGATTTCATTCTGCGTTTTTTTAGAATTTAGGGAAATTATAATTATGTGTTATAAAATTTATTTCTGTTGATTAAAATTCCAGCGGTGCGGAGGTGTAGTCTCTTCAACATTTGTGTGTGTTACAAGCCAGAATGTCTGGACGGGTGTGTGTGGTGAGCCCATAAAGGATGTGTTGTTTCAGAAAGGGTGTGTTGTTTCAGGCAGGGAGTGTGTAACTCGATCGAGAGGGGAGAAATAACAATCTCAACGGTTGAGCACTAAGACGTTCGAAAGTGCTGACGCCTTGGTCCAGGCGATAGCTGTGTATATTATGTTCTCAAGATTTTTGGCTATACAAGCAGTCTGCTGGCCCTCGGCGGGTACCGCATGCTGTGTGGGTTAATGGCACAATCTCAAACTCCATACACAGTGCTCGACAGATTTATGGCAAGCACTTGAGCGTGAAAAGGAAACTCTCAGAAATAGTCGGAGGGCTAACGTTGAGATCGGCGGTCCTGCAAACCCTCGAGAGGGAGGAGGCTGCTAAGTTACGTCAGAAGGCTCTAGGCCAATACCACGACATCAATATGGTGGGAAAGTAGTTGAAGCTAAGGAACACGAATGAGGCTTTAGCTGCTAAACAAGAAGGGCATTCGAACATGACGTAGAAGCTTCTAAGTGTGTGATTGGCCATGCGTGAACTAGAACACCGCTTTCTCGCGAACAAGTGGGTAGAGCTGATGAGAAAAATTTAGTCTTGCGTCGGCGATCGTCGGATATAGTACGTGTTAAAAATAGGAGGTGTTGAAAATTACCCTGAAAATATGTGACATAGATATCAACACAGGGAGTTAAACTTATCAAAAATTTCGCTTAATAAAATAGTCTCCGTTTTATTTCCACAGAGGGTAAATTGCAGACCTGGCTAAAGCGGGGAAATCATTCTGAAGATGCCACATTAAGTGGGGAGGGTAAGAGTGATGTAATTACCTTTGGAGAAAATATTTTGAAATAGATATGATAAAAGTGTGTGGCCTTTTGTTGAAGTGAAGATTGGAATATTTAAGGGAACTTCATTAGCACGACTAGAAGTAATGAGTATTTAATTTTTATCGTGCAGGCGGGGAGGTTTTTTTTGTCATCGGCTTGGAAGAAAGGGAGATCA
Source organism: Morinoia aosen (assembly GCA_030386875.1). Classification (NCBI taxonomy): domain Eukaryota; kingdom Metazoa; phylum Arthropoda; class Malacostraca; order Amphipoda; family Talitridae; genus Morinoia; species Morinoia aosen. The sequence goes on from CM059574.1 coordinate 17,335,524, forward strand.
TGGGTCAAGATAACGAAGCGGGACGAGCAGTGTGATATCAGCAATAGACATTTTGAACTGTGCATAAGGCAAAAGTTGGAACTGAAGCTGTGTTGTTTAATGAATGTATGTTTGAAGTGACACCACCTCCAGCACTGTTAGAATATGAACATGTTGTAGGGCTCATGTATCAGGACCTGTGTGATTAACGTACGGGGATATGCTGGCCAGCGGTAGCATTTATTGTCATTCTGTTATGTAAGCTGTTTAACACATGAAGTTTCTAGCATACCATTACTCAATTTACACCAGTTCTAATACCATACATTGCGTGCGCTTATCGATGTTCTGTATGATGTATTGCCGTAAATTATAAATTAAGTGAATTTTCACGCGTATAAAATCCCCCCCCAAATTTAGTAGCAAGCAGCCCCTCATTATAACTGATGCGCTCTGAAAAACGCGCATTGAGTAAGTCGAGTACAACGTACATCGGTGAGTACTGCCCAATTTTAGTATACACATTTTGTAGTAGTGTTGATTTGTTTTGGGCTTGCCCATAAATTTTCCTTGTGTTTCCTGTGTATTTTATTGAGGTATGCCAACCCCTCAAGCGAGCATTCGGTCTTCTCATTAGTGTAAATTAATGAGAGACGAGGCAGACAGCCTTCTCGTGACAGACATAACGACTGCACAGGGCATCATAAATACAGAAAAATAGATTAATTCTCATGATGTCTAATGAATAAGTTTATGAGTAGTTATTCACTCTTCATATCTTTCCAGAATTCTAGTCAATTCATTGAATGCCGAGGCAATTCCAGTGTAGTAGCGGTCAAGACTATTTTTGAACGCATTCGTTGTGCCAACAAAAAAAAGTTTGACATGCAGTTGGTTTCATAGTCGGACAACTTTTACTGAAAAGCAACTTAATGGTCTCACTTCCCCAGTATGACTGTAGGAGATGAGCGCGTAAAATCATAAGCTATATTCAATTTATATTCACAGAGTGAATATCCGTTTATCGAGCTCAGCTCGCGTTTAATTTTTTACGTCAATTTTTGACCGTAGCAGAATTTTCGACGGCGTCACAGTCCCTTGCTGTCCTCATTTAGCTTCTACTTCGCACCAGTTTTGGGATCCAAAATTAGGCAAAATACTCCATTGGATTTCACGCATCTGTACATCTGTCCAATTTCTATAGCAGTTATGAAGCACACACTGCCAGTTTTGCCTCACTCTGTGGCTCGACGTGAGATACTCGGCTCAGGTATGTCTCCCACATGAGTCTCTCAAGTAACCAAGAAAGGAACAAAAACTGATAACATTATATCGGAATAGGCATAAATATTTGTTATATGCAGCCGATAAATTTGGTTTTGAACATTTTGAACATTACATACTCGCATGCTCTTATCTTTGCACGCATAAAAATCATGTGCACCTCATACCGAAATAAATTTTTCGACTTAACTGAGAATTTCACACAATTTACAGCCTCGGTAACTCATGTACACGCTAATCCATCACATCACAACGATTCAAAGCAAATAGCGAGGCTGGAATTATAAATCATGGCAGCAATAATTCCAGGCTGCGATCGGCGACATTCACAAATGAAGGGCCCCGCCGTGTCGGCTTCCCGTTGAGCGGGCACCCGAACATCGCTGGCGAGTGTCGCGCTGTTATTGCGCGGCTCGCAAAATAATCGGACGCAAGGCCGCATTTCTTGGCCGGGCGAGCGTTTGGGCACAAAATTGGCATGGCAGCTTCATTACGAGTGTCGTATTTATCTGAGGCAACTTTAGAGCCTGGCTCTTCGGAAACACTCGCGCGCGTAATACTCCCTCGTCGTGACACGGAGCGAGGCAGCTGGTTTGTTGCTTATTTGCGCTGCCTTTCGTTTAGTGGTAGTTTATTTCAGTGGTACAGGGCGGGTGTGGTGTCAGGTGGTGCTGTGGTGCTCGCACATCCTGGTAAGGAGGCTTGCAAGCTTCAGTATCGCCTCGTCTGCTCTCACAACGAAGATATGGAAGGGCATCCCCAGCTAATGCCTCCGTATATTTACCGCTCTATGTCACTGGCTGGGGTATTGGGTAGGGTGGTGCTGCTGCAGCTGTGTGCGACGTAATGGGCAGCCGTTGCAGCTGTGTGCGATGTACTGGGCAGCTGTTGCAGCTGTGTGCGACGTAATGGGCAGCTGTTGCAGCTGTGTGCGACGTAATGGGCAGCTGTTGCAGCTGTGTCTGACGTAATGGGCAGCTGTTGCAGCTGTGTGTGACGTAATGGGCAGCAGCTGCAGCTGTGTGTGACGTAATGGGCAGCAGTTGCAGCTTTGTGTGATGTAATGGGCAGCTGTGGCAGCTGTGTGCGGCGTAACGGGCAGCAGTTACTAGCACAGCATAGCGTGTTGGGCAGCAGTTACTAGCACAGCATAGCGTGTTGGGTAGCAGTTACTAGCACAGCATAACGTGTAGGGCAGCAGTTACTAGCACAACATAGCGTATTAGGCAGCAGTTACTAGCACAACATAGCGTGTTGGGCAGCAGTTACAAGCACAGCATAGCGTGGTGGGCAGCAGTTACTAGCACAACACGGCACAACAGTTACACCAGCAATAAGCAATAATTTGCTAAGCTCCGTATTGCACCGGACACCGGCCGCGGTCGGTAATTGTGGTGAGGTGCTGTTAATTTGGTGCTAAATATTTCTGGTTACCTTCATGTTGTTGCCTAATGCTAATTGCTTTAGTTTGGTTGCCTACGTCTGGCTGGTGGTTGTTTTCATTTGATTGTTATCATGTGGTTATCTTGATCTGTTGTTGGGATCTGGTTGTGCGCACCTTGTTGTTTGCTTCTGGTTGTCAACACTTGTCTGTCTTCCTCTAGTTGTCTACATCTGGTTGTGTTCATTTAGTTGTTTCCTGTTGGTTGCATCCGTCGACTGACTTGCAATTCTTGCTTGATTTTTTCTTCTTGTTGCTTTCATAGATTATCGTGGAAATGTTCGAGGGGAACGAATATAAAAAATACGGTTACTAGGACATTTAAAAATACGGTTACTAGGACATGTAAAAAATACGATTACTAGGGCATGTAAAAAATACAATTACTAGGACATGTAAAAAATAAGATTACTAGGACATGTAAAAAACGTGCAAACAGATAGGTAAAAAACGTAAAAAATTAGGACAAAATATAAAAAAACGGTCAATGTCGGGTTTAATGCGATCACGAAAAATAATAATTCCGATCCCAAGAATCACTAAAGGAACACATTTCAGAACGTTTTACTCGAATGACATTCTGCTCGCTGTTGGGTTATTTTCGAATTATTAAACTTCGAAGTTGGCTTTCGCGCGCGAAAGGAAGCGAGCGAGCCAAGCAGAATTTAATTAATAACGGAAGCTAACACCCTATTACAAGCGTAAACAGGTTAGGTCGTGAGGAGGAGCCACAGTTCTTCCAGTGAAAATTATACATAATGGTTCAAACCCACCCATTTGGGCGACGTCAACAATTGTGTTGACATCACCTCCAAGACGGCGGTTACCCAGGACGGTGGCAGCCATCTTGGAGCTGATGTAAACACAATTGCGGACGTAATCCTAATGGGTGGGTTTGAACCTTTATTTATAATTTTCACTAGAAGAACTGTGGCTCCCCCTCACGACCCAACCTGTTTACGTTTGTAATGGGGGTTAGCATCCGTTATTAATTAAATTTCGTTTGGCGCGCTAGTTTCCTTTGGCGCACTAAAGACAACTTCAAAGTTCAATAATTCAAAAATACCGCATCAGCGAGCTGAATGTCATTCATGTAAAACGTTCTTAAATGGGTTCCTTTAGTGATTCTTTAGAATACAATTCTTAATTTCGGTGATCGCATTAAACCCGACATTGACCAAAAAAACTAGTGCATGAATTTGCGTCACATTTGTGTCATGTATCGACGGTTTTGGTGAATAATTATGACCAAATATAGAGCGTCACTTATAGTAAAATTTTTCTCTCAATGAACATTTTTTCAGAGTGTGAAATGGTCATCCTGAATTGTTTTATTAACTTTCTTAGCTCTCCTCCGCAGAAATTTTGCTGTCCTTTTTGCCTGATGTATTCTGCTGCAGTCACGGTGGAAGAAATAAGTTTTTTCTGTCTCTGTAGGGTATTTCTAAAATTTTGTTCCTGTTGAAGCACATGTCGTCGTAGTTGAGTGTTGAAATAGCTCATCTTGATGAAATGAGAGCTTGATTTTGTCACGGAATAAGGTCTTCTCAGAGTAGAAAAATTTCTATCTCAGTTTTTATGACGGATCTGAATTTGATGAAGCAATTATTATGGTAATCATGACATTACATCATGTTTTCCGAAGCATTTGAAACACGTTAATTGTAACACTCTTTCAAGTAGGTAAAAATTTTTTGCAGCACCGTAACGTAAACATCTCCAGCTTCATTTAATATTTGTATTAGTGTCTAGAAATTTGGAGCAATGCATCTCTCTACGTAGCACAGCGTACGACAGCCACAAACGGCGACTGCCGCTTCGCACGGCGGACGTATTCTCTCAGGGGGTAATTTTCGCAGAGCTCCTGTGAGCCGGCAGCGGCCGATCTCAGACTTGAGAGACTCGCTTTTGTGCAATTATTTGACGCGAAATTCAGCGGAAATTCAGCGAAGTTCAGGGCTGGATCGCAATTTATCAGCGCGACCGCGCTTTGTTAGAGAAATTCAGCGGAAATTCAGCGTAGTTCAGGGTTGGAACGCACGTAGCCTTTTGAATGCGAAGAACTCTTATGAAGGAAAGTTGAACGGCGTCCATGCAGGCAACGTTTTTACTGATTTTCATTTCTAGCCAAAAAGCGGAATATTGTGCTGGGTCAAAAAAACAAAATCATGACGTAAAAATTTTGATATACGTAGTTCCATCTCTTGCAAAAAACACTGAACTATTCTGTGGTGCGTCTGAATATGAAAACTTTAGTCTATTTATCAATGGTATTTTTTGAATTTTTTATGGTATTCAAATAATAGCGCGAATCTGCACCTGTGTCAAGAGTTACTTCAACCAAAACTTTCTTACTTCCAATTAGGATCTTTTCCATCAACTGTACACCCACCAAATGCGGAGACAATTGTGAAGATCACAATCCCTTCAGCACCACACCGAGCTTTCAGGTTACACACCGGTCAAAAACCACCAGTAAAGCACGTTTACCTAGGTTTTTAAGAGCAAATTCCTAGAAGACATTGTTAACTGGAGAGACTTGGCAGGTGGTTCTCCAAGCTTTCAAATTCCAAGTCGCCTGAGAGACTCGAGACTCGGTAGAATAAGTCGGTGGTTTCGTGTTCCGGAATTTCAACTGAACAGGCCGATCTTATGGAGCTCTAAGACATCGAATTTCCATTTAAATAGCGATAGCAGCGATAGGAGGCCATTCGATATCCTGCCGCACAGGGAGATGGTCGCTTGTGGCGGGTTTAATATTCGCGTTGTGAACCCTGCAGGGTTTAATTTTCGCGTTGTGAACCCTGCCTATTTAATATTTGCACTGTTAACCTTGCAGGGCTTATTATTCGCATTGTGAATTCTACAAAGTTTAATGTTCGCTTCATGAACCCTGCGGAGTTTGATATTAGCTTTGTGAACCGTGCAGGGGTTAACTTTCGCGTTGTGAACCCTGTCTGGGTTATTATTCGCATTGTGAACCCTTACAGAACCTAATATTCACATTGTAAGCCCTACAGGTTTTAATATTCGCATTGTAAACTCCGTAAAGTTTAATATTCGCGTTGTTAACTCTGTAGGGTTAATATTCGCGTTGTAAACTCTGTAGGGTTAACATTCGCGTTGTTAACTGTATAGAGGTTAATATTCGCATTGTGAACTCTGCAGGGGTTAATATTTGCATTGTGTACCCTTTAGGTTCAATATTTGCATTGTGAACATTTGGGGGGTTTAATTTTCGCGATGTGAACCCTTTAAGGTTGTGGAGATTGTGGCAGCGCAAATGTACATTCATTGGGAATATGACATTCTGGATTGCAGATTGTGGAAATTGTGGCAAAGTTTGGAATTGCATAGTTTCGTGCGACGATTGTTGGATTGCGACGATTGTGGTATTTTTTATCGTTTATATGATTAGGAAGTGTGGCACTTGGATATCGTATATTTTGACGATCATAGTTAAGTATTTATATTCAAGGATAGTCGGGAGCTGGGAGATAGGGTCAATATTTAAAATTCGTTCAGTGGTGATTGAGGCATGTTATTTTTGGCTTGTATCTCGAAATTGTTCTCTGGTATTAATGCGCATTTGTTGAACATCTGGGTTTCCTGCGTGATTTATTCACCGCTTGAAAAATCACATGATGTTTTAAGAGCTAGTGTACAGCTTGAATGCTGAGTGTTAAGCTTTTGAGAGGCCAAACGAGTTTTTTGATTTCCTATCCCAGAGACACGGTTATCACTATGTCAAATTATTGCGTTAATTTTACTCTAGGTTATTTTATGATTAGAAGTCCACTTCAAATTTCAGCGTTGAATATTTTAGAAGCTCTAACTTAAGGCAATTCAGTTCTGGGTGTAAAAAAGTTTGATTAATTTCATCCTCGCCTATTTTCAAAGATGAACTTGAGAAAGATGTTCTATGGATTTTCTCGGTACTATTTGAGGTCGGAGACAGCATGAGACGCTAATTTTTCCCCTAATAAATAAATCATGCAAAATTGCTATCTAGTTACTCGTCTATCCTTTTCATTAGAGAATTTCAAGGTCATCATGGAGTTTGCGTTGATGTTTTTGACGCTCTACAAATGAGGAGGTATTAAGCAAAGTTTCCCAGTTTTGCTAAGATAGAAACGTGAAAGTTGGCGTAATTTTATCTTGTGCGACAAGCGGAACATGGAAAGCCCCCCATGGATGGCTGACACAAGTCCCGTAGATAGTGTACAACGATCGCGTAAATAGGAGACAACGACTGCGAGGATAGGGAAAACATCCTGTAGATAAGGCGCAAAGATCTTCTGGATAGGGTAATGACATAAGTACATGAATAAAGGTTGTTCAAGTATCATAAAAGACAAAGACTTCGAGGATAGGGAAAACATCCTGTAGATAAGGAGCAAAGATCCTCTGGGTAGGGTACGGACGTAAGTTCATGAATAAAGATTGCTCAAATAGAAGACATCGACACCGAGAATAGGGAAAACCTCCTGTAGATAAGGCGCTAAGATCCTCTGGATAGGGTGCGAAGATCCGCTTGATATGTCATTAAGGATCCTTTGAATAAGGCATTCCCAGACACGCTCTATGGGCCGCCCAGGGAGCTCTCGGCCATGATAGACACTTGCTCTTTACGAAAATTACAAAAATCAAAGGATGTTTTCATTCCAATCAAGCCTGATACATATCATCTTATACACTGTCTTTTCAAATGCCTTTTATGTGACCAAGACCAAGAAGCAGTGACGGTTACCCCGAACGAGGCAGTACCCACTTCCGACACCTAGGTAGAGTGGGGAACTGTGGCTGAGTTCTCCCTTTTCCCAACGGGGAGAAATACCGGGCGGCACTGCCAGGATTCGAACACCTTACCGTGAAGGGCGCGCTCTTAACCACTCGGCCACGGTAACCGCACTCTGAGCCTCATCTACGGGCCCTACTGAATTTACTTGAAATGGTAATAGACGTGACAAAACGTATTTGACAAGACATTTGAGGGAACACGTATGACATGAAATATGGAAAATGACAGGACATAGAATAAAAAGACAATATCAAAACAAAATGTCGAATTTTTGTTTATTTTGAAGAAGTAAGCTTTAAATTATGATCTCTCAAATTAGGGTTTCCAAAGCACTGAAAATGATTTTTTAGGAATCCAAAGCTTTCACTTTTATCGTTATCTTTTTGACCTCGTTATTTTTCCGTTTTTATCTTAAAAGTGAGATTCTCTTTTGATCGATCCATGTTATGATTTTAGATAACATAAAATGGCATGACAAGACATGTATGACACGACTTGCCACGACACGACTTGACATAACATGACATGACACGACACGACATGATACAACATAACATGACATAACACGATATTGCATGACACAACATGACATGACATGACACAACATGACATAATATAAAAAGACATGACACGACACAACATGACATGGCATGACACAACATGACATGACATGACACAACATGACATGACGTGACACAACACGACATGACATGACACGACATTGCATGACACAACATGACATGACATAACACAACATGACATGCCATGACACCAAATGACATGGCATGACACAACATAAAATGACATAACATGACATGATACAACATGACATGACATGACATGACACAACATGACATGACACAACATGGCATGACATGACACAACATGACATGACGTGACACAACATGACATGACACAACATGACATGACACTGACACAACATGACATGACATGACACAACATAACATGACATAACACAACATTGCATGACACAACATGACATGACATGACAAAACATGACATGGCATGACAAAACATGACATGGCATGGCATGACACAACATGACATTACAAGACACAACATGACGGTATCGTAACACTATGACACAAGTTGAATCGCAGTTAACATCTGACGCGCTAGCAACCCAAAACGCATCCACTGCAAAAAAATATTCTTTTCATATTAGGAATTAGAGGCAATGAAATGATGTAAATCATGCCGCAGTCGCGATTGCATTTTACGAAGCTTCCAGCCCACACAATTTAGCGGAGCCTGGCGTAACAAAGGCGAATTCATCAGAGCTCATTGAATGTGTTCAGGCGTGGTGAAATGTAGCTCATTTGCCACATATTTCCTTTAATTTTAATCCGAACAAATTTATTCGCACGGCTTCTGACGTTCGGGTTTGAGGATTTATAGCCGTGGTATTGCATTCCTAGTGTGTGTCGACGTGTGTTGTATTGCTGATGCGTAAATCTATTGATTGTAGTGTTTAAAGTTTGGTTTTACAACATGTAAGGTATGAAGTGACATAAATTACCAACATAATGTACAGGGTGTTTTTTGAATACGGGACCCGATTAAATATTGAATAACCTTTGATACAATGAACGGATTTTTGATAACAAAACGGCAGTAGAATCCTGAGATATGTCTTTCATTGGTACTTTTGTATTCATGATACGGCATTCAAAAAAGAATCAGAGGACATAGTAAAATTTATCCTGCTTTGAAACTGCCTCCCAGATAGCGAACTGGACGAAGGAACAATTAGCTTTCATCAGCACTGCATACTTCTCTAATGAAAGGGGCATTGTCCTAGCCTTGAGAGAGTACAGGTTGTACTCTCTCTTGAACTTTTGCCGGGCTAGGACAATGCTCCTTCCCTTAGAGAAGTATGCAGTGCTTGTGAAAGCAAATTGTTCCGTTGTCCAGTTCGTCATCTTGGCGGCAGTTTCAAAGCAGGATAAATTTTACTATGTCCTCTGATTCTTATTTGACTGTTGTGGCATAAATACGTAGGTATCAAATAAAATATATAAATCTCAAGATTATACTGCCGTTTTGTTTCCAAAAATCCGTTCATTGTATCAAAAGTTATTAAAAAATTTTCGGGTCCCGTATTTATAAAAAACCCTACACTATATTCAAGTTTGGTTTAGCAACATGTCGAGTTTAAAAAAACATAAATGTAACATAAATTAAAATTATAACTGTACTATATTTAAGTTTGGTTGTAACAACATATTTAGCTTAAGTTTTTGAGCAAGTATTGGAGCAGAGTTGTTTATTTTCTCCCCAAAATTACGATTCATAAAAAGTTGCTGGTGAGTGCCAGCTTTACTCCAAATGATGTTTTCATGTCTTGCTTTGCATGACAAGTCTACGGTTTGAATTCCTAAAATATTCCTGAAAAATTTCATGCATCATTCCATTAGCATTTCCCATCCGCATATTTTTCTCGTTGTTTATAGTTTTCATTGTTCACTAATTGACTCGTTAATTCCCATGAGTTCCGATCTATTTTTGTTACGCCGTCAATTACGCTTTGATGAAGCCAACGAGTTGGAAAAATGATGCCTTCAACGGAGTATCACTGATACAAAGCGCGAAATATCAATTAATCATTCGATTAAACGAAACTAAAGGCAAATTTGAGGCAAAAATAGAACGAAAAACCGCAACCTTTATCGTGAACTTGAGGTAAGATTTATGCGAAAAAGAATACATTTTTTCTGCAAGAAAAATACTCTCTTTAATGTACTCTATTTCAAACATTGCGCAGATTACAACTGCAGGTTTAAAACATTACATTTACATCTACATTTACGTCATTGTTGAGAGTACACTGTTTGAAAGTAATGTAGCAACTCAAGTCCTTGGGAACACAAATAACTACTTCAAACCATTTACATGTACATTTACGTTATTGAACATACGCTGTATGAAAGTAACGTAACAACATAAGCTTTAGGAGAAAATGTAAATCTCAAGATCGTGACAAATAGCTACCTCTCTTCTGTAGTTTTCACACCCAAGTACACTAAACGAAGTTTACAAGACCAACGCTACGGAAAAAAGCACCGTGAAAAAGGCAGATATCGTTATAATTCGTAGAGGCGAGCGGGCGCGCAGGAGCCTAGCTTTTATCACAGACGCGACTTCGTTAGAATCGAGAAGTTGGCCACCCTTGGGAAATTAAGGCCAGGGCTCGCAGATTCTGAGGTCTGTTCTCAGGATTCATTTCCCTGGCGATGCTGACTCAGAGTCTCTTTAAGTGAATGAATTCAGGTTCAAGTGATCCCTGAAGGGCCCGGTCGTTGCGATGCTTATTAAGCCCTCAGTCCAGAAAATTGGGACGCTCAGAGCTGGCTGGTGGAAGGAACAGTCCTCTCAAATTGAGCTCTGAATACCGTCTCGTTTATTTAAACATTTAGCTTCGTATTGGTAAAAAGCTTTGCATTTATACATAGCCCAGAGCTATGAATAACTCCTTTGTACATAACCTTGCATTTGTACATAGCTCATAGCTCATTTATTCATATCTCTGCATTGATACATAGCTCATTTATATGTAGCTCTGCATTTATCTATAAAATGTGCCGTACGCTTTTATTTTTGGGCTGGAGCGAGGGAGCTTGGGAACCTTGAAGTATCAATAAAATATTTTCATTAACGTCACACTGAAATGAAATTATTTTTTAAATGATAGCATTGTCCATATTGTAGTCCGTAACATAACAGATAATATTATTCGCGTAATCACCAAAGATTGTGATGTTCAGAATATTGAACAGCTCTATTGCGGCAGTGCTTGTCGCGAGCAAGCAATGGAATTTTACGTCCTCAAATTCGTTTAAAAGTCAAAATTTCTGTGCGACTGAGGAGACGAAGCCGCCGCAGCTTAGCGACAGTCGAGTGTCCTGCTTCTAAATTAAATGCTCTTTCTGTTTCATTTTAGACGCCTTTTTTCTTCAGTAGCATCACGATGGTCGTGTTTTGATGTTCGGTATCATTTTAAACGCTTATGTTTTTCGATAGGATCACGTTGACAGTATTTTGATGTACTGATGTACTGTATCATTTTAAACGTCTATGTTTTTCATAAGCATCACGATGGTTGTGTTTTGATGTTCTGTATCATTTGAAACGTCTATGTTTTTCAATAGCATCACGGTGGCCTTGTTTTGGTTTTCTGTATCATTTTAAACGCCTATGTTTTTCAATAAAATCTCGATACTCTTGTTTTGATGATGAATGCACTCTTAACTTTCCCCCAACAAAACACACGCAGTGTAATTTCACTGGAACCAATTTCATGGGAGCAGCTCTCACGCGCAGACGACCTGTGAGAACTTGGAACACTTCAAAATGAAGCGTGCCAGCTGTGTTGCTCCTGCGATTTCATGAAATCCAAACTCTGGTGTCTTTTGCAGGAAATCATGGAGAATTTTGTACTTATTTCATTCTACCTTATTGGAGCAAATAATTTGTCTGCAATTTCATGAAATCCAAACTCTCGTGTCTTTTGCAGGAAATCATGGAGAATTTTGTACTAATTTCATTCGGTCTTATTGGGGCATAAAATTTGACAGCAATCCCATGAAATCCAAACTCTCGGATCTTTTGTAGGAAATTATGATTAATTTTGAACTTATTTCATTTCTGCTCATTGGGATAGCAAATTTGGTATATTTTTTTACGAATAATGTCTGTGGTGGGCACTGATATGATCCGGTCCGGGCTATGTATTTGGTTAATAATAATCTAACATCTGTGTTGGGTTCTTAGTTTTCATAGATTAGGTGTCACATTATTTTTAGCTGGCTTACTTGGATAATGACTAATTTTTTCCACTGTGAACTCTCAATTGCCGATCAAGTACTGACCAGGAATGAATTGAGTGCTAGTGAAATGCGAATAAAGTTTCCATGTAGCTGATATATTCTGCCTGTATTTGAAGAAGTCGAGCTTATCTTCGCCGCCATGTTGGTCTTAACAATATTCCATCATCAACTTTTATGGTATTAGAAGCCTATTTAGTGAAAATAAGTACTAGAGCAACGAGTCAGCGCTCTCTCACTCGTGTAAAAATTTTGCTACAAGCCATTAAGTGAAAATAACTACTAGAACAGAGAGTCTGCACTCACCTGTCGGAGAATTTTGCCCCATTAATTTAGACACGCCTGATGTCGACCAGAACTCATAGAGATGTACAAGACTGTGTCTGAGTACGTGGGTGTGACCGAGCGTCGCTTTGATGTTCAGTCAGAGGCATCGCTCAACTCTTTTTCATTCCTTATTTAGAGTGTTACTTCACTGCTGTGCTGTGTGGGATTAAGGTAATCACCATTTATACCCACACTCAATTTTCTTAGTTTCAAGTAAAGTGTGTGTTGTTTGTAGACCAACATTGATGTTGCACAAATTATTTAACGAAGACGTTTAACGTTGAGCTCTTCTACCCGGAAAACATACTGCTTTATTTAAAATTAAAATTGTAACGCATAGAAAGATATTTTAAACTTTGTTTGAATTTTAAGTTTAATTTTAATATTTTTATTTCAAACTCAAGTAACTTCGAGTTAATTTTTATCCCAGTTAACTTGCTTAACTTGAAGATTAGCACCAATCTGTAATTCTTTCTTTTCGTTTTTTCAGGTAAGTTGTACAGCATCTGAGGTGCCGACGTCTTCATGTCGAGGTAAGGTAGTGGACGCCCAAAAACTGATTTTTAATTATCATTTTCAAATCTTTGCCATAGCTTAAATCAGGGGCTCCCAACCTGTTTTTGCCAAGCAGCACTAAGGAAATTTGATCCGAACCTCGCATCTCCTGAAATAAAATGCGAACATAAAGCCAACTTCCTATTATTTACCTGAACTTTTCTCGCACCCCTGGAATATCGCGTCGCACCCCAGGGGATGCGAGCACCCCAGGCTGGGAACTCCTGGCTTAAATATTAATACGGAAAATAGAAGATGTCTCCTCTAATTCCCGAACATTAGTTAGAATCTTCCTGACATACATCATGATGTTCACAAGTATTTATTTACATTTTATCATATCGCATGAAAAAACAGATCAATTTAGTAGACTGCCTGACTATCTCTCAACTGACAACGGTGTGTTGCGTTCTCTTTGAGTTGCGTGGCGCTGTACCGTGGTACAGACGCGGCGTGATGCGCCCTAGACCGGGGACTGCAGCTCCAGCGAGCGCTTCTCGCCGTTCTTGTGAATAGGATGTCTTGTGATGAAGGTAGGATACCCTTGTGATGAAGGTAGGATACCCTTGTGATGAAGGTAGGATACCCTTGTGATGAAGGTAGGATACCCTTGTGATGAAGGTAGGATACCCTTGTGATGAAGGTAGGATACCCTTGTGATGAAGGTAGGATACCCTTGTGATGAAGGTAGGATACCCTTGTGATGAAGGTAGGATACCCTTGTGATGAAGGTAGGATACCCTTGTGGTGAAGGTAGGATACCCTTGTGATGAAGGTAAGATACCCTTGTGATGAAAGTAGGATACCCTTGTGATGAAGGTAGGATACCCTTGTGGTGAAGGTAGGATACCCTTGTGATGAAGGTAGGATACCCTTGTGATGAAGGTAGGATACCCTTGTGATGAAGGTAGGATACCCTTGTGGTGAAGGTAGGATACCCTTGTGATGAAGGTAAGATACCCTTGTGATGAAAGTAGGATACCCTTGTGATGAAGGTAGGATACCCTTGTGATGAAGGTAGGATACCCTTGTGATGAAGGTAAGATACCCTTGTGATGAAGGTAGGATACCCTTGTCATGAAGGTAGGATAACCTTGTGATGAAGGTAGGATACCCTTGTGATGAAGGTAGGATAACCTTGTGATGAAGGTAAGATACCCTTGTGATGAAGGTAGGATACCCTTGTGATGAAGGTAGGATACCCTTGTGATGAAGGTAGGATACCCTTGTGATGAAGGTAGGATACCCTTGTGGTGAAGGTAGGATACCCTTGTGATGAAGGTAAGATACCCTTGTGATGAAGGTAGGATACCCTTGTCATGAAGGTAGGATAACCTTGTGATGAAGGTAGGATACCCTTGTGATGAAGGTACGATAACCTTGTGATGAAGGTAGGATACCCTTGTGATGAAGGTAGGATACCCTTGTGGTGAAGGTAGGATACCCTTGTGATGAAGGTAAGATACCCTTGTGATGAAAGTAGGATACCCTTGTGATGAAGGTAGGATACCCTTGTGATAAAGGTAGGATAGCCTTGTGATGAAGGTAGGATACCCTTGTGATGAAGGTAAGATACCCTTGTGATGAAGGTAGGATACCCTTGTGATGAAGGTAGGATACCCTTGTGATGAAGGTAGGATACCCTTGTGATGAAGGTAGGATACCCTTGTGATGAAGGTAGGATACCCTTGTGATGAAGGTAGGATACCCTTGTGATAAAGGTAGGATACCCTTGTGATGAAGGTAGGATACCCTTGTGATAAAGGTAGGATACCCTTGTGATGAACAGGCAAGTTTGTGCACCTTTCTAATTACAATAGAATTCAATAAACATGCAGGCGACATGTTTACAAAAATTATTTTTATATTAGGGAGAAAATTTAGTGAAGAATTCACCAATAATATGTGCTGTGGTAAACGTACAATCCCAGAAAAACCAACACGTTCCTGCGACTGGAAAGTTAACTCCACTTTTCTGATTAAATTTCGAGTTTTTCAACGTAAATTTGCTTCTTAATAAATTTTTCTTGTGAATTCTTAATGATTTAATGATCGTTCACAATCTTCATCAGTATTATGAAGAGTTTGTTCTTTCACGAATTGAAATCATCGCTCAATATAATTCTGAAGACAAATATTAAAAACAAACACTGCATAATAAAAGAGTTGGCTTTTTAAGTAGCCGATTACGTGCCTAGCGAAATGTTTTGATGAAGTATTGTCTTGCGTTGATGTTTCTGCATCGACGGTCATAGCGCTACGTGCAGGTGTTGTGTCGTTTGTGTAGTGGCTGGAAATCTCACGTGCACTTATGTGAAACAGGAGAAATCTACCTATATCATATTACCTACTTGACTCTTGATATTTTGTCTATTTGTATACTTGACTGTAAATTACTTGACTGTTATTGTTTTGTTTGTGAGTATGCTTGACAGTATATTACTTGACTCTGATAGTCTCGTTTGTTTGTATGCTTGTGTGTATGCTTCGTTGACTGACCGTCGCCGTCCACGCTTTGCGGTCAGTAATTACGTAAGACCAAATTCAATTTCCTGTTACCAGAAATAAGGCGGAATGCGACTTCGTTTGCATGTTGGAGGAGCTCACGGTCTGCTGAGTTCAAATTACGATGTTAATCCTACACTGCTTATGCATAAATACGTCCAAAGGTTGGTATAGGTACGTGGCAGCACGCACAGACATGTGGCAGCACGCATAGATATGTGGCAGCACGCATAGATATGTGGCAGCACGCATAGATATGTGGCAGCACGCATAGATATGTGGCAGCACGCATAGATATGTGGCAGCACGCATAGATATGTGGCAGCACGCATAGATATGTGGCAGCACGCATAGATATGTGACAGCACGCATAGATATGTGGCAGCACGCACAGACATGTGGCAGCACGCATAGATATGTGGCAGCACGCATAGATATGTGGCAGCACGCATAGATATGTGGCAGCACGCATAGATATGTGGCAGCACGCATAGATATGTGGCAGCACGCATAGATATGTGGCAGCACGCATAGATATGTGGCAGCACGCATAGATATGTGGCAGCACGCATAGATATGTGGCAGCACGCATAGATATGTGGCAGCACGCATAGATATGTGGCAGCACGCATAGATATGTGGCAGCACGCATAGATATGTGGCAGCACGTATAGATATGTGGCAGCACGCATAGATATGTGGCAGCGCGCATAGATATGTGGCAGCACGCATAGATATGGGGCAGCACGCATAGATATGTGGCAGCACGCATAGATATGTGGCAGCACGCATAGATATGTGGCAGCACGCATAGATATGTGGCAGCACGCATAGATATGTGGCAGCACGCATAGATATGTGGCAGCACGCATAGATATGTGGCAGCACACATAGATATGTGGCAGCACGCATAGATATGTGGCAGCACGTATAGATATGTGGCAGCACGCATAGATATGTGGCAGCGCGCATAGATATGTGGCAGCACGCATAGATATGGGGCAGCACGCATAGATATGTGGCAGCATGCATAGATATGTGGCAGCACGCATAGATATGTGGCAGCCCGCATAGATATGTGGCAGCACGCATAGACACGTGGCAGCACGCATAGATATGTGGCAGCACGCATAGATATGTGGCAGCACGCATAGATATGTGGCAGCACGCATAGATATGTGGCAGCACGCATAGATACGTGGCAGCCCGCATAGATATGTGGCAGCACGCATAGATACGTGGCAGCACGCATAGATATGGGGCAGCACGCATAGATACGGGGCAGCACGCATAGATACGTGGCAGCACGCATAGACACGGGGCAGCACGCATAGATACGTGGCAGCACGCATAGTTACGTGGCAGCACGCATAGATACGTGGCAGCACGCATAGATACGTGGCAGCACGCATAGATACGTGGCAGCACGCGGCAGCACGCATAGATACGTGGCAGCACGCATAGACACGGGGCAGCACGCATAGATACGTGGCAGCACGCATAGATACGTGGCAGCACGCATAGACACGGGGCAGCACGCCTAGATACGTGGCAGCACGCATAGATACGTGGCAGCACGTATAGACACGGGGCAGCACGCATAGATACGTGGCAGCACGCATAGATACGTGGCAGCACGCATAGACACGGGGCAGCACGCATAGATACGTGGCAGCACGCATAGACACGGGGCAGCACGCATAGATACGTGGCAGCACGCATAGATACGTGGCAGCACGCATAGATACGTGGCAGCACGCATAGATACGTGGCAGCACGCATAGACACGGGGCAGCACGCATAGATACGTGGCAGCACGCATAGACACGGGGCAGCACGCATAGATACGTGGCAGCACGCATAGATACGTGGCAGCACGCATAGATACGTGGCAGCACGCATAGATACGTGGCAGCACGCATAGATACGTGGCAGCACGCATAGACACGGGGCAGCACGCATAGATACGTGGCAGCACGCATAGACACGGGGCAGCACGCATAGATACGTGGCAGCACGCATAGACACGGGGCAGCACGCATAGACACGGGGCAGCACGCATAGATACGTGGCAGCACGCATAGATACGTGACAGCACGCATAGACACGGGGCAGCACGCATAGACACGGGGCAGCACGCATAGACACGGGGCAGCACGCATAGATACGTGGCAGCACGCATAGACATGGGGCAGCACGCATAGACACGGGGCAGCACGCATAGACACGGGGCAGCACGCATAGATACGTGGCAGCACGCATAGACACGGGGCAGCACGCATAGACACGGGGCAGCACGCATAGATACGTGGCAGCACGCATAGACACGGGGCAGCACGCATAGATACGTGGTAGCACGCATAGACACGGGGCAGCACGCATAGATACGTGGCAGCACGCATAGACACGGGGCAGCACGCATAGACACGGGGCAGCACGCATAGACACGGGGCAGCACGCATAGATACGTGGCAGCACGCATAGACAAGGGGCAGCACGCATAGATACGTGGCAGCACGCATAGATACGTGGCAGCACGCATAGACACGGGGCAGCACGCATAGACACGGGGCAGCACGCATAGATACGTGGCAGCACGCATAGACACGGGGCAGCACGCATAGACACGGGGCAGCACGCATAGACACGGGGCAGCACGCATAGACACGGGGCAGCACGCATAGATACGTGGCAGCACGCATAGACACGGGGCAGCACGCATAGACACGGGGCAGCACGCATAGACACGGGGCAGCACGCATAGACACGGGGCAGCACGCATAGATACGTGGCAGCACGCATAGAGACGTGACAGCACGCATAGACACGGGGCAGCACGCATAGACACGGGGCAGCACGCATAGACACGGGGCAGCACGCATAGATACGTGGCAGCACGCATAGATACGTGGCAGCACGCATAGACACGGGGCAGCACGCATAGACACGGGGCAGCACGCATAGACACGGGGCAGCACGCATAGATACGTGGCAGCACGCATAGACACGGGGCAGCACGCATAGACACGGGGCAGCACGCATAGATACGTGGCAGCACGCATAGACACGTGGCAGCACGCATAGACACGGGGCAGCACGCATAGACACGGGGCAGCACGCATAGACACGGGGCAGCACGCATAGATACGTGGCAGCACGCATAGACACGGGGCAGCACGCATAGACACGGGGCAGCACGCATAGATACGTGGCAGCACGCATAGACACGGGGCAGCACGCATAGATACGTGGTAGCACGCATAGACACGGGGCAGCACGCATAGATACGTGGCAGCACGCATAGACACGGGGCAGCACGCATAGACACGGGGCAGCACGCATAGACACGGGGCAGCACGCATAGATACGTGGCAGCACGCATAGACACGGGGCAGCACGCATAGATACGTGGCAGCACGCATAGATACGTGGAAGCACGCATAGACACGGGGCAGCACGCATAGACACGGGGCAGCACGCATAGATACGTGGCAGCACGCATAGACACGGGGCAGCACGCATAGACACGGGGCAGCACGCATAGACACGGGGCAGCACGCATAGACACGGGGCAGCACGCATAGATACGTGGCAGCACGCATAGACACGGGGCAGCACGCATAGACACGGGGCAGCACGCATAGACACGGGGCAGCACGCATAGACACGGGGCAGCACGCATAGATACGTGGCAGCACGCATAGACACGGGGCAGCACGCATAGACACGGGGCAGCACGCATAGACACGTACTGTTCCTAATTTTCAGATCACGAGCGACATTTTTCACTCTTTCTTCAACATGTAATTTGTGAAAAGGTGCCCCAATGATGTTGGGTTATTTTTTATATTTTGAAAATGTGATAAACAATCATTTCAAGATAAAAAATTTAGTTTAAAAAGTAACCTGGCTCAATAGGGTAACTATTACTAGTAACTATTTAATCTAGTATACTAGTGGTAACTATTTAATCTAGTAGTAAATAAGTAGTAATAAATCAGTAGCAGTGAATCAGTAGTGGTAAATCAGTAGTAGCAAATCGGTAGCAGTAAATCATCAGTAGCAAATCAGTAGCAATAAATCAGCAGCAGTGAATCGGTTCATTAACGAGAAAAAATGAAATTCTAAGTTCGTTTGTACACATTGGCGAATTCAGAAGGCATCATATAGAAGTTCTAATTAGATGATAATTTATGCGCAGTTCTAAAGTGTAAATGGGCGCAATTTATGCGTATTGACTATGAATTTGGAATTTAATGGATATCAATTTAATTTTGATAATATTATGAACTTACTGGCAGATGTGTGTAATTTACATGCAAAAGGAGCGACGTCCTCATCTCGTACAAGTTTAGTGTAAAGCATTCATAGTAAATGATAAGAACTTATTCCATTTATAAAGTCACAAGATAAAATGATATTAAAAGCATTTAACAAGCTCGAGTTGCTTTCCCTGTTCTTTTGATAATTTTTAAACTCTCGTACAAATGAGCAAGGAAAACTTTCCGCTCAGTAAAAGTCTCCAAGGGAACATCAACTTCTCAGGTAATTAAGCTTTTGTATTTGTGGTTGTCGTTGGCCAGAAAAAGAACGGTCCACTTACGCGTACCATTTATACCGATGTTCTTGACTTGCATGCCTCGAGAATTAAAGTCACGTCTCGAGTCCGAGACTAACTCTTCCAAGTTCTAACTCTTGAGAAAGTGTGTCGAGCGTTTGCGCAGCTAGTCTTTTTTCTTTGAGACCAGATCAAGGCTAATTCTGACTTTCTCTTCTCTAATTTTATAAACTAACTTATATTTTTTCAACTGCTCCTGCTGTTCTAGCAACTTTTGTTGAGACTTTTTTCTTACCCCAGCTGCTGATTTTCAGACGCGTTTTTTTATGTTTTGTGAAATTTGTGAGGGATCAATTTAATCGCTAAAACATGTTATTTGTAGCATAATTAATGTAGTCTCATTTTTTTTTGCTCTGTACATCGATCATGATGAAAATTTCGTAATTCTTTACCTGACAGGGTTTCAAATTATTTTGATTGTACTTTTTGATTGAACCTTAAGCTGCAGATTTTAAGTTTTGTGGTACTACATGGACGAAAAAATAAATGAACTGGTGGCATTGTGCAGTTGCACGTTCGAAGTTATAATATTTTGCGTGATACTGCTGGTCTGATAAGGAAACAGGCGCTGTCTGATCGTGGTCACCGTGGCCGAGTGGTTAAGAGCGCGCGCCTTACACGGAAGGGTTACCAGCTCAAACCCCAGGAATGCCAGCCCGGTAATATTCCCCGTTGGGAAGATGGAGAACTCAGCCACAATATTATTATTCCCCACTCTGCCCAGGCGTCGGAAATGGGTACCGGATCGACAGGGAGTAAATGTTGTTGCGTCCTCGTGTTGGTTGTGCGGCATTTGGAAAACTCTGAACGAGATCAGGCTTGATTGGAATAAAACATCCTCCATCCATTACCAACGAGCTAGCTATCAAGTTGTCAGTGTTCTGGGTGGGAAAAGGCTCTTCATACCGTCTTACATTGTCAAGTCAAAAGATTTGTAAGTTAAGTCAAGGCAAGACCAATGAAAATTGTTTTTTTCTGTCATCACAGTTTTGAGTGATCGCGCCTATACGCGAGGCTGCCAAATTAGTTCATAAAGGCTCTGAGCGTACATGAGGAGCTTTATTTCCTCTAACCTTCATGTACTTTCAAGCTGAGATTCACGAGCTGGATGCGGATGCGCAAGAAGTTCAATCTTTCGGTCCTCGATACAAAATTTTCTGAGTGCGAGTTCCGTAAGTGAATCACGTTTTTGTTCACAAATGTTTCCGCGAAATTTGAAGTTCTGCTGAGACGAAACGTCTTCGCTCGAGGTACACCAGAGTATCCTGTATACAGCGTCGCACTTTCGTCGTCACAAAGCATTGAAAATTTTCTTAGTATTTTTACCCCCAGAAACAAAACGAACTCAAGGAATGAAAGCCTTTCCATTCCGCTCACAAGTCGCGCAAACCAAGTTCTTAAATACACACAGAATGCTATCCCTCGTCCTCGTCAGTTATATGTACATCTGGCCCGCTGGATTTTCCGTGCTACGTTTTGGTGTTGGTCAATTTCCTTGGGTTCATCAATCTTTCAAGAGAAATGATCGAAAATTTTTTATCTGAGTATCGATGACGGGAGTTTTTTACCGTAGGTGCTCAAAGTTTTTAACTATGTTAGTCATACAATATCATTGAGTACAGTAAAGTAAAATGGATTTCTGAGTCTTACGTTCTTCAAGCTAAATTTTGTTAGTATTGTTTTCTAAATATTTACGTCTTACTTGGCATTTGAAAACGTCTACAGATGAGGGCAGAAAGTCAACAGCAAACGTGGTCAGTCATAATGATCCTTTGACAGGAAAGCAGTTGACTTCTGTTGGCGCTGTAAAAAATGTCAATGACAATTAAATCACAGATAAGTTATCTCGAATGTTGATGGCTCTTGAGTGATGAGTAAATTTCTCCTGAGACTCTTCATAGCTTAATGTTTCGATTTAATTGAAGAATTAGTTACCGAATCTTCAGGTCTAAAGTCCTGAACTAATGAAATTATTGCTAAGGTTTAATTTTCATTTAGTGGGATGCACTAGAAATACTTACATTAATGAGGTTAATGATTCGATTCCCAGAAATATTTCGAATGAGAGTTTCCATACATGGTATTTCATACACCTCAAAGCATCCACTTTTTAAAACTCATCGAACAATTGAAGGCAAATGGCTTACTGTCAACTCGTCCTTCATTAACCAATGAATTGTGAGAAAAAATCAACATGAAAGTTCCCTAGAACTTCTCTATAAAGTTACCCTCAGTGGCTTAGTTTCTTTTGGGCAAGTTACTGCGTGTGTTAGCCACAAGAATCTACGGTCGAAGCTTCAGTTTCTGCATTTGACTCCAAACTTACTTGTTATTGACTCAAAACATCCCCAAAAGATGAGAGCTATGCTAACGTCACGGCACACCTTAATGAAGGCAAACACCGGCTTTTTCGTTCACAAAGACGAATGTTTTATAATAAAATTTAAGGTTTAATGCGACATCGGCTGCCAGTGTAATTGGAACGCTAACTGGATGTTTCAAAAGAAAAATATTTCACTTCTCTGCCATCCTTTGCTTGATTTTTTCCTTTGAGCGGAGATTTTCCGGATGGAAAATTCTCTAACTTGGGCACTAACTTTGGAAAAAATAACATTTGCTGCGTTTTTTCTTCCGTTTGAAGAGGGATCGAATTAGTTGGGTGCCGAAGTTTGGCTTTTGCGGGAGTTGGACAGAGTTCGGATCGCGCCCGCCACAAAACGCAGAGTACAGATCGTGCCCACTTGCGCAAGTGCTTTTTAGGAGTAGGTTAAGATGTTCAAATTGACCGGTGAACATTGATATTCAGAGTAGCTTTCCGTGACAAACGTTAGGTAAATAAGCTTTATTTTTGGTTCAAGTAAATGATTCTTGAAGGCTTCTCTGTTAGCAGGTTTATTTTTTTGGTTTCAGTAAATGGTTCTCGAATGCTTCTCTCATCGTAGGTTTATTTTTTGGTTCAAGTAAATGATTCTCGAATGCTTCTTTGTTAGGAATTTTATTTTTTGGTTCAAGTAAATGATTCTCGAAGGCTTCTCTCTTAGCAGGTTTATTTTTTGGTTCAGGTGTATGGTTCTTAAATGCTTCTTTGTTAGCAGGCTTATTTTTTGGTATACCTTTAAATGATTGTCTCCAGCTTACTGCTGCAATAATTTATAATAGTTTACCAAGTTGCTCTATCAAGAATGTCATATCTTTGATGCGATCTCGAGTTAGGCATCCAAAAACATTTATTATAAATTCTTCACTACTCGCTCATTAGACAACTAGAAAGCTTACTGGTAAAATAAATATTTTTAATCGATCGTTCCTACAACATATGTTGTATGCCAATTTTACTCAATATTGTTTTTAAAAGCTGAGTATTGAATTTACAACTTTGGTTTTATTAACAGTTTTATCCAATACTATTAATAAAAGCCGACGACCATTGAATTTTTTCATTATTGCTTTTTTTGGTGTAAGCCTGCTCACGGAAGTAACTGATAGAAACGTTTTCATCAGCTTACTGGTGATCGGAGCTCGCTAGTCGGGTGCTCTCGGCGGGCCGTGCTGTCAAGTGCGATTGCTCGGACACGACCACGCGGCTCGGCTCACGAATGTTCGGAGGGAGCCACATAGGTATCTCATTACTGATGACAAGGTGTAAATACTGGCAAACCAGAAAGGGAATAAGTAAGTAAGCAGCAGGCACGGTAGAGGAAATAAGATACAGTAATTTCTATGGGGGAAAATGCACCTCCTCTCTTTCGGCTAGCCAATAAAGGGCTTTATTTTAACGAAATATTTTGACGTCACCATTGCGACATGTCGTTGGGCCAATAGTGGTGCCAGATTGGGGCTAGCAGTGTTGTCAGATGCAATATAAGCACTGATATTTGTTCGTTGCCAGGACATCAGCATTGCCACACGGTCGACGAATGAAAGACCGGTTTGACCTTACCTTGTTTCTTCTACCGCGGCAGCAGACAATCAAGCAAAAAAGGTAACCCGAGTTTCATGAGTGTACTTGACAAAGCTTAGTTAGTGGGTCAACCTGCTCACGTAAGGAATTTTGTGCGAAACATTTTCTGTAGGACGTATATTTGTATCACATCGTATCCGCAATACCTAATGATAATTTTGAATTTTGCTCTAAGTTAAATGCAGGGGATTGAAATCTAGCCTAAGTTATTAGTGAAAGCAGAGCATGGACGGTCACAACCAGCCCAACATTAGTATTAGAGTTTACAAGAATATTTGATTACTAGCAGGAGCCGTGGAAATCTCAAGGTCAGTATTATTGGAAATCTAGGGGGACCCGTAAAATAATTCCAAAATGATTTATCCTAACACGACATAACCTACCCTAACTCAACATAACCTATTCTAACCCAGCATAACCTATTCTAACCCAACATAACATATTCTAACCCCAAAAAACCTACCCTAACCAACAAAACCTACCCTGACCCAAGATGGCCTATCCTAACCTATCCTAACCTAACATAACCTATCTCAGCCTCACCTATTCTAGCATAAACTATCTTTAACTTTAACCTATTTGAACCTAATGTTCTAATATCCTAAGTTGTCCTAACCTAGATTATCGTAACATATCCTACCTTAATCTATTACATCATTACCTAGCTTAACGTATCCCAGTAGGACTCGTGAAAAATTTCAAGATAACCTGCTCTAAAAAATTCAAACACACGGTCAAACTGTAGCACAGATGCCGCAATGGTCTTTGTAGTCATTGAAAGCGTAATGGACGGACAAGTAAGTAACTAAGGAAGGAGCTAGCAGAATTATTATTTGACTAGTGTGCATTGCCCGTCAAAAATAACTGGATTCAATACCTTTCTAGAATAAGTTTTCCAGATGTGGATGACAAACAAATATATCCATCCAAATAGTACTTGTCATAAAAATATTCTTGCACTTGTGCACGGTAAAACTCGTATCACAGATACGGTCATTTTAACTATCTTTATGAGCGTGACAGAGAAATGGGAGAAGCGGACTCCAAACAAATAAACAAAGGGTATTATTGTTTTATTATTAACCACGGACAATTTCATCGTTGAGCTAGGTGGACCCATGAAAAAATTCCGTCAACATTACCTAACCTATGCTAACCTAACCTATCCTAACTTATATCCGAACCTTTCCTATCCTAATCTATCCAAACCTAACCAAATCTAACCGAATCTATCCTGATAAAATATCAAACATATCAATGCATGTAGAGGCCAACTTTTAATGTTACACTGACAAATTCGGTATCCATGATACCGCAACCGCAGACGAAAGCGTAACGGACGAAGTAACTAAGAAGGAATCAAGCTGCCTGATTTCTTCTTTTTGTTCCTGAGATAGTGCTGCTCTAGTTCTTCTTTTGCGTTCTCTGTCGTCTTCTCCTTCTTTTTTGAAGCGTTTTCATTTTATTAAGTTTAAATATTTGCACACATTTAGGATAAACTTATATTTCTGAATGTTTTTGACCGCAAAACTTTTGAAATTGAAACATAATCCGTATCCATTATACCAAACAAATAAATATACATCCTATGTTTCTTAAGAATCAGACACCGAACAAATATATAAATATATGAATAAACACACAACGGGTATTATTAGGTTATATACCGTGGAGTCTTACCGTACATACATTGTTTTAATAATTCAGGCATTGTACGTAGCTTAAGGAGTGCAAACTGTCTTAATATCTTCAAACCCAGCGAAGTAGATACTCGGACACTGCGTAATGACTTCAAACTTCGTTTTTGAATTGCAATTTGCTCATGTTAATCATCACTCTACAATACTCATTATTTTTGAAGACCGTGTAACATTTTTGACATGCTATGTATTTTTGTTCATCCATAAGCTGTTTTTTATCACTAGCCCTCGAACGAACGAAGCTTATAGAAAAGACGAAAAGAGAGTTTGACACAGAGTGTCTCGGGATGAGAAGAGGTGAAACGAAAAAGGATAGATGGGGTGCTGATAAAGATGGGCTTTGCGCATATGATGATAGTGTTGGAGGGTTTTTGTAAGTATTTTTAGGGTTGTGAACTAGCCCTCGAGCACACTTCCTCCGAACAAATGAGATGAGGTCCGTAGCACAGATACACCATTCAACTACTTCGCTTCGAAGAGATTTTTAATTTCGGGGCTGGTTTATTGCCTTCCCACGGGCCCACCGCCCATAATTACGTGTCAGGGTGGAGCATAAAGCGAAAGAAGTAGACGTAATCAAACAGTAATGATGCAATATATGTACCGTTTGAAGCTTATTTGCCTGCTTTATCGAACACTACACCTTTTTCACTTCAAATTAATCTAAGTCAAGTTCAATTTAATCCGAGTCAAGTTCAAATTAATCCGAGTCAAGTTCAAATTAATCCGAGTCAAGTTCAAATTAATCCAAGTCAAGTTCAAATTAATCCAAGTCAAGTTCAATTTAATCCAAGTCAAGTTCAAATTAATCCAAGTCAAGTTCAATTTAATCCAAGTCAAGTTCAAATTAATCCGAGTCAAGTTCAAATTAATCCAAGTCAAGTTCAAATTAATCCGAGTCAAATTCAAATTAATCCAACCCTCAGTTGAGTTATAAACTGACATAATAATTTGTTAATATGAGTTTTTTATGTTAAATATGTATCTTTTGGATGTTATATGCAAAACTGGTTTCGAGGATTTATTTACACTCATTGACATTTATTTACGTGAAATTCCACTTTATCACATGTATGAAATCATATACATGTAAATACAAAAGGTTATCATTGAACGATATGTAGATTTATTCTTTAAAAGAACTATACAAGTGTGATTCACTGAGTATTAATGTACGATTCCGTTTAATTACAATTCATATTTGTACATTACTACCCAGATAAATTCCTGCATTAGCAATAAAAATTTTGTCATCCATTCTAATTCCGTGTTATTCAATGTGAATAAATGTAGGATCCACTTATAATACACAATAATAAAACAAGAAACAATGTTTTTAACTTAATACTGATTTGATTTGTGTGTGTTCACAATTCAATATATAATACTTTCAAGACTTCAATATTCATAAAATGATTATTCTAAAAGTTATTGAAGTCTTATAAGCATTATATATTAAATTGTGAACACACACAAATCAAATCAGTATTAAGTTAAAAACTTTGTTTCTTGTATTATTATTGTGTATTGTTAGTGGATCCTACATTTACATTTAGAATGGATGACAAAATTTTTATTGCTAATGCAGGAATGTATCTGGGAGGTAATGTACAAATATAAATTGTAATTAAACGGAATCGTACATTAGTACTCAGTGAATCACACTTGTATATTTCTTTTAAAGAATAAATCTACATATCGTTCAATGATAACCTTTTCTATTTACATGTACATGATTTCATACATGTGATAAAGTGGAATTTCACGTATATAAATGTCTATGAGTGTAAATAAATCCTCGAAACCAGGTTTGCTTATAACATCCAATAGATACATATTTAACATAAAAAAAACTCAAATTGACAAATTATTATGTCATTTTATAACTCAACTGAGGGTTGGATTAATTTGAACTTGACTTGGATTAAATTGAACTTGACTGGGATTAATTTGAACTTGACTTGGATTAATTTGAACTTGACTCGGATTAATTTGAACTTGACTTGGATTAAATTGAACTTGACTTAGATTAATTTGAAGTGAAAAAGGTGTAGTTTTAGACGTAGGCAGTTTGGTTTCTGAAGTATAAAATTTTGTCATCTTTTGAATGAGCAACCGAGATATCGAATACAGACGTGTCACACCAATGATTAGTTGAAGAATTACTACCGTCATGGCATGGAAATGATGCTAATTTTTCTGACGTCATTTGTAAACTTCTTCATCTATATATCACGTGATTTTACATGGGCAGACTATCGTGCTCACATAAGTCAAGTACAGGGTGGGCCAGAAGTAACTAACTCTTTTAATATGCTAGCTGAGTAAATAGGATACCGAAATAAACTATGTAGATATCATTCGTTCAAATGAAACAAAGATTTCCTTCTATTAGCAAACCAAAAGGGTCAGATACTTCTGGCCCATCCTGTATATTATATAGATGCATAAAATTTTCGTTCAGAGAAGCAGTCAAATGCTCTAGTATACTGGAAGACACGTACCACTGTCAGTATGCGCGAGCGATAGTCCCAAGTCAGTCCTTCATTCTGACTTTCACGAGCGCAAATCCCGGTTAAAAAGCGTCAGTTTTGTAGCTCATGTCTGCAGCCGTAAAACTTCCTGACAACTCCTCTCGCTTTCTCGGGTCTGCAGAGAATACGAACATTTTTCGGGCGCGCAGATCGTATTTTCGGGACCGAGATGGGCATGTTGAATTTAGCGTCGAAGGTCAATTGTCGCAGAAACGTCAGAATATGGCGAATACATAGATATTTTTGCCTGGAAATACTGCTTGTTTGCTCTTTACAGTACTAGGAGTGTAATAACGGCAGGATGCACAGTGAAGATGAGACATAATGAGTGCTTTATGGTGCACTCAATTTGATATTAGCGAGGCAGTAGCACCGAGTCCGGGGCAGCAGAGCTGAGTTTCTGCGATCTCACAGCGGAGGCAGCAAATGCTGATGCCCGCGTACAGTTGCTCTGCGTAAAGAAAGCTCTTCGTTTTACACGAAGTCCGCTATTTTAAGCTGCCCTAATGAAATTGACTGAGAATACTTGTGTGTACTACCTATGGCTCGTTGCGTTCAATTATATTGAGGTTGGGATTTAAAATTAGCTAGATATTTATTAAGAATTAAGCTTGAAGTGACGGACGGAAGAATTCGCTGAACTTCCGCTTGGGAATACAGTTGTATCGCTGCTATCAAAGAGATATTCCATTTTTGTGCAGGTAAACCCTTCTTGAAGTCTAAAAACGTGATCTTCGAACTCAGCATTCTTCAAATTTTTCCATGAACCTCCAGCAGAGCATTTCATTTTGAACTGATTTTAAGGTGGCCGCAGCGTGAGGAGGGTCTCCGAGACTGTCTAAATTGAGGATTAATTCCACTCTTTAAAGCATTAACTTCTCGAAGATATTAGCAATGTAAACGACACTCGATAAACCCTTTTTAAAATTGGTCGTTGTTTTTACGAAGTTCAATCGCTTGAATTTAATCGGACTAGAAGTGTCACAAAAAAATGACCCGAAGGCTCCGTTTAAACGACCCTGCCTCCCCTTTTATTAATAAAGTTTGGTTCGCTCGCTTCAAAGTTCGCAGATTGAAACTTTTGATCTCTGGCAACTGTCTTTGCCAACTTTCAGATGCTCGTCATAAACACTGCTTTTTGCCGAGGAAAATTTTATGATAAGTCCCTCGTAATCTCCTTCAAAATGAGCTGTACTCGAAAAATCTGAATATCTTCATTCGACAGAGAAACTATTGTGTCTTCATTTGCATCCGAGTTAAATCCTTATTTCGATTGTTGACGACTTTTCAAAACTCATAGGGATAGCGTGCCTTTTGAGGGCAATTTTCTTGGCAAGTTTCCAGTATCAATGCAAAGCAAACCTTCAACTTTTTTCGCCGGTGTGTGCCTTGCCGTTTCTTACTTTGTTGAATTTGTGCACAGACTTGCGTAATGGAAAATTGTAGAGCAGACTTGTGTACGTGAGTGTGGTAGAGCAGACTTGCGTACTGGAGTGTTGTTATGCAGACTTGCATACTAGAGTGTTGTAGAGCAGACTTGCGTACTGGAGTGTTGTAGAGCAGACTTGCGTACTGGAGTGTTATAGAGCAGACTTGCGTACTGGAGTGTTGTAGAGCAGACTTGCGTACTGGAAGGTTGTAGAGCAGACTTGCGAACTAGAGTGTTATAGAGCAGACTTGCGTACTGGAGTGTTGTAGAGCTGACTTGCGTACTGGAGTGTTGTAGTGCAGACTTGCATACTGGAGTGTTATAGAGCAGACTTGCGTACTGGAGTGTTGTAGAGTAAACTTGCGTACTGGAGTGTTGTAGAGCCAATGAACCGAAAGTTTGCCAAAGTGTTCTTGCGGTGGTCTTCCACCCATTCCACTCTCTTTTACCAGCTGCTTTCTTTTCCTTTTCCGTGTCTTTGTTTGTGTGCGCCAGGGACATTCAGCACCTGAACAAGTGAAATGAAATCCTCCGAAATTATAGAGTTGGAAATTCTGTGAAATCTGCAATTAAATATTCTCTGCATTTACGTTTGAAAATAAATAATTTGAAATTAAACCTGAAATTAAAAAATCTGGAATTAAAAGAAATTTGATATTGAATCTTCTGCGTATCTTCTTTGTGAAAAATAAATATTCCGAATTTATGTCAGAAATAAAAGAAGAATAAATTAGGTGAAATCTGATATTAAATTTTCTGCATATGCACATGTGAAATAAAACTTTGATCTCGCAGTCGCTGGGCGCTCAGCAGGTCTGGCGCCAAATCTGCGAACAATTCGCGTCCTCGCCGGCAGCGTAGGCTGCTCTCTGGACTTGCAGGCTCTCAGTGTAATTTTTTGTCGCCAAGTTCTCAAGTTTAAATGTTTGAAAATAAAATTTGAGCCTTCATCTCTGGGGGACCATAAATACGCAAGTGCAAAAATTGAATTTAAAAACTTAAAAACTTTAAAATTGAGAATTTCAGTCTTTCAAAAAAAAAAAAACAACGCGTAACACAGCTTAGTCAACAAAAGAATTTCCGTCTCCGGTTGCAACTCTGCGGCCTCGTTAATTGCTTGAAAATCCGGATCACAACTTTTATAAATGTCAATGGACGCATATGGGCGCTCATTTGGTGTTTTGGTTTACAGGGTATGAAGATCGTTGGAAATTTGCCCCTTGTCACCCTTACCTTGCTGAGTCTTAAAATATTTTTTTCTCAATTTTGCTACAGAGCATGACATGAGGCCACTAGAATCTACGGTACCAAGCGCCAAATACACCTAGGGAAAATGAGTTCTGTACACCGCTGTCATCCTCAAATTTTCCTTTGTCTGGAGAGTTAGCCGTAGGTACAGGAGGATAGCTAAAAAGTATCGAATACCTCTATATGTAAGTTGCTGAGATGCGATGATTTCTAAGTCGCCAAACTTCGATGCTGTTTTTTTTTACTTGTTAAGAAAGCGGCGCTTGGTACCGTATGATTCTAAGGGCCTCAAATGTTATGTAGCCTGCGTATGGTAAATCGTATCTAACATGATTTGTTCATAATGACATAATGAGGGGAACGGGGTAAAAAATACTTAGTTTAGATGGTGTGCGATGTAATATTCTTACGGCAAAAGAATATTACAAGTCATCATCATTTCATGGTCAAGTTGGGATTAATTTGTTCATACGGCAGTCGAGGTATTGCAAAACAAAAACTCAACTCTAGCCACGCAATTAACACCTGTAGCTGTTACACTGCTGCTACATACTGTATGCCGCTGCTAACTGGCTACTGGGCTTAGTAAACGAGCATACATTTATTATTATTCTTTTGCGAGTGCAATGCTTGGGTTTTTTTGGTGACCAAATACTTTTGTCGTGATGTGGATAATAATTGACAGTCATTTGTGCCTCCCGCACACAGAGAGTTAAAATCAGGCCTGGAAGTTGATATGAAGCATTTAGAATCATACTATACCGATCACTGTTTCTTAAAACTTTGTAAAACGGCTGCAAATTTTGGCGACTTGAAAGCCCATATATCTCACAGCAACGAATAGAGCTATCCGACCATTTCACGACTACATTCCTGTGCCAAAATTCGCTCTGCAGGCAGAGGAAGGTTTTGGACTGACATCGGTATAGATAACTCGTGGTTGCTATACTTGTCGTTTGGTATTGTATGATTCTATGGACTCATATGACCTTTTCCTGCACGTTTTTTTGAGTTATTTTTCAAGCAATTCATTGGTACACTAAATAACAATCTTTTTAAGCGCAAGCTTTTTATCACACCTATGTTTACGCTAAACTATAGGAATTGGGATCTAATGTTCTCATAATGTTCTCTAACTCATCGAAAGTTAGTGTACATAAATTTTTGAACGAAAATTTCAATTATTTAAAAAGAGTTTTAAGTTTTGAGCGGTTCTTCTTCTGGCTTTCTCTGTTCGTCTCTTTGATCTGTAATTAAGTGCTGCTTCTTTTATTTAAGCTGAAGCGTTCTGTGCTACCGAATACGCCAGAATTTTGCACTCAAGCCATGAATTTCTATAGCTTTGTCAGAATTCACTATGAAATTGCCAGAAATTAACTGAAGTGAAATGAAATATTTTATTTTAGAAATAAAATACTTTCTGATATAATTGACTACAATTTATATTTATACATCATTCTTCTTCGTGTGACTGATTCCTCAACTCAATTCAAAAGCCCAGTTTTGTTGAAAATTCCGAAGCAAGTGATACATATTCCTTTTAGGAATATAAGCATCCTTCAACTTAGGAGTAATTAAATAGTTGTCGTAAGCGGCCATGTTGTTCCGGCGTTGCCACGTCCCTTCGCCGGCGACGATATTAAAAATAAGCTATCAAGTAAATTAGGGATATTAAGAATATTAAGTTTATTGAGTATGTTTAGTATGTTAAGAATATTAAGTATATTGAGCGTGTTGGGTATATTAATTATATTGAGGATGTCAGGTATGTTAAGAATATTAAGTAATAGGTGGGCCAAAAGAAGTCACCCCATTGTAATATGCCTTTTTTTGTGCAGATTGCGGCCAATGTGAAATCTGTTTTGACATTTGTGACGTTGACAGATGTAAATATCGGGCAGATGTAAATATCGGTTGTGGCTCGCGCACCCAGTGCGCGAGCCACAACCGATATTCTGAAGGCGGTGTTCCCGAGTCGCCTGATTTCTCGTTTTGGCGATTTGGACTGGCCCGCAAGATCGCCCGATTTGACCGTTCCAGACTTTTTTCTGTGGAGTTTTTTGAAGTCCCGTGTGTATGTGAACAAGCCCGAGACCCTGGAAGCACTTAAGGACAACATTCAACACGAGTGCGAGAATCTGTCGCCCGAAGTTCTCGCCGAAGTGATGAAAAATGCCCTAAAACGAGCCCGTATAGCAATCAATTGTGGTGGCGCCCATTTGGCCGATATCATCTTCTCGACTTGAACAATATAATTGTAAAGGTTCAAATAGACATATTAAAAAAACAGAATCGAGGTTTTTTATTTCTAAAAAAAATTAGAGCCAAACAACAGCGGATGACTAATTTGGCTTACCCTGTATATTGAGCATGTTGAGTATATTAGGTATATTGAGTATGTTAAGTACGTTAAGAATATTAAGTATATTAAGTTTGTCAAGTATATTAGGTATATGAAGTACATTGGGTATATTACGCTAAGTTTGAGAGTAGATACAGGACTGCCACGCAGCCTACAGCCGCAGCTCACCGAAGAAGAGCCGCTTGCCCACGATTGTTTTGGTTCGGACAAAATAAAACAATTGAGAAATTATAGCCTCTCGAGCGAGAAAAATTGTGAGCCGGGGCAAAATCCGCTGATAAAAACCGGGGGCAAACAAAAGAGATTAATGAGTTCTGCTCTAGCAGGGGTGATGTGGAGGTGATGGTGGTGATGGTTGTGTTGATGGTTTAGGTGATGTTGGTGGTGATGGTGGTTATGGTGGTGATGGGGTGATGGTGGTGATGGTGGTGATGTTGATAATGGTGATGATGGTGGTGATGGTGGTGATATTTATAATGGTGATGGTGGTGATGTTGATAATAGTGATGATTGGGGGGGGGGTGGTGGTGATGGGTTGTAGGACAGGCTAGTGTCGCGTGTAGTTGAGGCGTGTGACAGAGGATGGCTGAGGCAATAGAGGGTGGTTGTAATATTTTAAAATACGTTCAAATAATTTGCAATTATGTTCATACCACAGGTAAGCAGCTTGTAAGTAAGACGATGGTCGCTATACGGGCGGTGATAACAAATTGTAAAAATGAAGGTGAAGAATGTGTTAGGAGGAGACTGCATTGTGCTCGTGGGAGATCAGCGTTACCTCGAAATAAATTTGAGCCACAGCTTGGTTTACCATTTGTTTGTTCTGTTGATTGCCTTAGTCATTGATCAGCATAATTATTGGGTGAGATCCTGCATTGATGTTCTGTCGTAGCCTTGAAAAATAACTCTCGGGGGTCACATAAGTGAATTTTTACTCTAGGAACATTTCATTTGACGTGTATCATTCTAAACCAAAGATATATTCTGAAATCATTCCATTAGGTTTTTAAAGTGGCCCTTTAAAACTTTCGTATTATTGCATCGCTAACACAGATCTTCCCATCTCGTTAGTGCTCTTTAACGCCTGTAACTTATGTTTCGTACCTCCAAATAAGAATCACTCCTAGAACTAATCTAACTTTGAATATATATAAATTTTCTGAAATGTCTGATCCATAAAATACACAATCCTTACAAGAACCGCCCTTGGAATTAATCTAACGGTAATGTATACATGAGTTTTGTGACATGACTGATCCATAACATGCCATACGAATAAATCCCTCTCTGTAGGGTATATGTATATGTGCTGTAGGGTGCTGTAGGATGTTATAGGATGTATAAGAGCTGTGGGATGCTGTAAGATGCACAAGAGCTGTAAGATGTTTTAGGATGATCTAAGAGCTGTGGGATGCTGTAGGATGTACAAGTATGTTAGTATGTTAGTATGTTAAGAATATTAAGTATATTGAGTGTGTTGGGTATATTAATTATATTGAGGATGTCAGGTATGAGGATGCACAAGAGCTGCAGGATGTACAGGAGCTGCAGGATGCACAAGAGCTGCAGGATGCACAAGAGCTGCAGGATGCACAAGAGCTGCAGGAAGCACAAGAGCTGCAGGATGCACAAGAGCTGCAGGATGCACAAGAGCTGAAGGATGCACAAGAGCTGCAGGATGCACAAGAGCTGCAGGATGCACAAGAGCTGCAGGATGGACAAGAGCTGCAGGATGCACAAGAGCTGCAGGATGCACAAGCGCTGCAGGATGCACAAGAGCTGCAGGAAGCACAAGAGCTGCAGGATGCACAAGAGCTGCAGGATGTACAAGAGCTGCAGGATGCTCATGAGCTGCAGGATGCACAAGAGCTGCAGGATCCACAAGAGCTACAGGATGCACAAGAGCTGCAGGATGCTCAAGAGCTGCAGGATGCTCAAGAGCTGCAGGATGCACAAGAGCTGCAGGATGCGCAAAAGCTACAGGATGCACTAGAGCTGCAGGATGCACAAGAGCTGTAAGATGTTGTAGAATGTCTAAGAGCTGTGGGATGCTGAAGGATGCACAGGAGCTGCAGGATGCACAAGAGCTGCAGGATGCACAAGATCTGCAGGTATCACAAGAGCTGCAAGATGCACAAGAGCTGCAGGATGCACAAGAGCTGCAGGATGCACAAGATCTGCAGGTATCACAAGAGCTGCAGGATGCACAAGAGCTGCAGGATGCCCCTGCAGGGACCGGCCTGACGCCATTTTGGCGCGTCAACATCGCCATTAATCAGCCTCTCAGAATTTGGGTCAGCGACGCAATTGCCAAATTAACTTGTTATTTATGCCAAGATAGTTAAATCGGTTATATTTCTACTTGTAGATTGGACGAATTTAATATTTTTGATGAGGAAAAGCCTAATTTTTCACTGAGTCATCTACCGAGGTATTTGTTTCTGGTCCAAATCTTCACGTTTTAGCTTTTTATCTAACTTTTTTTAGCTTTTTATTTGTAAAAGGTCAAATTTGAGGATTGTGGTTTGAAAACTACAGCACGTAGCATAGCCAAGTCGGTAAAAGAATTTGTACAGCGAGCTGGCTTCCAATGCTGTCGTAAATGAATAAATTGTTTAAATTGTTGAAATTGTTTAAATTATTTAAATTGTTTAAATTGTTGGAAATGTGGCCCCGTGTAGGCAGCTCAATTCCACGAGATCCCATCAAGTGGTGCCGATGATTAGACCAATTGGTTATCTCATTCACGGTAAATGTTACGAGACCAGCTCGGACGTGCTACTTTTCAAATAGTGATCCTAACAGCGTCTTGCGAGCTCATCATTTTACATGCACAAATTATATATATATATATATATATATATATATTAGTGAATTAAATACAAGGTTTAATACAAAGAGATTATCGTTACCCAAAATAAATGCTGTAACGCTCAGAAATACAGCCTGTTTTATTTGGATTGGTTCACGTTTTGGTGGAGCAACGTCATTTATTTTTCCTTCTCCTCGTTTATACACTTCCGAATGAGCTTTCTCGCGGAGATTATCAGTTCTCTATACTGGGACACTGACGTACTTGAGTGGGCTTGACTATCGTGCCATGGAATTCATTTTAGTTGATGCATAAAGGTTATTGAATAATACATGGTCTCTGAATTACTTAGTTGGACCATTTGAATACTGAATAATGTTGCTGTCACCGTGAGTGAGAACCCCCGCAGGCTGTCTGAAGGTAGCACGAGGTGCTGAGATGACAGTGACATGTTATGCGACTCATGTGGTGCAATTCTAGTTTGAACATGAAACTCACCGCTAAGAATAGTGAGAGTTGTAAGTATTTATATAAGTTAAGATTTCGGTTAGGATGAGGAGAATGGCGAAGATAGTAATTTAAAGAGAATAGTTATGCGTGATCTGTTTTTTAGTTGGATGAGCGAGCTTGAGACCTGTACAGTATATCTCACAAAAACCCGAACCGAGTATTTATTTTCTCGTATCAGTAATACCATCATAAGAATACCATAAGCATTTAATTTCTAGCAAAATTATCCTTCAAAATTAACCTATAGAAAAGGTATTACTGATTATAATGATACTACTGATATGGGAAAATAAATACTCGGTTCCGGTTTTTGTGGGACATACTGTATAAAATTACCCCTTAAAACTTTATAAGTCGGTTTCTGTATGGCATTGTTTCAATGTTCCACCTCCACATTATAAGTTGAAAGAAAGTTTTAAAATTCTAAACTCCTAAGAAAATTGCATCATTGGGATAGAGGTATAAATACTGGCCCAAGTTAATTCTGAAACGCAATGAGCTTGTATCCATCATAGCTGACTATTGACTCAAAAAACATCAGCTTACCAATTGGTTTTCAACAAAAATGTTACTTTATTTTGTTGAATTTTATAAAAATAATTTGTAGGTCAATATTTGAGGTTTTCGTATTTAATTTCATGATTTCTATGAGTCTAGGAAAATATTTAATGGGCAGAGAAGCACTACAATACCTCAGTAAACTAATAAAAAAATATTTTATTAAATTTTCTAAGCTAAAACTCTCATCATTTGTAAGCTCTCTTTTCTCAGGAGAAAAATATCCCGCACGGGATTGATTGTGACCAATAATAGTGAGTCGAAATTTCACGTATTCTATTCCGTCACAATCTCTAGCCAGGAAAAATGTCACACACACTGGCATTTTGTATCCTCTACAATGTAAAAGTTCGAGGTTTGCTGATGATCACCAGTCAAATGAGCATTAATAATGTTATCAAAGCAGTGCAGGCAGTGTAATTCACTTTGATGTACTTACGCTGCCAGCTGCGTTACTACGACAGCAGATATTGTCTGAGTGTCCATTTCTTGAGCGTTGTTTGGGACGCGGCGCGCAGCGTCACAGAGTGCGAGGTGCTGCTACAGCGTGGGTCTACCGCCGTATTGCGTCTGCCCAGGTGCGGTTTGAGATGTACAAATTGAGTGCTTATTGCTAAATTAAATCCATGGAAATGAGTACTATCCATTGGTAACCTAACCTCCCGCTATAGTACTAGCTAGAGGTAGATCTCACGCTTTAGTACTAGCTAGAGGCAAATCTCATGCTATAGCATGGTGAACCTCACGCCATAGTACTAGTTAGAGGTAGATCTCATGTTATAGTGTGGTAGACTTCACGCTATAGTGCTAATAGTACTAGTTACAGGTGGATCTCATGCTATAGTGTGGTAGACCTCATGCTGTAGCAGCGCCCTTCACGCTATAGCAGTACCTCTCACGCTATAGCAGCACCCCTCACGCTATAGCAGTACCTCTCACGCTATAGCAGCACCCCTCACGCTATAGCAGCACCCCTCACGCTATAGCAGCACCCCTCACGCTATAGCAGCACCCCTCACGCTATAGCAGCACCCCTCACGCTATAGCAGCACCCCTCACGCTATAGCAGCATCCCTCACGCTATAGCAGCACCCCTCACGCTATAGCAGCACCCCTCACGCTATAGCAGCACCCCTCACGCTATAGCAGCACCAAGTAGAAACCAACATTTGGATGTTTCAATACTATCGGCTTGCATGTAAGCATGAAATGAACATTTATGTATTCGAATATGCTTTGAATTTTCTATGTCGTGAGCTTATTTGGTTTCATACCCGCCTTCTTATGTTTTATAAAATGCTACTCTCTACGAATGGTGTACAATAATACAGTGACCTTTATAAATTCTACAATGCAGGGTGTACATTACTACCACCTCAGTGACGTGTTAAACAAGCCTACAACGCAGACTGATCTCCACCAATGAGATTCGAGCAGGGATTTGAGCAGCAGCCAATGAGAGAGCCGAGGTCGATATTGCCACTTCGAAGAGAAAGCTGAGAAGTTAGCGGGAAATTGATGGGCAGATGCGCGTTAAAAACATCGAGAGGATGACTATAGGCAGAAGACAGGGGCTTAGTGACGATTATGGTGATGGCAACACAGAGCGCCTCTCAGTTTAGGCTTTGAATACTGAAGATGCTTGCGATGCTCTTCGGTGGACGCTGTTGTGCCAAAAGTTGTTGCGACACTGTTGTGCCAATAGTTGTTGCTGCTCTTCGGTGGACGCAGTTGTGCCGAAAGTGGTTGCGACGCTGTTGTGCCAGAAGTTGTTACTACTCTTCGGTAGACGCTGTTGTGCCAGAAGTTGTTACTACTCTTCGGTGGACGCTGTTGTGCCCAAAGTTGTTGCTGCAATTCGGAGGACGCTGTTGTGCCCAAAGTTGTTGCTGCAATTCGGTGGACGCTGTTGTGCCCAAAGTTGTTGCTGCACTTCGGTGGACGCTGTTGTGCCCAAAGTTGTTGCTGCAATTCGGTGGACGCTGTTGTGCCCAAAGTTGTTGCTGCAATTCGGTTGACGCTGTTGTGCCCAAAGTTATTGCTGCAATTCGGTGGACGCTGTTGTGCCCAAAGTTGTTGCTGCACTTCGGTGGACGCTGTTGTGCCCAAAGTTGTTGCTGCAATTCGGTTGACGCTGTTGTGCCCAAAGTTGTTGCTGCAATTCATTGGACGCTGTTGTGCCCAAAGTTGTTGCTGCAATTCATTGGACGCTGTTGTGCCCAAAGTTGTTGCTGCACTTTGGTGGACGCTGTTGTGCCCAAAGTTGTTACTTCACTTTGGTGGACGCTTTTGTGCCAAAAGTTGTTGCTGCACTTCGGTGGACGCTTTTGTGCCAAAAGTTGTTGCGACGCTGTTGTGCCCAAAGTTGTAGCTGTAAGCAGTGCACCGCATTTGCCCTCCGTAAGTACGATGATTGGTTTTGCGAAGTGTCCTGAGAGAAGAAGAGTTGACGTTTAAGGTGATGTACTGACGGCGTTCGTCAGCTGGAGTTCAATGACGTGCCCCAAAATTCAAAAGGGTGGAGGTCATGGTGAATATTTTGAGTTTTGGAAGAGTTGTAAGGAGTGTGGCTTTGTGCATCAGGGTGTATGTTTCTATCAAAACTTAGTCTTTGAGCGAATACAATACAACATAGTTCTGAATACATACATTCTGAATACAATCATAGTTCTTCTGAATACAACATAGTTCTCTTCAACGCAAAACAATTTTCTGTAAAAAAAATTCAAAGGAAGTCTTGGAAGTCAAACCAAACTCGTTAAAACAACAGATAGTTCGATGTTCTACGTTTACTACATCCAATGAATTAATTGTTTATTGCTACCTCAAAGCAATGCTCCGCGCCTCCAATGTTAACTTTATTTTGAGCGCTCAAATTCAGTGAAAATACTTTGAGTGCCCTGAAGCTAAGAGTTCGTCTCATGGTTTACTTCTGCAAGCAGTTTTTTCTGAGAAAAACAATGTAAAAATAATGCCAGAAATAACAAGTTATTGCTAAAGTGAAATTGGTTGCCAATAAATCCAAGTGTAGTGGTATGCGAACCGCACTGAGTCAGAATTTTTTAGAACGCTCTTTACAGGCTGTCAAATTATATTAATCAAGAGTTGCAACCGAAATTCGCTGAGTGAACCAATTTTTTCTTCGCTATTTCTTTTCCTATTCCACAAGAAGTTTAAGAAAGCCATTATGTCGCAGTAATAATTAATTATGGCAACTAAGGCCTGGAAAAGACCGTGATTTACCAATAGTTTAATTTGTACTAGATTTTCTTCGCAGTTCGCACAATTTTGAGATGCTCCGAATTCTGTACAAGGCACTAAACATTGTACAAGGCAGTAAACTTCACCACTAAACTCAGAATAGGGTAGGATACTTCACTAAATACTTTATAAGAGGGTAAACTTCGCTACGTACAGTACGAAACACGAAACTGCGCTAAATGAAGCATAAAGCAGGAAATTCGCGCGGTAAAAAATACTATCTTCACTTAGAGGAGCAGCGCATTTTTGACACTGACTGGATTACAAAATCTTGAGCTGAAATTCTACCCTCCCGTCAGAAATAAACTAGTCCGGTTGCAGCAGCTCAGAGCAACCAAAAGAAAACCATTATTTTTATAGAGGGATATTTTTAAAATTATGACACGTTAAGGTCGTCCAGCGAGGAAGCAGTTCAGGACAACCAAATGGAATCCAAATTTTTTATTGAGAGGTATTTTTAAAGTTGAGTTAGACACGTTAAGGTCGTCCGGAGAGGAAGCAGCTCAGAGCAGCCAAAAGAAAACCATAATTTTGATTGAGGGACGTTTTTAAAGTTAAGTCAGACACGTTTAGGTCGTCCAGAGAGGAAGATGTGGACCATGTTCCAGAAGACTGATGACGGTACCGCTGAGGCTTCATTTTGCCCTGTCCTGTGACATTAAATTTACCCTCAGGATAAAACGACCTCCTCAAGCTCGCTTTTAGCAGGATTGTCGCTAGAGCGGGTGTCACTTGACAGATGGTAGCCACTGCAGATGGCAACGCTGCGGCAGCTGGGCCCCATTTTTTGTCGTTCTGATTTAGACATTTGTCAGGAGAGACTGATGGATCACGGAAAATTTACCACGAAAATGAATTAAATTTTTTCACAGCGGGAATAAATTAGGTGTTTTTTGTTCAGTATCAAGCCTAACCTCAATTTGGGATGGAAATTAGCATCCTGAACTGATTTCAGCTGAATTTTGAATCGTTTTGAAGGTGTATAAAGTGCAAAACCACGAAAAACACTAAGCATTTAATGGAAATTTCTCAAAATTTGCGTAATTTCAAAACGAGTCATTAATTTTTCGTGTTTTCAAAATGCAAAATGAGCTGCAATGAAAAATTGAATTTTTTTATTCCTTCATTTCAAACTTGAATTACGAAGATATTGTTTCATGTTTTTCTTGCCTTAGTGCATGTTTAATTTTCTAGTTGTATGCATACTTGTCAAAGTTTACTGGTTTTTTCATCTCCAACTGCGAAACAAAAAATCATGAATCCAAATTTAAACAAAAATTTTGTCGCAGGAAGAATGAAATTATAGACATAACTTGGCGGAACCATCTCTGAAACAAAGTATTAGAGGAATCATCCGAGAATTAAGGGTACATGTCACTCACAAGCTGAAGAGAGCTCATTTTGCGTGAAATCCTCCTGATTCAGGCATGTCCATCTTTTATGTTTACAAACTTTTTTCACTTTCCCCTTAACTGGTCAAATTGATCACCCAAGTTTCCGTTATTGCAACTGACATTATTATATAAGAAAGTTTTAGCCTCCCTTAACCACGACAAAGATGTTCCAAGAGAGGATGGAGGAAGGCACCATTTAGTATGGAGTTGAAGGAACGCAGAATTTATGCACAAGGGGCACAGGAACTGTAAGCTAAGAAAGAA
The DNA here is from genome assembly GCA_030386875.1 of Morinoia aosen. Lineage (NCBI taxonomy): Eukaryota > Metazoa > Arthropoda > Malacostraca > Amphipoda > Talitridae > Morinoia > Morinoia aosen. Next base: position 17,377,911 of record CM059574.1, read on the forward strand.
GATCATTGAACAAGAAAAAGTTGAAGAAGAAAGTAGTAGGTGCTGAAAAACAGGACAGCAGTGAACCGAAAAAAGATGGTACGTAACAAAACAAAAACCTATTCTATTTCAACAAAAACGAAGCCTACCTAACCTTTTGCTCGGGTCCTCACAAAGTCCCCCTGGGAGCGCTAATTCCCATACATACAACAGTTGTATCCCCTTGAGAAGTTTGCAACTGACGTTGGTATCAGGTTTTCACCGACTTCAAACTAGAGATGGAACTGCCACTCGGGCGTGAACTTAAAAAAAAGCATTAGGGTGAAATTCCGACATGGAATAAACTTTTCGAGCATCTTCTTGAGTGTGCCTTGTACACAACGTGTAGCACTTATAGGTTAATGTGGCTGTTTACCTCAGTAGCCTTAACTTGTTTCTTGTGAAATTAGTAGCTGATGCTCAGGTGAAGTTACTGCAGTTGTCAGAACTTAGCATGGATATTGAGCAACTGGTGTTCAGGTGGGGCTGTTGCAGTTGTTAGAACGTAGCGTGGATATTGAGCAACTGATGTTCAGGTGGGGCTGTTGCAGTTGTCAGAGCGTAGCGTGGATATTGAGCAACTGGTGTTCAGGTGGGGCTGTTGCAGTTGTCAGAGCGTAGCGTGGATATTGAGCAACTGATGTTCAGGTGGGGCTGTTGCAGTTGTCAGAGCGTAGCGTGGATATTGAGCAACTGGTGTTCAGGTGGGGCTGTTGCAGTTGTTAGAACGTAGCGTGGATATTGAGCAACTGATGTTCAGGTGGGGCTGTTGGAGTTGTCAGAGCGTAGCATGGATATTGAGCAACTGGTGTTCAGGTGGGGCTGTTGCAGTTGTTAGAACGTAGCGTGGATATTGAGCAACTGATGTTCAGGTGGGGCTGTTGCAGTTGTCAGAGCGCAGCGTGGATATTGAGCAACTGATGTTCAGGTGGGGCTGTTGCAGTTGTCAGAGCGTAGCGTGGATATTGAACAACTGATGTTCAGGTAGAGTTACTGCAGTGTTCTAGCGTAGTTGTTTAGCACTACTTTGAGAGAACGTGTTCATTTTTCCTAAAGCCTTACGAGGAGCCAGCGTAGGTTGCTACCTGGAATTCTTCATCCCATGGCTACTGCCCTCAAGCGCGTCCTATTGTGACGGTAATTGGCTAAAACCTTTTGATCACGTATTTGAGTTAATTTATACGCTGCAAAATTTATTATAGAGTTCATTCCGTCACAAGGAATTATTGCTATGAAGTATAAACTCTGCAATGGTATGCATTTCGGGCTTGATAATTCAATAGCAATCATAGAATTTAGTTTGCTGAGATATTTATTGATGCTTTCTTATAAGGGCATTGTCTCATTCATTAACGCGTGTTCTAAAAATTTTGCGCCGAAAATTTCCTTCGAGAATGAATCATCTTCATAATTTATCAATGCAAATTTCTCCATCAAACGTGAATTCCAAAGTGAGAATGTTGTCTGAATCTAAAAACAAACAGAATATTTCTGCCCGTCCCATTCTAGATATTCAAATCTGAGAAAAAGATCAAGGCGCATAACTTGAATATATCGTTGAATTTTTAAATGTCACCCTTTCATGTTGCCATAAGTCGCAGGACGGTGAACAGACCCTCGAAGTTCTTTGAACTTGTGCTGCTCTAGAATATTCAGTTGGGGTGTCGTTTGGGACTGCATTTTCTCAGTTGATTTAAGACACGCACCATAGTTTTCCAGGCCCAACAGTTTCCAGCCGACGAGACTCAGATTTGCAAGTCAAACTCTGGACGCTGGACGCTGCCGCCGCCGCTGCGCTCTGTCTGGCTGTGCTTGCCGCAGCAACAACAACCAAGGACAACAACGTTTCTTGCTGCAGGAACGACAACGTTTCGGTGCATGTCTGTCACTTCCTACCCGTTTGAGCAGTTTTAGAAAAAGTTATATTTTGACGCAAAGCCCAGTCACATTTCTATGAAATTTTCAATGGAAGTTTTATTTTTATAAAAAACCTGTCCACATATCTATGAAATTTTTAACGGAAGTGATGTTTTTATACAATGCTCAATAACACTTCTATGATATGTTATATGGATTTACGTCAAGTTTGTATTGATGCTTGTTTTAACGATTTTTAAGCCCGCGAATTACTTTCTCATTGGACGTCTATCGTTGATAGATTATTAGACTGTAGCTTTTAGTTACTTACGCTAAAAGGCACCACAGAACAAAAGGTTTTTCATTTCTAAGTTGAAGTACAAATGAAATCCAACTTTTGAACTTATAAATCAAAGAACTCACTTAATTAGAGCTGAAATAAAATTCTACAATTTTCTCTGATTCATAATTGATTTGATTTAAATTTTCCATCTGCATTTTAACGGAACTCAACATTGCATGAATATCATCAAAGCGTTGCGCATTATTGTGCAGTGATGTGGTTGTGCGCATGTTTGACTGTAAAATAAAACTTTTATTGCATTGTAAATTCACAGCAGGTTGTATTTCATTTTTGCTTTGAGATTCTTTAGGTTCGCGTGAATATTTCGAGCTTGATACATTGGTGAGCAAATTAAGTTTTTTGTCTGTTTGACGGGGAAGGCGGTTTGAGGAGCTGAAGCTATTCAATCACATAAAAAACAAGTTCCGCCTTGGATTCGTTTGGTAAATTCAATAAAATGAAGTTTCAAAAAATTACTCCAGTTCGTAATGATTATTATTGACAGCATCTGAGTTCACAAAGGAAAGTTAGAAAAAATATAGCTGGTTAAAAAGTGAGCTCCCAGATTCTCGAAAGCCCTTTATAAATCAAAAACGCATTTGCTTCTCTAATTTGTTACACTAATGTTTTTCTGAAATAGTTTAAATGCATTGTTACGTTAAGTTAATGATAACGATATTAATTTAAAAATTATGGTAATAATAATTAATTAATAATTTTTGAGCATAAAGTGATATACAAATGTGTCTTTTTATAATAATTTATACAATACAGCACATGAAAAGCATGTTTTAGTATATGAATTTATTTGTTTGGTGACTGCATACAAGATTACGGCCGTACACAAATGCTCACGTCCGTCAGCTGTATTCTAAATGCACATTTTCGCCAGTATCTTTGAAGCTCTTTTAGAAAAACAGTGTTGGAAATGAAAGACTGAGGCTTACAATATACTGTCATCGTTAATTGATTTATGAATGCTGTATGTTTGGGATGTTCGAATGTAAACCCTTTGTGTACCAAAACTCAAACAGTTCAGGAAGAGGTTGTCACGGATAAAAGGTGTTAGTGCCCTGATATATCTGTGAAATTGCTTTACCGTGGGTCTTTTTCCTCTGCAAGCGCCTACTTCGGTATTTTGAAGCAAATCGACTTATGAGCTTTTAGAAATGCATGCCAGGAAATAAAATTTATGGTACCAAAAAATAAAGTTCTTAAATTGGAAATTCATAGGCAAAGTATTTGCCCGAATTTATCAGTGAACGAATGAAAGTTTGAATAAATGTTCGCAAATTAAAATAAAATCTTTTAAATATGTTCCGTGAATTATGAGGCTTAAATGTAGGGAAAATCAATAGCAAATTGCAATCAAAAAGATCCTGGAATGTCTGATAAATAATTTTACGATTGCTATTAATTGTCCGTATTTTGTTATTTTTATATCAAAATGTCACCTAGCTAGTTGCATACCCTTTAAAATTCGGTTAGTTACCCTGAACTGAAAGCACTAGTAATCTTGACACCGGAGTAACTGTCAGTAGACAAGAGTTAAAAAAAATATGTGGCAAGTTTTTTGCAAAAAACTCTACGGGCTTTGATACTAACATTTTATTTACTTCTACTCTACATTTTATGTAATCTACGGGCTTTGATACTAATATTTTATTTACTTTTTCGTAGTTTTTTAAGTTATAATTAAAATGTTTCTATTCGTGAAAAAATTCTCGGCTCATAAATCTCTTTGGAAATTTGATAGGTATTTTAAACTGATTAAATAAGATTCAGTTCTAATTTTCATCGCAAAACAGCTGATAGCAGTGTTGTGAAATATTTGTTCTGTGTTGAGAGAATGAAATTATATTTTTGTCTCTCACAAATTAGTCAGAATGTCCGGAAAAACTACAAATTTACTGAACCGCTATGAAACAAAATTACTCACAGAAAGCCAAAGTCCTTGTTCAGTTCATACCTGTTTATTATTTGACAAAAAAAAACATTTTTTTTCGACACGAAAATTGAATGATATGTATGCACTTAGAATTTGCTAGTTCGTAAATTTACCCTCACGAGTAAAAGTAACCCGATACTCAATGCGTTGTTCCTGTATCGACGGCAGCGATAGCAGAATATCGGTGTCTAGCTGTGACTGCGCCGCACGCTGCAGTCCGGGTGATATCTTCGCGTGAACACCCTGAGCTTCATTGAGGTATCCTCAAGGACCAGCGTTGTTCTCAATAAATCAGGTACCTTTTCTCCATTTGTTTCTAGATGTGATCAAATGTGATCATTCCGGCTGGTATATGATCACAAAAACGTTGAATCGCATCATACGTAGAAACTTGTGGACAAAATCTTTTTATTTACTTTACCTTTTTCTATCCCCATTGAAATTCAAAGTTTTGCTACTGATGACTACAAAGTAGATGGATGACACTCCGTTTTTCGGCTAAAACTATTATCTTTTCTTGATTGAGAGCTTCTGGCGAAGACGTTAATAAATTATCTGAAAATTGTCCCTAAACTCTACGTGCAGCAGAAAAAGCTGATGTAAAATATTCTGATAATGAGACTGAATTTAATAAAACTCAGACAAACAGAAAACATGTTGAAATTTCAGGTATGAACTGATCAGTTTCCACAAGTTATTGTCAGTGATATTGCTTTGGAGTAAAATAAATTTTACTTTGAATATTAGATATGGAAATGTTAATGTTCTCACGTGGAACACTGCAGTAGTACTGCAGTTGTGTCATTACGCGTAAACAATAGAGAGATGCTGCAGTTGTTTACTGTAGTCGGAAGATGGGCATTCTTCTCAGTAGTTTGTTATAAAATTGTACTCTGCTTACCCGTTGTACATATGTAGGATGAGAAACTCTCTAATTGGAAGAACGGAAAGTGCCGAAGCGTCCTAGCGAGAGAAATCTATGGCATTTCATGACGCCAAGTTTATTTCATACTAAGATGTGGTTCTCGGTATGTTCATCTGTAGCAGGTAATTTAATGCATTTTTAGAAAATGAAATCAAAATTATACTTCTATACAAAATTTTACTTATCACACAAGTATATAATACTGTTAGTATGTTTTTTACATACATAATCGAAATCCATGAACAACTTCTTCTTTTTCGATATAAAGAAATCTTCTTCTGGCATTTTTCTCCTCACATTTCTTTTTTTTCTACCGTATACATACTCAAATGCAACCGACCACTCTGGTGATAGAAAACTTCATGGAACACACCACAGCAGGTCTGCACGTTTTTGTTCAAAGGGAGTGAATTTTACGGGGTCAGATATAACCTGCCTTGCATATTATGAAAAACATAACTATAGAGAAAAGTTGCAGTATCTACAGTACATCCCAAATAAAAAATATCAAAACCTGTTGGGCTTATTTTTATTTCCACTGTTTTCATCTAATTAGAAATTTCTTCCATATATTCATTTATATTGATATCTGAATTAATTGGAAAAACCATCGAAAAGAAAGTTCAATATATATATTTATTCACATGTATTTACATCTAAATTAATTGGGGGGTACCATCGACCAGAAAATTTGTTTTATATATTTATTCCCATATAATGACATCTAAATAATTTGCTAACATCGGAATGTGTTCAGTTTGTGAAGGTGACAGACAGACAATTTGGCTGTAGCTCCAGCTTGCCTTATCGCGGTCTCAGGCAGCCGGCCTGGGGGCCGTCTCGCGTCTCCGCGTGTCGCAACACAATCCTTGTTTGTTATCGCATTAACATGTCATGTGCGCCGGGTTAAACTAAAGTTCAATATTCGACTCAAATTAGAGTTAGAGTTTCCGGGATTTTGACCTTAGAATTTTAGAATCTTTACATATTTTTAAGGAAAAATCAATTTTAAATAACATGCAATTATCCTCTTCATATAGTTAATGAATAGTTGTTCTTTTTTTGTATATTCTGGAATTTATTACCGATCGTGTATTCATGCTTGCGTTAGATTGATTATACTTTGTATTTTTTAGAACTGATGATGGAGCTGGTCTCCGAAACGTTTTCAATTTTTTGCTCATTTTTGAATAAAAATTACTAATTTTACTATCATTTTTTTTCACTTTTAAATTTGTAATGAATTTGCGATTTAAGCAAAGCGAACATCTGTTCGAATTAAAGTTAATTTTAGACATCAATTTGAAAATGGCAGAAAGTAAATAGATTGCTCCTTCATTTAGTTTTCATTAAGCATTATCGAAAATGAGTTAGTGACTGCTGGTCGGTCAGCAGTATTACAACAATCCCCTCAGTGACCACCTGTGGATCACGTCTCACCCAAAGTGTTAACGATGACTTACGTGCGTTGTCTTGGGATCTGTTTTTATTTACTGAGGTGTGCCAACGGTGTCCGTATTTCTCCTGCAAATCAAGACAGCGTGCTCGCAGCGGTCGTCTTACCGTAGTTCCTGGAAATTTGCAGCCGTTGTGTGGCGTTCAGGTGTTGTGTTCACAGGGTGCTGGGAGAACAAGCAGTCCAAGCAAGCAACAAATTCTGTTTTGATTTATAGGGTGTCAAGATTCTTCGTTCATTCTATTATTGCGAGAAATCTCCTGCGTGTAATAAATACAGCGTTCATTGCTCTAAATGCTTAGTCTAACAGAACACACCTCCCTAATTATTACTCCTTTTACTTTACTACTTAATACTCCCTTTACTTTACTTCACTATTTAATACTCCCTTTACTTCACTTTAATGCTTAATACTCTCTTTTTATCAGCATTGTTGGTATTATCATCATTATTATTATAATTGCAATTACACTGCGGGCAATAAGGCTGAGCACAAGCTGGCACGCTACTCCGGATATTGATATCGCGTTACAACAGAGCGTCGACAACTGCTGTCGTCTGAGTGTCGCGTTGGGAGGAGGGGGAGTGCGAATAAACTTTGCGTTGGGGTGATATCGTGGTGATATCAGCTAATTCAGGCTTTTTTATTTAGAGTAGGTGAGGAAAAGAAAATACGGCTATTACTGGGAAAACCGAAATGATTGTGAGAAAATTGTTAAAATTTTCATAAATAATGATATTCGACAAGTTTGTCTGAAACTGGACGAATAAGATGTAATGCATTATACTGCCCATGCAGTAGAAGGAAGATGATCTGAAGAACTTTTTAAAATGCTGGACAGTTGAAGACGAGGCATGAGCTTAGAAAAGCACACTCGTTGGAATGAAATGTTCCCTCACAGCATTTCTCCGGCGCCAAATTACACCAGTTACTGCAGGCGAGAGGGGAAAGTTATACCAGTTACTGCAGGCGAGGAGGAAGTTACACCAGTTACTGCAGGTGAGAGGAGGAAGTTACACCAGTTCCAGCAAGCGATAAGAGGAAATTACACCAGTTACAGCAAGCGAGAGAAGGAAGTTACACCAGTTACTGCAGGTGAGAGGAGGAAGTTACACCAGTTCCTGCAAGCGATAAGAGGAAATTACACCAGTTACTGCAGGTGAGAGGAGGAAGTTACACCAGTTCGTGCAATCGATAAGAGGAAGTTACACCAGTTACTGCAGGTGAGTAGGCAGTTACATCAGTTACTGCAGGAGAGAAGGAAGTTATACCAGTTACTGCAGGTGAGAGGAGGAAGTTACACCAGTTACTGCAGGCGAGGAGGAATTTACACCAGTTACTGCAGGTGAGAGGAGGAAGTTACACCAGTTACTGCAGGCGAGAGGAGGAAGTTACACCAGTTACAGTAGGCGAGAAGAGGAAGTAACACCAGTTACTGCAGGTGAGAGGAGGAAGTAACACCAGTTACTGCAGGTGAGAGGAGGAAGTTACACCAGTTACTGCTGGTGAGAGGAGGAAGTTACACCAGTTACTGCAAGCGATAAGAGGAAGTTACACCAGTTACTGCAGGCGAGAGTAGGAAGTTACACCAGTTCCTGCAGGTGAGAGGAGGAAGTTACACCAGTTACTGCTGGTGAGAGGAGGAAGTTACACCAGTTACTGCAAGCGATAAGAGGAAGTTACACCAGTTACTGCAGGTGAGAGGAGGAAGTTACACCAGTTCCTGCAAGCGATAAGAGGAAGTTACACCAGTTACTGCAGGCGAGAGGAGGAAGTTACACCAGTTACTGCTGGGGAGAGGAGGAAGTTACACCAGTTCCTGCAAGCGATAAGAGGAAGTTACACCAGTTACTGCAGGCGAGAGGAGGAAGTTTCACCAGTTCCTGCAGTTGCTACAGGCGAGAAGAAGAATCAATTAGAGCAATGTTGAATAGAATTTATTTTTCCGTTCACTTTTTAATTTAATTTTATCTGTAAATTTCCTTGGAACGTTTTCTCGCTAAAATTATTAATATGTTACGTACTCTGTGCGCTTGCCTTAAAAATTTTGCACTTATCTATTTTTGCAAGACAAGAAAATAAAACTAGAGAATTAATCGAATGAGTTAATGCTTTTCAAATCGTGAATATGTTTTTTTCGTTTATAAGTGTAGTTTCGTGTCAAAAGAACCTGTTATAATTTACCCGAGAATTTTCCATTTTTATTTCATCTCCAACGCCAAATTCAAAACACAAACATGCTCGAAATAAAAGGAATTTTACCCTCGTGTAAATTACGCTAGTACAACTGAAACAGAACACAGAACAAATGGCAGCACCGGAAGCTTGTTTTTCCACAACATTGGATTGAAGACTGAAGGCAGACGAGCCAGTGGGAGAGCGCGTGAGCCAGTAACGCAACAATCCGGCGCTGCTCAGCCAGATATCATCGCGCATAGATTGCCTTGCTTGCGCCGCCGCCGCCGCGCTAAAGCAGATGGAGCGGGACAGCCTCTGTGTTTTGACTGGTGCTCCACATCGCAGCGATGTCAAAAGCAAGTTTTGCAACAGCGCCAAGTGAAGTTTTATTTCTTTAAATCTCATTGTTTTATTTCCGTTTATTCAGGAGATTTAGTGTTTGCAATTTTTTTAACGCTTTGGTTCATTGTGTTTCGGATCTCTGATGATGGATTTTTTATAATCTAAAACGATTTTTTTATCATGATATTCTTAGCCACTTTGGGTTTTACTTCTTCATTTTAACCTAAAAGTAAAGCAGAAATGACTTCTCTGGGCCAAAAAAGTTTCCATTGATTTTTAACTCGCATGAAAATTAAAAGATCTACTTTACTCACAGCATCAAAGGGAATAGTACTACTGTACAGATTTTCTTGGCCTCGATGGTGAAATTTGATCAAAAGACATTAAGTCATGGCACATCAGGACTAGCAGCAGCAGCTGCACAGCAGGACTTGCAGCAGCAGCTGCACAGCAGGACTTGCAGCTGCAGCTGCACAGCAGGACTTGCAGCAGCAGCAGCTGCACAGTAGGACTTGCTGCAGGATGCTGTGTCAACGCAGCACCGCTTTGCAGTATCAGCAACTCAAAAGGGTGTGGTGAGGAGCTTCTCCACTCATCATTTAGGCTTAAAATCTTTGACTCGAAGTTAAAACGAAATGGTCGGTAAACTTATAATCCCCCAAAAAATATCATTCAACAAATTTTGCTGTGTCGTCTAAGATATCACTAATTGGATCAACCTCCAAGCCTCAATTTCACTTCCGTAGTTCAAAAAACTATTCCTATTTTGCCTATCTGGCTTCTGGTTAGCAAACACAATCCTTCTCTCACCACGGACACGCGCTGCTGCCGGTGTAGCTGCAGATTCCAGTTTGGGTGAAAAAATACATGTGCAAGTAGGAGCTGCTAGTGAACTACGTGATTTTCTAATTTTCAAATATATTTGCCACTAAACTTTTCAGAAGTTAATAAGGTGCTCTCTTGCGTAAGGAGTAGTTGTGTGCTAGCAAGAGCTAAAATGTACAAATGCTTGACTCATGTGTGTATCATACAGGTAAACTAGACATGGCGCCACCAGTGCTGGACACAGTCGCGAAGGATGTACATGTTCTCACTCTGGCTAGTCATAACCTTTTTTCTTGTAGTTCTCGGAAATGGTGCATTCCCAGTCAATGGAAACTTATTTTGTGCCGTGAAACTGAAGGATTGAACTCGTGTTAAAAATTTACTGAACAAGGCTCATCTTGCACGTTCAGCCATGTTCACCTATTTCTGTGGCAGTAGGTTTGCATTTAGTAGGATCAATGTTCAAAGATAACTTTTGACACGGAAATAAACCTTTACACGAGTTGCCTTTTGGAACGAAAGAGGGGAAAACAGTCTCGCGTATTTGAATACACAGGCAGCAAGTCTGCTTGTTAAGCTTGCTCTCGCCTTGTTCCAGTCAGAGTATCAGGATACGCGTCTCAAGTTTCCTGTCGTTGTTGCAGCGCGCCGGTTTTTAGAGCGGAAACTGGACTGTTCTTGCACGCGAGTCTCGAGCGGTCTTACTGCAGATATTTTAGTTCTATTCACTCGTGAATTGTGCATCGAGAGCTGCAGCACGAGCTTTGGCTGCTCGGACGCTTGATGTACGGTGAGAGAAATCTTGCCCGTTTTGTACAATAATTTTGCCTAATAAGAGGTACCCTTGATGTGTTTATTTATTAATGTATTTGTATGGTGTCCGCTTCTTCTGTCTCTCTGTCACGCTCATAAAGATGCTTAATGACCGTATCTGTGGAACGAGTTTCACGCAGTGCACAAGTACAGGAATATTTTAATCACGCGTACCCTTAGAATGATATATTTGTTTGTTATCCACATCTGGAAAATTTATGCGAGGAAAATACTAAATCATGTCATTTTTGACGAGTTCAGTACACTAGTTTTTAACAGCAATGTATTTTCATGCCTCCGTAATGTTCTGTTTAAGAGAAATGGAGAAAGCCGTCCTTGATTTGCGCACGTGGAGTACTGGAAAAATAAATTCCCCGTGTTCGTGTTTTGGAGGGTATTTGGATTCTCATTTGATTTGGTGCTGGTAAATATAGTAGAAAAATTTATCTTTCGAATGGGCTAGCAGTTCTCATGATAGTCACTGTTATAACAAGGTAGTCACTGTGGCGTCGACCGTAGTATATATTTTTTGGGTTGTGATTTTAGCAAGATGGCTTCTACACGATTGCAGACTGCGTCATTTAACATTCCTTGATAAACGGTTCGACAATAATATTATCAATACACCCCTAAAGGAAGGTGTGCTTACCACGGTAGTGTAAATAAGGTAGGGTCATTTTTAAGGGAGATAATACACCTCCTGTTATTCGGCTAGTGAATAAAACGGTTTATATCAAACAAACTTTATGACGTCACCTAAATGCCTAGTCGTTAGGCCAATAGTGGAACCAGATTTGGGGGTCGCAGTGATACCAGATGCAATATAAGCGCTGCTATTGGTTCGTTGCCGTGACGTCAGCAAAACCACACCGTCAACGAAACAAAGACTGGTTTGAACCTACCTTGTTTCCTCGACTGTGGTACTTACTCAGCGTCTTTGAAACTTACTGATTCTTTCAATGTTGTGCTTTGCTGATCATAAGCAAGGATATACCTTTAGAGGTTAAAGTGAATCATTTCTACGCTTTTATTGCATTTTTATTAGGGTTTCATGCTGCTCATGATGACTTTTTCTTCAAAGTTAAACATCAGACATTTAAATTCATTTATTTTTCTTTCATTAGAGCTCATTGATGCAGAATTAGTGGCCAATCTGCACAACCAACTTTAAAAGGGTTTTGATGTTCACGACCACAGTTTTCTCGTAGAGTTGTTTTGAACGAAATATCGTAGTCTAGAACGACATTAGTAAACAAGAATAGCAAATGTACTCAAGAATAGGTGCAGGCGTTTTTTATTTTTCTTAGATGTTTAGAACGTCTTTCTTTTCAAAATGTAAAGAGAAAGTTATTTCTTTGAAGTCTCGTCGGTGATCGAGTTAGCGGTTACTTAGAGCGTCTTTTAGAGCAGGATCTTTTAGGATGTTGAACGCATCTTTCCATTAGCCTTACTACTACAGCAGAGTACCTTTTATTCAAAAAGGGAGAGAAAGAGAGAGGGAGAGAGAGAGGGGGAGAGTGAGAGGGAGAAAGGGAGAAAGGGAGGGAGTGGGAAATGAATGAGAAATCTATGGAATAAAGCACAAACTCACAATCAGATTTTCAGTGGCTCAGAGTTAAGTAGAGCACGCAAAAGAAGGCAGGAGGCTTTAGCGCTGCAAAACCAAATTTTCAGTGGCTCAAATTTAAGTAGAACACGCAAAAGAAGGCAGGACGCTTTAGCGCTGCAAAACCAAATTTTCAGTGGCTCAGAGTTAAGTAGAACACGCAAAAGAAGGCAGGAGGCTTTAGCGCTGAAAAACCAAATTTTCAGTGGCTCAGAGTTAAGTAGAACACGCAAAAGAAGGCAGGAGGCTTTAGCGCTGCAAAACCAAATTTTCAGTGACTCAAATTTAAGTAGAAAACGCAAAAGAAGGCAGGAGGCTTGAGTGCAGCAAAACCCGCGGTTTAAGCAGCAAAAAAAGAGCAGGCAGGCAGCATATCACTTACGGTGTTGGTGGCACGGCTGAGCGAGCGCGTGGCTGAGAGCAACTCCATTAGGGCGTGCGTTGCGAGACTTCAAAGCTTTGTCGGCCGAGCACCCCGCTGTTATGGTCGCTTCAGGCTCTGCAAGTTAGTACGCCACCGTACAAATTACTGCATTGACGACAGTGCCACGCTATAAATAATAGCAACACGAGCGGCCCGAGTGACAGCACTGATGCATATCATCACGCTACACCGCCGCGTGGCACGCTATACCTCCCTCTGGATCTGAGCATGCCCCTGCCTTCACTTCTTGCGAGTGATATGCAAATTTAGTCCTGATTTATGAGGTGTGTGCTTAACAGCTAGCAACGCTCCATGAATATGTATGCGGCTACAAGTTTGTGTTCTACCCAAGCGTATTGATCACAAGTCTTGAAAGTTTCGCGAGATTAGAATATTTTATCCGTGTTCAATGAATCTTTTGTGCACGTTTTTTTGAGTCTTTGAAATGTGTTCTTTTTCTAGCAAAGGAAAATTGATTCCATTTAACGCCGACAATATGTGAACAGCGAAAGTCACAGCATGGTAGGACAAGGCTTGTTTTACCCTTGCGCCCATCTCGTGATTAAGGTGAAAATGATAGAACAATGATGAGAAATGCTATCACGTCTATCAACATCAAAAATTCGGGTGAAACCTACAGAGCAATTGTGAGAGATGCAATCGTGTTAATCCACATCAATACACACAATAAATATTAAATGATTACCGACCATAAAATGTTCGATTTGTAATTAAAATTTGCTCCCGCTGAAGTGTAGGTTAGGATGTGTCCAAAACAGCGGCATCAGTCAAGATCGACTAAAGTCGGGAGTGTTGTGAAATGAGACCTGAAGACAATCGTTATGCAATCTTCAGAGCGAATTAGAAGGTAGCAGGACCACGCAGTGAGACACAAAAGCGGAAAACGAATGATATTCATGCCGAAGCCTAGCTAGGAAACTCCTGCCTATAAGCGAGCCGTTCTTAACCTGGGTTCGATCGAACCCAAGGGGTTCGGTGAGCCTGCCTTAGGGGTTTGGCGGTTTGGTTATACATAGTTATGTACATATTTTTTGAATTTAAAGAAAAAAGAAGCAAATTTTATTTTTCCCAACTACGAAGGGTTTGATGAATGATTGAATGGAACTTGTCGGGTTCAGCCCAACAAGGTTAAGAGCCGCCGCTGTTGCTGAGGGCCCACGACAGCCTTGAGAGCTCCTGAGAACGCTACTTGGAATTTAACGCATTAAGTGTGACGTAGCCCACAGGTGGTCATGACGAGATTTACATAATGCTGCAGACCGACCAGCAGTCACTAACTCAATTTCAATAAATTGTTCATGAAAATAAGTAAAGGAGCGATCTAGTTTGTGTCCGCTATTTTCAAAATTGATCTCTAAAATTAACTCTAATTTAAGTTCAATATTGAACTTCAGTATTAAGGTGTTAAGGTTTATTCTGCAGCGAAAAAGAACTCAAGATAATCGCTTATACAAAAAGGGTACGGTGGTAACACGTGTGTTTTGATCAACTTTCTGTGAGTCTCGGATTAAGTTGTGGCGGTCATCTGTTGGAAAACCACCTTTACGATATTCTTTAAAGCCCCAAAAAAGTCCTGAAAAGCGAAATACACAGCTCTCCCTACCGAGACCTGTGTGTTTCAGGACTTGATAAGCTCGCGTGATGATTAAAAATCGCGTGATTGTAAAAATTAGAGGCTTAGAGGCGTTATTTGATTCATGGGCATAACTTCGAAAGTAATTTTGCGGTGTTTGGCTGCTCGATTTTTGGACGTACATTCATGTCGGTAAGAAAACAAATTTCAAAGCTCCATGGAGACAGTTAATTAGTTGGTTTAATGAAATCTTCCGCTGGTGATGTTTTTCACAAATAGAACTGATGCTTGATTGATTCTTTGTTTACTGTGCTGCGGGATTAATTTATTTTGTTTTTCAATATAAGCATGATTACAGCGGATAACATTTCTTTTCATTAAAACATTATGAAAAACTAGAATAAATGTTACTAACATTCGGTTTTTAACAGCAGTAGGAGAGGAAAGTACGATATTAAATTAGGAAATACCTTTTGTGCTCTTTAACATCATGAAATTTAAGATCTGAAGCATGTAGGTTTTAATTAAAGAAATTAGATAATTTGAGCGAGTACGATGATCATTTTCCCGATCGCATACATAATGAACTAATCTTAAATCTTAAATTACCCTGATATATATATTCAAAACTTGCACTTACTTAGAAATTAAATTTCTTCACTGAGATATTGTATCAATTTTCCTGGTTCTTAATTAATGACTAAGTAAAATTTTCAATGTCATTCAACGTAATAGATCGTCAAACTGAATACAGTGGCACAGGTTCGCTTTCATATCAGATCGTGAGGTGAAAGCGATCTAGTTCTGTTGCGGGGATTTAGGCTCGGAACTCCGCAATGCACTAATGCTCGAAAATCATAACACTTTTGAATCTAAACTGGGTTTGAATGCAGTATGTTCATTACATTTCTATTATTTCTCTTTTTTTTTGCGCTCTCAGGAGAGTGGACGCTTTTTTCCATGAAGACAGAAGCATATAAAAAAGTCTATCGAAACTCTTATGGAGGGAGTGTTGCATAAAATTACCATTGTGAGCCTTGGCGATATTTCTCAAACACTTTTATAAAAGAGTGAGTGAACGTACGTAATTTTGTGGTTCACACTGCCGCACAACGCTGCATGAGATTTGTGTGCTTATGAATGACATTGAAGCTGACAATAAAATGAAGATCTGTGTTTTTTACGAATGACACGGAAGACTATATACAGAAGATTTGTGTGTGTTACGAAGGACACGGAAGGCTATATACAGAATATTTGTGTGGGTTACGAATGAGACGGAAGGCTTTATGCAGAAGATTTGCTTGTGTTACAAATGACACGGAAGGCTATACACAGAAGATTTGCTTGTGTTACGAATGACACGGAAGGCTATACATAGAAGATTTTTGTGTGTTACGAAGGACACGGAAGGCTATATACAGAATATTTGTGTGGGTTACGAATGAGACGGAAGGCTTTATGCAGAAGATTTGCTTGTGTTACGAATGACACGGAAGGCTATACACAGAAGATTTGCTTGTGTTACGAATGACACGGAAGGCTATACACAGAAGATTTGCTTGTGTTACGAATGACACGGAAGGCTATACACAGAAGATTTGCTTGTGTTACGAATGACACGGAAGGCTATACACAGAAGATTTGCTTGTGTTACGAATGACACGGAAGACTACATAAAGAAGACTACCGGTGTGAAAGAAGACTACCGACTACCGTGCCGCAGTTCTCCACGCGAGTCTGATCTTGTTTTGATATTTCATCCTCAAGAGGTCCGAACATATTCTGGGTGCAAGTTGCACAAAAGCTCAAATACGCTCCGGCTTCAACACACGTATGTTGCAGCTGCCACACTTGTAATTGCTATTGGCAAGAGCAGTAGATGATAGTTTGAAGTCCGTCACTGAGATGACTTGGTGTTCGATTCAATATTATTTCAATTCAGCAATAATACGCGTGCCATGCATGTCACCAACGACCCGGTCTGACAATGCTGGAGCAACAGCTCATTGCTAGAATGACAGTCTTAGAAGTTTCGTGTCCATTGAATATTAGTTTAAAAACTTACGCTTGTTGCTAGCACGAGTTTCTCAAAGAGCTCAAAAAATTTTCAAACTATGGCAGTGCCATCACTCGAGCATCACTCGAGCATCAATCGTGCATCATTCGTGTATCACTCAAGCATCACTCGGAAATCACTCGAGTATCCCTCGAGCATCACTCGGACATTACTAGAGTATCCCCCAAGCATCCATCGAGCATCCCTTGAGCATCATTCGGACATCACTCGAGCATCCTTCGAGCATCACTCGAACATCCCTCGCGCATCACTCGAACATCCCTCGAGCATCACTCGGACATCACTCGGACATCACTCGGACATCACTCGAGCATCACTCGTGCATCACTCGTTCATCACTCGTGGATCATTCGTGCATCACTGGTGCATTACTCTAGCATAACTAGTGCATCATTCGAGCATCATTCGAACACTACTCGTGCATCACTCGAGGATGCTTGTGTGTGAGCTGATATCCCACGATCATGGTCATTGCAATTTAAAATTGATTGTTAAAATCTTCGCTTAGTCTTGCCTAAATATACAATTTTGGGAAGCATCGGGTAATTTGACTGCTCGTGGAATAAGCGCGGTAAATTGTACACAATTGCATGAGCAATAATGAAATCCTTGAATCTTTAATTAATGAGCGGTGTTCGTCCGGAAATTTGATCAAGGCTGGAATTAGCCGAACATTCGTGAGTTTAATTTGCGCTTCCCGTTAAAGTTTTTACAAAAACTGGCTACTGAGCCCCTGGGATGCTTCATTGTTCGTCCGCTTGCAGGAAAATTGCCTAAACTTTTGCCAATATTTGAATTTTTGTCGCGTTTTCCTCTCTGAATTTAAATTACAAATTCTGGGCATAATTCTGAAAATGCGGGGGAGTCAGACCATTTCCTGAGGATTAATTAGCATGGAAGAAAATTCCGACCATGCTGGAAGATAATTGCCGGAAATTTTTATCTCTGTACTGATAATTAATTTTAGCTTTTAATTTTTAGAGCGGTGTTTGGCTAATGTATTTGCTTCAAAGCCTTCATTGTGGTTCATTGCTGCGCTCTAATTCAACGCTGTAAGCTTGAGAGCTTTATTGCTCAGCTCGTGAGCAATATTCTATTCATTCACTTTCATTTGCAGCCTTCATTCAAGGCTGCTCATTCAAAGTCTCGCACTGGAGATTTTAATGACAGACTGTACTAGAAGGACGCTCATTCAAATGTTTTAATTATTTTTGATCATTTAATTATTTCGTCCTTTTTCATCTAACTTTTTTCTGTGGAGTAAATGTTAGAATTTTTTAAAATTCATTTCTTCATTACATTGTTATGTAAAACTGCGAGCCTGGTTGAAGGTTAAGACCACAGCGATGCACGTCTTTATGCGCGCGTCAAAATAATATCTGACAGAGTAAGTTATGCATGAAGGCAGATGAGAATAACATTAAAGCTTAGACACTGAACGTTCACTAGGAAAGTAAACGTGAGGTGAATGATGTATGCCAATATGCGTTTTAAAATGTAAATTCATAGTCATGAAATTTTTTCGAATTTCCCTAAGCTTATTTCTTCCATGTTTTGTTCCACACTTGCGCTAGCAACGTCATTTCAGCATGCTGCCCCGTGTAGCTCAGAACGGCTCACCCAACGCTGGATTGATCGATATGACGTTTGAATTTACCGATTTCTTTTCTGTTTCGCGCCGTGACTCCCATGCTGGGAAGGGAACAAACTCAGTGCGGGTCACCTGAATGAATTTCAAAGTTCATACGTCATATCTCAACAGAGTTCAGAGCTTAGCCAAGTGCAGGACATTCCCCTCATCTAGTTCCCATCTGCTTTACACAACAGTTATGCTTGCTTAAAACTTTATATCTTGAGTTTGGTACATCGTGAACTCCAAACTTGAAAGCGCTGTCCATAGCAGCGCACCTTCACCTGGAACTATAATTCTAGCAGTCTGTCGTGGGTTTAGATGTCGAGTTCTGTTATTGATGTTCATTTGTCTTGTATTCTTCCCCGCGTCCGAGATTGAGTATTCTCTTTATGGCACCTAGTTTAAGAGGATTTTCGTGTCGATTTCCCTCCTGTGTTCACAGTAACGCGAATAGCTTCTTGAGATACTTAAACAGTTTTTATTTCTTTTTGCCGTGCCCACAAAACTCTAACGACTAGTTTGAGTTTCCTAGTTTTCTATTTGGTAATGAATCAAAACAGTAAAAATTGCCTTGAGAAAATGGAACTTGTGGTAACACCATAATTAGGATGCGTGTTATAAAAAGTTGTCTTCGGGGAATATTTTCAGCTTGGTTGCTTGCAAGAAGGCTAACTGACAAATCCATGCATAAGTTTTCTTTTTAATTCTCCAACTCATGAAAGTTAGTTGAGGTTAGTTAGTGAATTGGCTAACTATTACTCGCCTCTAATTTTGAAAGACATCCTGACAAGCGAGGGTTGCCGTGAATTACCGTAAAGTACGTGCGTGCGACTTGATATTATTTACCATCATTTCAAAGGATTTTGTTCATGAAGACTCTCGGTCTTTAAGTTATTACTTGCTACAGAAATTTAAGAGTTCAACAGACTTCGTTTTTTCAGTCACGATAAAACTTTTGCTCAGTAACGATAAAACTTTTGTTTCAGTAACGAAGAAACTTAACATAATTTCGTAATTTTCTTATAATTATAAATTGAAAATTTCATAGTCTTCGTTTGATTGTTTCAACATTTTTTTCCCCTATGTTGATAATTGTTCGTAAATTATTCAGACGTTTCGACCAGAATTCATCTTGCTCTGAATTGCAACGCAGCCACCATTCCCTTGTTGATGGGAACCCCATATTTACTGGCCCGACACGCGTTTGTTGTCATCTGTGTTGAGCACTTTTTTTGACAAGTCAATTTTTTGGAGTCAAGCTACAAACGTCACTGCAGTCTCTCATTAACGTGGCGAGGTGCGCAGGTAAGGGCCCAATCGATGTGGTCGTCGATACCTGTACAAGTCGTCCATTAATCACACTCGTGATTTGCCTCAGACTTGTTTCTGACTCAGCCGTTACTTTCGCTATTAAATTCTCGTTCGTTCATTTATGCACACGAAAGCGGGTGCTCAGTCATCGTTGGTGAACGTTTAGCCTTCGCTCATTCATGAGCCAAATCTAGAGACTTGGTGAGGGGTGCGCGCTGTGTTGGGGGGACGCCACTCCAACGAGGTCAGTTCGTGTTCTTAACACTTTGACTGCGCCAGGTAAAACTCAAGTTTAAGATTCTACTTAAATCTAAAGTCCAATTTAGGAAGCAATATTTGAAATACAAAACATTAACTGGATCATATTTTCATTAAGTTTTGATTTAGTATTCATGTAAATTGAGTTTGTGACTATACTGGTTGGCCAGCAGCATAATGAAAACTCCTCTCAGAGACCCAATGTGGCTTACGTCGCAGTCAAAGTGTTAATACCATACGCTCGTGGGCAGTGCGTTGACACAAAGAACTAAATGAGCCAAGTTATATCCCTGGATTTGATCATCACAGAAACTTGTGAAGTTAAGCCAAAACGAAGGAATCGCGGGGTCAATGATCCATAAATCTTCGCACGGACTTTTCCACATCTCTCAGAAGTCCACGCACATCGTTCCCGTCTGGTGCTGATGTGAGTTCATCATTGTAAATCGAAAAAATAGGTTTTCTTAAAATCAGAGTGGGAATTATGGAGATTGAGCTGCACAAAGTATTGCTCTGGCTTACTTCAAATCAAACTGACCCTCGATGTTCAATTTTAAAATTTACGAGTTGTGAAACTGTACGGCGCTAACTTTTTTCCTGATTCAGTGCTAAACTTAGTGTATTTCTACAAGTAATGGCTGAAGTTTGAACAACGCTTTCTGTCCATTATTAAACAAGAGTCATTGACTAACTGATATTGGCATAAAACGTTGAGCAAACCACTGACTACGTGTCCTTACTTAAGCGTTTACTTTTAAAACAACGACAGAAATTCGGATTTCCATTAACAAAGAATTGAGTTACGTTGGTTTTTTGTTACCTAAAAATATAAGCGTGAGATATTATACGGATATATGTAGCGTAATATGTTGATAAGGTAATGCAAAAACAAAAATGCTGTTTTTTCTTGCATACAGCAAACTAATGAGTAAAGATTTTGTTAACTCTTTTATATTCAATTTAATAATTTGGAGTCGTGTTTGGTTTGGGCTTCATTTTGAAGTTTTTATTCCTATCGTTTAATTTGCAGCACATTTGATATTTAGACATTATAAAAAGGAGTCAATCTTTGAGTACCGACAGACAGAAAAATTTTCAAATCCTAATGCATCGTCCTACGGAAAATAATAAAATGTTTTAGATTGGGAACTTTATTCCACTTCGAGCTGCATCATCATCCTACATGAATAATGGACCAAAAGGCAAATCAAATTACAGACCTTGTGAATACTTTTATTTTTTTATCTAGTACAACTGTTTGAAAGTAAGAAATTTATGATTAACATGAAGAAAACAATTTTAATAAACACAATAAATAGAATATCGAAGAAGAAAATTATGAAATAACTGTAAACATGGAGCGACACGCAGCACGTTTTCGCAGTTGCTTGTGTGCTTCTTGTACTCTTGTATTGGAAGATCAAGTGTGAAACCTAATTTTATGGACAATTTCCTTTCCGAATATGTAATTATGGTCACGTCAAAACTGCGCTCGTCTTAGACAACTCCCGAACATCCATTTACTTTATTTTTCTCTACAATTCTCCAACGTTACTCAGTTTTCGTAGTTCCTTTTTATTCGTTCGGTAAAAGTTGAACTTTCTTTATGGTAGATTCAGTTTTGCCTGCAAGAAATTCCCTCCTCTTCTGCAGGTTCTCAGGAGCACTTCATCATTCACCCTGGTCTTGTTCATCACGCTTGTTTTTTGCCTGCGCAATAGCGCCAAGAAAATTTTTTGCTCAGCAGCCTCGGACTGTAAACAAGAGCCGAGCTGATCGAACGTTTATAAGCAGAGCTTCTTTTGTCACTGGCGCAAATTTTTTGGTCTTGTTTGCCTCGCATCGTCGGTCTGCAATTTACCTTTGCCACTTATAGCACAGCTATCGAATGAAGTCTTGTAAAAAATAGCCAACGAAACTTTTATGTTCTTGTCTATCTGAGTGTGTTTCCTTTCGA
This sequence comes from Morinoia aosen, assembly GCA_030386875.1. Classification (NCBI taxonomy): domain Eukaryota; kingdom Metazoa; phylum Arthropoda; class Malacostraca; order Amphipoda; family Talitridae; genus Morinoia; species Morinoia aosen. The sequence continues at coordinate 17,399,480 of CM059574.1, forward strand.
TATTGGCTGAAACAACGTATCAAAAATTCATTATGTAGACTTTTTGCCTCTGAGGTTTATCTTGATAGAATGCACGAAGCAACAAGGCTTGCAAAGACATGATTTACAAGTAAAGTTTGTGAGAAAAGAATCTATGCTTTCTCGGAAGGCCTGAAAAGGAAGAGCAATCAGTTCAGAAGAATGATTGGTAAACATGGCGTTTCTTCGTTGTAAAGTTGAGCAAACTCATCAGTCTTGTCATCAAAAGAAGACAAAATCCCGGAGCTAATCCAATACTCTCTTGAAAGCCTTCAAGAACGCTGTAATGCTCGTGTAAGACTAATCGTCTTTTTGGATCTTATTTTTTGAAAACTCCTCCAAACAGAATTATATTTCTCGTTTCCATGCAAGAGTGAATTAAAAGAAAGTGGACTCACATAGAAGTTAAAAATGAGAATTATGAGCCCAAGGTTTAGCATAGCGCCTGGTTTTAGAGGGTTTTCGAAAACATTGTATCGTCAGAGCTGACGAATTTTTTTCTGGTTTTATCAAATGTCTTAATAATGTCGAAGCTTAACTGATGAGCTGCTTATGTCACAGGTAAAACTATGGCATGAAGTTTTGATATCCACTCAAGAGATGTTGTCCATTCCTGAGTTGGCAACAAAAATTTAAAATGTGCAAGTATTTAAGTTTTAGACCACTGAGTCGCTGTTGCGTGTGTCAAAAAAATGTTTTAAGGATCTTCCATGACCATTTCTACATTTTATAAATTTATTAAAATATAAAACACATTTTTTCGTCATTCAATGACTAGACAGCTCTGTACTAACAAAGCAAAGTTCCTCCTCAGATTTTGTGATTTACAATAAATCCACACTGCCACCTACGGCTACTTCGCTCCGTGGATTTTTTTACGTCCTGCTTCGTGTTAGAATTATTCGAAAATGGCAACAGAAACGAGCCGAGTGGTCCATCCTCGGGTTGTCCCCAAGCCAGACTCCATTAACGCACAGGCAACAACGTAACACATTTACAATCATCAAGTAGCGGTACGTTCACGTTAACACAATATTTTTTAACGGAAATGGAAGTGGGCTAAAATGCTTAACTTTGGAAGTGAGGTAAAATGCTCTTGCACTACCCAGAGCGTTGTGTAGCCTGCGTATTCTAGCAATGGGCTGAATAAAAAAGGATACAGGGATCAGAAATGGAAAATATGTTCATAATGATGATCTTGTTGAGCAAAAATTTTTGTTAGAAAATTATGTTCAGGGAAGAATTTGTTGGTTTGTGATCATGTTGGCTGATTACATACAAAAGGATAATGTAGAGAAATTTCGAAGAATGAAGAATAAATCTGTTGATAAACTTAACTTGGACCATTCCAAACTAATGGAACGAAAAATGAGCAACGAGATGTATAAAATTTAACAATTATCGTCTGGGTTTATCTTCACTGAGTAATAATTAACCGTTCAAGATTGAATAAAGCATTACGTTCTCCCAAGTTGCCTCTACTAATCCTATGTATATTACATGGAACCGATTCTTTAACAAAAAGTAAGCTTCATTTGTATCGATTGAGATCGTCATAATTATGTCTTGAAATGCCCTTGAACAAACCGATTTTAGTTCACAATAAAATATCTATCATAAAGTTGCAGTCAAGTATCACGACGATACTGTATTTCTCAGACCCAATTCTGGTTCAGACGAGGTAATGAAACAGTTGAAGTTCACCACGAATTAAATTGCGAAGAAAAATACTCGACATTTCTAGTTGCAGGACTGTCAATCGTAAAATGTAATACGCCTGAAGTCTTTAAAACGCTACGTTTCGATGTAAAATCATCATTACCAGGCAGAAAATATACAGAAAATGTTCAGTCACATTGGTAAAATGCAAATCTTATACTCTTATACTTATACTTACTTATACTGCAAATCTTATACTTAGGCTTTTGAGACTCAGTATAAAATCTGAAATCGCAGCACAAAATTTTATAAATGAATAGAGATGCAGTTTGTGCAATACGAATATATATACACGAGATCAGGCAATGGTATTGCACACTATAGATGTTAATTACACAAGCTATAGGGCGAAATGAAAAGACGAGCGGTTGCAACAGACTTCTAAGCTGCGATTTTCGTAAATAATTTGAAAGCAAAAAGTTATTTGTGTTGTCGTTGAGAACAGATTAAGGTTTACGGATGTGTAGCACTTCTATTATTTGTATGTGCTTTTTTTTAACCACGTTATACCACGGTATCAGATTTTTTTTAACGGTATAAGATTTTTGTGAATATGCTCTTCTTAAACACTGTGTAAGATTTTTGTATTAGGCCATTGATCTTAATTTGAAGGCTTGCAACTATGGTCAATGCCGAAATAATTGAAAATAGAACCTTGGTATTTAGGAGCGGTTAATATTTGCTTCAGGGTCATCCTGGTGAGGTCAATGTAACATTTATTAAGAGACTTAAATTTTCTTCTGTCACATTCAAACTGGTATATTACATTGGCCCTGTCCAGGTCAGTAACCCTGGATGCAGACATGTTATTTTTCAACAAGAGGTCACTTTGTTTGCGGTTTTTATAATAAACAGACTTTAATTGACGTATCCGGATCTGTTGGCTTAACAAAAGTTTTAATAACGAGGTAATGAAATTATTCTCCTTTGCGTAGCATGTGTGCTACACGAGACGAAGTGCGCGTCCTTCAACCGAGCGACCACCGCCACCTTTTGTCACCCACGTAGTCCATTAGGGATACTCGAGTTTCCTTCATATTTTTTGTCTCAAAATCACTTTATTTGCGGGAAATGAGCCACAAATTACACGGTGTGTCATAGAAGTGGTGTATAAATAAATATGTTATTGATCAGAGCACGATGATTTCGGCTGTCCTGACGAACGAGATAGCGTGTATTCTCATCAAAGGCACTCAAGCTTCTTTCATATTCCTTGTATCGATAGCACTTTTTTTTACTAGAAATGAACCATAAATTACACGGTGTGTCATAGAAGTGGTGAATACATAAATACGTTATTGAGAAGAGCATGATGATTTCAGCTGCCGTGATGAATCAGAAAGCGTGTGTTCTCATTATGGTTGTCCTCGCATTGGACCGCTTGTGTACCACTAGGTAAATTGCTGCTTCTGGACCTTTTAGAAAGAATAACCGTAATCATATAAGGTCAAATGTAGTCGTGCTATTGCATTTTTCACATTTCTTAGGAAGAATATAATGTATTCGTGCAGTAAATTCGATTTTTCAATTCTGCTACAACCTAACAAAACCGACCGTTAACAACCACGTAAACGCAGTAAACGTGTTATGGCATAGCCTGAAAAGCCTGGCGTATTCTCTCGTGTGTGACCCTACAACCTGGAGTCATTATGCTCTGAAAGGCAGGCAGGTTTATGTGCTCTAACTCTTCTCCTTCATCTCCTTGTAACCTGAGAGCTTCATTACCTGCGCTGCCTCGTAACTTTTGGCTTTTTATTCCCTCACTTGACAGATGACAGGCGGCGTCCTCATGAGTTACCTGTGAGTGTCATTCGAACGTCATGTATGACCGTCTGTGGGTCGCTCGTCTCTACGCGGTCGTCTAAATCTTATGCGTGGGTTTGGGTGTCTCTTATGAGAGATTTTGTTGCTTCTTTTCAGGCTTTATTGCTCCCTCACAACGCAGGTGTTTGTAGTTCTCTTCCCGCACTCCGGCACAAACGCGAAACGCGCATGATGCGAAAGTAAGTTGGTGTACAAGCGATGTGTGTACTCTGTTGCAGATGACAGAATTAGGAGAAGAGTTTGAGCAAATGGATTAAACAGTAGAGAATGAAGTGTTGTACAACTCTGACGTCGAAGTTAAGCTGCAATAACAGGTACAGGTCAGTTACTAACAGGTCGGTTACTAACTTTTCCATGAAGTAAGTGCTAGGGAGTGAGTCAGCACTATTTTTGTCCTGCTTGCCCCCGAAAAGTTCTGACTAAATACTGCATATTTATTCCATGTACTAACTGCAGAAATAGTGAAATTATTTTCAGCTCTTCATGAATAAATGTTCAGAAATTTAAAATCTTATTTTCTTAAAATACGAATATCACATTATTTGCCTCTGTAATTTCTACAGAAGAAAATAACTTGTTTACCCGTGCGCAAACTTGCTTTCTTTCATTCGATGTTTTCAATAGAATTTCTGAAAATATAATACACGGAGGCACATGATGAATAATCTTGTGCCTCCGAATATTGAATGTTAATGTTGAATGTTAATAATGAATGTTTCGTCGTTGAGACATAAATTTCTCCGCGTCTCGCGACATCATGAATAATTCTGAAAAGAATCATTATCCGTCTGCACAAAATCAAAACAGGTTCAAAATGTGCAATTCGTGATGACAAAGTTTTAATATCCCCCAAAAAGCTGGCAAAATGTAGCCCGACAAGTTGTTCACAGTTTGAATAGACATGCGCTCAATAGACACAATTTGAGGAATGAGGCCATACTAAAAAGCTCGGACCGAAAAATATTGCCTGAACGGAGGAGGCTTACACTGATGTTGTTGGGCGATTAGCAAATGTTTTTGCTGGGTTAATTTATTCATGAAAATTTCATGTAAGGATTGTTGAAACTATGATTTGGAAGTTTAGATGTAAAGCATGCTGAGCGATTTTGTACAACAATAAACAGAGGGAAATCTCTGCAATAAAACGATTCAATGATTTTTTTCACTGTAGTTCGCTCCATCATCCAGCCGCGCGTATTAGTAATTCGTTTAATGTTCTATTCGTTTACACAGATGTATATTAAGTTTCATGTATTTGTAAATTATTTACCGGCTTAGTTTTGAAGAGTTTTTAATTGAGCGCATGTCAAAACATTGTACTAACATCAATTTTTGAGGTACGAAGTGAATGAAATAAATATGAACATGATGAATTTGAATTACAGTGAATAGTTTGAGCTAGAGATAGTTTTTATGAGAACGGCTTTGTCTTCGGTGTTTAGAACGGAATTATGAATAGAGAACTGTAAATCAATAATAAAATAAAGCTAAGACACTCGGTGACCAAAATCCTTATTTACAACAACTATGTTAGCAATAGCTGAACTATGATATAAAGATGCAATAGACATGCTGGAATGAAAATTGTCTGGAAAGCATACTTCTAGTAAATAAAAGATAAACTGATGACACACGTATATGCAATCTCTTCTTACTTTTCTTCCTCTTACTTCTCAACTTGATGTTATAATGCACTGGTTATCCTGTGTGGGAACACACATCGTGCATAGATTTCCCTATAGGTACTACAGTCCATGCTAAATGGTCTCTTCTGTTCGCTCTTTTGAGATCGCAAGGGGGTCTTAAACTAACTAATATCTTACCTAATAATACCCTAGGTGTGCTTGTTTATTGGTTTGGTGTCCGATTCTTACGGAACAGCTTCTTTGATCTGATTTGAACGATGCTTAATGACCGAATCTGTGATAAGAGTTTCACCAGTGCACAAATACAAGAAGATATTAATCGTGGGTATTATTAGTATGGATATATTTGTTTGTCATCCGCATCTGGAAAATTTATTCAAGGAAAATATTAAATTCAGTCATTTTTGACAGGCCGTGCGCACTAGTAATTTGATAAAGATAGATCATGCCCTTTGTGTAAAATTGCAGATACCCCGAACGTGGTTGTTCTGAGCTGGCCGTGTAGGCTCGACAGTGTTCTTTAGAAATTCCAAAAGTTGCTGAAAATTACCATTATGCCTTTTAAACTATTGAGAATACTGATTTTATGATCGAATGGCTTGCAAAACTCATGCATTATTCCCTATAGATTGAAAAGGTCGCGTAAGTCCCCTCTATGCTCCCATGTCTTATACCAATATCCTATATTGAAACAACATGCTTTAGATATGTTTTCATCGAACTACTATGAACTCTGCATTTCGCCCTCAATATTTACGCAACAGATCTTCAAATCATATATGGAGACTTGATAACATGACTGATTTGATTTGTTAATTGCAGAGAAGCATTAACACAATTACTGTTGCATTTGCTACCTTCCACGAGATCGATTTGTGTTGTTGACATGAGAGAAGCTTTGCGCACCACACTCGATGGGAGCTACAGCTTTGCTTGCGTTCCATTTGCTGAGGAGCATTTTGTCTTTGCGGTGCAGGCGGTGAACACAGTACCACTAGATGCTGAATTAAAAAACACTTTGAAGTGCCGAATTGAATGTCTGAACGTTTTCATTCTCGAATTACAAATCTGAACGATAGCTTTTGAAGTGAATTTCTGTTGGTTGACCTCGTAAAAATGTTTTATTTTAAGGATTTAATTGTGTCTCCTGCTAACGTCGAGTGTGTAAATTAGACTTCATTGAAATTCGCCATGTTTACCAAAATAGAGGCTGTCTCAGAGAATATTCGTGACGTTTGCCCTTTCTCTCTCGCATCCAAAAAAAAGACAAGATTGCGGTCGGATTACGGTTTGAGCAAATTCAACCGAGAACGTGGGCTGAACCAAATATTGTTCTGTTGAGTCTAAGAAAGTAAAGGTAATTGTAGTTGGGTATGCCTATTGTTAGCAAGAGAAGAAACTTCGTCAGAAGATACGGCTTGTATTAATTTTAGAAAAAAATTGCAGCCACATGTAATCCCTATTATCTTTGGCTATTAAAAGAAGACCAGAAACAATCTTTTTCTGACACGTTTTTGTCAGTGGCAAGCGTACGAGTGTTTTCAATAGTCAAATGCTCTACTGAAAATGATTCAATTTTCTCTGACTGACTGAGTGATATATGTTATCGCCAATAGGGATCAAATTCATTCAGCATGCAAAACCTCTCTCGTTCATCAAGTTTAACAAGTTTTTGTCCCTAAAATACTCGGCTATCTTCAGTTGTCTTTCAATGAATCACAAGTCTACGATGTTCCACTGACAATAACTTTACGCGGAGCGTGTTCCAGCGAGCAAGACATGATTCAGAGCTCCCTTATTTTGCCGGCAGTATCAGGCTGCGAGCAATAAGTAAGCCTGTGTACTAATTCTAGACCCACGGCAGTCAATTACTGAGCAGTGCACTGCCCTACAACACATGATTGGATGTTGGCCCGCTACAATAGCCAATCAAATTGTTCAGTACACGAGGCGATCGCGTGAGCAGTTTCCCGTCGAGTTAAGTCGACGAGCGAACATGCACAGCAATGATACCTCGCTAAAAGGATTTATTTTCTGACGTCAGTGTTCGATGCAACATGGCGTTTCTTCGCTTTTTTAGAGTTTCCCGAGAGCCTGTGTAATACGGAGTTAAGGCAGCGACCGCTTTTCCTTTCAGTCTTATTTTTGCCACAAAATCCGCTTAGCCAATCCCGACTCGTTTTTTTTACTTTGAAGCATACTAGAAAAGAACTGTTGGCGCTAAAATTACTTGCGGTGTTGTAGTTAAAATTTTTCGTTGACTTATAAGCGGCGTATAAAAAGTTCGTTTATGTTCGTTAAGAATTTCATGCTGAAATTAAAATCCTACGCATGAAAGGAATTTTCATGTTTAATGTTTCTGAGAATCTCGAAAATAAGCTGTGCGGCATCAAATGTGAGCGATAGAACGCCATGGATACAATTTTGAAAATTATACTTCGTGAATATTTTTGAACGATGGTTCGCTTAGATGTTCCATTTTGAGGTACGGTCGAGCTCAACGTTTGAATCGCCAATTACAGTAAATGTTTAAATAGTAATTAGAAGTCAATGATACATATTAAGTATCAAGGGATGATCAAAATATGTAAAATAAGGATTAAATTATTGAATAATAGTAATGACATTACCGCTAAATAGCAGTGATAGATAAGAGTATTATCGAATGATGAGTATATCTGCTAAGTTATATTATTTAGACACAGTAATAAATATTATTATACATTGATATTTTGATACAATTGATTAAAAGTACAGTACATGAAGGAAAATAACTATTTAGGAGAAACAGACTTTGTTTCTGTTTTCCTTAAGTCGAGTATAAATTGAGAACAAGGCAGAGAGTAGAACTTAACCAATGTTATCAATCTAAGAATGGAGTGACGTAAGTTATAAGACATATCTATCTTAAGACATATTTGATGTGAGTTAAAGAATTGACTTTCGATAAGGAATTACTAGCTTTGATAAACAGGCTACACTTGACTGTTGAGCTTGACGCATCTGTTGGTGAGGAAAAGCCACTAGCTGTTGTGAAAGAGGCACTTGCTGTTGTGGAAGAGGCACTTGCAGGTGTGGAAGAGGCACTTGCTGTAGTAAGAAAAACTTCTGGCAGAAACGAGGATCCGTCTACTGTAGAACAATATACAGATGAGGATGAGATGCATATTGTTTAGCAGTGAACTTTAAGGGAGATGTCTACTGTAGTTTACAGCAGAAGAGCTGTCTACAGCAATGATGTCTGCCTCAGACCAGTCTGCTGTTAAGCAGTTTACTGCAGAGACGTTTGTTGTAGAATAGTTTACTGCAGAGACGTTTGAAGGAGAACAGTTTACTGCAGAGACGTTTGTTGTAGAACAGTTTACTGCAGAGACGCTTGAAGCAGAGCAGTTTACTGCAGACGTGTTTGATGTTGAGCAGTTCACTGTAGAGATGTGTGATGTAGAGCAGTTGACTGGAGAGACTCTTGACTCGAGAGCATTGGGATTCTTGAAGGAGAGCGGTACTGAATACTTGAATACTGAATACACTATAGCTACTTGAGTTAACCTACTTCATTGTAGAGCAGTGTGCAGGAGAGCAGTGTGCAGGAGAGCAGTGTGCAGGAGAGCAGTGTGCAGGAGAGCAGTGTGCAGGAGAGCAGTGTGCAGGAGAACAGTGTGCAGGAGAGCAGTGTGCAGGAGAGCAGTGTGCAGGAGAACAGTGTGCAGGAGAGCAGTGTGCAGGAGAGCAGTGTGCAGGAGAGCAGTGTGCAGGAGAGCAGTGTGCAGGAGAGCAGTGTGCAGGAGAGCAGTGTGCAGGAGAGCAGTGTGCAGGAGAGCAGTGTGCAGGAGAGCAGTGTGCAGGAGAGCAGTGTGCAGGAGAGCAGTGTGCAGGAGAGCAGTGTGCAGGAGAGCAGTGTGCAGGAGAGCAGTGTGCAGGAGAGCAGTGTGCAGGATAACAGTGTGCAGGAGAGCAGTGGGCAGGAGAGCAGTGTGCAGGAGAGCAGTGTGCAGGAGAGCAGTGTGCAGGAGAGCAGTATGCAGGAGAGCAGTGTGCAGGAGAGCAGTATGCAGGAGAGCAGTATGCAGGAGAGCTGTGTGCTGGAGAGCAGTGTGCAGGAGAGTAGTGTGCAGGAGAGCATGCTGCACGAGACAAAAGGCGTAGGCGAGCAGGCGCGCCTCATAACAAGGCCATCAGGCACAGTAGGCGCCCCTTAATTGAAACGAGCATTGCCCGCTGCCGCGCCTCGACAACGGGGCGGGAGGAACAGTTTCCTGGAGATCGAACGAAGATAAAAGCCCGCACTGGACCCCGGCCGTGAGATGGCGTCTGTAACGGCAGCCACCAGAGCAACAAAGACGCGAGGCCTCGAGCTCACCACGCGTCTAGCCCAGTCTGAGATTTCAGCTTGAGCATCTGGGATTTTAGCTGCCCAAGTATGTTCTTTGAACTGGCTAAGATCATAGCTGCTCTGGCGAGAAAGTGGACTGGGAAGCTAATCACCTGCACATGGAGTCGTGTTCTGAACTGTTCAATGCAGCTCGCTTGTACGACACTTTAAAGTTCTCAGCCGCCTCTGAGGGACCTGGCCACATCCGTTGCTCAATGCAGAGTTGCTCGCCCCAAACGAATTGGGCATTTGTGAATTGAGTTGTGAATTCACGGTTTGATCAGTGGGAATTGAGTGTGAATTCTATGTAGGTCCTGTGTTGATGGAGCGTTCTTTTAATGGTAATCTATGTCCACGATAAGCGCCTGATTCACCGCAGAGCATTTCATCAAGCATCCCACAACAAAGCAGAAATTATCGATTTCATTTGTGTTTTTATTCAGAAAATTAATTTGAGCATATTTTTTCACAAATAAAATTTTTAGCGCGCAGAGATATTGTATTTCTGAAGAGTTAAGTAATTTAAAAGCTGCATGTTAATAATGATATATGATAGGTACTCCAGAAAATATGCTCGAGACTTTAACGTAAATCCCGCAACGCTAGGGAACGAAAGCCTCCCATGCAAAAAACCAGTCAATCATTTGAGAGAGCAAACGTCGCAAAAAGTTTCAATCGAATTTCCGCACGCATTCTGGCAGGCAACACATCGAAACTTACATTAAATTTGGGAGTTTCTTTTCGTCCTCGCATCAAAATCTCGCTCTGTGTTTGCTACAAAAAGTAGGACCTGCGACCGGCGTTGTCTTGAATCGTTTTGTGGTGATAGACGGTCTCTACCCTGAGGCGTCTTCAAGACCTTTAAAACAAAGAAACTTATGGGTTAGAATCAGGTATTACGGTGAACTTTTGGTAATATTTTACACCAGTGCATGAAAAAATTTCCAGCAGAATATCATGTAGGGTAGCTGCTCATCACTGCTATTCTTAGCCGTAAACGTGAGTTGTTACGTTGTTGTTTGGAAGTCGTCCTTTCGGTTAAATTAGTAAATCTGTATTTATTTTGAGTATAACTAAATGTAAAATTCTTCAATGGTTCTCTAAAAGTCGATTAGGAAATTGCTTTCCATTTCAAATACGGGAAGAAAAAAAAAACCATGCGAGAAAGGAGCTTCCATGGCATTGAATTTTTCTTTTCGCGGTAATTTTACGCCATCTTTGTTGAAGGATTTTAATTGGTGCGACTTTTTTACTGATTCAGCCGGCGTCTCTCCAACGATTCCTGCAAATTATATCAGTAACATGAATAAATATTTGCAACGAACGCCGCAATTTGGCTAATCACGATAGTTTTTCACAAATGGCACAAACTAACATTTCTGATGATTCTAAATATACTTTCTGTGTAAAATGCACATATTTCCTGTAATGTTTAGCAATAATTTGTCAAGTTTCAAACATAATTTTGACCGTGGCGTTCCTCATTGTAAGGCGCTGATGCCAACGAACACATCTCTATTTAAACTTGAATTCTAGAGTTTTCTAGAATTCAAATTTGATTAAAATCGCTAGAGATACCTTGAATAAATTTTACTTCCAACATATATTCTACAGTTTCTACGATATGTCATAAAACTAATGTCAATTTATTCCTAAATTGATAATATTGGGTAAATTTTATACTTTGTATTATCTTCAAAAATTATGCATGACTCAAAGCATGCTAGTATACAAATTTCGCGGTGAAAGCATGTCCCTTTATAGATTTTTTTGTCAATGAATAAAATATTCACAACATTTTCGGCCAAACCTGACCTTACTTCAGGACGCATAACCTTCTGAAAGCGTAGGTTTCGTCGTTATTAGAGTTTTTGGCTCTCAAATTCGGGTTGTAACTATGGCCAAAGACGGGCTTTGGTTCCAGAGCATAAGGTTCACATTTTTGTCAAATGTCATGTGAAGATGTGCCTCCTCGCTGTTAAGTTCAGGAACTTCATTATGAAGATGTTTTGTCACTCTGTTCCAATAATTTGTAATTGATTAACACTTCGATCGCAACGTACACCACCGGTGTTCACAAAGGTGATTTTCACAATGCTGCTGACTGATCAGTAGTAATAAACTCAATTATCCTAAATACTAAATGAAAGCTAAATGAAGGCATGATCCAGTTAATATGTACTGTTTTCAAAAACGCCTACTATAAGGGACTTTAAATTTGAGTTGAATACTGAAATTTAGTTTAACCAATTTGCAGTCCAAGTGTCAACCCATTATCCCCCAGTTTCGTTCAATACCTGTGCAGTGAGTGGCTGGAAAAGCGCCGCTGTAGGAATCTTGGAATCTTGGTTCCTCCGACCCGCGTATTACCTCCTCGCGCCCGTTCATCGCTTCTTGATTTGTCTGCTAAATTTGGTGTAAAATCCTGGCTCTCTCTCTGATGCCTGATGCTCTTTCAAAAATGAGGATTGACGGCTTCAAAGGGACTCAAAGCACCCGCAATACCGTCGGAGTTATACCGTTCCTTGTGTTATCCCGGACGCCAGCTTCTAAAAGCTCCAGTCACGCCATAATCAGATCTCTGCTCAGAAAACTGTTTGGAACGGTTCCCTTCGAGATGCCGGAGGCCCTGAAACTGCCTGCGTCCAGTCATACTCCTGGAACCTTGGTTGCGCTAAGAAACTGAAGAAAAGATGTGTCTGCTTCTATTGATTTCCTGTTAAGCTCTTGCGGATAAGTGCACAATATTTTCTCAGGGTTAATGGTTTCCAGTTCTATTTTAACGAAATTAGATTTGGTTCTCGAAGAATGGAACATGATTAATCCTCAAAAATAAGATAAAGTCTTGAAACAAAATATGCAATAATGATGTCCGAGACAAAATATTAGTCTGTGTGACTCAGTTCACTAAGTTTACTCTAATGTTATGATCTGTATCATAAGAAATAAGTACCGTATCATAAGAAATCCTTTCAGGGACTTCAGGGAGTATTTCAAAATGGTCACCAAGCCGTCCACTTATTAAGGCAGAATATTGTGTGTTGTAATAACATATTCCTGCATTCACTACATCTACCACATTGTGTATGTGCTGCAATAACGTATTTATGCCTTCTATACGCTCATCACACCTATCACACATTATCACATGCCCTGCAATATGTATTCTAACATTCACTAGGTGTGGCACATCGAGTGAGCGCAGCCTTTCCCGTCGGTACAAAACAAGTGAAAAGAGAAGCAATTAATTCATTCTTCACCTAATGACTTCCGATCAATTTTTCATGTGTCAAATTTTATTGAAACGTTAGTACCTCAATCAATCATTATAAATACGATAGAAATGAAATATTTTGAGCTAACTAGAGGCTCAGAGCTGAAATTAAAGATTCTGTCGGAGTGAAATGGATAATTGCAGCTTCCTAAATTCATGGAGATTGGGGCGTCAGTCTCTCGTCTTCATTATGCCTGTCAAGTGATCCTGACAGTTGCTTCGGCACAGGTCAATAAACTCCAGATTTCGGCTTTGAGGGGTGAAGGAGGATAGAGTGAACGGTCAGATCAAGATCGGTGTCTCTTAACACTTTGACCACAACGTGCGCCACCGGTGGCCACAAAGAGGATTTTCAAAATGTTGGTGACCGACCAGCAGTTACAAATTCAACTTTTACAAATATTCAGTTAAATTTGAATGAAGACACGATCCAAAAAATGTTTACTATTTTCAAAATTGCCGACTGCAATCGACTTTCAATTTGAGTAGTATATTGAACTTCAATTTAACCAATAGCGGTCAAAGCGTTAACTTATGGAGTTTGGTAAAGATCTGTGTGAAGAGACTGACACGTCTACCTGAACTAAATTAACCATAACGCTTAATTGGAAGACATGCTATGATTCATATGTCTAGCCGAGGAAAATAACTGACTTGGTTTGCTGGACAATCGTACCTCAAGGATCGTCGCGCATTGGTTACAGGGGCAATTAACACAAACCTGCTCAACTCGGTAGATATTCCTGACATGTCAGACACAACACGCATAGATCTCGGGTTTATAAAAGAACAACTGTCCTTCTTTTTGTTAAAGTATTGAATGTTTAGGTTTTTATCCGTAATCTTTTTACCTAATAATACCCTTGATATGTTTATTTATATATTTGTTTGGTGTCCGTTCCATCCGTCTCTCGTCACGCTCATAAGGATGCTTAGTGACCGTATCTGTGATATGAGTTTCACTAGTGCACAAGTATACAAAATATTTCAATCTCGGGTACTGTTAGGATGGATATATATGTTCGTCATCCACATCTGGAAAATTTATTCAAGAAAAATATCAAATCCCGTCATTTTTGACGGGCCGTGTACTCTAGTTAAAGCACAATAGTGAAAGAATGCGGGACATAGAGACATGAAAGGATTTCTAAACGGATTCTTGGTGGTGAACTATTCGATGTATTTCAAAATGGCGCATTGCATTTTCGTGTGAAAATTTTAAGAGCTATCAATGGAGCGGCGTTCTTAATCCAGTCAGTGCTCCTGAAAATATATTCTACTCCTATGGCAGTGGTATTCAATAAATTAGGCATCAGAATTTAATAACAACATTCACATAGAAATGCTCACCTAAGGGAACCCACAACTTTCCAACATACTATTACATATCGACAGAGGCACCCTTCCCTTTCTGCCGGTCAAGGTTAGGATTTTGGTAGTGATTGATTTTGTATTCCTGGATGGAGAGCCGTTAAACAAGCTGCCGTGAGCCGCGTGTTGCTCGTGAGCTGTTCAATGAACTGCAGGGCATAGGAACATCATCATCTAGCATAATGTGCTATAAGAACTTTTGCTATAATCTTCTGACAGAGTTTTGTCCAATAAAGCATGAGTAAGTGACAAAATGTTAAACATCTAAAGCATTTTTTAAAAATGGATGAAAAATTCAAAATTACAAAAAGTAGAATAGTATTTTTTACATGTAATTTAGATTACACTGATTACTTCGTTGTACGTATTTTTTTTAATGCGCGTTGTTTCTGAACTTGCGGTGTAGATACATCTGATTATAGGCCACTCTGATGAAAAAGTCCTATTCAAACCTGGTTAAAATTTAATGAATTCTTTATTCGCAAACACACATTCTATGTGCGATATGTTTTGTGCACGTGCGTATGAGAAATGAAACACCCATCTGAAGTTGAAATTTCTGGGGTTTCTTCCTCCCTCGCTCTCGATGCAACGCCTAGTGTAGCTCACCGAGCTGATAGCGAGACGCTCGTGAGGGAAGTTTGGTACAAAGAAGATCAGTACGGCAAGTTGTGGGTACTCATTTTGCGGGCAGAGAGGCCCCTGAGCTGCAGCAGTTTGTGTCTGCATGATAAGAGAAGAGCAAACTTTGTCTTGGGATCTGTACTCCCGGGAGCGCCCGGAACCGAGCTAAAACTCTCGGCTGAGCAAAATGAGCTTCCCAGATCGCGCTCGATCCGAGCCAGGTTCGCGTAATTCGCCGATCTCTTCGAGGTGTTTCCGGCGCATGCTTATCTCTTTGAACAATGATCTGTTTATCTGGCGCTGCGAAGGTAGGACTCGAGGGCTCTTGTTTTCAAATCGAAATGGTTCGGAATGAGTGAGGTATATCAGGCCCCTAGAATCATACGGTACCAAGTGCCAAATACATCTAGCGAAAATCAGATATGTATCCCGCTGTTATCCGCAAATTTTCCTATGGAGAGTTAGTCGTAGGTCCAGGAAAATAGCCACAAAATGTCAAATACCTCTATAAGTTGCTAAGATGAGATGGCATCGAGATTTTTCGCTTGCCCGCACTTACTCTCTAACCTTTTCACGAAAAAGGAAACGAAAGGGTCTTATTCAAACATTTATTTCAGTTTAATTATTTCATAATGTAAGACCTCCAACGGGAGGCATAATCTTAAGAAACTTAGATTTTAGTTCCGTTGAGACCTCCAACGGGAGGCATAATTTTATGAAACTTATATTTAGTTCAGTTGAAACCTCCAACGGGAGGCAAACTTTTAACAGGGTAACTAACTAAGGCGACTCCACCGTCGAGGCTGTCGCAACACTTTAATTCAAAAAAACCTTAACTAAGAAGATAACCTTAACTCAGACAGCTGCCACTTTTAAATTTGATAGTCTCTCCACCGTGTGAACGCAGAGTCAACAACAATTGACTGCTGAGACTAATTTGCGAGTTAATCTAGTTGTCGACACTAGATAAAAAAACAATGTTGTAACTGTGGCATGGAAAATTAATTTGAGCCAGAGAGACGAGAGACCTCCAAATCCCCAGCTGCTCCAGAGCACTTCAGGGCACCCAAATCAAGAATACGAGCTTGGTCCCCAGCAGACTGGACCCTGCACGAGCGCAGCCACAAGCGTAGAACAGCCCCAAAGGAGCGGCCAAACCAGAGCTTCCTGAAAAAATTAAAAGAACAAGCTCAGGAAAAACTATCATAGAAAAAGAAAATATCAAGAATTGCCAATAGATAGGAAAATAGCAGAAAGTGAATCTATGAAACTAACGTACGCACCCTAAGGAAGTGCCGGAGCCTGAAGCTGATTGATGAACGACACAGAAAGAACTCTCGGAAAACAGGCGCAGTAATCCCCAGGAACGACCTTGGCAATACTGTGGAAAGAACCGTACGCTAAGGTTGCGTTCAGTAACAAAAGTAGAACGAATTATTCCTCAATATCTTGTTGTACAAAAAAAATAGACAAGTTAATTCTAACTGCTCACCTAAAAACTGGTAGTCTTCAGTGATTGCAATCGTTCAGGCAAGGAATAGACATTCAAAGTGAAATATAGTAGAGTAATTCACGCTCCACGCAGAATAGTAAAGGATAGGCTGAGACTTTGATGCTTTGGAAAGAAGGTGAAATTTAACTGGCAGAGCACTCTCTGGAGAGTTATTAGAACCTCCCCTTTCAGACGAGTGAATACCTTAAAACGTACGTCAATTTGATTAACTTCAATTTAAGGGTAATATTTGAGCCTTAAAATTACAGTGGAGCGCAAATTAAAGAAAATGGGTGTTAAGAACACAACTAAACAAACCAGAAAGAAATCCTACTTCGTAACTGAAAACATAGAAAAGATGAATCACAGGAAGTATAGAATGGCCCGATTCGCAAAACTGATAGTCACCAGGAACAGCAGCTGAGCACCAAGATACCACCAGGTAACCAAGCAAAGCTTGGCCACGAACCACGGCCGCTCGCAGAGAGGGACGTCACTACGACTGATGGTGACCGCACATTACCAGAGCACCCGCCAGAACACAAGCGCTCATGGAGCAGGAGAAGTGGAGAGTCTGCCGGACGGAATCCCCATCCGCTAGAGGTCACGTCCGGAAAGCAGAAGTTTTAATGTTAAGACTTAGTTTGAAAATTAAGAAAGTAACTAGAAAGGTTTTTAACTATTCAAACTTTGAATTTTAAAGATTCTACAATTGTCGAAAATTCGACAATGGTTTCTAAGTCGCCAAACTTTGATGCCGTTTTGGGATGTGTTTAAAAAACGGCGCCTCACATGTACAGCTTTATTTTGTTTAGTGTGAATCAGCTAAAAGATTGCGTGTATTCATATTTTTGCAATGCTAGTCGAATTGTCCTTGATTTACTTTTCGTTGATTCCCAATGCATTTGCGCATTGGGTACCAAGAAATCTTTGGCCTTTAGAGCTTTTTTGAGTAATGACATATTTAGTTGTTGAATCACCGATAGAGTAAAATAGAGCGCTGTAATACGAATAAATATCCATTATACCTTTGGACATGCGTAATTTTTCTACATGAGCTCAACGAAAAGGACTAATCGCTTGTACAAGAGTCGGTTGTCGCTTCGCAGAAACCATGATTCGAAAGACTACATAGTCCTCATTTTATGTATGCTAACTTCAGATATCAGGAGACTCTGTTATCCTGACATGATTGCGATGTCGCCAACAAACCTGAATACGAGTGTGCAGGACACAACCTGTTCGAAGATTTACTGAGTGATTTTTTTGCGGAGATGCTATGCTGGTAAATTCTTAAGATTTTCTGGAGAAAAATGTTATGTTGGAACCTTCACCATGTCTCCGAGTTTTTCACCCTGTAACACTTTACCTAGTACGTGAGATACAGTAAGGGAAAATCTTGGAATATTCGTAATGTTATCGGAACAAGCGCAATGTTGGAGTGTCGGTAACACTTTATACCAGAGGTTGACAATGCAAAATCATCCAATATGGAAAGGTTTCATCACTATCTCGTGATCAATTAATGGTTACTGCCCGAAGGCCTCAGCTGTCCAAATCTACGCTGGAAAAAATGATATATAAGAATGTGATGGTAATTTTTGGAAGTAGAAATTTTCAGGCAGTTTCTGCTGTTGAGCTTGGAAACAACAGCTAAAATAAATAAGATAGGGATTTGATGCCGCCTGGCAGTTAAACGCGCATCGTATGTCGATGATAACTGCGTGTAGGGTCTCGAACCTGCCTTGCTATGGCTGTGATTATGTATAACTTGTGAAATAAACGCAATAACTACGGCCAGATTTCGGAGATACGTGCGTTTTGAATGATAAATGAATTTCAAAAAGACAATTTTCTTCCTTTTAGTTTTTGGACGGTGTAATTATATTATATTATTAAAGTGAAATTATTGAAATACGCAATATTACATCAAAAATTTTGTTTATTTACCCAACCAAATGTAGTTTTCGTCACTAATTTTTTTTGTCAAATGTTTATCGCATGTAAAAATACACGGAACTAGAAATTTAAAAAAAAATTACTCGGTAGAAGATGAGTAGCAAGTAATTCTAGCAGCCACCAAAAGGAGGAGTCCCTGAGGACGGGACTATCTAATGTGTTGGGGTAGGTGTGATCTGAAGGTGCTCTGGATTCTGAAATAAACATTACAAAACTTTTATATCAAGATTTAGGTATGAAAGCACCTAATAGAAAACGCGGTAAAATGAAAACTATTTCTAAGGAGTCCACATTATTCTTCAGTTGCTGAGGCGCCAGCAGTGGCTGTGTACTTCGTATATCTATCAGTATAACAAAAATAAAGGCTTAAGAATTTTAAAGCAGGTTATTTACACTCAGCCATGGCCAGATGTAAAATCAGCGATGATGAACGCATGCATGACCGTGCTCTGCTGGAAAATGTGTTGCTAAAAAATTGGGCGCATCAAAGAAAACAAATGACTTTGAATTATCTGAGGAAATACAACCCATATATATATACAGGGTGTTGTTTAATTCGATGAACAAATTTTAACCATATACAGAAAGACGCTAAATTAAGCGATTTTCAATAGTGAAAAACCTCAAAATTTTTTCATTTTCGAGATATGATGACCTGAAACAATTTTAGATTCCCGTAGGAATAGCCTGAAGCGCGCGCCAACTGCCTGCCCGAGAAGTAAGAGTTGACTCGTTGGCTGCATGGTTAGCCTGTTCCTACGGGAATATAAAATTATTTCAGGTCATCAGTTCTCGAATACGAAGTAATTTTGAGGTTTTTCTCACTCATGAAAATCGTTTTATTTTGCGTTTTTCTGCATATGGTTAAAATATGTTCATTAAATTATACAACACTCAGGATTTTATTTTTTGAAAAGAAGTCTTGAAAAACATGTCATCGTAATCGCAGTCTGATAAAATGATACTTATTAAAATAATTTTCTAGCTGCCAATGTATATAACAAGTAATTTGTTTCCTTTTTGAAATTTTCCTCTCAAATTCTCGCTCGTCCGATTTTCGAGTCACGCATCGTTTATGCATATTTTAACTTATGTGGATAAAGGTAAGTCCTAGCAATCAATTAGTGCGATGCTCGAATCTAGTTGTATCTAAAATCAATTTTCGTCGATACACTTAAAAGGTTAGCATGAAATTATTTCGTAAAGCTCGATGATCGGATGTATAATTTTATTCAGGACAAACACATTTTATCATTCATGCTTGTGCTCTGAAATTTTCCCTTAAAACGATGAACTGGGATTCATTTATTAATTGAAGCGTATACTAAGCGTTGAAGCGTATACTAAACGTTGAAGCGTATACTAAACGTTAAAGCGTGTACACAACGTTACTTGTCGCTTAAGGTTACACGCCTGGTTAGCACAAAAGAAGTGTCCCGTCACACCCCTATTAAGTTCTCACTGGCGTGATGTATGCAGATCCGCCCGGTAAATTCTTGCACGGCAATTAATGCAACACGCTTAATTTGCGAGGGACGTATTTTCCATAATCTCCCCAATTACACGACGGTTTATCTTGCATTTTGCGCTGACAATGTTTGTTGACAGGTTAGCTTGCCAGACGTGGTGTTTGCGCCGTTTGATTGCTTGTTTGCCGACAGTAATGACCCTCCAGTGCTCCAGCTTTGTCGCTTGCTTGCTTGCACCATTCTCGCCTCGTACATCCTAGCTTGGATTTCGGGTGCTGGGTGTGATTTACGCGCTCATTCTTATGGAAATGCTTAGATTGGCCGCGCTGATGCGTCATTAATTTCGTGACGTGGTGATGGAATTTGCTTTCCATATATTGACGTTCTGAGGTCAAGTGCTCTCTTAATTACGGTTCTGTTTGTGAAGTTGGAGAAGCGGTTGCTCATAGCGAAAATTCTTATTTGTGAACGATACGAGTGAGTAAATTCTTGTTAGCATATTAGCGATCGTTTGCTCTTTTTCTGCTTGTTTTGACTTTTCGATTCATCATGTTCTAACCAAGAGTCTCTCGCAAGACCTGCGAGGGCTTTTAATTAAAGAGCGTTGCGTGGTGAACCGGAGTTTATTCTTACTAATTGCACTGCTAATGAGAAAAGAAAAAGCTAGACTTGAAGTTCAATGACATGAACGACGAGTTCTCGTTATTTTTACTGGAATGGCTGGCTGAAGGGAACGATACTCAAGTATATACGAGATTTTCCATTGGGTTGCCCAGTAAATGTCAGAGAACGTAACTTGATCGGCGGTGTTTGTTTCCAATTAGCAGAGAACAATGATACCCCCCGAATTATGTTCTCTTTTTTCACGTTCTATTTATGTATTAAAAACTCATTATTATCTCATGTCTTAGTGTACACAAAATTATTCAGAAAGTGTAGTCTTATGGTTTTACTGTGTTGAGAGAAATAATTGTTTCATTGTTTATGAGTCATGGTTTGTTTTATGAGAATCCTAATACGACGTGAATTTTCTCCCAATAGCTAACGTGATGCAATTGCCGACGTCGTCAATCGAACATTATTCTGTATGTATTAGCAATATATATATATATATATATATATATACACACATATACATATATATGTGTGCTTATATATATGTATAATCGTATATATACATAAATACACACACATATTTCAGTACATGCATACAAAAATTCATTCATATAAAGTATACAGACGACTACATTACGCCTATAGCCGAAGAGAGGCCTGAGGATGCCCTCCAAAATAATCTAGTACGTAAATAATCACACTCTAGTTTGATGTATTGATGGAAGAGAAGAAAAGGCAGTGCTAGAAAACTATTACAGAGGTTCAATCCTCTAACGACTTCAAGGGCTTTTCATTATTGAGTATACAATTTTGTTGAGGCTTCAGTTAGTTATTGCAAAATGAAATGTGTATTTCTTGACAAGTTAGGAAAAAACTCTTAAATATTGAATAGGAATGAACGCATAGGCCATTTCAAAGGATGCGCAGTGCTTTGACCAGAATATTTATAAGAGAGAAATCTGTCTAAAAATATCCTACAACGAATATGTAGGTTACAGCAAACGATTTCCATAGTACTGACCCATTGACCCATAAATCAATTTTGGTTCTTGTGATAATTTCAATATGCATGTCGCCTTCTTACTTATTTTTTTGAAATGCTCCGAATTATTTGAAGAGGAGGCAGAGTTCGTAAATTCCTCGTTTTATGTCTTGATGAATAACGGGACTCTCCACGGGAATTCTTTTTACCTTGTGTTCTTCCTTGAAGATCGTTGCTGTATCTGCAAACGGGCTTTTGCAGTTCAGAGGAGTAGGTGTACTTTACAGTCGATTCAGCGTAGTGCACTGACCAATTGTTCTAATTGCAGCAAATCTATGTATTTTGGTCACAAACAATTCAACACAGTAAAAACGACAAGCACGACACTGCATGCTGCTTGGTGCCACGGTTTTTGCAAATATTTGTCACTTGCCACTCACTGTTGTTCTGTGGCGTTCAGTGGAGTTCCACTGTCTAATAAGCAGCAACGAAAAGCTGGAATAAAACTCGTAAAAACAGCAATGATGTGTGCAGCTGCTCAGCTACAGTGAGGTCAAGTTATTGATATGTACCCCTGCTGTAGCAGAACTATGCAAATTTTTAATAGTCTTGAGAATTTGCTTTCCTCTACTGTGAGGGGAAATTTTTAGAGGCGCATACTGTGTGAAATTGTCTTCATAAGTGATGTCCACACTGCGCGGTAGCCCTCCAGTTACTCACCGCTGATGAATCGACACTTGTTGCAGGAGCTGTTACTGATCTTGTATTTAATTTTACAATTAGGTAAGCTTTACCTTCCTCTTTTCTGATATTTTTTGTTGCTTTTGCGCTCGGCGTTTCACAAAGCTAAGGACTGCTAATCTTGAGCAACTTTGAAATTCTTGTTTTTGTTATTTTCCGATTTGGTCTCTCTGAGATATGTACTTCATGCGGCAGTCCAAACCCACCTCAAGAGAAAAAAACCCCCCCTCTATAAATTCATTCTGTAATCATTCTCCATTCTATACAAAGCGTTTGAACAGTACACCAACAACAAAATTGTTAGTTAAATTCTAAAGACTTTTGAAATGAGATCTTAGCGAGTATCTGATATTCTGCATAGTGAATGGAGCTTTTTTCCGTTGAAAAGCTTCGTCTCCACAAAATTTGAACAAGCAGCCTTCAACACCGCATAACTCGATTCTTTTGTCAAATGTTTAAATTAAGTTCAAGTTTTCTCTTTAAATTTCTTGTGCTTCGTTTTAAGTCCGCAGAGTTTCCTGGCCGCGACTGCAATTGCACTGAAATTGCATTCTTTGTAAATTTTGTCCCTCGTGCCTAACTCTGATAACCTCAGCTGAAGTCAAATAATTTATGGGAATAATTAACCAATCACAACACTTTTTATCGGATGCAGGAATCATTTGTAGATTGTTGTATAACTTTTTTTGAAACAGCGACACTCGGTATTTCGTCTCCAAACCAGATTGAAGTTTTAATGAAGGTTTCAAACTTTTTTTTCATAAGCTCGAGTCTATTGAGAGCCTCTAATTCCTTAAACTCGGGGCCTCATTAGAATAATGTTTACCAATAAGAGGATTGTACTGTTTCGTCTTTCTCTTGCTGCTCGTCCCGCATTTAAGCTGCCCTGTGAACAATTTCTATCTGTCGTCTAGACGTGCCAGTATTCAGTATTTGAATATTCTTTGCGTTTGAAGTTCTTTTCGTGTGTTATTTTTCCAATCTTATTAGCTTCCAAATCACAATCCCTTGGTGTTTATGTTGGGCAAGCCATAACAGTCCCTGAAAAACAACGACTTTCATGCCAAAGATACCTCGTTTCGAAAGACAAGCTCCTTCTAAAAACGAAACCTGGTCACGTAAAAGTAACATGGGAAACACACAGAATTAAAAAAACATAAAATTTTACTCAGTTGCAAAAAAATATTTGCATTAGCTTATTGTGAGCACTCTCAATAATTATTGTCTTCAAAATGAACTATTTCCCATTTTTCGGCGAAATAACTTCTCGACTTTACCACACCGGGATAGCTGAGGATGCAATTGCCCCCGGAGGCCAATAGAGCAGCCTTTGCGCGCTCTGACGGTGCCTATCACTTTCATTCTCTGTTGAAACTCATGAAATTTTCCGCGATACTATCATTTTCAACGATTCTACCTCGACTGCAAGAGACAAACGCTTTGACTCATAAAACAGCATAATTGTGCACAGTATTATTGTACATTCATTAAAAGTGCACAAAATATGTGGAGTAAAGTACAACATGTAGGTAGAAGTGTAAAAAAAATTACGCTTTTTATTTTTATTTTGGAGTTTGGTAAGAGCAGGACGATGAGAGGAGCATAGTGCTACTCCGTTATGTGTTGCTTTTAACCCTAAACACAAGCCTGGGTACAGTGGTAGTTACGATACCCGGAGATAACGCCTAAGTCAAGATTTTAAGTATTTTCTGAGGACTTGTCTGGCGTAAATCTGAAAGTAGAGTAACTCTACCATTTACCATAACCATAATGTTCATGCTTATTTAATTTTTAAAGTGAACAGAGAGCCAAGGACTTGTACTTTGAATGTATCTACTTTGCAGCTGTTTTCCTGTTTCCCAAAAATAGGCAATGTTTACCAACGTTAGTGAGGGCGCAACACTGGTCACGGAGTGTGTGTTCTAGGTATAAGCAACTGCTCCACCACCGGTTGCGAGGCAGAGCTTCTGACGGAGCAAATTAAGGGGATTTGAGTAGACCAGGTCTCGATTCATTCCATAAAACAATCTTATATATGTCATTGAGTAAAAAATTACAATACTCCAGATCGGTAGCCAAGAAAAAGTAAGACTATGATCACTTTCGTACAATTTGGGATGCAATTATTCGGAACGCTGTTGATTTCTTGAACAATTGTTCGTTTTGGTAACTTGATTTTATTTGGGTACGCGAGCTTCACAACCGACGCTCGAGTGTAAATCTCAAGTGTGGCTGCTGTGATGCTGTATGACCTGGCGGCTTTATTGCATGCTACACTGAAATACGTTAGCTTTTGAAATAAGAAATTATGCTTTTGAAATTAGCAGTCAGGTGAGAAAAAAATGATTTCCTACTCGATAAAATATGTTTTGTTCAGCGGAAAAACTTCCAAACTGCTGGACTGTTCTCTAAGTTTTTGTGTGAAATTCCACTCATTCAAAGTTCTACACTTTACGTAGTGTTCCTTTTTCTGCTATACTTTAGAGTTTCAGGTACGTTTCGTCCAGCATTTGCATGTAGCAGAATAAGGTGAGGTTTTATTTTTAGAATTAATTTTAAAATTTGGTTGGTAATGTTATGATTCATCCCAGATTTGAATATTTTCAAACTTGCTTAGATCACAGCCTTAGTTTATATTGAACTACTCGTCATGATATCATCCTAAAATATTTCTAAAATGAGAACCCAGCAGGAATTACAACGTATATTTGAAGAAATATTGAGAACAAGAAGTTTCACATGCAGAATTTTCTACGCACATTAAGCTATGTTAATGAGAGAAAAATACCATGCGGTTTTTGTGAAGTGGAGGTTCGAAGGATTGAAATCTCGAAAATTCACGTCATGTTCAAGTTTTTTTTGAAGCATTCATTTCACCAGAAAAAGTAAAGTTAAAAATCTTACACTTAACGCATTACGGTTAACAAATAGTTGTCTTCATGAGGTGATGTTTCGAAGGAATGAAATCTCGAAAATTCACCTCATGTTCAAATTTATTTTGTAGTATTCATTTCGCCGGAAAAAGAAGAGTTAGAAATTTTACACACAATGCATTATGGCTATCAAATAGTAGTAATGTCTTTACAAAACATCATGAGCGCCCATTGTTCAAAGAATAGCCGGAGGACTTCGGCACATTCATTGGCTGTACAAGCCCTGGCTCCATTGTAGGCTGCACCTGTCCCCTTTATTGACCTTTTGTGGGAGGCCTGAGGAGTAACGGGCGTGTGTCGGTGTCACAATTATGGTGGGCCTATGGAGCGTAACACTTATGACAGAAAAACGGCCCGTTATACGGCTATGAGGCCCATAAAACGGACCTATTCTGCCTCGGCCAAGTGCTTCCGCTTGTGCTCTCCTGCTTCTCCGGCCACAGCGCTGCATAAATTGATGGGCTTCGACAAAGTCGCGTTTTTCCCTTCTCACAGCACAGAGCCGACTGCAAATTTCAATTACTGCACATACCAACCGTTTTTGAGAGGTCATGCCTGATTGTGTAAGAATCTTATGAAATGCTCAGTCTTCGTCTAACCCAGTATTACGGTTGCAACTCACTGATCCCGTCTGTTTTGTCTAATCATCTATGTAGATCTTTCAGGAATTCGGGCAAAAATTACTGCCACCGCTAAAATTTGCTCTAGTTGTGCTATTTCGCTTCCATGGCGCATGGATAGTCCCGCAGATTTGAAATTTAGACTGAGGGAAGAGATCGAGGGCTTGATTGATTGAGCTCTCGCAATCTGATAGCGCCTTACGTGGTCCAATAGAATCTTACAGGCCCTGACAGCGCTTAGGATCTTACCGGCCCTGACAGGGTTTTGGATCTTACAGACCCTGACAGGGTTTAGGATCTTACGGGCCCTGGCCGGGCTTAGGATCTTACAGGCCCTGACAGGGCTTAGAATCTTACGGGCCTGACAGGGTTTTGGATCATACAGGCTCTGACAGGGCTTAGGACCTTACAGGCTGTGACAGGGTTTAGGGTCTAACAGGCCCTGACAGGACTTAGGATCTTACAGGCTATGACAGAGTTTAGGGTCTAACAGGCCCTGACAGGGCTTAGGATCTTACGGGCTCTGACAGGGTTTTGGATCTTACAGGCCCTGACAGGGTTTAGGATCTCACAGGCTATGACAGAGTTTAGGGTCTAACAGGCCCTGACAGGGTTTAGGATCTTACGGGCCCTGACAGGGTTTAGGATCTTACAGGGCCTGACAGGGTTTAGGATCTTACAGGGCCTGACAGGGTTTAGGATATTACAGGGCCTGACAGGGTTTAGGATCTTACAGGCTATGACAGAGTTTAGGGTCTAACAGGCCTAACAGGGCTTAGGATCTTACAGGGCCTGACAGGGCTTAGGATCTTACAGGACCCTGACAGGGCTTAGGATCTTACAGGCTATGAAAGAGTTTAGGGTCTAACAAGCCCTGACAGGAATTAGGACCTTACAGGCTATGACAGGATTTCACAGGGTCAGATGACTCGTCGTGCAACGCTCGCCATTCTGAAGTACGAAAGAGTTTCTTGATTTTATTTTCCCTCGCTCTGGAGGTAGATGAAAGTTCGCCTGAGGTAATTGACACAGTTTCAGTTTTAGTATCACTGACCGTCTTGGTTTTGGTGTGACAAATTAACTGAAGGTGACAATAAGGCAGTGTGGCTACTGAACGATAAATTTTTACTCTGTGCGTCATGGTTGATAAATTTCATTTTTAGGCGCCTATTTTGTTCTCGTTACAAATTCCATCCGGACAGACACTTCTTTACTACCGAGGACAGCACCGTCCATCCGGACAATATTCATGGTGATAGGAGCTCCATTAAATTTCAGATTGTTCTCTACGCAATTGACATTGCTTTTCTCCATTGAGTTTCTGGAGCGTGGAGCTGCAATTGCAGCACATATCACCCTGAGATTCATACTTGAAATGGCCCAATGAATTGAGGAGATTTTGTCTTGAGCAGCGCACAAGTTCGTGAATTGCACTGGACTGCTAATTGGTTGCAGGCAATAACAATTGAGACATGAGCGGGTGGTGAATGTTGCGCCTGAACTCTCTTCGCAACGGGTATGTGCTCAACTCTGGTGGAGGCGCACTCTCTAATTTGCTCTGAAGCTGGAGAGGCTGTGAGCTTCCCCTCTAATTTGTCCTCAGGCTGGGGAGGCTGTGAGCCTCTCCTTCCCTTCTAATTTGCCCTCAGGCTGGGGAGGCTGTGAGCCTCTCCTTCCCTTCTAATTTGCCCTCAGGCTGGGGAGGTGGTGAGCCTCTCCTTCCCCTCTAATTTACCCTAAGGCTGGGGAGGCTGTGAGCCTTTCTTCCCTTTTAATTTGCCCTGAGGCTGGGGTGGCTGTGAGCCTCTCTTCCCTTTTAATTTGCCCTGAGGCTGGGGAGGCTGTGAGCCTCTCCTTCCCCTTTAATTTGCCCTCAGTTGGTGAGGCTGTGAGCCTCTCCTTCCCCTCTAATTTGCCCTCAGATTTTCGAGGCAGCGAGCGATAAGGAAGAGAACCTTGCGTCCATATTAGAACGTAGCCAATGAGAAGAAGGGAATACAAATGAGGAGTTCTGATAACGTTGCTAGTGATTCCATTTAAATTTTTATGTTAAAATATGTACACGAAGAAATGTTGTAGCTTTTTATGCATACTTTACAGGTATGTAGTCTAAACTTTTCTTCTAAATTATGTATATAAAGGGCCGATGGTATGAGGTAATTCCAGCTTTTATGTACAGTTTGAATTTTTGGACTAAGCTACGTATTAGTTCCGACGATGGTATGAAATAATAACAGTTCTTTTTAATGAAGTAGTAGGTTAGATCTATACTACGTATTTTTGAACGCGAAAAAACTACTGAACGTATCGTCAATAAACGCACGCTATATTTTTACATGGAAAGGTTCAGATCCCAGATGCTGGAATGAGGGCTTTTGAAATTAGAAAAGTAGATTACAAGCGTCTGGCTGCAGGTTGAAGCTCAACAGGCGTTTATATTTTTTGTTTTCAATGCCGTGCTGGTGAAGCGGAAGGTGTTTGTGAGGCGATTGCGCCGTGAGCAGCGCCAGCACAACACTCTGCTCTATGTTTTTGTGGGAAGTGTAAGTAGATTATGGCTTTCTTTGATGGCCGCGCACCGCGTCACGGCCGGGGAATTGCACCGCAACTTCTGCCAGCAAACTTACTTCGATGTGAACTCGGGCACCGAGTACTGCAATACTGTAGTACTCCATACTGGCAACTGGAGTTCTCTATAGTGGAAACTGGAGTGTTCCGTACTGGCAACTGGAGAGCTCCATCATGGAAACTGAAGTACTCCATACTGGCAACTGGAGTGCTCCATCCTGGAAACTGGAGTGCTCCATACTGGAAACTGGAGTGCTCCATCCTGGAAACTGGAGTGCTCCATACTGGAAACTGGAGTACTCCATACTGGAAACTGGAGCACAGGATATTGAAACTAGAGTATCAGACACTGGAAACTGGTGCGTCGGACATTGGGGAACTGGTGTGTCGGACTCTGTGAATTGGTAATCGGATAATGGTAAATTAGGGTATCGGATGCTGGAAAAACTGGGGCACGAAAGGCTGGGAAACTGGACTATCGAATACTGTAAAATTAGAGATGTGAAAAACCTAATTACAGAACACTCAAAAGTTGTAGAATCGGGAACTAAAGAGCTGGAGCATTGGATAGTGAATAAATCGAAGCACGGGATGCAGGGCAACCTAGAAAATCGAATACCTACTGAATAATTTGGATTTTGGGATGCTGGAAAAACCGGCGTACCGGTTACCAGATAAGGGGGTAACTGAATTCTGAGTAAAATGAAATTCTGGATACCGAAGGAATTGGATTACCTGATGCTGAATAAATTAGAGCACAGGGTATTAAGTAAAATAAAATGGAAAGTACCGAATACTGAAAAGTCTGGACACAGGGAAGGGTATTAGTACCGAGTATCGAAAATAACTCAAGTTATTCGTTAATGAGCCTATAGTGATGTGTATAACCGTTCGAGTTATACTTAATAGCGATGAATCTAATTCATTTGCTTTTAAAACGTTTTAATCCGGGTGCTTTATCAGTAAATGCACCCCAGTACAAATGGAGCAAAAATTTCAGTATTCATCCAAACTAGCAGGAGACCTGAAATTATTGACGACGAATTCCCTTTAACTTTACCTATCGTATCCCAAACCACCATATCCTATCCTACCCTGATCCTGTGAAAAAACATGTTTCGTATTATATTATATACATATATATATATATATTATAGTGTGAGTATGTATATATATATATATATTATACTCATTAATCAAAAACATTCTATCCATGCGTAACCCCTCTTATTCTATCTCAACCTAACCTCTGAACTCACATTATCATTCCCATCCATCCTAACCTCTCCTAACCTAACCTAGCATGACCTCTCTCATATTCCACGTTAAAAAACTCTAACGGATTCTAACTTAAACATAATTTTTCCGTTCATCAAACGATAGTTAACCCGGTGATGACTCCCTCATAATTCCAACTTCAAATCTTTAAAAAATCTAGCCTCAGAAAGCCTTTTTCTTGTAAGTTCAACTATTAAGAGTGAGATAATTAGTTAAAACAAAGAAGGAGAATACTCTAACCTAACCCATTACGTCCAGCTATCGTATCTGTGATACGGACATTTCCAGCAACTGCGAGAGCCAGTTTTTGCCATACAAGGTAGGGAAAGCGCAAGGTATTGAAGTCGTTTGCCATGTGGTTAGGTCAGAACAAGTGTGTTAGCACTTAGGCCGCGATTGGTTTCACTGAAGTGCAGTATTTAACTGAAATTTTAAGTCAATTATAGTAAGTAACTTTGAAAATAGCAAACATTAACTGGATCATCCCTTCATTTAGCTTTACTTGAGTATTCATGAAAATTGAGTTTTTGACTATTGGTCTGTCTGCAGCCTTATGAAAATCCCTCCGTGGCTACCGGTTGCGCACGTTGCGGTCAATGTGTCAATATATACCCCTAAATTGTTTCAAGCCAAAGATATTAACCTGCTGACCCTGAAGTTCCTCAATAATACATAAAAAGCTGTTGAGAGATTTTCTCAATGAGGCAGTACAAGTAAAGCCTCACACGTCATAATATCGTTGGAAATTCAGTGCAGTGCTGTAAAATGGCAGACCAGAATGCATCATGAAAATCTTTCGGCGGCAACTACTTCGATCCGATATCAGGCTTCATGATGCTTTACTCAGTGAGGTATAGCGATGGATTTTAATAAAGGCTTCCTCTCTTTGGAACACCTTTGCTGTGGTTGGGAAGGCTTAAAATAACCTATCTCATCTAACATCAGGTTGAGGCCAACAGGTGCTACTGTAGCGTGAAGTCTACCGCCATCTATCGCCTACCCAGGTGCAGTTGGAGATGTACAAATTAAGTGTTTATTGCTAAATTAAATGTGTGGATATAAGAAATATCCGTTGGTAACCTAACCTCAGCTAACATAACCTCACGCTAGAGGTAGATCTCATGCTACAGTGTGGTACACCTCACGTAATAGTGTGGTAAACCTCGCGCTATATCAGCACCGCCAACCTATGTGGTTCCTCGCTCAATTGGGAGCTCCGAACCTCTGGATTCTCTTGTAGATATCTTCGCGATAAATTTCCTCGTCTTGTAATCGAATTGGATCTCGTTGAATGTGCATTGCAAAAGCTTTAGATTTACGACGAGCAGCTTGTTGGAGACAGGTTCAAGTTTTTCACTATTTACATCTGCCAAATGCCTGCTAGCGAGCACGGAATCTTATTGCCTGCAAAGTTCAACCATAAATTTCTTTCTCTCTCTCTACGAATCAGAGTTGGCCAAGTCTCGCGTAAAAGTCTTCGAATACAGTACAGCTCGAAATTAAACCTTGATCCAGGTTCATTTTTGGGCTCAGTTTTGAGAGGGCCTTAAAACTGCGCCCGCCTCTAATTGGACGAATGGGCCTCTCCTCCGTCAAAATTTTGCCGAATACATAATTAAGCATCGGCCGAGGCCAGCCTATGCCAGGAGAGGGAGGGATGCTGCGGTGGTGCGCATCTCATGCAGGGATGCTGGGTAGAAATGCATCTACATAGATACAGGGGCTGATTTCGAGAGCATCACGTACCTTTCGAACGCAGACAGAGGTACCCTTGGGACGCAGACTGAGGTACCCTTGGAACGCAGACAGAGGTACCCTTGGGAGGCAGACTGAGGTACCCTTGGGACGCAGACTGACGTACCATTGGGACGCAGATTGAGGTACCCTTGGAACGCAGACTGACGTACCCTTGGGACGCAGACTGAGGTACCCTTGGGACGCAGACTGAGGTACCCTTGGAACGCAGACTGACGTACCCTTGGACGCAGACTGAGGTACCCTTGGAACGCAGACTGAGGTACCCTTGGGATGCAGACTGAGGTACCCTTGGGATGCAGACTGACGTACCCTTGGGACGCAGACTGATGTACCCTTGGGACGCAGACTGAGGTACCCTTGGGACGCAGACTGAGGTACCCTTGGGACGCACACTCACGCGCCCTTAGAATGCAGACTGAGGTCCCCTTGGGACGTTGACTGACGTACCCTTTCTAACGCAGACTGACGTACCCTTGGGCCGCAGACTGAGGTACCCTTTGGACTCTGACTGACGTACCCTTGGAACGCAGAATGACGTGCCCTTGGAACGCAGACTGAGGTACCCTTTGGACGCAGACTGAGGTACCCTTGGGACGCTGACTGACGTACCCTTGAAACACAGACTGACGTACCCTTATAATGCTGACTAGGCCAGATATTTTTGAACAGTGACAAGAGAGGGTTTGCTATCTATCTATCTTGGGGAGCGGTAAATCCCTAAGGAAGATACTCTGGAAAACGACATATAAATGAACATTCAAGGGACGAAGAATATAGCCTGTTTCCACGAAGCAATATGACTTAAACTAGATGCGTAAAATGATTGCAGAAGTGCAAGTGTACATGAACTGATTAGGGAATGTTATCAGTAAAATGACCAGTTTTGAGAGGGAAAGAGGATATGTTTCTATCAAGAATGTATTGCCTAGCAGCCAGAGTATGGGAAAATCTGAAGAAAGATAGAACACTTGGGAGATGTGACCCTCGACATGGAAAATAACGCGAATTTGGACACCTGATTTCTACGAGAGATAAAAAATATCGCTTAATGAATTTGAAGTTTGCGGTAATAATTTCTTGTAACTCAATGTAAGCTGTGTGTGGAGTCGAAGTACGACATTATAATACTCCAATTAAAACCTTTTCATCAAACTCCAGAACTAATCACAAATCAAAGAATTATGCAATTGTAGGTAATCACAAAGATTTAACCTCCTCCTCGGCGATATTTTTGAATTAAACTTTCAATGTCGTCGAATTTTTTGTTATCTTTGTATATTATTTTTAATTCTTAACTTTTTGACAGCTGAGAAAGATTCTGATTTGCCAAATGAACTTGTCTGTTTTTGCTACTTTGCCTTTTGGATGAGCTTGCACATCGCACTCTGAAAATGACAAATTTGGTGAAGACAAGTTAACTCGTCCTTGCTGGACAAGTGGTTAAATGAAAAGTTCTACAATACCAGATGTGACACATTCTCATTCTTTTTTTACGATCACTTTAGTGAGTGTGTTGAAGGTTGTGGATGATTACGAATAGTTTTTGTAAGCATTTTCGGTAATTACATTGGTTCAAGTTTCATAGGCATTTTTTCATTGCAAGTTGAAACATTAACGTTTTTCCAAAATACCCATTTTGTTTTACGCGACTCAACAATAAGTCCGTGCTTTAAAAAACCGGGGCCTGCGCTTCTCAACGATGCCAGTGATACTTTCACGCTCTAAAAAAACCATTAGGGCTTTGCTTAGTCTCTTTCGAGACTTTAGTGCCGGAGGTGGCGACTGCGACGTAACATTTCTTGTGATCCCCTGCCTAAAACTGCGTCAAACGAGTTCACTGCAGACAAGTTGGCCCTGAGAGAACGTTTCATTAATCGCAGCCTTTAGAGAGGCTTCCGCGTGGTCCAAACTACCGCAATCTCCGCCTAACTGGCGACGCGTCCTTCTAACGGCAAAGCTCGGCCAATGAACGGCTGTACGGCGCTCTCAAGGGTTATGGGCCGCTTTCATTTCACTGCCTATTGGTTTGTGCCGGAGAGAGAAGCCCTCTCACACTTCTCAGTGCTGTTCGTTGCTTTAAATTCCCGGGCCGTCTTCACTCTTTTGTGTTTTGATTTTTACGTTGCTGTGTGTTTGCTCGCAAGGTATCGTGCTTTTAAACTATAAAAATTATCGTCTCTTGGTAAGGCTTTCGAGACAATTTTGTTTCATAAAAAATGGATTGTCTGAATAATTTGGCCAATGGATGCTTTAATTTCGCTCTTATGTACTTCAGTGCGTTTTATTTAAATGCTATCGTACTTTTGAACAATGTACAATATTCATTCGTAGCCGAGACTTTTGAGAATAGTTTGTTCGATAAAATGCGGATAATCCGAATTATTTTATCGATGAATGCTTCATGACGTACTAAAAATTTTTATTTATGGTATACTAATTATTTCTTACACTATTCTACTTCCAGATAATAAATTTGAGCCTTATAACCAAAATACAAGTATGAAAAATGTGCTCTGTTGCCTTGCCGGTCACAGAAGTTTAGTATACATAAGAGGCCCTGGATTCGTGCTGCATGTAGATAGGAGAGAGATCAAGTCTAAGAAGTTCCGTATTCAAAAGGCGCCTTAAATGGCATGAAATGTAGGAAGGAGAGGAGGTAAAATTTATATTCATAATATTCAGAAGAAGCTCTAAATTTGCACGTTATGTAGGAGGGAGATCAGGGGCCCTAGAGGAAGGAAAGAGGAATCCTTCGGTGCTTTTTAATATCGAATTTTTTAACAATTTATTTACCACAAGTAATACAGCTGTAGATTGTTTCTCAAGTCTTGTACAATGGTGAGTGGTCACATTTGAGCAAAGCTACTTGTTGGCCCGAATGAGTTCAATGACTTTTACGGCATCCTACCATCAACGCTATTCTAGGTGTACAATTATGTTTAACCTAATTCACTTAACTTAGTTCCGCACTAGTCTAATCAATTAATTAGTTCACTCGAGATTCACTTTACTATAGTTGAGGCTACGGGGAATCTATGAACAAGGTGTGCTCCCATACAAGCATTCCCTGCGCTTAGAAACAACAATTTAAGAAACATGTTCATGTAACAAGATGAAAGTTGAAGAAGAAAGTAATGGGGGCTGAAAAACACGACAACGTGCACCGAAAAAATATAGTCCGTAACTAAACAACGACAACAAAAAGCTATTTGCTTTTAGCAAAAAGAAATCCTACCCAGCCCTCAGCTCGGGACCGCACATTTTCACCGAGCTAATTCCCAAAAGCACAATAGTTGTATCTCCCTGAGGGGGTTAAAGCACAGATTTGATGAAGGCATTATTAATATCTGTTGAATCCCTGGAATCTAATTCCACTCTAATTAAATCCAATTTCCCATATCTAATTAGAATCCAATTGAATCCTGGGCTGTAATGTTGGGGTGCGAGACCCTTGGTCTCTTCTCTGGCATCAGAAGTAGGTCGTCGGATTTAAGATTTCATTGTGTCTTTTCAAATCTTCCTATAAATGGCTAATGGTTCATAAATAAATTTTGAAATTTCATTATGTCATTTTAAATCCTGCTATTAATTTCTAATTGCTCATATATAAATTTTGATATTTCACTATGTCGTTTCAAATCTTGCTATTAATTACTAATGGTTTATAAATGAATTTCGTGGTATCTAATTTTTTCGGCATCGAAAACAATCTTTTGAGTGGCTTGCTTGTTGTGTGAATGCTTTGGAAGGATTATTATATTGAGGTGAAAACTAGGTTAGAACTGTGTTTCCCCTAAATTTTTCGACACTCATTCAAGTGCATTAATTACTACAGACCTTGGCTAGTTTGTGTTCACCTCATTCAACGTTCATAATTTTTCACTCTACAGCTGATTTTCGTATTGCTATCCATATATTAGACTTCAGAACCATAAAGTTTGTATGATGCTCAGAGGAGCTTTAGCCTTTGCAGCAACCTGAACAGACGTTCAAAATAAACGTTAGGGAGGGAATTTATCCAAAAAATTTCTTTAAAGACAACTTTGAGACAAATTTGAGACAAAAAAATTTTTTTTAGTGTTTTCCATTAGGATCAGCATTTGAGCATGAAGAGACCCACCTGTATGAGTCTTTGATTGCTGAATGAGTCTCCGAAAGCCCAGCCTAAATTTACCTGGTACTTCCTATAATGACATTTTCCTAACGTTTCCTGACTTGATACTTTCACCATCAGGCATTGTGAAACATCACAACCTACTCTTTCTCCCTGCCCTCGCTCATTATCTCTCTATGCTCACAAAGAGTTTCTCTCACTGGTAGCATCTCTCTCATAGGTAATATCTCTCTCCCAGATAGTATCTCTCTCACAGGTAGTATCTCCCTCACGGTTAGTATCTCCCTCACAGGTGTTATCTCTCTCACAGGTGGTATCTCCCTCTCATGGAGTATCTCCCTCACAGGTAGTCTCTCCCTCACGGGTAGTATCTCCCTCACAGGTGGTATCTCCCTCACAGGTGGTATCTCCCTCTCATGGAGTATCTCCCTCACATGTAGTATCTCCGTCACATGTAGTATCTCCCTCACAGGTGGTATCTCCCTCACATGTAGTATCTCCCTCACATGTAGTATCTCCGTCACATG
The DNA here is from genome assembly GCA_030386875.1 of Morinoia aosen. Taxonomy (NCBI): domain Eukaryota; kingdom Metazoa; phylum Arthropoda; class Malacostraca; order Amphipoda; family Talitridae; genus Morinoia; species Morinoia aosen. The sequence goes on from CM059574.1 coordinate 17,435,384, forward strand.
TAGTATCTCCCCACGGGTAGTATCTTCCTCACAGGTGGTATCTCCCTCACATGTAGTATCTCCCTCACATGTAGTATCTCCCTCACATGTAGTATCTCCCTCACATGTAGTATCTCCCTCACATGTAGTATCTCCCTCACATGTAGTATCTCCCTCACGGTTAGTATCTCCCTCACAGGTGGTATCTCCCTCATATGTAGTATCTCCCTCACGAGTAGTATCTCCCTCACATGTAGTATCTCCCTCACAGGTGGTATCTCCCTCACAGGTGGTATCTCCCTCACATGTAGTATCTCCCTCACATGTAGTATCTCCCTCACATGTAGTATCTCCCTCACAGGTGGTATCTCCCTCACATGTAGTATCTCCCTCACATGTAGTATCTCCCTCACATGTAGTATCTCCCTCACATGTAGTATCTCCCTCACATGTAGTATCTCCCTCACATGTAGTATCTCCCTCACATCTAGTATCTCCCTCACATGTAGTATCTCCCTCACATGTAGTATCTCCCTCACAGGTGGTATCTCCCTCACATGTAGTATCTCCCTCACATGTAGTATCTCCCTCACATGTAGTATCTCCCTCACATGTAGTATCTCCGTCACATGTAGTATCTCCCTCACAGGTGGTATCTCCCTCACATGTAGTATCTCCCTCACATGTAGTATCTCCCTCACATGTAGTATCTCCCTCACGGGTAGTATCTCCCTCACGGGTAGTATCTTCCTCACAGGTAGTATTTCCCTCACTTGTAGTATCTCTCTCACAGGTAGTATCTCCCTCACAGGTAGTATCTCCCTCACAGGTAGTATCTCCCTCACAGGTAGTATCTCCCTCACAGAGTATCACTCTAGCAGACAATATTTCTCAATACTCCCAGAGCTGTGATCCCTCAAAACACGGCATTTCCCAGCACTCTAAGCGCTGCTTTTCCCGGTATTGCGGGTCGTGGCATTTTTCCCAGCGCACCTCGCGCTGTCATATCCCGTGCACTCCCAGCCAGCCATTCAATTAGACCTGATTTGTGCCCCTGCTGCCGAATGTATGCCCCGCCTCACAAAAGATCCCCTGCCGGTCCCTTCAGAACTTTTCCTGCGCCTCCAACGGAGAACACACGTGCAATTTTGCACCTAGCACACGTAGCGACCAGGTCGCAATTGACGTCGCATATTGTGGGGTCTGAGATAACACTCATATTGACAGCTGCCTGAGAGTTATTATACTTAACTCTGGCTTGTTGGAGATAAGGGTAAGGTATTCGATCTTAGAGACTTGAATGGCTATGTGAATTAGCTAGCTCTCTGTCTATCGCATAGAGTGCATTGAAAATAAGATCGCTTTAACTAGTTATCATTGAACTTCTGATGCAACCTCTGTAATTTTATAAGATCGCTACAACTGGATATCATTGAACCTCTTCGGTCTGCAATTTGGTGTAGAAGGATAAGCAATTTCCAGATCTTAGTCTCGCGCATCTTTGTGCCACGCACCAGCACATCAGCAATGTGGTCAGTGACCCTGTCGCATCTGACGCCGTAATGCCGCCTGCGCTGCACTCCTCTGCAGGAATTGCGGGAATTTAATCGGCTAGGAATGCGAAGGAAGGGCATCCGAATAACACTTGATTTGGACTTCACTCAAAGTAGCGAATTTTTCTGCCTGCTGAACGGGACCTGCTGAAGAAGAAAACAGGTTGGAAAAATAAGAGTTTCTTATTTTGTCGTATGGTACGTGAAAGCATTCGAATTACGTTTGAGTATTACTCAAAGTATGTATTCCACTTGAGATTTTGTGGTGTTACTGTAAATAATATTTAGGTAATGCATGGACGAATTGTAGAGGATTTACCTATTCAACGTTGGCCCCATGTTGAATTATTCATGAAGCTCTCGTGGCTTTTTATTATCGTAATTATTGTCGATAAAAATTGAAACAACCCTCCAAGAAAATAAACTCCTCAACTCAAAAATTGTCATTTTAATTTTTCGAGGCTTCATGAAAGCATTTAATCAGTTAATGATTCATGCCAAGTCAATACAGGCAGTTATCGAATTTCCAAGCTGCTTGTATCACGTTAACGGCAGAATATTTTTGGCGCAAACTTTATATGGAAGCTAGATATCTTGCACCTTATTTGTGTTATACAACTCAAATGTCAACAGGTGTTCAAACATAGCTGATGTAACTGGAAACAGAACAAAGCTGTGTTGACAGCATAGACACAATTCCAGTAACAAAAAAGCCTCCTATTCTTCAGAGCATCACTTTTAATTTGACCTTCCCTCCCCTCGCTGAAACTAGCACAAGTGAAGCGGTATCCAGGTTCTGATCTGTCTACAGTAAACGTTATTTGATGGGTTGTTATTTGATATTAATTTTTCGTCCCACTTCAAACAAAATAATTATAATTGATGAAATAACATTCCACATAACCAATAATCTGCGAATGGCCATGGTCCTTAATATTGATGGTCCTTAACATGGTCTGTAATATTGATGATGCTGTATCATCTCATTTCAGAGAATCTCGGCGGGCTTTAATCTTAAAGTTGGCCTGGCCAAATCAGCATCAAAATGATTCAGCTTCAATTTCTGCCGCATTCCCATTTTTCATTTGCGTTCTGTGAAAAGCAGCTGATGCACCTCATTTATGCCGATATATGAAATGCCAACCACATATTGTACTTGTATTTTTATGTTTGAAATAAAACGCGAGTCAAAACATTCAATAACAATATGTGATTCACAGTCGGCTCAGACAAATGAAATAAGTACGTGTATTTACCATCATTTTTATGTTGAATATTGAACGCATCCACAGATTGCGCGTGCAAGCATACGTTAACTTTACACTCAACGCCATCCTTCAGTGATTTAATTTCAAATTAATTTCGGAGGAGCTGCGGAGTGCATGTGATCGAGCTGCGGTTCTGTTTAGATTGTCTTACCGTTGTAGATGTTATTGTAGACGTGCCATCTTAGATTGTAGATGTGCCTCGTGTCGCTGCAGCCGAGCTGTTTGCTGCACTTGCTTTATTAGCGTGTGTGCGCATGCGAATTACTGCGTCTCAGCGAGCGTCAGCAAGCTTTAAATTAACTGCTATTACCTTGCACTTGAACTTACGAGGGAATCGTGCAGCTCAAACAAACTGTTCCTGGTGTCGCTAGCGTTGTGACCTTGGCATCGTTTCAACACGGAGTAAAGTGTGAACTTTTCAATTAAGATTTAGGTTTAACTCATTATAAATATATCAAATGAACATTATGAAATTTTTTGCTTTATGATGCAGTGTGAGTCTTATGATTGAGATTACGTAAAGAATAGTAAATTTTACCTCCACGCCTTAAGAAATATGTTTCGAAACGCTGTATTCCAAGGTTTTAAATTCGTAATATTGAATTGAAGATTAAGGCAATCCTTACTTCCCTTCTTGTATCATGAGCTTATATCCTCCTGATCATTCTAAAATAAAAAAACTACTCTTCAATATTAAGACAGAATGTTTTGTTCATTTCAGATATTTGGTAAATAATTTCCTGTTGAAAGAATGTAAAATAATTTCCAGAACTGAATAAGAAATTTGAGTAATGGCGGGAAGTGGTGCTAGGTTTTGAAAATGTGCGGGCTGTTTCATAGCTGGTCTTCACCTGAGGAAACGAAGCGTCTCGGCATACTTTTTTGAATCTGGAAATTTTTTTTTGGGAAAATAATACAAAATTTAAAAGATTATTTTTCCTATCTTCCACGATATGGGAGTTTGTTTCAAATGATCAATAGGCATGAAGCAGCTAAAAATAGTTTAATTCTATGCTTTATTTCACTCTTCTGATATTCTATGCTTTATTTCACTCTTTAATATCTTTGCGGTAATGATTTAATTAATTCTAGAAAACAACAGGTTTTCTTAGAAAGTCTACGGAACTTAAAACCAGTATTTGGGTATCTTTTTCACATTCAAAAAGCTTACGGAAATTGAAACCAGTATTTAATTATCTTTTTTCATATATGTAAAGCCGACGAAAATTACGCCTAACATTTAAAAACTAAACCCTTCAAATTTTAAAAGTTTTAAGTTCTAATGAACTGAACGGGAAATCATAGCAAATTAGCTTTTTTGAATGGAAATTGTGCAGTAAAATTTAGGTATCGTCAATTTCCGTGAAATAGTTTAAAGACACAAATAAAATGGGCTGGATAACCTTAGTAGAATAAAATTTCAAGCTGGAATGAAATGCTTTGTTAGGCTATTCAATCCTGACAAAATTTTGAAATTATTTCCTGCAGTTTGGTTCCTCTAAAATTTAGCGTTCTTGAATGCAACAACAGACGTTTTGTGTTATAACCTATAATCATAATTTCCAATGCACCATCCTAGGAAATATGAAACACACAATATTAACTTTTATTTTTTAGCATGACAGCAAATTAATATAATAATGTTCAAATCTCAAAGTTGGAGCGATTAATAATGTCCAAATCTTCAAGTTAGAGCGACAAAATTAGCGTCACACGGGATCAGCTTCAGAGTTGTTAACTAGTCATTTTTTCTCTCTGATGTACCGCAGTTTCTACCAAATTAACTCTCATTCAAAACTCTGTTTCTCTTGGTTCCTTCTCACATTAGAGCAGTCGTGTCATATGATTTGTTTCTTCACTACAACGACCACATCTGTTGTAGTTTAAAACAGCCGTAACTCGCAGCAATCGCGGCTGACAGCAGCAGCAGCGCTTGCAATAACGTCAGCTTTTGTGTGGCGACACAGCCATCGCTGCAGCAGTGGCGTACAAAGAAAAGCATGTGCTCTTTGTGTTAAAATTGAACGGATGATTTAAGCGCATGGCCTTACAGACGCATCCTTATGTGCTACCGCCCTGAGCTTCAACACTGGCTGTGCATGGTATGAGCCTCATAGCCATGTTCGTGTTGAATCTTTGTGTTAAAGCTGAATAGATGATTTAAGCGCACCGCCTTACAGACGCATCCTTATGTGCTACTGCCCCGTGCTTCAACACTGGCAGTGCATGGTATGAGGCTCATGGCCATGTTCGTGTTGAATATTTGTGTTAAAACTGAATAGATGATTTAAGCGCACGGCCTTACAGACGCATCCTTATGTGCTACTGCCCCGTGCTTCAACACTGGCAGTGCATGGTATGAGCCTCATGGCCATGTTCGTGTTGAATATTTGTGTTAAAATTGAATAGATGATTTAAGCGCACGGCCTTACAGACGCATCCTTATGTGCTACTGCCCCGTGCTTCAACACTGGCAGTGCATGGTATGAGCCTCATGGCCATGTTCGTGTTGAATATTTGTGTTAAAACTGAATAGATGATTTAAGCGCATCCTTATGTGCTACCGCCTCGTGCTTCAACACTGGCAGTGCATGGTATGAGCCTCATAGCCATGTTCGTGTTGAATATTTGTGTTAAAATTGAATAGATGATTAGAAGCGCATCCTTATGTGCTTCCGCCTCGTGCTTCTACACTGGCAGTGCATGGTATGAGCATCATAACCATGTTCGTGTCGCCCCTGTGTATAGTATGTTCCACAAAAACCCGAACAGAGTATTCATTTTCCTGTATTAGTAATACCATTATAATCACTAATACCTTTTCTATCGGTTAATTTTAGATGAAATTAAATGCTCATGGTATTCATATGATGGCATTACTGATACGGGAAAATAAATTTTTGGTTCGGGTTTTTGTGGCACATACGGTATTGCGTGGGACAAGTGACATGTAAGTGCATTTCTACATCACAGTTCCCTGACCTTTTAAAGCTAGTGTGGGATTCCCGTGTGACTGATGGTCACATGTGTTGAAATAATTTTTCAAATTTGCTTTGTCGTAATGTTTTTTTTGTTTGGTTGTCTGTTTACTCCGATAAAATAGTAATCGTTATTAACGGTTTCTAATTTCAAATCAAGTATTATTATTTTTCATAAAATTTGTAGCAAGCCGTTCCTAATTAGCATCTAACCTAATAGTACCCGTTGTGTGTTTATTTATATAATTATTTATAGATTTGTTTGGTGTCTGCTTCTTCCATTTCTCTGTCATGCTCATAAGGACAGTTGCAATGACTGTATCTGTGATACGAGTTTCACCAGTGCGCAACTACAAGAATATTTTTTACCACGGGTACTTATAGGATGGATATATTTCTTTGTCATTCACATTTTATATATTAGGTCAAGAAAGGTATTGAATCTAGTCATTTTTGATGGGCCGTGCACACTATTTAGTTGTCTAATAAATTGTAAGAGATTGAATTACACCATATATGCATTTGTCGGGTAATATAAGCTCTATTGTAGTTTCTGCTTGTTTAAAGATCACCAGTTTTAGGCCAACAAGTTAAACATATTTACCTTCGGCACTAATACATCCCGCACTTGTTCTATTCTCAATTTATAAGGAGTAAATTGGATATTTTATTTTGACAAAATTTTTACAATAAAATACATTTAAAGAACAATTTAAAGTTGATGTAATCATTTCATAATTTTTCTTCTTGTCTATGTTAGTAAGACGTTATAATTCCCTAATTGTTCTTCGTGTTTAAGTTAGCAAGACTTTGGTCATGAAGATGTTATAGTGTAGCACAATTTGGCGTCGTAGTGCAGGCGAGGGCATTGCAGGAGGGCACAGTTCCCCGTCCCTCAGCACTGCATGCTCGGTAATGCCCTTAATTTAAACGCAACTGCTGCAGAGCCGCTAAATTTATGGTTTGTAACTGGAGAAGCGAGGATTTACGGGGGCTGAAGCGGCGCGGGGAGCTAATTGTAGCGATAAAGCCTCATATTTCACAACGCCTTGACGCTCACTGGCGCAAAAATGAAGAAAAACAGCCACGCGGGCTCGTTAAAAACGTGTCGTCGAGCGTGAATTGAACCCCCTTCTCTTTGCAGATCTTTGGTGCTGTTCTTGTGTTTTCAGATCCAAGAAGCAGGCAGGGAAGTGATTCTCGAAGCGAATAGTGACTCCCATCTTCATAATGCAGCTATAAATATTCGGAGCACACCTCCTTCTTTGGAGATCTCGGCGCGAGATAGCGGGAGACTCGGGCATATTCCCGTGATTTGGTCATGGCGATGCGTCATTGAACCTCGAATTGCATCCATCAGGACCTCTTCCCGGCACTCGTTCGCAGGCGGCAATGCGCTCCGCAGGAGAGATATCACCACATCGCTTTCCACTTCAAAAAAAAATCTATTTTGGGCGTTTCGTTCTTCTGATGTTTGCGGGCGTTTCGTTCTTATATTTACGGGCGTTTTGTTCTTCATATTTTTACGGGAGTTTTGTTCTTCTTATTTTTACGGGAGTTTTGTTCTTCTTATATTTACGGGTGTCCCATTCTTCCTATAATTACGGGCGTTTCGTTTTCTTATATATACGGGTGTTTCATTCTTCATATGTTAACAGGCGTTTCGTTTTTCTTATATATACGGGGGTTTTGTTCTTATATTTACGGGGGTCTCGTTCTTCTTATATTCTGCTAAAGAGTGATAGTAGCATTCAGTTTTGGTAGTTAGTTGCAAAAAACACCAAGCTTTTATTTTTTGGCAAACCATTTTTAAAATTGATTTCTTTTCTATCGTTATATCGTTCATTATTGATTCATGCGGCACTGCTTTCGTATTCAATTTTATTGCAGCTAGCGTTCTTTGTTAAGAATAAAGAAAGCAATAGAATAGATTGGCTGCATCGAGTATCGGTATTGATTTTACGAGTATTGTTGGTTTTATGTCTATTTGTTGGGAAAACTAAGCATTCGCTAGCTTGAGGAAGCCCTCATGTTCATCACTTAACTCGATGGTCTAAAACAGCGGCTAGGCGTTGATCTTTGTGAACAGCCTTGTATAACTATTGACGTAATTACAAGACAATAAATCGTCAACCGTAAAATGTATTTAGCAATTAAAAATTGAAGGCGAATGAATAAATGTTGATTTTATCAAAAGACATGTTCACATATGGACTCAATCATTGAACTGTCTCTTTTTTAGTGTGCTTTAATTTTTACTCTCTGCGCTCCATATGCGATTGGTTTATTTTCGAGGTAGGCTCGGGAACAGTGAGCCTACTATCTCTAAAACCTTGTGGTATTATGGATCATCGCATAATTCGTAGAACTATTTTTTTATTGTAAATATTGTAATTGTAATAGTATTAGTTGTACACTAACAGAATAAAACAAATTTTATTTTCGCTAAAAAAGCAACTGTGATGTTCTTTTAAACTGCCCTGTATCCTGATTTTCAAAGAGAGGAACCCATTTCTACGTTCTGAGTCGTTGAAAATTTAAAGTAGCGTCGCGTACAAAGTCAAACTAGCAGAGAATTTAGGAAAAATTATTGCGTCAGCAGGTAACCGTTACCAATGTTCGTAATCAGCGGGTAACCAAATACGCATAATGAGTGTTTAATCTTAACTAATTTTTCTCAAATTCTGGACCTCGGTTTCAAAATATTACCTGTGAAATGTCTTTTGTATTCATCCCCCTCGTTTCCTTACGTAGCTAAAAATTATGAGCATCCAAAATCATACCGGCGATGACAAGTGATTGAAATTATATGGGAAATGGAATGTTCGGAAAACGTGTGATTATAGTTACATGAAATTTAGTTTTCAATGTTCAAGTTCTGAGAGTTCACAGCAACACCTTAAGCTCCACTGGGACACAATTTAATTTAAGCGAATAATCACGCAGTAAAAATTGCTGCGATAACAGCACACGGTGATCGATGAAGCCCTTGCGTAAAAGTTAAACACGATGGAAAGGAGTGGCTCGAGCTCCGGCTGGCTTAATGAATTAAATCCACGGATTTTACATCCTATATTTCAGTAGCGCAGCTTCGACGTAGCTCTTGATTACCTGCTGGGAATAAAACTGTGAACATTTTGGGGACGGCAACCGTAGTACAAAGAGCCGTGGAGATTCATTTCGAGCTACTACAGGGGAGGCAGCCATGAAAGTATATGGTTTTCGCTACAAAAAATGTTGCCATTAGTGTTTTGATGGGCGAAAAAACGTAGTAACGTGCTAGTGCATGGGTCTAAATTAATTTCACATCTCCTACTTTGTGGTCATATATTCTTCTCCTGAACTTGAATAATTTTAATTGAAGGAATTTTGAATCACTGGAACTTGTACCGCGAAAGTTTATTTGTGACACGAAATAACTGGAAATACTCCTATAAGCAATACTTTCAAAAATGAATCCCCCAAAAGAGGGTGTAAATGGAGCGCAAGTGAAAGAGCTAAACAGGGACAGTTAAACAGTTAGTTAGACAGTTCTAACTGTGTTAAAGAGTCACGCCTTTTGTCTTTGGCCAGCAGTCACACTGCGCTAGCACGAGGTCATATTTCCAGGGAAGCCATTCCACCTGAAGCTCCGCCGCAGCTCAAGTGCCATAAAGAATAATGTTCTGGTTTTGGCTACACGAAAAAATGTCAGAAGCCGCTTGGGAAATCTTGCCGACTCAGCATACCTCTGCTGATGAACTTTAGATGACAGAAGCAGTAAATCATCGCAGTTACTCGCAGCAGGGGTTATCTTCGGCGCCTCAAGCAAATCTCGGAGCAAGAATAAGAATGCAAATCATGGTGGTGGTTTTCCTTAAAAACTATGCAGAAAAATTGAGAAGGATCGTATGTTTTCCAATATCCTAAATATGAGTTTGTTCTTATTCCATGTTTATAGAGAGTTAAAATACGCCTAACAATATCGGGCACTCAAATTCTAATATTTCCAGTCGTTACTCTTGCGATTTATTCTTAATGTTGTGCACATATGATATTAATTCCTGCGGTGCCTCCTAATTTAATGCTTGATAGCATACAAGAAATGAGACTTTCATTGTCCAAATTTCTGGCTTCAAGTCCCGTTCTCTTTATAAGAAATGATGAAAAATATGCATTTCGTAACCGTAGATTTTACATTTCCAATTTTTTCTAAAATATTTCAAAGCTGCAGATTATATCTTTTATTTTATCTTGCGATTTGACGTGTACATTTGCAGTAGACTTGCATTTTACGTCTGTTTCGTAATATGTGAAAATCCCAGTAATACGCACACACACACTCACATAAACTCACACACACATACACTCACACACACACTGAATGGAGTCAAGTGTCTTTCAAGCGATCAACACTTCTTATCGCCGTCATTTTTGCAAGAACACAATATCGTGTAACACTTTGCACTGCGCCTGTATCGCACCAATGTATCATCGGGCTGTCAGATGATAAACGCTCGTAAGATATCGGAATTGTTCCGTCAATGCGCGTAGAGTCGCGCATGCCCGCATAAGAAACTGCCGACATGCTGCGGGAAGGATTGTCTGCTATAGACTTGCTCACGCTCTTCTGAACATAATATTTACTGCTCTGAACAACTTCTTCTGTTTGAAAATGTTTATCCTCTATAGGAATGAATATCGTTTCTTTTTTTAACGTTACACGTTCATGGGAAGTATATTTTTAGGAAGAAATTGCTGGTTCTGAGAGTAAATTTACATATCGTGCACGTTAATAGATGATGATTGATGTATATGATGGTTGGAAATTTATGCTGAATATAAATGTAAGCTTAGGGGGAAGATCAAAGTGCAATGATCGAACTGGGAATATCGCGGAATTATCACAAAACGCACAGAGAAATAGAACTTATTTCAAGTCTCATATTCTAAATTCTGCGGCACGCTGAAAATGTGTTTACTGAGAATATGGATGCCAGGTATGAGAGGGAGAGAGAGAGTGCTACCTATGTATACGAGATAGAATAAGAATAAAAACAAAAACGCTAAGCAAATTAAAATTGAAAACACTTCATAAAAGATTTCAAAGGCAGGAAGAAAGTTCAACAAATTGTGGGCTTTACCAACACGTTGTGTATCGAGAGTATAAAGAGCTGCTGTGAATAAAACGTGCAATGCGTGCTGGGAACACAGAGTGAAGGAGTTTGAATAACAAAATTAATGAAAATTAGAGTCTCGTTACATTTGGATGTTCTAAATTAAGCTTAAAGTAGCCGTTTTTTCTTGTACAAGAAACTGAAAGGGAATTGTTTATGTTCAAGTAAAGCCAATTTAAATTTAGTCAATTAATTACATTTGGGAGAACATTTCTGGTTTATTCAAAGGTTTTTGAAATTAGGTGTGAAAGAAACTTTTAGAATTTCTACTTTTCGATTTCAAGCTACAAAATTTTGAAAATGGCTGTGTGAACATTCATGAACTTTAATGAAGATATCACCGAATATCATTGACACTTTGTAAAGACGTCAATGAACATAACTAACTCAGGTCTTTAGTACATTTACCCACACACTACCTGAGCGCATCGGCCCCGGCAATGTGCACATATGGCACATGTGCCCGGCTCTCTCGCTCGATTACACAAATGCCCTCCTTGGGAATAAATTTATACATTCAAGACCTTTCCTCTATGCTCACACACATCACAGAGATGCGCTTGGCTCTTGACATCAAATCGCTTGAAGTTTTTAGCATTTCCACGGACGCATTTCAACGTTGCCGTTGAATATGCAATTCCCTTGAAAGCTGCACAGACTCCGCCAATTTTTTTTGCCGGATACGCTCCGTCCGTCAACGTTTTTTGAAAAAAGGCTGATAGAATGGCCCGAAAACAGCATTTCTTCATGAAGAATTAGTGAGCCAAGCTATTGCATAAATTCTAGTTTTGTGATCACGTTCAGACCGTTGAAGTGTTGCGGGTGTAGAAATACGGTTCGAAAGTTATTTCGGAATTGAAATTTGTTGAAAATTTGTGTTTCAAAAGCATATTGTTTTGGTGTATTAAAGTAAGTTTTCTGAAACACCGCAATTCTACATCTTTTGACACTGATTTATTTTTAATTGTAAACTTGGTGTTAATATTCTGAAAAAATAATTTCCTACCTGATGAAAGAACTAAAAATAATTTCTTCCGGCTGAACCATTCTCACACAGAAGCGAACTTTGTCAAAAAGCATATGTTGACCATAAATATTAATTTTCCCGATTATTTTCTTAGTGTATTTAACCGAAGTACGCGTTATAATAAAAGAATCAACCTATATTTAGATACGATGTGATATCAGGGGGCAATTTCTAAGCCATTCATGGTTGGTCATAAAAGCTCATATCTGATTCCAATCATACTTCACTGTATCATTGATACAGGACTGCATCACTGATTCTTCAAAGAATCATTGGTACATGACTGTATCACTGGTATATCGCTGTATCTTTAATACATCACTGAATCACTGTTACATCGCCATATTTTTATACAAATAATAAAAGTCGCACATAATTGTTTTATTAATTACCAAATCGTTGCCGTATAATTTCAGAGTTTAGGCTTTTGGGGCCTACATTCATGACAAAGTGGTAAAGTATACACAGTAAATGGTGAACTTCTCATCACATGAAATGAGACTTACTTTGTATTTCTTAAGTCCTAATATTTTTCATTACAGTGATGCAAATGCACCTTGTTCTCTTGAACTTCCAAGTCAGCTACAGGGCTCTTTGGAAGCAATTTTTCATGAACAAATTGCTTGTAGTCTGCAGATATCCGGGGGCGACTAACTAATCAAATGTTGACAGGTAAATAAATCTCTTCTGAAGCACTCCAGCACCTTGACTGGAGACGCTCTACCGTCTCTAGGAAACATGGAATGTCGGCTTCTACTTTGGTCCTACAGCTCTTTGTTGGTTTGTTGGTTTATAGCTAACGGGCATATTGTTAGCTCTTTGTCTGTTACTTAGTTTGTTTTGATTTGTATGTTAGACAGAATTCCTTTATTTTTAAAAGTTGCTATTCTTTTTTCAGGGTATCTCTGTCCGTCTCAATTGGTCTGAAATTGTTCGCTATTTCAGCTTTACAACCTTCACCTTGGTTTATGTATTACTTATAATTTATCTTTTATCTGGGCTTATCTTCTAGCACCGATATATAGGAATGTACCTACCTGTTTGAACTGCTCAGGCTTTTCTACTGTTTTCTTTTTGCCTATTTGTTCAAATTCTCTCAAATTTATCTCCTTACATATCTGAATTGCTCAGAGTTTGTCCTTTCATCGAAAAATTGACCAGTAGGGAATTATCCACGGTGCTTCAGTTAACGCAATCCTTGTAAAAGACCGCGCTCGACCACACCAGCACTTTCTAACACACAGATTACGTCTCGTTTCCCGGGAAAAACGCAAAAATTGAACATGAATTTATTGAAGTTGGGCGATACGCAAGTGTCAATATCTCGAGACTGCGCCGTAAGTCTCGCCACTAACGGATTTTTAAGTGGTTTTCCATTCAGCGCGCAACGCAATGTGGGCTAGCGCAAAAAAAAAAGCCTTTACTTACGGCTCGTGAAACTAACGCCTTTCAACTCTGAAATTCTATATTAGCGTTCACTTTAGCCCTGCAATTTACTGAAGCGTATTTTCTGCTCGCCAAAATTTTTTCACTGCGATGATTTTCAGGAAATATTTGAAAGTTTTATGGGTCTTCCAGTGGGAGCTTCTCGTGAAAACTGCGGCGGGAGCGTTGCGCTTCAGCGCAGGCCTTCCAAACGCTACCAATAAAAGAAAACAAATTTGTAGTTTTGGCCCACTCGCGCTCTTGAGCTATTGTTTCTGAAACACGCTAAAAAATTATTTTATTTCTCATTTTATTACACATTTGTTATTTTAAATTCGTTCTGTTGAAACCCTTCTACGATTAACGACAGCAGTAAACGTAACTTGTTTTAAATTTGTTGTTTTTTTACTCGCATTCGTTGTTAGCTTCGAATATCTCGACAGCGTGCGCTCATTGCGGCAGTAACTATATTTTGCTAAAAAAAACAAGCATGAATAATTTCTTCATTTCCAATACTGTGCGGAAAAAAAGCTAAATCAGCAAGTATACCTGCATCAATTTTGTTAACAGGTTTCAAACTTGCGTAAAATATACTGGGTAAATCTGATTGTGGTTGTAAGGAATTGTATGCTTTGTCGCCAAATTCGATTATGCTCCATTCATGGTGTGATCACAATGTCATTCATCCACTGCCAATCAGCATCTACCGTCTGAATATTATGGAGTGAATGGGTTAATTACTTTGCTGTCAACTCCAATAAATGAATATTCCTGCTTGATAATATCCAAGGGTCCAAACAGGCTTGTCGCCGACGCCGCGATCAAGCTATCTCAGTTTGAGTCTGATATCACTTATTAATCAACAAGTGGCTGTGAGGTTAACACAACCTTCACATGACGATCCATCGCGATAAACAAGCAAACTGGAATTTGCCCGTTTGTATTTTTGTTCAAGACTGCATTCCATCTCAAAACTTCCTCGATTCCCAATAGGATCAATCCATCAATACTAACTGTTAGTGCTTATATTTATCGAAATCATTATGATAATGACAATCTAAAGACTTATTTAATGGCGTAATATCTTTTTATTCTCAGTTATAACAGTAATAAGTCTATTTTAGTTTTTTAGAAAGTTTTACTACTTGAAGACAAAGATACCTGTGATCAAACGAGACCCGTGCCTTCCAAGTGTCACCTGACCTGAGCAGAGACTGATGATCAGTGTGGAGTTGTTGTATGAGACGTCCTTAAGCGGTGAGGCTGATCAGTGCATCACTAATCATCAATGTATCACTGATACATCGCTGTATCATTGATACAGATCTGTTTTACTGTATTTTTCTTCTAATAATAAAACTCGAATACTTCAGGCTTTCAACCTCACGTACTATAATATGGCAACAGGAACAGGAATTTAATATCTGGTTGCCACCCACGCGCCACGCCTGTAGTCCAGCACACACGGGCACCAGCGTATAAGTAAAAGAGACGCGTCAGAAACATTCGCAGTGATCAATCTCCCTACCCAAGCGTCTCCCCATTTCATAACAATTTGACCACAACGTGCGCCATCGGTGGCCACGGAGAAGATTTTCATAATGCTGCTCCTCGACGAGTAGTCACAAACTCAATTTTCATGAATACTAAATGAAGGCACGATCTAGTTAATGTTTGCTACTTTCAAAGTTGCTTACTACAATTGACTAACAATTTGTCATGAATATTGAACTCCAGTTTAACAATTGCAGTCAAAGTATTAAGCAAGAGTCATTTATAACTGAAGTAAGAGTAATTCTTGCATGTAATAGCCTCAGCTTTTGCGAACATTGCGCTGTGAAGCACAGCTTCCCTCACTCGACAGGGGGACGATTTAATGTCAAGTTTGGAAGTGGCGTCTGGGAAATGAGAGCTGAACAAATATCGCGCTCTTGGTGCTCGCACACAGACTGACGTCTCACAGCGGCTTCTCAATTTTGTCCCGGAGAATTGCTCGATGGCGTCGTAATGTGAATATGTCCTATGCATGTACAGTAGTGTGTACTACTGTAAGTTCTGTGCATATTTATTGTCGGCAAATTCCCCAGGATATCCGAAAGGTAAAGGACTGAATGGGTTTTTTCATAGGAGAAAATTTGGAAATTGACTTTTGAGCAACATTGAATGGGCGTAAATTAGGTTTTTACGCTCTAGATTTGGCATGAAAATGGTTTAACTTTGACAGTTTTTTTTCACTCCATTTTCCCCATGCAGACAATAATACAAGCAAATATCCAGCGTATTAAGAATTTACTCACGTTTCGTGTGGTCACGTTATTCAAAGCACGAGAATT
This sequence comes from Morinoia aosen, assembly GCA_030386875.1. Lineage (NCBI taxonomy): Eukaryota > Metazoa > Arthropoda > Malacostraca > Amphipoda > Talitridae > Morinoia > Morinoia aosen. The sequence goes on from CM059574.1 coordinate 17,451,103, forward strand.
TTTAGAGCAGTAGCTTAATAACTCTCAGTAAATATTATACTCTCAGAGTAGTTTTAATACACTGAGAGTATAATTTTCTTGTAAGAAACATTTTGGCGTTCAGCAGGGGAAATTTCACAACAACTCAAGCCGTCGCAGTGGTACAAGAAGTTGCGTAAGTTCTTTTTCACAAACTTACGAACGACTAAGACTGCGTATCCCTACGACTAACGAAGCACTCCGACGGTGTAAATCGAACACCTGGCACTAGAAACTAAGAACTCCTAGGTGCTCTGGGATAAATAACGTTCAAAAATTCAAAAAACGAAAAATTGCTTATGAAAATTTGCTGAGGATTTTTGTGAAGGGAAATAACTGTGTGGTGTATACTAAAATTATGTGCTCTTTAAATTATCCGTAAGACACTTATGCACTTGTGATTCAACTTTTGACGGGACCCTACCCCTTTTTATCTCAGCGTTTGTGTCACGACGCAGCGGAGTTTTAAGATTCTGAAGATATGCACAAAAATCTCTCAGGGCTTAAAAGCTTACAGGGAGACGATGAGAGACATCTTTACTTTAACATAGGATTTAACCAGCACCACGTCTAACTTTTTCGCCGGAGCATGCATGTTTTTCGTCGCCTATGCGATTTAATTGCTTGGGTGGCAGAAAACATGCATGCAGTTGGCGAAAAAGTTTGACTGGGGAGTGTTGTGCCACGTCTGGACCACTCTTGTCCACGAGATGAACAGCCTCTTCATCTGACAGCGGCTGTTAGGATTTGTGAGTGAACACAGTGTGGAAGTGGAATAGATATGAATCTGTTAAATCTAGACATATGCGTAATCTATCTACAGTATATGGAATAGATTTGTATACCCCCTCCAAAAAAATCGTAGACGTTCACAAAACTGTAATAATGAGAATAGGCATGAAGTAATAAAATCAAAGCTGTAGTTTTCAGACTAATAACACAAAATTTGAATCTGAATATACCTAGTTTTGTGTTTGAAACTAGGGAGCAGAGTGAAGCAAAACTATCTCTGTTAAATTCTGTTTTGATATCGTTCATTTGTTAGTGTTTCAATGAGAAGCTGAATGCCCCACACCAAAGTTGGAGCTTCGCAGTTTCACTACAACACTGCTTCATATTCATATTTATAGTCGCACACATTACCTTACTCTAAAACTTCACGTAATTTTAATTTAGTGTAGTTTACATTTCAAAAAGCTGAACTAATAGCATTTTATTCATCAAAGTTTGTTTTGTGGGATTGTTTTAATTATTCCGTACCTATACGGTACTTTACGGTATATCTGTTGAAGCTTCTTAGCCTTCACTGCCAGGCTTGAGAATGAGAGAACTGCTGATATGAACTTCTGCGAGCGCATCTCTCTCCCATATCGGACGCTCGAATCTTTCCAGTCGCTTTACTCCCAGTTTTTGTGTGCTCTCGAAATCGAGTGAGGCGGAATATCCTAGCTCGGGTAAAACGGCATGTCCAACCTCGAGTAAGGAGGGATGTTCGAACTCGAGTGAGGCGGAATATCCTAGCTCGGGTAAAACGGGATGTCCAACCTCGAGTAAGTTGGGATGCGCGAACTCGAGTAAGGCAGGATATCCAAACTCAGGTAAAACGGGATTTCCAAACGCGAGTAAAACGGAATATCCAAGGAAGAAGAAAATGATCATGCCTGGAGGTTCAAGATTTTCGTTTCAATTGGCTGGAATTATTTTCATGAGTTCCTTTTAACTTCGCAACACGTTGAACTGATATCGATAATTGATAGCAGTTTATTTTTCTTAGAGTCGGGCCTCTTTTGTAACATTTAGCATGGGGACATCAGTGCTGGCATCATTGCATCGGTGTTTGCATCATAGCATCCATGCTTGCATAAGTATATTGGCAAAAGTTCATCATCACTGGCATCACTGCGTCAGTACTGGCATCACTGCGTCAGTACTGGCATCACTGCGTCAGTACTAGCATCACTGCGTCAGTACTGGCATCACTGCGTCAGTACTAGCATCACTGCGTCAGTACTGGCATCACTGCGTCAGTACTGGCATCATTGCGTTAGTGCTGGTTTACGTGCATCAGTACTGGCATCACTGCATCAGTACTGGCATCACTGCGTCAGTACTGGCATCACAGCATCAGTACTGGCATCACTGCGTCAGTACTGGCATCACTGCGTCAGTACTAGCATCACTGCGTCAGTACTGGCATCATTGCGTTAGTGCTGGCTTGCGTGCATCAGTACTGGCATCACTGCCTCATTACTAGTATATTTGTGTCAGAGCTGGCATAGTTGTAGCAGTAAAGGCAAGATTGCCTCAGTATCTTAACTTCTGCAGTAATACTGATTAATCCTTTGCCTCCTGACGGCTACTCCAGTTAAAGGAAATTGACAAAATTGCAAGTAATTTAACTAGTAGTGAAATATTTAGGGCGAAATGGCAAAATTAGTGCGATTAATAGCATTCATGCAACTGTGATTTTAGAGATTCCAGAAAACTTGTACGTGTAATTTGCTATTGATTTCCTCTCAGTTTAAGCCTTATGGTCTGTGCGACACATTTAGTACTTTTTATTGAACTTCAGCAAGTTTTTTAATACGTACATTGATTTGCTAAGTTTAAACTAAAATCTGAATTTTTTTCACATTTTTCGACCATTTTTTTAGTGTCAAAAATTAGTCTCGCTTAGCATTCATAATTCAACGTGGCATTATTTTTGAATTCAAAAAATAATTAAGCATCTTTATGTAGAAAAAACGCTAGGGCAATTTCACTGATAATTCGGGGCACTGACAACATTTGTTCCTGGAAACTTCTCTCTAAGCTGCTCGAATTTTAAGAGATAAAAGGTTAACTGATAGCTGAACCGCTTTTGCATCTTTGCATTACTATCATCACTGCTTCAGTACCCCTGCTTAACTGCTTTTGCATCAATGCATCAACATCATCACTGCTCAGTACCACAGCTTCACTGTTAGCTGCTCAGCTTTGGCATCACTGCATCAACATCATCACTGTTCAGTACCACATCTTCACTGTTAGCCGGACAGCTCTTGCATCACTGAATCAACATCATCACTGCTCAGTACCACAGCTTCACTGTTAGCTGCACAGCTTTTGCATCACTGCATCAACATCATCACTGCTCAGTACCACAGCTTCACTGTTAGCTGCCCAGCTTTTGCATCACTGCATCAACATCATCACTGATAAGTACCACAGCTTCACTGTTAGCCGCACAGCTTGTGCATCACTGCATAAACATCATCACTGCCCAGTACCACAGCTTCACTGTTAGCTGCCCAGCTTTTGCATCACTGCATCAACATCATTACTGCTCAGCACCACAGCTTCACTATTAGCTGCACAGCTTTTGCATGAGTGCATCAGTGCAGGAGCTGGCCTGGAGCGGTGCGCGCATCACTGGAGCTCGGCAGTCATCAGTGAGGGCGGCGTGCAGCTGATGGCATAATTAGCACGGCGGACGAGCGCCAATGAGACCAGCACTCGGGCCTCTGGGATGTAATTAGCGAGTCCCGTCCAGTTATATTCCCGCCTTCAAATGCCATTCCATCTCACCGTCCAAACTTTTATATAAATCTTCCATGCTTAGCGAGTCCAGTGATAGTCTTCTTGCATCAAAAGTTCGTTGTGGGTTTGTTTTCCATGTAGAAATGTTGCATGAAATGTCATTTATTTCGCAGTCCAAACTTTTATATACATAAATCTTCCATGTTTAGGGAGTCCAGTGATCGTCTTCTTGCATGAAAAGTTTGATGTGTGTTTGTTCTCTCTCTATGTAGAAATTTTAACATCTTGGTATTATTTCTCCTTACTGGTGATTACTAATTTCAAGCGTAAGATAAAAAGGAGAACCAACGTAAAAATATACATTTTATTTATTTCTTTTTATAGCAAACGTTTCGAAATGTTTCAATTCCATCTTCAGCGCTGGAAAACATACGAAAAGGTCAAAAAGATCAAAAAACTAAAAATACGGAAAGTTCATAGAAGTTCAAAAAATAATTAGCAAACAAACATCTATAAAACTTAAATCCTACTGATAATTCAACTACAGTAAATACGAGCATTCCCCTTAGCTCATTCACCCACCCTTTTACCAGTACATACATTCATACATTTACACATAGGAACCTAACAAACAGACGCGCGCAAACACACTCCACGTACAAACATACATACATACATACACACAGAAATATGTTAGTAGATTGACGCAATGTTCAGTTTCACAGCACTCAAGTCTTTATTTAAGTCAGGTTTATGAGTAGATATGAACAAAGATTCTAAAATACGAAGATCTTGTTCGTTGTTGGTGGTACACAGAGTGGAGAAATTTTTTGTTCTGAAAGGATGATTAAATTGTTGACAATGATCTCGGATTGCTGAATGAGAAGGAGAGGAAAGTATGCGACCGGTTCCATGGGAAATTTCTGAATAATAAACACATCCACTCCACAGGCACTCCTCCAGATGTTCTTTCCTCCTAAAATATGAAAGATTTTAAAACTATTTCTATAAAACACTCTGACGTCAACTGAAATGAAAAACCTACTAACCAGAGCTACAACTTTTCTTTTCAGCTCAGAGTTCAAATAGCCCAAAAAAAGTATCTCTACATACAATTTCTGTTTTGCTACGCTCAAAGTGACAGGAGAGGGACAGTATTTTTTATAATAGATATTTTCTGACGGAATTATCAATGAGATATTCAGGACACATATTCTTAATCAATAATGTCCTAATAAATTATATTTCACGGTGGAATATTTCAAAACTGCTAGATGAACGATATGCACGGTGAAGTATTGTAATGTAATTGCAGCAGACTTATTTTGGTAGTACTAAACTTCAAAAATTTATTAGACACAACAAACATTCAAAAATTTCCCATGGAACCGGTCGCATACTTTCCTCTCCTTCTCATTCAGCAATCCGAGATCATTGTCAACAATTTAATCATCCTTTCAGAACAAAAAATTTCTCCACTCTGTGTACCATCAACAACGAACAAGATCTTCGCATTTTAGAATCTTTGTTCATATCTACTCATAAACCTGACTTAAATAAAGACTTGAGTGCCGTGAAACTGAACATTGCGTCAAACTACTGACATATTTCTGTATGTATGTATGTTTGTACGTGGAGTGTGTTTGCGCGCGTCTGTTTGTTAGGTTCCTATGTGTAAATGTATGAATGTAGGTATTGGCAAACGGGTGAATGAGCTAATGGGAATGCTCGTATTTACTGTAGTTGAATTATCAGTAGGATTTAAGTTTTATAGATGTTTGTTTGCTAATTTTTTTGAACTTCTATGAACTTTCTGTATTTTAAGTTTTTTGACGTTTTTGACCTTTTTGTATGTTTTCCAGCACTGAAGATGGAATTGAAACATTCCGAAACGTTTACTATAAAAAGAAATAAAAAAATGAATATTTTTACGTTGGGTCTCCTTTGTATCTTACGCGTGAGATTCCCTAAGAATCGACCTTTTGGAAACATATTACTGATTTCATTTTTGGGAATTTGAGTCTCCTCGAGAAATTTTAACTTTGATAAATTAGTAAAAGCTTTTTTTGCACTCAAGATTTAGGTATTTTTCTGCAAGACTAATGTTTCATGAGTCTACTGTTATTAGTAATCTCGTTCCCTCTTTATCGATGTTTTTCAGAGCCTTTTTTTCTTAAATATATTTTGGCCGTACCTTTAAAACCACAATTTTGCAACATTTGTTATTTATAGTATTCGATGATTTTGTTGCTGCACTGCACGAGTGTTGCTGACGAGTTCTACTGTTTTGTGGGCGACTCAACTTTGACGAGAGTTTCCGTATTGCTCGCTCCATAAATTAAAAATGTTAAAGTAATTCTTTACCCAGAATACCCAGAATACTCTTCGTCTCAAACTACACTCCATCCGAGGCCGCCGTCTTACTAGAATATTCTATTTCCCGAATACACTTTGTCCTAGAATACTCTCCATTCCTAAATTTGCTTTATTTCAGAATAAATAAATAAATAAAGAATAAATTCCAGCCGAAAATAAATTCCCCCCTGAATACCCTCGTCTCACCCAAATTTTTCTTCAGAATAAAATTCATTCCGGAAAACATATCATCCCAAAATTTACTCCAGAATAAAATTCTCTTTGTGCAAGATGGTATTCCATCTCAAAACCTTTTTGGTTCCTGACAGGACCAATCCATCAATATTAGTGTTTAAATTTTGACAGTGTTTAAATTTTTCCTGACAATTAGTGTTTAAATTTTTCAAAATCATTGAGCAGGATGATATTCTAAAAACTTACTTGACGATCTAACATCAATCTATCCGCAGTGATAACAGTAATAATTATACAGGGTGTTTCAAAAATACACGGCATAATTTCAGGTATGTATTTCCCACATGTAGACAATCAAAATAGTTCATTACAACATATGTCCGGAAATGCTTCATTTCCGAGTTATGGCCTTCACAACATTGAAATTCACCGGAACGTTTTTCTTTCCGCAGGTCGTTGCCATTACAGAAGATGTTCAAAATGATCACCTCCTGCTTGAATACAGACCTCACATCGATGTCTCATTGACCTGCGAACACGATCCCACACTCCAGGAATGTTGCGTATGTCCTCAGAGCGTGCCACAATTCGATTCCGAAGGGATTCCAAATCAGGCACCGGAGACGAATAAACCAATGATTTTAAATGGCCCCACAAGTAGAAATCGAGAGGGTTCAGATCAGGTGAGCGTGGAGGCCAAGCAATTGGGCCACCTCTACCTATCCATCGATCAGGAAATCTTCGATCCAAGTACCGGCGAGCCGTACGACTGAAGTGTGCAGGAGCGCCGTCATGCAAGAAGTGAGCGTGCTGACGATCGATCAGTGGAGTGTCGTCATAAACATCAGGTATGATGTTTTCCAGGAAGTTTGTGTACGCCTGCCCCGTAAGTCTGTTTACAAGTACATGGGGTCCAACTAACCGATCACCAATGATACCGGCCCACATGTTGAGGGAGAACCGCACCTGGTGATGAGATACAACAGTTGCATTTGGGTTTTCATACGCCCATACATGCTGATTGTGGAGATTTGTTATGCCATCTCGTGTGAACTGTGCTTCATCTGTAAATAATACTAAGGCAGGAAAGTTCGGATTTGCAGCACATTGCTGCAAGAACCACTGACAGTACCTAACTCGTGCAGGGTAATCTGCTGGTGACAGCGCCTGTACACGTTGCAAATGGTAAGGATACAATTGATACTCTTTCAGCAGTCTCCAGACAGTCGTATGGGGAACATTCACTTGCAACGCTAACCTTCGTGTGCTGATAGAAGGAGTTCTGTTCACAATCTCCAGAATCTCCTCCTGTTCTTCTGGAGTTGTAGATCTTGGTCGTCCCCTTCCCAATCCAGGAGAGTCAAATTTTCCATACTCGCACAGACGCTGATGGAGACTTACAAATGTCTTCCGATCTGGACATTGTCGCTGTGGGTACCTCTCCTGGTACAAACGACGAGCCAGCGCAGCATTGCCGTCTGCCTTACCGTAGATCAAGTGCATCTCTGCCAGCTCCTGATTTGTGTACATGACACACAGTCGAACGCCAAACACAACACTGAATTTAACCTTCGCCTAGGAATGATCTGTCAGAGTGCCCTCTTAATGTGTCCTTTGACGGCAACGACCTGCGGAAAGAAAAACGTTCCGGTGAATTTCAATGTTGTGAAGGCCATAACTCGGAAATGAAGCATTTCCGGACATATGTTGTAATGAACTATTTTGATTGTCTACATGTGGGAAATACATACCTGAAATTATGCCGTGTATTTTTGAAACACCCTGTATTTTAGTTTTTTTGAATGTTATACGACTCGAAGGCCACGATGGTGGCGAAACAACACTGCTGCATAGATGACAACTCTCTCTTTTAATAGAAGAGATAGCGACTCTGAACAGCCCCAAATTTTCTGGCTGAATCCAGATGCCCCATCTCTTCACCTTCCTCCGTATTAATTCCTTAGATATCGAACAAATGCACCGACCCTATACACAGGATTAAACGGTGCTTTTATACCCGTGGGGTATAAAAAACTATATCACAGATACGCTCGTGAAGTGTTTTCAGGTGTTATTCAGGGATTTATTTAGCCCCCGCACGTAGCTCGGAGAACGTTGTTCTCCGTTGCGTTGGAGTGAGTTAAAGAAGGTTATGCTGAAGTATAGCGGAAGTTCTCCATACTTTCATTTCGCCCATTTATTTGCATCTAAAATGTACACACCTCTCTCTCTCTCATAGCAGACCCCTTATCATATGAAATGATATCATGGATTCCACGCGTATGTTTGGCTACAATGACATGAGAGGCGATGCACTTAACTAAAGTATACGCCTTATTGTAGGGTTCATCCTTACGCAATGCCTTAGCAAGCATCCTGTTGTGCTGCTGCTGCTGCTCTCTCAGCTAGACGCTCCAAAATTCTTTAAAAAATACTGTTGTTCTGTTCATCTTCTGCTTCACGAAAAAAGGGCGTTGTTCTATAAACTGCTTTGCTGTTCTCGTTACCAGTCTCAAATTTTCCATCAGTGAAAATTTATGGCTTTGGGGTTTTTGACATTCATGTTCAGTACAATCCTTTCAATGTCTGTGTATAATTCTCAACTTTTCAACGTTTTTTTCTCTTTTTCATAATTTTAAAACTATTCAAAGGATGTTGCATAATTTTCAAACATTGTTCTATATGCTGCTTACCTGAATGTGTCATTATTTTCTTAAATAAGTGCTTTTGCTCATGGGCCAGCCAACAACTTAACTGAAAAATTCTTTACAAGCCTCAAAGAAAGGTGTCGACTTATAACAAAATGATGGGCAGTGACCACACAATGCAATTGTTGAATTCATGTCAATTTAATCTATGCCCTATTGTTATAGTCGTTGTGTGTTTTTTTGTATGTTATTTTCCCCTCAGGAGAATACAACTATTGTATCGATGGAAATTAGTACTCCAAGGGGGATTATGTGATGTCTCGAGCTAATGGTTTGGTAAGAGTTCTTTTTGTTGAGATAGAATAGAATTTTTGATTATTACGGACCATCTTTTTCTGCTCACTACTGTTCTGCTTTTTAGCTTCTACTACTTTCTTCTTCAACTTTTTTCATGTGTCATAAACTTCTTTCTGAACTTACTGTTTCTATGCAACTAGTGCATAGATTATGTATTCATTCAAGTCCATACTAATCAAATAGTGCTTCCTCCTTCTTTTCTTTGGAACGCTTTGTTGCTGTTAGTGAGGCTTAACGTAACATTTAATTATACATTTTAATTTTGAACTTACAGCGTCGAGCTTTGAATATAGACAACGAAAGCATGAAAGTATTTTTACAGCGTGAGAGTGGTTTCCAAGCTCACTCGCCTTCGAGCCACTATATTGTGCAATGAAAGAGGCATCCTTACCAGTACTAGCTAGTATGAGCCCACGATACCTGAAAAGGTGCCTTTGTGATATAGTCCTTCTAAACACACATAGTTCTAGTGCCTTCAGTTCGTACAGGAATAAATTTTTCTAATGATCACGGTAAAAAATTGAGTTCCGAGCGCAGCAGGCAATTGTTTAGAGCACCCACGTAGTGTCGTAAACATTCTGCGTTCACTAGCATCTCAGCATTAGGGAGCTTTAGGCCTAGTTTCGGTTTAATGGAGTCTTTAAATTTTACTCCGCGGAACGTAAAATTGCATCGCCTTAATTTTCAGCTCCGAAGTTCGGTTCATTTTCTCGTCCCGCCTGACGATTTTCTCATCGCTCCGTTGTTACCGCAATGGTCCTGAAACTCTGAAATGTAATTCAAATAATTATCATCTCTTTCAACTTACGTGAATAAAGATGAGTTCACTGTAAAGTGCAAGTCTCTTGAAAGTAAAGAATTGTTTCGCTTGATTTTTCTGAATATTGCCAAATATTCCCAACAAATATCTTCATCAGGACAACATTATCGAAAATATAGAATTATATCGCCAAATATTCCCACCAAATATATCATCATCAGACCACATTAACGAAAATAGAGAACTCTTTCCCGTGGGATTCTCACCCAATAACATCACCAAAAGAACATTTTTTATCCAGAGACACAGATCACAACTGATCATGGAACGACATCTCTTCCTGCGCGGCCTCCGAAAATAGGAGAGCGTTTTAGCAGAGCAGATCTCTCTCGGCCGAGAGGTTTACCACCGGAGCTGCTCGGCAAGGACGGATCCAGGACCCTAATTTATTTCATCGAGTTCCGATACGAGAAATTTTTGGCACCGCTGCTGCCGAGGTCTTGTGGGACCATAGAGTTAATGGAGGTCCTGTGGTCATCTCAACGCGCCAGTTTTGGCAGAATGTAAGCTTGAATTTCCTGCGAGAATTTCCAGTACGGCATGGATTTCCAGTGGTTCGTGGATTTGCAGTAGTGCATGGAATTCCAGTGATGCATAGATTTTTAGTGGTGCATAGATTTCCAGTAGTGCATGGAATTCCAGTGATGCATGGATTTTTAGTGGTGCATAGATTTCCAGCGGTGCATGGAATTTCAGTGGTGCATGGATTTCCAGTGGTGCATAGATTTGTACTGATGCATGTAATTTCAGTGGTGCATGGATTTCCTGTAGTGTATGGATTTCCAGTGGTGCATGGATTTCCAGTTGTGCATAGATTTCCAGTGGTGAATAGAATTTCAGTGGTGAATGGATTTCCAGTTGTGCATAGATTTCCAGTGGTGAATAGAATTTCAGTGGTGAATGGATTTCCAGTTGTGCATAGATTTCCAGTTGTGCATAGATTTCCAGTTGTGCATAGATTTCCAGTGGTGCATAGATTTCCAGTGGTGCATGGAATTTCAGTGGTGCATGGATTTCCAGTTGTGCATAGATTTCCAGTTGTGCATAGATTTCCAGTTGTGCATAGATTTCCAGTTGTGCATAGATTTCCAGTTGTGCATAGATTTCCAGTTGTGCATAGATTTCCAGTTGTGCATAGATTTCCAGTTGTGCATAGATTTCCAGTTGTGCATAGATTTCCAGTTGTGCATAGATTTCCAGTTGTGCATAGATTTCCAGCGGTGCATAGATTTGCAGTGGTGCATGTAATTTCAGTGGTGCACGGATTTCTTGTAGTGTATGGATTTCCAGTGGTGTATTTTGTGTTTGTGCTGCCCTCGGAATGTACGATTGATTTGCACCACTGGATGTTAGGAAATCAGCGCCAATTCGATTTTTTCAGTCTATGGAAACTGCGCTTCATCCTATTCCGTTCAGCCTGCGCAAGAAAAGATTCTACTTGTCCAGGGCGTTTTTTAAGACATTCTTCATATGTTGGTCTTTTCACGCGATGAATAAAGAACGCTTATAATGAATTTCATGTACTTAATCATGTGTATATGAAGCATTTATTTGAAATTCATTTTCCAATGTATTTTGGGAAAAAAACGTTACACAAACCTGGGTGGTTTTGATTGCGTTAAAGAACAAACTACACTGCTATGCTGGTTAGCCCACTTGAAAGGCAATAGCTCATAGCACTTGATCACCCCATTTGATTTATTGCGCTTTTTTTCAATAATACACACCAAAATCATTGACAAAAAGGGTCTGTAGATTGTTTTGAAATGAAAATTATTAGATTTTTTCATTTTATCTTTAAGGCTGTCTATGATCGATTTCCTCTTGACTTTCTGAGAGATCTAAGTTGTTGAAACTTAATGATAGATTTTCTCAAACTGGAACGCCGCAGAAAAGCCTGATGAGCTCAAAAACTGAGAAGTTTTATCACTAGAATTTTATTCAAAACGCACAATACATCATTACTCACAAAATTATATGGCCTATACTAAAATTTTTCTTGGTAATAAGAATTCTTCAATTCTTATTGTTCAAAATTGATGAGGTGTTATCGTTAAAATATTCTGTAATTTTTTTAGCATCACACAATTGAGAGTTGACCGACGTGCCTGAATTAGCTATAATTCAGAGGTGGCATTGCGTGATGAATCTTTCAAAAATGAATTTTTACGAAAGATTAGCCAGTGAATGCAAGTCTCTTCTTTAGGTTAAGAAGAGGGAATTTTTGTAGGCTTTATACACGATGGAGGAAAGCACTGCAACTTTTTTACTCTTTGTGTGTTGAAAAAACCGGTAAAAGTGACATCGGCACGGAAACAATAAAAAATGTATCTATGTAGATAATCTACTACTAAGAATGACCGTCTTGTGTTTATAATTTTATTTGTATGTTTTGTTTCACGCTCTTAGGAATAGATAAGGAAAAATTACCACTGGCGGTCTTGGTTTAAGTTCACTGGTAAGTTAATACACTCATTTTCGCTCTACAAGTGTACTACAACTAGCATGAGCTTAACGATGACATTGTCTGTGGAATATCCACGGGTCCTGCGATCACCAAATAAAACATTTGGCTTATTTGTTTGGAGTCCGCTTCTTCCGTTTCTCTGTCACGCTCATAAGAATAGTTATAATGACTGTATCTGTGATACGAGTTTCACCAGCGCAAGAATATGCTTTATCTCGGGTATTGTTAGGATATATTTGTTTGCCATCCCCATCTGGAAAATGTGTTCAAGAAAGGTATTGAATACCGTCATTTTTGACGGGCCGCCCACAATAGTTTTTCATAAAACTTAGAACATCATAATATGCTCGCTGTGCGCCCCTCAGGGGGATACAACTACTGTATCTATGGGAATTAGCGCTCCCAGGGGGACTATGTAAGGGCCTGAGCTAAAGATTAGGTAGGCTTTATTTTTGTTGAAATAGAATAGATTTTTATTTTGTTACGGACCATCTTTTTTCGGTTCACTGCTGTCCTGTTTTTCAGCCCCTCCTACTTTCTTCTTCAACTTTGATCTTGTTTCATGAAATTCTTTCTCATCTTACTGTTTCTGTGACCTTTCTGCATAGATTCCACGTACCCTTAACTCCATACTAAATGGTACCTTCTTCTTTCCTCTCTTTGGATCGCCTTTTTTGTGGATAGGGAGGCTTAAAATAACTAATAATCTAATAATCTAATCTGCTCGCTGTGCGCAAATGCTCAAAGTATTTGAGGAGTCTTCCAATTCCATTCGCAATGTCTCCCAGGCGTCATAAATTCACTCATGAAGGTCACTGTAAAGTCTTCATTCTTTGGAACAGCTCTAGGTATAAATTATTATAAGTATAAGCATATGAACGTTTCGGGCCTTAACCAATCATCAACTGTAAATCTGCAATTAAAAAAGGAAAAATTAATATTCTGACCAGGTAATTGTACATGTTGTGTATAACTAGAGATGTTAAAACACTAGTGATCACGGACAGACTGCATACCCTATTAGCTGCACACAAGTAAAGGAGAATATGAACGCATTGCACAATGGGATACAAAAAAATAGATATAAATTCTTGGAAATTTTGCAGACAGGAGCCATAAAAATATAGTTATATATAAATTAAGCAAATTATCATAATGGGGATTGTGCCGCCACACCATTTGACACAAACATTGGTGAAAAAGCTTTCTCATGTTCAGGCACATCACCTTCACTCATTCCTTTTTTCAATAGAAACTACGTTAAAGGATAATCCGTTCGTTTATTCTTTGAAGAGAAATTCGTTCTTAATAACGCAGCCCTTTTCAGTCGAAAGCTACGTTATAGAATTATTGGTTCGCAAAACTCATTAAAGGATAATTCGATCATAGGCTCGCAATGCTTCTATTTCCAGTTTAAACAATTCTACAGCATAATTCGTCTTTAATTACGAGCAATTGTTTTCCTGGTGTACTTTCGACGCGATGCAAATACTTTACAAAGATTCGCATATGGTGAGACGTACTTGCAGCGATGCGTTAGTGTGTGTTTTGGCTGGCATTAGGTAAAGTGCAGGGCAAATCTTCGGACAATCCTCGTTCTCGAAGCTGATATTGCATACGGTGATCTCGTACGGGCATGGCAAGCCCCAAACTTTCCTCTTTTCGCTCACATTTCGCTGAAATATTACGGACAGCGCAAAAAGTTCAGCTCGAGCAAACTCGTTTGGTTTTTAAAGCTGGCATGGAAATTGTGGGACGGACCCTGGATTTGGCCGAGCTGGGGATGAGATAGCCGTTCTCCTAGATGACTCGCCTAGGCAGGCGACTAAGAAGATTAGGGTTGGGTGAGGCTTGGGTCTTTCGCTCCTCTCACGAGACGTGCTTCCTCCGGCCATAATATCCTCGAATATCTGCGAGAATTTCTTGCTTTGTAATCTTCTAGCTTATCGTAGATGAAATTTTTGTGTGACTTGTTTCTTTTTCGAGAAAATATTAAATGACTTTTTTGACTTGTTACTCGAAAAAAATTAAGTGATATTTTTGGTGGTGTTTTTACATTAATGAGAAAAAATTGACTGATTTATTTTTCGATGGCTTGTTTCTTAAGGAGAAAAAATTAAAGGATTTTGCATCTTCTTATTTCAACTGTTGAAGTGTACTTCTTGAAGTGCGGCGTTTTGTGCGTAGCTTAGCGCGTGACTTTCGAAAAAATATAATTTTTTATTGAGCAAAAAAGCGTTTGTATCCAAACAAGTGTCCATGTGATGTATAAAAAATGAGCAATTCACATGGGCCAGAAAATTTTTCAATTCATTTTTTGGTGGTGTTAGGTAATACATTTGAGATGTTACTGCCACAGTTTTAATTTACAGTATTTCTAACAGTTTACCTTTGATATAATGACCGTAAATGTAATATTAGGCAAATGTAATTCAATATTATCAGGAAATGTTTCGCTATTAAGCTTTTCTTAAAGCTAAAATTTTTATACCCAATAGTGAGCGATATTCCTATTGAACATACTTCAACGAGCGAGCAAGTTTGTGACGGTATGGAGACTTGGCAGAACATTTGAAGTGAGATCATCACATTTTGGAACCAAATGAAAACTTGCTGAGACTAGCGGTATGGTGTGGAGGGATCAAGGAGGTTTGAATGTATTTTTTTTACCTCTTTGGGAGGATGCACGGATACGGAAAGTTAAAAAACGCATACCTAGTCTAGTGGTGTCATGCGTGAACAGAACATGAATTCTGGAACTTAAAACCAAACGTGAACTAGTCTTGAGGCGTCATGGATGAAGATACTTCGAGGCATTGACGGCCGGTGAAAAAGGTAAAAAGGGCGATTTTTAGCACGAAATATCAAACATTACAATTTGGGCTTTGAGGCATTGACGATCGTTGAAAAAGGGCAAAAAAGGGGATTTTTAATACAAAAAACTAACATTACTTCACGTTAGGCTTTGAGGCATTGACGATCGGTGATAAAAAGTAAAAGAGGCTGTTTTTAGCATTCAATATGAAGCATTGCTTTAAGTTTCAAAATAATCCGTTCGCAGCACAGTGCAGCAAATGACATGCAGTAGGCGGAGCGAGTTTAGAGGACATTAGACGAGTGGGTTTTTTGTCAGCGTGTATTGTGCTGAGACGAAGGCCAAGACCAGCAGAATATCAAACGTGTTACGGATGGGATGATTTAGGGATGCGGTAGGAGTGGTGCGGTTTGCTATAATCCGAAATTGTTTGTGTCGATTGTTTCTCCATTTATTTCTGCGGTTATGGCAGAAAATACCGATGGCAATTTATAGATGATTTGTGTCGATATCAAGTGTTTCTGCATTTATTTCCGTAGCTTTGGTGGCAAATGACATTTTCACTTCTTTATTTTCTCTGTCTATCCGATGGTTTACAGCAACTCTGGAGTATATTAATAGCCATTCACGTTGCCTGTTCAGTTTCTTCCAGCCCACTGACCACCCTGGGGACTCGACATACCTCATACAACTGGAATAAGAATGGTGGTTTCGACATGCAGCCAGGGTAGTGAAGATGATGATAATTTAGAGGGAAAGATTGACGGTAGGTATTTACTGATATACAAAAAGATAGTTTTAACTCAGATAAATTCATGGAAGGATTACGAAAGTAAGAGCAGCTCTGGAATAAGAGAGCTTGTTCTGTAAACAAGCATGCATCTGTTTTGGAGACAATAGTACGTGTTGAATGCTTGTCAAGTTTTTGCCGCTGGTGCGATTGGGGTTTAGTCATGAAGCTGGCGATTTTCACCGTTGCCGAATGTGTTGCAAGGGATGAAATCAGCTTATGATATGGCAAGAGTGAGCTTGTGGGACGTAACATATTCTGACGAGCAATGTAAGCAGTAAGCTGATGCTCTCAAATTCCGACTCAGTTATTTGGTGGTTGAATGAAGCTTTGCTAATATGAACTCAGGCTGTACCTGTTTAGAATACGCGTGGCTGGTACTAAATAACCTTTTTGCAAATGATGTGGATCCAACTCTGAGTTCGGGTGATAGCATTTCTACAAAAAACTATTCCCATAACTATTTTATCATGGAAAGAACAACATGGACGGTAATAACGAAACTTTTGATTATTCTGAATTGAATACTAACTAAAAACTACGGTTTTTTTGCTCCTGATTGCAAAGTGTTGGTCACTGGTCTACAATTCCTTCCAATCTGTGATTTAGTGATGCTTTTCAATAATAGAGTTTTTTTCTGCGATGAAAAACTTTTTTTACTAAGATAGCAAGTGAACAAAATTGCGACAAGCCAAAATTTTTCTCCACCTCAATCATTAGCGTTGCAAGTATCTGACGATAAATGAGTAGAAGCACAAAAATAAAATCAGCTCTTTGGCACCCAGAAGATTTGGTTATTCGGTCAACACCAAAAGAATGAACATTCAAAAGCAAATTATAAGCACGAACCTTCAACACTTTCTCGGCATACCTTTTTAGACATCTAACTGCAACCCTTCTTCCATTTCCTCTCCATTTCCCCCACTTTAGCGTATCGCTTAGGAGCATCTCCAGCGCCTCCCTACGGCCGCTCCTCACCTGGCCTCGTGTCGGGCTGTTAGGATGTTTACCTTGCTCATTTGTGGACGCCACTGGAAGTGGATTACTCGAAAAAACCCCTTGGCAGTTTAAGAATAATTCGTGTCGAAGTCAATTGTTCTCGTATTTATTTCTGCAGTCATGGTGGAAAATATCACAGGCAGTTTTAGAATAATTTGTGTCGAAGTCAATTGTTCCCGTATTTATTTCTGCAGTCATGGTGGAAAATACCAGAGGCTGTTTTAGAATAATTTGTGTCGAAGTCAATTGTTCCAGTATTTATTTCTGCAGTCATGGGGGAAAATACCACAGGCAATTTAAGAATAACTTGTGTCGAAGTCAATTGTTCCCGTATTTATTTCAGCAGTTATGATGAAAAATGTTACAGGTAATTTGACAATAATTTGTGTCGAAGTCAGTTGTTCCCGTATTTATTTTTGCAGTGGTGAGGGAAAATACTACAGGGAATTTAACAATAACTTGTGTCCAAATCAATTGTTTCTGTATTTATTTCTGTATTTCTGATGAAAAATACCGCAGGCAATTTAAGAATAATTTGTGTCGAAGTCAGTTGTTTTGTCTTCATTTCTGAAGTTGTGATGGAAAATACCATGGACAATTTAAGAATAATTCTTGTCGTAGTCAATTGTTCCCGTATTTATTTCTGCAATTGAGCTGGAAAATGCCGGAGACAGTTTAAGAATAATTTGTGTCGAGGTCAATTGTTCCCGTGTTTATTTCTTCAATTATTATGAAAAATGCCATAGGCAATCTATACTATAATAGGAGCCGTGTCCGTCCGTCTCTCTGTCTGTCCGAAGCCAGCCGAAAGTGTGTGATGAGCGTATCTGTGATACGGGCCGTGTGCACTCGGCGTTATCAACTCTCGAGAGATTGAATTTTTTAATTGCTTACGGCCTTTCTCTCATTTCGCCCTCTTTTTTCTTTCATATAAAGGGGGGTGGACTATACCATTTCCAATCCAATTTCCTCCTAGTGAAACTAAATTTCCTCCTATTGAAATTGAATTTCATCCTAATGAAACTGAATTTCCTACTAGTGTAATTGAATTTCCTCCTATTGAAATTGAATTTCCTCCTATTGAAATTGAATTTCCTCCTATTGAAATTGAATTTCCTCCTATTGAAATTGAATTTCCTCCTATTGAAATTGAATTTCCTCCTATTGAAATTGAATTTCCTCCTATTGAAATTGAATTTCCTCCTATTGAAATTGAATTTCCTCCTATTGAAATTGAATTTCCTCCTATTGAAATTGAATTTCATCCTAATGAAACTGAATTTCCTACTAGTGTAATTGAATTTCCTCATAGTGAAATTGAATTTCCTCCTATTGAAATTGAATTTCATCCTATTGAAATTGAATTTCCTCCTATTGAAATTGAATTTCCTCCTATTGAAATTGAATTTCCTCCTATTGAAATTGAATTTCCTCCTATTGAAATTGAATTTCCTCCTATTGAAATTGAATTTCCTCCTATTGAAATTGAATTTCCTCCTATTGAAATTGAATTTCCTCCTATTGAAATTGAATTTCCTCCTATTGAAATTGAATTTCCCCCTATTGAAATTGAATTTCCTCCTATTGAAATTGAATTTCCTCCTATTGAAATTGAATTTCCTCCTATTGAAATTGAATTTCCTCCTATTGAAATTGAATTTCCTCCTATTGAAATTGAATTTCCTCCTATTGAAATTGAATTTCCTCCTATTGAAATTGAATTTCCTCCTACTGAAATTGAATTTCCTCCTATTGAAATTGAATTTCCTCCTATTGAAATTGAATTTCCTCCTATTGAAATTGAATTTCCTCCTATTGAAATTGAATTTCCTCCTATTGAAATTGAATTTCCTCCTATTGATATTGAATTTCCTACTATTGAAAATGAATTTCCTTCTTAGTGAATTTGTATTTCCTTGTAATAATATAAATTAATAATAAAAATTGTTTATATTTTCTGTAGCTATGGGGATAAATGAGAAAATCTGCAATAGTGGTATACCATATATTATAATTATAATTCCCATGTAAACAATACCATGTCATATATAAATCATGCTTTTAAATCATTTCCATAGTCACAACCCAAAGATAAGTGAACGCTAAAATATATACGTGTAAATATTTGGCATAAAAGTTAAATAATGTAACAAGAGAAACTTATTTATTATGAGTAGTTATTGGAAGATTAGGGCACTTCCTTCAAGTCTTCTTTCCTTGTAGACGCTGGATAATATTTTTCTACTCTGTTAGTGAAGGCGAGTAACATATTTGGAGTGATATGTCCAATTGCATCTCTTGCAATCACTTCCAATTCTCTCATTCTTTTTTCAGCTATTGAAAGTCCATTATTTGCTGTTACATTCACTAAATAATCCATTCGCTCTCTGAGATTGCGCTTCACGTGGCTCTTGAAGGTACTCCAGACGAGTTCTATTGGATTCAGTAGATAAGAATATGGTGCTAGTCTGAGAAACTGAACAGATGGATATTCATTTGAAAGGCTTTCAATCCTGCAGTGGGCTGGGGCATTATCAACGATAAATGTTGGTCTTTCTATCCCCTGGTATATGCAAGCCTGGATGAGCTCTCGGAACCATTGGAGGCAATCATCAGCTTTGAAAGCGCCACGTCGAGTGGTAAATAGTACCATTCTACTTGATGTCATTGTCCCAATGCAATGGAGATTTGACCCCTTGCTCACTGGTGTCACAACCGATGCTCTTGTCCCAATTTTTGACCGGCCTTCCTTTCGCTTGTAAAAAAGATTGAAATTGGTTTCATCAACCCATATTGTAGTACGGCTTCCTGATTTCGCTTGGAAAAAGTTGTCCATGTATGTTGCTCTTTTATCCTTGTTTTCTGGGGTGTTCATATTGCACGTTTGGGAACGCACAAGTTTTGCTGTGAAGAGTTCACAGTCTAACCAGTTCTTCACGGTATCAATGCTAACATTAATATTGGAACGGGTGCTGATAATGGTCTTCAGTTCAGCCAAGGTAGTTAAGGCGTTGTTTTCAATGGTAGAAGTAAGCAGTTCAACAATTTCATTTGTTTTCTTAGATATGCCGCCACCTTTCTTCTTTGGAGTTTCTTGTTTTTTTTTAACCATTCGTATGCTGTTTTCAAATTAACCCCCATAGCGTTTGCAACTGTTCACCAGTCCTCCTCGTTTATGTAAGCTTCATAAATTCTTTTCCTTTCTTTATCACTGATCTTCTTGTACTTCATCTCGGAGGGGGCAATTTCTCGTCAGAATAATAAAAGCGGATGAAATCCTGTATTATATCACTAATGGTATCATAGTTACAAGCAGAGTACGTGCAGTTATATTTCCAAGTAAACTGATTGTAAAAGTGCTATATCAACTTCTTTCATCATGTGGAAATTCAATTTCATTAGGAGGAAATTTATATAGTTTCAATAAGAGGAAATTCAATTTCACTATGAGGAAATTCAATATCACTATAAGGAAATTCAATTTCACTAGGAGGAAATTCAGTTTCACTGGGAGGAAATTCAGTTTCACTGGGAGGAAATTCAGTTCCACTGGGAGGAATTTCAATTTCACTATGAGGAAATTCAGTTTCACTGGGAGGAAATTCAGTTCCACTGGGAGGAATTTCAATTTCAATATGAGGAAATTCAGTTTCACTATGAGGAAATTCAATATCCTTTGGAGGAAATTCAGTTTCACTAGGAGGAAATTGGATTGGAAATGGTATAGTTTAAGAATAATTTGTGTCGAGGTCAATTGTCCCTGCATTCATTTCTGCAGTTATGGTGGAAAATATCGTCGGAAATTTATGGATAATTTGTGTCGAGGTCCATTGTTTTCGTATTTATTTGCGCAGATATGAGCTTTTGCTAAATGTCTGAATTAATAATGTTATTTCTGATACGAATAATTATTTTAATGCATAATGAGATTTAGCATTGTTGCAGGAAATTAGTAATCTTTTTGATTTAAAAGGTAGAAGATGACACAAAAACTGCGCGTTCTCAGATATACCAAGTTGTTATGTGTTTCTGTAAATTCAAGGCTGCCTTATTGTAAGTAATTTTATTTTTCAGTGTGATTTGAGATGAAGAACTAATGTTCGATTGCATTTTAACTCCTTCATTTTCTCTGTCCGTCCGATGGTATAGAGCAACTCTGGAGTATATTAATAACCATTCACGTTGCCCGTTCAATTTCTTCCAGCTCACTGACCACCCTGGGGACTCAACATACCTTTGACGTTCTAAATGCCATCAAAGGCTTCAAATGAGCTCTGCCTTTGCCTAAATACCCGTGCCAGTTTTGCCAGGCTTGTGCGGAGTAGGAGCGTCCTCGCGCCGCAGTTCTGCTGTCAGCTGCAGCACCCACACGGTCGCCGCATCTCGCCGCCGGCAGCGCGACGCTCTGTTCTCTCTGCAGGGCTGGTTGCTAAATTCTCCTTATTTACAGCCTATATTCTCTTATTTCGTCCTCCTTCTAATTAAATGTAACTATAAGAGCATTCGTGTTTTGAGGATACAAATTTGAACAAGAGCCTCCTACGAGATGGCAAAATTATGAGTGCTTGTTATTGTTATTTTATATGAAAAATGAAAAATTTGAGATGTTTTCCCTGATCGAGATGCTTTCAAAATTTGTCTTTGTTGGCTGTAAAAAAATTAAACAGTCCGATAACTTTGACTTAGTTCGTATGCCTTGATGTGATGAAGGAAAGCAGATGCCTTTTAAATGATTCCTTAATCACATCCCCAGTGTCTTCATTTGGACTTGATTTCTCTTCATCTAGAATCCATCTTGGGATTTAAGTTTTAAGTTTTTATTATACATACATGATATAGACTTAACCCATCACTGCGTTATGAATAGTGCATTACACAGTTTACTGATGGCCATTTTTTTGTTGCTGTCATAATAACGTTTGTCTGATTTTTACAAGATTTTAAAAATAACTTGAGAGGTAAACTAATAACAACAACTGTTTACTATCTTACGAGGTTGGAGCCTTGCGTTGTGTTATTGAAGTAAAGCACTAAGCATGCCGAGCGTTAACATCTTATAATTTATGAAACCTTCTTTAGCGCATATTCAATTCAACAGACGCGCATTTTGCGTTCACTTATTAACGAAGAGTAACATTTTCTACATCATTTTACATAGTGTTCTACATAAAAACTCTAAGGGCACTATTTATATTAAAATCTAAAAAGTATTTCCTAATTGAGAATGTTTGAAAATGTTGTACCTGCGGCTTGGAGTCCCGGGCTCAGCTTTATTACCTTAACGAAGCAAAAGTCTCAAATTAAAGCGAGAAAAGCGCGTTTCACCAGCGTGAAAATGTTGGTGGCGCAACGGAGTTTACGCGCCGCGCAAGCTTCCTAAAAACTTTGTTGGCTGAACGCTGGAGCGACGTACTGTGTTGGGGACTTTTATGGGGAACTGTGTGTTGTTTTTGGTTGGGTTTTTGCTTCTTCGATGAATGAGCGAGAATATTATGTGGTTAATTTAGTGCCTTTTTGATGAATGAGAGAGAATATTATGCGTTTATTTTTTTCGATCAATGAGTTAGAATTTTATGCGGTTATTTTCGCTCTTTTTCCGATGAAATGAGCGGAAATATTGTGCTTTTTGTTCTTTTTTCGATTAATAAGTAAGAATATTGTGTGGTTATTTTGCTGTTTTTTCGATGAATGAACTAGAATATTATGCGGTTATTTTTGCTTTTCTTTGAATTAATGAGGAGAAATATTATGCGGCTATTTTAGCTGTTTTTTCGATTAATGAGTGAGAATTTTAGCGGTCATTTTTGCGCTTTTTCACTAAATAAGGTGGAATATTATGCGATCATTTTTGTTCGTTTCCAAAATAAAATGAGCTTAAATATTATGCGGTTATTTTGTTATTTTTTCATTGAATGAGCTAGAATATTATGCTGGTTGTGTTTATAACATGACATTTAATGTCTCATTTTCGGGAGATACAAATGACTGGCTTTATAATTTCGTTTTCATATCCATTTTTTACCCTTTTAATGCGAGTGCTGTAGTTTGGTTATGGCTATGAAAGTAAATTTGATATGCCAAAAATGTTGACATATCACTGCTTTCTGTGGGTTGAATTTTTACGGTATTATCTGGAACTAAATTTAATTACATCATCCACTATATTTGTTATTAAGGAAGAAGATTTAATTCTATTTTCTATTGATGCCTTGCAAGTACGTATAAACGTGCGGTGCGAGCACTCCTGCCATATTCTTTGCTTGTATCAATTTTTATCAATCATTTACACTATTATAGAAAACTTATATCTCTTGAATTATTTTTCCTGTCCTACTGTGTATGAGGGACAGGCGTACAAAAGTAGTTATTTGCACCCTAAATTTGACATAATTGAAAAAAAACAATTCTTGTTCTATTGATGGCATCAGGAACATTCGTGAAACAAAGCTCACCACTTCTACAGTCACATCTAAGGCGAATTTTACTATATTTCTTACGGTCATTGGAAGCTGGAGTTCATTTTACTTAATTATTTTTAATTTTTAATGCCCCTCATAAACCGTGAGGTTTCTTGCTGTTTTCCACAGAAACATCTACCGCAACGTTATAAGTCAAGTAAGTTATGTTCGGTCTGTATTATTCCAAAATTGTTGAGGTATGAATAGGTTACTCGCTATGGAAACTATGAAACTATTTTGAAAACTTTATAAGCATTCCTCATTAGCAAATATCGCCGATAGAAAGTGTCTTTTGCGCTACACGGTCAAACAAATTGGTTGAATAACCCAGAGCAAAATACATCGCTTCTCAACAATAAAAGTGATCACATTTTGCTAATAATATAATGTAATTATTTTAACGTTTTCACCTCGTTCTGCCCGCCTCTGTGGTGCCTGCTCTCTATCATTAACCTGGCTTAATAACTTCTACTTCGCAGTGTCTTCAAGCAATTGGGCGTTATCGCTTTGTTCCAGTATTGAGTTAATTGTAACGTTTACAAAGATCAATCCAAATTCATAACTAACTGCATGTAGTCATATTCTAAGGAGACATATTAATCGCAAAGGTGAATCCTGCTTTGATAACTAAATTCGCTTAATAATAATATAAAAAATGTTCACTGAGATGTGATACCGTCATTTCATGGGACACAGATTACATTTGAGAGGCAGGAAGCTTCTAATCTGTCATGTTCTAGTGCGATTATTGGTATTTTTAAATCGCTATATTTTGTTGTGCTGAAGAACTGCGCGATGATGTCCTTCATGGAATATCGCTGCATAACTTCATTAAAGAATTGATGACTAATCGATTTCGTTGACTGAAAAATATCTGCATAATTTCAATGACCGAGAAGCTGTTGGGTCTTTTCAAAGTTGTATCAAATTTACTGTTTAAGTTCACCATTGAAAAAGATGACACACGCACGGCGTATGAAGCTTCAAGTTCAATGAAGGTTTTCTCTTTCAGGTGACAAACATTATACCCAATGGCGAGGTATTGGTGAGTTATTCGAAAAGCTGATAAACATCTTTTGGACGTCAAAAAAGTCAATGTTCGAAAATTCTAATATGACGGCAATTAGGCTCTAAATTGAGAGTATTTTATAGACGTCAGTTGTGTATATCACTCTCGAATTTGCTATCTATCACTGGAGCTGCGATTTCTCCCTCGGGGAGACCATGAGTTGAATTTTACAACCCTTTCATCGGCAACCTTCTGTTGAAAGCCTCTTCACCCAAGGGCAGAATGCAAATATCTGTTATGCGTTGTTACATACCGGATCAAGGCCAAACTTCTTCCAAAGCTGTCATCATAACAAAGCGAGTGAGACAGCAGGAAGGCCTAAGGTCCTCAAACTGGGGAACTGCTGAACTCGAGTCCATATTTCAGTATTACTGAAAAGCAGATTGCTGATCCTCAATCCGGGTCATTTCCTGGTGACCCGTCACGGGTCTTCAGAGAGCTCTCGTAAAGATGCGTGTCGCTGCAATTCAGGCGATGCGTTCCATAATCTCTAGCGCCGATTTGAATGGTCATTTTTACGACTCTCGATGCTGAGTCTGCGGAATCGGCTAACAGTAAGGCCTTGAAAATCTCGTTATGAACATGTCGAGGTTTATCGCAAGCTCGTAAATGCGTCTTAAGACTTAGTGAAATGACGCCCTTCCGATGCATGGAGTGGTCACAATGACGACTTCTAGTCAAGCTGATGCGGCTGCCAGTCGTCCACGAATTATGTGTGTTTGCGGGGCCATGTTCCGTCATTGAGCTTTATCAAAAATGAAAGCAGCTATTCAAAAGGCACCATTGTAACTGAATAACTTTGCTGAGTTATTTTGCATTTGCTGTTGATATTTTCCCTGGCAGAGAGCCTAACAAATAAGGTCGACCATGGTCGAAGAATTGGTTCTAATATCTCTTACGCGAAATTCAAAGTAAATTTGATTTTGAAGTTGCTTCATGAAACCTGTAGCAGCCGAGGTCATTCTGAAGATCAAGCACTTTAAAAAACTTCTTGGCTTTTGCAAATTTTAAAATGATTGTAATAATTTTAAGCGTATGTCAATGGATTTGTTGTTTTTTTATATAAGCTAAATGGTATAGGTGCTTATTGTGAGTAATCTTTATTTAATATGTGAGTAATCTATGTCTTACACTTCAATAAAAAGGAAAAAAATGAAAACCCAATTTTCCAAAAAATTTTGACATCCGTATGTGAGAACACACTTTGAGCGTTGATCTTACAGTTTCCTTAGTCAATTCCAAAAAATCATTTTTGCAATGGAAACCGCGCTTTGAACTAACTACCATACCATGATGCTCACATCTGCAGCACAGCATGTCATCAGTCCATCAGGTTTGTAAATTTTGCACACGTTTTTTGCATTGTGATCTGGGTTGAAATGTTCATTGCAGTTCTACCCTATGGACACATTTGCGATGACTTGCGTTGTCGAAGATGTGAAATTGGGTCGTAAATTATTGCCGTTGTCGTAGCGGTGCAGTTTGGTCGTAAATTATTTACGTTGTCGTAGCGGTGCATTTGGGCGGCGTTTAAGTTTCTTAGTAAGTATATTCACTCGCTTGATTCACTCGCATTCATTCAAAATTTAAAAAATTTAAACAATTTATTCAATTTATTTACCACAAGCGATACAGAAGTAGATTATTTCTTAAGTCTAGGACACTGGAGTATAGCTACCTGTGGACCCGAATAAGTTCTATGACTTTTAGGGCATCCTACCACCAACGCCCTATCTAAGGAGTACAATTATTTTCAACCTAATTCTCTTAACCTTGTAACGTACTAGACTAACTAATGAATTAGTTCACTAGAGATTCGATACTTCAATTTACAAAATAGTTTATTTGGGTTAGATGTTAATAGTATATTCTGGAAACGGCTTGAGAATAGACTGAAGATAAATTACGTTAACCATGACAAATTACCCTATCAGGATGAGTCATTTAGGAGAAGAGATTTTTCTTGGTTATCATAAATGCTTAATATTTCGATAGGAAAAGGGATTCAAGATTCATTGCGAAAGCTTTGTATGAATTTTTTTCGCGGATCTTGGCAGGGGTTAAGTTCCAAGTCATAGTTCCAATTTAGAGGATACTATGTTGTGACCGAGCTTTTGAATAATAAGGAAGCCTGATCCCCAGTTTTTAATGTGAGGTACTTTTATCCCTTACCGGTTGTAAGAAAAATGTCATCAAGGTCAGATTTGTGTGTGCAAAAAACATCTTGTAATTTCAACCCCTAGGTCAATTGTGGTGCCAGATTTGGGGCTAGCAGTGTTGTCAGATGCAATATGAGCGCTGCTATTGGTTCATTGCCATGACATCAGCATTGCCACACGGTCGACGAAAAAAGACTGTTCTCATTTATTCGTCTCCAAAATCCGGTGTAATTGCCAGTTTCGGGAACATGAAACGCATCCAAATTGGAGTGTGCGAGGAATGTTTTCAATTAGCGTCGGTCCGAGCACGCGTCATGTGAGCCAGGAACAAATTGGAGCTGGCAAAAGGCGCTTCTGAATTTAGTAATTATTTATTTGCAATCTTATCCAGAGTCGAATGTTCGAAATTTAGAACTATAGCTCCAATGAGGAGAATATTTCGCTTTTCTGTTAACCTCGTTCAGCATGTTTAAAGTATTATTAAATATATTCAGTAGTTTTCCAAGGTTTGAACGTCATTTTTTAGGAATCATTTTTTCAGTTTATCAAATGATCGTAAATGTAACATGTTACAGGGTATAAATGATCGTGTGTACGTGACACGATATAGCATCTGTATTACTGTTCACGTTCGCCATGTGCTAAAATACGAAGATAATCACTTATTATTTTTATTATAAACATTAAATCGCTAAAATTCCTTAACCATCAGTTTATAAAAGGCAACGTTTCGATGTTTCACGCATCATCTTCAGGCTGAAAAATACAGAGGAAACAGTCATATTGATGAAAATCCTAATCCAAAATTCAAACTGCATCAAACTGAATAAAAATATTTCAATCACAGTCCTCGAACACTTTGCGAACTTCAACACTATCGCAAAGTTGAAGAGTGAATATCAGTGAGCTCGAGTAGCGTTCTGATGCACGCACAGCACGTACCCTCAGAGTACAAATGTACATGAGATCAGCGTACATGTAGAGTACGTAAGTGATATAGCAGGACTGTAAATTATTTACATTTAAAAAGTAGAACGATTCATGCTGTTCATTTAAGGTCTACTTCTACAGACACGCAAGCTTTCCTGCTCCGCATTTCCGTTACACTTTCGTATTAAAAATTTGAAGGTTACTAATCTTAGATTATCATGTAGAAAACATCGATTGGGTACAACTTATTTTGGTACTCTTTTATTCAAATGTGGAATAAATTATTCAATTGCGTTTATCAATTTAAACAATTTAAACAATTTATTTACCACAGGTGATACAGAGATAGAATGTTTCATAAGTCTAGTACAATGTTCAAATTTGAGTATAGCTACCTGTGGGCTCGAATAAGTTCAGTGACTTCTAGGACATCCTACCATCAAGGTTAGTCTAAGGAGTACAATAATGTTTAACCTAATTCACTTAAACTAGAGACGCATTAGACTGATCAATGAGATAATTAACTCGAAATTAGATACTTCATTTTACAATATAGTTAATATGGACTAGATTTAACAGTATATTCGACAAACGATTCAAGAACAGACTGAAGATCGGCGAAATTAACCAGTTATGTAGGGGACAAGGTTTGACTCTGTGTTCTTACACGACTAGTAATCTGATAGGAAGTGAGACTTAAGATTTTTTTTCAATACCTTGTAAAAATTACTTTCACGGATCTCCGCAGGTATTGAGTTCCAAGTTTTAGTTCCAACGAAGAGGATACTGAATTGTGACCGAGCCTTTGAGTAATAAGGAAGCATGAATTTACTTCTATTTTGGGTTAAATGGTCGTGATGACCAGTTTGCGAAGTTAATAATTGTTTTAGGCTATTGTCTATTATGATGCCCAGGAATTTACTTGAGTTGGTTTCTTCGATTTCACCTTCGCCAATTTGAATGCGTGGGAGAGATATATTTTTCTTGTATGAGAATGTAATATATTTTGTTTTATCGATATTAAGGCTTATTTTATTAGCTTTAAGCCACAATGAAACCTTATGAAGTTCATTGTTTATACGCTCCGCCATCCTAGCTGGATTTTGGTTTGGAAGGACCGCAGAAAGGGTACTGTCTTCGGCAAAAAGTATGAATTTGAAGAATGATGTAAATTTAATGATATCATTGATAAAAATTAGAAATAGGAGAGGCCCAAGGACAGATCCTTGTGGAACTCCATGGCTAATTGTCTGTGGGTCTGGTTTTGCGTCGTCAATGACAATGTATTGTTTCCGATTTGCTAAGTAAGATCTGAACCAATCATGGGCAGCCCCTCGAATGCCATAACAATGTAGTTTCGAGAGTAATACGTTATGGTCCACACAATCGAATGCTTTTCGAAAGTCAAGAAATACGGAGAAAACAAGCTTTCCTTCATCTATATTAGAATAAAGGCATTGCAAATGATTTAATACAGCTTTTGTCGTAGATTTCTTAGAACGAAAACCGTATTGTTTGTCGTAGAGGAAAGATTTTTGTTCAAAATACGAATACACTTTTTTATACACAATTTTCTCGAATATTTTGCTAATAATTGGTAGTACAGAGATAGGTCTATAATTGTCAATGCAGTTTTCATCACCATTTTCAAAAATACGGGTCACTCTCGCAATTTTGAAAGAGTCGGGGAAGATACATTGAGAAAGGGATTGGTTGATAATATAAGATATGCACGGTGCTATTATATCAGCTATAGCCTTAAGAACTTTAGCCGAAAAATTTTTCAATCCACTTGATTCATTTTTCAAGTTATTTATGCACATAATTACATCGGAGGGATTAGTTGGCGTGAAAAAGAAAGAGTTAGGTTCACGGACATGGTCCATGTATTGCAAGTGGTCTGTGGGTTCACTGAAGACACTATCGGCTATATTTTTTCCTATGTTTACAAAAAAGTTGTTAAACACAGTTGCAATATCTTTTTTCTCGTGGTATTTTACATTGTCGTGAACGACGGACTCAATTGTTTTTGTAGCATTATTATTCGGTTTATAGCATGAATTAAGCAGGCGCCAAGTTTTTTTAATATCAGTTTTGTATTCAGTATCATCAATGAGTCTTTGAAGAGTTAAATTATTCCTCTATTTCATACTCTTCCAAATAGGAGTCGTAAACGCTTCTGCTGAAATTTCATTTCGCGTTAATTTCCTAAATCATTATCCTGAAACAGCGTGCCCATGGAGAATAGTGAATACAGGAATAGTTCTTTGCGTCTCCATTTTAGTTTAGAGGCTCAACAATAAAATGAGACAACATCCCGTCACTATTGAATATCCGTCCAAAATGAGCTTACGCAACTCAACATTGCGTCATTGTGTCAGTGCTCGGGAGTTAGTGCAATTTGGGACTAGTTAGTTAGCTTGATGTTTCTAATCTTATTTTTACAATAAATCCCTTGGTGTTATTTCACAGGCACCGAGTTTGATTAAAACGAGAGTCAAAGTCAGCGCTGAATGGAAAGCACACTACAAGTTTTTGAGCACTTTAAATGGAGAGAGATTCTTGAGGACGAGTGCGTAAATACTTCTTTTTCATTCTGCCCGTGCAGGTGCCTCGCATAAATAGCCCGTCCACGGTTCAATTTAAATGCCTGTGTCTGATAGAAGCGATGCTCCATGGGAACGAGAGAGGGATGCCGAAATTCGCGGAAAGACGCAGATGACCTGAGGGGAATTCCCTCGGATGCCTTTGCGTTATTTTCGTTTCATTTGAGGGTGGGCATTTTTTGCTCTAAATTTCTGGCAAAAGGAGAGTCCGAGCGGCATTGAATAAGGTGCCACCAGCTCTGATATATGACAGCAAAAATGATGGGCCTTTACAGAGCTTTTTTCTTTTTGTTCCCGTTTTATCGGCGCCGTGGTCCATTTCAGTCTTTAATGGATGATCAGTTGGGTGAGGGTGACAGCCTTTTCACGCCTGAGTTATGTGAAAATAGCCTTTGGCATTAGAAAGGCTATTATTCTTTGAGGGATTGTGAAGAATACTTCAGCTCTCGCAAGATCACATGGAATATTTTCCAGTCTTCAAGAGTGGCGGCCTCGCTACGGTGAAAAATAATGCAAAGTGAGCAAAAGAATACGAAAAAAGCTTTCTTCCTCTGAGGCTAAACTGAGGTAATTTAAATCGAAGGTCTCTTTCATTCATGGTAGTTGAGAAACGCGCTATTTCATTACAGTTATGGTGAACCTGTTACATTGCAAAATAATAAAACTTGTTGGAATAAATGACGCACATATCGGGTGCGGTTGATGAATGGTAGAATTAAAACAGCACGATTGGAATTCTTGCAAAATTAAGCTGCGAAGTACCTCAGCATACAGCGACACATCATCAAACTTCGCATCAATCTCGTCAGGTCACTTCAAGGCGCGCATGCAATTCACTCGCTTTAGTATAGAAGTCAAGCTGCTGTTTACTTTTACGTGTAAAAATTGCGGGAATTTTCTATGATAATATATAAGGTTGAGAAAAAGTATCCCGGTATTACTCCTCGATGGCTCAAATGTTTGACAGGCAAACTAATGTACATTTTCAAATATTTTCAAAGTTTTCCTGTAATCGACACAGTTCAACAGTAGCTCGTGAGCAAAGTTAGGCTAAGAGTGCTTTTTGATCTTCCTGGACTATACGCTTCCTGGTTTGAAATTTACCGCAGTCGAGAGATGTTTAGGGCATCGCAATTTATAATAGTGACATTGCAAGATGCTACAAACTTGAGACGCTTGCACTCTTGCTACTGCCTGGTAGCCCTTACCAGATACCCTCACCAATCAAAATACTGATAAAAAATATCAGGAAGATGCGATTGAAACATCTTATAAAAAGTGTACCTCACACTTTTTACATGCACGTGATAAAAGATACGTGCTTGCAATCTTACCAGTTGTGATCTTCATTTTATTTCCGAAGTGAGTGGATGTGCGTCAGAAAGTGCAGTTTACATGAAGGAGAAGTAGTGGATTGTGAGAATAGTTTTTAAGGGTTTGCAATTTTACGAGATGAACATCAGTAAAGAAACGTAAAAATTGGGCCGAATAAGAGTGAATAAATTTGCTACAGTTCGATGACACAGCTTATATTCACGACGAACTGCATTGATTGTAATGGGAGAAGTTAAAGTGGATTCAAAATTGCCCAGGAGAATATCTAGAAGTTTCTGTCGCGATGGTTTCATCTTGAAGTTCTTTCATTTTGGAAGTTTTCTTGAGACTATTTTCTCTATGATTCTCTTCACACCGCCTTCGAAATTGACATCCTGCTCAACCACTCTCCTCTTATAAAATTTATTTTCTGTTTTATGTCTTACACTTGTATATCATCTAATAATATTTAGCATTTGTCGATCAGTATATTGTGCAGTAGAAAATATTTCAAATTAAAGCCATGTGAAAGTCATAAAAAATACTTCTAATTCTCATTTAGATTTGAATTTTTTACTCGAAGGTGGAATCTGCACACGATCTTAAAACACGAATAGTGCAATTTTCATAGTACACAAATCCTGCAATCATAACCGAGAAATAATTTAAATCCAGCCCATTTTCCAATTTTCCAGGGTATGCAATACATAAAAGTAGCAGAAACTTCAAAATTGAAGAGAACTCTGAGGAAACTAATCGTCTTTACTAAGAAAACGTTTCGGAGTTTCGATCCATCATTATACGAAGTGCGCATTTTAAAAAGTGTTGTCCTGCTTCCCGAAATTTTAGTGAAAATATGCTACTGTATTATTTATTCTGAATCTTTTGATGATGAAGCAGGATTCTGAAGCATTTTCCTAGTAAAGATTATATATTTCCTCGAAATTCTCTTCATTTTTAAGTTTCTGGTAAGGTTGCGACTGAAGCAAACCACTGACGTGTTCAGAAATGCATAATAGTAGCTTCGTAGTACCAAGAAGCACAGTTCCAGCATTCGCTATCAGAAATCGTTGCTTCGGCGCGCTCGAGAAAATATTTTATCGCAGTCTCGGGTAAAAGAGAGAATTTCTGTGGCTCATGCACTGCCATAGTTGGAAGGTGTGCGTCATACCCCGGTGCGCCACATCGTAACATCCTAAGTAACACAACTGCTCAAATTAATTCACATTTATATAAAAATTATGAATTGCTCACACATTCCTAGCACTGTTTAAGTTTCTAACTCGTTTGCATTTCAGCGGAGTTAGCACAAAATTTGCCTCGCTACCTTGATTTTAACGCACCTCCAATTATTCTGATCAAAATTTCCCGAAGTGCTCTAGCATTTATAATTTTGCGGTGGGCAATGACACATTTATGTAAATTTACTATACCTCACCACCTAAATGTATCATTTAGCGATAGATAAATATGGTTCAGGTAACTTCTGACGCAAGTGTATGAGCATCTAGTGGGTATGTTGATATGTTGAACCCATAATATAACTCGCATGTGTCACGTATGCTATAGTAACTGGACCGATCGCAAATGGGATTGCCTACTCCGATCCGCACGAACTAGGTCTATTTGAACTTCAAAAAATATTTCATTATATAGAAAAATTCTAAAAACGAATGCTGATGTGTTTTGCATCAACTTTATTGAAAATAAACTGATTTCCTTTAGAATAATCTCGTGCTGTTTATTTCCGTCAGTCACCTACATTTTTCTGTCCATTTTTCACATTCTACCGTCTATAACTGAAGAACTACGACATTAATGGAACAGCTTCTATAATCCGACAGTATGACTTATCGTCTCAGCACTCTAACGTTGCGAGCTATTGATGCAGTGTTTTTACTTTAATTTCAATGTTATTTCGAGTAATTCTATAGATTAACCGGATGAACATAGACAAATTGCTTCAATGTTTGGATATAAATTTCATTGTTATTTCCAGCAACTCTATAGATTACCCTGATAAAAAAGGTGAATTTTATTGACTTTGTAATTAACTTTCAATGCTATTTTTAGCAGTTCGATGAATGAATGGAAAGATCTGTTACTTTGATCTCGTCACCAGCGTTGCGTTGTCACGTCACTTTAGCCATATTTTGCCCCAGGTTTTGTTTAATTATAGAACATCAAGAGATGCTGTGTGAGCCATGCTGTGAGCACATTAGTTTTTGTCCAACCAATATTATTAAATTTGATTTTATTTCGAATTAAGTTCAGCCCTATAGCGACCGTTCACTGTCGTGCATCCTTGATGAATACCCAGATGCTGTGTGTTCTTTGAGGTTAAATTTTATTTCACAGTAAATTTTTTTATAATTTATGACAAAATAAGCCTATCTAATAGTAACGCAAGTTCTGGCTGTTAGGCAATGTAGTAATGGAGAGATAATGTTTAACCCTCAGTTTAGCTCATCGTATTCCAAAAGACCATGTCAATAGTGTGTCACATTTTAATTTGTTAACTTAGAAACATTAGCACGAATCTTCAGTTGTAAAGCCATTGACATTATGGAAACATTTACCGGGTTAGGAAAAAAAACAATGCATTACAGAAAATGTTGTAGAAATTTTCAATTTATTTTCAAAAGTGCGCCCTTTGAAAAGTGTAGTCCTGGTTTTCTGAATAATAAAAAAATCGTTTCCGGGTGATTTATTTTGAATATCAATTTTCTTTTCCTCCTCGTTGTACAGCCGACTTCCATTTTTGTTCGGACCAAAAAATGCATGAAAACATGCGACCTCGGCTTTCCGCATTCAAATGAAGCTCTCCCAGAGACCTGAGAAACCAAGGACAAAAATAACCCTCAGTTACTGCATTCTTGTTCTTTGCTTCGTTTTCTAATATCGAAGGTTTTTGTGGACTCTCTCGGAAGCAAAGTTTTCACAGAGCTTTTTGTGCGCAGAGCGAGGGGAGACCGCAGAGAGACGGATCTGTATGCGAGTAGTCGGTCGAGCGTGAATAGATACGACTCTTGAACGAAGTTACGACTACACATCCTCCTGTCTTTCTTACGACTTGACGACATGTTGATGGGTGCCGGAAACTGCAGTTTAAAATGCATGTTGGAAATAATGATGAACTTACGACTACACATCCTCCTGTCTTTATACGACTTGACGACAAGTTGACGGGTGCTGGGCACAGCAGCTCTACAATGCATGTTGGAAATAGTGATGAACTTACGACTACACATCCTCCTGTCTTTATACGACTTGACGACAAGTTGACGGGTGCTGGGCACAGCAGCTCTACAATGCATGTTGGAAATAATGTTCAAGAATGTACATCAATGTCGTGTCATGTGTGTAGAATGCAGGCAGTGACAAGGGTGTGGCTTAGAGCTATACCAGCGTCGAGATGCGTTTAAATCGGCAGCTTTGAATAAAGAAAGAAATGAGTTTACTGAATAATAAACATTAAATTAAAAACAATGGTGAGTGTAAGTTTAACTAACTTATTTTTGAGGGGAACTTCTTTAAAATTTTAGTGTGCTTCAGAACAAGTGATGATTTTTGAAAAAAAATCATAAGAAAATTCAGCACAGCAAAGAGGCCATAGATTATAATGGATCATTGTTTTCGATTCAAGGTATTAATGAAACGGTCAGAATAGGACGTACTAAAACGTTCTTTCTGTTATCACAAAACCCGGGAATTTGAACGAAGTCAACCCTCTAGTTTTTCGACATCAATTCATGCGAACCTCAACTCGCACCCATGAAAATTAGTCTGTTATTCTTAACTTGAAATAAACCTTGTGTCAGTAAAATAGCTGATAAACTCGGCCATTATATCAGGCAGTCTGTTGTGTGTCTGTATTACTAAGAGATATTTATGACATTGAACTTATTTTTATTTGAAACAAACATGGTGTAAGTGAAACACTTCATTAAATCAGCTTTAACCTTTCTCAGTCTGTGGTGTGTCTTTATTACAGAAGGATATTTATGACCTTCAATAAGTTTACGACACAAACAGGAGTTACGACACAGACAATAAGCGGGCGCCTAGGCTCTGACATACGAACGCATTAGTGATTAGTTAGGAAACTGAAATTTTAGCCTTGGAAAATGCTGTGTTGGTACTGGTGCCACCAGAATCATGAGTGACAATTCATACTTTCTCCCAAAATAAATATTTCCTATGTAAGCTTAGAAAGGTTGTCATTTCGTAGTGATTTCTTCTATTTGTAATCTTTTCCCAGTCTCAGTTTCCATTCGAAGTCAAATTGTTTAGAAATTTGCTTTCGCATAAGAAGATATTTCCTAGCATTTGATGCAGGACGACTTTCAACTTAGAGCTCCTACTTATACATCACTTTCATAGCTCATGAAGTGTGTTTCATATTACTCCCCTTTCTTTGAATTGTTGTTTTCTGTTTGTTTTCCGCCAAGTCTCAGACACTGAGAACGCGAAGATTCGAGCAGGATATTTTATGTAAAAAAACCCTCAGGAATATCATAAAATCAACTACGCTCATGACAAAATATCTACTCAGTTTTCACATGAATGTTTATGCCCCCAGCGTCACTTGTATTCCTTGGCCTCAGAGCATCGCTCATCATGCTGCATGTGAGGCGTAATGAGCAGTTTGAGGAAGGTCGCTTCTGCTGATTGGATAATGATAAACTTTCCGCCCTATTACCTCTTCCATTTTGCGCCGCGTCAGCCATGAGAGCACCGAGCGCCATCAGGAAATTCTGTATTGCAACATCATCGGGACCAAATTTTCTTCAATTTTATCGACATGAATCTTTATTTAAGCTGATGCCTTCGCTTACTGAACTTACGAGAGCATCAATCGATGGGTGGCTTATAATCTGCGGGCATTGAAGCCGCGTTTCCTGCTTGAGTATATGCAATTTGAAATTGGTCACCCAAGACAGTGCATTGAATTCTGTCACTTAAAACTGCATCGCTGAGAGTAAATTGAAACTTTAAAGGTTGAATATGTTTGAATTGAAAACGGTCACCTGAGAGAGTGCATAGAATTCTGTCACTTTAAAGATTGAATATATTTAATTTGAAAACTGTCACCCAAAAGAGCGCATAGAATTACGTCACTTTAAACTGTATCGCTGAGAGTAAATTGAAGCTGTAAGGCTCATCAAGACCCCACCAATTGCCTGCGCAGCACCAAGCACATCTTGATAAACACAAAATCCTCTCGTATTTCCGAGAGACTGCTTCCGATAACAGGGCACTACAAACGACAACATTATTATTATTGGCGTCATCCGTCTTGGTTATTGTGAGGCAGACGCCTTGCTTCATTGAGTGCCGGCCTCGCCAAAACAGAGGAATATTTCGTGCGGTTACCAGTAAACAATCTTAGAAGACCACGTTGTGCACAGCGACACCGGTGTCTGCGTTCGGGTACACAGCCGGAACCTCGGACTGTCAACAACGCTCCCAAACAACAAAAGTTCGCTTCACTTTCTCAGCAGCTCGCAAACCGATCAGAGTTTTGTTGATTGTGCTTACACTGACCGCCGGAATTGGGGGTCTGGCCAAAACTTGGGGAGTGTTCGGCAATTCGGGCTCGTTTTTGTAGCTGCTTTTCATTTCTAATTTGAGTTCTGTATTCAGGGCGTTCTGTGGGTAAATGCATCAATTGTGTTCCAGTACTGAAATGTTAGTATGCTGAGCCAAATTTCTTTTCATTCTGAGGTTTAATTCTAAAAATGTTCAAGTACACGCAAAAAGTATTTGGATTCAAGTAAGAGGAGTGGGAAAATTTAAAATTCCTTATGCATCGATTAGAAAAGTGGTGGAAAGAAATACTCGTACGAGACAAAAAATAACACTATGAAAAAATGAACACCCTGAGAAAAACCATTCTCACCAGATGCACTAATGGAGAGTGAGACCCCATTTAATGTTTTAGATCTGGCCTGAAAACCAAGGTTTTAAACGAGTGCCCTCATTTCTACAATTTAAACCTTGGTGTTGACTCCGCATTATCCGTTACTTTCTACGCTACCCACTGCCTACGTGCACCCTGCAGACTGATGACTTCTGCATTGAAAGCGCACAAAGCGGCGAAGATTAAAAAAATTGAACATAAATGAAAGATTATGGCTTTACGTTATAATTGCTCAACAAATTTTTCAAGATGACAGAGCCAAGGAACGTCGTACGCAGAACATGGTATTTCATCACCGTAGATTATTTTCGTAAATCTACAAGTTCAATGCAGCCTGAAAAAGTTAAAGAAATTATTCTAACTTTTCCATTTGTGTGTCAGGTGCACTACCAACGTGAAATATTTCCTTTTCTGTTGTAAGAAATGGGATAAAAATATCATTTCGTTTTCCAAAATATTTTTGAAAGCTCATCGAGTAAATGAATTTAACAGTGTGGTTGAACTTGACTGTTTTCCGTCGCTATTTTCAAAGGTATGAGCTTCCGTTCTGCTCTACGTTTCATGTTTAACTACTGCACTGGTGCAAATTTCAGTGTATATCGCGTTTGACTCGAGTACTCGTGCACTGAAGTACATTCGTCAGGCGCTGATCCTACTGGGGCAACAATATATTTTGCATTAAGTTTAAGATAAGATAAATTTTCATTTCGGAACATATTTTGTATAGTTTAACAATTTCTAACGAGAATATTTCATTTCGCGGTAAATTGGAGGGCTGGATATTTTTAAAATCCTTTTAACGAGGATTTTCTCATTTCCTTTTGTTTAGAGCCACTGTACATATGTATATACGTAATCCTAGAAACATCGAAATGAAACTGGCATGAACCCATATCATGAAGAGAAAGAAGTTTTTCCTTGAATTTCACATATTTTCAGAGACGCTCACACCGCCATAATCGTCCATTCTCATCCTACCATGATCAAATGATCGTGACGACAAGTCATCAAATAGACATGGTGATGAACGATCATTTCAGCGATCATACCATTGCTATTTATAATTACTCATCATTGCTCGTTGGCTGTGAAGACATGCTCTAATTTGAGAGCATCTGAGTTTCGAAGTGTGAACATCCCAAAATAGAATTGCACAAACATTGGCTGTAAATTCATAGAAAGAACGCTGCTCGCTCTGAAAGAGTCACTGTGTCATTTTGCGCACCTTTCTAATACGTTTGTAAATTACATAAATTTGCTCCTATAAAACACACTGCCTGCCACAGCAAAGTCCATCACGATCTTGGGGATTCGTTTACAGCATTCATTTTCTAGATCGTGCGTAGCAGTGAAGTTGCTCTGAATTTTGCCGAGGAAAGACAGGCCAATTATCGGTATTGGGTGCCTGTCAAGACACGGCTCCGCCAGTTCAATAAAGTCTAGGAACCGCCGTCTTTGTTTATTTTCTGGCGCTCAACTGCAAGCAAACGGTCGGGATGAGCGGTCTCCCTTCCACGATGCCATGCCTGCCAAAAAACATCGCTGAAAATTGGCGCGCTTGATTTTTTGTGGGTGGATCGAAAAGATCGATGGACGCAGGTATACTGCCGTGTCTCTTGAGCTCTCGTGTTCGATCGCCGGCCGAGATTTGCGAGAAGAAATCTGTTAATTGGACTTCATTTTTGCAGACTTCGCTTGACGGTGACACTGCAACCTATTATTGATTGGTCCTCTCCCTTCAAAAAAAGACCGCACAAAAAACAGGACGCTTCGAGCTACTGTTTACAGCGTTTGGGAGATAAATAATCTCGTTAATTCTCAATGGAGGTAAATAGCTGAGAAAGCAGGATGAGTTGAGCATTTTGCTCACGTGACTCACGTATCAATGTTGGATTCTATTATAATATTTATCAGTATTTTGCAGTTTTTCCCAACATGTGTTCTACGTACACAGCTTTATTATCTGTTTGCATTTTTTGCGCTTGTGAAAACCTCATGATATCAAGAAAACATTAGCCATTTTCTCCCAAATCTTTTCCTGCGATCAACGGAAGTACTTAGTCATATTGAGGATTTGACAAATTCATTTTACTTGCATTCGACGCGACAAATCATTCATTTCTTTCTCTCTTTTACTCAGAAAAGCGACACTTACGAAGGAAATTCGTAGGGATATAATGTTGAGTTCAGCCTTGTTTTTGCGAGAAAGTGTCTTGTGTTCGCTCATTACAGCGCGCATTTTTGCTATAATAGTGTTCATTATGCCCTCATTTTCCACTGATATTTTGTAACTAAACAGTTCAAAATTCCGAGCAGCTCACACGCCCATGGAACAAGTGCAACGCAAAAGCCAAAAGCATTAGAGGTTTAAGGTATCAAAAATTCAAGCAGTTCACTCACTGTGCTTATACAAAGATTCACACTCTCACACACACGCTCTCACACTCACACTCTCACACTCACAGGGGATCACATGATCATCCAAAATGCATGAACTGCCGACTGTAATAATTACCCTCCGATGCAACAATTTTTAAAATGGGATTGTTTTCTGCGTTGGATATAAAATGCACTCAAAAGTAAGTATCAATTTCATACATTTTCTAGTAGCCTTATTAGAACATTTATGCAGTACACACATAAGTATCAATTGCAGAATTGACGTGATTTCTATAATACTGCAGACCGACCAGCAGTTTCAGACTCAATTTTCAAAAATTCCTAATAAAAGCTAAATTAAATAAAGATTCAGTTAATGCTTGCTATTTTCAAAATTGCTCACTATGATTGAGTTTAAAATTTCCGTTGAATATTAAATTTCAGTTAAACCATTTACGGTCACAGTGTCAATATCCAGACCCCAAGTTTGATTATTTTCATGACCTCACTGAAGGAACAACAGAAGTTTTCAACATTTTCGTGCTTGGAGGTTAATGGACGAACGTAAAACAGGCTATTGCACTTTCTAGTCGCCCTCGTATGCTCAGCATCTCGCTGGGCGCAACAGTGCAGGAGGTAAGGGGGATGGGGGAAGGGTCGTTCATTTAGGGGGGGAAGGTTATTTAGGGGAGGTTATTGTGTGGTCGCATCAAGTTATGCACCCTCCAAACTGCTGGTGAAAAGCGGTATGGAGGGAGGGAAGTGGGAGGGAAAACCAGAGTATCACCCCTCCTCCCTTGTTTAATTTAAATGTGTATGTTAAGGTTTTTACGGAGTAAATGTCCCCACACCTCTATTGGTTTAGAGGTTCGAATGTTCTTTTAAAATAAATGTTTAATGAATGTTTCTTTACATGGACACGATGTTCCACCTCGCACTGAAGCAGCTAAAAACTTTTTTGTTTCGTTTCAATCTAAACGAATAATTCGAATGCATTTCTTAGTCAGAGGTGGAGAGAAGAAGGGGGTCGTTGTGGTCTTCTTTCCGTCGTCGAAAATTTTAGCTGTCAGGTTCAGGAGTCTAAGCTTAAGTTAGGCTCAGGAGTCTAAGCCTAAGTTAGGCTCAGGAGTTTAAGCCTAAGTTAGGCTCAGGAGTTTAAGCCTAAGTAAGGCTCAAGAGTCTAAGCCTAAGTTAAGCTCAGTAGTTTAGGCTTAAGTTAGGCTCAGGAGTCTAAGCCTAAGTTAGGCTCAGGAGTTTAAGCCTAAGTTAGGCTCAGGAGTTTAAGCCTAAGTTAGGCTCAGGAGTTTAAGCCTAAGTTAGGCTCAGGAGTTTAAGCCTAAGTTAGGCTCAGGAGCTTAAGCCTAAGTTAAGCTCAGTAGTTTAAGCTTAAGTTAGGCTCAGGAGTCTAAGCCTAAGTTAGGCTCAGGAGTCTAAGCCTAAGTTAAGCTCAGGAGCCTATGCCTAAATTAGGCTCAGAAGTCTATGCCTAAGTTAGGGTAAGAAGTCTAATCCAAGGCATAAACTAAGCTGAAAAATTTCATTCTCAATTGCCACAAAGAATTTATTCCTGTTTTTTCATCCAAATTTTGAGCTCTCGCACACAATAAATGCTTGTGGTATTACCAGGTCCTCTAAAATATAGACTGCTTTGGTTTTGGGCGTACAAAGTTATAACTTCATGAACTCTGTTAAAACTTCCAGAATTCCAGAGCGGTGGCAACGCTCAGTTTATATCAGGAAATTGGACGAAATGATTTGGATGATTTTATCAGTATGAAAATCACTAACATATGTAAAATGTCACTGATTCTTTGCCTGATTTGCAGTTCACTCTTTGACGAGTACAAGTCTACTGCAGACGATATGTTTTTTAGTCAGAATAACTCTGTTCCACTAAACATGTGCCAGTAAATTGAAGTTTTTGCTTTCGCTAACTTAAAAGTATTTCATTCTGCAACATGTGCCTCCATGAATTTTCTCCCATTTTATACGTCAGCTTCTATGACATGTAGATCATTCCAACACGCGGATTTCAGTCTTGCTTCACTGCCGTTTTAAAATGCGGTTTTCAGTCTTGTTCATTTACTGTTTTAAAAAGTGGCTTTCAGTCTTGTTCTAATATTGTTTTAAAACGTAACTTTCAGTTCTATTTCATTACCGTTTAAAAAATAGTTTTCAGCCTTGTTACATTACAATTTAAAGACGTATCTCTCAGTTTTATTCCGATTCCGTTTCAAGAAGTGGTTTTCAGTCTCGTTTCATCACTTTTTAAAGCGTGGCTTTCTACTGCTGTTTCATAACATCGCTCTGAGTCTCCTTCCATCGCGTGTACGTAGAGCAAGTTAGTGTAGAGCGTGAGCATTTAGTAACTTCGGCAGTAACTCGTCCGAACTCAATGCACACGTGCCAGTTTGGTCAGAGGAACAAGACGCCGGCGAAGGCACAACCGAAGCTCCCCACAGCAGACGCAGGCAAAGCTCGGACGCAGTTAAGTCGGACAGGCGAGGGCGCGGACGGTCGGTCGGAGGTACTACGTCGGCGGTCGCTCCAGTGTTGTGTGCGCGAGTGTGCGCGATGGAGGTCGAGTTGTCGTGCGCGCTGTGCTGCCACCTGCTGACTGAGCCGCTGCTGCTGCCCTGCTGCAGCCGCGCCGTCTGCGCCCCCTGCGCCAAGTGCCCCCCCCACCCCAAGGCGAGCGACACCGAGGACAGCGCCAGTGACAAGGCCTCCGTCTACAGCGAGACCGACAGCGGCGTCGTCGTCGCCGCCACATCCACCCGACCTCCACTCCCTTCCATTCCATCCCCGCCGCCCCACATACAACAGCATGCTTCCCACATACTGCCACATGCCCCCTACCAGGAAGGGGGGCCGCATGCCCCTTACATGGAAGGCGGGGCCCCGTGGACGGCACATTTGATGAACCACGGGTCGACCGTGCCATGCCCCGCGTGCCAGAAGCCGCTGGCGCTGGGGCCGGACGGCCTGTGCGGCCTCACCCCGTACCCGACGATGGCCCGCATTGTCGACCGGTATAAAACCGGGCTCATGAGTGCAGCGCCCGCTGCGTGCCAGCTGTGTGAGGGCGCCCCCAAGGAGGCCAGCACGCAGTGCGTGCAGTGCAGGATTCTGTATTGCACGCAGTGCCTCGCTTCCTGCCATCCTATGAGGGGTCCACTCTCCAGCCACTCGCTCCTGCCACTCGCCGCTACCGCCACTCCCCCTCCTCCTGCTGCCACTTGCGCGGCGCATGGAGAGAAGGGCGACGTGTATTGCACCGTGTGTAGGTGTGTGGCGTGTGCCAGGTGTGTGAAGGAGCTACATGTCCAGCATGATCTGCAGCCTCTGGAGCAGCTCGCCAAGACCTATAAGGTGGGAGACTAACGCTCTTGTTTACAACCCATGTCTCTTTTGGCGTATAAGGTGGGAGAATAACTGTGATTTACAAGCCGTGTTTCTTTAGGCGTATAAGGTGGGGGACTATCTGTGATATACAACCAGTGTTTCTTTTGTTACATTTTGCCCCCTTGCGAGTTTTTTTTTAGATTATGTACTCAAAGAATGTGTCTTTTGGAACATTTTGTCTCCTTTGTTTCCAGTGACGTTTTTTTTAGGTTCTACACTCGAAGAATGTCTTTTTTTTGGAACAGTTTGTCTCCTTATAACAGCCTATTTTGTAAATTAAAGTAAACTTAATTTCGATTTTCAACTATAAAATGAAAAAGAGATGAATTGGAACGTACCTTGATTTGATTTTCACACAGAACGTGTGAAATTTCGATTTGTTATCACCCGTGGGTCATCCGCTCTGTGGAAATCTTCTGAGTGACAACCGGTGGTCCACTAAGCAGGGAACATCTAAATTATAAACCTTGTCTCCGTTTCTACATTACACGTTTTCAGGAGTTCATCGTTAATTTGTATTTTGATACCGTGGTCAATTTCTTGTTTTCAATCCACTTAAGCTATTGCTCAGGGAGGAAAAAAATTTACAAACTGAACTTCGCGACGTTGATTATTATACAGCCAATACTCAAAATACTGGACATCTTCGTATACGAAATTAAATTCATGTGTTTGATTGCTTATTAACACATTCATTGGGTTATGACCCACCGGTGGATCGTATTTGACATTTTCCAGCTGCAAAACGACCCATCGATGAACCGCTTGAAAAATTGTTAACAATCTTTTTGAATTAAAGGTATTTATTTTACCCAGTAAATGTTTGCTACTTATGAAAATTTTCACAACTTTTGACTTCTAATTTGAGTTGGATATTGAACTTCAGTTTAACCCATCGCATTCAATGTGTTGATTCCAGGCATTTATAACTGTAATCAAGCGTCGTATTATAGCTTGCATAACTAATTCGTATCCGTACAGGTTTAGGTTCGCTGTAGATGACGTTTTGCTCAAATATCATAGTGTTTTCAAGTACTTGAAAATTGTTTATCTAAATGATGAGGACACAGTTTCTACGAAAGGTTAAGAGCAAGCAAATGCTTCCCTCGCTAGACTTTCAGTCACGCGTCGAGCCCACCTACATGTGTTGTTT
Organism: Morinoia aosen; assembly: GCA_030386875.1. Lineage (NCBI taxonomy): Eukaryota > Metazoa > Arthropoda > Malacostraca > Amphipoda > Talitridae > Morinoia > Morinoia aosen. The sequence continues at coordinate 17,495,482 of CM059574.1, forward strand.
TCTGAACTTTTCGCTTCTTCACGGCAGTGTTCAAAATCCGCTCAAGTCCTGGCGAAATCAACAATTCGATGTAAGTTTAAACTCAATGCACGCCTTGTGCTACTCGGGTGTAGACTTTATCTGGAATTTTACTTACTGTAGCTTGCGTGGCTGCTTATTTCTCCCTCTTGTGAAAGTTCCCACGGGTCACGAAAACTGGTATGTGTGCCTAATTTATGATAAGAAAAATAGAAGTCAGAAAATTCAGTGGGAGTGTTTGTATACGGTGTTTGTGGGGAAACCTAAATTAGAAGCTCTATGTGGGACTGGTTTAGACGGAAATGAGAAGCTACGGGTTCGTAGAGGTGATTAGTTCAACGACGTGCTCATGAAAGTAAAGTTCTAAATCTTACAGCCTTTGTTTACAGCCTACTTCACCTCAGGATTTAGCGTTAGTTTACCGCCTCGATCACCTCAAGTTTTAACCATAGTTTTCATTGTGTAGATTAACACTTTAACCGCGTTCCTGTGGTTGATAACAGTTGGTTTGGTTAGGTTGAAAGTAACAAAAATGGAAAACCGACTTTACTGCTCGAATACATTTTTTCATTCCAAAGAAATATGAAAAATACAATTGCACGGTAACCATTCTTCTCGAATGATCACAGTAACTTTTAAAAAGGTCGCCAAACAGGTGAAATGTCATTCATTTATACAGGTGCGTGGATGAGCAATTCGCCTATTTGTACACATGTTGCCCAATACGCGGGGAATGTGTTAACTAACTGAAACGCATAGGCACGTAAAAATTATTAATTGTAAAGATGAGGAGGTAAATGTCTACGAAAAGTAATAGCAAGATCTACAAAAACACGTGCTTTACTGAGAGTGCTGGGGACTTCGCTTAGTTTCGGGCGGATGAGCCTGAGCGAATTGGTGGCCGCATGCCGGTCGGTAGTGAAGGGCTTCTTCGGAGGCCATGAATTTCGATTGACGAAATAAGCTAAAAAAATAAAGTACTGCAGAAAAGAAACACTCGAGAGAAAAGAAAGAGCTTAATTATGAACTCACTTATTTTTGACACGACTTCTGGATGTCGGTTTGATTTTGTAAGGTTGGAATTTGTTCTTGGTCGTTCTAATTATAATAATTCGCTTGCTTGTTATTTTATAGCAGAACGTGACTAAAAAATTTTCAAACGATCAGGGCAACATTTTAAAAGGTCGTACGCGTGACAGAAGGCAGTGTACAGGCCGTTTAACGAAATAATTAAAAAAAATTGAGTTCTGCAGTAAAATAAACTCAACTGAAAAGAAACTCTGAATGTATGAGGAACTGAGTCGATGTAAGGAGTTATGTGTGAAGGAGAGTATTTCTGTGAAGAAGCAGTAGGGAGAGCACGTACTAAGTGTACCTGAAGTTAAACTGGGCTGCGTACGTAGCGTACGAAGTGGGTATACGGAGAAGGGATGGAATGGAAGGAGGGTGTGTATGGAGGGTTCACATGGATGGTGGAGGGTGTGTATGGAGGGTTCACATGGATGGTGGAGGGTGTGTATGGAGGGTTCACATGGATGGTGGAAAGTGTGTATGGAGGGTTCACATGGATGGTGGAAAGTGTGTATGGAGGGTTCACATGGATGGTGGAAAGTGTGTATGGAGGGTTCACATGGATGGTGGAAAGTGTGTATGGAGGGTTCACATGGATGGTGGAAAGTGTGTATGGAGGGTTCACATGGATGGTGGAGGGTGTGTATGGAGGGTTCACATGGATGGTGGAGGGTGTGTATGGAGGGTTCACATGGATGGTGGAGGGTGTGTATGGAGGGTTCACATGGATGGTGGAGGGTGTGTATGGAGGGTTCACATGGATGGTGGAGGGTGTGTATGGAGGGTTCACATGGATGGTGGAGGGTGTGTATGGAGGGTTCACATGGATGGTGGAGGGTGTGTATGGAGGGTTCACATGGACGGTGGAGGGTGTGTGAATGAGAGGAGCGTGTAAAGGTTGGGGGTGGGGGGGGGGGGGGGGGCGCACAATGTATGGGGGAGGGGAGAGGCAGCGCGTGCTGCTCTCAGCTCCCGCTGTGAGCTGAACATCTGCCTTGCCCCTCCTCCCTTCCCTCTCCCCCTCCCTCCCCTCTCCCCCCCTCTCCCCCCCTCTCCCCCTCCCTCTTTCTCCCTCCCCTTTCTGTCCATTCCCTCTTTCTCCCTCTATCCACCCTTGCTGTCCACACCCTTCCACCTCCCCGTGCTCGAGTAATCGCCAAGCAGTTTATGGCGACCGAAATTTTCGCTAGAAATGCTTGTCTGGAATGAGTTCAATTTCGGTGCCTTGATTTTGTTCATTGTTGAACTCGCGTCTTTATAAGTGGACGAAAACTGCACATGTCGTAAATTTGATGCAACTCATGGCTCTGGAACTCTTTTCTTTTTCATTTTTTTACCTTGTCTGAAATATCTAAATTTGAAATATTTTGTTAGCTGATGTCTTTTTTTTGCGTTGAAAGTGGTCAAAGTGTGTGAAATATATATTGCAGGTGGAAAGACTTGTTACTTGAGTTTTGTGTATCGATGAGACAGAAGAGTTCCATACAGGTGTAATAATAATTCATAAATTTGAATCAATTTAAAACAGAATGGAACATCAAGTCAAGCCGAGCTCGCTATCTTTTCTGACTACCGGGCACAAAATATTCCAAGATTTTATTCAGACGTGCAACGCATAGTAAGTTTAATTCACAAGCGCACTCTTGATTGTTGTGAATGATTCACTGCTTAGCTAGTGTAAGTGGAAACGGCGGAATTTGTTGAATGCTGTACGCTTCGAAAAAATAGGAACTAGAACCACTCGTACTTCAACATTCATTGTATTAATCGAGAGGCGTATTAGCTTCGTATGAGTGCAATTATCAGCACTAAATTCGGGTCTTCTAATTATTATAGCATTTAATTATTGCCTTCAAATCGGTACTCTCATAAATGTAAAAAAAGTACTCTGGCAGCAAAACTTAATAGTGCTGCGTAATTCTTTCTGTTTAATACCTTTCATGTTTCAGATACAATGCTAATATCGAGCGTCACAATTCTTGGTAAATCCAATTTGTATGGGCTCCATGGAAGAGAACGAGAAAATAACATGTGCAGCACGGCTTTTGGTTGGGGGTATAGGAAGGTACAGTGCGTTGCGATGCTCTCTCTCTTGTGTTCACATTGCGGTGCTCTCTCTTGTGGTCACATTGCGGTGCTCTCTCTCTTGTGGTCACATTGCGGTGCTCTCTCTCTTGTGTTCACATTGCGGTGCTCTCTCTTGTGGTCACATTGCGGTGCTCTCTCTCTTGTGTTCACATTGCGCTGCTCTCTCTCTTGTGTTCACATTGCGGTGCTCTCTCTCTTGTGTTCACATTGCGGTGCTCTCTCTCTTGTGTTCACATTGCGGTGCTCTCTCTCTTGTGTTCACATTGCGGTGCTCTCTCTCTTGTGTTCACATTGCGGTGCTCTCTCTCTTGTGGTCACATTGCGGTGCTCTCTCTCTTGTGTTCACATTGCGGTGCTCTCTCTCTTGTGTTCACATTGCGGTGCTCTCTCTCTTGTGTTCACATTGCGGTGCTCTCTCTCTTGTGTTCACATTGCGGTGCTCTCTCTCTTGTGTTCACATTGCGGTGCTCTCTCTCTTGTGTTCACATTGCGGTGCTCTCTCTCTTGTGTTCACATTGCGGTGCTCTCTCTCTTGTGTTCACATTGCGGTGCTCTCTCTCTTGTGTTCACATTGCGGTGCTCTCTCTCTTGTGGTCACATTGCGGTGCTCTCTCTCATGTGTCGTGCTTCATATCTCGGACATCATTAAGAAGCTTATTTATTGATCCGTCCGTCATTACAATCGAGTTGCACCAAAAGTTTTCCAGCTTCTTGACCTAAAGGGAGAGGATGAGCTAATGAAGTACACCTCAATGAGTAAAATAATTCCTCGTCTTCTTCGTTTGCTACCATCACCTGAGTGGCTGCACGGGCTTCAAAATACTGCGATGGCAGAACTGGGATCGAACCAGTGCCTTCATGTTCATGCGTCTAAGTCAGTGGTTCTTAAACCTTGTTGGAGGTACTGAACCCAACAAGTTCCATACATGCATTCAACGAACCCTTCGTACTTGGAAAAATACAATGTGCTTTAAAAAAATGTATGTAACTATATGCTGTATTAGTGTGCGCACTGTACCATGCCGAACCCAGGTTAATTAAGAACCACTGGTCTAAGCCTTGGCGCTTCGCAGCAAACCCGCGTCCCGTGAGGTCACCACCGCCGCGCTTCTCAGGTCGCTTAGTTCTGATCTCTCTTATCTTTGACACGACTTTTGCAGTTCGGTTGGTTTCCTAAGGTTGGAATTTGTACGTGGTCGTTATAATCGTAACTCGCTGGCTTGTTGCTCCACTGCAGAACGTGACCAAGAATGTTGAACGATCAATGCATTATTGTAGAAGGTCGAATGCGTGACAGAAGTGCTTTTCTGTCTTTCACCAACGAAATGCATTTTCAAGGAAAGGCCATTGCTACGATGATAATATTTTTCAATTAAGATTTGTAGGGCATCGATTTCGTGATTGAAGAGAACGATGAAGTACAATTTTTTAGTACCTCAATAGAATTTCATGTATTTTGATACGGCATTCATTGCACTTGCCCTCCGTTTCGTTCAGCTTCGTTTTTCTGCCGTGAAGAACCGCTCGAAATTTCTCGCTTTAACTAGATCGTATAAAATATTTTTATAAGTTGATTTCTTTGGTCTATTAATTGGATCTTAATATGTTGCGTGTTTTATATTACCTCATAATTTGTTACTGTTCTCTCTAGCGTGCAAGGTGTTCATTTTTTGATTGAGAGAGGGAGCTGATATTTACTTGGTGAATGCTCTATTTTTCTAATAAACATTGATTATTCTATTGTAAGAGCCGGGGACTAAGGTTTGCAGTTCATAGATTTATTATGTTCTTTGATAAAGCCATTTTGATTGGTAACTGTTTCATTTTTGCATTTTTTCCGCATCATGCTTGCGTTGGAAAATTTGACTTAAAAATGTTTTTTAATTTCTTTTAGAGACATAGAAAAGTGAATAAGAAATTTTGCGTCATTGAAATTAGAAATTTCATAATAAATGAACGGATTCGGTTAATGTTTTTAAATTATTGGATTGATGATTGTTTTTATCTTGATTAAATGAGCGATTTGAAATAGAGCAATTCTTCGAGGAATACAAGCAGCAACATCCCATGGCGAGAGTAAATACCAGCTCGGTACGCATTCCGAGTAATTTATTTATTTTTTTTAAAGAGCTAGTGTGTGAATATTTCGCCTTTATTACAGGAGACGTTCGTTACCTAACCAATATATTCACTTGGCTACATAATATTTATTATTGCCTCGTTGTAGAGAAGCCTGCAATAATAGTTCAGAGTGAGATATAAAAATTGATCGAAAAAATAAAAAATTGTTGTTAAATATTTTTGAAACTTCCGAAACTTCTGAACATTCAATTCATTACGTAGATGCTAATCATGTTGCGATATGGCTAACATTTTTTTGAATGCAGATAACAGTTATCTCGTAACACGAATATGTTATTCCATATCTTGGATACAAGTCATTTCTTAACTCACATGCCAGCTGTTTACGTTACGTAGACACGAGTTATTTCACTGCACCAACACGCAATAAACTTCATCTTGTTTATTGGAAGTGCAAGTCGGTTCCTCCGTCTCACTCCTGCTGCCCTGTTTCTTTCTCAGCACCTACTACTTTCTTCTTCAGCTTTTATCTTGTTTCAAGCACGATTCTGCGTTTCCTTATCTCCGTACTAAATGACGTTTTCTTCCTTCCTCTCTTCGGAACGCTTCATTTCTTTTGCGTTTAGGGAAGCTTTAACTAACATCTAATCTAATCCTTCGTTTCACTCTCGGTGTTCGTCAAGCCAGCTTGAAAGTCTCGTCATGAAAGTTGGACTTGAGTGCTGTTGACCATGACGCTGGCGCCTGCATTGGTGTGAATGGTGTGTGTGTGTGTCTGTCGCTCCTAGGGTGGTCCGTGATACTTCTGGGACGGTAGAGGAAACAAGGTGGAGCCATTTCTATGGAGGTAAAATTCACCTCCTCTTGTTCGGCTAGCCAATAGAACTGGTTTATTTCAAACAAACTATATGACATCACCATTGCGATATGTCGTTAGGCTAATAGTGGTACCTGATTTGGTGCTAGTAGTGTTGACAGAGCCAATATGAGCGCTGCTATTGGTTCGTTGCCATGATGTCAGTATTGCCACGTGGTCGACGAAAAAAAGATCGGTTCGACCCTACCTAGCTTGTTTCTGCTGCCGTGCTTCTGGCCTGACTCAACTCCGTGATCTTGTTCAGTGGCCCTTCAGTGGGATAAAACTATTGTGTCTGTGGGAATTAGCTTTCCCAGGGGGAAAATGGGAGGTCCCGAGCTGACGGTTAGGTAGGCCTTCCTTTTGTTCAAATAAAATTGGTTGTATGGTAGCTCATGGATCATCTTTTTTCGGTTTACTGCTGTCCTGATTTTTAGCCTTTACTAAATTCTTCTCCCACTTTTACCTCGTTTTATAAACTTCCTTCCTAACTTGTCGTTTCTCTACGCAAAATATCTTAAGTGGGTTCACACTTTTTGCATAGGTTTCCAGCCTCCTTGACTACTTACTAAATGGGGGCTTTTTTTTCTCCTTCTCTTTGGAATACCTTTGTTGTGGTTAGGGAGGCTTGAACTTACTTCTCCAATATTTTAATTGTATGTTGCCGCCAAGATTATGCCGTCAATAAATGCACGGCACCATCGACACCAATAATGATGTCAAGAATTCGATAATGCTCTAAAAAATGCCAATGCCGACACAAGACACAAAATCCAGGCCAATAATGGCACCAATAAAACTATGATGAGAACCGATTTCAGAATCGACTATATTGAGAGATACCGGCAAATTTTGACCCCTCAGGGGGATACAACTGTTGTATCTTTAGGAATTAGCACTACCATGAAGAATATGCGAGGTCCAGAGCTGAGAGTAAGGTAGGCCTTCTTTATGTTGAAATAATTTTTTTTGGTAAAGACCCTCTTTTTCGATTCACTGCTGCCCTGCTTTTCAGCACCTACTACTTTTTTCTTGAGCTCTTATCTTGTTTTGTAAACTTTACTCTAACTAACTGTTTCTACGAACTTTAAGCATAGATACCGCATTCCCTGAACTCCTTACTAAATGGAGCCTTCCTTCTTCCTCTCTTTCGAACGCCTTTGTTGCTGTTAGGGAGGCTTAAGCTAACATCTAATTTAACCGGTAAATTCGGTAACGTCGTTGACCGCGATGGGTTAACCTGAATTTCGATATCCAAAAAAAATGTATGGTCAATTGTCATAGGTAATTTTGAAAAAAAACAAGCATTAACTGCATCGTGCTCGTCATTTAGCTTTCATTATTTATGAAAATTGAGTCTGTGACAACTGGTCTGTCACCAGCATTATGAAAATCCCCTCCGTGTACACCGGTGGCTCACATCGCGACCAACAAGTTAACAGTTGTAACAGACAGCAAATAATTCCAGTAGTGGTATAACAATGACATTTAATAATGAACGATTCTATTACCGATGCAACAATAATGACAAATACCAGCGGACTCTCGCATCGATCATACAATTATTATAACGAACACACGGCGATTCCAACATGTCTTCATGACGTCCCGGACACGGACTGAAAGAGACGTCAGAAAATGGGCAAAAGCCGCATTGTTCATATCTCTTGAAAACGCGTGAACCGCGAGAGAGTAATGGTCTTGCAGAAGACCTAGTCACCATGTCGTGTGAGTGATAGACTGTCCGCCCGTCTATCCATCTCAAAGGTCATCTGTCTGCCCTCATCGCCGGGCACCGTTGGTTCTCGGGCGTGCTAGTGAAAAGTCACATCTCATCATAACGCTGATGTTGCGATGCGGAAACTCCACGTTGTCGTCCGGTAAATACACTGTTTGCTTTCGGTAACTTCTCGCGGGAGGGAAGTTCCTCCTTATTGAAGGTCATGGAATTTTAATGCGTGCTGAAATGATGTCCTGTACTGACACTTTTCTCTAGTGCAGTTCTTTTCAATGCCGTAGGTGTGTGGAAATGATGTTATCGTTGAAACCTGTACAACATTGCCTATGCTGGAGTTGCATTCGAGTTGGTAAAAATGAACGGCAGTTGAAAATTTGCATCTTGTTCGATGTTTTTTTTACCACCTATAAATAAAACAAAGTATTATTTTGCATGTAGTGTCAGGTCGTCAGAAGGAAGAAAAATCGATAAAATTTATTTATTATGATAAAATTGGTACCAATTTTATAATAATAATTAAAAAAATTATTATTTTGAAATTTCCGCTCATTTGATAAAATAGTGATACTGAAAAAGAGAATGATGACAAAAAACAAAGAATTTTAAAGCATTCTTTACTTCCTCTAAGTTTTTCTAAAAGCTGTCCTTTACGAGCTGATCGTATAAAAAAGGGTAAAATCTTGCATTCGGTCTGTGGAGTTTAGCTGACTATTCTCCACTGCTGACATCACAACACTGCACACTTTTACTACTTCAATTTTTCCTTTAACTATACTTAAGTCAAACAGAAAACAACCATTTGAAAAAGTTCAATTTGCATCACACGGTCCTCTCTGAAAACCTGCTCAGCGAAGCACACAATTGCACTACAGGGTGCTGCGATAGCGTGAGGTCTACCTCTAGCTAGTACAATAGCGTAAGGTTAGGTTACTAATGGATATTGCTTATTTCCATACATTTAATTTAGTGATAAACACTTAATTTGTACATCTTAAACTACACCTGGGTAGGCGATGCATGGCGGTAGACCTCACACTATAGCAGGACCGCACTACCGTGTTCCGCACGGTCGTGCGTTCGGACGTTCAGAGGCTCATCAATATGCCTCGTGGAGAGGCGCATCGGTGCGCCGTGCGTCCATTTCCTGCCCGCGTGTCCCTACGCTCTGGGCTGATCGATCCAGGATAACGACGGCGTGCGTGTGTGTGTGTGTGGCCGAAAACTATCACGTGCTTTACATTGTACTGGAGACTGATCAGGCTCGTCCCTGACGTCCTTTTTGTGTCAGTGTCATGAGCGCAGTGAAGTTCTTATGTCTTGAAATATTATTCTCTTGAAGACGTGTTACTTTAGGCGACGCGGTTCCCGTTACTCTCGAAGACATTTTACGCAACGTGATTCTTGCTTTTACACATCGTAATGGAGACAGATCAGGCTCGTCCCTTATGTTCTTTTTGCGTCAGTGTCATGAGCGTGTTGAAATTCTTATGTCTTTAAATGTTGTATTCTTGGAGACACGTTATTCTACGCAACGCGGTTCATGGTTTTACACATTGATCAGGAGACAGACAGACTAGGTACATCGCTGACGTCCTTTTTGTTTGTTTGCCATGAAGAGATAGACATTCTTGTCTGCCTCGATATGTGTCACTCGTGGAGGCCCGTTATTTTATGCACCTCGGCGCCGGGTATTACAAATTCTGTGTCTTTACAATGTTGAGTGAGGCGGGACTGGGCGGCGGCTCCATTTCAGAAGATTGGCTCGTGTGTCTGCCTCCGTTTTATAGAAGCTTCATTCCTTTAATGTGCAGTCCTTCGCTCAGAATGACTGCGTTCGCTCCAGTCTCTCCTCTTTCCTAGAAATCTACTTCCTCAAATGTATCTATCACTCAGGGTTGATCACCTGTGAAAACGTGGATGGGATTTTTGATGTAGTACTATGTTTTGCACCGAGGTGTTATACATTTGTGTATGTATACATGGGTGCCCTTTGTGGGGGAGGATTTTTTTTTTACGTACTCGTCGCGTATGTACTGATATATTTCAAAATCTAACGTATGTTTTACAATGGCAGTCGGTGTGTATAAATACGCTATTGTGTTTTCTTGAGGAATTTTCAGTGTTGTATATGCAGATAGATTTTGAAATCTCATTTTATGAAGGTAGCCGATACATATGCAGGCATTTTCTTGTTTACTTGTTTCTCAGTATCTCAATTTCCATGTGACTTGTGCTCGTTAAACTAATCCAAAGCGCAAACTTTTTGCTGTTTCTCTCGACCGTACGAAAAAATCGAATCCTTCCGTGACTGACATCGTCAGCAATGCGTGTTTTCCTGGTGACCAGTTTTTTTAACGAACGATATAGTAGTTTTGTGAATAAAGTCCAAACTATTTTGCAATTTTCCAAGTCCCTTTAATTTCCATTACTTGCCGTTATAGTGCAGCCAAAAATGTTCATCAAACAATGGCACTGTTGAATAATTTTGTTATATTCTCTTATTTTTTAAAGTGAGTTTCAGTTCAATTTCTATCACTTAATTTTCAGCGAAAATATCCAACCATGGCACTCGTGATGAATTTTTTCAGTTGTATACAATTGACAATACATGGATGCCTCGCTTTACCAAAGCTCACTATGTGTTACTTGTGCCTCAAAGAGAATTAAACCGTTCCTTTCGAATTTGTTTGCGTGGTGTTAATTCCATCCCTTTATTCTTTGACTTTATTTGTTTGCAGTCACACTGCAGCTTATCTTTCTTGTACACTTGCAATATTGACACCTGCGCTGCGTTCATGCGGTCAAATCCAGAAGCTACGCCGAAAAAGCACCGTACAGAACTTGTCGCACTAGTTGAGCCAGTGGTTCTTAACCTGGGTTCCATCGAACCCTACAGATTCGGTGAGTCGAACCCCTGGGTTATGCATAGTACAGTTATGCACTAACACAGTATATAGTTATATACATATGTTTTAAATTTGAAGAAAAAAACATATTTTGTTTTTCCAACTACGAAGGGTTCGATGAATGCATACATGAAACTCGTGGGGTTCAGTACCCCAACAAAGTTGAGAACCACTGAGGTAAATCGTAGATGACACTCGTAGCCCATTCTAGGGAAGGTGACAACGGATCTGCATCCCTCTGAGATCATCCGTCATTCCCTTCTGGTGCATGAAGAAATCTATGCCTACTGAGCTACTCTTGAGAAATGACCCTTTGAGCAGTACACTTAATACTACCTCATGCTTGAAAACTTCACTTTTACGGTGAAATTGTCATCAGGAGCGGAACATCCGTACTCTCAGTTAAATAAGGACTTATGCAATTGACTGACGATCGATTCTTGGAATTGGGAGCTACTATCAAGAGGAAGAGCTGTGGAAGTGAAAGCAAATTAACACCAAATTTTTCCCAAAAGCTGCAGTTTTCGCTTGTTACCCTCGCGATGTTGGCGCAACTCGCCGCTGCTGCAACAGCCGTGGTGGCGCGCGTGCCAACTTTGAAGTTGTTAATTTGAAGTAACTGGCAAAGTCGCGCAATTATTTCCTTCCTTTACCATCTTCCTCGGTGTACTTGTTGGCTCAATTAACCGGTCCCATTTGTTGCACTGCATCCATCGCCGTCCACGCCTTCGTAAGAATGACTCCTCGTATTCCAAACATGATTTACGCCGTCGTCACCACGCATCAAAACATTCCAAACAAGATTTACGCCGTCGTCACTACGCATCAAAACATTCCAAACAAGATTTACGCCGTCGTCACCACGCGTCAAAACATTCCAAACATGATTTACGCCGTCGTCACCACGCATCAAAACATTCCAAACATGATTTACGCCGTTGTCACCACGCATCAAAACATTCCAAACATGATTTACGCCGTCGTCACCACGCATCAAAACATTCCAAACAAGATTTACGCCGTCGTCACCACGCGTCAAAACATTCCAAACATGATTTACGCCGTTGTCACCACGCATCAAAATATACCAAACATGATTTACGCCGTCGTCACCACGCATCAAAATATTCCAAACATGATTTACGCCGTCGTCACCACGCATCAAAATATTCCAAACATGATTTACACCGTCGTCACCACGCATCAAAATATTCCAAACATGATTTACGCCGTCGTCACCACGCATCAAAATATTCCAAACATGATTTACGCCGTCGTCACCACGCATCAAAATATTCCAAACATGATTTACGCCGTCGTCACCACGCAGCAAAACATTCCAAACATGATTTACGCCGTCGTCACCACGCATCAAAATATTCCAAACATGATTTACGCCGTCGTCACCACGCATCAAAACATTCCAAACATGATTTACGCCGTCGTCACCACGCATCAAAACATTCCAAACATGGTTTACGCCGTCGTCACCACGCATCAAAACATTCCAAACATGATTTACGCCGTTGTCACCAAGCGTCAAAACATTCCAAACATGATTTACGCCGTCGTCACCACGCATCAAAACATTCCAAACATGATTTACGCCGTCGTAACCACGCGTCAAAACTTCTCCCATCGCGGACGTCGCCGTCTCCTATTTTCTGTCTGCCGCGTTTTTCCCTCACTTGTGGGGTTTCCCCTCTTCCGTGACCCCAATGACCCGTTTGCTGGCCGCGTCCATGTCCCTGGTCTGTTGATATTCACTTTTGCCTTCAAAAGTTGTGGGGGCACGTTGTTACTTCTTGTCAACGAGCCTGCTGTCTGCGCTGCTAGCATGTCTGGTCTTTTATGATTTTTGAGTGTCTCGCATGTTTTTTTATTCTTCAGGCGTCTCATATTGTTATATTGTGTTTTTCGTTATTTTCGAGCGTCTTGCAGAGGTTTTTTTTGATTCTCGAGTGTCTCACAAGTGTTTTTTTTAATTATTGAGTGTCCCACACACGTGTTTTTTGATTCTCGAGTGGCTCAAAAAAGTGATTTTATTTTATTTTTCAGCGTCTCCCATCCCAATAGCGAATTTCTTTTTTATTAAGGTATTTTTTTCATTTCATGTAGTACTTCTCAGAAATTTCACCATCTCAAGTCCCTTAGGATGACCTGGTTTCTGTTTTGTATTCACGTATTTATTTTTCAAACTCGGAACTTAGTAAATTTGACATTGAAAAGCAAAGACTTTAGTTGGAATTTTTTTTTGCTGTACATCATTGATCAACACGTAAACGTCATGTGGGTACTAAAGTCTATGTCTTTTCAAATAGACAAGGCTCAAAATTGTGCCTAATTTTTCACATGCGCGCACTGCTGTCTTGTTTCTATGCACCTTGTGCATAGATTCCGCGTTCTCTGTTCTCATACTGAATGCTTTCATTCTAAATACTTCTCATACTAAACGCTTTCCAATTTCCTCTTTTTGAAACGTCTTTGTTGTGGTTAGGGAGCTCAAACTAACATCTAATTTAATCCAGATTTGCACAATTCTACGCACGTAAATGTATCGGTCAGGTGCACTGCGGTTTTGGCTGTCGAAGCCTGTACAGTTGCGTAATTCCATACGCCCTCCTCACAATGCAGGCCTCCTATATCTCCGACGGCGTCTTCACCTAACTTCAACAACGCAAAGCATATATTTTTAAAATTCTTTAAATGCTCTGTTTCTCAGTGTTAGCGTTTTAAAACTAAGGATTAAGCACACATTTAGCCGAAGCGCCTCCTGAAGTTTTGCATTTTGTGCTCACTAAATTTAGTATGTTATTTTTATTTATTGATTTTTGGTTCTCTGCTGTCCTTTTCCTCCTTTTCTCCGCACCTCTAATTTTTTCCTTCAACTTTTCTGTCTTGTCTCACGAAGTTCTGTTTTAGGTTATTTCTTCTGTGCGCAGAGGGCTTGTGTAGGAACACATTTTGTGCATGGAGTACCAGTTCTCTGAATTCCATAATAAATGCCGCCTCATCTTTTCTCTCTTCGGAATACCTATGTTCTGGTTGGGGAGGCTCAAACTAATCTATCTAATTAATACGTTACTTATTCTGATTTTGCGTTTTGCTTCAAAAAATTTGTGAAATCTGGTATTGATACGCATCTCGCTTAGAAAATGATTTCGGAAGTGATACGGTTAAGATCATTCATTATTGAAAAATATATTTGAAAGACGTCATTGAAACACTAAAAAACTCATTCCCTCGAACAAAAAAATTGATATACCAGAAAGCTTTTGATTGATCTATTATTAGCGAAACGCTGTCGTTTTCGGCGTTAGACTAACTTTCGCCGGAATGCATCGAGCACAGGACAAACTTCCTTAACTAACTCTAGGGATCCGGTTGCTCTCTTGTAGCACTTCAATATTTTTCGGGTACACATATTTCTCTTTCCTCATATATTTTTCGGCATTAAGGGTTTCAAATCCTCGTCATTACAGTCATTTCACGTAGAAATTTTTTGCCCTTTCCGGCAAACGTGTCCCATTTCATGGCGTGGTCGTGACGACTACGACGAAGTAGCAGTGCATCTGCGCCCGCCCTGCTCTGCGCTGCCTCCAAGTTTCGCTGGTTAAACAAGGAACTTTTAACGAGCTTCTCGGGCCCTAATCTCAGCACGCTTCGTATTGGAGCCTCCTCAATGCTGTTAAATTTGAGGGAAACCCTCTCTCCGAACGTTCCTCCTAAATTAGGCAAGTTCATGTCCATCGAATTTCACGAACTCTTCTCATGAATGCGTCTACTTTTTGATTGAAAGGCGACGGTTTGGCTTTTTTGGGCGTATTTCTGTATGCGTTTCTTAGGTACTAGCAAACGCCGGTACAATAGTTAAGGTCTAGTTGAAGATAGTAACGACCCGACGAAAGTTTTACGGTGGTTTTATTAGTCGTTATGAGTTTTTTTAATATTTGCTACAATTTATAACTTAAGCTAAGGAAAACACAACAATCCTGTCTATTTCGGTTCCCTTGGGAAACCGAAATATAGATAAGTACAATTATTGTATCTATGTGAATTAGCGCTCCCAGGGGAAATATGTGAGATCCCGAGCTAAGGGTTAAGTAGGCCTTCCTCTTGTTTAAATAGGATAGGGTTTTTGCTTTGTTATGGACCATCTTATTTTGGTTTACTATTGTCCTGTTTTTCAGTACCTACTACTTTCTTCTTCAACTTTTATCTTGTTTCATGAACTTCTTTTTCAATTCACTGTTTTTATGCGTAGATGGAGCCATGCCAAATGGTGCCTTCTACCTCCCTATCTTTGGAACGCCTTTGTTGCGGTATGAGATGCCTAAACTAATATCTAATCTAATCCAATTCAACCCATGTCTATTTTGGACTAAACGGCCTTACTTTAATCTCACATCAAGTCATAGATGTTGAATTAATTTCATGGGTCTTTACCTTTGTTACTTCACAGAGAAATTCGGCCTTAATTTAATTAAACGGCCTTAATTTAATCTCACAACGAGTCATAGATGTTGAATTAATTTCATGGGTCTTTGCCTTTGTTACTTCACAGAGAAATTCGGCCCAAATTTAATTAAACGGCCTTAATTTAATCTCACAACGAGTCATAGATGTTGAATTAATTTCATGGGTCTTTACCTTTGTTACTTCACAGAGAAATTCGGCCTTAATTTAAACAAACGGCCTTACTTTAATCTCACATCAAGTCATAGATGTTGAATTAATTTCATGGGTCTTTGCCTTTGTTACTTCACAGAGAAATTCGGCCCAAATTTAATTAAACGGCCTTAATTTAATCTCACAACGAGTCATAGATGTTGAATTAATTTCATGGGTCTTTGCCTTTGTTACTTCACAGAGAAATTCGGCCTTAATTTAATTAAACGGCCTTAATTTAATCTCACAACGAGTCATAGATGTTGAATTAATTTCATGGGTCTTTGCCTTTGTTACTTCACAGAGAAATTCAACGCATTGTACATTTGGTTGCTTGCTGCTTATTTACAGATCGGATTTACATCATCGCTTCAGCGTTATCGTGCCATGAAGATTTGCCCCCAATAACAGAAAAGTGCTCGATTACAGGCAATCTTGTGTGCGTGGAGTGAATCAGTGAAAGTAAATTTAAATTCACGAGTGAAACGATTCCCTAGTTTTTTTGATCGTCAACATTTTGACCGCACAGTGTGCCGCCGGGGGCCAAGGAGGGATTTTCATAATGCTCCTGACTGCCCAGTAGTCACACTCAATTTTTATAAATACGTAATTATTGCGTTCTCCGCGTTTGTTAACAGTTAGGTTTAAGTAACAGAATAGGGAAATTGACTTTGCTATTCGAGTATATTTTTATTTCTCCTTAACAATGTGAAAAATACAATTGCACGATATTTCACCTCGGATGGTAACAATTTTTTTTAAAAAGGTCACGTAGCATGGAATTATCATTCATTTATACCGGTACTTAAAATAATTGAGCAACTTACCTATTGGGACACATATGACCCAACACGCAGTGAACGTGTTAACGCTAAATAAAGGCACGATCCAGTTAATTTTTGCTTTTTTCAAAACTGCTTGCTAAAAGCGACTTGAAATTTGATTTGAATATTGAACTTCATTTAACCGATTGCGGTCAAAGTGCTAAATCGCCATTTCTGAACGAAGGCGACGCTGATTCAGGGGGAAAATGTGAGAACCCGAGCTGAGAGTTAGGAGGGCCTTCTTTTTGTTGAAATAAAATGTTTTTGTTTTGTTAACGACCATCTTCAACTTTTATTTTTTTTCATAATCTTCTTCCTCAACTTACTGTTTCTATGCCCTTTCTGCATAGATTCCGCGTTCCCTTAACTCCATACTAAATGGTGCCTTCTTCCTTCCTTTCTTTGGATCGCCATAGCGGCGGATAAGGACGCTTAAACTGACTAATATTCTAATCTAATCTGCGATGTTGTTCACGTTTACCGTGTATGGGAGTCGACATGGGGTAGGAGGAGCAGAGACAGCACCGTGGTCTGCATCGGGCTCCTGTGCCCGGTATCGCCGTACGTATCTCCTGTCACGGGGACACCTCGCATACCTGCGACTGACAGAAGGTGGACTGTGGTTTGAATTTGGAATTTACACTAGCTAGAATAGTGATAGCAATGAAGGAAAACGAGGTTGGACTGACGCATGGCTCTGTGTTCAGAAGTTCAAGTTCAGTGAAAATGCGTATTGTTAAAGTTCGATGTTTGAACGTGTGTGAGTTCATTCCTTACCTTGCTTTCTTATTGGATAACACATAACACTTTTGCTTTGGCGCTCCCAGGGGGACTATGTGAGGGCCTGAGCTAAAGGTTAGGTAGGCTTCCTTTTTGTTGTAATAAAATAGGTTTTTGTTTTGTTACGGACCATCTTTTTTCGGTTCACTGCTGTCCTGTTTTTCAGCACCTACTACTTTCTTCTTCAACTTTTTTCTTGTTTCATGAACTTCTTTCCTAGCTTACTGTTTTTGTGCACCTTGTGCATAAATTCCGCGTTCCCTCAACTCCATACTAAATGGTGCCTTCCTCTTTCCTCTCTTGGAACATCTTTGTCGTGGTTAAGGGAGGCTAAAACTTTCTTATTTAATAATAATAACACTTTTGCTTCATCGTATTTACGAATGAGTTACCGGCACAAAACATTACTGAAGATTTTAGTAATGGACACACTTCTCTTTGATACTTTTCTCAGAGGGGAAGTAAATTTCATGTCTGTATAAATTAAACGTTTTCGTAGTTTGATGTTGTATAGCGTTAATGTGTACATATTTACTTTCGACCATCAAAATACTTACTCCTCAGTTAAGTTTTTTTTAATGAAGTGAGATTAGATTTCCTTTTAAACTACACTTTCCTAACGTTTTTATTTTCGTGATATTTTAGCATCCTATCATATGACTTCTACTGGAAGTGAAAAATTTAAATACATTTTCCAACCTAGCACATTTCCCTCCTTATATACGTTTCACCTTACAACTTTCAGCTAGATATTAATAAAAATATCGAGCAGTTATGGGTCAGTTTATTTCATTAACGCGAGTTGAAAAGTTCTCATTAAATCGGTACATTTTAGAGACGCTACTGCGATGTAAAAAAGAGACTTGGGGAGTATTGAACACATTCACACCCTCGTCCATTGCCTCTGTAAGTGGTACGCGGGTGTAGATGGTACTGAAAAAAGTTCTTTCACCAATAAAAACTCTAAAATGAATATTGAAAAACTACTTGCCCATCAAAATCAACAACTAACGACACCCTCCCACCGAAAAGCATTGAAAAAATGCCCAAATTTCCATCACATGTGGGGAGATCATCTCACTACGACCACAGAGGGTACGCCTGGGTACCATTGAAACTAAGCCTCAAGATTTTGAGTCGGTGGAGGTACTAACATGGTAATCCAGTTCCTGTGGATGAAATCAGGCGGCAGAAGAAGTTTTTGTACGTCCCGTTTTGTCGGCACCGAAGTTCTTTCTTCCGCACATAATCGCTGTAAGACTCTACGGTTACCGTCACACAAAGGCGACAAAGACTTTATTTTGTGCCGGTGGATGTGTGGCTTTGTTGAGGGCATTACAGCGCCTTCCGACGCTGCGTAATCCTGCGCTGCTGCACAGAACACATCATGGTCTAGTATTCCAACGTGCGTCCTTGCCGGCATCGCTTTTTTGCATTTTTGAAGCCATGGTTGCTTCGCTTGTGTGGCTGTGTGGTGCGGTTGCCTCGCTTGTGTGGCTGTGGGGTGCGGTTGCCCCGCTTGTATTGCTGTGTGGTGCGGTTGCCTCGCTTGTGTTGCTGTGTGGTGCGGTTGCCTCGCTTGTGTTGCTGTGTGGTGCGGTTGCCTCGCTTGTGTTGCTGTGTGGTGCGGTTGCCTCGCTTGTGTTGCTGTGTGGTGCGGTTGCCTCGCTTGTGTTGCTGTGTGGTGCGGTTGCCCCGCTTGTATTGCTGTGTGGTGCGGTTGCCTCGCTTGTGTTGCTGTGTGGTGCGGTTGCCTCGCTTGTGTTGCTGTGTGGTGCGGTTGCCTCGCTTGTGTTGCTGTGTGGTGCGGTTGCCTCGCTTGTGTTGCTGTGTGGTGCGGTTGCCTCGCTTGTGTTGCTGTGTGGTGCGGATGCCTCGCTTCTCTTCCTTTATGCTGCAGAACCTTGGAACTTACATATCAGATTCATTAACTCGTTAACTGCACTGGGTTAAACTGAAATTTAATGTTCAACTGTGAATAAACTCAATTTCAAAATGTAGCAATAAAATAAGCCATATATCAACTAAAACAAGCTTTCATTTGATTTTCGTGAAGTACATGTACAAGTTTCGTTCGTCACAAAGCAATCAACTAGTAAATAGGCTACTTTGTGCTGTTAGTGGTATACCTATAGATAAGAATAATTTATTCGGACTCAAAAGAAGTTTTATTGAAAATATCCTTTGTAATACATACTTCGAAGTCTTCATTTTGTTGATTTGCCGTTCCTTGAAAAGGAATAGTGAGAATTTTCATTTCTGTAAGCAGCGACAGGAGAGTGATACTATTTCGATTCACCTGCCACACGGAACTCAAGCCTGGCTACATAAAAATTCCACGCGGAGAGCAAACCAGAACCTTTAGAAAAACACATGCTTCGTTTTATAACAATTCGATTATCACCTGACTTTCACCAAGATTACTTCTAGTGCTCGGCATTGTTCAGGCTTGTTTTCTTTATCTTTGTTTATTTTTCATCTCTATTTTGAGTTCGTGCTCTCCAGGCTTTTTTCTGTATCTTTTTTTCTCTTTATTTTTAGTGCGTGCTCACTTGGCTTTTTTCTTTATCTTTATTCGTATCTTTATTTTGAGTTGGCTCTGACCCCTTCTCGTTGGTTGCCGTGGTGTCCGCCAGCTGATCGTGCGGGACAGAGCGTGTCGCAGATTAGCGTTGCGTTGCCGGCTGTTGACGCTGCGCGGTGTTTGGAGGAGTCGGTCGTCAGCGTCTCGAGATCCATCTCATCCTCTGGAGATCTTAGGTCTTCTCCTTGGCGATAACGGCTTGTCAACTGCACGGCTTGGCTTGTGTGTGAACCTATGGCTTGTCAATGTAATGCTTGGCTTGTGTGTGAACCTATGGCTCGTCAATGTAGTGCTTGGCTTGTGTGTGAAACCTGTGGCTTGTCAATTGTAGGGGTTGGCTTGTGTGTGAATCTGTGGCTTGTCAACTGCACGGGTTGGCTTGTGTGTGAATCTGTGGCTTGTCAACTGCACGGGTTGGCTTGTGTGTGAAGCCTGTGGCTTGTCAGCTGTAGGGCTTGGCTTGTGCGTGAAGACTGTGGCTTGTCAGCTGTAGGGCTTGGCTTGTGTGTGAAGCCTGTGGCTCGTCGATGTAGTGCTTGGCTTGTGTGGGAAACCTGTGGCTTGTCCACTAGTGCCTAACCTGTTTTTGGAGCCTGTGGCTTGTCTGTGCAACATCTGGTACAATTTTGAATTACATGATGTCAATGTGATGCTTGACTTGTGATTGAATCCAGCGGCTTGTCAATGTAATGCTTGACTTGTGATTGAATCCAGCAGCTTGTCAATATAATGCTTGACTTGTGATTGAATCCAGCGGCTTGTCAATGTAATGCTTGACTTGTGATTGAATCCAGCGGCTTGTCAATGTAATGCTTGACTTGTGATTGAATCCAGCGGCTTGTTAATGTAATGCTTGACTTGTGATTAAATCCAGTGGCTTGTCAATATAAT
Organism: Morinoia aosen; assembly: GCA_030386875.1. Lineage (NCBI taxonomy): Eukaryota > Metazoa > Arthropoda > Malacostraca > Amphipoda > Talitridae > Morinoia > Morinoia aosen. The sequence goes on from CM059574.1 coordinate 17,515,988, forward strand.
GCTTGACTTGTGACTGAATCTAGCGACTTGTCAATGTAATGCTTGACTTGTGATTGAAACTCACAGCTTGTGAGCATACTGATAAGCGTCCGACAGCGCCATGAGATCCGATATGTTAACGACCACCGTCAATGCTCATGAAAATCGTGATTCATTGGCTCTAAATTATGTCAATTTCTATAAACAACTTATCTAGGATTTATGAATTTTTCATATCCTCAAGCATCAATGCATTGGAGAATATGACATCTATAGCCCCAGTGCATGCCAATCTTTCGTAACGAGTGTCAAGCAAGTCTGAGTCTTGCTAGCTGCTCCACTTGTTGCATCAACAAGTGGTCTATTCACCGCCGTTTGTTTGTGAGGGCATCAATTTTGCTGATTGATAACCCTGAGCAAAATTACTGCTTCGGGTTTACTCATCATTGTATCAATTTTATGTGTTAAGTCTATCATTTATTTGCATCAAATTAGCACCTACAATTTTAAGAATAGCAGCCGAGTGAGCGTTTTGAAAGTTGAATAAATTTTTGTCCGAGCAACATCCCAGGAGCCTGAAATGAATGAATTGGCGAAATACAACGTCAATCAATGTTAACTATCGGCACCGCGAGGCTGACATTCAATTCGACGAGCACTTCTAGGGTAGAAGATGCGATATCTTTTTAAGCAACACTGAAATTATCTGAAATTTGCAATTAAACTCTGCTTCTGCTATAAACGTTTCATTCCAATTTAATTAATTAATTAAATAATTAATCTCAGATAACTCCGCTACAGCTACAACCATTTCATTCCGATTTATTTCCAAGCTTCAATATTTTCAAGGCTTACGAACTAGTTTTTTAGTTCTATTTAAGTTGTATTCTCAACTTAACTCTCATACAAGCCTGAGCTTCATCAGCGCTGACATGAAACATTACAGGCTTGCCCGATAAATGCACGAGCGAGACGAGCATGTCAAATGTTATTCAGATTCTTCTTCATTTTATTTAAACAAAATTTGAAGTTTCATACTCGAACATTAAGTAAGTAAATAACAAAAATATTTTACGGTGAGCTTTCCTTCAGTTCTGAGTTGGTTGTAAACGGAAACAACCCAAAATAAGTTCACGTGTTATTTTGTGAAACTCCCCTCAGGGGGATACAACTATTGCATCTATGGGAATTAGCGCTCCTAGGGGGACTATGTGAGGGTCCGAGCTAAAGGTTAGGTAGGCTTTCTTTTCTAAAATAACATAGGTTTTTGTTTTGTTACGGACCATCTTTTTTCGGTTCACTGCTGTCCTTTTTTTCAGCATCTACTACTTTCTTCTTCAACTTTGATCTTGTTTCATTAACTTCTTTCTCATCTTACTGTTTCTATGCCCTTTCTGCCTCAACTCCATACTAAATGGTGCCTTCTTCCTTCCTCTCTTTGGATTTCATTTGTTGAGGATAGGGAGGCTTAAACTAACTAATAATCTAATCTATTTTGTGAAACTTAGTGCAGGGGTATATTAGTGATGTAACATCCTGATTTTATCAGTGTTTAATATCCCGTATTTGGGGATATAAACAAATGCATTTAACACCATCTAGCTAATGAGACCTACTACCTACTAGCTCATTTTTCCACTTTATTTCATTTCAGTGAAATGCGCATGTGCTCTAACCTCATCAGGACTCCGATGCCATACCCTAACCTTCTTTTTCACCGTTTCATTTTAGTGAAATTCGCAAGTACTCGAACCTCATCAGGACTCCGATGCCATACCCTAACCTTCTTTCAAGTTCGATCTCGTACTCCATAAACTCGTGGAATTGCGGCTACTGCGTTGAGATTGCACGTTTTCATGGTGATGTGTTGATGTTGGTTGAGGGAACATGGGAGGACCTCCGAGAGATCTTTACGCGAACTCGAGTGTTGGGCTCAAGTCTTTACTGTCCCTGAATTGAGGCTAGCGTTGCGGCCTCGGTGCCCCAACATCAGGCTTGTCTCGTAAATATCTCACCGTAGATGCGGAGGATCAATAAAAACTCATTTCTACCGAGCCAGGGGCAGTCTATTGAGCACATAAAATGCCTGGTATAGATGGCCATAGGATCCATAAGTCTCGGCTAGATATCCTTCCTACTTACGGTTCATCCTCTGCAAAGGGGCTAACCGCGAGACAGCTACCGGTCGCGACGAAATGTTATATTTACTCGACTTTATTGAGGAATCTAAAATCTCCACAGCTACCATTATTTGTGAAGATTTATTGCCTTCAGTTGCAAGAGTTGGTGAGAATAAAATTGATTCTTTGTGGAGAACTGAGCTAAAATTCAGTCAGGAATTTATTACTTTCAGTTGCAAAAGATGTCGACAGTAAAACTGATTCTTCGGGGAGAACCGAGCTGAAATTTAACCAGGAATCTTGTAAAAAAATCCGATTTAGCAGCCGCTGAGGAAGTGAGAGCTTGCTCAACTCTTTGCTCAGCACTCATTATCAGGAGCAACTCGAGCGCTGGCCTTGCCCTGTCTCTTGCTGCTGCTGTTATCAGTGGGCTGTAGGTTCTCGTCTTTTTGCACCGCTGAAAATAAAAGGCAAAAAATGAGACTAAATAGTTCAGCTTACTATGAGTGAGGGACAAAGATCTTGGCTTACCAGGGGCGAGGAGCTAAATGTCTTAGCTTGCTAGGGGCGAGGGGCTAAATATCTTGGCCTACTAGGGGCGAGGAGCTAAATATCTTGGCTTACTAGGGGCGAGGAGCTAAATATCTTAGCTTACTAGGGGCGAGGAGCTAAATATCTTAGCTTACTAGTGGCGAGGAGCTAAATATCTTAGCTTATTAGTGGCGAGGAGCTAAATATCTTAGCTTACTAGTGGCGAGGAGCTAAATATCTTAGCTTACTAGTGGCGAGGAGCTAAATATCTTAGCTTACTAGTGGCGAGGAGCTAAATATCTTAGCTTACTAGGGGCGAGGAGCTAAATATCTTAGCTTACTAGTGGCGAGGAGCTAAATATCTTAGCTTACTAGTGGCGAGGAGCTAAATATCTTAGCTTACTAGGGGCGAGGAGCTGAGTATCCAAACTTACAATGGACGACCAACGAAATATTTTCATGAGAGGCAAAGATCTACGTAAATATCTTACCTCTTAAGGTTGCGACGAATTTCTGATGCAAGGTTGACAAGCAACACTGAGCCTGCCCGCAATAATTCATTGATTTATGTTATTTTCCCTCCCATTTGTCCGCACCAAGTCGCACAAAACGGACATGGGCGTCATTTGGGCTTGAGCTCCGGGTGCCGCTGCCTATGTTTCAGGGACGTGAAATTGGTCGACATAGCCGTGATATTTATGGTTTATGTATTAGATTGGGTTGTATGGCTCGACATAGCTTTGAAATGAATACAAATTTTGAAGTGAATGAATGTATATTATATGAATGTATAGTTCTCAGTGTGTTTTTTTTTCAGATATCAGCTGATGATGACTTTGAGGGTCGAAACGTTCGTTTTAAAAATAAATGTCTTTTAAATCGACAGTCTTTGGTATTAACTTCATTTTATTTATGGCTAGGGGTGAACAAAGCTTCATTCTTGCAAATATTTGTTCATGTTCGTGTTAGGTTATTAGCATAACTTTGAGTGAAAGTGGTTAATACTTCAGGAAAATTTTGTTGCGAAATCATTGAGATATTGACGTAAGTTGTTGTAGGAACATTTCCCCCATACAAGGCCAACACGAATGTATCTATGGAAATTAGTGCTCTCAGAGAGAAGCTGTGACATCCCAAGGTCAAGGTTGGATAAACCTTCTTTTTATTCATAAAGAATGGGATTTTTGGTCTACCCCGAACCCCTTTTTTCTTGTTCCCTGCTGCTCTCGATTTTAACTACTCTTACGTTCTTCTTCAAATTTTATCTGGTTTTATAAAATTACTTCAATCTTGCTGTTTCTATGCTCCGGACGTGGGTATAAACCTTCGGCATAAATTTTTTTTTCCCTTGATGGTGCCTTCCTCTATACTCTCTACGAAACATTTTTTTTGTGGTTAGGGAGGTTTATAATAAACCGCGATTTAACCCGTCGAAATATTTTGATACCGCAATTCATGTTTTTTCGGATATAATTCAACTAACCCCCCTCAGAAAAAGCGCGCACTAAATCGCATAACGCATCTTCTGTGCGTTTGTTGGGGCTCCTTCCTATGGGGAATGCTCGTCTCGACCGCAATATCAATAATACGATAAATGATTGTTGGTATATTGTTGTGTATGTTTTTCCTTCTGGCCAGTGGAGTGCAGGAAGAGCGTTGAGGTCAAAGCGTCGTCCGATGCGGGGTGGGCCAACGTCATCATTCGACCTAAGAGTTAGGTAGGCCTTCTTTTTGTTGAAATAAAATGCTTATGTTAAGTTAAGGGCCATCGCATTTTCGGTTCACTGCTGTCCTGTTTTTCAGCCCCTCCTACTTTTTTCTTCGACTTTTATCTTATTTCATGAACTTTTTTCTCAACTTACTGTATCTATGCCCTTTCTGCATAGATTCCGCGTTCACCCAACTCCATACTAAATGGTGCCTATCTTCTTCCTCTCTTTGGATCGCATATTTGTTGTGGATAGGGAGGCTTCAAATAACTAAAAATCTAATCTAATTGTTTCATCATTTCTGACAGCATGAGATTTAATGAAATAAAATTGTGCAACCACCACACCGCACTGAAAACCATCTTTTTGAGAAAACTTTTTATCCTGCAAACGTGCTTTTCGGTGAAAATTCCTTGCGCTACATTATGAAACTGAGCGGGATAGTTGTAAAACGAAGTAAGTTTTAGGGTATTGGCTGATGATTAAAGAAGAAATTAGTAGTTTTTGAAACGTTACAACCATGAGAAAAGGTTCAATACCCTGGTATTGAATAATTCCGTTTTAATTTATCTTGCGAGAGCATATTGGCATGAATAAATGAATTATCTGGGCGAATAATTCAAGAAAAAGTGATCAGACTCCAAAATTCAATATCTTGACGTATGTTTGCGCATATAATTGATAAATGCCTTCCGAAAGTTCATTTTCTCCCAGGAGAATCATATTTTTATAAATCTCCTGTTCTACAAAACACTGGCCTTCATAGACAACGCGTACACGTCTAGCACGCACGCTACCTGCTCACTAGTGCTTACCGCCGGTTTTTAACGAAGCTAAAAGGCTAATGAACCCATTCAACTATTCACATGTATTCGTTGGTCATTTGAATAAAATTTGTGTACTCCAATCTCTTTCACGACTTATTCTTTCGCTCATTGACTTTTGATCGACAAGATTTTCAGTAATCTTCTCGGTTAATAGTACGAATTGACATGCAAAATGTATCAATGGTACGCAAAATGCGTCCTAAGTACGAATTTACGTGTCCAAAGTAAGAATTTACGTGTCCGTAGTACGAATTTACGTGTCCATAGTAAGAATTTACGTGTCCGTAGTACGAATTTACGTGTCCATAGTACGAATTTACGTGTCCATAGTACGAATTTACGTGTCCATAGTCCGAATTTACGTGTCCATAGTCCGAATTTACGTGTCCATAGTACGAATTTACGTGTCCATAGTACGAATTTACGTGTCCATAGTACGAATTTACGTGTCCATAGTACGAATTTACGTGTCCATAGTACGAATTTGCGTGTCCATAGTACGAATTTGCGTGTCTATAGTACGAATTTGCGTGTCCATAGTACGAATTTGCGTGTCCATAGTACGAATTTGCGTGTCCATAGTACGAATTTGCGTGTCCATAGTACGAATTTGCGTGTCCATAGTACGAATTTGCGTGTCCATAGTACGAATTTGCGTGTCCATAGTACGAATTTGCGTGTCCATAGTACGAATTTACGTGTCCATAGTACGAATTTGCGTGTCCATAGTACGAATTTACGTGTCCATAGTACGAATTTACGTGTCCATAGTACGAATTTACGTGTCCATAGTACGAATTTACGTGTCAATGGTACGAAGTAGATTGCTTTAGGCTTCTTTTCCAGCCAGCTTTTCTTACGTCGCTTTTTTCATGCGCTGCTCGTGAGGAGAAGTTGCTCAAGTGGCCATGCAGCCCAAATCTTTTGTTTTTCAGTTGCATCAGGCACGGAACTGCCAACTCTAAAGTGACCACCATAGCTGAGGAGTGCACACGGGGAACTGCGCTGCAATGAAAGGCTGGCATCGGTATTATTTCTGCAGGGACCTCGTATTTTCGAAGGAATAATATTCTGCGCGATGAAATAGGTGAAAGATACAGACGATAGATTTCCTTGAAAAAGACTCTGATATTATTACTTGAAACATACATGACCTCAGGGTTCATTTGACACGTTCCCCACGTATCATGTGTACCACTATGTAAATTGCTCATTTACGTACCGGTGTAAATGAACTGCATTTCATCTGTTTCGCAACCTCTTTAAGAAATGGCTGATATCTTACGGCTGGAAATGTTATCGTGCAATGGCTTTTTCATATTTCTTAGAAAGGATGAAAATGTATGCATGAAATGAAGTTAATTTCCAAGTTATGCTACTTACAACCTAACCAAACCAAACGCAACAACCACAAAAATGCGGTGAACAAGTTAAGAGCAGTTCAATTCCTGCGATCTTGAGGCCAGATGATAATTTCTGACAACCGCTACCGTCCGAGTTTTCCGACTCTCAGCATTCCACTCGGATTTTGACTATCGTCTGTACATAATTTAATTTATGAATAGTTTTCATCCTACGCTATGAAATCGATGAATGATATAGAAGATACATTTCGTTATAAAAGATTTGAATATTATTACTTGAGAACATACATGACCTCTGGGTTCATTTGAGAGCAATTCAATACCTACAACCTGTGTAAAGGCCAGATGATGATTTCTGACAGGTGTCACCGTCTGAGTTTCCAGAGCCTCCGCATTTCACCGGGACACATTACCGAGACGGAATGTTTTCGTAGGAGCCGTCAAATGCATTTCATTGTGCGGTCTGCGCGCCGGGCCGACATGCCACCCACTGCGACTTTTCTTTTCGCTAGTACGAGCGATTCAGCTATACTTTTAAAGTTTGATCGGTAATAAATTTTTGTCGTGCGGGATTTTTGCTTTGCATATACGTGTCCACAAAAAAATGTATTCACTGACCGATATTTGTATATATGATACCGGAATCATACAACAGTTTAATTCTTATATATGGTTCGGTATCATGTATACATACATCGGTCAGTGGATGCATTTTTTGTGAATGGACACCTTGTATACAGCTGTGAAAGGCCAGTATTGCGTGCACAAGTTTGTTAATTTTGTTGATATTATAGCAGCTTTTAAATCGCATTGGAAAAGTCGTTCAAGGAATGAAGTTTGCTCTGAAACAAACTTTGTATCTAAGACGAAAGAATTTTATTTTTCATAGCGCTGGGCGTAAGTGCCGTCAACTTTTTGAGGGACACGACTGGCAAAGAAGCCTCATACGCTAAGTAAATCGTTCGAGGAGTACCATAAGTTAATCCATTGAGTGACAGACCAAGAGTAACCTCCGCAGCAAAATACAAACATTCACTTGCGTCTGGAACGTAGCGTGCTTAATGCTGTTCTGGTGGCCGCTACCAGCGCTCGGGCGAAAACAATGCGAGGGTGGGACACTGGCCTTTGTGCTCTCTGGTCCTGTCTGCTCAGCAACTGACTTGCGCCAATTTATTCAATCTACAGGTGTCGCTAACAGAGCCTATGTTGCCGCGGCGGTCACCTTTCAGTCCTGGCTTCACTGAATATATTTCTCGTCTCACTGAAATATGTTTCGTTATATTTATGTATGAATGTAAATCTTGGCATTTATTTCTGAATATATTTAAAACAAACAAACATCGGCATCTTTGGGATGCTTTATTTCCAATCAAGCCTGATACATATGATCTTAAGCATTGGTTTTACAAATGTCTTATAACTAACACTATATATAGGACACCATGACGGTTCCCCCGTAAAGCCAATACCCATTTCCGACACCTGGGTTGAGTGGGGTATTGTGCTTGAGCTTTCCCTTACACCCAACGGGGAAAATCTCCGCGCCAGCGCCGGGATACGAACCCTCGTTAAAGAGAAATATATCCTGGTGAATGTACTTTTCGCTCTTGGAGTTGCGCACCGGAGTCACGAAGCTTGATGTGTTGACACGGTTCCTGCGAAGGGACCCACCGGTGGTCATTCAGGGGATTTTCAACTTGCTGTTGATTGACCTGCAGTCACTAACTCAAGTTTTATAAATACTGAATGAAAGCTAAATAAAGGCACCATCAGTTAATGTTTGCTATTTTAAAAATTACATTCTACAATTGACTTTAAATTTGAGTTGAATTGTACACTTCGGTTTAATATATCACAGTTAACGTGTTAATGGATTCATAGCGTGGACGGGTAAATTTGGCTTCGGTTTAATATTTCACAGTTAACGTGTTAATGCATTCATAGCGTGGACGTGTAGATTTGGTGAATGGTCTCCTATCGTTGTTAATTAGAAAGTAGGAAGAGTTGAACGCTTCTGTGTTGGTAATATTTCGCGCCGACCCTTACAATCAGGTAGGCAGAGGAACAAGCGCTTCTTGTAATTATTGGGGTGTTTTTGTATTTTGTCGAGCAAACAGTTAGATATGTGAGATGCTGGTAAAGTGACACATTCAACTGGTATCTATTTCTGTTTGAGATGCCTCTTCCTTCTTATATTAACACGTTCCCCGCCTATTGGGCCATATATGTGTCGACTAATAGGTAAATTGTGTCTCCACTCACCGGTATAAATAAATGAAATTTCATCTGTTGTGCGGTATTTAAAAAAATAACTGTTATCATACGAAGTGAAATGTTTTCGTGCAATGGTATGTTTCATTTCTCTCAGGTAAGATAAAATTGCATTCAAGCAGTTAAGTAGATTTCCCAATCCTGCTACGTAAAGCCAAACCAACCGTTAGCAACTGCGGAAACGTAGTGAACGTGTTAAGTTGAACTGCCCTCATGGACTACATCAGCCCTAATTAGTTTACGAAAAGCTTTCGTTTGGTTTTCAAAAAAGGGACTGATATTTTCTTTATACTGACCTTCATTTGGGAATGAAACAACGATTGAAAGAGAAAACGCGCTTCCATCATATGGGTTTTTGTATTTTAGTGTAGTGTTCTCAGATGATAGCCATTTTACGAAGAAATTAATTCTACTTTGCGATTAAGTCTCTGTTGTATGTGTGATACAATATCCGCTGGAATTATAGAGCACTCAACGATGCTCATTTTTTCTAATGTAACCTTAATATATTGCGCTTGTACGTCTCAAGTTAGATCATTACCTAGAAATTGCGTTCTCAAATTACTACATTTGCATATTCTGCCAGCAGTTCAAAGCGACCGCGAGGCCCTATATCTATTGAGAAACTTTCTAATAAATGTATTTAGCAGGCTCATTAAGCGAGGTGCTAGAAGTTATAGCGTGAGATGAATTCGTTTCTCCCAACTTAAATTGTCTTCATAATGTGTGCTTTATTGGCTAGTTAGGAGTGTGTGGGTGAGCAAAGTTATCAACTGAAATTTATTTAGGTTTAAAAGTCAATTAATTAGGCGAGCTGTTTGGAGGTAGAGCTTGAGATATGTTTGTTTGCCCAAACTTGAATAACGTGCGAAAATTATTGTTCAGTGATTAATTTCGAGCGTGTGTGGGTGAGGCAGGTTATTAACTGAATTTTTTTAGGTTTTAGTGGAATCAGGCCGTACGAAATTGGTTGAGGCCAAAATTTGCCTGCATCTGAAACGCGTGTATTGCTGAGTATGTTGAGTGGCAGGAATAAGATCCCAATTGTTTATACAAGCACCATTCTGAAATCCTCTCATTAAAATTAAAGCTGCTCAATGACTGAAAACTTTATAGTGGGTTCTACTCCCTGATTATTTCTGAAAGGAAGTTTATGAATCATGTTTCGCATTTCTACTGGTGAAGTTTCTCCACGCTAGCTCCGAATTTTCCATAGCTGGATCGATCAGTTTCGATATTTATTTGAAAAAGTTCAAGCTGCCGGCATCCTTCTCCTAACAAGCCCGCACTTAAATGGCCTACGTTGACCAATAGGTGCGCAATGTTGTGCTCACTGTGCATCATCGCAGTTCTTTCTGTGATATGTTGACGGACAATGCTAGTGTATATTTTTTGGGTTCTTAAAGGTTTCTTTTTACTGTTGAGGGAAACAGAGTTTAAAAAAATTACAACCTTGTTCCTGCAGATGCGTTCTTCCGAGTTTTCATTTCAAGGCATGAAACATTTCGCGTCAATATAAATGCTGATGCACAACGAGACCGTAAGCCTGACTCCGGCAACAAATAATTGTTTTTGCAAATCCAGTCGTAATTCTTTTATTGGTAGCGTTCTGTCGATACGGTATGGTTTTGCACAGTCAAGCATCAGACTTTTTTGCGCTGTCAGTTGTAATTCTTTTGTTAGCGACGTAATGTGGATACTAAAGGGTCATTCGGAGTCAGACCTCAAAATATTTTTTCTGTTCTTGTTGTAATTCTTTTGTTGATGGCGTAAAGTAGATACGGAAGGGTCTTGCAGAATCAGACCTAATATTTTTTTGCTGTTCCAGCTGTAATTCTTTTGTTGGTGGAATAAAGTAGATTTGAAAGAGTCGTGCAGAATCCAACCTCAGGCTGAAAATTTAGCTTCAAGAGTGGAGCATGAACCCAGCTCAGCGAAGGCGATTTGTGCCAGCTGCAGCCGTTCTTTATTGGTCCAAAATGCCCCTTAAAACAGGGGATCCTCTGCCTTCCTTGGCTCAGGCTATTACTGGACGTAGTCCAGTGAGTAATATAGTAGCCTCAAAATGAAATCTCTCTCACAGTGGATGCTACAAAAGAGCTGTACAACTTTAACTTTTCCATCGCTTCAAGCGTGGTTTCTAAAGGTGACTTTTGAATACCTATTTAGTATTTCCCGCATTTCATTCTGTCTTACCTCTCTATTGCCTTCAAATCGTATGCAAGAATTTTATGACAGTTTATGTAAGGTTTTATTTAATTCTATGTTCGGATTTACGTTTCCAGTCTCATTTGGATGATGTATTCTCCCTCCAAAATTTTTCAGTTACAATTATCAGATTTCTCAATTCTTTCGTCTAATTATGAATGTTATTGCTTTTCTCATAATTCTCAGCCCAATCCTGCATGCAGTAATAAATGTATTCGTTCGACGACATGAAAGTGCGTAAAGTGTTTTATTTGCAGTCCTCTATTTTTTCTAGTATTTAGAGTTAACACCGTTGGTTACATTTCTTTCAAGTGTAATGTCCATGTGTGCTGATTTTAATTTGTAACCTACAATTTATCATCACAGGTCATTGTTGGTTTTATTCTCGCAGTGTTTATAAGATATTTATATAAGTAATTGTGTAACATTTCAAAAATATTCCAGACTCGGACTTGATAATGGTTAAAGATAACGCTGTTCGCCTCGCGTCTTGTTTTTACTCTTAGGTTACGCTTCTTTCTATTGCACAGTTTTCCTGCGCAGTTATTGAATTCTAGCTCGCTTATTTGTTTTGTGTTCTTTATTTTGGATGCGTGTTTACTTCACATAGCGTTTAGTCCTTGCCACTGTTGCATCCCTGAACATCTTACGATATTTAGCCCGTTCTAACTTAATTTTTAGGATTTTTCGTTTTTCATTTTTTTTCTTTTCCTAGAAGTATATTTTCATCCAACAATTTAGCACTCGTGATGATTTGTTTTCAAATTCAAGCCTTCCGATAATGTTCCTTCCTGGTGAAACATCCAGATGTTTTCGCATCTTTTCTTTCTCAAGAGTTTGAATTCTTTGACGTTTTCGCTTGCGTCCTGCTCTCATTGTTGTTTTCCTCGCTGAACACGTTGACTGCGATGAGTAAACTAAATTTCAATGTTCAACTTATATATGAAGTTTAAAGTTTTTAAAAAAAATTATAACTACCAAACATTAACTGAGCTTGCGTTCTCCGCCGTTTTCTTTACAATTAATTCAAAAAGATTATCAAAAATTTTCAAACAACCGATCGATGGGTTGTTTCACGGCTGGAAACGCTTCAGCACGACCCATTGATGGGTCGTTTTGTAACCCTTGTGTTAAACATAGTAGAGAGTTCTCCCAGTGACTGAGCTGAAAAAAATTGACCTTGGAGGCATTTCGATGACTGAGCGCTCCTCTGGGATATGTCAAATTCCGCACCCACAGTCGCGGATGGGTCTGCTCATATTTTCTTTTTTCGTCAATGTATCATGACCCCCTAAGAAGGATACAACTCTTTTATTTATGGGAATTAGCACTCCCGGGGGGAATATGTGTGTGTGCTCGAGCTGAGAGTTAGGTAGGCCTTCTATTAGTTGAAATGAAATTGTTTTTTCCGTTATATCAAGGAACAACTTTTTTCGGCTCACTGCTGTCCTGTTTTTCAGTACTTAGTACTTTTTTCTTGAACTTTTATCTTGTTTCATGAATTTCTTTCCAGCCTTATTGTTTCCATGGCCTTTCTGCGTAGATTCCGCGTTCTCTTATCTCCGTACTAAATGGTGCCTTCCTCCTTCCTCTCTTCGGAACTCATTTTTACGGCGGTTAGAGAGGCTTAAACTAACATCAAATTTAATGTAATCTAATCTAGTGAATCTGGGGAAGCTTGTTGTTGGAAATGAATGATGATTTAGGCATAAGTTTGTGGAAGGTTGGTGAAAAGTTGAGTTAAATTTCATTAAAGGTTTATGGTTATTGCTGAAAAATCTTTCGGTAAATCAAGTTTGGAGTTAAATCTGTATTATGGGCATATTTTTTCCCCATACCATCATCTGAGAAAGTTATCCTATATGTAACATAAGGCATGTTTTTCCATCATTTCTTCTAGCGCTCCCAGGGGACAATGTCAGGGCCCGAGCTGAGAGTTAGGTAGGCCTTCTTTTTTGTTGAAATAAAATGTTTTTGTTATGTTAAGGACCACCTTTTTTCGGTTCACTGCTGTCCTGTTCTTCATCACCTACTACTTTCCTCTTCAACTTTGGTCTTGTTTCATGATCTTCTTTCCCAACTTACTGTTTCTATGCCTTTCTGCGTAGATTCCGCGTTTCCTTAACTCCATACTAAATGGTGCCTTCCTCCTTCCTCTCCTTGGATCGCATTTGTTGCTGGGTGGTGAGGCTAAAACTAACGACTAATCTAATCCAATCCACCATTTCATTTACATTGAACTCGTCCCACAATTTTGTATGGGTATGTTTAGGTTTCAGTAGTCTCTTGTAGACAAAGACGACCAATTCACGCACTCTACGAAAGAAGTAACGCAATTTGGGTGCTGTCCTTTCATGTGGTTGTCGGCGTCATATACTTTATGCGTATGAACTTCTCATTAAGAACGCTCTCATCTCTACAAAGAAATATTCCCTCGCATTGAAATATCTTCCATTATTTCATGTGTGATGCATGCGGACCCGGTTTTATGTAGTCGTCGTTGAGTCATACAGTTTACGTGAATGAAATTCTCATTAAGAACGCTCACATCTCTACGCTGAAATATTCCCTCGCATTGAAATATCTTCCATTATTTCGCGTGTGACGCAAGCGGTCGCTGCCACTGTTGCCCGCCCTACTACGATTGTGCGAGGTGCGAGCGGCGCACCTCAGGGTAGCGTTTACACGTCCCCAAACTAGGGCACCTTCGCTGTGCCTCACGCTGGGCACTCGTCGTCTTGGTCTCCACGGCTGCAACAAATAGCGCACGTCCAGCACATGGCGCAGATTTGACAGTTTCTTTGTACGCGACTAGGATTTAGTTGCTATCGTAGTGTCATGATGCTGATGGAACACGAACTCTTCCACCCCTTTTAATGAATTTGCGACCTAAATTTTTCCACTATTGGAATTGACGAGCAATAGCTTTCTGCTAGGGAATTTATCTTCAATGTAAACTGGTATGCCCACAAATTTTTGACAGTATTTCGTGAAATGTTGTCCACTCAAGGGGATTCAACTATTGTATCTGTGGGAATAAGCGCTCCCAGGAGGTAAATGTGAGGTTTTGAGCTGAGAGTTAGGTAGGCCTTTTTTTTTGTTGAAATAAAATGTTTTTATTTTGATAAGGACCACCTTTTTTTGGTTCAGTACTGTCCCGTTTTTCAGCTCCTCTGACTTTCTTCTTCAACTTTTATCTTGTTTCATAACCTTACTTCTTGACTTCTTGTTTCCACGCACACGGGATCTTTTGAGGAAACACCCTTTGAGCATGGATTCCACGTTCCCATGACTCCATACTAAATAATGCTTTCATCCTAACTCTCTTTGAACATCCATGCTGTTGTAAGGGAGGCTAAAACTTTTTTTATAATCAATCAGTCGTAAAATGTAGTGGTTGATTAGCTATGCGTTGTTTAGATAGACTGCAACGTGGCATTGAAATACGCGATAAAATTTTTGATGTTTTCATTACTGATGAAATTTTGATATAACTGTAAGCTTCACGCTTGAAAAGACTGGCACTGAAATTTATTTCAATTTTTTTCTTCTTCTTAAGTTATTTTAGGGGGTACGAATACATCAGCTTGAACTAAAAAACGCATAAGCATAAACTTTAAAAGCAAAATATGATTTTCTTCTTTGATTATTCTTGTTCACCGAGTCAAAGCGAACGCAACGAATGATCTCTCGGAGGAATCGGATCTCTCACCTACTCTCTCCCTTCAAGCCATTCTGACGCATTGCTTCCCAAGTCAATTCCCACTGTAATTTTGAAATGCATCTCAGGAAGTGGTCTTTTCCGTTTGTATTTCTCTCTCGACATCAACACATCGAAGACTCCTCACCAGCTCTGCAGAGAAAGCAACCACTGCGGACTTCGTCGTCCACTTCTATTTCGTGACGTTCCTGACTGATCAGTGTTTGCTGTGACAATGCGAGCAAGCTCTGTAGCGCTCAGTATTGAAGAAACCTGCAGTGCTACTACTACTGCTGCTGCTTCCGTCCTCTACAAAGCGGCAGTTTTCGTCTCTAATGAAAGTTTTCCCCGCAACTTAAATTCTGAGCGGCAGCTTCATGGAATCGTGGAGAACGTCTTAATTTTTTCTCTGTTGATCGTCGCGTCCCTAAAAACATATAGGAAGTTTCTTCTTCAACAGTACGCCGAATAACGATGAATTGGCTTCCGAATTTTATTGTCCGTGTTACCTGAATCATCGACATTCTCTTGATTTCTGTTCCTCCAAAATTGTTGAAACATTTTCAAGGTTTATTTGCCGAAATTCTCATTTTCATCATTTTCCTTCACTTCACCAAAATATAGTTTTCGTTGGTTATCAAAGCTGTAACTCGATCGCACGTAGATGCAACTTGAGAAGATGCAAGCTTATTTTTTTCACACTCAGCTCAATTTGCTCACAAATTCGTACAAGTGACACCAAAGTTTTTCTCACGTAGCAAAGTTGAAGTAAGCAATTATCTGTAGAGATTCTTCCTAGTGTCGAGTAAAATGGAGCAAGTGCACTTTGTACAGTGACGGTTCCTTGCTGGTCTCGTGTAGAGCGAAGGAAGTGTAGGTGTGGCGTGGTGACGATTCTTTACGCGCTCAACACAAGCCTCAAAATAGATTTAGAGCTGCGCGTCCTTCTGTCGTGCCGATAATTCCCAATCTTGGTGGCAATTACCGGCCATTCCCCGTGTCCGGGACTTCAGGAATCTGGGAATCCGTTTGTCCTTCCTGATTGGAATGGTGACGAAAGCTGTCTTTTGGGAACAGGTGTCTCGGTGCTGCTTAGAGACCACGGAACTGCTGTCTCGTGTCGGTCTCGCGGTGCTGCCTCGCGTTCACTTGCTTTTCCTCAAGCCCTTTGTACTAGACATTGCACTAGACTAGGGATTCTCAACCTTTCTATTGTCGTGTACCGCCTTATCTTAATGGTGTATCTTCATGTACCCCCAGTACAATTAAAGGCAGGGTTGCGGAGTCGGAGTCGGGAGTCGGAGTCGCCGGAGTCGGATGTTTTAGGGTGGAGTCGGAGTCGGAGTCGCTTCTCTGAAGTGTGGTGGAGTCGGAGTCGGAGTCGCTTCTCTGAAGTGTGGTGGAGTTGGAGTTGGAGTCGGAGTCGGAGTCGCTTATCCGAATGTGGTGGAGTCGGAGTCGGAGTCGGAGTCGTTCATTCGGATGTGGTAGAGTCGTGGTTGGAGTCGCTATTTTTTGGTGTCTTCGATTCTAATTTTTGCTAAAAATTAATTATAATTCTTTAAAACTAGAAGTAAACCAAAACAGAGTTAGAATGCTTTGCTGAAAAATCTAAAAAATACGCAATGTTTTCGTTGATTGTTTTGTTCTAAGTTTGAAACAGCGTATTTATTCCTATCACCTAATACCGTCATGTTATCTAGTCATTGAGGGTTTGCACAGATATATATGAGAAACCTACGAGTGCGAAATATAATTTTTGTACCCAGCATTAATGTATATTTTGTAGTTAAAGGCAGGAATTAGTAATTGAAAGCATCGCAAATTAATTCTGTATATTTCTGTTTTGTTCATTTTCCCTTCAATTAATACATAGGAACTGGAAAATAGTAGTAAATGTGTTGCAAGTTACTTGCAGAACATTTCAGCTGATGCAATACATTGTACTCACATAAAGAGTGGTAACTCTGTATGCTCAAAATGATGCATTGATTGATAATGATCATAAACATTTCTAGTCTTTTGGTTATGATTCATTGCCAATGAGTAGTCTTTGCCGAAACCTGAAGCTATGGTCTAGTGCACAAAGACTTCTAGTTTTCAAGTCACGTTATCAAAATTGATATGGCTTCCGTGTTTTTGAGTCAAGTTAACATGTATTAATAATAAAAATTTCTGCTCATTTCTGAAGTTATTCCTTGAATGTAATTTGGTTCTTTCAGAGTTATATTGTTTTTCACTATATCATCATCATGTTTAATTTTTATCTTCGTATCACTCCCCAGTTTCTAAGCTAGTGTACGCTGAAGTGCAGAATTTTATAATTGTGTTGATACATTTTAAAAAACTGAAATAGTATTTGTTTAGTAGCATTATGTACTTAATTACTTCTTGTTAAGGAAGATTTGGAAATGTTGTAAGGTTATCTATATCGGCATTGAGACACTTGAAAAAAATAAAAATATGATGTAAACGAGCTGCAATGAAAATAATTACACACACCAGCAAAAACTTCACTTACAGTCACACACACATTGTAACTGAAAACAATGCACTCTCTCAGCTGCAATGGTTTTTGCATTTATGCGATAGTACAAATTCCCTTGCTGGAAACGTTTCAAATTGCTCCAAAAAACACGAAATGAGAAGAACCTGGGCGTTTATTAAAATAACAAAGTGTCCAATACGAAGTAAAAAGTTAGACGAAAATAAGAGATAGTATCATATTACACGCAAAGAAGCTAGAAGTGACTTTTATTCGTGAAAAAAACGTTCTGAAAACGTCAGGCCCCTGCAATGAAAGCAGAACAACTTCTGCTTATTATAGCCGAAATGTAACATAGTGTTGAGCAATGATATGACACCTTTTCTGCATTGTTACCCTGCATAGTGTAGACACAAAGAAGAAAAGGCAGTGTGCAAATCTTACCTACCTTATCTACACGTATATCATAATTTTGGGGATTTGAAGCATAGTCATTGAATTAACTACTATAATTTCACTGAATTAGTGCATACTTAGGAATAAAAAACTGTTGATGCATATCTATGCTTCTCAGTGTAGACAACGCCTACATTACATACTCAGAAAACACTTGTCAGTAATATACAGGGTGTTTCAGATTCAGAATAAGAAGCAAAAAATTGCACACCAAGTAGAAGATATCCAAATAAAAACTTTTTCTTCTATAAATTTTCCGAAGAAAGAGACATTGAGATATTAGCAGTTTATTGTTTAAAAGGGTGAAATTTAATGAATAAACTACTCGCAATATTTATTTTGAATTTACGTCGATCGGGCGAAATGTGCTAGTTGCAAGACCTCCTAGATCTCCTCACATGACTCCACTCGATTTCAATTTTTGGGGACACGTGAAGAGCCTTGTCTATGCTACACCCATTGGGTCTGAGGAAGATCTTGTGGCCAGAATTGCAGTGGCTGCAGGTGAGATACCTTAATGCCAGACGTGTTTCCTAATATTCGGCAGCCGTTAAGGCTAACATTCGAAAAGTGCATAGATGTAGGTGGAACACATTTTGAACAATTTTTGTAAAGTAAATTCAGAATCAATACCGCGAATAATTGTACCATTAAATTTTAACCTTAAAAACAATAAACACCTAATGCCTCCCAACCCCGATTTTTGGGGGGAAAATTTCATAGGACAAAAAGTGTTTATTTGGCCATTTTCTACTTGATGTGCAATTTTGTACCTCGTGTTCTGAAACACTCAGTATACATAATTGTGTACACGACTCGTCAAATGACGGGATTCGATATTGTCTGTATAGAAATCTTCCAGATGTGGACCATAAAGAAATATTTTCATCCTAATAGCACCCGCGATTAAAATATTCTAATACTTGTGCACTGGTGAAACTCGCATCAGATACAGTAGTCAAGTATCTCTAAGAGCGTGAAAGGGAGACAGATCAACCAACAAAGACGAACAGCCAATTTTGTTTGTTCAATGAAATTTCCTGTTAAATATTTTCCGTATTTCTGATGGCGGCTTTGTGGAAGAAAAGTTTTCTTCAGTTGGCCTCTCTTAGTTCACAGACAAGAATTTGAAACTGATGAAATTAGATCTTTTTGTTCGTGTTTATATGTTTTGCAGCTGCATATTTTTTTCCGGTTTTTGTGTTTAAATTTAAATTTCAATAATTAAGCATGTTTGCGCTTCTAGCAGACCTGCATTAACCTTAAATAGCTTCAATTAACATTACTTGTGACGCTTTGGCGTTCACTCACTAAATTATCTTTGAGCTTGCTCTGCTTGGGCAGCATGTCGTCATTTTAATAAAAGTGGGTCTGGTACCTCTAACTTATTTCTATTGCGTAAAAACCAGTCTCTTTCTGTGACTTGAACTCCTCGACCCAGCTTTTGCAGCCTCTTGAATAGGCACTTACTATTCAAGGTAATTAATTGTCAATTAATTGTTAAAAACTTAGTGCTATATGTAATCTTACAATAAGATACGATATTCACCTAGTCGGCCACAGGACATCTTAAAACTCTGTATCTCTTTACTCAGAACGCCTCTAAAATTTCCTACCGGAGTACCGTGCTGATGACCGGCCGCGTCCATTGGGTGTCAAAATTCTATTTTTAGCGAGTATCGTTTTAAAAACTAACCTTACGTTAAAGAAGATCTTCGGTCTCCACTTAAAGGAATTTAATAATAAAAATTTCACAGAGGACGCTCCTGTGCGTACTGTTGGAGTCCTCAAGATCCGCCTAACTTGGGTACGGTGTCTCTTTTTGCGCATCTCGGGAAACGACTTGCTGTTGTTCCCTTGAAGTTCTTCTGTATTTGAAATAAATGTTCGAGCAGTTGCTCTTAAGTTTTAAATCCTAAAACTTCATTGTACTAACATAGGAGAGATTACGTTCACGAAATAGCTAAACCTATTTATTAATTTGTTCAAAGGAGACACTTGACCATTTATTGTATAAGAACAATCAATACTATACTGCGTGTCCCACAAAAATGTCCCGGACTTTTTGATTGATAATATCTCCGCTTAATTAACATATTTTAATTGTCTTTTATTTACAATTTATTCAATTTTGTTTCCTTTTGAAATAATATAAGTTTTTGAAAATCAGTTGAATAAACTTCAAGATGATCGATTTACTGAAAGGGGTAGAAAAATTGTTCAAAGGGAAAGTTTTAAAAACAACACTGGTGTTCTTCTTCATTCCTCAATACCTACTGCTAAGAATAATTTCATAACGATGTATCGTACATACAACTAAGTATTTAAACCCTCTGAGAGGTTTCAAGTTTCAAGTGTTCTCAATAATAGTGTTTCAAGGACTGATAGAAAACGGTGGAATAATGGGTAAAACTCTTCGTTCAATGGTGGCTAGAAGTAATACTTGCCTTGAGAGAAATGGAGGGTTTGTCGTTGGATACTAGAATTACTTTATTTATTTAAACGTTATATAAGGTAATGATTTGTTACTCCTTAAAATTTTTGTGTGTTCAGTTTTATGGAAACTACAAAATAAGGAAGAATATCAATATTGTTTTAAAAACTTTTCATTTGAACAATTAATTTTTCTACTCCTTGCAGTAAATTGGACATTATAAAGTGGTTATTCAACCGATTTTCAACAACGTAAATTATTCGAAAAGGAAACAAAATTTACTACATTGTGAACAAAGGCAATTCAAATATGTTAATTTAAAGCTGAGATATAATTAATTAAAAATCGGGGACATTTTTACAGGACACTCGATATAATAAAAAGCCAGGTGTCCGTCAATGTGTTCTCGTGCGTAATTTCCCCTATCTCATTACAATGGGAATCTGCTTGCTTGGACAGTATCATAAATACCATCGAAATATGAAAAACCAGGCATCTGCTCACTTATGTTTATAAGTAAAAAACATTGCGTGAAAATCGAATCAACTGTCGAGAAAATGCGGCTCATCGCATTTAAATTTCAAAGGCATTTAAATGCTTAAAAGGTATGGAAAATTTTTTAAAAACCTCTTGCGAACAATAATTTAAATTACAATTCAGATAGGTATTATGTTATACAATTTGCTTGGTTGTTGTGTGCGTTTGTGACGTTTTTAAATATGCTTAATGACCGTATCTGTGATACGAGTTTTACCAGTCACAAGTTTAAGAATACTGTATTTTAATCGCGGGTACTATTACAATGGATATATTTGTTTGACATTTTTATCTTGAGATTTTTTTTAAAACGATACCATTGGATCCCGTCATTTTTGACCAATCATGTACACTAGTATCCTGATTATTAACAATCTGTAGTCAATTTAAAAGTCATTCGCTAATAAAGAATATAATGAATATATGCACAGGTTTCAACACCTGCAACCGTTTACTACTAAGAATGACTGTCGTGTGTTTATTTATACGTTTTGTGTCACGCTGTTAAGAATAATTGATAGGAAAAAATTTGCACTGGCGGTCTTGGTTCCAGTTCACGGTCAATTAATACACTCATTTTCGTTGTGCAATAGCTCTATAATAAGTCACTTTCATCACAATTAGAGCGATCCATAGCCTTATATATTCAAGTTTGTATCGTGAATACCGAGTTCGGGGTATTGCATATTACAATATGCTGTATTGTATATTACAATATACTGTTTTGCAATGTACTGTATTGCATATTAAAATATACATACACAAGTTCGCAGTTGCTTTCAGTAATGCTGAATTTCTGTATCTTGGATACGACACGAATGGTTATAACTACTTCTCTTGCGGCTCAAAAATGCTGTGTTCTGAGTGTTTATTACTCTTATAAGAAAATTAAGTTACCTTTAGAATAAGCTGAAAGCATGGAAACTCCACTAAAACGAAAATTTGTTGAAGAAAGGTATTGAATCTCGTCATTTTTGACGGTCTGTGTACACTAGTTAAGAAATAAAATATTCATCTTATAAATTATGAATAGGTGAAGTTGGAGTCACAAAATTGTGAATAGGCGGAGTCGGTGTTGGAGTCGCCAAATTCTGGAGAAATGGAGTCGGAGTCGGAGTCGGAGTCGCCAAATTCTGAAAAGGTGGAGTCGGAGTCGGAGTCGGAGTCGCCAAATTCTGGAAAGGTGGAGTCGGAGTCGGAGTCGGAGTCGCAAATTTATTCCACCGACTCCGCAACCCTGATTAAAGGTTTAAGAAACTGTAAAAATACACTTGATGATTAATGATTATGTATACTTATAAGGTTGTATATAAATATACGAGTATATTGTACATTTTGACATGAAATATGTTGAATGTACCCCAAGAGGTACATGTACCGCCGGTTGAGAAGGCCTGTACTAGACTTATATGTGTCCGTTGTACTAGACTTAGGATACAATCTATTGCTGTATCGCTTGTGGTAAATAAATTTTTTAGATTGTTTAAATTGTTTAAAGTTCGGTCGGGTGGAAAAAATCTTTGCTCCGTGGAGACGAGCTTGCCGTGCGGAGTACTGGTCTTGGCTGCAGGTAGTCTTGTTCTTGATCATTATGTGGTTCAACGTTTTTTTTTGTAACGAAATCGTACTGGATTTTTTGATCACGGTTGTCCTTTTCTTGATTTTCGTGCGTTTCAACATGGTATTTTTCCTTTAAAATCGCTTTTTGTTATGTTAAAGACCATCTTCTCGGGTCATTGCTGTCCTGCTTTACAGCACCTACTACTTTCCTCTTCAACTTTATTGTTTTTTCATGACTTTCTTTCTCCACTTACTGTTTCTATGCACCTTGTGTATAGATTCCACATTCTCTCAAGTCCATATTAATTACTGCTTTCCTCCTTTCTGTCAATGGAACGCCTGTGTTCCGGTTAGTGAGGCTTAAACAAACGAACAGCTAATCAAATTCATCAAATCTTGAAAGTCAAGTACAGAGACGATATTAAATATTTTAAATAAATTAAACGTGGGACTTATCAATAATCCAACACAGGATTAAATTGGTAAAGTAGTTATCCAAGTGAGATGATAGGCCTGCAATTTAAACGAGAGACGTAAAAATTATATGCGTCCAAATATATTGCCGTCAGCTGTCTGAAACTATTTGCGGTCATAGAACCATTCGAAAAATTATCACTGGAGAAACTAGTTGATTAAGTTGCTCTATGGCAAAAATGTAATAACAAGCAGTTCCTTGAACTATTGCTTAAAGTTGAAGACTAATTAAACTTTGAAATCGTAATTCTTCTTGTCTGAATTATGCTTTCTCACCTGGTGCTCTTCACCGCTCCCTTCGTCCTTCAGTTCCCTTCATCCTTCAGTTCTCTTCTTCCTTCAGTTCCCTTCTTCCTTCAGTTCCCTTCGTCCTTCAGTTCCCTTCGTCCTTCAGTTCCCTTCGTCCTTCAGTTCCCTTCGTCCTTCAGTTCCCTTCGTCCTTCAGTTCCTTTCATCCTTCAATTCCTTTCATCCTTCAGTTCCCTTCATCCTTCAGTTCCTTTCATCCTTCAGTTCCTTTCATCCTTCAGTTCCTTTCATCCTTCAGTTCCCTTCATCCTTCAGTTCCCTTCATCCTTCAGTTCCCTTCATCCTTCAGTTCCCTTCATCCTTCAGTTC
Source organism: Morinoia aosen (assembly GCA_030386875.1). NCBI lineage: Eukaryota > Metazoa > Arthropoda > Malacostraca > Amphipoda > Talitridae > Morinoia > Morinoia aosen. The sequence goes on from CM059574.1 coordinate 17,539,261, forward strand.
CTTTCATCCTTCAGTTCCCTTCATCCTTCAGTTCCCTTCATCCTTCAGTTCCCTTCATCCTTCAGTTCCTTTCATCCTTCAGTTCCCTTCATCCTTCAGTTCCTTTCATCCTTCAGTTCCCTTCATCCTTCAGTTCCCTTCATCCTTCAGTTCCCTTCATCCTTCAGTTCCCTTCATCCTTCAGTTCCCTTCATCCTTCAGTTCCTTTCATCCTTCAGTTCCCTTCATCCTTCAGTTCCCTTCATCCTTCAGTTCCTTTCATCCTTCAGTTCCCTTCATCCTTCAGTTCCTTTCATCCTTCAGTTCCCTTCATCCTTCAGTTCCCTTCATCCTTCAGTTCCCTTCATCCTTCAGTTCCTTTCATCCTTCAGTTCCCTTCATCCTTCAGTTCCCTTCATCCTTCAGTTCCCTTCATCCTTCAGTTCCCTTCATCCTTCAGTTCCCTTCATCCTTCAGTTCCCTTCATCCTTCAGTTCCCTTCATCCTTCAGTTCCTTTCATCCTTCAGTTCCTTTCATCCTTCAGTTCCTTTCATCCTTCAGTTCCTTTCATCCTTCAGTTCCTTTCATCCTTCAGTTCCTTTCATCCTTCAGTTCCTTTCATCCTTCAGTTCCTTTCATCCTTCAGTTCCTTTCATCCTTCAGTTCCCTTCATCCTTCAGTTCCTTTCATCCTTCAGTTCCTTTCATCCTTCAGTTCCCTTCATCCTTCAGTTCCCTTCATCCTTCAGTTCCTTTCATCCTTCAGTTCCCTTCATCCTTCAGTTCCCTTCATCCTTCAGTTCCCTTCATCCTTCAGTTCCCTTCATCCTTCAGTTCCCTTCATCCTTCAGTTCCCTTCATCCTTCAGTTCCCTTCATCCTTCAGTTCCCTTCATCCTTCAGTTCCTTTCATCCTTCAGTTCCTTTCATCCTTCAGTTCCCTTCATCCTTCAGTTCCCTTCATCCTTCAGTTCCTTTCATCCTTCAGTTCCCTTCATCCTTCAGTTCCTTTCATCCTTCAGTTCCTTTCATCCTTCAGTTCCTTTCATCCTTCAGTTCCTTTCATCCTTCAGTTCCTTTCATCCTTCAGTTCCCTTCATCCTTCAGTTCCCTTCATCCTTCAGTTCCCTTCATCCTTCAGTTCCTTTCATCCTTCAGTTCCTTTCATCCTTCAGTTCCTTTCATCCTTCAGTTCCCTTCATCCTTCAGTTCCCTTCATCCTTCAGTTCCTTTCATCCTTCAGTTCCCTTCATCCTTCAGTTCCCTTCATCCTTCAGTTCCCTTCATCCTTCAGTTCCCTTCATCCTTCAGTTCCCTTCATCCTTCAGTTCCCTTCATCCTTCAGTTCCCTTCATCCTTCAGTTCCCTTCATCCTTCAGTTCCCTTCATCCTTCAGTTCCCTTCATCCTTCAGTTCCCTTCATCCTTCAGTTCCTTTCATCCTTCAGTTCCCTTCATCCTTCAGTTCCTTTCATCCTTCAGTTCCCTTCATCCTTCAGTTCCCTTCATCCTTCAGTTCCCTTCATCCTTCAGTTCCTTTCATCCTTCAGTTCCTTTCATCCTTCAGTTCCTTTCATCCTTCAGTTCCCTTCATCCTTCAGTTCCTTTCATCCTTCAGTTCCCTTCATCCTTCAGTTCCCTTCATCCTTCAGTTCCTTTCATCCTTCAGTTCTCTTCATCCTTCAGTTCCCTTCATCCTTCAGTTCCCTTCATCCTTCAGTTCCCTTCATCCTTCAGTTCCCTTCATCCTTCAGTTCCCTTCATCCTTCAGTTCCCTTCATCCTTCAGTTCCTTTCATCCTTCAGTTCCCTTCATCCTTCAGTTCCTTTCATCCTTCAGTTCCCTTCATCCTTCAGTTCCCTTCATCCTTCAGTTCCCTTCATCCTTCAGTTCCCTTCATCCTTCAGTTCCCTTCATCCTTCAGTTCCCTTCATCCTTCAGTTCCCTTCATCCTTCAGTTCCTTTCATCCTTCAGTTCCCTTCATCCTTCAGTTCCCTTCATCCTTCAGTTCCCTTCATCCTTCAGTTCCCTTCATCCTTCAGTTCCCTTCATCCTTCAGTTCCCTTCATCCTTCAGTTCCCTTCATCCTTCAGTTCCTTTCATCCTTCAGTTCCTTTCATCCTTCAGTTCCTTTCATCCTTCAGTTCCTTTCATCCTTCAGCTCCTTTCATCCTTCAGTTCCTTTCATCCTTCAGTTCCCTTCATCCTTCAGTTCCCTTCATCCTTCAGTTCCCTTCATCCTTCAGTTCCCTTCATCCTTCAGTTCCCTTCATCCTTCAGTTCCCTTCATCCTTCAGTTCCCTTCATCCTTCAGTTCCCTTCATCCTTCAGTTCCCTTCATCCTTCAGTTCCCTTCATCCTTCAGTTCCCTTCATCCTTCAGTTCCCTTCATCCTTCAGTTCCCTTCATCCTTCAGTTCCCTTCATCCTTCAGTTCCCTTCATCCTTCAGTTCCCTTCATCCTTCAGTTCCCTTCATCCTTCAGTTCCCTTCATCCTTCAGTTCCCTTCATCCTTCAGTTCCCTTCATCCTTCAGTTCCCTTCATCCTTCAGTTCCCTTCATCCTTCAGTTCCCTTCATCCTTCAGTTCCCTTCATCCTTCAGTTCCCTTCATCCTTCAGTTCCCTTCATCCTTCAGTTCCCTTCATCCTTCAGTTCCCTTCATCCTTCAGTTCCCTTCATCCTACAGTACCCTTCATCCTACAGTACCCTTCATCCTACAGTACCCTTCATCCTACAGTAACCCTTCATCCTTCAGTTCCCTTCATCCTTCAGTTCCCTTCATCCTTCAGTTCCCTTCATCCTTCAGTTCCCTTCATCCTTCAGTTCCCTTCATCCTTCAGTTCCCTTCATCCTTCAGTTCCCTTCATCCTTCAGTTCCCTTCATCCTTCAGTTCCCTTCATCCTTCAGTTCCCTTCATCCTTCAGTTCCCTTCATCCTTCAGTTCCCTTCATCCTTCAGTTCCCTTCATCCTTCAGTTCCTTTCATCCTTCAGTTCCCTTCATCCTTCAGTTCCCTTCATCCTTCAGTTCCCTTCATCCTTCAGTTCCCTTCATCCTTCAGTTCCCTTCATCCTTCAGTTCCCTTCATCCTTCAGTTCCCTTCATCCTTCAGTTCCCTTCATCCTACAGTACCCTTCATCCTACAGTACCCTTCATCCTTCAGTTCCCTTCATCCTTCAGTTCCCTTCATCCTTCAGTTCCCTTCATCCTTCAGTTCCCTTCATCCTTCAGTTCCCTTCATCCTTCAGTTCCCTTCATCCTTCAGTTCCCTTCATCCTTCAGTTCCCTTCATCCTTCAGTTCCCTTCATCCTTCAGTTCCCTTCATCCTTCAGTTCCCTTCATCCTTCAGTTCCCTTCATCCTTCAGTTCCCTTCATCCTTCAGTTCCTTTCATCCTTCAGTTCCCTTCATCCTTCAGTTCCCTTCATCCTTCAGTTCCTTTCATCCTTCAGTTCCCTTCATCCTTCAGTTTCCTTCATCCTTCAGTTCCCTTCATCCTTCAGTTCCCTTCATCCTTCAGTTCCCTTCATCCTTCAGTTCCTTTCATCCTTCAGTTCCCTTCATCCTACAGTACCCTTCATCCTTCAGTTCCCTTCATCCTTCAGTTCCCTTCATCCTTCAGTTCCCTTCATCCTTCAGTTCCCTTCATCCTTCAGTTCCCTTCATCCGTCAGTTCCCTTCATCCTTCAGTTCCCTTCATCCTTCAGTTCCCTTCATCCTTCAGTTCCCTTCATCCTTCAGTTCCCTTCATCCTTCAGTTCCCTTCATCCTACAGTACCCTTCATCCTTCAGTTCCCTTCATCCTTCAGTTCCCTTCATCCTTCAGTTCCCTTCATCCTTCAGTTCCCTTCATCCTTCAGTTCCCTTCATCCTTCAGTTCCCTTCATCCTACAGTACCCTTCATCCTTCAGTTCCCTTCATCCTACAGTTCCCTTCATCCTTCAGTTCCCTTCATCCTTCAGTTCCCTTCATCCTTCAGTTCCCTTCATCCTTCAGTTCCCTTCATCCTTCAGTTCCCTTCATCCTTCAGTTCCCTTCATCCTTCAGTTCCCTTCGTCCTTCAGTTCCCTTCGTCCTTCAGTTCCCTTTGTCCTTCAGTTCCCTTTGTCCTTCAGTTCCCTTTGTCCTTCAGTTCCCTTTGTCCTTCAGTTCCCTTTGTCCTTCAGTTCCCTTTGTCCTTCAGTTCCCTTTGTCCTTCAGTTCCCTTTGTCCTTCAGTTCCCTTTGTCCTTCAGTTCCCTTTGTCCTTCAGTTCCCTTTGTCCTTCAGTTCCCTTCGTCCTTCAGTTCCCTTCGTCCTTCAGTTCCCTTTGTCCTTCAGTTCCCTTCGTCCTTCAGTTCCCTTCGTCCTTCAGTTCCCTTTGTCCTTCAGTTCCCTTCGTCTTTCAGTTCCCTTCGTCCTTCAGTTCCCTTTGTCCTTCAGTTCCCTTTGTCCTTCAGTTCCCTTTGTCCTTCAGTTCCCTTTGTCCTTCAGTTCCCTTCGTCCTTCATTTACCTTCGTCTTTCAGTTCCCTTTGTCTTTCAGTTCCCTTCGTCCTTCAGTTCCTTTCGTCCTTCAGTTACCTTCGTCCTTCAGTTCCCTTCGTCCTTCAGTTCCCTTCGTCCTTCAGTTACCTTCGTCCTTCAGTTCCCTTCGTCCTTCAGTTACCTTCGTCCTTCAGTTCCCTTCGTCCTTCAGTTACCTTCGTCCTTCAGTTCCCTTCGTCCTTCAGTTACCTTCGTCCTTCTGTTCCCTTCGTCCTTCAGTTATTTTCTTGGGGAGCAACTCGAGGACAGGCCAATCGACTTTTTGTTCCTGTAGCTATTTTCCGTCCAATTTTTGAAAATTAATCATGGCATTTCCTGACGTCACTTTTCAGACGCGTTAATCCTACACCATTCAACTCTAATCTATTTCATGCCATTACTTTTCTATCACATGAACCTTCCTTCATTTAAAATTTTCTAACGCTTACCATTCCAGTAGAAAGACCCTTTTAATCGTGCGAGCGTTTTTGAGCGCACCTCTGCAATATTCCTCCCCTCCCATCGATGATTGCATTAGTACCTCCAGCTCTTGCGATTGCCGCGGTCTTTCTAGCCAATCCAACCTCTTCGCCTTTCCATCCTTCAACTGGTGAGGGCGAGGTGATCAATTGGCCACACCAACCAATCAACCCTGAACAGCCCTCATCAATCAAACCTAGAAGCAATTGATCAAAGCCAGTCTTCCGCGGCTTGTCCCAGTCTTTGCTCTCCCGCGAGTTTGGCTTCTTCCTTTTCCCGTCGCCCGCCGAATCAAAATATTGAACCACGTTATAGATTCGTTAACCTCGAAATTAAAAAGTTCTTTTATTATTTCTCAAAGGGATCGTGAGGAATCAATCAAGCTGGAAGTTGGTGATCGGCATCCACGACGTGTACGATAGATGATATTTGATTCATTTTGAATCATTACTTGTTCGTGTTTAAACTTATGTCAAGCAAGTTTTTCGTTCAATAATCGCTTGATTAAAGGAGAACTTGAATTGATAATACTTCCCTTTTCATGGGGATAAAACATTCCAGGAACTCATCTTTCCTCCTTTTTGAATGTGACTGGCTCGCATTTGTGCGCTGGTGTTTGTGCCAAGCGCAAAATAGGCCCTTTTGTTATAATGAAAATGACATTGCATTTATAGTTTTAACACGACAGAGTTCGAATAATGTTAAAAGCGCACTAAAGACCGGCTTGTATGCGCTCCAGCAGGAACAGTTCTATTAACGTCGCAGTGCGCGTGTTCGCGTGTCCGCTTCACGGCGTGAAGACACGTGCACTCGTGGCTGTTTACGACCAGCGCGTGGGTGGCTGATAATTTTGCACGTGCTCGGTGGGGCTGATAATTTTGCTCGTGCTCAGCAGGGCTCCTGTGTAGGAAGCGTCTATAATTGCCTCAGTTACGACGAGCTGCAGTGCCCTGGTACGGTCACCTCAGAATTGACATTTTACCCCCTTACACTTTATTCTACTGCTACACCGGTGTTTAACTTATACTGATATCAGAATGAGGAAGGAACTGCCATTCACAAGAGAATTTTAAAGGTCACGTAAAGGTACAAATTTATCAAGAAATTAAATGTACGAGCGTTGAAAAGAAAAGGATTTTGAAATCCACTTTGACGGGTGGAAACAAAACAAAACATCGTACTTGGACACTGCCATCCACAGCTGCTCCTCTAACGATCAAGCGATTCGATTCAAGTGAGACGATCGTCTTCCACGATAATGGTTATCATTAATAATAAATCCATAAATTTCTGAGCTTGTTTTCTCATTCATTTGGAGATAATTCTAATTCTAATTTTTGGGCCCTCGATTTGTCGAGTTCGACACCTTATTGAAAAGTTTACCAATTAAAAACCATTTTTTACTTGCACTTGGTAAAGTAAGGAGAACATCGATGTTTCGCAGGTTGTATACACTGGCATTCGTAATTTTTAATTAAATTTGACCTGCCAACTGTTTGCTTCGTGCGCTGTGCAGAAAAGAACTTAATGTTACAGAACTCATGACTTTCGCTGTTTTTGTGTCACTTGAATTTGAGCAATTTTTGAACAACTAACGTTGTTTTGTTATTCCTGAATAACGTTATGCAATCATGATGGAAATGTGAGATGCAAAGACGTCGAGCAATTCTTTCTTGTGCCTAGGCCTTATTTTTACTTCTGACTGAAACTATATACCCAGTCAAACTTTTTCGCCGGACCATGCATGTTTTTCGCCACCTAAGCGATTTAATTACTTGGGTGGCGAAAAACATGCATGCAGGCCGCGAAAATGTTAGACTAGGTATTAGCACACTTGCAAACACCACTGAATTTCGTCTGCGACATTGTCTTCTGTACTAAAACACGAATTATTTATTTGAAATTCTCAGGAGCTTTTCGGAGAGAGGGATTTAGTAAAGTTCAAGCACATGAGAGGTTAGTCGCTGTCTTGAAAAGACTGAATCAGGGGAAAAGATCTGTCATAATTACAATATATTATCAAACTATTGTTGCATTTCCAAATGAAATTATTCAGTTCAAATAAGGGGGCAGCTTGAGAACGGAAATTTGTAGCCATTCCGTTATACTCAGGTGCCCAGTTTACAGAGCGGAAGCAGGGGTGGACACGTCAACCCAGAAAGCAAGTGAAATAAAATATTTTGACACTTTGACTGCGACGTGTGCAACCGGTGGTACACAGAAGTAATTTTCACAATGCTGCTGACCGACCTGTAGTTGCAAACTCAATTTTCATAAGTATTTAGTTGAAGCTAAATGAAGGCACGATCCAGCAGTTCATGCTTGGTATTTTCCAAATATCTCATTTCAATTGACTTTAAATTTGAGTTTGGTGTTGAACATAATATTTAGTTGCCGCAGTCAAAGTGTAAACACGGGGTGATGCTCATTTCAGCAAGTTCGCTCTCTAGTTCTACAAGGCGGACATGTGAATTCGTAATCCTGCTACCAACACTGTACGTCTTTCTATCTTGATAATCCCTTTAGGGGGATACATTTATTGTGTCTATGGGAATTAGCACTCCCACCAGGAAAATGTGTAAGGGCTCGAGCTGAGAGTTAGGTAGGGTTTCTTTTTGGAGAAATAAAATGTTTGTTATGTTAAGGACCTCCTTTTTTCGGTTTTCTGCTATCCTCTTTTTCAGCACTTACTATCTTCTTCAGCTTTTGTCTTGTTTCATATTCATAAACTTCTTTCTCAACTTACTATTTCTATGCTCCTTCTGCATAGATTCTGCGTTCTCATATCGCCATACTAAATGGTGCCTTCCTCCTTCCTCTCTTCTGAACGCTTTTGTTTAGCGGTTAGAGAGGCTTAAACGAACATCTGATCTAATCTATTGTGATAATACACTCCTCAGGGGGATACAATTATTGTATCTATGGGAATTAGCGCTCCCAGTGGGACAATGTGAGGGCCCGAGCTGAAGGTTAGGTAAGCTATTTTTTTTTTGTTGAAATAGAATAGGTTTTTTTTGTTACGGACCACCTTTTTCGGTTCACTGCTGTCCTGTTTTTTTTCAGCACCTACTACTTTCTTCTTCAACTTTGATCTTGTTTCATGAACTTCTTTCTCATCTTACTGTTTCTATGACCTTTCTGCATAGATTCCCCATTCTCTCATCTCCATACTAAATGGTGCCTTCCTCCTTCCTCTCTTCGATACGCTCTTTTTTTTTGTTGCGGTTAGGGAGGCTTAAACTAACTTATAATCTAATCTATAATCTGTGATAATACACTTTATGTAAAGCTCTGTGTGATCATTTAAAAAAAATTAAGATACGGAAGATTTCACATGGTAGTGATGCATGTCTGCATTGCAGACAATTATGCTGTCCACACGCATTCAGTTCTTCCAGACATCAATGTTAACTGATATGCCGTAACACAAGTTATGACATAATTACGTCAGTTTGTATTCAACCTAATGAACTTTTTTTTTTGTTTACGGGGACCCGTCGTTATTTTTAACTGGGTCGTTGGTTAACTTTCGGGAGCGTCGTAAACTGGAGTGAAGGCTTTGGTGACTCAAATGACCAGCATATTTCCGCCTGTGTGAGGGACCAGGTGACTGTGTGGTGAGGCGCCTGTGTACCTGAGGGACCCGGTGACTGTGTGGTGAGGCGCCTGTGTACCTGAGGGACCAGGTGACTGTGTGGTGAGGCGCCTGTGTACCTGAGGGACCAGGTGACTGTGTGGTGAAGCGCCTGTGTACCTGAGGGACCAGGTGACTGTGTGGTGAGGCACCTGTGTACCTGAGGAACCAGGTGACTATGTGGTGAGGCGTGTGTGTTTACTGCATCCTGCCCCCTGGCCCCTCGTGCTGCTCTCTCAGGCGCGCTCGTCTCTCTATTGTTCACTTCTTTTCTCTTTTGTTCACTTCTTTTCTCTTTTGTTCACTTCTTTTCTCTTTTGTTCACATCTTTTCTCTTTTGTTCACTTCTTTTCTCTTTTGTTCACTTCTTTTCTCTTTTGTTCACTTCTTTTCTCTTTTGTTCACTTCTTTTCTCTTTTGTTCACTTCTTTTCTCTTTTGTTCACTTCTTTTCTCTTTTGTTCACTTCTTTTCTCTTTTGTTCACATCTTTTCTCTTTTGTTCACTTCTTTTCTCTTTTGTTCACTTCTTTTCTCTTTTGTTCACTTCTTTTCTCTTTTGTTCACTTCTTTTCTCTTTTGTTCACTTCTTTTCTCTTTTGTTCACTTCTTTTCTCTTTTGCTCACTTGTTTTCTCTTTTGTTCACTTCTTTTCTCTTTTGTTCACTTGTTTTCTCTTAGTTTCACTTGTTTTCTCTTTTGTTCACTTCTTCTCTTTTGTTCACTTGTTTTCTCTTTTGTTCACTTCTTTTCTCTTTTGTTCACTTCTTTTCTCTTTTGTTCACTTCTTTTCTCTTTTGTTCACATCTTTTCTCTTTTGTTCACTTCTTTTCTCTTTTGTTCACTTCTTTTCTCTTTTGTTCACTTCTTTTCTCTTTTGTTCACTTCTTTTCACTTTTGTTCACATCTTTTCTCTTTTGTTCACTTCTTTTCTCTTTTGTTCACTTCTTTTCTCTTTTGTTCACTTCTTTTCTCTTTTGTTCACTTCTTTTCTCTTTTGTTCACTTCTTTTCTCTTTTGTTCACTTCTTTTCTCTTTTGTTCACTTCTTTTCTCTTTTGTTCACTTCTTTTCTCTTTTGTTCACATCTTTTCTCTTTTGTTCACTTCTTTTCTCTTTTGTTCACTTCTTTTCTCTTTTGTTCACTTCTTTTCTCTTTTGTTCACTTCTTTTCTCTTTTGTTCACTTCTTTTCTCTTTTGTTCACTTCTTTTCTCTTTTGCTCACTTGTTTTCTCTTTTGTTCACTTGTTTTCTCTTTTGTTCACTTGTTTTCTCTTAGTTTCACTTGTTTTCTCTTTTGTTCACTTCTTCTCTTTTGTTTACTTCTTTTCACTTTTGTTCACTTTTTTTCACTTTTGTTCACTTCTTTTCTCTTTTTTTCACTTCTTTTCCCTTTTGTTCACTTCTTCTCTTTTGTTCACTTCTTTTTTTGTTCACTTCTTTCTTTTGTTCACTTCTTTTCTCTTTTGTTCACTTATTTTTTCTTTTGTTCACTTATTTTCTCTTTTCTTCACTTCTTTTCACTTTTGTTCACTTCTTTTCACTTTTGTTCACTTCTTCTCTCTTTTGTTCACTTTTTCTCTTTATTGTTCAGTTCTTCTCTCTTTTGTTCAGCTCTTCTCTCTTTTGTTCAGCTCTTCTCTCTATTGTTTGAGCTCTTCTTTCGTTTGTTCGAGTGTTTCTCGCCTTTGATCGAGTTTTTTCTTTCATGTTAATTTTTCTTTGTTTTTCTTATATCGTGGTTTTCTCCCTTTAGTTGCAGTTTTTGTCTTTCGTTACAGTATTCCCTTATGATCTAATTGTTATCTAATTTATTCTAGATTTTCATCCTATGGAACAAGATCTTCTATCTCATTTTTTCTATACTTTCAGAGTAATTATTTATTCGCCATTCATTAGATTACAAAGATAGCAATGTAACCTTATCAAAACGTCTCAAAATATTCCATCATATCCATTGTTCCATTGTTATCACCTTTTTTTTATATTCCGGTTGCGTTTTGATGCCTGCTTATAAAAACTATTTTAAAGGGAAGAAAGATGGAGGTAATTTTTTCGTTGTTCATCATTTGTGTATTTTTTATGTTCAAATGAAATTGAAAAGATCTAAAAAGATGGTAGTCTTATAGAGCAACATCAGGTAAATATTGTGGATTAGGTAAACCATTTTTTATCATATTGGATTAATACGACTGCTCGAAAGCAAAAATGTGCAGGTAGCCAATATTTTGTTTCCTCGAGCTTCATCCAAATCATGTTAACATTTTACCAACATTGTTGCCCGCAGAAATGTTCTAAAATCCAGTACACAGAATGGGGGCAGGTACAGACTCAGTAACCAAGGTTAGTGGGAATTTTGAAGAGAAAACTTGCCTAAAGTTTTGAGATTTTTCCCAGTTCATGAAGGTTGGACTATATACCGATATTAGTTACATTCAATATTTTAGCAAGTTTTCTTCTTGGGAATCTAGAATTAAGTACATAAAAAAATTAGCTCAACATTGCAGTGTTACTCATATCAGTATATTTTTCAGCGTAAATACTTTGGATTAACCGCTAATGAGTCGTTAATAGCGCTTTTATTAGTCAATTTTGGTTTTCCCGAACCTGGGTTTCAGATTAAAATCGCTTGAGGGAAACACAAAAACCACACCCGATTTTTTGGCCACATAAAACATTTCTCCCGTGTACAACTTCAATGCTTGTCAGCTTGTGCAGCTGGAGTGCTTTTTTTTGTGTTCGTAGAGTACACATTGCCGTATGTGTGCTCCTCGTTAGCATGCCTTTCTTGAGGGTTAAATCAATCGAATTATATTATATTATTACATTTCGTACGACATTTCTAATATTACAACTTATTATCTAGCTAAGAGTAATGAAACCAAAACGAAATAAATTCAGTGGAAAATCACAAATGGAACGATTCGTAGAACATGTACCATGTGATTTCAGATTAAAACGTTATCACGGAAATTTATAATCGAATATTTCAGTTTTGGCTTTTGTTTCTTAATCCCCGCTGTTAAATTAATTTTATTCAGATATCCTAGTATATGTCTTGTTGGTTGAGTGAATAACGTGGATCCCATATAAACAATAAATAACGTGGATCCCATATAAACAATAGATAATGTGGTTGAGAAATAACGTAAGTCAGGAAATATACATTGTGTGTGAGGATAATAACGTGACCAGTAAGTAACGTGAATTTCTAATAGATGACGTGGATCTGCAGGTAGTAAGGAAATATTCATTGTGTGGTAACCCAACAACCGCTGGATTGTGTTTTAGCTTTCAGGTCTTTCGTTTGCCGAACTTAAAAACGTCATTCTTATCACTTTTGCACGAGTTATATTTTTTGTCGACTTTTTAAGTTTTTTATTCTTGTACTGTGAGCATCTATTCACTGTCAATTATGCTCTCAAAATTTCTTTTACTTTCTGTTCAATTCTATTTATTCACCGTATTTTTTCTCTGAAATATCTTTGTTTATTGTATTTTTCTGTTTTTCTCTCCTTCGATTCTTTGCTCCCATACTTTGTTTTTTGCTTCCACGATCTCTTTAATTTGACGATCTCGCTATTCTCTTGAATTTCTTTTGATTTAACTCTGCCTACGCTCACATTGAAATATCTTGAATTACGTCTGTTTTTTAAGCACAGTTTAATTATACACCTGCATCTCACTTCATTTCTTGAAATCTTTGCCCTACTTTTCATAGCATCCTCACATTCGACGATTACCGCTATAGGGACCAAAGAAAAGGCTTTGTTCTTCATGTGTTTTGTGTAGCGGTGCGCGTGTCATCCGTCAATGCCTGCAGCAGTCCTCCCTTTGTTGCGAGCGCAAACAGCCCTCCAAGTTGCAGTCACTTTGTGTCGCTCCAGTCGTTAATCATGCAACTTACAGTCATTCAAATTCCTCGAGGTCACCTAAACTTCTCCCCGAGATCCAGTTTGTCGCTTTGGGTTATTCATTAGAGAGTGTTGCGTAGCGGGTGAACTTTGTTTTGAGTGCAATCTCGTAACCATCAGCTGCTTTGCGTGCATTTTAGCTATCAAAGTTGGTGCGTTCAAACGTGTATTTGACCAAGTTCACACAAGTAAAGATGGATGAACGTAAATATGCATTCACAGACTTGATTTTCGTAACTATAACTATAGGTATTTTTGTACTTGTAGTGTTGATGAAAGTATCCATAACCTTCCTAAGATCTCTCTTCTATCGTTCTTTGCTAAAATAAAATTTGTGTTCAAAATGATGCAATGGTTTAACTTGTAAAAAAAAGCATTGCTATCCGCTTATATTTACGGGGATAGATGATTTTTTTCGGCTTCGTAGCGCTTATATTTTTTATTTCGTATTAATTTCAGGAGGTTATCTTCCCATTTCCGGTCAGGTATGGGATGCTCTCGAGTCCTTCCGTTGAATGTAAATTTCGAAAAATTTGAGCCGCGAAAAACATATTCGTGGTGAACTTCTCTTAGGTGTTAACAGTTTCCAAAGTGTGTGTTGTATGTGCTATTTACCAGTTAATGCTGAATAAAGAAAAATCAAATACATTCTCTAGAAAATTCTGTGAACAAGTATCAATCAACATTTTCTAGGAACATTTTATCCCCCATCCGCAATTCTCGTGTATACGCCCTGCTCTCGATGGTAACAAGCAACTGTTCTGTTTCTTCCCTCGTTCCCATTCCCTCGCTCGTTTTATTGGAGCTCTGCAGGGCCGAGACAACTCTTCCCTTCACCGACAGTCGTCGCCGACTTGTCACCGCTTTTGTCGATATTTTATCGATAATTGCATGCTCTGGTCCCCCTGCTGCCACGATATCCCAATGTCTTTGAAACTTTCTGCAGCTCTGTTTTAGTCCCGAAGCCCTCGAAAGAGAGCGACTCGCAGTTGCCGCACTGAACAAATTCCACCCACAACTTTGGCGCTTTGTAGGCACAGTAAACTTTCTAAAGCAATGGATAATGTAAGTGAGCTTTTGTTCTCTCGAATTGATGTATTATACGATCAATCTTGAATTAAAAAGTACGCGTTGAAATTTATACCGAGTATGGTTTTGCAATGGTTGTGAGAGCATAAATCAATGATTTTATGTAGGGGCTGTTACTGACTAAAATTATGCCGTTGATAGGCTTTGGCTTTGTTTGTCGTTGTCGAAATGTGTTTTTGATTTAACTCTATTTCAAGTTTGTAGTGCCTTTATAGTTTATTGAGGTACTTAGTCCTCGCAATGCGACAATTACGGAATGATTAATTTGGGTACTAGGTAAAGTATGTGGTCGTAAGATTTTATTTATTGAGTTTTGAAAGTTTGTGTAAATTTGTTAACTCAATTTTAATATGATCAACTCAACGTATCAATTGGAATTTATTGTCATCAATTCATTAAATGTGAATTTTTGCTCAACTCAATCAATCGATTGATCAATCTTCAAATTCTGCTTCACTGTTCGTGTATAATTTTGATGTTTTGCAGCGCATTCAACGCAGTTATTTGTAAGCAAAAATTATCCATTCACGTCATCTACCATGAACGCTTTCAAGTTAACACTTTAATCACCAAGTTAAAAAGATACCTGACTTGTGTTCCATGCTTTTGTACGAACATGAACTATTTATTTCCATCAAAGAAGTATGTCTCAATTTTGACTTTAGCAGCCCTCATTATGTACTCAAATCTGTGAAACATAGTTCAAATATTTCAATATTTTTACCCCCTTCTTTTAGTAGATTTCGCTGGTGGTAGGACCCTTCTTCAATATCTGGGAAGTCCCCTTCGAGCACTTGATGTCATTGAGTGTGTGTTGCCTGAAGGAAAATACCAGCAAACAGAGGGAAAATAGAGGGAAACAGCGGGAGATTCCTCCGGGGACCGGCAGGCAACACTGCTTTTGTTTGCTTTGATGAGGGCAGAGACCGGAGAGCCGGTGGACGACTGGCTAAAGGCGATGGGTAAATGGGAGAGATGGCGAGGGCCGGGTTGTGAATATGAAGTAGGGAGTTGTTGAAGATAGGTACGTAGTGGGGAGTTGAAGATAGGTACGTAGTGGGGAGTTGAAGATAGGTACGTAGTGGGGAGTTGAAGATAGGTACGTAGTGGGGAGTTGAAGATAGGTACGTAGTGGGGAGGTGAAGATAGGTACGTAGTGGGGAGGTGAAGGTAGGTACTTAGTGGGGAGGTGAAGATAGGTACTTAGTGGGGAGGTGAAGATAGGTACTTAGTGTGGAGTTGAAGATAGGTACGTAGTGGGGAGTTGAAGGTGGGTGCGTAGTGGGGAGTTGTAGATGACATTTAACATTCAATTTTAGAAAACATGTAGCATGTAGTTGTGGATAACATGTAGCATGTAGATGCGGATAACATGTAGCATGTAGATGTGGATAACATGTAGCATGTAGATGTGGATAACGTGTAGCATGTAGATGTGGATAACGTGTAGCATGTAGTTGTGGATAACGTGTAGCATGTAGTTGTGGATAACGTGTAGCATGTAGTTGTGGATAACGTGTAGCATGTAGTTGTAGATAACGTGTAGCATGTAGTTGTGGATAACGTGTAGCATGTAGTTGTAGATAACGTGTAGCATGTAGTTGTAGATAACTTGCAGCATGTAGTTGTAGATAACTTGCAGCATGTAGTTGTAGATAACTTGCAGCATGTAGTTGTAGATAACTTGCAGCATGTAGTTGTAGATAACTTGCAGCATGTAGTTGCAGATAACTTGCAGCATGTAGTTGTAGATAACTTGCAGCATGTAGTTGCAGATAACTTGCAGCATGTAGTTGTAGATAACTTGCAGCATGTAGTTGTAGATAACTTGCAGCATGTAGTTCTAGATAACTTGCAGCATGTAGTTGCAGATAACTTGCAGCATGTAGTTGCAGATAACTTGCAGCATGTAGTTGTAGATAACTTGCAGCATGTAGTTGTAGATAACTTGCAGCATGTAGTTGTAGATAACTTGCAGCATGTAGTTGTAGATAACTTGCAGCATGTAGTTGTAGATAACTTGCAGCATGTAGTTGTAGATAACTTGCAGCATGTAGTTGCAGATAACTTGCAGCATGTAGTTGCAGATAACTTGCAGCATGTAGTTGTAGATAACTTGCAGCATGTAGTTGTAGATAACTTGCAGCATGTAGTTGCAGATAACTTGCAGCATGTAGTTGCAGATAACTTGCAGCATGTAGTTGTAGATAACTTGCAGCATGTAGTTGTAGATAACTTGCAGCATGTAGTTGCAGATAACTTGCAGCATGTAGATGCAGATAACTTGCAGCATGTAGTTGCAGATAACTTGCAGCATGTAGTTGCAGATAACTTGCAGCATGTAGATTCAGATAACTTGCAGCATGTAGATTCAGATAACTTGCAGCATGTAGTTGTAGATAACTTGCAGCATGTAGTTGTAGATAACTTGCAGCATGTAGTTGTAGATAACTTGCAGCATGTAGTTGTAGATAACTTGCAGCATGTAGTTGTAGATAACTTGTAGCATGTAGTTTTAGATAATTTGAAACAAGTTTTGCCCCTCAGGGAGATTTAACCATTGTATTTATGAGAATAAGCATTCGCCAGTGAAAAATTTACATTTTCCACTCCCGAGCTGAGAGTTCAGTAGGCGTTCCTTTTGATGAAATAAAGTAGAATTTCTTGTTATATTGCAAACCATCTTTTTTCGGTTCACAGCTGTTCTGTTACCGAGCGCTTACTACTTCTTTCTTCAACTTTGATGTTGTTTCATGAACTTGTTTCTTAATTGCCGTTTTTATGCACTGGCTGTCTTACGTAGAAGAAACCCACCGCGTTATGAATTTGTCATCATTCTCATGAATGCCACAGTCCGATTGTGATCATTCAATTTCCTGATTTAGATTTCTTTAAAATTTCCATGAACTTGATTGTATTTATATCATGAGAGTTCTTATAATTGAGAGCTGTGTACTAAGTTTCATCAGAACTATGAACTATGACGATAACTTTCGTCCAAGTCACAAGAATCAGAACTATGAACAATGACTCGTGTCCAAGTCACAATAATCAGAACTATACACTATGACTTGCGTCCAAGTCACAGAAGTCGCATCGCTCGCTGCTCCCGCTGCAAATTCAGCTGCCCATCACCGAAAGAAAAACGCCGGTTATCAACGAGCGAAAAACGCGTTTTGCAGAAGAAGAAGGGCGTGCTCCGGGGTGAAGAAAGAAAGGGAGCTTTTAATGAGCGTCGTCGAGAGCAGAGCGACGCTTAATGAGAAGTCTTGACTCGAGTGCGCTGTGAGCGGATTAGCTCACACAGGCCTCGACCCGGCCCGGACCGTGCTTTATAAACTCACGACATGATGGCGTCTTTTTTTAAAGAGGTCGTCCCACCCCCTCAGGGGACCCCGGCTTCATAATAAACACTCGTGGATGTTGACGAGAGGGAGAGTGAAGAGATGGAGAAGGGGTGGGGTGGTCCGTGTGTGTGTGTGTGCCTTACGGCAGACGGTTGCATGATCCGCGCTCTCTACAGAGCGGTGCTTGAAAAAATCTGGTGTTTACATCACGCAGCCGTGTTGTGAGACTAATGGCGAGAATCTTTTACCAAATAGCTATTATATAGTTTCTAGGAGTTCTTTCCCCTCACCTTCTGCATAGATTCCGCGTTCCCTTATCTCCATTCTAAATGGTGCTGTTTTTATGTGTGCAGGGATCATATGTGGGACCATACCATATGTATAGATTCCCTGTTCCCATAACTCCACACTAAATGGTGTCTCCATCCTCCTTCTATTTCGAACACCCTTGTTGTGGTAAGGGATGCCGAAAGTAACTTAGCCAATCGAATATAATCTGGTGCGTCATCTTTATATTGGCGTCTATCAAAGCTCCCGAGTGTTGAAGCTGGCGTTAATTTAGAGTTTGGAGTTGAATTTCAATTTTGGAGCTGCCGTGGTAAATCCTTCCCTCTCTCTTGCCCCTATTTGAGTTTCCTTAAAATTTTATGCCTCTCTCTCTTTTTTTACGACACATTTTTTATGAACAGAAGCGCTAAAGTGTATTGGGCCAGTACACCTAGCAGAACTTCACCACGATCCTTATCATGAAATTTAGCTTATACTCCTCAGGATGTAGAAGAAAGGCTGCGAGTTTAAGTTATTTACGTTTGTCGGTGCCACGCTATGGGGACTGACGTCCAACGGAAGATACTTTTAGGTTACCTCAGCTACAGAAGGGCTTACGGGACTTCTGTCTTTCGTGCTCGCTTTGTTTCGTTGAGTTTTGATGCATTCTTTGCTATTTATTCTTTGTTTTTCTTTTCCTTCCTTTCTTATTTGTTATTTTTAGGTACAGAGTATCGTGTGAGTAATATACAGAGTATCGTGTGAGCACAATACACATTGTGCATAGATTCCCTCCAATCTACACAAAAATGGTCTCTTTTCTTTGCTCTCTTGAGATCACGTTTGTTGTGGCTAGGGAATCTTGGCTCAACTTACATAATGGCAGTTCAATAACTTTGCATTAACAACAGATTATTCCTTATTTTAAAATTGAATAGGCTTCTTGGTTTGTCGAGGACCATCATTTTTCAGTTCACTGCTGTCATTTTCTACTCGCCTCCTACTATTTTCGTTAACCTTTATCTTCTTTCATAAATGTGTTTCAATCTTATTTTTCCTATGCGCAATGTGGAAAGACGCACTTTGTGCATAAGGTTTCCTGTTGCCTTAATTCCATTAAAAATGATGCCTTCCTCCATCATTTCTTGGGTATATTTATTTGTAGTTTGGAAGGTATATACCAAATAATAATCTTAATGTGGATGTGTTTCAATCGAACAGAGTAAATAAAATGTTGATTAGATGTAGCAATTTCAGTTTTGAAAAAAATAATCACGAGTGTTTCATTTCTTGTGAGCTACTCATGAGTTACATGACCTGCAACATGTTACCAAGAGCTGTTTTGTAACACACTTTTTTAATCCATTCAGTGCGACGGAATTTTATTGCTTTGAATTCCGTGTTCTGTCTTACACTGACAATCTGAAGTCACAAAACTGTTAGAACCACCGGCAACCCCGAGTACTGCATGACCAGGATGGAGTGCTGCAAGGCTTTGTTGGTCTCGGCCTGATCACTTCGACTTCACAGCGCAACTCTTGGTCGCCAGGACAGATCCTTTTGTATATAGTTGGAGCTGTAGTGTCTTCGTGCAGGACTGCCTTCGTGCAGGACTGCCTTCGTGCAGGACTGCCAGCACGCAGGGCTGTTTGCACGCAGGGTCCTGCGAACCGTCGCGCCCTCACAAACTGCCCCCTCGGCATCCCGTCTGACTTACCATCTCAAGGGCGGCGGGTTAAACTCAACTTCAATATCGAACTCAAATTTATAATCAGTTGTGGTAAGAAATTTTGAAAATATCAAATATTAACCCGTCGCCACGTCCTGGACTCTTAGAAGGTCGGCAAAGCTAGCACATGTTTCACATCAGCAAACCTAGGGTTGCCATATATGGTCTTAAGCGTCTCGTTGAGCGCTATTCATTGGTGTAAGGTAAAATTAGGTAGGAGGAACAGGGAAGGAGAGGTATCAAGCTCAAATCTGTATGAATTCTTCTGCTCAGTCTGGAGTGTAGCTACCGGCGCTGCACAACCTCTTAGAAGGCTAGCAGTGTAGCTGAAGCATACCAGCACACACTCTGCTTCTAAGAAGGTCGCCATCATTTTTATTTTCGTATGTTTTTTGTTCCAAAAATGGGAGTCCAATTCCGCAGATTTACTCCTACTCAAAAAATAATACCACCATTGTATTCAGGAGGAAAAGCTCTATGCATATCAAACTCTTTACAAACAATGAAACTGCTTGATAACAGCCTGTACATAAAATGAACTAAAAATAAAAACTGTGTTTTACATATAATGCACATAACTCCGGAACTATTGGACCTGAAAAAAACTCACATACCACAAGATTCAGCAACTCTGAATCTATGAAAATGCATCATAAAAAAACATAAAAGTGCAATAAATAAAAAATGGCCAGTGATTTTCTGATTTCTGTTTTTTGTATTTTACCGAAATAAAAACTCAAATTTCGTAGATTTTCATTGGGGTAGCAGTATTTTTTCCCCACTGACAGAAAGAGCAACTCTCTCTCTTTACAATGAACCCCCAATGAAACTTCTAACATGATTAATGAATGTACAGTAAGTTGCACAGTTGACCCATTTTCTTCAAACCTCTTGGTAGGGCGACCATGTGGAGACGGGTTAATGGATCATGCCTTCATTTAGCTTTCATTTAGTGTTTTTAAAAATTGGGTCAGTGACTTTCATTTAGTGTTTATAAAAATTGAGTTTGTGACTTTCATTTCGTATTTATAAAAATTTAGTCAGTGGTCGGTCAGCAGCATTATGACAATCCCCTCAATGACCACCGGTGGGTCACGCCGCACTTGACGTGCTAACTCTTGGGCCTTATGGCTGGAAATCGGCTTTTGGGAGCTTGCTGTTTTGTATTAGAGTCGAAGATCGGCTTTATAATCACAGATGCTTTCCTACTCCAGCTGTGTTAAAGTACAGTATTGAATCATAGCGCCATCTCTATATATACATTGCTGTTGCATTTATAATTTTGATGGTAAACGGTGGACATTCACAAGGTTCTTGTTTCATTTAGGGTTCAGGATGAACGTTGACAAGTTATCTGTTACGCGTTTTGAATGGAGATCCCCTTTGAAATTTTTTTGTTCCGCTTTACGATCAAAAACGAGCGTGTGACACTTCTTTGTTTCGCTCTATGATAAAAGACCTCTCTTTAACACTTCATTATTTCATTCACTTTCAGGATGCAGGTCAGTACCAGTCGCTTTTTTACTCCAGCTGCAGTGAATTACAGTATTGAACTATGGCACTATCTCTATATACTCGTTTTTTAATCGTCCTACAACTCACTGCTGTCTCATTCATAGAGAGCTTCACGCTGAAAGTTGCAAGCAAACTCTTGACGAATTTATATCAAGTTCACTCCAGAAGAGCCTGCTGGAATAACGTTTGCTGTTGAAATTTTTACATGAAGGAGATATGTAGCCAAGAGAATGCCTTGTGAAATTTCTCCAGGCTATATTTTTAGTACCCTCGAAGTGACATGGAAATGATGGCAAAGAAACGTTTCTCTTAAGCTACGTCTTGCTTGAAAATTTTTGAATACGCCGTTTCTGTGATGTCTCGTATTATCCGTAGTTAAAACTTGGCATCATGCTTGTAAAAGATTTAGGGAAGGCTGACAATGAGTGAATATTGATGAATATTGAATATTCATGAATATTCATGAATAAGTGAATATTCATGAATATTGATCATTGATTCATTTATGTAACAATAGACTAGAATATATTTACTAGATCCCAGTATTTAATTTGCTCTTTGAAAATACCATTCCGTTTGAGTTTGAGCGCAACAGTCAGGTTTCGAAGTAGAAACATTTTATTTTTAAGTAAAACCTTTTTACTAGAACAGAGCACTTCTCAAAGCGGTCAAATGTTGGTTACGAAGTCGTAAAATCTAGGAAATGAGTCCTGCATTGTCTCATCAATCATCGAAATTTTAATTCATTCTTGGCATGATATTTTCGAGAGAAGATTTTTAATTCGGGATTGATATAGTAAAATATTTTACATAACATAAATTACTTGATTGTAAACTACCATCTATCGAATATACGCGCTCATTCTAAAGGGTATACGCAATTTGACTGTCCCATTACGTGGTGCGTTAGCTTTAGCATCGGTGCCTACATACACATCTTTGCTCAATGCAGAGATCGCATACATTAGAGTATGCCAATGATACAAACAAGTACTAATGCTACTACTATACAGTGGATATACTATCAATTATTTACAATGGAACACTAATAATATGCAATTTTTTGCAGGTACGTGTCCCGCAGCACACACAGAAGCGCATCGGTGACAGCGTGAGTACAGATAGCTTTAAACGTAACCCAGTTCAACTTTATCGCCACCTTATTATTAATTTTGGCCACCTTATTCAACGACAATACCCGGATGGCTAAAATCCTTGATGACCGGTGAAAAAGGACTGGGTTGTCTGGTTTAGCTTTGAAGGCTTTTTTCAGCGCGGCATTTATAATTGTAGCTGCCCTATGCAACAACAATACCCGGGTGGCTAAAATCCCAGATTCCCGGCAAAAAAAGCAGGACTGGCTTGTGTGGCTTAGCTTTGGAGGCTTTTTTCACCGCGGCATCCACAATTTTCGCCGCCCTATATAGGAACCATACTTGGGCGGCTAAAATCCCAGATGCCTTGAGAAAAAGTAACGCTGGGTTGTGTGGCTTGGCTTTGGGGCGCCAAGGCCATAAATCTTGCGGCTGCTCAGTGGCTGGTAAAGTTAGAGAAATGTGCTGGTGCTGACGACTTGGTGACAGGCGAGATGTGCGCTCGGGACACCGCGGTCGTCCCTTGCTTTTTGGACGCGTGAGCCGCGCCCTGCTGCTGTCTCTTCAAAGGTGTACAAATTGCCTTCATTTCTTCTGATTTGGCGCTAGCACCCTCGGCATGATGTCGCGCTGCTGCTGTGGTGGGGGTGGTGCTGTTGGTGGTGTTGTTGCTGGTGCTGACGTTGTGGTGGTGGTGGTGTTTTGGTGGTGGTGGTGTTGTGGTGGTGGTGTTGGTGCTGCTCGTGTTGTGGTAGTGGTGCTGTTGTTGCTGGTGTTGTGGTGGTATTGGTGCTGCTGTTGCCGTGGTGATGGTACTGTTATTGTGATGGATGTGCTGTTACTTCATGTAATGGATGTGCTGTTACTGCATGTAATGGATGTGCTGTTACTGTGATGAATGTGCTGTTACTGTGATGAATGTGCTGTTACTGTGATGGATGTGCTGTTACTGTGAAATGTGCTGTTATGTGGTGTTATTGCTTTTGTTGCTGGGGTGCTGTTGTTGTGGAATATCGGCTTTCCTGGTAGCAGCCGTCGTTTTATTAACTCCGCTCACAGTGTGGGTGGTGGTAATGTGAAAATTGAAGGCTTATTTCAATCATTTCATCGTCCTTTGTGACAAGTTGAGTGAGGGAGGCTATGGCCTCACTGATGTGGCTATTGATTGGAGGCCCTGTTTGTGCTGCATGTGTGGCTGTGTGTGACTTGAGTGTGGCTGTGTGCTGTGTGTTGTGTGGCTGTGTTCTTGGTGCAGGGTGGCTATGCATCTTCGTCTCTTTCACTTTTTTTCAAACAAACGTATGAAATTCCCTTCCATCACTCCTGACGATGACGAGTTCTCTAGAGCAACATTTCTTACAAAATTCATAAATTCTTCAATACTTCATTTCATATCGCCTATTACTGAGAGAAATACAAGAAAATTGATCGTGTACCGATTGATGAGCTGATTTGAGAAACTTTGCACACGCGCTGTCTCGTTTTGTAGTTTTGAGTTCAGAATTTGAATAAAATGAGGTTGTGAGAGAAAATTGGGGGCGTGCTAACCTTTTCTTTGGGCAACTGTTGCGGGGGCCAGCGAGTGCACATAGATGTCGTTATTGGAGGCTCCGTTGTGTTCACAACCAATTCTAACTGCTTCCCCGGGCATCTACGATTTTGGCCGCCCAGGAATGGCACCTGCGTGGGGCTGCCAAAATTATAGATGCCACAGCGAAAAAATAAAATTTTCACGGTGGCTGGAGGTAGGTGGACACTTTTTCGAAATTTCCGAAGATGAGAAAACGTGCATGTAAACTCACGCGTTAAATCGGTTTCGCACACCGATGCTAGTTTGTTGATAACTTAATTTGTCGCAAGTTGCGTAGGCGCCTGTAATTTTGGTAATTAATTTTTCCCTAGCGCCTGCTGCCTTGTAATTTGGAGACTAATGAACGAGCTGCATTTGCGCTGCTTACGATTTTTCCCGTTTGCGTGCGGTGATGCAAAATTACGCAGCCGGACGCACCGCAGCCTTCCTTTATTTCTCAGACGTCAACGCAGCAGCGGCCGCTGCACCGCGCTGGCAGTCTTGTGTTTAATTAATTTGCGGACACTTGCATTGGTGGACTGGCCTTGTGCTGTGCTGTCTGGGGAGGGGGGGCAGGTGGCGAGCGGAGAGGAGGGGGGAGCCTACGGGAGTGAGTGTAGAGCTGCTGGGAAAGGAGTGAAGAGTGGATAAGGACTGGAAAAAAGGGATAAAGAGTGGAAAAATGGATAGAGAGTGGGTAAAGAGTGGGTAAAGAGTGGGTAAAGAGGGGGTAATGAGGGGGTAAAGAGTGGGTAAAGGGTGGTTAAAGGGTGGGTAAAGGGTGGGTTAAGGGTGGGTAAATTTGTGAATTTATGATGGAAATAAACTAAGCAGAGAGTAGGTAGACAGCGGGTGGAGAGCGAGTAGGTGAGCCAATGAAGAGCTGCCACTAGACTTATGGAAAACAGTGAAGAAGTCAGGCTAACCTTGCCTAGTGTTCACTCTTGGTGTTGCATTTAATCTATCACTCTTTACTCGAACTCGAACATATAAATTCCTCTCAGGTAATTAAACTATTGTGTCTATTTAGCTTAGTTCACACAAGGAAAGTTGCGAGGTCCCATACTGAAGGCAAGGTAAGTCTTTCTTTTGGTGGAATAAAATAGGTTCGTGTTTTGTTACCGACCATCATTTTTCGGTTCACTGCTGTGCTTTTTTCCATCACTGGTGCATTCTTTCCTTTTTTAAACTTGACCGCGTACCATAAACTAGTTACAAACTTGGCGTTCCTACGCACAGGCTATGGAAAAGGACCATGTGCTTCAATTTCCTATTTTTAAAATTATTTATCAAATGGTGCCTCCGTCATTCTTCTCTCGTGAACACCTTTGTTGTAATTAGGACGACTTAAGCTTCCGTTCTATCAATTATTATTTTTTGTGAATAAGTCCCTATCCGTGTCTGTCGCGTCCACCAGCCGTGCCTGTCTCGTCCACCAGCCGTGCCTGTCTCGTCCACCAGCCGTGCCTGTCTCGTCCACCAGCCGTGCCTGTCTCGTCCACCAGCCGTGCCTGTCGCGTCCACCAGCCGTGCCTGTCTCGTCCACCAGCCGTGCCTGTCGCGTCCACCAGCCGTGCCTGTCTCGTCCACCAGCCGTGCCTGTCGCGTCCACCAGCCGTGCCTGTCGCGTCCACCAGCCGTGCCTGTCGCGTCCACCAGCCGTGCCTGTCTCGTCCACCAGCCGTGCCTGTCTCGTCCACCAGCCGTGCCTGTCGCGTCCACCAGCCGTGCCTGTCGCGTCCACCAGCCGTGCCTGTCGCGTCCACCAGCCGTGCCTGTCGCGTCCACCAGCCGTGCCTGTCGCGTCCACCAGCCGTGCCTGTCGCGTCCACCAGCCGTGCCTGTCGCGTCCACCAGCCGTGCCTGTCGCGTCCACCAGCCGTGCCTGTCGCGTCCACCAGCCGTGCCTGTCTCGTCCACCAGCCGTGCCTGTCTCGTCCACCAGCCGTGCCTGTCTCGTCCACCAGCCGTGCCTGTCGCGTCCACCAGCCGTGCCTGTCGCGTCCACCAGCCGTGCCTGT
Organism: Morinoia aosen; assembly: GCA_030386875.1. NCBI lineage: Eukaryota > Metazoa > Arthropoda > Malacostraca > Amphipoda > Talitridae > Morinoia > Morinoia aosen. The sequence goes on from CM059574.1 coordinate 17,564,403, forward strand.
CGCGTCCACCAGCCGTGCCTGTCGCGTCCACCAGCCGTGCCTGTCGCGTCCACCAGCCGTGCCTGTCGCGTCCACCAGCCGTGCCTGTCGCGTCCACCAGCCGTGCCTGTCGCGTCCACCAGCCGTGCCTGTCGCGTCCACCAGCCGTGCCTGTCGCGTCCACCAGCCGTGCCTGTCGCGTCCACCAGCCGTGCCTGTCGCGTCCACCAGCCGTGCCTGTCGCGTCCACCAGCCGTGCCTGTCGCGTCCACCAGCCGTGCCTGTCGCGTCCACCAGCCGTGCCTGTCGCGTCCACCAGCCGTGCCTGTCGCGTCCACCAGCCGTGCCTGTCGCGTCCAACTGCCGTGCCTGTCGCGTCCACCAGCCGTGCCTGTCGCGTCCACCAGCCGTGCCTGTCGCGTCCACCAGCCGTGCCTGTCGCGTCCACCAGCCGTGCCTGTCGCGTCCACCAGCCGTGCCTGTCGCGCCCACCAGCCGTGCCTGTCGCGCCCACCAGCCGTGCCTGTCGCGTCCACCAGCCGTGCCTGTCGCGTCCACCAGCCGTGCCTGTCGCGTCCACCAGCCGTGCCTGTCGCGTCCACCAGCCGTGCCTGTCGCGTCCACCAGCCGTGCCTGTCGCGTCCACCAGCCGTGCCTGTCGCGTCCACCAGCCGTGCCTGTCGCGTCCACCAGCCGTGCCTGTCGCGTCCACCAGCCGTGCCTGTCGCGTCCACCAGCCGTGCCTGTCGCGTCCACCAGCCGTGCCTGTCGCGTCCACCAGCCGTGCCTGTCGCGTCCACCAGCCGTGCCTGTCGCGTCCACCAGCCGTGCCTGTCGCGTCCACCAGCCGTGCCTGTCGCGTCCACCAGCCGTGCCTGTCGCGTCCACCAGCCGCGCCTGTCGCGTCCACCAGCCGCGCCTGTCGCGTCCACCAGCCGTGCCTGTCGCGTCCACCAGCCGTGCCTGTCGCGTCCACCAGCCGTGCCTGTCGCGTCCACCAGCCGTGCCTGTCGCGTCCACCAGCCGTGCCTGTCGCGTCCACCAGCCGTGCCTGTCGCGTCCACCAGCCGTGCCTGTCGCGTCCACCAGCCGTGCCTGTCGCGTCCACCAGCCGTGCCTGTCGCGTCCACCAGCCGTGCCTGTCGCGTCCACCAGCCGTGCCTGTCGCGTCCACCAGCCGTGCCTGTCGCGTCCACCAGCCGTGCCTGTCGCGTCCACCAGCCGTGCCTGTCGCGTCCACCAGCCGTGCCTGTCGCGTCCACCAGCCGTGCCTGTCGCGTCCACCAGCCGTGCCTGTCGCGTCCACCAGCCCGTGCCTGTCGCGTCCACCAGCCGTGCCTGTCGCGTCCACCAGCCGTGCCTGTCGCGTCCACCAGCCCGTGCCTGTCGCGTCCACCAGCCGTGCCTGTCGCGTCCACCAGCCGTGCCTGTCGCGTCCACCAGCCGTGCCTGTCGCGTCCACCAGCCGTGCCTGTCGCGTCCACCAGCCGTGCCTGTCGCGTCCACCAGCCGTGCCTGTCGCGTCCACCAGCCGTGCCTGTCGCGTCCACCAGCCGCGCTTGTCGCGTCCACCAGCCCGTGCCTGTCGCGTCCACCAGCCGTGCCTGTCGCGTCCGTCAACCGAAGTGTCGCAGGTCGTAACTCCTGACCCCCGAGTTATGACCTCGTCCCTTCTCTCCCTTGTTAATTTCGCACCGTATTTTCACAGGACACAGCCTCGCGTGTTGCGCGCTCGTAAATCCGAGAATTACTAGACTCCGAAAACACAAGTTAACTTCTCCGCAAATTATCGATGTTTCGGTGCTATACGCGCGACTGATGCAAAAAATCTCACCGCAGCAACTGGTGAAAATCAACCGAAACGTTTGTTGTGCTTCAGAATCTCTCCGCTCGTTTGTTATCGAGAGATGAAGTTATGTGCAAACAATCTCGCTTCAAAAATTGGCTAAAATTCACCGAAATTTTAATTCAGCTTTGAAAATCTTTCCGCTCGTACATTATGGAGAGACAAGGCCGTATGTGTGTGTGTGTGTGTGTGTGCTGTTCTTTTGCAAGTACGTACATTTGGAATTAAAGGCTTCACACCTCGACAGCCAGCCAAAACAAGGCTGTTCGTTCTGCAGGTCTTCTCCCTTGTTAAAATTTTGTGGGCTGAATTATGATGCCAGTGAGAAATTAACGCTCGCTTCGAGGTGCGCTCGTCAGGAGGTTGGGATGCACGGACTGCCTAAGGGTGACGGACGCGTGCTGCCTCGCATGGTCTTTTTTATTTATTTATTGGTCTGACTTGTGAGGCACGGTGCTGCGGTGCTGAGCTGCGGTGCGGGTGTGCTGAGCTGCGGTGCGGGTGTGCTGAGCTGCGGTGCGGGTGTGCTGAGCTGCGGTGCGGGTGTGCTGAGCTGCGGTGCGGGTGTGCTGAGCTGCGGTGTGGGTGTGCTGAGCTGCAGTGCGCGTGTACTGAGCTGCGGTGCGGGTGTGCTGAGCTGCGGTGTGGGTGTGCTGAGCTGCGGTGTGGGTGTGCTGAGCTGCGGTGTGGGTGTGCTGAGCTGCGGTGTGGGTGTGCTGAGCTGCGGTGTGGGTGTGCTGAGCTGCGGTGTGGGTGTGCTGAGCTGCGGTGTGGGTGTGCTGAGCTGCGGTGTGGGTGTGCTGAGCTGCGGTGTGGGTGTGCTGAGCTGCGGTGTGGGTGTGCTGAGCTGCGGTGTGGGTGTGCTGAGCTGCGGTGTGGGTGTGCTGAGCTGCGGTGTGGGTGTGCTGAGCTGCGGTGCAGGTGTGCTGTGCTGAGCTGTGTGGGGTGTACTGAGCTGTGCAGGGTGTGCTGGTGGGACGGCAGCATGTCGCCGCTGTGCTTCGAGGCCAGGGAAGGGGGAACTGAAAGAGAGGGAGCGAGCAAAAGAGAGGGATAAAGAAACCAGTGAACAGAAAGAGGGGAACAAATAGAGAGGGAAACAGAAAGAGAGGGAAACAGAAAGAGAGGGAAACAGAAAGAGAGGGAAACAGAAAGAGAGGGAAACAGAAAGAGAGGGAAACAGAAAGAGAGGGAAACAGAAAGAGAGGGAAACAGAAAGAGAGGGAAACAGAAAGAGAGGGAAACAGAAAGAGAGGGAAACAGAAAGAGAGGGAAACAGAAAGAGAGGGAAACAGAAAGAGAGGGAAACAGAAAGAGAGGGAAACAGAAAGAGAGGGAAACAGAAAGAGAGGGAAACAGAAAGAGAGGGAAACAGAAAGAGAGGGAAACAGAAAGAGAGGGAAACTGAAAGAGAGGGAAACTGAAAGAGAGGGAAACTGAAAGAGAGGGAAACTGAAAGAGAGGGAAACTGAAAGAGAGGGAAACTGAAAGAGAGGGAAACAGAAAGAGAGGGAGACTGAAAGAGAGGGAACGATAAAAAGAGATAAAGAGCAATAGAGAGTGAGAGAGGGTTGTCTTATATGGAGCATGCGGAAAATTTGTGCGGTGAGGTACCGGCGTGGTGCCTGCGTGTGCTGCTGCTCTCGAATTTTTTTCTCCCTTTTTAATACGTCGATATCGACAGCAAATTTTTTTATGCCTGTGATTCATCCGATATTGAAAATTTTTGGGTCAGAAATTGATTTATTTGCGTTGAAATAACCATGGATGTATCTGCTTGTCATGAGGTGGAAGCGATTTATGGGCATAGTCCATGAAATATAATTGGCATTTCAGATAAAAAATTATGTTTTTGTAACCCAAACCGATGTTCCAAATCGAGAACTAGCCAATACTGTTCAATATTAACGCAAAGGTGTAAAACGCCTGATTATTTCGAGGTGAAATAATTGCCAATTCTTGTTCGTAACTCTACATGAACAGGTGACTCACGCCTCTGTTGTATCGAGCGTTCAGTTTTATTATCACTTTCACTGCGCAGGTAAAACTGAAGTTTGCTGTTCAACTTAAAATTGAAGTCAAGTATCGTAAATAATCTTTAAATAGTAAAAATTAACTGGGTCATGTTTTCATCTAGTTTTTATTAAGTATTCATGAAAATTGAGTTTTCGACTACAGGTCGATCAGCAGTATTATGAAAATTTCCTCCGTGTACCGCCGGTGGCTTACGACGCTGTCAAGGTGTTAACAAACCGAGTGTAATTTTTTCGCCGTGGTATCTATAATTTTGACCGCCTTACGCATAAACTGTAGTTGGGCAGCTAAAATCGTAGATGCCATGGCAAAAAGGTAGACTTGAAAGTTTTTCAAATTTTCCATTAGTTAGTAAAATAAGAACGATAATTGGCAGGAAAGTGCACCTTTCATTAATCCTTTTATTTGAATATCCGGAAGCTTGGCTCTTATCTTACGTAGGATTTAGGAAATAGTTTCATAAAGAGGAAGATGCAACTTTATGTAGACTTAATTATGAAAACCTTATGCAACGTCACACCACGAACATTATGGTTTGTTTTTTATTGTTTTCGAAAAGTTTATGATTGACATTGAGAGAGATGGAAGCCTGTTGGGTTCGAGTTTTCGATCGACACCGCTAGAATTACGTTTGCGTAATTAAATATCATGGATGTAAATAAAACTTACTTAAAAGATTTATTATTGTCATAGAAGAGCGTTTTTCACTTTAGTATAGCCACAGAATCACTTTTGAGACTTTAATTCAAACCAGATAAATGACTACGTCTTGAGCTAGAAAACTGTAAAAACGGAAAAAATAAAATCTCTGTTTCCGCGACCGCTTACGAACCAACCAATTCGAGCACAAAAAAAAAAAAAGAAGAACGCTACTGAGCAATGGGAAAACGGTGATACATTACGGCCTTAGCTTCTTGATCGTCACTGAAGGTAAATTTAACTGGCGTGTCAACAGGAATAAACCTTTTCCGATTGCGCTAACATGCGCGTGTCGTTGATCAAGTTACGGTGAAGACATTCACGCTAGATAATACTCACCGTCGGCAGCTGCAGAACATTCAGCCTTCTGTGAACCGCATTAGTGCAAGGTGCGGCTGTTGTGGTGGTGCGGCTGTTGTGGTGGTGCGGCTGTTGTGGTGGTGCGGCTGTTGTGGTGGTGCGGCTGTTGTGGTGGTGCGGCTGTTATGGCGGTGCAGATTTTGTGGCGGTGCAGCTGTTATGGCGGTGCAGCTGTTATGGCGGTGCAGCTGTTATGGCGGTGCAGCTGTTATGGCGGTGCAGCTGTTATGGCGGTGCAGCTGTTATGGCGGTGCAGCTGTTATGGCGGTGCAGCTGTTACGGCGATGCGGCTGTTACGGCGGTGCGGCTGTTACAACAGTGCAGCTGCTGTAGCGATACAGTTGCCGACAGACGCTCTCACTACATTTTAACTTCACGCAGCTCCAACATATCGCTGCCAGTTCATGTCTTTCGGTCCGCCAAACTGCCACCATAAAGATTTCAAAAATACGCGAAGTTTCATCCTGTTGCCCAATTTCCGTTGCCTGAATCGATTTGACCTGCGCTTGTCCGATTATATCAGAATTCTCGAGACTATAAATTCGTATTTTAAGATGCCCTTAATGAATGGCCTTTGCTCATTGGACACTCGTAATGCCATCTCGTGTTTATTAAAGGGCAAGGAGCGTGAAAATGTTTTCATGAATCAGGATTTTGTTCCAGTGATCGAAGTATATATACATTTTTTCCAATATTTCGAAAATATACTTTTAAATAAAAGAGTTTTCTGTATCTTGCATTTCGATTACGGTATTTTTTACGTCCAAAATTGGCTCATCGTTTAAATTATTTAGTTTCTGAGTTCATAATTTTGCTGTAAGTTGATGGTATCTGTCTTTTACGGTGTTTGGTAACAACGAAGTACAACAACTTAGTTGTTGTACTTCGTGCTGAAGTGTTCAGCTACTTGATGTTGGTGGTTGACGTCACGCGGGTCACCGCTTCCCAGTCTCACGTTTTCGCCGGGGCGTCTATGATTTATGTCGCCCAAGTAAAGCTTCCGCATAGGGAAGCCAAAATTTCAGACGCAACGACGAAAATGTTTGACTAAATTGCAGTCAAATGACTCCTTTTATTTCAACGCGAGTTCCGTCGTAGACGCGTCACCGCCACGGCTGAGTTTTGTTTTAGTGTCAAATGGACGTAAGGTCCGTACATTTCTATATATTTGTGTGACTTTCTCTCCGCCGTAAATTGGAAATTGTCAACGAATTGGAAATCACCAGCAAATTAAAAACCACCGGGAAAATGAAAATCATCAGAAAATTGAAGATCACTAGCAAATTGGAAATCACTAGCAAATTGGAAATCACTAGCAAATTGGAAATCTCTAGAGAACGGGAAATCAGCCACAAAGTGGAAATCAGCCACAAAGTGGAAATCAGCCCCAAAGTGGAAATCAGCCCCAAAGTGGAAATCAGCCCCAAAGTGGAAATCAGCCCCAAAGTGGAAATCAGCCCCAAAGTGGAAATCAGCCCCAAAGTGGAAATCAGCCCCAAAGTGGAAATCAGCCCCAAAGTGGAAATCAGCCACAAATTGGAAATCAGCCCCAAAGTGGAAATCAGCTACGAATTGGAAATCAGTTAGAAATTGGAAGAGATTAAGGAAGTTGATAGCAGAAGAATGTTTACGCACTTCGCAGACGTGTAATATTGAGTAAGTTATTTGCTCCGCATCACTTGAATGATAGTCGTTAATTTTATAATTGAATAGTTTTTTTGTGATTATGCTCAGGGCAACAAGCTGTCGTACAAAAAAACAAAGTAACGTCAAATGCATGCCTTCAATTTTTTTTTTGAGTCACCCATGTGTGATGTTTGTAGCTGGTGCAGCGTTGCTATTTCCTAGACTTTGCATATTGCTATTACCAAATCATACCTTCCTTGTTCGTTATCTATTCGCTTCTTACTGTTTCTACAGTGCTCTATTTATAATGATGTTATAAACGTCCAGAAAATATTTTTCCCGTCGTTGCCAAAATTGAAATTTTGCGTTTGTGATCCACCCCGTTCTTTTTTATATTGAATAATTTGTCATTTCTTTTGTACAGTAACATAACAGAAGTGTTTACGAGGCTCACCGGTTTGCTTCCTTTTTATTATTGGGTGTTTTAATTTTTGTACATTCCTGATTGCGTGGCTGTTATCAAACTCCAAATTCCCGGTTGTAACTAAAGGAAGATCGCAGCCTAACAGGACACAATGATCGCCGTAATTACTTGGGAGGCAATACTTCTCTGATTACCCGAGTGCGCACTGCCGCTGTTTCCCAGAACTCCACTCGCAATGCCAATTCAATTGGAGCGTCGTATATCAAAGCACTTAATGGCTTGGAATTAATTCGCTATTGTTAGCAATCACTAGGGCTCCCCAGAGCGAGCTACAGCGCCATCGCCCTTGCCTGCTGCGCATGCGCTGCTCTCTCTCAAGTTCTTTGTAATAGTAAGCCATTGTCGAGTTCTGAGTTGACAGACTCAAGTTTCCGACTTTGCCGAAAAAATACGCAGCGACATGCAGCGGAGATTCCAAACAAGACAGACGTTCGTCCTTTGTTTTGGTCCAACTTCGCGTCCTCTCAGAGATTGGCATCATTTAACGCTTGAAAGTTCCCTTCCTGTATTAAAAAGCAGTTCTTTTTTGCAATAGCTTCTCACGTGTGATAGCTCATCCAGTCTAACGTCTTTGCCTGGGCATCTAGGATTTTAGCTGTCCAAGTATTTCTACTGCATAGGGCTGCCAAAATAATGGATTTACGACGAAAACGTTAGAGGGGGACATCAAATATTCTACTTGTAGTCTGATGGCATCCATTGTTTCGTTTCTAACTTTCTCTTTCAACGCTTTTTTTCGACGGTCAGATTATGATGTCTTAAAACTTGTGGGCTTTTGAAGGTTAAATTAACGTGAGTAAAATCGATCGTATTTAGAGGCTACTATAATACCAATGGTATTTTTATGTTAAGTACGATAATGAATTCAGAATGATCTAAAAAATTTTGATAAAAATGAAAGAGTTTCAATCTCAGAGTATTCCAATTATAGGTCATTTTCAACCGTAACTGTATATTTTATGAGTGAATAATTACAAAATCATTCAAGATATTCAAATTAAATATTTTTGTTAGAATTCACTGCTTATTGCATAAGTCGAGCATTTGGGTAGGCGGGAATTGTGAAATACGAAAAACATTTCAAAATCCGGGACTTTGATTTAATATTTTGTTCCTGAATCCTATTTCTACAGCCCGTGCACTACATGAAATGCTTTGAGTAACCTAAGTAAAAGTAACCTTAGTAAATGAGTAACCCTCGAAAGTCAATGCCATAATTTTATTGCTCTTAAGCTAGATGTTTTGTTGAGCTATTGCTTGATTAGGAATAAATTTGACATGGAGTTACAAGCGCTTTGCAGACGCTTGTATATCGCGGAAGACGGCTTATAACAAAGGAGCGTAGACACGTCTGTTTCTAGCAGCCTCATGACTATTTTCGACACAGTGCATAGTGGCAACCCCCGGAGATGTTTTGATAATCTCCATGCTGATGACCGCCATTTGCCCTACCAGAGGGAATATGTAAGGTCCCTAGATGAGAGTTGGGTAGGCCATCTACGGGTTGAAATAAAATGTTTTTTGTTTTTTGAGAACATTCTTTTTGGTGCACAGCTGTCCTGTTTTTCAGCACGTCGGACTTTCTTCTCCATTTACTGTTTCCTTGCGCATTGGATACTGAGCGGGGACACGCCTTGTGCATAGATTTCGCGTTCCCTTAACTCCATACTAAATGTGCCTTCATCCTTCCTCTCTTTGAACATCTTTTTTGCGGTAAGGGATACTGAAACTAAAAATAATAAATCAATCAATCTGATGACCTCCATTAAGGGTATTGCCTTCAGCTCATCTTGAGGAATCCGGTAACTCTGAAATGGTGGGTAGGACTCCCGAGCTCCTCTCAAAGAGTAGGGTTCACATGAAAATTTTCCCTGGAAATATAAAAAAAAACGAATGTAAAAATTATGACGCATGATGAAAATTATTCGTTTTCTTTCAGTTGTATTGGGGTTTTAGTGCTTTTTGTGTGTGTGGTTTAACATGAAGCCAGCAGACAGGAGTGCTGTGTCTGTTCTCGTCAGCATTGAGACGCAGCATATCTCCCTGAGATGCCGTGTGCCAGGTACAGTAGCATCACATGCCGTGGCTATCTCATGTCAACTATTGCTGTTGCGATTAAAGTTCTTCGTTTGCTTTTCCTCCAAGCTTTGGGAAATAGTGTTACAGGACGGAATTGTAACATCTGCTTCGTAATCATTCATTCTAATCTAATAATAATTAAATCATAATCTACTAATAATCAAATCATTATCTAATCATAATCTAATCATTCTTCATAATCATTGTTTCTCTTTCTTCGTTTTCTTAATTTTTTGGTGGACGGTATTCCTCATTGCTGAAACCGTTTTTTTGGAGCTGTGTTAACCACAACCTTCATGTAACAATTGAAATAATTTACGTTTCTTGTGATAAGATTTTCACTTACTGCGTCGTAAGGTTATTCGACGTTTTGCGGCGGCCCGCAAAACGTCGGCCCGCGGCCCGCGAGCCGACGCAAACGGCGGCCCGCGGTGCGTGCTCCAATTTGGAGCACGCACCGCGACAGCTGTTCTGCTTTAGTGACGCTTCAAAATACTCTGCATAATGTATTAACTCTTCCAAGCTCGCAAAAATCATCATTATATTATTAATGCCGAATTTTCTTTTCATGCGTCCATCTGTCTCTGGTTGAATTACTCGCGAAAAATTTGTCCAGTGTTCGTTATTATAGCTGAGTAAAATTCTGCAATATTGAAGTGTTGACTCGTATTATGTATAACACCCCGTAGGGGGTTGCAACTATTGTATCTATGGGAATTAGAGCTCTCAGGGGGATTATGTGAGGGCCGAGATGAAGGTTAGGTAGGCTCTTTTTGTTGAAATAGATTAGGTTTTTGTTTTGTTACGGACAATCTTTTTTCGGTTCTCTGATGTCCGGTTTTTCATCATCGACTACTTTCTTCTTCAAGTTTTTCTTGTTTCATGAACTTCTTTCTTAGCTTACTGCTTCTATGCACCTTGTGCATAGATTCGGTGTTCCCTCAACTCCATACAAAATGGTGCCTTCATCCTTCATCTCTTTAAACATCTTTGTCGTGGTAAAGGTAGGCTAAAACTTTCTTATATAATGATTATAATAATAATAATAATAATAATAATAATAATAATAATCATAATAATAATAATGGTAATAATAATTGTTTAACAATTACAAAAGTGAGATGTGTGTGTGTGCACCTGCAATGCTCTTACCAAAACTGAACAATTTATGGTCATTCAGAATCGATAAATCATCCCGCACAACTTTGCTGCCGGTATGAAGACCAATTTTGTGAGCGTACGTTGTATGTTCATGGATCGGAAAATTTCTACGAAGTGTGAATGGAAGATTGGGCCAAAACTTCTTCTAAGGCCGCTTTATTTGTAAAGTTTCGATATGGACGACCACAATAGCATCGAAGGGATTTAGCTCGGGTAAATGCATTAATTAAGGTAGCTGGTATCGGATGGACCTGAAGATGGAACACTTTTCTGGGGTATAAAGCAGCAAATTTTACTCAGTGGCTTAGTGCAATGTACTCCCCTACCTAAATTAGAACTTTTTTGTGCCCTCAACCCGATTTTCATACCTGAATTTAAATTTCTATAGCTTGAATATGAATTTAACATTCTCATAACGTTTGTTCTAAAAGAAGAAAGATATACGTTATGTAATACAAATTTGGGAAGAAAATTCAAATGAGAAAGTTTTAGAAAATGAGAGTTGTAGTTTATGCTTGTAAAGAGTAGTGTTAGGTAGCAAGACAGCAACACACCCCAGCGTGTGAGGAAACCCAGGTGGGATGTAGGGAAGTGAGTGAGGCGCAGGGACGCACGCCAGCAACACACCCCACACACCCCAGCGTGTGGGGAAACACAAGTGGGGTGTGGGGATGTGAGTGAGGCGCAGGGACGCACGCTAGCAACACACCCCACACATCCCAGCATGTGGGGAAACACAAGTCGGGTGTGGGGATGTGAGTGAGGCGCAGGGACGCACGCCAGCAACACATCCCACACATCCCAGCATGTGGGGAAACACAAGTCGGGTGTGGGGATGTGAGTGAGGCGTAGGGACGCACCCAGCAACACACCCCACACACCCCAGCGCGCGGGATGTGCGGCAACAACGCCACGTTCGCAAGAGACCGTGCCTGGGAACACGAGCTGTGCGATGCCGGTGTAGAGGCGCCACGAGGGGACGCTTCGTTGTGGCGAAAATAAAAGAAATGAACCTCTAAAATAAAATTAACGAAATGAAAATTAACAAAACACTAGAACCTCGTGTTCGGGAGTTTTGTTTATTGTAAATGCCTTGGGCTTGTGCGAGTTTATTCAATTCGTAAGGGCTCCAGGCTGAACTATCCTCATTCAGCATGTGCGTAGGATTGTTTTTTTTTTCGACGTCGCCTTCGGGCAGTTTTTGTTCTTTAATCGAAACGCAGGTTTTTGCGGGAAATTGAAAAGAGGATATGCATTTTTGAAGTAATCTTGAAATCGTTGGTTCGTATCATAATTAAATTATCGGCGAAATTTTTATCATTACTTCGTACTATAACCACAAAATCGGTAGAATTTTTACGATTTTAACCCACCCTCTTTTGGGTTTTGTTCATTCAGCAATTATACAAGCAGCACTTAGTGCTCCATCCTTATTCGTTGTAGAATGTGCACTGCGTTATTTGTACCTCAAGCGTTTAATGCTCTTCATCTTCTGTTCATCTTTCTACGCAGAACTTTTGGCATCACATCTATCAGCGCTTCACATCCATTTCAAGAATTCATTTCTCTCGTTTCGCTCTCAAAAGCTGAACTTTATCGGGTAATAGAGTCTTCTACTTTTTCATCCCATATTATTATTAGGATTACTTCAAAGTTTAACCACCGTTTACACTGCGTTAAGGATCTTTGAACTCTGAAACTTGATGCAGTTTGCGCTCAAGTGGCTTTCCTATATATAGAGTATGAATTTCGGTATTTCGACTGGCGCAGATTATTTTATAAGCAACTGAAAGCGTCAGCCTTTCGATGATACGAAAAGGTGGAACGATAAGACTGAACCTTCAGCATAGAGTAAAGAATGATAAAGAATAAAGAAGAAAAGATGTCGAACTAAAACTTTCGAGCAGTAAGTCGCTTGCGCGGAACTCAGGGTGACCCCAACGACAGATAAAGAAACATAATAAATGGGACATGAAACTTGCCAAACTAAAAATTTAAACCCGAAATAGATTTCAGCAACAATTTGTGCGATTTTTTTTCTGTTCACGTGAATTACTCATGAAATTTCATGCAAGGAAAATATCTTCTTCCCATCCTAAAAATCCTTAAATCGGTAAAACCATTATTGTGGCTTTCAATTTCAACTTTCCGTGCTTCTGAGAGCGTGTTTGGTTTTGATATGCTTCTTGGGGGAAGTATTGAATTCGATGCAATTGTGCCTCTGAGTACGGGCATAGCACATAAGATGTACTTTGCAGCTTAAACTTAACTTGCAGAGCTTAACTTGAACTTAACTTTGCAGAGCTTAAATTAAACTCACCTTTGCAGAGCTTAATAAATACATAAGCCTGTTCTTACTAAAATAGCTATGTAAGCCTGTTCTTACTTAAATAGCTATGTAAGCCTGTTCTTACTTAAATAGCTACATGAGCCTGTTCTTTTTTACGTGTATTGAGTGGTTTTCAGGTTGCAGGCTGTAGAATTCCAAAAAAACAAAGATTGAAATTTGTTAATAAATTCGCTGTTGCTTTTTTGCCCATGTTTTACAAGGTGCATGTGCTGGAAAGCAAATGACTGTACACATTGGAACAGTCTTCTGCTATCTTCACACTAAATGACACCTTCATCCTTCCTCTCTTTGAGCATCTGTGTTATGGTAAGGGAGGCTGAAAATGACTTCTGATAAATCAACAATCTTCTACTTCTTCAATTAGCACTCTCAGGGGTAATATATTAGGTTCCAAGGTAACAGTTAGGTATGCCTTCCATTTGTTGAAAAATAATAGTTTTTTGTGACGGACCATTTTTTTGGTTCACTGCTGTCCTATTTTTCAGCATCTACTACTTTCTTCTTCTACTTTTATCTTGTTTCATGAACTTATTTCTCAACTTACTGTTTCCATGCAGCTTATGCATATATTCCGCGTTTTCAAAACTCCATACTAAATAGTGCCTTCTTCCTTTTTCTCTTTGGAACGCATTTGTTGCGGTTAGGGAAGCCTGACATCTAAACTAATCTAATCTGCTTGTTCAAGCATCGACGCCTTTCTCATTGATATGCACAACGTTGTATATGTCAGTTCTAATTCTTTTAAGGTACAGTATGTAGAGTTCCTGACAACCGGATATCTGACAACCGGACTCGCATGACAACCGGACGTGCAATGAATATTATTAGCTTTGTTTACCGTGTTTTCACTGAAATCGTTTTCAATTATATTACGTACAGTAAAATGTCAAACGGTTACATTAGAGTACAATGAAGCTCATATTTATTACAATTGTAGGAACATTAATTTAACCTTTTTTCCTTGGTTTAGTCTAACCACAAACATGTTTCGTTTTTGAATGGGAACATTCAGTTCTTGTAAATATTCCTACGTTTTTAATTTTCCTACAAATTTACCTGCAATAAAGTACTTTACATTTCAATAAATCTTTGATTTTCCAATCTTCATGCGGATGACTTGACAACCGAAATAACTTGACTTCCGGACAGGTAAAGTCTACTGAACTCTACTGCATATGCATGCATTCGATGTCATTATTTCATTCCTAAATTTGAGTGAGTGAGTTTTTTCAAAAAACGCTTCCGTTTTTTTGCATGAACACAAGATTAGAATTCAAGAGCCACGCGCATCCAGTCCTTGGATGCCGTAAAAAATCAAGCTGATTTTTTTCAAGTCAAACATAGAGCTGTTTTATGCGCAGGCTTTTTATGCAGAACTTTTATAGACCATCAAATGTAAATGAGAGCAGCCAGCTTTTCTGGAACGGCCATTTCTTTCCAGCAAAGAAGAACGATAGCGACTGGAGTCAGAGTAGGCCTTCTGAGCTGCTGCAAGAGAAGCTTCATGTAAGCTTAACCTTAGAATATCACCAGTGTCAGTGCAGCTCCCCGCGTACAAATTCATAATTGAAAATAGCCGCTGGCATCGGCGCTGATTAAACCCTTAAGGCAGCGCAGATTAACGCAGTAAGGCAGTGCAGCTTAGCGCAGTAACTTCTGCGTGAGGTCATGTCACTGCAGTATCCAGTTTACAGCATACAGTTTCACAATTGAAAAAAGCCGCTAGCATCAGCGCTGATTAACGTAGTAAGACCCGTGCAGCGCATTTTAGCGCAGTCCCTCAGGCATGAGCGCAGGTCAGTGCAGCATCGTAGATGGTAGCCGAGGTTCCCCTGTGCGGCTGCGCAGGACTGCGCTGCTCTCCCAGGATACTCAAGCGATACAGACTGTGCCTGAGGTCCAGTGGACATTTTTGCGCAGCCTTTGCGCAGCGCCTGAGCTTTCAGCCCCGTGAATGCTTCTTCGCTTATGACCGCTGTTTGACGTAGTCACGGCGTAGATATTCAACTTTTCTTCAAGTATGGTTTATGAAAAAAGTTTCGCTTTCAAACGAACTTTTCATTTGAGTATTATATAATGTTTCCATTCTAATCAAGAAGAACAATTAGCATCGAAGGTTTTTCCCCATTTTGAGCTCTACTCTTTATTCTGAAAACACCTTTGTGGGCAAAAATGAATCAGCTTGCAAGATTAACTCTGTGTGGCTGCCAGGTGCTGCATGGTTGCCAGGGCAAATCTGCATAGTTGTCAAATGTGAGTGTTGAAGGCTTGCAGACTCTGCCTGAAAACGTTTAGTTTATTATTTTAACACTTCATTACGATTACACCACTTGATTTTTCTGAAAAATTTGAACAACTACAGCAAAAGTAAGGAGCATTTCTACATTTTTATTGTGTGAAAATAGGCCAAAATGAGCTGTGTTTGCAACATGACCAAAGAATTACTGCTGATACAATAACTAGATTCCGATTGTTCAGCACCCCAATGTTGCGGTGTGTGACTATATCAATCACAGGTTTAGATTTTTTTACGTGAAAATAGTTTTTATTACTATTGAAGATACGAAAACTTCAGCCGAACGTTCATGCTTCGTGTTATTTTGTGCCATGCTTAATTAATGAACACGATTATTAGTGCCACTCTAATCTTTAGTTCTGTGCTGACGGTATGAGTAAGCTGATGTTTGCTGCCGTGTGTCAACTTTATGCTAAGTTCAGTCAAGTTCCGCTCCAGTTAACTGAATGAGTAAATGAAGAAATGACACTTTGTTTTCACAGTAATGATAGAAAATATTAATATATAAATATTAATATAATAGTATTTTTAGATGAATATTTGAATATAAATATTTATGTATAAATGAATATTTAAATGTTAATATTTAAATAGTCATCTATAAAACATGCTCCTCAAGATACGCTTGAATATACTTTTCCCGATGTTTTGCGATGCTCAAGAGTTTCAATGCTACTGACGCGAGCAAAATCCTGCATAATATCAGGCCGGCGCTCCTCTAATGTTCACTTTGTTTGCGCTGCGAGGTTTTGCTCATTTTTGCAGGTGCTGCGTATAATTTGCCTCCGGCATCCGAGGTTTTTCAGAAAAAGAATACAAACAACGCCAGATCTTTTCTAGCGAGGGGAAGGAAAGCCAATTAGGTCACAATGCCCTGGATTTTTCAGGGGATTTTTTCCTTCTTTGCTGATAATTAAAAGCTTGGATTCATCAAGTTGAACTTCGATGGAATTTTTATGCAGAATAATCAAGCAAAATTCTCATGGAACTCAGCAAATGTTGTTGCTACAGTGCAACCCAAGCGAAATTTGCGGCGGTCTTAGAGAGGGGAACGGAAGAACGCTCTTGGGCTGATGGATGCTTAGCGCATCTCTCTTCTGTGTAGCGTGCCTGCCTCACTCTCGCTGCCACGTGAGGCGGCACACAACTGGAGCAGCTGCCTCGTGAGGCGGCACCCAACTGGAGCAGCTGCCTCGTGAGGCGGCACCCAACTGGAGCAGCTGCCTCGTGAGGCGGCACACAACGGGAGCAGCTGCCTCGTGAGGCGGCACACAACTGGAGCAGCTGCCTCGTGAGGCGGCACCAAACGGGAGCAGCTGCCTCGTGAGGCGGCACACAACGGGAGCAGCTGCCTCGTGAGGCGCACCAAACTGGAGCAGCTGCCTCGTGAGGCGGCACCAAACTGGAGCAGCTGCCTCGTGAGGCGGCACCAAACGGGAGCAGCTGCCTCGTGAGGCGGCACACAACGGGAGCAGCTGCCTCGTGAGGCGGCACCCAACTGGAGCTGCTGCCTCGAACTGTACCTGCATCTTCAAGTTTAAGGGAGTCATTTCATGACATCTCTCATAGACATGATATGCTTTTGCGTTTCTTTTGTGTACTCTGATTATTGTCATTTTGTCTACGTGTATTTTTGTCCCCGATTCTTATATTTTTGCGCTTCCATGAACTTTCTGCAAACAGTCCGCCGTCTGTGGACGCGCAGAACAACAGACATTTAAGGCTACACGGATTGCACCGAGACAAAACGTAGACAAAGTTTAGATCGTGTCTTCAACTTGACAACAGGTGCATCTTCTTGCAACCGGACTTACTAGATCTAACCAAGACGTACGCAAATTTCACCGGCAGGATGTGCGGCAGAAGCACGCGGTGGTGCTTCAGATAATCTCAAGTGCAGGGCCGTCTCTCAGATGGTGGCACTCCAGCCTGCAGCGCCAGCCGTTCGCAGCCTTATTACGTGATCTTCTGAGGCGTCATCGGGCTCCCTAACATGCAACCCTGATGGTGTTGAGCGTGTGCTGTAGCGCAGTACATCCCAGTAAAGTCCACACTGAGCTGGGTATTATGTTGGATGAGATGTTCTAAGGTAGGTAAATGTTCTGAAATAAATTTACTCAATGTATAGAACACTCTGTAATTGCTCTGTCACGTTTCGAGTCGAGCTGTGTAATGAACTCCTGTGTATTTCACGTGGTGCTGTTTAACTGTACCGTCTTTTTTCCGGCAAGAAGAAAAAACTTCAAAACTGGTCAGTTTATTTCAAAGTTGAACGAGAAATTACTGCAGCTCATTTGAACGAACTTTTATTTCAAAATTATTCGTTGAATCATTTGTGGAAGAAATTATAACTCAAGGTTCCGTACATGGAATCGAGTTGAAAAATTCCAGGCGATTGGCCTGTTGCTGAATAAAGGATCTCGGCCATGTTGGCTCAGTGCACCTGCTCATTATTTTTTGTAGATTATTTTATGTTCTCGTTTTATTTTTTCGCATAGGTCTTTTATTTCCTCATTAGCATTTTTTTCTCATAGATGATTTTATTTTCCCATTAGTTTTTTCTCTTAAATTATTTTATGTTCTCATTATTATTTCTTTCTCATAGATTGATACAATTTGAACGAAGGGGGCTTGCCTTATTAAGTAAAGGAAGGATTAAGCAATATTATCATGCTAGCCGTACCCTTCCATGCTCTTCAGAAGAATAAAAAGACGATGGATGTAAACTTGACGCAAAAAAGCTTTGAGGTTGACTCTTTGAAGCGATGATTGTGTAAAGCCTGTCACGCACGCGCGATTCCATGCCAACGATGAGAAGAAAATTTCCTCTCGTACAACAATGAGAAGATTGCGTTTCAAGAACATCGATATGGGAAGACACGAATTTTGGCATCAACCCTGACATCGCCTTGCAATCTTCTCAGAAGAGAACAGCATCAAGAATTCGAATGAAGATGTAAGGCCTGATCTATGCAGCGTGATCTGTTTAAATCAATGACACTTGGCTCTTGTGCAAAGGGTGGCTAGTGCCTAGAAAGTTGAAATAAAATTTTAGTGCAACTGCGCTAAAATGATGCGAGCTTTCTCGCTTCGTTTTAATTAAGGATTTTTTCCAGAAAAACCCCGCCACTAATGCAACACATAAGTTCAACCACTTGTCACTTTCGAAATAATGCACCTATCGACTTCAAATTACTCTTTAACGAAAGAATGTCTTAACTTTCGTTTGAGAGTAATGTGAAGTCGATAGGTGTATTATTTCGAAAGTTACAAGTGTGTGAACTTATGTGTTGCATTAGTGGCAGGCTTATCTGGATAAAATCCTTAATTCATGCAAGATTTCATGGGCTCCTTGAATAAATATATTCCATATTTCATTAGCAGGACTCCTTTATGAAAATACCATCTCCTTGCGGTTGACAGCGTATAGCAATCCTGGCTTTTCTTTTATCATTTCTATTAGCACTTTGACTGCGGCGAGCGAAACTGGGGTTCAATTTTTAACTAAAATTCAAAGTCAGTTGTTGTTAGCAATGTTGAAAATAGCAAACATTGACGCGATCATGCCTTCATTCAGTTTTAATTAAGTATTTATGGGAATTGAGTTAGCGACTGCTGGTCGGTCAGTAGCATTATGAAAACTCCCGTGTACCACCGGTGGCTCACGTCGCAGTCAAAGTGTTTAATCGCACTTTGAGGTAACAAGGACCAAGAAGACGTCCTGCTCTCGAGTTCCTCGTGCATACGCACATAATGTGCCTACGTTTGTTCGGACGCGCGGCGCTGGTGTGGTGCGCTGGTGGGGGGCTCGTGGGGGCTGCTGCGGCCTGCCTTCCTTTCTGCCTTCACGGCTGCCTTCCTTTCTGCCTTCACGGCTGCCCTCCACTCTGCCTTCTTCCAGCGTACGCACCGTAGCACTGATACCAGATTGCCTCTTTGGGCCGTAATTGTTGAATTGAACCTTTTCCAAAAAAGACTAAAGTCCCATCTCAACCTTACTAGAATTTGAGTGCTATTGATGATTTAATTTTATTTGTTAAAAACCATATTATGTAACTTTGGAGAGGAAAAGATGCCAATTTGGCAGTTCTACTGTGTTGCCACAAGGGGAAAGACTAATGAAATTGTCAGCGCAGAAGTTTTTATTAGAAGTTCCCCCGGAGCGATAGAGGTTCTGATTCATTTGGACTGGCAACTTCGGCTGGTCGTCGTGAGGAAAACTTTTTCACGATTCAGAAGGAAAAATTCAGATCAGTATGAATTATAATTGAATGAAAATTAGCCCCAGCGCTGACCATGCATTTTCATCTAAAAAAAAGTTTATTTAGACCTGAAACGTTCATCTGTCATTGCGCAATGAAAATGAATATTAAATCTCACGATTACTTTTAGGCATTGACAGCCATCTTTACGACCCAGATAAATTCTATTTATTATCCTGATCATTCCATAAAGAATGGTTGCTGAATTGTCTAGAGACGTCCATTTCCTTGAAATGAAAACCCTAAACATTAAAATGAGTTATTCTTTTGAGAATCTTTAACGATTAAGATTCTGAGTTTGAAAGCTATAAAAATTAATGAAATAGAATATTTTTCAGCAAATGCCTGCGTGTTTTTGACGCTATTTTCGATCTAATTTCTTTTTCTCTCGTCAAATCTTTGCTCCAATCAGGGTCTATACCGAGTATTTGCTTATTTATTCATACTTCCACTTCATGTCCTGCAAGTTTTGCTGCACTGGGATATAGAAAGACGATCAAATTCGCGTTTGAAAGCACGTCTCCTACAGCAGTTTTGGCTTCATAAAGCTTCCAGTGCATAAATCCTCTAAGATTTCCCATACTCTATTATCATCTAATTTTAATTTAAGGATTTCTTAAGGTACGTCATTCTACTACGTCATTCTAACTTTGGGATATATCTTCAATGATAAATTAATTCATTCTAATAATTTCGTATTATCGCTGGTTGACGACATTTAAATTTAAAGATATCTAAGATCTCTAACCTCCACCGAATAACTCCTACCGCTTCCTACAAGTAATCAAGAGGAACTCATGCCGACATCCATCCTAGATTGCACTTGTGGTCCGTTGTGTGGATAATGGCGTGAAGAATAGCTCCCTGAGGCAAGTGGATTGAGCCACAACGCAAGAAGGAAACTCAGGATGTTGTTGCTCATAAGACCACCTCACACCTCTCCTAGGAAGCCTTATTTGTGTTCACAGCGAGAAGCTGTCAGTTAATTCTATCGTTTGCAGACTCGAGGGTATTTAGTAGAGCTTAAGTGCAGCAAAGCCTGCTCACAACCCCGGCTCTATGGCGGACCCTCTTCCTCAGCCCCAAAAGACTCCCTTTACATACTTGAAGCTTAAGCTTCAGAGCTCGTAGTGTGCGCGCCATTTCGTCATACATTTCAACATGTTTAAATTTCCCTCTGCGATGAGTTTTTTTGAATAAGATGATGGTGTACTGAAATTTACGTGGGGATTTGAGCTTTTGGTTAGTCACAGTGCGCGTACTTTGCAATCGCACTGCATGTTGACGTGTGCTTTGTGCTATGTGGAATTGGGATTACTTACATAAATGTACAGAAGGAGGAACGTAGTGATCGGGGCTTGTACTCGATTTCCGAACACAAGGCGCTTGCAGCGCCATGTACACACACCTTTTGTTTGTGAAGAAGATTATTACACTATGTGAAAATCTCAGTTGTATTAGGAATGAATGCTTAAAAATAAAAATAAGTAAAAGCGAAGTCAGAATAACGTTTCACATGAAATTAGCTTGCTCATTAATTTTTTAAGAAGACTAGACCTAAACTCATAATGCAGCTGTTTAAAGTAGCTAAGTTACAATTCCAGGACTTGACGTTCATCGATGCTGGATCTCTGGATTTAGAGGAGCGGTACTCACGTGCCTACAGCGAGGAGATTCGAGACTGCTTTATTCTCCTGGAGTTGTTACTTTGAAACGCTGAGCTCTTCGATAATCGATTTTTTTCTTCTATTGCCTTGCCTTCCTCAGGGAGCGTTGGACAGGTGAGTTAGGCTTTTCTATCGTGCGCTGTCCATTGGGGGAGACTGTGATGTCACCTCAGCTGAAGGGTGGCCTTCAAGACTGCTATCTTTCGAGATGACTTTGTTTCTTTTCATGCTTTCTTCAAATCACTTTATCGTTTTTTCTCCATTTTCTATCCTAATTCACTGTTCCTATGCGCAGGGAATCCTGTGTGGGAACTCACGTTGCGCATAGATTCCCTGTTTCTGCAGTCCAGACTGAATGATCCTATATTTTCGCTCTTTTAAGAGCGTCACTATTGGGGCTAGGGGTCTTCAACTAATATTACAACAATTACAATATTGATTATATTAATAAATATCACATTCACACTCTTTTCCACTTAATATTGTACATCGTACATTACCTGATTTTTCAATTTCCATCTAACTAGGGAGCATATGTTTGGAGACTAGCGTGCTATAAAATTTTTTTGCGATTAAATTGCATTGAGCTCATCAATCAGGAATTTTTATTTTGAAGTTTGGGCGACATGTGCAAAGAAAAAAAGCTCTCATGTCAATGAGATGTTCGACAATTTCTCGAGGCGCTTTTTTTGATGAAAACGACGCATGCTGATAACGCAGTTGCCGATGTTGAGACTAGATTTCAAGTAAATGAAACTCTATGGAAAGTTAATAAAGCGGAGTAGTTTAAACGAGTACTTTGAAAACCCTACTGGAAAAACTCGCCTGTTACAAAAGCTCTGATATCAGCACCGAGGGCCCATAGCGTGCTGCCTCAATGATTTATTTTCTCAATAAAAGACGCAAAACTTTGAATAATATACATAAGATTGGGAGTAAATAACATGAGTAGGATTTATTCCCTTTTTCTTTTTTCACGTCCATAGGATGGGCGACGATATTGAGTGAGTTGTCGATACTGATTTTTCACTAACCGATATGTCTTATACAAAGTTTTATTACAGAATATTTTAGATAAATTGTTGCAACTATATTTGTTATTCATTCTCAGGAATTGAAATAAGTGAATGAGGCGATTAATAAGTACGAAGTAAACTTCATATCGTGTATCAAATACAATGTCATTGTTGTATTGTATCTATAAATTCTTCTGGCGTACAAAATTTGAAAGTATTTCTTGAAGGAAATCTCGCACATTTTTGACATCGAACGAAATCTTCAAAGGAGTGAGTCAAATTGTTATTCCTTTTTGTGACAGAGCACCTTCCTTCAGATCTCTAGAGATAACAGTATTCCAGCCTCCGCTCGGTCCGAGTCACTTATCGCATCGTTCCATACTCGCACTAGTAACTGATCAGATCTTATCCTACTTGCACTAGTAACTGATCAGATCTTATCCTACTTGCACTAGTAACTGATCAGATCTTATCCTAATTGCACTAGTAACTGATCAGATCGTATCCTACTCGCATGAGGACACCTCGATGGGACATCTCGCTCGATCCCTGGGCCGCACAGTTGTCCAGCGCTACTCGATACGAGTCGCTTGTCAAATCGAGTCCTTTGTATATCCGAGAGCGTTTCTGCGCCATAATTTCTCTTCGACTTATCATAGAAGTTTGTGACTCAATTTCGCAAAGTTGGAAGTCCTCCAGTCCTGCCTTAACTTTGTGCGTCGCATTCCGGCTGTGCAGCCACCTGCTCGGGCCCAGACGGTCCACTCACCTCGCGAACCTGCGAATTTCTCTCAGATAGCGGGACGTTCCTTGACAATCTGTTTGGCTTTAAAATTATAAGCCCAGTCGGAGTGGAAGTTAAGGACTACCGGTAAATGATTAGATCACTTTTTCTGACTCAACTGGTAAGCCTGCGCATTTCTATCCGATAACGAGACGTTCCTAAACAGACGATCTATTTTGTCATAAAATTATAAGCCCAGTATGAGTGGAAGCCTAGAACTTGTGGAAAATGATTAGATCACCTTTTTTCATTCATCTGCTAAACCTGAGTATTTCTCTCCGATAACGGGACGTTCCTTAACATGTTAAAAGCAAGTTAAACTAAAGATCAATCTTCAACTGAAATTGCAGTTTATTTTAGAGATTAATTTTGAAGATAACGAACATGAAATTGATCGTGCCTTCATTTAGTTTCCATTAAGTGTTTATGAAAATTGAGTTTGTGACTGCTGGTTGGTCAGCAGCACAACGAAAACTCCTTCTGTGACTAAATATGGCTCACGTTGCATTGAAAGTGTCAACAGACGATCTATTTTGCTTTAAAATTGTAAGGCCAGTCAGACTGAAAGCCGAGAACTTACGGAATAAAAATCACTTCTATCGAGTGCAGTGCCATTCCTCCAGCTTGGATGGCAACGAACGTTAATGATTTAATTGTTGATTGAAATCAGAATTGAGGTGTCGTCGAGGTAAAAACTATTTTATTTTATTGCCAGCAGGGTAGTTTTTGTGCACATGCAAAACAATGCGTGCATGCTGGGAGTCTGAATTTAACACATGAACTGAACCGCGCGGTGTGACGCGCGACTAACTCATCGCACCGTGCATGACTGTACTATCGCAACTAGCACCATACTCTGCTCGTGGTTAATGTTTTGGTTATGCTCCTCTTCGTAACTGTGCGTGGCGTTCAAGAATGAAAATAACTTTTTGGATCGGCCATTATGTTTCTAGAATGATTCATCATTTATATTGCCCTAAAATACGAGTACAAGTACTTTAGAGTACCCAAGCTACCCTGGTCTCTGACTCAGCACGAGTTAGTATCTGTAGAAATTTGACGGGAGCAGAGCATGATTGTTAAATCTGAAGTTGAGCCTAATTAAAGGGTTAACCCTTTCACGTCCGCATTTTGTACTCGCATAACCGTCATCACAACCACTTAACTGGCACCGGGATCATGCAGTCACCGACATCACTAGGAAGTGACTGCCACTCTACAATGAACTTCGTAGAACACATTGGGCACAAATTTCACTGGGAATAAATTATATTACAGCTGTTTATGAGTGCAAAATTGGCAATATTCAACTAATAAACGATTAACAGAGCATAATCTAGCCGCATAGTTGACAGGAAAGACAAATTAGTTGGTGCAAACACGTGTACCAGGGAATACACTGTACGTATAATTAACTGGAAATGCAAGGATTTTGAAATTCACTTCGACGGTAAAGGTTTAAGTGAATTCGACTGCAATTTAATCAACGGAATTCGGTGAACTTTTCCTTACGATACTGCGTCCACTACTGTCACTGCCTGATGCGACTCCCTCGCGCCTCTCAATGAGTGGTGTAGTTTTTGCTTAGTTGGAGTATCGCGCGCAGAGGCCATGCGTCTCGATAAGCTGACGCTCGGGTGATTTGTGCTGAGTTTTTTTCGTCCCGTGAACGTCTTGACTCAGCCAGCTGTTGCATGTTGCTGCTTAAATGCTCACTTCACTTGAAGTTTATTTCATATCGTATGAAGCGACATCCCCTCAGGGGGATGCATTTATTGTATCTATGGGAATTAGCACTCCCAAGGGGAAAATGTGTGAGGGCCCGAGATGAGAGTTAGGTAGGCCTTCTTTTGTTGAAATAGAATGTTTTTTTTTCGTTTTGTTATTGACCATTTTTTTCGGTTCACTGCTGTCCTGTTTTCCAGCACCCACTACTTTCTTCTTCAACATTTATCTTGTTTCATACACTTCTTTCTCAACTTACTGTTTCTATGCCCCTTCTACATAGATTCCACGTTCCTTTATCTCAATAAATCGTGCCTTCCTCCTCCCTCTCTTCGGAACGCTTTTTTTTAGCGGTTAAGTAGGCTTAACCCTTTAACGCCCAAGTGGACTGTACGGTCTTCTTTCAAAAATAACAATAATATATTTTATTTCTTATTCAATTTGTTCACTAATGTGTCCTTTGACTTCACTGCCGAGTGGCAGTTCCTTCCACATTTTTATAACAGTGACTACCTAATGCCAGTGTCGGCTTAGTGATAGTGGTTGTTATAACGGTAATATGAGTATAAAAATGTGGGCGTTAAAGGGTTAAGCTAACATCTAAAAAATCTAATCTATGAAGCGACATGTCCTTATTTTCATCCACTGCCACATAGGTTAACCATTTTTGCAATGAAGTGGAAAATATCAAAATTTGTTTAGCTCTTCCCCAAACTCTCTTCATTCCAGATATCGTTTTTTGTAATTTTGATTCAATCTGAGATGTTCAAGAAATTTTTATGACTTCAAAATATATTTTTTAGAAGGTTTCTCGATTGTTTCTGAGCAAGTTCCAATTGAGGCAAAAGTTCTATCCCTCTAAATACGGTGGACACATGGAGTTCTCCCCTGTAAGGACCTGTAGCAACAGCAGCAATAGATGAGCTTTGCAGGACATAAATACATGAACACAACTAGTGCTTGTAATTTAAAGGCTGTCGAATCTCAATTGGCAAAACTCATTTATTGATGTATGCGCCCTTTGTTCCAAATAAGTTTTATTGGATGTTCTATTGTACTGAATCATGGATTGACGAATGTTTTATTGAATAATACAGGGAATGTTTCCTCGAATCATGGGGAGTTGCCGTGCTCGGACTTATCCGAGGCTGATAAATTATTTGTGCGTACTTCATAAGAAAAAATGCACGAATAATCGACCTAATGAGTACATGAAAGAATAAACAAAGAAGTTAATGTATATTGAAGAATCCTTTAGGATAAATACAAGCGTTGGGAGCCAACTCAATATAGAAAGTCCTTTTTCATTTCATAAAACAAAACAAACGGGAGTACTTAGTGTCAAATCTCACTCAAAATGTACAAATACATCTCTATTTTGAACAGTTGTTGAAATTCTTTGACGTCTAAGTTGAGTTAAAATCCTTGCCTTACTCGCCCTCTGGAAAAAACACGTCCACTTCCAGTACATTTACGAGCGTACAAATTAATGGAGAACACTATACATTTTTTATAAAATGTTCTTCTTGAAATCTCGAGTCCGGTGGCGTTGAAATAAAATTTGGAGCTGCTCTGAAAATTTGCTTTAAAGCGCAGCTCCAGCGGCCTCGCAGCTCGACATGTCGACAACCTCCCTCTGCTCGCATCCTCTGCTTTTTTTGCCTTATGTAGTAAATACAATAGACTAATGAGTACTCAACTCCATCTGAGTGTTGCACAAATTTTATCTTCATCATTGCCCATTCAATAAACTGATCTTAAACAAGGTTATTTTACGAACCGAATCTTTTTTCAAGAGTTAGGTCCCAGTCCGAAGCGTCTCTGCTTTCAGGCCCCATGTTTGCAAAGAGAATCTCCTGAGCATCTCGCCAAGGGACATCGCTGCAATAAAAAGTCCCGTAGAGTCCTTGATTCTCAATCAATATTGACCGTAAAGTCCATCTTGGGCGCAATTTGCTGATCTTATCGAGACAAAGGCTATACCGGAGACCGCAATCGCAAGATCATTTCACCGCTGCAAATGGCGGAGAAATTCCTGTTAGTTTCTGCTCAAAAATTTGGCCGCGTAACTATTTAGATCCTGACAGATTATCGCGTAACTGTTGTTTAAATTTCCCTCTGAACGTCGCTGATTTTTACCGTTGGTTGCATTAAAACAAAGAAAGTTCATTTAGGGAGTGAACTTTCTAAGCAAAACTTGATGTTTATCTGCTTTGAGCCAGAATGTTACAAAAAATCGCCTTTTGGAATGGATACAGACTTAATTAACATGGTTCACATGAATTATCCAAATTCATACTTCACCAAAGCAGGCTGAAGGCTTATGATTGAGTACTTCATTTGGTACGATAATATTTTGGTATCATCTTAGCTTGTTCTTAAATTTAGTTCTACAACGTTTCAAAGCTCGCCATTTAACGAAGTGTCTTGTTCAGTGGACCTAAAACCTCTATTGTTCGCGATGTCCCAAGTGCACCGCGTTTACCGAGAGGCGAGCGCCAAGCAGCAAATCTCCGCCGCAGACTCCAGTGCCCGACGCGAGAGCTAAAATATCACTGCAAGTGTCGCACTTAAGTGACATGAGTGTGACGTGTGAAGTTAATTTAGATTTAGTCCGTAACTTATCAGAGCTCCGCAGATACACAGACAGCGCTCGAGCGTGTGGTACGCGCCTATACGCTAGATAGCCCGGCCGTTTAGCAGATACGACTGTCACACTTCTGGCTGCAACACTTCTCGACTCCTCATATGACTTGCTAAAGAGGCCATTCTGGTTTTTACGCTCCTATTATTGCAGCTTCACTTTCTTTTCTTCTCGACGGTCATGCTCGTTTTCAGGATAGGGCCTGAAAAAAAGCCCCTTTCATGCCTGCCTTCGCAATCCAATAGCAGTCGAATGTTGGCAATAGGAATGCTGGTTTGGAAAGATCGACTCCGCCCTTCTCATTTACGTGGTCATCTCATAGGAAAAAGAAAATTTTATTTTCACCCATGATTGCTGTCGCCGAATTCAACTCGAATGCATTAGAAGTTTTTCCTTCTTCCTGGCACTGCACAGTAATTCATTCAATTTATTATTATATAATTACTGTTTTTCCCTTTACTAAATTCGCGAGAAAATTCGGGTTTCTGCCTTCTGCCTCCTCACCTTCATGATGCCACAGTTTGCTAACATCGTCAGTTACATCCATTTATTATTGAAGTTTATCGAGTCCCTTTGTGACACGTCCTTACATTGTAGCGCACATATCAGGTGACCGGCACAGAGCAACTTTCCTACAAACTTGCGCTACCTTCTACAGACGGGTGCTCTTTCTGACAGACGTGTGCGCTCTGTCCTACAGACATGTGCGCTCTGTCCTACAGACGTGTGTGCTCTGTCCTACAGACGTGTGCGCTCTGTCCTACAGACGTGTGCGCTCTGTCCTACAGACGTGTGCGCTCTGTCCTACAGACGTGTGCGCTCTGTCCTACAGACGTGTGCGCTCTGTCCTACAGACGTGTGCGCTCTGTCCTACAGACGTGTGCGCTCTGTCCTACAGACGTGTGTGCTCTGTCCTACAGACGTGTGCGCTCTGTCCTACAGACGTGTGCGCTCTGTCCTACAGACGTGTGCGCTCTGTCCTACAGACGTGTGCGCTCTGTCCTACAGACGTGTGCGCTCTGTCCTACAGACGTGTGCGCTCTGTCCTACAGACGTATGCGCTCTGTCCTACAGACGTGTGCGCTCTGTCCTACAGACGTGTGCGCTCTGTCCTACAGACGTGTGCGCTCTGTCCTACAGACGTGTGCGCTCTGTCCTACAGACGTGTGCGCTCTGTCCTACAGACGTGTGCGCTCTGTCCTACAGCCGGGCGCGCTCTGTCCTACAGCCGGGCGCGCTCTGTCCTACAGACGTGTGCGCTCTGTCATATAAACGTGCACTACTACAGACTTGTGCGCTTTCCAGCAGACGAAAACTCGAGCAAGTTGTGCTAATGCCACACAACGTAATTTGCTCCTTGAGTGAAATTGCTTCCTGTCAGAGAAAACGATTTAATTTGTTACTCCTGCGCAATTCTTGCCTGATGTAGTTTGAAGTGAAAATGTAATTTGTAATTCTCTCGCACATTTCTCGATTCTCATGTTTGGAAGACAAATTTCTTCGTGTTCACATAACCAAACTTGCACTAATGGGCAATAGAAATTCGTACCTTGTTAGCTCGTAAGTCCAAAAATTTTTCAGTTTTCCTTCATTTTTGTAATACCATTGTGCTTATGCTACGCTATGACTGCAGAGCTTGGCTTTCACTCCCATATTTTTATACTGAAATGAATACTTTGAGGATGACAAGAAAACTTGGCGTAGTTACATAAATTTGCAAATGAAATCTTTCAAGTATGTATTAATTTTTCTCTTACTATTTACAGGGTGCATTAAAGTTACGTTAACCCCAGTGTTCATCTTAGGCTAATGCTAACACGTCTTCAATTCACCCTGTTTTCTAGTGAGTGATTTTCCTTCTATTGATAGGCATACAGAACCGCAGCCTCAGTGTTGACAGGAGCTGTACGGCTGCGTCGTCCCTCCATCATACAGCTGTTAAAATATTTTCCGTATTTCCCACACTCCCCTCACCTCTCATTGCTTCCCCTCTAATGGCACACGTGCGGCGGGGCTCCGAGGGCGTTTCGCTCAGCGGTTTTCCCTCTAACAACCTCCTGCTCCGCTCCCCTCGCGCCACTTTCTCGCTAACTGCTCTATCATTGAAAAACAAGAGCGAAATTCATGCTTGCGCGTTTTAAAAAAAAGTAAAATTGTTTTCTCGTGAACAGATATTGAATGTAACATGGAGTTTACCTTGAGTGTATTCCAACATTAAGCTAGAGACACGAGTGTGTATCTTCCGAACTGTGGACTAACTCCCCTCACGCTCTGCAATGTTTCGAAAAGCAGTAAAATGTTTCACTTCATAAATTTTTTGTTTCTGAGGCGACATACTCCGTCCTGTGTCGCGTGTAAGATTTCGGTTAGAAGAAGTTGGGGCTGGTTGTTTGACTTTTTTATCTTATGCGTTTGTGCTAAGCATGAAAGGGAAGTCGATTGTGAATCTATTCACTATGACTGTTTAACAAACATTTCCTTCAATTATAATACAATATTGTCAAAAAAGGAGTTGGGTCTGATTAGTTTAGGTAAAGAGATCCTTAAAGGTGCAGCTACTACAAAAAAAAAAAGATATAACGAATTTTTCGGTTTTGTTTTAATTTTAATACACAACTGCTCAGATTATAATTATCAGTTCGGAACCATTCACACTTTATGTTTTTATAAAATTTCTTTTGAAACAATCTTGAGAGCGGCTCAATAAAGATTTCTGTTAAAATCAACTCCATTTATTAATTTCTACACACTTGACTGGCATCCTAATAGATGTGTGTAAAACTTCACGTGTTATGCTATTCTCAAATTTTTCAAGTAATTACAGGAAACGTAAAATTGGCCTGGAACCTGGTAGTAGTAACAGAATTCGTTAAATTACCCTCAAATGCTTTTTCCCTGCAAAATACGAGCTAATAAAGAGTAGCTGCGAGCAACTGAAGAAATTACTCTTCATTCCTGAGTAGCAGGCGAAGGCGTCGGCGTTTGCCTGCCTAGCTCGGTGTCCCCCTGGAACAGAAGCTCAGATCATTACCAATTTTGGCGGCGGTTACACAACGCGAGCAGCCCCAACACTGCAGAACTGCCTCGTCTGCACACCGCTGCCTCTGGCGCTGGCTAATTGGAGCAGCTCCTCTCCGACACACAATATCAACCCGAGCTTGCACGTCCCCAAGTGGACCCGGGGGAGTACTATGTAGTGACTGGGTGCTGCGTTTGTGTGGTCTTCATATTCCAAGTACTCCACAGATTGTTATTATTCTTTATGAATTATCTTTTTAACTTTATCAATCAAGATTATTTCTTGATGTTGTATATATACTTCATTATTGTTAGGTTTCCGGTGGACCCGATGGATGTTCGTACCTGGGTGAGGTATTGGAGTAATCTTTATTCCAAGTACTCTACAGGTCGTTGTTATTCTTTATGAATTATTATTTTCGACTTTATCAATAGAGATTAATTCTCGTTGTTGGTAAAATACTTCATTATCAATAAATTTCCATCGGACTGTGGTGAAATTCGTACATGGATGTTACCTTCATGTAGCACGTTTCTGAAACGCTCTACTGTTTGTTGTTGAAATTCGGCAAACGTGTATTATTAATATTTTATAATATCGAGTGGTGTCTGTTTAGCTTAGTCCTTAAAACTAGATGATGTTTTTATGTAGTATGATTATAGGTGCTCTACAGTTTATTTTAATCATTCGTTATTCATGAAATATCATTTTCAACTTTATTAATAAGTAGTATCCATGTGCCATTTTCTAATTTTATTGTTGTAGAATGTGTTCACTATACTCAACTACCGAGTGTGATGTGGTGAGTTGGGCCTGTTGACCAGGTTGATGCCTTTATTAATTAACCCTTTAACGTCCGAATTTTTGTACTCATATTACCGTTAACACAACCACCGTCACTAAACTGGCGCTGACATCAGGCAGTCACCAATATCAGGATGGGATAGGAACTACTATTCGGCAGAGAACTTCAAAGAATACATTAGGGAACTAATTATACAATAAATACAATATGTTGAGGTTATTTTTGAAAGAGGACACTGGTGTCCTCTGGAGCGTTAAAGGGTTAATTTTTCGAGAACTGGACAGTTCGTCACTGTAATCTTTGATAACTTATAAATCAGTCTCATAGACATCTATGTTTTGATTTATTAGCATAGTAATAATCAAATTTTTATTTTTATTCGATTTCTAACTAACAAAGAGGTTGGAATACTGTTTGCCTCGTCGTTGCTGCTATTACTTGCGGCACAAGCTTGGATCGCTGATATGAGGGAATATTACCATGCTACCTTTTTCAATGTCATGGTTAAAATTACATACCTTCAGATTATGCGAAAATATAAACGAACTTCCAAACAGGAATGAAATCCAATAAAGTTATCGGCTATCTAGATCCACTTGTCGATACCTTCATATTTTTAAACTAAAACAACTTTTGCAACACCCTTCACCCTTGCATTTCCATCGCGCAAGTGATAGCTGCTGATGAATATCAAACACATTAATATCCGCTATAGAGTATAAACTTCGGGTAATTTCCGCTCTCTGTGTTATTTTATTGCTCTGAAAGTCTGTGCGTCGAATTTGTGTTGCTGCTGCTCGTGTTGGTGTCGCATGCATCTCTCGGTGAAGGTACAGTGACGTCTAACGCATGCACCCTCTTTCTATTGTAACGTATTCTAAAGATTCTAGTAGGATTAAGCTTTTCTTCAGCAGAAATAAACTGTTCATTGTATACATGCATCGCACTTCATGTGGTAGAATGAAAACTTTCGTTCAGTGTTGAGCTAGATTGAGGAATGAATAAAATCAATGGACACATGAATGACTCATAACGAAGGCTATCGCATTACGGGAACTTAGGGCAATAATTATTTCTTACATGAGGAATTTTGTACATCGATAAGAGCTAAAGAGAACTTGCGCATTACGCCTAGGAGAAGTTACAAAAATTGTAAGGGCAATTAATTTTTGACAGTCAACTGAAAACCTGAGGTTAATCTCACTTTATTTAGGTTAATTAAAGTGCATTTCTAAATTTTAAAAGAAAATAGATGAATTTTAAGCCATCAGCGCTACGGAAAACAATTTTGTACAGTAAGGCAAAGGGAAAACAAATTTTTCGCTCCCTCGAACAAGGAACGCAAACATTGCAGCATTTAGGAAAAGGATTTTAGCGTTTGCGTCACCGGAAGAAAGAAACAGAAATGTTGCTTACGTCATCGCACATTCGTAATATTGAACCCTTTCATTCACGGAGGCTAATTTCTAATACACCTTTACTGATGCCCTCTCTCTTCCCCGCACCGAGCTGGCGAGGTACTCTTCCAGCTGAACCTGAAATTTTTTCCTCTAATTCGATTGTTCTTTGAACCTAATTTTGTTACTGGGCTGTTGGTGCTGTGTAGGTTGAGCAGTGTTGGGCTCTTTATTGTATTAACGCTGGGCTGTTGGTGTTGTGTGGTCTATTGTGTCTATGGGAATTAGCGCTCCCAGGGGGACTATGTGAGGGCCCGAGCTACAGGTTAGGTAGGCTTCCTTTTTGTTGAAATAGAATAGGTTTTTGTTTTGTTACGGTCCATCTTTTTTCGGTTCACTGCTGTCCTGTTTTTCAGCACCTCCTATTTTCTTCAACTTTTTCTTGTTGCATGAACGTTTTTCTTAGCTTACTGTTACTGTGCACCGTGTGCGAAAAGTCCCCGTTCCCTCAACTCCATACTAAATGGTGCCTTCCTCCTTCCTCTCTTGGACCATCTTTGTCGTGGTTAATGGAGGCTAAAACTTTCTTATGTAATAATAAAAATAGTAATAATAATAATAAAATAATAATAATAATAATGGTGTTGTGTGTTGGTTGCTGGGCTGTTGGTGTTGTGTTCACTACGAACACACTGAGCAGTATTGGGGCTGTACTTGTGCGCACAGTTTGTACAGCGGTGTGCATCCGGTACATATTCTCCCGCATTTCTCACCTCGCTGCAGGTAAACAAATTATCTCTGTGTGGTACTAGACTTTTGAAATCTTTGATGCACCGCATTGCCATTGCTCTAAGTGATGAAGTCTTGAGAAGAAACGTAGCTGCTTAGTCTTATGAATCATAAGCTGCTGATGTTTTTCACAGGAATGGCTTGGTCTTTGCGTTACCAGTCTGATCTGTGCAAAAGTATACTGATTATTGATCTGAGTCACTTCAGTCTTATGTAAATTGCCTTATAGTTCCCGAATAGGAGTGGTTATAGAAGTTTTTCCCTACAAAACATGAGGCCCTGAACCTAACTGTTCGATATTGAACCATACAAATACACTCCAAACACAAGAGGGTAGACAATTTCAATGGCGAACCATGACGTTTGAGCACGATTGGTCGGTTATTTTTCAGTTTGAGACCCATTTTGTTCACGTTAAATGCAAAGTAACCAAAATTAGTTACAGCAGTACAGTAATCGATTTAGAAACTGCTGAAAAAACTCAGTATAGCGGCCTGGTCGGGCTAAGCTAACTTGTAATCTTTGCGATCCAATCTTGAATGGGAACATCGGTTGCTTTTCGAAAACGAACAGCGTACGAATTTTAACATTAAGGAAAAACCACGAACCTTTCCATTGGTGTCGCATAACGATTACCAGGGAATTAAATAAAACTATAGAGCTGTTGGACTTATTATTCATTACGGCTCTCATCATTTCATTAGCTTCCCAGTGTCAATTCAGGTGGTGTTTGTTGGAATATTTCGATCGCTGCTGACTCGACCCTTCCTCATTTGCATGTGATCAGCTCGTCTGTGCCTCCTGCTCATTAACGCTCTAAATTACGAGGCGAGTAATTGCCTTCATACAATTCATTAGGCGCCGCGCTGGCAATCATGCCATCAATCCTCACTCTACACAGCGTCCACTTCCATCTACGCTCTACTTCCGGCGTGCAATCATGGAGTCCAGTTGTTGATAGTACACTAGAACATAATTTTCAGAGTTCTAAAGGGAAAATGAAATTTATGTTAAGAGATTTGTATGAATTCTGTCAGACTCTACTTCCATGTACTGGAATATAATTTTCAGGGTTCTGGGTTCTAAGGGGGAAATATAATGTATGTGTAGGAAAAATGTTTAAATTCTGCCAGAAATTTAACTCTGGTATGGTCATGGTGGTTACGCAGTGCTGTGGTGACATATCTTGGTGCTACTTTGCCAATTTTGCAAAGTGAAGGCTTGCAGTGAAAATGTCGAAAAACATACGTGTATTCCCTCAGGGGATAAAACATTATTGGATCTATGGAAATCATTGCTCCCGAGAGGAAGAAATTTGAGGTCCTGAGCTTAGATTTGGGTGGGTAGGCCTTCTTGTCGTTGAAAAAGAACAGAATTTTGTTTTGAAGCGGACTATCTTTGATCGGTTCACTGCTGTCCTTTTTTCAGCACCACTGGCTTTCTTGTTCGACTTTTCCCTCGTTTCAAAAATTTTTCTTTAACTTTCTGTTTTTATGCACAGGGGAATTGCATTAGCATTTCAAAAGCCTCTTGGGATGTAATTTTGTCTAGTCTGCGTCCCGTAAGGCCGGTCGGCCAATAATCCTGACGCAAATCATCAATGTACGCACATACGGAAATGAAAGAATGGAACGTAATTTATACAGACTTCACAAGCCCTCCTGCTTTATTGAAACCTCTTCCGCATTCTCCTTCTTTCTCATCAGTAGTCTTTTCAAGTGACAGAAATTTTGCTTCACACACAACTGCTTGGACTCTTTGATCGCTTTGATAGTATTTACATTTGTTTGTGGGTTTATTTGTACGTTTATTTGTTCAAGGGTTCGGTTTTTGAGGATGGCGTTGAACCTCGGACCTTATAATGCTACGAGCATTGATTTTTTTCATTGCAAACATAACTCACGAAAGACGCACTTTGCTGGACTAAACGATCGAACACCTACTGGGCTTCTAAAAAAATTCAGTATTCGGTTTTGTCAATCCAAGGGTACCTCCAGCTATTTCTTCCATCCAAGGGTACCGCTATTCATTCGGTTATCCAAAGAAAAATGATATTTCCCTTTCGATGCTGGATTTTTATTTTTAACGATACAGGGGCGTAACTTGTCTTAGCAAAGTAAAATATTTCTATTGTAGAAAACGAGATTTCGACAAAAACTTTCAAATTACACTGGAGGCTTTCAATCGAATTTTTCTTCGAAAACCGCAGCAAGAAACCAGATATTCACGGCCCATGTTACAGATTATCACTTTGCATGCGATGCAACTCATCGGTGGGTCGTGCTTAAGTTTTTCCAGCAGCGCAACGACCCATCGACAGGTCGGCTGAAAATTATTAACAATCTTTTAAAAATTAATGGTGTTTAATAAACCCATGGTTAATGCTTGCTGTTTTTACAAGTTTTTTTAACAATGTATGACTCTAAATTTGAATTAATATTGAACTTGAGTTGAACCCATCGCAGTCAACGTGTTGATAAAATGTACTCACGGGATTACAGCAGCGCGTCCAGCACCAAACCATTCCGACATAACCTATTCCTGAACCTCGACATCGCAAAAATAAATACCATCCCTCACGTTCCTGGAAAGGCAGCGAGCTGGACGGAGAACACGCATTAATTAGTTTCCCTCTCAGGGGCTTCCAGTTTACATGGATTAAAGTGTCATAAATTCCTAACGTGAGATTTTAATTGCGTCTGCAAATATATACTTGGGGCAGGAGGCAGCGAAGCCGCCGCAGCCACGCCCTGCAATTACGTGGCAGCTCCGAGCTTCGTTTTCTGGCCCGTGGTCTGCGCGTGGCGTGAGGGGGCTGCGTTTTGTTCCTCACGTGCACCGGACCCACATGCACCGGACCGACGTGCACCGGACCCACGTGCACCGGACCCACGTGCACCGGACTCACGTGCACCGGACCCACGTGCACCGGACCCACGTGCACCGGACCCACGTGCACCGGACCCACGTGCACCGGACCCACGTGCACCGGACCCACGTGCACCGGACCAACGTGCACCGGACCCACGTGCACCGGACCCACGTGCACCGGACCCACGTGCACCGGACCCACGTGCACCGGACCCACGTTCACCGGACCCACGTGCACCGGACCCACGTGCACCGGACCCACGTGCACCTGACCCACGTGCACCTGACCCACGTGCACCTGACCCACGTGCACCGGACACACGTGCACCGGACACACGTGCACCGGACACACGTGCACCGGACACACGTGCACCGGACACACGTGCACCGGACACACGTGCACCGGACCCCCTGTGTTGACAGAAGCCAACAATAATTGTGGCTGAGTCGTTGGCACTGGCATCGTCGAGCGATCACTCGAGTGGATCAGTGATTCCTGAACTTACTGTGCTGACTGCGGCGCTTACTGCCCCTCATTAGCACATCTGCTGACGCCGTATTCAGAAGATGCTATCGTCACAACTCGCTGCCGCGTTCACTCGACTGAATTTCTTAAGTTGCGTAAGTTGCGAAAGTGCAAGTCACCCCGAATTTGTGGTAAACTTGTTGCTTGTTTCCACTTCGAGTTCCATCTCTTCGTTCAAGAAATGCGGCGAAAGCAGCACTGTTTTGCTTCTCGATGCCAATTAATGGCGGATCTGAAGGGTTCAAATGATTTTTTTAGCATGTTTATATTGATAACTAATTTGCACCAACGATAGATACCCAGTCAAACTTTTTGCCGGAGCATGCATGTTTTTTCACCGCCTAAGCAATTTAATTACTTGGGTGGAGAAAAACATGCATGCAGGCGGCGAAAAAGTTAGACTGGGGACTGTTGTTTGAGTTGTGACTTCCTTTCTACGACTTCCTCCTTTCCGCACCACAGACCTGGCATGCACTTTGTATATTTCCCTTCAGGGGGATACAACTCTTGTATCTGTGGGAATTAGCGCTCCCAGGGGGAATATATGAGGGCCCGAGTTAAAGGTTCTTTTTTTGTGGTTGAAATATAATAAATTTTTGTTTTGTTACGGACCATCTTTTTCGGTTCACTGCTGTCTGGTTTTCCAGCACCTGCTACTTTCTTCTTATTAATTGTTCTCAATCATATGAAGACCATGTTTTATTCAACCGTTTTGTGGTAATTAAACGGACTGTTGTCAATGTCTTGTATAAGTTTGCCGTACAACCCCTGGAGCGAGCCGTGTGGGGCGATGATCAAACCACACACATGGCACATAAGGACGGCAGCGAGTGTGACGAACGTTGCCTTTGGTTACAAGATCCCGGCGGAATGTTTTCAAAAATAACATACGAGGCCCGGGCGAAGGTATAACTGCGTTTTGCTCGTCATCCGAAGACGGAAATATCCGTCAGTTCCCCCCGTTGCAGGCCTATCCTCCGCTTCCCCAGTGTTTATTTTCTAACTTCCCCACGGCCAGCACTAATACCCCAACCTGTTATGGCTTTTCCCAACGTCGTGGGGATTCCTTGCCTCAATTATTCCATCATTTCTTTTTCAGTTTCATGCTTCAGTTCAGTACAACAATGTTCTGTGTTCTGTTTCTGAACGTGTCTGAAATTAATTAAAGAGTCATGGATAAAGTTAAGAATAAAGTTAATAAAGTTAAGAATTTCCTGCCTGAAACAGCCTTACAAATGCTCTACCGAACGCTCATTTCACCATACTTGCAATACGGAATAGAAGCATGGAACTGATAAAAATAAAACCAACAAAATTTTTACCCTGCAAAAAAGAGCCATAAGAGCGATAAAGAATCTAGAATATCATGCTCACACAAATGACTCATTCAAAAATTTACGAATACTTAAGCTCTCGGATCTCTACAAAATCTCCATTTGCAATTTCATTTACAAAACATTACCAAATGATGGCGACAATAGCCTAAAACAACTATTAACTACGCAAACTGGTCATCACGACCATTTAACCCGAAATTGAAGTAAATTCATGCTTCCTTATTACTCAAAGGCTCGGTCACAACACAGTATCCTCTTCGTTGGAACTAAAAATTGCAACTCAATACCTGCGGAGATCCGTGAAAGTAATTCTTATAAGGTATTCAAAAAAAGTCTTGAGTCTCACTTCCTATCAGATTACTAGTCGTGTAAGATCACAGAGTCAAACCTTGTCCCCTACATAACTGGTCCTAATAATGTAATTCGCCTTGATTAATTTCGCCGATCTTCAGTCTGTTTTTGAATCGTTTGTCGAATATACTGTTAAATCTAGTCCATATGAACTATATTGTGAAATGAAGTATCTAATTTCGAGTTACTTATCTCATTGATCAGTCTAATGCGTCTCTAGTTTAAGTGAATTAGGTTAAACATTATTGTACTCCTAAGACTAACCTTGATGGTAGGATGCCCTAGAAGTCACTGAACTTATTCGGGCCCACAGGTAGCTATACTCAAATTTGACCATTGTACTAGACTTAAGAAACATTTTATCTCTGTATCTCCTGTGGTAAATAAATTGTTTAAATTGTTTAAATGGAACTCTTCGTCATTCTTGAATAGTTTTTGTCAATTTTGATATGTATCTATATATTTGATATATATATTTTTGATACATATGTTTGAAATATATTTTGATATTTGTCAATTTTGATATGCATCTATGTATTTGATATATATATTTTTGATACATATGTTTGATATATATTTCGATATTTTTTGTCAATTTGATATATATCGCGATTTGTCGGAGTAACTTGTCAAGTATTTTTTCTGTGGTGCTTAGAATTTTCCTCCTAGAAGAGATACAACTATTGTTTCTGTAGAAACTAGCACCCCCAGGACGGACAAGTGAGGTCCCGAGCTAAGAGTCAGGTAGGCCTTCTTTTTGTTGAAGTTGAATAGATTTTTGATTTGTAGCAGACCATCTTTTTCGATTTATTGCTGTCCTGTTCTCAGGATGGACTATTTCCTTCCCCACCTGTAATCCTGTTCCATAAACTTACTTCCGAACTAACTGCATCAATATGTAGGGGGTCTTGCAGGAGAACGTATCTTGTGCATAGATTCTTCGTTCCCTAACTGTATAAAATGATGCCTTCCGTCTTCCAGTCTTTGGAACACTTATAATGTGACCAGGAAGGTTTTCAACTAACTTAAATTCTTTAGTAATCTGGCCTAAGAAAACACTGAAAATTATGAAAAAATTCTGCTCGCAGTTCATTCCATGCAAACTTTCCTGTCCCGAATTTCCACGAAGCCTCGAGAAATGTTTAAATTAGATTCCAAAAATTTGTTTCGATTTGTAACTTCTTTTCGTTGCGGGTGGATATGAGAGACTGCGTGCTGCACCTGGACGAGCCCAGTTTTGTTGCTTCGTCTCCCCCAGCGTGTGCTGGAGCAATTCCTCTGTGCAACATGCATTATGAGTCCGTCCATTATTCCTGTAGCAAACATTTACTCTGTGAAACTTTTCCTGTATGAAATATTTCCTCTATGGAACATTTCCTCTATGGAACATTTCCTCTATGGAACATTTCCTCTATGGAACATTTCCTCTATGGAACATTTCCTCTATGGAACATTTCCTCTGTGGAACATTTCCTCTATGGAACATTTCCTCTATGGAACATTTCCTCTATGGAACATTTCCTCTATGGAACATTTCCTCTATGGAACATTTCCTCTATGGAACATTTCCTCTATGGAACATTTCCTCTATGGAACATTTCCTCTATGGAACATTTCCTCTATGGAACATTTCCTCTATGGAACATTTCCTCTATGGAACATTTCCTCTATGGAACATTTCCTCTATGGAACATTTCCTCTATGGAACATTTCCTCTATGGAACATTTCCTCTATGGAACATTTCCTCAATGGAACATTTCCTCTCTGGAACATTTCCTCTGTGGAACATTTCCTCTATGGAACATTTCCTGTGGAACATTTCCTCTGTGGAACATTTCCTCTGTGGAACATTTCCTCTGTGGAACATTTCCTCTGTGGAACATTTCCTCTATGGAACATTTCCTCTGTGGAACATTTCCTCTGTGGAACATTTCCTCTGTGGAACATTTCCTCTATGGAACATTTCCTCTGTGGAACATTTCCTCTGTGGAACATTTCCTCTGTGGAACATTTCCTCTGTGGAACATTTCCTCTATGGAACATTTCCTCTGTGGAACATTTCCTCTGTGGAACATTTCCTGTGGAACATTTCCTCTGTGGAACATTTCCTCTGTGGAACATTTCCTCTGTGGAACATTTCCTCTGTGGAACATTTCCTCTGTGGAACATTTCCTCTATGGAACATTTCCTCTGTGGAACATTTCCTCTGTGGAACATTTCCTCTGTGGAACATTTCCTGTGGAACATTTCCTCTGTGGAACATTTCCTCTATGGAACATTTCCTCTATGGAAAATTTCCTCTATGGAACATTTCCTCAATGGAACATTTCCTCTCTGGAACATTTCCTCTCTGAAACATTTCCTGTGGAACATTTCCTCTGTGGAACATTTCCTCTGTGGAACATTTCCTGTGGAACATTTCCTCTATGGAACATTTCCTCTATGGAACATTTCCTCTATCGAAAATTTCCTCTATGGAACATTTCCTCTATGGAACATTTCCTCTATGGAACATTTCCTCTATGGAACATTTCCTCTATGGAACATTTCCTCTATGGAACATTTCCTCTATGGAACATTTCCTCTATGGAACATTTCCTCTATGGAACATTTCCTCTATGGAACATTTCCTCTATGGAACATTTCCTCTCTGGAATATTTCCTCTCTGGAACATTTCCTCTCTGGAACATTTCCTCTCTGGAACATTTCCTCTGTGGAACATTTCCTCTGTGGAACATTTCCTCTGTGGAACATTTCTCTCTGAAACATTTCCTGTATGCAACATTGTAGTAGCATGTTTCACAAGGACCAGTCACTACGTAGAGTAACTGACGGTTCGTTTGCGTATCAGTGCAATGAGATCAATTCATGACCGTCCTGAGCGCCTCCTCTTGTTGCTGTTTCCTGACGGTAGCATTTCGGTTTCGTTCGCTTCATGGCAACAGAGAACTCGTGTTCAGATCTGGTCGTTCGTTTAGAAGCCCTGTGCGTACCTCAGAATAGCCGTGCGCGAGAGTGCCTGCTCAATCTAGACCAGTGGTTCTCAGCCTTGTTGGAGGTACTGAACCCCGCAAGTTCCGTACATGCATTCATCGAGCCTTTCGTGGTTGGAAAAGAAAATGTGCCTTTTTTTCTTCCAATTCAGAACGTGTGTCCCCTCAGGGGGATACAACTATTGTATCTATGGGAATTGGCGCTCCCAGGGGGACTATGTGAGGGCCCAAGCTAAAGGTTAGGTAGGCTTCCTTTTTGTTGTAATAAAATAGGTTTTTGTTTTGTTACGGACCATCTTTTTTCGGTTCACTGCTGTCCTGTTTTTCAGCACCTACTACTTTCTTCTTCAACTTTTTTCTTGTTTCATGAACTTCTTTCCGAGCTTACTGTTTCTGTGCACCTTGTGCATAGATTCCGCGTTCCCTCAACTCTATACTAAATGGTGCCTTCCTCTTTTCTCTCTTGGAACATCTTTGTCGTGGTTAAGGGAGGCTAAAACTTTCTTATATAATAATAATAATAATAATCAGAACGTGTGTATGTAACTATTTACTGTATTAGTGCACAAACTGTACCATGCCGAACCCAGGTTAACAACCACTGATCTAGAGGCACAAAATTTCGAACATGAAAGCAGCACCGCTCCCTCACCGACGGCTAAATCTCCTAACAAAAGTTTGAAAATTATACCAATGCTTCTGAAGCCCTTGAAAGTCGTTATTACTGTTCACCCAGAAGGAGCCTTGTGTGGCTATTAAATTGGCGTTAGTGAAATTCTGGCGCCGACGGCCCCACGTGACTTGCTCCACGCAGGAAATGGATTTTCCGACCAAAGAAGATTCGTGAGAGGTTCCCTCCCACTCCTCTCGGCCCCCCCCCCCCCTCACCGGCCGCCGTATCTGTGTGTTCTCTGAGAGTACGATGTGTTACGCACACGGGCTTAAATATTCAACCCAGTCTAACTTTTTCGCCGCCTGCTTGCATGTTTATCGCCGCCCAAGTAACTAAATCGCTTAGGCGGCCAAAAACATGCATACTCCGACGAAAAAGTTTGACTTGGTAATCCTGTGTGAATTTTGTTAGCCAACTGACCAGGGCTCAAATATTTAACCCTGTGTGAATTTTGTTAGCCAACGGATAAGGGCTCAAATACTCAATCCTGTGTTAATTTTGATAGCCAACTGACCAGGGCGCAAATATTCAACCCAGTGTGAATTTTATTAGCCAAAGGACCCGGGCTCAAATATTCAACCCTGTGTGAATTTTGTTAGCCAACGGATAAGGGCTCAAATTTTTCCCCCTGTGTGAATTTTGATAGCCAACTGACCAGGGCGAAAATATTCAACCCTGTCTGAATTTTGTTAGCCGAAGGACCCGGGCTCAAATATTCAACCCTGTGTGAATTTTGTTAGCCGAATGACTCGGGCTCAAATATTCAACCCTGTGTGAATTTTGATAGCCAACGGACAAGGGCTCAAATATTCAACCCTGTGTGAATTTTGTTAGCCGAAGAAGGCTTTAGAGCACGTAAGTTTAACCTTCTGTATCTTGGGCATAGTGATTACTGTGTACAACACGGCCAGAATGGTTTGATGCTTTTATTAACGACCCGTGCACACTGGACTTCCGAATCCACAAACGATAACTTAAGCTAAACGAGACAAGGGAATTCAAATATGCCGATTTTCATGATGCAGAGAATTATAAATCCTGTATTTTTTATTGACCACATTTAGTTACCTTGGAAAAATAAGTTCATTGATAAGGACACTCGAAGTTTGATGCAAAGCTGTGCAGACAAAACGCTGGATGTCTTCAGCTACCAATTGCTCTTCAATACGGACAATTCGGATAGGCATAGTTCGGGATGGGCATAGTTCGGGATGGGCATAGTTCGGGATGGGCATAGTTCGGGATGGGCATAGTTCGGGATGGGCATAGTTCGGGATGGGCATAGTTCGGGATGGGCATAGTTCGGGATGGGCATAGTTCGGGATAGGCATAGTTCGGGAACTAGCATCTTATCTAATCTTGTTCAATCTAATAGACTGGGCTCGTGAAAATTACGATACAGACGGTGCACTCACCGCTATTTGGATGCAACTAGACTGCTCTCAACACTAGTTGGATGCAACTGGACAGTACTTACCGCTAGTTGGATGCAACTGGATTGCACTCACCGCTAGTAGGATGTAACTGGACAGAACTCACCGCTAGTTGGTTGCAACTGGAAAGCACTCACCGCTAGTTGGATGCAACTGGACAGCACCCACCGCTAGAATCAGGTGGATGCAACAGAACAACACCCACCACCAGAATCAGGTGGACGCAACAGAACAGCACCCACCGCTAGAATCAGATGGACGCAACAGAACAGCGTTACGAGGTCTCTACGTGCCGCACCCGCCACAAATCTGTTCCGATGAAATCGCTAGACCGGAAAAATAACGAGGCTTCGAAGTCTTCCAATCTCTCGGCTAACTCAATTGTCTTGCGGTCTATATTTGAGTGAGAAAATGTTTCTTTCCGTTGCGACTACAGCACAAACAACTCGAAGCCTTCGTCGATATAAGCCATGAAATTCATCTGAATATATTTTACACTCCCCAGTGCACTTTACTGAATATTTTCTTCCGAAATGTTATGTACGGTTGTGTTTTTACTTAGAGCTTCAATTAGAGTATGACGTATTCTTCGGCTTGCATTCAGGAGTGTACCATGCTTGTATTGTCTCCTAGTCAACATGCCTGAGGTATTTGGCATTTTTAAGAAATGTTCTGCTCAACGAAGCATCCCTCAGGGTGATAAAACTATGGTATCTACGGGAATTAGCGCTCCAAGGGGATATTATGTGAGGGCCCGATCTGAGAGTTAGGTAGGCCTTCTTTTTGTCGAAATAAAGTGTTTATTTCTTGTTTTGTTAGGGACAACTTTTTTTCGGCTCACTGCTTCCCTGTTTTTCAGCACC
Source organism: Morinoia aosen (assembly GCA_030386875.1). NCBI lineage: Eukaryota > Metazoa > Arthropoda > Malacostraca > Amphipoda > Talitridae > Morinoia > Morinoia aosen. The sequence continues at coordinate 17,608,474 of CM059574.1, forward strand.
TACCACTTTCTTCTTCTAATTTTACATTGTTTCATGAAATTCTTTCTCGACCTACTGTTTTTATGCCTCTTCTGCATAGATTCCGCATTCCCTAATTTCCATACTAAATGGTGCCTTCCTCCTTTCTCTCTTTGAAACGCTCTTTTTTTGCAGCGGTTAGGGAGCCTTAAACTAACCTATAATCTAATCTTCTGAATGAAACATTCGTAATATTAGCTTCTTTGATGCAGATTACACGCGTGCACATTTGATGCACGTGCGCCGCGCACGTAGACTTGATGTTGCGCGTTGCTGAGCTGGCGTGATCGTTGAACCAGTTGAGGCAGCCAACGCAATGATAGTTAGAGCAGCACTGCAATACCTGCATTTACGGCACAGCTACGACGATACCCGCATTTACGCCACAGCTACGACGATACCCGCATTTACGGCGCAGCTACGACGATACCCGCATTTACGGCGCAGCTACGACGATACCCGCATTTACGCCACAGCTACGACGATACCCGCATTTACGGCACAGCTACGACGATACCCGCATTTACATCACAGCTACGACGATATCCGCATTTACGACACAGCTACGACGATATCCGCATTTACATCACAGCTACGACGATACCCGCATTTACGTCACAGCTACGACGATACCCGCATTTACGTCACAGCTACGACGATACCCGCATTTACGTCACAGCTACGACGATACCCGCATTTACGGCACAGCTACGACGATACCCGCATTTACATCACAGCTACGACGATATCCGCATTTAAATCACAGCTACGACGATACCCGCATTTACGTCACAGCTACGACGATACCCGCATTTACGTCACAGCTACGACGATACCCGCATTTACGACACAGCTACGACGATACCCGCATTTACGACACAGCTACGACGATACCCGCATTTACGTCACAGCTACGACGATACCCGCATTTACGTCACAGCTACGACGATACCCGCATTTACGTCACAGCTACGACGATACCCGCATTTACGACACAGCTACGACGATACCCGCATTTACGACACAGCTACGACGATACCCGCATTTACGTCACAGCTACGACGATACCCGCATTTACATCACAGCTACGACGATATCCGCATTTACATCACAGCTACGACGATATCCGCATTTACGTCACAGCTACGACGATACCCGCATTTACGTCACAGCTACGACGATATCCGCATTTACATCACAGCTACGACGATATCCGCATTTACATCACAGCTACGACGATATCCGCATTTACATCACAGCTACGACGATATCCGCATTTACATCACAGGTACGACGATATCCGCATTTACATCACAGCTACGACGATACCCGCATTTACATCACAGCTACGACGATATCCGCATTTACATCACAGCTACGACGATATCCGCATTTACATCACAGCTACGACGATATCCGCATTTACATCACAGCTACGACGATATCCGCATTTACATCACAGCTACGACGATATCCGCATTTACATCACAGCTACGACGATATCCGCATTTACATCACAGCTACGACGATATCCGCATTTACATCACAGCTACGACGATATCCGCATTTACATCACAGCTACGACGATATCCGCATTTACATCACAGCTACGACGATATCCGCATTTACATCACAGCTACGACGATATCCGCATTTACATCACAGCTACGACGATACCCGCATTTACGTCACAGCTACGACGATACCCGCATTTACGTCACAGCTACGACGATACCCGCATTTACGGCACAGCTACGACGATACCCGCATTTACATCACAGCTACGACGATATCCGCATTTACATCACAGCTACGACGATACCCGCATTTACGTCACAGCTACGACGATACCCGCATTTACGTCGCAGCTACGACGATACCCGCATTTACGTCACAGCTACGACGATACCCGCATTTACGTCACAGCTACGACGATACCCGCATTTACGTCACAGCTACGACGATACCCGCATTTACATCACAGCTACGACGATACCCGCATTTACGGCGCAGCTACGACGATACCCGCATTTACATCACAGCTACGACGATATCCGCATTTACATCACAGCTACGACGATATCCGCATTTACATCACAGCTACGACGATACCCGCATTTACGTCACAGCTACGACGATACCCGCATTTACGTCACAGCTACGACGATACCCGCATTTACGGCACAGCTACGACGATATCCGCATTTACATCACAGCTACGACGATATCCGCATTTACATCACAGCTACGACGATACCCGCATTTACGTCACAGCTACGACGATACCCGCATTTACGTCGCAGCTACGACGATACCCGCATTTACGTCACAGCTACGACGATACCCGCATTTACGTCACAGCTACGACGATACCCGCATTTACGTCACAGCTACGACGATACCCGCATTTACATCACAGCTACGACGATACCCGCATTTACGGCGCAGCTACGACGATACCCGCATTTACGGCACAGCTACGACGATATCCGCATTTACGTCACAGCTACGACGATACCCGCATTTACGTCACAGCTACGACGATACCCGCATTTACGTCACAGCTACGACGATACCCGCATTTACGTCGCAGCTACGACGATATCCGCATTTACGACACAGCTACGACGATACCCGCATTTACGTCACAGCTACGACGATACCCGCATTTACGACACAGCTACGACGATACCCGCATTTACGTCACAGCTACGACGATACCCGCATTTACGTCACAGCTACGACGATACCCGCATTTACGTCACAGCTACGACGATACCCGCATTTACGACACAGCTACGACGATACCCGCATTTACGTCACAGCTACGACGATACCCGCATTTACGACACAGCTACGACGATACCCGCATTTACGGCACAGCTACGACGATACCCGCATTTACGACACAGCTACGACGATACCCGCATTTACGTCACAGCTACGACGATACCCGCATTTACGTCACAGCTACGACGATACCCGCATTTACGTCACAGCTACGACGATACCCGCATTTACGTCACAGCTACGACGATACCCGCATTTACGTCACAGCTACGACGATACCCGCATTTACGTCACAGCTACGACGATACCCGCATTTACGTCACAGCTACGACGATACCCGCATTTACGTCACAGCTACGACGATACCCGCATTTACGACACAGCTACGACGATACCCGCATTTACGACACAGCTACGACGATACCCGCATTTACGACACAGCTACGACGATACCCGCATTTACGTCACAGCTACGACGATACCCGCATTTACGTCACAGCTACGACGATACCCGCATTTACGTCACAGCTACGACGATACCCGCATTTACGTCACAGCTACGACGATACCCGCATTTACGACACAGCTACGACGATACCCGCATTTACGACACAGCTAAGACGATATCCGCATTTACATCACAGCTACGACGATACCCGCATTTACGTCACAGCTACGACGATACCCGCATTTACGACACAGCTACGACGATACCCGCATTTACGTCACAGCTACGACGATACCCGCATTTACGTCACAGCTACGACGATACCCGCATTTACGACACAGCTACGACGATACCCGCATTTACGTCACAGCTACGACGATACCCGCATTTACGTCACAGCTACGACGATACCCGCATTTACGACACAGCTACGACGATACCCGCATTTACGTCACAGCTACGACGATACCCGCATTTACGACACAGCTACGACGATACCCGCATTTACGTCACAGCTACGACGATACCCGCATTTACGACACAGCTACGACGATACCCGCATTTACGTCACAGCTACGACGATACCCGCATTTACGTCACAGCTACGACGATACCCGCATTTACGACACAGCTACGACGATACCCGCATTTACGACACAGCTACGACGATACCCGCATTTACGGCACAGCTACGACGATACCCGCATTTACGACACAGCTACGACGATACCCGCATTTACGACACAGCTACGACGATACCCGCATTTACATCACAGCTACGACGATACCCGCATTTACGTCACAGCTACGACGATACCCGCATTTACGTCACAGCTACGACGATACCCGCATTTACGTCACAGCTACGACGATACCCGCATTTATGACACAGCTACGACGATACCCGCATTTACGACACAGCTAAGACGATATCCGCATTTACATCACAGCTACGACGATACCCGCATTTACGTCACAGCTACGACGATACCCGCATTTACGACACAGCTACGACGATACCCGCATTTACGTCACAGCTACGACGATACCCGCATTTACGTCACAGCTACGACGATACCCGCATTTACGACACAGCTACGACGATACCCGCATTTACGACACAGCTACGACGATACCCGCATTTACGACACAGCTACGACGATACCCGCATTTACATCATAGCTACGACGATACCCGCATTTACGTCACAGCTACGACGATACCCGTATTTACGTCACAGCTACGACGATACCCGCATTTATGACACAGCTACGACGATACCCGCATTTACGACAAAGCTAAGACGATATCCGCATTTACATCACAGCTAAGACGATATCCGCATTTACGTCACAGCTACGACGATACCCGCATTTACGTCACAGCTACGACGATACCCGCATTTACGTCACAGCTAAGACGATATCCGCATTTACGTCACAGCTACGACGATACCCGCATTTACGTCACAGCTACGACGATACCCGCATTTACGTCACAGCTACGACGATACCCGCATTTACGTCACAGCTACGACGATACCCGCATTTACGTCACAGCTACGACGATACCCGCATTTACGTCACAGCTACGACGATACCCGCATTTACGTCACAGCTACGACGATACCCGCATTTACGTCACAGCTACGACGATACCCGCATTTACGTCACAGCTACGACGATACCCGCATTTACGTCACAGCTACGACGATACCCGCATTTACGTCACAGCTACGACGATACCCGCATTTACGTCACAGCTACGACGATACCCGCATTTACGTCACAGCTACGACGATACCCGCATTTACGTCACAGCTACGACGATACCCGCATTTACGTCACAGCTACGACGACACCCGCATTTACGACACAGCTAAGACGATATCCGCATTTACGTCACAGCTAAGACGATACCCGCATTTACGTCACAGCTACGACGATACCCGCATTTACGTCACAGCTACGACGATACCCGCATTTACGACACAGCTAAGACGATATCCGCATTTACGTCACAGCTACGACGATACCCGCATTTACGTCACAGCTACGACGATACCCGCATTTACGACACAGCTAAGACGATATCCGCATTTACGTCACAGCTACGACGATACCCGCATTTACGTCACAGCTACGACGATACCCGCATTTACGTCACAGCTACGACGATACCCGCATTTACGACACAGCTAAGACGATACCCGCATTTACGTCACAGCTACGACGATACCCGCATTTACGTCACAGCTACGACGATACCCGCATTTACGACACAGCTAAGACGATATCCGCATTTACGTCACAGCTACGACGATACCCGCATTTACGTCACAGCTACGACGATGCCCGCATTTACGTCACAGCTACGACGATACCCGCATTTACGTCACAGCTACGACGATACCCGCATTTATGACACAGCTACGACGATACCCGCATTTATGACACAGCTACGACGATACCCGCATTTATGACACAGCTACGACGATACCCGCATTTATGACACAGCTACGACGATACCCGCATTTACGGCACAGCTAAGACGATACCCGAATTTATGTCACAGCTACGACGATACTCGCATTTATGACACAGCAACGACGATACTCGCATTTATGACACAGCAACGACGATACCCGCATTTACGTCACAGCTACGACGATACCCGCATTTACGTCACAGCTACGACGATACCCGCATTTATGACACAGCTACGACGATACCCGCATTTACATCACACCTACGACGATACCCGCATTTACGTCACACCTACGACGATACCCGCATTTACGTCACACCTACGACGAAATCAGCATTTATGACACAGCTACTCGTCATGACAACCTCGTACGTACGGCAATGGTGCTTTGCGTTTCAAGAGACACGCAAACGAAATTAGTGTTTGTTTAACGCTGGGAACCGAGTTATGTACGCTCGCTTTTTGATGAGTGGAGTCCACTTTGTTATCTGAATTATTCATGTATTGCAGCGATGCGAATAGCGATCAGTTGCCGACTTCTCCGTAACTTCGTTTGAGTCCTGACATTTTTTAACTTACAGCAGGGACACCTATTTGGTTTTGACCTCATTTTATTTACTAAAAGCAACTGTGTTATCTCACAAAATAATTTTGGAGCTTTAATATCACTAGCATTCATTGAATAGACAACACCATTTGCAATAAGTACGCGATTAAAATATTTCTTTGGTGTCATTGATCATAAGAAATCGCATTCTTGCGCTATTAGTGCTTCAAACGCTCGTTTCAGTGGAACGTCGATGATTTTGTCCCCATGTGCACAGTGGCGCTTGCAATTTATTAGTGCTCAGAGAATCAGACGAAAGTACTTTACTATGAAGTATTGAAGTAAACAGAAGTAAATATTGAAGTATCGAGGTAAACAAACCTCTGTAGCATCCGTTAATACGTAAATTAGACCATTGTGGAAATTAATGAATCAGGTGGACGGATAATGAACAATAAACCAAAGGAAAATGAAAAATAAACCATTTGGAAATCTTCAATTGTTATTGAAATTCCCTGCAAGAAAATGAGCCTCTGTGGAAATATTTGTCAACGTATGATATCGTTGATTGTAGGCTTTCCTCATTCAAATAGCTGTGCTCGAAATTGTATTAGCGTGCCTTGGTTGATAAACATGTATATAGACGCGAACATTCGCTTCATTTCGCAGAAATAAAACTGACCCGCACAGCGCTCGCGTGTTGGTTCAAGGGACGCCAATCCGAGGTCAATTTTAAGTCCGCGCGTACAAAAACAAAAACAACAGAGTCACTGTTTGGGAAATCAAGTATTTGGGAAATCGACTGTTTTTGTAATCACTTGTTTGCTTCAATAAACAAACACAGGGAAATCTTGACCGAATAGTTCGTTCGTTGGAAGTGCCAGCAAATTCGCCGTTCAGAAATCCTCTTATTGTCATTTTTTCTATGGTTCATGCGATTAGCCCTCACTCAATTATTGTTTGTAGACTATTTATAATTTTCGAGCTCAAGTCTGTGAATGAATTAGCATCCCAAGCTCATACTTGGGAGCGAAAAAATAATATTCCAATATCGGTATGTTATGAGAGAGCGCTTAAAACCCTTGGTTTTAATTTTGAAATCTGGAATGTATTTGTACGCCTGATGGATCAACGGCGGTGGATTTTGATCATTTCTTGTTTGGCTTCATTTTTCGACAGTGGGTGAAATAGAACTCGAGATTGAAGTGTATATTACTTTTGAAAATTACTTTGAAATTGAATTCCTTTCTCACGGACGGTTTGTTTTGCCCAATGTGATCAACCAGGGAATATTGTGCTAGAAAAATAATGTGCTTGAAATACGGGTTACCACATGCAGGCTCGACAGCAATTAAAATATAAGCAATGTACTTAGAATACGAGATTTATATATGTATAGCCATTTCACTCACAACAGCAATGATAGTAATGTGTTTAATTAGGAATTTAAAAACGAGGAACATTTGAGATAAAAAAAATGATTTTCCTTAATGTGTTTAAAAATCGGGTGACCACATGAAGACGCATGACCAACTTGCCCTAATTTGCTTCGTGTTCATTACAATAAGATTTGAAAAATCTCAATGGATCTTATTAGTATCAGTGGACGAACTGAAAGCAAAAGATAAAATTTAAAAGTCATTGAGGAAAATCATTAAAACACATGTACAAAGTAGACTTCATTAGCTAAACTGTTAATTATGGTATATGAGTGGGACTCCATCGTGGTGTAAAGTTAATCATGTATAAGCATTCGGTATAAGAGTCATTGTGATAGGCTTAGCATGTAAAATTTATTTACTGTGCTGTTTATCACGTTATTAGAATGCACCGAAAGCAGGGTTGTGCCTCTCATTATTTTACGCGCTCCATATGTAGTAGTCGCTAAGGTAGGTGTGCTGTGGTCGTTAAGGTAGGTGTGATGTAGTCGCTAAGGTAGCTGTAACGAATAGACTCCATTTGCGGTGCTGTACTGTGACTTTGGCGAGGGCAGGATATTGCCTATATACTCACTCTTTATGAAATAGTCGCTAAGATAGGCGTAGTAAATAGACTCCATTTGCTGTGCTGTAAATCACAGTATTGGAATGCGATTCTACCAATGGCAAGATATATTATTCAAGCGCATTCCAGATAAGGGTCATTATGCTAGGCCTAGCAAATAAACTCTATTTTCTGCGCCGTAAATCACAGCGCGAGGATGCGACTGCGCAACAGATGAGGGTGCCTGCATGCTGCCGGTGTGGGGCGCGTGAGACCTGATTATCTGACTTCACCACCGCCGCCTGCATCTCCCGGTATCGCCGCCCAGCAGCAGCAGGGTTTGCCTAGGCCAGTGATTCTTAACCTGGGTTCGATCGAACTCCAGGGGTTCGGCATGGTACAGTTTGTACACTAATACAATGTGTAGCTGTATACATATGTTTTCTATTTAAAGAAAAAAAAAACACATTTTATTTTTGTTGGTATGAAGGGTTCAATGAATGCATGTATGAAACTTGTGGTGTCCAGCACCTTCAACAAGGTTAAGAAACAATGGCCAAAGCTGAATTTTATGGGCTGAAATCCTCAAGTTTTGGGCTTTATTTTAGATGAAATGTGACCGTAAAACTTACAAGCATTTGACGACCCTGCCGGAATTCCAGATGGTGAAAGATAGTCATTATGGTCGAGTTTTATTTTATATAAAAGCTCAAATTTAAAGATTTTGTCCTGTAAAGTACCAATCGGTCATTTTTGGGTGTAGTATATAGTGAGTATATACTGATATAAAGCTACGAATGTGTGTAGAAAATTTTTGATTTAAGAGAACACTTTTGAAACCTTGAATACAAGGTAGAAAAGATTTACATTTATTTTATCTCTACTATCAATGAAATTTGTCAACTTGAATCATTTTTAGTGTTATTATTGGTAATTTTAACCACCGATATTATCATGACTAGCATAAGATTAACTACTATAAATGTTTGTTATACTGCAGTTTGAATTGCTTAAATAATTTTTTGGTGACACTATAATCATTAGTTTTACCCCCGTGTGGGTGAAGGAAACACAGCACTTGGGGAAAGGGGAGCGGTTGCAAAGCTTGATGCTAAAATTCTTATCTTGGCCTGTTTTTTGATCACATGTAGGTCATTTTTCGTGTTATGGGCATCTCATTGAGAGCTTCAGTTTTCCTTTTCATTCCAATGTAAATGTTTACTTCGAAGATTTTCCATTTGACGTTGGCTTGTAATTATCTGTTGCAAAATGACTGTGATGCGAAAACTGAGTTTTCTGCTAAGTCTCGATACATTGGTAAAGTTTGAAGATCATGAGGATACTCAGAGCAATGGATGTTTCATATGTCACTTCTGTTCTAGTTGTTGACCGGCTTATCTTAAGGGAGGACTTGAACGACTCGCATTTTATAAACTGGCCGACCACTCGCTGAATGCAAAGAATACAACATTCCACTTTCAACACATAGCAGAATAATTTCCGAATCTTGCGTTACGCGATTCGTTCTTCCTCGTTTCCCGCAAGATCTGCTGTAAAGTTCACGTACGATGGTCGCCTCGAGTATTTTCAATCAAGTCTCACACCTGCCCAAATCTCCGGCGATCTCATTTCCTCCAGTTTCTCCTTCAACACGTTCCCTGCAATGCGACCCTCCGATGGGTGGTGCTTAAGTTCTTCCTGCTGCGGAACGATCCATCGATGGGTCGTTTGAAAATTTTGAACGAACTTTTAAAATTAATGGTATTTGATGGACCCAGTTAATGTTTTGTATTTATAAAATTGCTGGCAACTTTTGACTTTAAATTTGAGTTGAATATTGAACTTCAGTTTAACTCATCCAGTCAACGTGAGTGCAATGAGTGCAATGTTCCTGTCTCCCTTAATGATTTTAAAATCTTGGCCGGTACCTCTCACAGAACAGATCTGCGCCTTCTCAAATCTTTGCATATTTACAAAATGAAACCTGCTCTGAATGACACCCAAAGTGCTTTCCCGCTTCATGTTGCCAACACGTAATTCAGTTGCTCAGTTTTTCCATTACCTTTTATTTTTTTTACCGTTGTTCATGTTTTTTCAAAGTTTAGATTTTTTATAGATACGACTTTAGTGTATTAATTCTTACTCTTTTGGTTTCGTTTTACAGAGATTTTTTGCTGAAGATGGACAGTTAGTCCGAAACGTTCAGTTTTATTTGATCATTTTTAATAAAAAACTTCACGTGTAGCGATTTTCGCCTTGCTTTTTATTTACATATGAAAATTTGCCAGAATTTCATGTTCACATTCAAAAACGAAATATCATGTTTGTGGTTAGACTAAACTAAGGAATAACACACGTTAAATTAATGTTGCTACGTTTGTAATAAATATGAGCTTCATTTTACTGAATGTAATGTAACGTTAATTGTTGTTATCCACCTGTATTATCGTTCATTACTTCTATGAAAACATGGTAGACAAAGCTTATAATATTCATTGCACGTCCGGTTGTCAGGTGTCCGATTGTCATACGAGTCCGATTGTCAGGTGTCCGCTTGTCATACGAGTCCGATTATCAGGTGTCTGGTTGTCATACGAGTCCGTTTGTCAGGTGTCCGCTTGTCATACGAGTCCGATTATCAGGTGTCAGATTGTCATACGAGTCCGAATGTCAGGTTGTCATATGAGTCCGATTGTCAGGTATCCGCTTGTCATATGAGTGCGATTGCCAGGTGTCAGATTGTCATGAACTGTGCTGCAGTAGCTTCTCAGTGCGACTGCATGGGCACGAAGTCTCCTGTGAGAAAATCTCGAAGCAACTGCACAACGGCCCATCGAACTTCGCGTTGAGTGTTCCATTGCGTCGCCTTATTGGGCTCTAGCTGAAATTTTTGAAGATCAGCCAACGAGTGTTGGGCAGGCTGGTAAAAGATTTCACTCGATGCTTTCACTCCGTAATGGCCGTAGCTGCCTCATTATAGTGTTTCTGCTGCGAAAGCCTCCAGTAAAATTCGTTACGGGATTTTCTTGTCGACGGCTTCCCCTCCGTGAGATGTGGCTTCCCTCACGATGCGTCTAGTGAGTAGGTGTTACTTTGCTGATGCGTTGGTGCTGCTTTTGTGAGTCCATAACGCGTCGGTCCCCATAATGGGGAGATTATTCTTTGGGTATTGATGTTTCAGCTTAACTCGAAAATGTTGGCATTAGGTGTGTTGATTAATGGAGAGAGAGAGGATCCTAAAGGAGGTGAAATGTTCTTTTGAGCTTTGGTCAAAGTGAAATACATGGTTTGAATGCATGGTTTGAATACATGGTTTGAGTACATGGTTTGAGTACATGGTTTGAGTACATGGTTTGAGTACATGGTTTGAGTACATGGTTTGAGTACATGGTTTGAGTACATGGTTTGAGTACATGGTTTGAGTACATGGTCTGAGTACATGGTCTGAGTACATGGTCTGAGTACATGGTCTGAGTACATGGTCTGAGTACATGGTCTGAGTACATGGTCTGAGTACATGGTCTGAGTACATGGTCTGAGTACATGGTCTGAGTACATGGTCTGAGTACATGGTCTGAGTACATGGTCTGAGTACATGGTCTGAGTACATGGTCTGAGTACATGGTCTGAGTACATGGTCTGAGTACATGATTTGAATGCATGGTTTGAATGCATGGTTTGAATGCATGGTTTGAATGCATGGTTTGAATGCATGGTTTGAATGCATGGTTTGAATGCATGGTTTGAATGCATGGTTTGAATGCATGGTTTGAATGCATGGTTTGAATGCATGGTTTGAATGCATGGTTTGAATGCATGGTTTGAATGCATGGTTTGAATGCATGGTTTGAATGCATGGTTTGAATGCATGGTTTGAATGCATGGTTTGAATGCATGGTTTGAATGCATGGTTTGAATGCATGGTTTGAATGCATGGTTTGAATGCATGGTTTGAATGCATGGTTTGAATGCATGGTTTGAATGCATGGTTTGAATACATGGTTTGAATACATGGTTTGAATAGATGGTTTGAATGCATGGTTTGAATGCATGGTTTGAATGCATGATTTGAATACATGATTTGAATACATGATTTGAATACATGATTTGAATACATGATTTGAATACATGATTTGAATACATGATTTGAATACATGATTTGAATACATGATTTGAATACATGGTTTGAATACATGGTTTGAATACATGGTTTGAATACATGGTTTGAATACTTGGTTTGAATATATTAAATGTGTGATAAAATTTGAAATGTATGGCTATTTTTCTGTGAACTATGATTAACACAAATAAACATGGTTTAAATCCATCAAAGGTATCGTACAATTCGAATAACTAGTTATTTTTCTGTAAGCTTCGGTCAAGATGCAACACACAGTCATTTCAGTGCCCCTAACTTGTGCTCGCAAATCAGCCTGCAATGTCATTCAGCGCATGCATAACAGTGAAGTCTATGGCCATTTTGCTTTGGAATGAAGCATATGACGGTAATTCGGTCGAGTTATGTGACCATTGTTCTATCTCGATTCATGTGGTCATTGTTCAGCCCTCGCCTCATATGACTGTCAAAATGTGCACGACTTCTTTTTTTGCTTTTTCTTTTTCGAAGCAGTTGTGATTTTTTCTTCGTGTAGTGAATCTTTGACGGTTCCTTGGCTCTGAATTCTAATTATGAGGCAGTTTCGTTGGGTTTTCCAAACGCTTTTCTACCTTTCGCGGCAGCGAAAATTTTAGGGTTTTCAAAGCTGAGAAAACGAGTTTTTTTTTTGGGAAACAATATCCATAAAATGACAACTGAAGCACAAAAACTCTCAGCCCAAATTGGAAATCTTCATGCTCGTCACGAAAATTATTTTGAAACTACTGTATCGAACGTATAACATACACTACGAGACGGTTCCTGTGAGAACTGGCTGAGCTTCGTCTCATCAAGAGATTTTCTCCCATGAAGAGATTCATTCCATCGAGTGCACTTTGATGTCGGAAGTAGGCAAGCATGGCGACATCCTCCATCGAAGAGCGTAACTCGTACAATTACGCTGAGAGTAAACTTCTCGCTAACTTTCCTGTCTTGAACTCCATTACGCCGGCGAACTTCGGTGTCCTTCATTGTAGTGCTGAGCCTCCCGCCCTGCTCTGCCTGCGCCGAGTTGTGACATGTGTTCACTCACCGCGTGTTGTTCTGAACATCTGCTCACTCACCGTGTGTTGTTCTGAACATCTGCTCACTCACCGTGTGTGTGTTGTTCTGAACATCTGCTCACTCACCGTGTGTTGTTCTGAACACCTGCTCACTCACCGTGTGGCGCTCTGAACATCTGCTCACTCACCGTGTGACGCTTTGAACATCTGCTCAGTGTGGCACTCTGAACATCTGCTCACTCAACGTGTCGCGCTCTGAACATCTGCTCACTCCCCGTGTGTTGTTCTGAACATCTGCTCACTCACCGTGTGGCGCTCTGAACATCTCACTCACCGTGTGTTGTTCTGAACATCTGCTCACTCACCGTGTGTTGTTCTGAACATCTGCTCACTCACCGTGTGTTGTTCTGAACATCTGCTCACTCACCGTGTGTTGTTCTGAACATCTGCTCACTCGCCGTGTGTTGTTCTGAACATCTGCTCACTCGCCGTGTGGCGCTCTGAACATCTGCTCACTCGCCGTGTGTTGTTCTGAACATCTGCTCACTCACCGCGAGTTGTTCTGAACATCTGCTCACTCACCGCGTGTTGTTCTGAACATCTGCTCACTCACCGCGTGTTGTTCTGAACATCTGCTCACTCGCCGTGTGTTGTTCTGAACACCTGCTCACTCACCGTGTGTTGTTCTGAACACCTGCTCACTCACCGTGTGTTGTTCTGAACATCTGCTCACTCGCCGTGTGTTGTTCTGAACATCTGCTCACTCACCGTGTGGCGCTCTGAACATCTGCTCACTCACCGTGTGGCGCTCTGAAAATCTGCTCACTCACCGTGTGTTGTTCTGAACACCTGTTCACTCACCGTGTGGCGCTCTGAACATCTTCTCACTCACCGTTTGGCGCTCTGAACATCTGCTCACTCACCGTGTGGCGCTCTGAACATCTGCTCACTCACCGTGTGACGCTGTGAACATCTGCTCACTCACCGTGTGACGCTGTGAACATCTGCTCGCTCACCGTGTGACGCTGTGAACATCTGCTTGCTCACCGTGTGACGCTGTGAACATCTGCTCGCTCACCGTGTGACGCTGTGAACATCTGCTCGCTCACCGTGTGACGCTGTGAACATCTGCTCGCTCACCGTGTGACGTTGTGAACATCTGCTCGCTCACCGTGTGACGCTGTGAACATCTGCTCGCTCACCGTGTGACGCTGTGAACATCGGCTCGCTCACCGTGTGACGCTGTGAACATCGGCTCGCTCACCGTGTGACGCTGTGAACATCGGCTCGCTCACCGTGTGACGCTGTGAACATCGGCTCGCTCACCGTGTGACGCTGTGAACTTCTGCTCACTCACCGTGTGACGTTGTGAACATCGGCTCGCTCACCGTGTGACGCTGTGAACATCTGCTCACACACCGTGTGACACTGTGAACACCTGCTCACTCGCTGTTTAACCCTCTGTGCACCTGTAAGCCTTTATTATTAATACGGTCGACTTGATTTACGTTTATTATAGAATAGACTAAGAAGGAATTAATTATTGTGATCTTGAAATCTATTACAATTTCCTTGAGTAATTAATTTAGCGATCTGGCGATTGCGGAATTAGAGATGAAAGATTTTTTTGTGTTAATGCTTGACTGGCTATAACATACTTTTTATCCACAATATCATCCTATATTGATGAGCAATTTAAATTTTCTAAATTTGATACGAGCCTTTTACTAATACTAACATTACGGCCAGCTTCAACTCTGGCGGATGCTAAGCATCGTTAATCTTAGCAGTCCTTTGTTATGATTTTTTGCATAGTACTGCATGAGAGTTTTTTCTTGGCCGTCCAGCAAGGCCATTCTTTTAAGCAGAGGGTCGTGAAGAAGGCACTCTCTCTCTCAGAGCCTCTCCTTTGTCTCAAAGAGCCTCTTGACTGACGATCCATTGGATTTGGATTCCTCCTTTTAATTGCGCCAATGATAGCTGAAGTGCTACAAGCCCCTACAGCCACCCGTTATGGTTAGCGTCGTGTGCTCATTACCGCGATCGTGTGCTTTACCTTGACACGAGCCCCGGCCCAGGGTCTAGTGTTCGCTGGGTCGTGACAATCGATGTCGGAGTTTGGAGGTACATCCTTCCTCGGCTCCTAAAGTGACACGCTTTGTTCTGTAGCGCTACGCCAAAATTTGCGGAAAGTTGAGCTGGGCATGCGCCAGCGTCGAGTACACAGAACGGATCGACGCGCCGCTCTGTTTCCGTTATTAAATTATGTTATTTGTTATTGTTTACCTGTTTTTTTATTTAGAAGAGGTTAAAAAGGAAGTTAGTGTTTCTGCTCCTCGAGGGCAAAATTTGCTGAAAGTTGAGCTGGGCGTGCGCTAATGTCAAATACACGAATGTCAAATATCGAATAATATCGACGAATGTTAGTTTGAACATATTGAGCATCAGATTTTATTTATTTTAACTTCCTTTTACGCCTCAGAACTTACCCTACAAAATGAAATATGAAAATTATTACTGGTTCAGATCGTCTGATACACAGTAAATAATTTTTTTTTGCATCAAAAACAACATTTAGATTTTCTATTTGAAGACACCATGAATAATGAACATCAACTCAGCGATGAAATTGGGAACTAAAGTTTAAGAAAGGAAAATTTAAAAATTGTTTTGTCTTTCGTCTCCTTCAATACTCAAATTATCTGGTAGTTTGAAAGGATGTTTTCTGAATTTACCGCACTCTGAAAATTGACTGCCACCTATAATCTATTAATTAGTCGATAATAGTCTAGATAATATGAATTTTAAACTGGAGCGCTTTATAAGTAAGACGTAAAATAGGATGGCCTCAATTGAGACAAAATACTATGAAATTTATAATAATTTCTAGGATTTAACTTTAATATTTCTCAGAAATTCAATATTTCTCTGAAATTAGTTTTTCCTAAGTTGTCGAAGCTTTATCATCAGCGAAATATATTCAAGTTTCAGAAATTAGTATTTGTGAACATAAAGACATGATAGTAGGTGCATCAGTTCCAAGTGTAGTAAAGCTGGCGTTCAAGTTTCTTTGTTTGCGGAGAGATCTTCACTTTATTAGTTTTATTGCAAATTGGCGCTGTCTTAGAAATATACCAGCACGTGACGATTATTTATGGACTATTGTAGAAAATAAGGTTATTGTGATGAAACTGGCTGTCAAATATACGCAGAGATGTTCAAAGCAGTACTTCTGTAATTAGGTTAATTAATTTAAAACGTTGTCGTTAGGTTAATTAGGTTAATGCCCTGTAGTTACGTTAATTAGGTTAATGCCCTGTAGTTAGGTTAATTAGGTTAATACCTTGTAGTGAGGTCAATTAGGTTAATACCCTGTAGTCAGGTTAATTAGGTTAATACCCTGTAGTCAGGTTAATTAGGTTAATACCCTGTAATCAGGTTAATTAGGTTAATACCCTGTAGTTAGGTTAATTAGGTTAATACCCTGTAGTTAGGTTAATTGGGTTAATACCCTGTAGTTATGTTCATTAGGTTATTCGAGTAAACACCCCTTAAGTTAATCACACCCCCTACATACCAGGCCTTCAGGCTAGATATTCACAGAACTTACGTCGTCGTTGCGTTAGTCTGCGTTGAAGAACTTACACTTCAAGCTGCATTGCTATGACGACGTAAATAGTTCAAAATTAATGCCTCAGGATAACACTTTGACTGCGACATGAGCTACCGGTGGTAAATGGAGGGAATTTTCATAATGCTACTGACCGACCAGTGGTCACAAACTCAATTTTCATTAACACTAAATCAAAACTGAGAGCCCGATCCAGTTGATGTTGGCTATTTTCAACATTGCTTTCTACAATCAACTTTGAGTTTCAGTTGAATATTGAACTTCAGTCTTACCTGCCTCTGTCATATTGGTAAAAAATTCTCCCTCAGGGTGATACAACTATTGTATCTATGGGAATAAGCGCTCCCAGGGGGACTATGTGAGGGCCCGAGCTAAAGGTTAGGTAGGCTTTCTTTTTGTTAAAATAGAATAGGTTTTTGTTTTGTTACGGACCATTTTTTTTCGGTTCACTGCTGTCCTGTTTTTCAGCACCTATTACTTTATTCTTCAACTTCTTTCTTGTTTCATGATCTTCTTTCTTAGCTTACTGCTTCTATGCATATATTCCGTATTCCCTCAACTCCATACTAAATGGTGCCTTCATCCTTCCTCTCTTGAAACATTTTTATCGTGGTTAAGGGAGGCTAAAACTTTCCAATATAATAATATTAATAATGGTAAGAAATTCGAATTAGAGAGACGATTCTGGAGTATAGGAGCGGAGAGATATTTTCCTGAGGAGTCGTAGTGGCGTGTCCACAGCGACGGCCGCCCTCATTTGACACTCATTTTACGGTACTCCTTGATGTTGAATTATACCGGTGCCCTCAAAACTGGGGTTTGTTTTTCGTCTTTCGAGATTACTTAACACGTTCGCTGCCACATGTGCGTCTAGCGTCTAGTGTGAAAATGTACTAGCATGATGGTATTTTACCTCGTATGCTTAAATCTCGTCTAAAAAATGTGTTGAAATAATTGAAGTGCTGTTCATTCACACCGACACGTAAGTGGGCAATTTACCAAGTGATACTTATATGCTCCAATAGGCAGTCAACGTGTGAACACTTTGGTCGCAATTGGTTAAAATAAAGTTCAATTTTAAACTCAAAGTTAAAAATAATTGTAGTAAGCAATAATCAACTGGATCATGTTTTCATTTAGCTTTAATTAAGAATTTATGAAAATTGAGTTTGTGACCACTGGTCGGACAGAACCATTATGAAAACCCCCTCCGTGGCCACCGGAGGTGCACGGAGGCGCAAGTTGCGATCAAAGTGTAGAGATGAGTAAGGAACCTATTCTATAACATTTATTCGATAAGCTCTTTGAGGGACAAGATTATTCAGTAGAGCCTTTCCAAACGTCAGCTTTACGGAGTTCATATTCAGTACCATCATGTTTCAAAGGGTTAGGTACTGATAATCATCTCTATTCACAAATTAAAGGGCATATGAAGAAATATAATTTATTCAATAAAAGAATTTCTTCGAAATTACGAAATAAATTTTCAGTGATTTCAGGGAATAAATTTTCAGTTAGAAATCAGACATTTACTTGTACATTTGCTTAAGATAAGACCAATTAGTACTTCAAGACTTCGTCCCATTTGCAATATTAATCTAAAATAATTTAAAACGTTGTACAATAAGTTGTTACTTACGTGCCATGTCTGTTTCATGTGAAATTTTTGGCTATCATTGTCTTACCATTTAGATTTTTATTATTATTTGTATCGCTATTTTACAAAACGTAACTCAGAAGACGTTTGTGAACTTCATTGCAACTCATTGCAGCGTTTGCACTTCTGCGTACGTAGGAATTACAGTTATTTTAATATTCTCAGTTGCAGTCCGTTCATCAGCGAATGTAACTAACACAAAATGTCTAACGAAGTCATTGAATAAATACACTCTTAATTTTCATTTGAGTGTTCACTTTTTGGATGGCCTTTTGTTGTGATTCGCAAAACTTGAAAATGAATATTGGTTGTAATGCAGCCGTTCCTGGCAGTCCGTTTCAGTTTAACAGCTTCCATGCTGTGATGCTGTGAGAGAACGGCCTATATTCTCTTGCATTTTTATTATTTCTAAGACGTCTAACACAAAAAAGACCTCAGCTATTGTCGGCGGTTGAACATAAAATGGGTTCTTAATATGGACATGTTCACATAACGGTAACCTAATAAACACAAAGTTTATCTCAAATATGTCTTTTAATTATAAATATATTCTCTGGGGTTTCTCGACCAATAAATTTTGGAAAAACGTGAGAAACGATCGTCTGTAAACTCTTGTTGCAACAGAATACTCTCTTCACGTTTGGATGTCCAGTGGAACAGAGGATCTCACCTGCGTCAAGCCTGAAGTTTCTCCATTACAAAACGACTGCAATTGCGCCGATGCAAGCGATGAATTCAAAACGCCTTCCTCAAAAGTGCCATTCCCGCCCGGCTGATTAGCGCTCGCCTTATTTGGCTTCAAACTCAAGATTTTTCTCAATGCTTCCGCAGTTTGGTTTGGCTTGGCTTCTTCCGCCCAACTTCGGTGTGGGAGCAAAACTTTGTGCGATTTTTAAAGTCCGTTACCAGCTGTGGAGGTTGCCCCCCTCCCCGCGCCGCCCTAATTCTAAAAGTCCCTTCAGCGAGGTCCTTAGCAGTGCCTCGTGCTTTCTCAGGCGCCACCGCCGCTCCGTTTCTTTCTCTTTTCGTGAGAGAAGTCTTTATTAGATCTCAGAAAGCGGGCGTCGCTGCGCTTCTTTATTGCACATGCCGGCATTCTCTTAGCTCCTCACCATCGACATGAGTCCAAGAAATACCTCGTCATGGCGGAGCCGGTTGCTTTGAAAATGTTCTAGGCATTTCTAGGAACGTGAAGACATTTTTTCTGAGAGATTACTGCAAGGTCTCTTGGAGAAATGCCGTCTTCCGAATTGATTGGCTCTTCGGTAGATAGGTATTCTGCTACGCTCCGGAACGATCCGATGTGAACAGTTTTGTGCCTTGTTTTTTTGCTTAAAATCGTGCAGAAAAAAGGCTTCAGACGGTATGACGGTAGCTTAATTCATTTTTGTTTCGTTTTCAAATGCGTTATTATGGAACGACGAGACAGCGTACAATATTTGCTTGATTACCATCTCTGAGACCATGCCTACCATCCAACCCTGAGCGGTTGGAAATCTTGGGTTCATTTATGAAAATCTAATTCTTTTCAGTCGCTAAAATGCAAGGTCAAAATTTTAATATAAAATCAACTTTGTAAAAAATTTGCATCATTTTAGGTGACAGTCAAAGTTCAAGTTTAAAATCACGAGTCGTGCCTTAAGAATTTTCAACACCTTAACTAATTCGGCATTTTTACAAACGTTAAAAATGTGATTAATTCATACTTTCACCTAGTTTTTACTTTCATGTAAGCAATCAAAGAAATATGGCCCGTATTTAAAAAAACATCGTTTGTGACAAGTTGACTATGTTGCCCTAATCAGCTTGAATCAAGCAATTCCTTAAACACATGAGTTTATCCAGCTATCGAGCGGTCCTGGCACGAAAAAATCAAGTTACTCTCTGCATGTGCAGCATCGCTTGTAGCGCATATCAATCGTGAAAAGGTTTGTTGTTCAAAATATCATCTCCCCTCAAGAGGATACAAGTATTGTATTTGCGGGCATCAGTGCTCCTGAGGGGAGGTTGTGAGGGCCTCTCCCCTCAGGGGGATACATCTATTGTATCTATGGGAATTTGTACTCCCAGGGGAAAATGCGTAAGGGCCCGAGCTGAGAGTTGGGTAGGCCTTCTTTTTGTTTGAATAAAATGTGTTGTGTAATGTTAAGGACTACTTTTTTTTGGGTTCACTGCTGTCCTGTTTTCAGCACTTAGTACTTTCTTCTTCAACTTTTATCTTGTTTCATAAACTTTTTTCTCAACTTTCTGTTCCTATGCCCCTTCTGCATAGATTCCGCATTCCCTTACCTCCATACTAAATAATGCCTTCTTCCTTCCTCTCATCGGAACGCGTTTTTTTAACGGTTAGGGAGGCTTAAAATAATATCTAATCTAATGTGCGAGGGCCTAAGCTGAAGGCGAGGTTGGCATTTTTTTGTTTCGTTGGTATGGAAGTAAGTTTTTAGTAGTTGTTTTTATAAGGTTTTAGTGTTTTTTTTTATTTGTTGCGGTCTATCTTTAATCAGCACACTGCTGTCTGTTTCTGAGCCCCTGGTACTCGTTGTTTCTATCTTCATGTAGCGGGAACACACGCTGTGCGTAGATTTCACGTTCTCCCGATGCCATACTAAATGGTGCATTCCTCCTTCCTCGTTTGGGAACCCTTTTGCAGTTATTAGGAAGGCTTGAAGTAACTTTTAATCTAATATAAATTTTATCTCCATTCTCGATAGGCTGCTTGGTCGTACGAAACTCCTACAAGAAAAGCACTGAACCCTTTCACGTCTAAATTCATCATGCTTCGGATGATGATCCGGAATCAGCAATCCATTTAGAGCTGCTGTGGTTGATGAAAAAATTACGAATAACCTAATTAGTGCGCTGAATTTTCCCAGTACAAAAGCTGCTGTGTAATGTTGAGTTTGAATACGAGGCATATCACTCAGTTTGATTTGTGAACTATTTTTGGTTATGATGTAATAAAATTAAATCAATTGAATTGAACGAGAGGTTGAACTTCATGCTCAAAAATTCGTCTGGAAACGGTCGCTTGTTTTTCTTTAAAACTTTAATTAAATACCAGCATCAATCTCATATATTGAGTGTCGCTGAGTGCCGTGAATTTTAGACAAAAAGATCTGTATTAAAGAATGCTGTAGGAGTTGCTTTTTGTATGCACTTACACAAAATTACATAAGTACTTAGCTTATACAAGTAGGTTTGTGCAATATTTGTGGGAATACGAGTATTTAATTAGTACGCATGAGTGTATAGTTGACTTCCTCTCGCTGCCTTCAAACTAAGGTGCTTTTCCATTTCTCCACCAAGAAGCGGGCGAGCCAGTGCAAATCACAAAAATACGTCGAGTTTTGAGTCATTTAGCTGGGAAGATCTGTGATGAGGCTTTCTTCAGTCGCCCTGATGAGAACATTGAGAGAGCTCAAGGTTTGAGGTGCGACCGATGCGATCGCAGTAAAGCCGATCTCGAGTTCTCCATCGGGAGAAATTGCCGCATTAAAATGACAAAATTGCGATCTCTCGAACCCCTCTGCGGAAACCAAAAATTTCTAACGGCAGTGAGGTGCTGCGTATTTACTTCGTCAATTTTGTCAATTTCCTCTTCATTGACCGCATGTATCCGTTTGCTCCTTTTGAATATCTTTAAGGGGATCATCCCAGTTTGAGACCTTTTTTCGTCCGATTCGTTTGAAAATTGGCCAGTATATGTCTTTTGTGAAAGTAAACCTTTTTTACTCATGTCATTTTTTCGATTTAGGCCTTATTTTTTTAGACGAAAAATGTGTTTTTTGGTATATTTTCATTGATATTTCAGATTGGAACTCCTCCTTCAGTTTTGATGCTAGAACAAAAACAAAGACAGTTTTAGGACCCTTGGAACATTTCTAACAAACTCAAGTTCGGGTTTTTGCAAATTCAAATTTTTTCTATTTTTTCAAAAATTTTTGAAATTTCAAAAACCAGCAACATCTTTTTTGGGTTTAGAGCTATATATTTCTTCAAAGAATTCAAATTTGAAAAAAAGCGAACTTGAGTTTGTTAGAATTGTTTCAAGGATTCTAAAACTGTCTTTGGATTTGTTCTAGCATCAAAACTCGAGGACAAGTTCCGTTTTGAATGGTAAAAAAGGAAAATTTTTCACTACAGCCCAAAATCGAACTATGTCTATTGAATTTGAATATAACGAAAATTTTTTGTACATGAATGCAGTTTTGATGATCTATTTCAAAGTACGAACAATGAGCATCATTTTCCTTGTGAATTTCAAGTAAAGGTCTAAGAAATATCGTAGTTATGAGTAAATAAAAATAATACATTTTATTTCAGTAATCACCATGATGAGACTTTATCAATTTTTTCCGTTTGATTTGTTTGAAAATTGGCCAGTATATGTATTTTGTGAAAGGAAACCTTTTTTATTCGTGTCACTTTTTCGATTTATGCCTTAGTTTTTATTTTTTTTTTGACGAAAAAGAGTATTTCGGTGTATTTTTTTGGATATTTCAAAACGAGACTCGTCATCGAGTTTTGATGCTAGAACAAAACCAAAAACAGTTTTAGAATCCTTGAAACATTTCTAACAAACTCAAGTTTGCTTTTTCTCAAATTCGAATTCTTTGAAGAAATATATAGCTCTAAACCCCAAAAAATTGTTGCTGATTTTTGAAATTTCAAAAACTTTTGAAAAAATCGAAAAAATTCGAATTTGAAAAAAGCGGAACTTGAGTTTGTTAGAAATGTTCCAAGGATTCTAAAACCGTCTTTGGATTTGTTCTAGCATCAAAACTCGAGGACGAGTCCCGTTTTGAATGTAAAAAATTTGACCTCAAAATCGTCATTTTCGGTCCCCTTTTCACTCCCCTGGGGGGGGGGTTCTAGTGTCCGTAGAGCCATAAAGTTTCATGACATAATAACCCATCCCCTAAGGATCCTTTTTCAACAAAAAAAAATTGGGCCTCAAAATCAGCATTTTCGGTCCCCTTTTCACCCCCCTGGAGGGGGGGGGGGGGGGTTCTAGTCTTCGTAGGGCCATAAAATTTCATGGCACAATAACCCATCCCCTAAGGATCCTTTTTCAACAAAAAAAAATTTTCAGTGGGGGGAGCCGGTGGGGTCCAATTGGGCTCGGGATGATCTCCTTAAGGAAAAAATTCGAGATGATTTTCTACTTCAAGAGCAATTAATTGAGTTTCCAATGAGTTTTTGAGATCATGTAAAATATTTTGAAGACTTTTACAACTCGACTGCAACTTTGCGCTGCTGGTAAGTTCCTCGTACTTCGCTGCTTTTCGCATCAAATTGATTCCCAAAGGAATTGAACACGATTTAGCATCGAATAAAGACATTCTCTTCCTTCTCATTGTCATTTATTTATCGCGGTGTTTTGTGCACATAATTAAAAACATGGATAAGAGGCAAGGAATTATCCAATAAATAATTTTTGTGCTTTTGTTGCGAAGTTCTTGCGTCTACAATTTACAAATATTTATTTCCGCTTGAAATTGACGGATTGATGCTATTAATCAATGTTGTCATGTTATAATTTGTGAGTCGTATTTTTTTTCTGTCATCATTTATTTATTATTCAGTAATCATTTATTTCACATTTTAGACAATCTATTTTCATTTATTTTAGATATTCCATTTTGAATTTGCTTGAATTCACTCGTGTCGTTGTACCTTACACCAGTATTCCCGATTTGTATCGTTAAATTTCCAGGTTTGTTTGTCAGCTCTCATCTACACTGCATCTCATGTCCTGTTCAGACTTTTGCTGACATTTTTTTCTACCTCCGAATGCAATTTTTCAGCGGCTAAGTTCCTAAATTTTCATTTGATTTACACTGAAACTCATCTCCTAATCCAGCTCCTATTGATATTTTCCCTCTAAACGGCTGAAAATTGTTTAGCCTCCTTTCATGTCTTTTTTTTTCCAGGTTTAGTGTCGCCATATTTCCTTGCTTCTCCTATCAGACTGCATACAGCGGATCCTTCTTTCTCTTTCATTTTCTCTTTTCCTGCTTTTTACGTGCTTTTCTCTCAATAATTTGTTTCGACCAAATATTATGGGTAATACGATACCCATGTGTGAATATCAACTAAGGATCTTAATGTTAAGATATTTTGAAAGCCAATGTTGTACGTTTCATATTTCAACTTTATTGGAAATGAACTGTTTTTCTCTGTCTCTCATTCTCTCTCTCCCTCTCTCTCTCTCTGCGCCTTCCCTTATCTGGCAGGATCTCCGTAACTCTGGACAACCTCCCCCAGACGCCGGCACATGCAAATGCAGAGTGTCGCTGGCTGGGCGGAAATGAGCGAAATTAGCCGTGCAGCTGCGCTGAAATTGCCGCAAAAAGCACGCCGTGTTTGGAGCAGCAACTCCAACGAGCTTCCTTCCCCAGCGTCGAAATCATCAGGACTTGCTTGCCTGCCTCCGGAGGTTGTGTAGATTGCAGTTCTTATTTCCACGCAGCCACTCATGCATGCTCAAAATATGTTGCAGAGCGCTGTAGGAAATTTTGCCTAGGTTTCCCATTCTAACTTTTTCGCACCGGCATCTGTGTTTTTGGCCGTCTATAAGGATAGCTTCTGCATAACGCGGCTAAAATAATAGATGCAACGGCGGCGGCGAAAAGTTAGACTGAATTGTGCGATGAGTTCTAAAATCCACAAACGCGGTAGCCGTCGTCGGAGAGTTATGTAGAAAAGAGCATGAGATACTTGTGAGTTCTTTGTCGCGGATTCTGAGAACGGATTACAATAAAGAATAAATTTCTAATTACAGCTTTCTGTAATGCGCAGCTTCATACTTAATGATGAACAATTTTTTGCTGTTATGAAGTTCAGAAGTGAAAAAAATGATAGTAGACGGTAGTGCGCTCTTCAAGAGATTCAATTATTGCGTCTATAAGAAATAGCGCTCCAAGGAGTAAGATCTCAGCATTCGAGCTGTTGGTTAGGTTGGTTCTTAGTCAGCAAAAAATTTTACTTTTTATTTTTTTACTATTTTTTTCCGGTTCACGGTTCTCCTTCTTTCAATACTGCTTGAGGTGACAAATTATGCAACTCATACGCGCAGTCTTAAAGCTCTCTTTTACTACGTGCTGGGGCAGTGAAGCTATGTTTTCGAATAGTGAACGTCATACTCACGCTTTTGCACCAACGATCAACTTCTTTCTCATACTTGATGAAAACTGGACAAACAAAAAAAAACTCTATTCGGTCATCTGACTTCCAGACTGTGTGGCCGTTATCACAACACAGATATTCATTCTTCTATATCACATTCTCGGCTGGTCGATTCGCTCGTTCTGTTCTTATTAAACTGAGACTAATGTCGTGCGTCTCGAATTTGATGGTGTCTCGACCATCAGCAACTACGTAGAAGATTAGATTTTTATGAGGTAAAATGAGCACTTTGTGAGGACTGGAGAGAGAACTACAAAGGAATATTTGAAACCATAATGAGTTCCGAATAGATTTATTCTCCTGATGATAAATTAGTTTTTGTTGCGCCTCGACTGCCTGATTCTCCTCGCACAATCGTTCACGTGGAAATGTTTGCCTCGTCATTTTCATGCGCAGCAATATGCTTTCACTTTGTCCAGTAGTGTACGTGGTTCAGGTAGTTTTGAGCCTTCTATGGAGTATCGCATTCCTCAAATTAAGAACTTGATACTTTGTTAATGCCCTGCTTAACATCACCGAAAAAATATCCAGTGATATCGATCAGGAGAAGGTAACACGGTACTCTAGCTGATGCTGCTGCTGCTGCACGTTCTCTAAAACGTTCGATAGTGTTGAATATGAGCTACGTTTACAAAAAAATTTGAACTTAGGAATATGGAGTAGATACACTCTGGTTTGAAAGTTACTTATCAAATAAATCTCAAACAGTTAGCCTATTTGTTAAATTGTCCCCGTTCATTCAGAACAATCTTGGCGTTCCTCAAGGATCTATCCTTGATCCGCTATGTTTTCAATTTCCAATTAATGATTTACCTCTAATGCCTTCCAACACACGAATCTCTATGTATGCAGATGATGTTTAAATTGTAATGACAAGTTCTTCGGTAGTTTTACTACAGACACAAATAAAAACTGAAAGCCTCTTGAATAAGCTGATATTGTGGTATGACCAAAATGGTCTCAAACTAACTACGAATGAAACACAGTGCATTATTTTTGTATCCAAAGATACAACTTAAAGAAACTCTAAATCTGAGTAACGGCAGGGAATGGCAAAATTAAGCCATTGGAGAAGTAAAAAATTTAGGCATTTCGATCAAAATATGTCCTTAAAATCTCCCGTTGAGAAGCTTGCAACAAAATTTACGGGACTTCGATGTTATTTCACTGTATGTTAAAAAATTCTAAATTATTAGCCATTCAACCTTATGCGTTATCGCTTTTTTACTATTACAGCCTATTATGGGGAAACATACCTCAATATTTTCAATGTCTATAAATTTCTCGGCCAAAAGGGCATGCTAAGATAAATCCAAGAAGAGCGCCGATGCAGCCCCTCTCCGAAATAAATTTGACTGGACTTCCATTCAAGGAAGATTCCTCACTCGTAAAGCTCAATACATATTTCCCTCTTTATACTCCCTTAAAGTATTGCTGATATTGTAGAGTTCCTACTCCCACTGTAACCAGCCAAAAACCGAATTGAAGAAACAATGTCTCGGTCAACTATACCGTTCACCTGGCATTGAGCAGAAAGCTCTGCCAGTATCAAATGCCTTACTGAGGAACAAACTTCCACGGAGTATCAGGATATCTCAAAAAATTAAAGAATTCAATAACTTGGAAGTCATTTCGCATCACAACAATAATTGCAGGCTGCAGCACATACGAGGCTCATTAACCGACATTACTAAGTTTTCGGTTCAAAGTTTTCGTAGTGCGCGTATGCGATGTGGTTGCTTGTATGCTAGTACGTATTATACGCATACGCACAACAGTAATTGTAAAATTGCTAAAACAGCGACTTGAATTTTGACTACAAATACCGTATGTTTTCTAGTGACTTTTCAACCTGTCACTTGACACATCACGTCGTGACATATTGCTGTGAAGCATTTATATCGGGAATATAAACTTGGTTAGTGGCTTAAAACATGTTCTTTAAGGCGATTGACTTGATACTATTACGGTATATTCGCACGAAAAGAGAATTTCGAATCCAAGCAATTTCGACCTTTCATTTATGTGTACAAAATTATTTACTTCCAGCCATTTCATTTTCAACATTTCCCCCTGATATCACAAAAGTCAATGCTCATATTTCAGTGTACTCGTACTGTAGACTGTCACAAGCATTTTACTCCACTGCGTCCGTTTTTATATTCCTTTTATTACACTCATTTATTGACACTATGAAACTTACAATAACTTGCTATGGGAATACATAATTGCTATGAGCTGTTATGACACCAATATGCATTTATCAACTAAAAACCTTTTATGTTAACATTTTAAAAAGAGATGTAATTCATCTTATGCACTAACTTCATATGACATTGTGTTTTCTTTTCTTATTCATGACGTATAATATTATTTTTAGCCTCGTGGGCAATATCTCGTTTCTGACGCTCGTGAGTATATTATGACAGCATTATTTAGGTAGTTAATTTCACGAATTGCTGCAATTACGTTACAAATGTTGGTTAACGTTATAAGGCAATTCCTTTTCATGTTTCTGAACCAAGAATTGTGCCAGCATTCCTTGCGTAGGAATAGGAAACATAATTTTGTGTGGTAAAATATTTTCTTTTCTTTGAGCTCGTTATTTGGCATACCAGTTGATACGTAAAGTTAAAAAATTGTTCCAAAAGTCGACCTCTGAGTCTTAGACGCAGAGTTGCTTAACTACACCCATTTTACTTGCAATATTAATCCCTGATATTGCAAGCTCCTAAGCTCGTATTTTAACGTAAAAGCGCACCAAAAAGAGGTATTGCGTTATTGGTGTTAAGTGCTATTTATTATTACTTTTATCTAAATTCATTATCAATCTTATTTGAACGTAACAAAGAGAATGTATTTATTCATGTTCGGCCCTCAATCATTTATTTAGACAGTTGACATGAGCATTGCATTACTCATGTGTGTTACTCAACTCGGGATCTTTAAGTAAGGAATTTTAAAAACCAATTGTTTTTCCTATCTTGTCTGGAAATAAACTATTTTTATTTCTTCTTCCTTTCTTTCTTTTGTTTGTGCCATTTTCATGGGAGTATTTGAGGGAAAAGCACAAATTGGTTCCATTTAGGAAACCGTAAAATTTTAACGACGTCATCGTTTTAAGCTTAAAAATTGGAAATAACTTTCACTAATGGTTATCATATTTGGTCCCCTCAGGGGGATACAACTATTGTATCTATGGGAATTAGCGCTCCCGGGGGAATATGTAAGGGCCTGAGCTAAAGGTTAGGTAGGCTTTCTTTTTGTTAAAATAGAATAGGGTTTTATTTTGTTACGGACCATCTTTTTTCGGTTCACTGCTGTCCTGTTTTTCAGCACCTACTACTTTCTTCTTCAACTTTGATCTTGTTTCATGAACTTCTTTCCCATCTTACTGTTTCTCTGCCCTTTCTGCATAGGTTCCTCATTTTCTTATCTCCATATTAAATGGTGCCTTCCTCCTTCCTCTCTTCGATACGCTCTATTTTTGCAGCAGTTAGGGAGGCTTAAACTAACTTATGATCTTAATCTTAATCTTATCATATTTGGTATGTAATTTCATCTTTGTAGAGTGCCTCCTATTGATATTTCCCAACAGTTTGTGTTGGCTCCGTTCCAGATAACAAATTGCACATGTTCATACTACGTTAATGCCCTCACGTCTGACTGCGGGGGCACTTCAGGATTTTCTGCCATGTTACCAGTTGCATATCGAAGGTTGAAAGTTGAAAAAAGTTGGCAGGAGATGCTCGCTGTAATAGAGATCCAAAATCTAGTTTTTCGTAGCATGCCTATCATGAATTTGATAATCTTTAAAATTTAGAAAATTTTAGCTTAAAAATGCAGATGAATAAAATGCATAAATTTTACTTTATGCATTTCAATTTCCTAGCGCACTAAACAGTAATAAATTTCAGTTATACTTCTTAAGATTATGTTTAAATTTTGTGAGTTACTAGAACGATATACGACTCTACTACGATGGAAACAAGCTGGTATGGACACCGGCTTGTTTCCGTGATCGTAAATGGGTAAATTTTTCCTTTGCTTTCTCCCAATGCGACGAGAGACGGCTCATGTACGACAGTTACGCTGAAGCTTGCAATAATAAGTTCTGTTATGGTTCAATATGCTTGTTTTGTTCATTTTATTATCCGCAGCTACCGCGCCCCATCCCGTCAATACCGATCTTTTGTCGTCACCAAGACCACCCAGCTGAACAGAACTTTTAGTCCTATGGAGGTTAGGAGCTTTTTTCCTTTTATTGTTACTGTCCTACATTACAGCCAAATATTACAGCCAAATATTGCAGCCGAATATTGCCCCCAAATATTGCAGGCAAATATTGCTGCCCAATCATCATCGCTGCCAGTTGTGGGTCCAGGATTTGCCGAGTGCACTAATTCCACTGTCATTACAGCGGTCATTTTTTGCAATACGCGGCGGAGATGACAACACTGATCACTGACTAGTGGTCAAGTATACTTATATGTGCTAACACACAATTACTCGCGTTATTTTGGGTAAATGACTTATCGTATCCCCATTTCATTTTAGCACTAGCCTCAATGCAACAAAACGCATTTCAAGACGTAAGCACCCATCATAACTGATCCAACATCCGTGCGACTTTCGATTTCTGGACAGGGTTTTAGCCCGTGAAAGTGGGCACAGCTTTTACGCCCGTTCTTTTTTGTAAGGGCATCAAGATCATACTGGTCAGGCAGCTTGGTTGTGTAAGACACCTTCAGTCCTTCACCACCCACACACTCCAGTTCCTTCTCGCTCACAGCAGCTGGGCATTAGTTTAGATCGTAGGTGTGTTTCTTCGGCGTGCAAATGTTGATTGTTCAACGCTTAGAGCTCATGAGCTTTGAGAGCGCTCTGTCACATGGGAAATGTATCGTTTCTTTGCTGGCAAAGCAATTTTGTGATGTATTATTCAGCCAGAATGTCCATCAGCATCGACTCAGCTCATTTTAAAGCCCTTGGACAAGCGATTAAGCTTTGTGTAATGTGAAGGCTTGTGCTTTGTTAAGGACCACTTACGTTTGATGAGCTCGCACAACAGAGGAAGCAGATCAAGCGGCTTTCCGATGCTAGGAGTGCCTGGCCAACTCACAATTTAAACGCTGTTCACTTATTCATTTAACATCCACCAACAATTTAGGATCTACTGCGAAGAAGAAAATAATGAAACTTTCGATTCGGGAATTGGTTGCCAAACTTTACTTTTTGATTAATGCACGAAGTAGTGCGGCGGCTTGAATTTAATTCTTTAATATTTAGCGAGATGTTGCGATGGCTAGGCCTGGAGGGCACAGCCCTCATTAAGGCTGGTTTTTCACAGGACGCCGCGAGGGCGGACGGACGTTTGTTTCTAAACAAATGAACAGCCCAACTCGCGCTGCTTCCTATTGTTCTCGGCCTCGTATGTTTTTTGCGTATGTATAATGCATTAGTGGATGTATAATTTACCGTCGATTTTAATGAGCCTGTTCAGTGTTGCTGCGTTTTGACTGACGCGAGCACAATTCTGTTTAAATTTGTTGGGCTGTTCTTCATTTTTTGAGGGCTTGATGACTCCTGTTCTGGAGAAAGGTAGGAATTTTTTTATGATGAAATTTTTAAAATTTGATAAGAGTTAAGACTCTTTGATTTGATTTCAAAAGTTTTCAAGTTACTCAGTTCATTTAATTTGTATTAAAATCGCTCACTTTTGTAGGAAAACTGCTCAACGCGCGTGTGTGCTTAAATAAAAAAAGGCTTAGTCTAGCTACGAGGTCGACATGAATGGAAATCATAATTGTTTAAATAAATCTCTTGTGAACGCCTCTGAAAAGTAGTAAAAAAATTAGTTATTAACACGTTAGTTGCGATGGGTTAAACCGAAGTTCAATATTCAACTTGAATTTAAAGTCAAAAGTGATAAGCAAATTTGTAAATATCAAACATTAACTGGGCCTGTTAAATACCACTAATTTAGAAAGGTTGTTAGAATTTTTCAAAACGACCCATCGATGGGTCGTTTCGCAGCAGGAAAAACCTAAGCACGACCCACCGGTGGGTCGTGTCGCAGTCAACGTGTTAAACCAGAATTTCTCCTGGGCATGAAAATTTTATTGCAAATTTCAAGTGCAAAATTTCTCCATGAACTGAAGCTATCCTGAAGTGAATTTTCAGCTATTAACACTTTGACTGCGACTATTGAATATCAAGTTCAACGCCAAACTCACATTTAAAGTCAATTGTAGTATACTATTTTGAAAAAAACCAACAAACATGAACTGGATCGTGCCCTCATTTAGCTTTGATTAGGTATTTATGAAAATTGAATTTGCGACTACTGGTCGGTCAGTAGCATTATGAAAATTACCTCCGTGTACCACCGGTGGCGCACGTCGCAGTCAAAGTGTTTATGTGTTGTACTTCCATTCATATATATTCACATGCTATTATAGCTTGCGAACCAAAGCAAGCAGCTCATTGTAGTTAATATTATATACACAGTCTTGTTACATAGGTCTGCTAGTGCTCGTACAGTTTCACTGTTACATTACATTTGTACGGACTACATCTCTTTCCGAAATTAGATCTTCATTTCTTGCATGGTACTAATACTGCAAACAATTTATTGGTCCACCAGTACTAAATTAACATCGTTATCGCTGGAGCAGCGGCGCAATCATTCAAACATTGGAGGTCGCCAGCAACACAACAAATCTAGACTGCTCAAACTGCAACGCTGAGCTTCTGGTCAGGGCTGTGAAGTGTCGTTTTCTGGCCAAAATTTGCGATATTCTGAGTTTAAATTCAGTAATAAAAAACGCTGAGCATCTTGCACCTTTGCAAGGTTGTCAGATGAAGAATGAATTTTATGATCAAATTTTATTTTGAATAGGAGAATTTAATACGTTAACTGCAATGGTTTAAACTGAAATTCAATATTCAACTCCAATTAGAGATAATTTTACAGATCAATTTTGAAAAAAAAGGACATGACACACATCGCGTCTTCTTTTAGTTTAAATAAAGTATTCATAAAAATTAAATTTGTGATTGCTAGTCGGTCAGTTGCATTGTGAAAATCTCCTCAGTAACCACCGGTGGGTCCCTCCGCAGGAAACGTGTTATTAAGCAAAAAAAAGCCCATCCAACAACCCTGACTCCACTGAGCGCTTCGTCCGAGATTCTGAGCACCTCCACTCCTCTCGCTGAACAGTTTTTGATGACCAATCACCTGGCTTTTACCCTCCTGGTTTTTGCAAGGGAGGCACGCAGACCTTCACCTGCCCGCGTGCTCTTCTCAGTCCAGATCTTCATTCTAGATATGTAAGTCCATTTTGATTGGCAAGCCCACCTTGCTAAATAACAGCCTGATGCCGTCTTTAGCGTCTCCCATAGCTTCGAAATGAGTCTGAATCATGCGATGCATCCGAGTTGCTTTTGAGGGATCCGAAGGTAAGCCAACTCTTTTCTTCCATTAACTCGAATATGTGAAGATGTATACGACGAGGTCGCGCTAAATAAGTCATAGCTATAAATTGAACCGAGTGAGATGGGCATGTTTTTCTTTCAGGCGCGACGTCTTTCGTGAATTTGTTTCATAGAGGAGACCGTGGCTTGGCCACTGAAGATCTTGTTAAAAAGGGCTCGTCTCGACTCCGTTACATTCGATCGCACAAGAGTTGATAAAATTTTGAGCAGTTCAATGACCTTTTTGTAGTAGATCGTGTTTGGTAATCAGCCATCCTTGACGGAACCTGAGCTTCATCTAAATTTAGCAGTGTTTGACCATGAACTAGCAGTGTTTGACCATAAACCAGCAGTGTTTGACCGTAAACTAGCAGTGTTTGACTATAAACTAGCAGTGTTTGACCATAAACTAGCAGTGTTTGACCATAAACTAGCAGTGTTTGACCATAAACTAGCAGTGTTTGACCATAAACTAGCAGTGTTTGACCATAAACTAGCAGTTTTTGACCATAAACTAGCAGTTTTTGACCATAAACCAGCAGTTTTTGACCATAAACTAGCAGTGTTTGGTTCAAAACTAGCAGTGTTTCGTTCAAAACTAGCAGTGTTTGATTATAAGCTGCTATAGTTTTTCTCTCCTCAGATGATCATCTACGAACATACACAGATGTTATTTCATAATTTATTTTTACCAAGTTAATAAATGAAATAAATTGAAAGTATCCTCGCCATGGCCAACTGCAAACGATTCCAAGTCACTTCTTTAAAACTGCATCATGATTTTCGCATCTCCAAAATGTTTTATGAGCAGTTTTTATTTTTCCAACTTTATTCCAATTCGAGCAAAGCAGCTAAATATTTCGGTGCGCTGCTGCAGCAAAAGCTGCTAAATTATTCAGTACACTGCAACAGTAAAAACAATATTTCTCGCACCAATGCAGCAAAAAAAATGTTTTAACAGAAAATGCAATTATATACGCAATAGTAATCAAAGAGCAAAAACATCTATATTTACAAGATATTGTTACAAACACGCAGTCATATTACATAGAAAATTGCAGTAGCAAAACCTTCATATTTTCCTAAGCATTGCAGCAGCAAAACTGCTATATTTCCCTAAGCATTGCTATAACACAAGCTTCTTCATTTCCCAGGCACTGCAGCAGGAAAAGAAGCAGCCAAACTTTCCGGCGCAGTTTACACGCCCGGTCATGCCGCTCGTGGAGTGGAGTTTTGGCAGCCCTCCACAGGGCGTCATCGCGTTTAGCTGTGCCGTTTTTTCCAGCTTCAGTTGACCGATCAAACGCGACGTTCCCGCGATCACAAACACGCCTCCTGTCAGATGCGCGCCCTTGACCGCTCTGCTGTGTGCCAACTGGCGCTTTGTCCGCGCCTTGTCTCTGCTTTGACACGTTCACTGCGTTTCTGCGGTTCTCGACGGTTAGCTTGGTTGGGTTCTAAGTGGCAGAATTGGGTAATCAACATTACTGCTCGAATACACTTTTATCCTTCCAAGACATTTGAAAATGCAATTGTATAATAGCATTTCACCACGTGTGATAAGTTATTTTTTAGAAAGATCGTGAAACATGAAATATCATTCATATATAATGGCACATGAATGACCAATTTATCGAATGGAAAGCGTGTTAAACTCTCCATTGTAATACTGTCGTCGCATGCTGGTGAGAGCAGCCGCTAGCTTTTGGGTGAATCCGCTGCCTGCGGAAGACAACTTTCAAGATAATTTGTGAGTAAATTCCTGCCTAAATCTAACATCGTTTGTAGGGGTTTCAATGTGGGAGCTTAGATGCGAGTTCATTCGGCCCAACGCTTTGAGGCGGATGTCGTATATTTGAGGGATGCATTTGTGTTATCGTGGAACATCATTCGAAGCTTTGGAGAGTGAGTGGTCAAAGTCGCCGTATCAGGGATATTGCGAGATATATTTTTGCATTACCTCGTTTCCTATATATGAATCAAGAGCATACAGTAGTTTTTTACTTCTCTCTGTTTTTAATGAGTTGTCCATTTTGAGGCTGAATTCAACTGCGTCATTTGTAGTTTCTGGCAAGTCATTTTTTGAGGAATGGAATTTGGAAAACTCTGTGAAGTTTTTTTTCCATTTATGATAAAGAAAATTTAATTCACTTGCATTTGATCACTTGGCAGCGCCTTGTGATTTGAAGTTTAACTCTCAGCTTTTTTTAACTCATCAACCTTTCTTGCGGAACTGTCGTGTTATTGGTGCTTGATAATTCCATGTTGCAATATTCGCATGTTTTGGAAACCTCACATTTGTAGGTGATGCCGAAGGTCAAATTTGTGTGAGGTTAGTAAACGCGCGCAACTAAGTTATGCGATTGTGCGAGTTGGATCTGCTCGAAATAAGGGATCCTGCGCTGTCAATT
Source organism: Morinoia aosen (assembly GCA_030386875.1). NCBI lineage: Eukaryota > Metazoa > Arthropoda > Malacostraca > Amphipoda > Talitridae > Morinoia > Morinoia aosen. The sequence goes on from CM059574.1 coordinate 17,644,273, forward strand.
TATCCATTATAAATTCTTAAGGTAATTTTCAACCATCAAGGAATAGCATTGCATTCTAACTTACGCATGCATATAATATGAGCCCAAATTTCGATACTCTACGTGCTTTCCCCGGAGATTTTTCCTGACCGATGCAAGGGAAGCCCAACCAACAACCGCTAGCTCCCCGGAAATGGCTCTTGCTTACCTTTTTTATTCAAGTTTTCATGAAGGCCCACAAAACAATGCGTTCAGGGACGGCATTTCGAAGTATAACATTTACAGCCATTGTTATGCAGGGCAATAGAAGGTAACGCGACTAGAACTTGTCCTTATGCTACGTGTCTACAGGGTGTCCCAAAAATATTTAATCCTTTGACTGTTAATTGCTCCTGCATTTTTTGTTTTTGTTCCAGGTGTAAATCAATTTTTATTTTATAATATTTAATTACATAAATTTTAAGGTTTTTTTCGTTGACTTAACTTATTAGACTAGTACCCATGTCAATAAATACCTACATCAAAACAAAATGCGCAAGAATTGGGCAGTCTAAAAGTGAGTACATTTTTTTGAGTTGAGACACCTCGTTTGTATGGAAATGACTGGTACAAATTTGACCCATAACTATCGACCAGTTTTGCTGGTCCTGCGAGCTCAGCAACACTTGCGCTGCTCCTGTGGGCTAGAAAATATCGCACGATTTACTCGTTTCCTGCAGTCTCTATCGTTCTTCATGTAGACACCACACATCTACTTTGCATAAACACAGGGTGTTCTTGTGATGAATACGCCGTAATTGTGCACGGTAAAAAATTAACTCGCTCTGCTGCCCGTAGAGTATCTTTTTCTCAATGATACTCGATCGTATTCTGTTACTAATAAACCAAAGCATTGAAACACAAGAATATGAACTTGTTTTTGATAAATTTTACTTAAAACACACATAGTCCATAAAATCTTATTTTTCCAATAAATCAAGGAAGCTGTATCGACACTGACGAAATGACAGGGCCACACTTTTGAATTTCTTAATACCACCGGTATTGGCTAAATTGCCCCAAAGCTTATGTAATCCCTATTAAAATTGCTTTACTTTGTCCTCAAATTGGATGATCGCGGAGTTCTCGTTCTTTAATTGTTCAGAGAAGTAACGAGCTCGTGTCTCACGCGATGAAATTGAGCGCAGGTGCGTTGGGAGATGTTTTGTTGTGTTCTCAAAAAAGAAGTTAATTACCGGGTCATTTTAGGGGCCATGACTTCACGTGTTGCTGCTGCTGCTGCCTAGTGCATGTGATGCTGTTGTGATAGACAATACGTGAATGAGTGAATGAAAAGCTGAATGAATGAAAACGCATCTGAATGAATGAAAAGCTGAATAAAGGAAAACTTGCTTCTGAATGAATTAAAATCTGAATAAATGAAAATTGGCCTCTTTGTGAGTAAAAAGCTGAATAAATTAATGAATGAATGAAAATTTGCTTCTGAGAAATTTTTTGCACACTCCAACCCAATTTACGGGCGTCTCACCTCGCCCACTGCTACTGACTATAGGACAGATCACTCACTCTTTATTCTGTGTGCAGGTGTGCCTGCGTGACGTACTGTATGATACGGAGATTGTGTGGCGCCTGTACCTGATGGTGAGAGTGTGTGGCGCCTGCAGCTAGGCATGTACCTGATGGTGAGAGTGTGTGGCGCCTGTACCTGATGGTGAGAGTGTGTGGCGCCTGTACCTGATGGTGAGAGTGTGTGGCGCCTGTACCTGATGGTGAGGGTGTGTGGCACCTGTACCTGATGGTGAGGGTGTGTGGCGCCTGTACCTGATGGTGAGAGTGTGTGGCGCCTGTACCTGATGGTGAGAGTGTGTGGCGCCTGCAGCTAGGCATGTACCTGATGGTGAGAGTGTGTGGCGCCTGTACCTGATGGTGAGAGTGTGTGGCGCCTGTACTTGCTGGTGAGAGTGTGTGGCTATGCCTGCTGTCCATCATGCTACACCCTCCCTCAATGGCAAGTTACAGCTCCTCACCATTGCAGTCGCCATTACACTCCCTGTGCTGCCACTAACACTTTGGCCGCAACGTGCGCCACCGGTTCAAAATTGCTTACTACGATTCACATCAAATTTTAGTTAAATATTAGATTTCAGTTTGACCAATTGCGTTCAAAGTGTTATCACGGTGCCTGAGATGGGTTAAAATATTCAGTTTAAATTTTAAGACAATTGCAGTAAGCAATTTTGAGAATAGCAGACATTAAAACTGGATCGTGCCTTCATTTAACTTTAATGAAGTATTCATAAAAATTGAGTTTGTGACTGCAGGTCACTCAGCAGCATTGTGAAAATGCTTTCTGTGACCACCGGTGGGTCCCCTCGCAGGAAACGTGTTGATGTGCCCATACATCAGAATTCGGTGGCAGGTCGCTAATTTGTTGTGCTCTCCCGCCTGCATTCGCTGAGGCGATGCGGTGCATAATTAACGCTCCCACTCAGAAAATGTGAGGTCCCTAGCTGAAGGATAGGTAGGCTTCCCTTTTGTTGAAGTAAAAAAGTTTTTTTAAATGTTGCGAACCATCTTTTTCTGGTTTTCTGTAATCATGTTTTTCAACGTCAACTGCTTTCTTAATCAACTTTTATCTTGTTTCATTAACTTACGTTCTAACTTACTACTTGTATGTGTACAGGTCTTGCGTGAAAACACTCTTTGCGCATAGATTCTCCGTTCCTATAACTCCATATCATATGGTACCCTCAATTTTCCTCTCTTTGAAACACTTTTGTTGTGGTTAAGAAAACTCTAACTAGCTCATCTAATATAAAGTAATAGCGCATCTATGCTGATTCGACCGAAATTCTGAGGGGAGGTAGTTTTCCTGCGATTAGGAGACAGAAATTCTGCCATGATGTTGCGATATTTTTCCTGTCTCTGAAAGCACCGAAATTCTATTGCAGCCACGATGCTGTTCCCGTTGCGAGAGAAAATGCGGCCGTGTTCGATAATAGCCCTAGCTAAGTAAGTCAAAAATAATACGGATCGTTTTTTTTTACTTTCAATTCTATCAGCTGTTTATCGAAAAGTTCGTATGCACTCGTCATTTAAGACCTGCATTGAGAATTGAACACCGCATCAATAAAACGAAGTCCACAACGGACAAATTCCAATACTTCCCTGCAGAGAAACATGATTGTGAGCAATACAATCCGAGACTGATTGGGTGAAAAAAAAATTCCCAGAACATACCATTGATCGAACTTCGATATTCTGCCACTCCGACGTTCCATTGAGGCAGTTTTTAATGTTCCTCTGCCGAACGTTTCGAACGCCGGACTGTTGGGGGGCGGAAGACTCAATCTAAATGTGTCTCTGCGATTATTGAACAATGAAGGTACTCTCGAGCAGAGGCCGGGGGACGTATTTTAGCTTAGCTAAGTCTTTTGTGCTCCATGGGCTTTGTTTGTGACCCACGCTCAATGGGATTGCGCCGGTCGCGCGCTCTTTCTCCCTCTCTCGTTAATAAAGACCATTCATGCTTCATCTCGGAGTGATGCAGGCTGGTGCTGCACTTCATGTGGCCAACAATGCACATCGTGGGACAATGGGAATTTTTCACAATTACGAAGCCTCTCAAAGTCCTGCTTATTTAAGCCAGACGTAATCTTTCAAAACGAATCGCGGTTTCGAAAACTGCTCAAAAATTTTACATTGAACAGAATTGTTTTTAAGCCCTTAATTGTTTACGAGAACGTTTTGTATTATTCTTAGAAATGCTCTAAGTTAATTTTTTCAAATTTTTTGTTTTATTTTGCGATTAAACTCTTTTTTTTAACATGCGTTATATTACATTGCTTGGGTGGTCATCGTGTTACTCTTTAAAATTGCTTGATATTTTTACGATCAGTTATTAATGCGATATGCTGCGGCATCTTCCTCTCTGAAATTATTTTCTGCGTCTCCAAGCGACTGCGCTTGGTTAAATATCAGCAGTTAAATTGAACTGAAGAGAGTACCCAATTTTCCAGGACGTATTCATACTGTCTTCGAGCTAGCTTCCTCAGCCATGGCGGACTATACAAAAGGAGCTTATTAAGAAGAGCGCGTCCATTAGCCAGCTCCTGAGATCCAAAGCCACCGTAAAGTGGCAGAGTTTCTCAAACACACAGCTTTCCTGTTCAACGAACCCTGGATCAGCGCTTCTTATCTTCTTAGCCCTTTAATGCCTCACTATTCGGTCTTCTTCGTAAATAGACTCAATACATTGTATATATGGTTGAATTTGTTCCCTAATGTTTTCTTTGAAGTTCACTTTGAGTGGCAGTTTCTTCCTCATCCTGATATCGGTGACTACTACATGTCAGAGCTAGTTTGGTAATGGTGGTTGTAATAGCGGTAATATGAGTACAAAAATGCAGGAGTTAAAAGGGTTGAAGCGCGCTTACACCTCATCTTGGTGGGTAGATATGAACAGTCAGATTAACACTTCAGCTCTTTCTTTTACGAAATTGTAAGTAATAATTACAGAAAATTGATTAACTTTTCTCCGCGGTTATAGAAGCCCTGGCTATAAGCTGTTTAGATCTCAATGTTAGAAGTGTTTCATCATCCGTATTTACCACCTTTAAGTGACAGGCAGGGGCGTCATTGAATCTCTTCATTATCGAGGCAAGGAGACTGTAAGCTGATCGAAGGCTTAACTTCGTCTTTCTTCAGCGTTCGGATCCGGAATATGCCTTACTACGATACAATGGACCCCGATAGGAGACCATTCTGCAGAAAAATATGCTAGATTTTTAAAGGTATCTTAGCGTAACCAAATAAGGCATACTTTTCTGTAGTTTAAAATATCACACAACCCAATCAGAACTCTACGAGGCGACTGGATGATATTTATATATAGATAGCCGGAGGGTCATCATTTTATAGAAAAATATGTAAGATTTTCAGAGGTGTTTTAGCGCAAGCAACTGAAGTTTAACCTTGCGAAATTTACTGCATTGCACAACCCAATCAGGAAGTCATTTCCGCTGGTTTGTACCGCGTCTTTTTGTTGCTGGCGACAAAAAAAAATTGTAATCGTGCATACTGAATGCAACCCAGTTAAGAATTTCATCAGTGAGCACACCAGCAATCTATGCGCCGCCTCTGAGGCCTCTTTTCAGGACTAGATTAACTTTTTTTTGATATTTTATTAACGAGGTGAGCTGGGACTAGATAAAAAAGGACATTGTTGCCGAGTTGGTTTATTTTTAACAAACCTCCCTCGCAGTTCTTACAAAATAACTTTTCGACAACATCGTCTTCACTCTTTATTACTCGCTTTAAATCGAGTGTAGAAAAATAGCCTCGAGTTGATATGTGAGAAAATTTGCATTTCAAAAGCTGCATTACTCAAATTTCCAGATAATTTTCTAAGCTAATCGAAGTATTTGTGTGTTTGTCTGAGTTCAGTTGCCTTTCAAATTACGTCAAGTTTTTGGTTAAAAATACACAAAACATTTTTAGTTTCCGCTAGGGCAAATATTTTGATTCCATATCATGAATTATGCAGCTTGTATTATGAAATTCCTGCTTTCTGAGATGCACGAAATATTTTTTTTTATATTGACGTCAGCATCTTTCCTTCAGGGTCGACTTATTTTGCTCTTTCATGCTTGATTTGAAGCTTCTCAAATGCTAATTTCGAGTAATGATGTAAGGTGTTTTTACATTGGGCTTAAATTGTGCTGATTTTTTGTTTCATTGTGGTGCAAGACAATTTTTAGAAACAGTAAGCCATTGCTTAAAACAAATGAATTTGAGTATATTTCCTGAAATATGTGTATATCGAAGCATTTATTTTAAATTACTCAAATCCCATCAGGGGGATACAACTATTGTATCTATGGGAATTAGCGCTCCCAGGGGAACCATGTGAGGGCCCGAGCTAAAAGTTAGGTAGGCTTCCTTTTTGTTGTAATAAAATGTTTTTGTTTTGTTACGGACCATCTTTTTCCGGTTCACTGCCGTCCTGTTTTTTAGCACCTACTATTTTCTTCTTCAAATTTTTTCTTGTTTCATGAACTTCTTTCCTAGCTTACTGTTTCTGTGCACCTTGTGCTTAGATTCCGCGTTCCTTCAACTCCATACTAAATGGTGCCTTCCTCTTTATTCTCTTAGAACATCTTTGTCGTGGTTAAGGGAGGCTAAAACTTTCTTATATAATAATAATAAATAACTCAAATAAATCAAGGTATTTATGTACACTGAGATACATAAAACTGATGCTATCGTTTATTAATAGGTATTAATTTTCATAATTTTTTTGAAATTGCATTTAACTAACTTTCAATTGGCATCCGAGGTTCGTTCCAGAACATTAGAACTAATGAGAGAGTAGTTTTCCATCTTTGTAGGCGTTACTCTTCCTGTAAGCAAAACGTGTGCATACAAGTTTTGTTCTAGCTGATTACGTATATCATCTATTCTCATTTCTTCATTACTGCATTTTCCAAGAAAAAAGTATTTCTTAAACTATTTGTTGTTCTAAAACAAACGTATTTGGATTGACACCATCAAAATATATACGGCAACTCTATTTCTAACAATATATGAATAAATGCCTTTACCTCTGATGAAGCGTTGATGCAACAATGGGCTTACCCTCTAACGCATCAATTTAATCTTAGCGTGATCGTCAACAGCGATAGCCGTAAGGCGATTCTCACGTAGGGTGAGGCATTAATTTATTGTTGCAGTTTTACATACCACAACAAACCGACATACGAGACGCGTTGCGGCGGCTTCCGTACCCCCTTCCCGTGCCGCGTAAATTAATCCCGTGTATCGTTTTCTGAGCGCCGCAAAGAAAACAAGTTGGACGGGGAACTCAAACGGTGTCGAGCAGCGCATCGACGAAGGTGATACCTTGGGTAAACAAGTCTGGTCTTGACCGCACACAATCTCTATGGGCAGGAGATGGAGCCCCTGCGAATAGCGCCTTAGTTGACGTATCATGTGTACACTGACGGCTTTGGTAAATATTCTCATCGCAGAGGGTTGCCTCGGCAACTTTCGATCGGACAAGCTTGAGAAATGCATTCGTATGCATGGCAATCGTTAGTTTACGTAGACGTAAATGAACATTTTTTCGCTGATAAATATTCTCGTCCCGGTTGGTGTGTCAGAAAATGAATCTCAATCAAAATTTGGTTTCGAGCTACTAAAAACGATCCTTGAAAGTTTTGACACATTTCCTGCGAAGTGACCCACCGGTGGTCAATTAGGTGATTTTCATAGTGCTGCTGACCCACCTGCAGTCACTAACTCATTTTTTATCAAAACTTAATGAAAGCTAAATGAAGTCCCGATCTAATTAATGTTTACTATTTTAAAAGTTGATTATCACAATTGACTTTAAATTTGAATTGAATATTGAACTTCAGTTTAACCTATCGCAGTTAAAGAAAAAAGAAAGAAAGAAAGAAAGAAAGAAAAAAAAAACCGTTTATTGCTAAAAAGGTTGGCACATGAGATTCATGACAAACATATTGGCTTTTAAAAAATTTCCTAATATAAGACGTCATTAGACAAGCGTACTATACGAGGAGTACTAATAGACAGACCATACGTGGTCTGCTAATAGACAAACCATACGAGGTGTACTAATAGACAGGTTATACGAGGTGTACTAATAGACAGGTTATACGAGGTGTACTAATAGACAAACAATCCGAGGTGTACATATAGGTAAGCCATACGAGGCGTACAAATAGACTAACCATACGTGGCGTGCAAATAGATTAACCCTGCCAAGGGCTAGTTAAATAAAAAATATCATTTCCTGGAGATTTTATATCCCAAGAGATGGCTGACAACTTATGAATAATTTTAAATACTACTGGAGAATTCTTCGGAATTCGTAAGTTATTTGTTGAAATCGAAGTAAGAAAAGACAAAAAACGTTACACCGAAACCGCTTGAAACACCGTCGTAAATGACCATCAAGTGTTGAGAAAAGTTGGTCATAAGTAATTTATAAAGGACATCACGCAACCCAACACGCACATCTAGAAAAGAAACGCGTAAACTTACACGCAAAAATAAATTCATGGCTTCTTCAGCATACGCACAGAGAGACGATAATTTTTCACGAGGGCTATTTTTTCATTTGTCTGTTCATATTTTTCATTTTTTCTATTCACAGATGCGCCATCTGGGGTAGTGATAGATCTATTTTTGAATCATTAAGCAAGTTCAATAAATATCTTTATTTCTGAAATATGGTTCAGTGTTTACTGGTCGCAGAGCTTTAGGTAAAATGTAATGTGTCTTGAAGTTTCGTTTTTTCTCAAAAATTGAAAATAGAAACATGTATACCTATGTGTGTATATACTTGAACATGTATATGTGCGCACACACACAGACATACATGTATGCGTTCGCACACACACACACGTATCCACCAACACATTCATATTCATGTATATACGTATTGGAAATTAAAGTAAGAAAAATACTAACAAGCACAAAAAACAATCTTGCTCATGCTACATCTAAAATGACAGTCAAGCGCAGTATAATCGTAAGAAATAACCTGAAGAAAAAATAAGAGGAAAATACGTCGGAAAACGTAAAAATGTTTGTTTTTTCTAAATTTTATGAAAAAAATTTTTAAGAAAACTCAAGTTACAGTCGAGGAACAACAACAAAAAAAAAAAATCGCGGGTTTCATATTCTTTCGGTATTCTCTACAACATCATACGGACATGGGTGCATGGGAAAAAATGGGGATACAGTGTAAGCCAGATTTTACAAATCGATTGCAAATATCTATAAAATTTTGGCAGAGACGCGAAAACAAATCATAAGCTCAGAAAATATAAATAGTTTTTCAACATACGGACAGAGAGCTAATTTTTTCACGATTCATATGCTCAAATTGCGCTTTATTTCATTTGTCTAATTGTATTCTCCATTTTTCCTATTCACAGAAACGCTCTATAGGGTGGTGATATATATATTTTTGAAATGATTTCGTAAGAGCAATAAAATTAATTAACCGGATTATTTTCAAGTAAAAAACAGAGATAGAAACAGGTTTATATATTTATTTAGGTATACATATACCTACATACGTGTGCACAGATATATCCATATCTCGGATTTCACATCCTATGGGTACTCTCTTCAGTTAACGTGTTAATACGTTGCAGCAGACTTTAAAACCGCGAGTTTCATGTTTAAATTCTTCTTTTCTTCATACTTGAGCTCCACTGTCAGAAATGAGTTATAACTTAAGCTTAGAAACAGAAAATGGAAAATTATACGAGCTGGTCATCGGCAACCAAAATCTTTGTTACTCAGATTCATCGCTAAGGAATATTCCTAAAAAGTTCCGTGTTTCTACTCCTTAAACAATAGCTTTTAAAGGGGGCAAGCAGTCCATTACTGCGGATATGAGGGCAGTAAGTCGACGCCTCTTTCCTAAACCTGCCTCACAAATTTGCCTGCGTTCTTTTGAATGAAGATTTGAAGGCATCCGGTTAACAGGAGAGCCCTGTTTGCTTAGGGCTCAGTCGACTTAAGTTTCATGATGCGTCTTTTTGATGCTGCGGTTTTAGCGATTTGTAAAATTTAATACATTACGAGTGGTCAGTGTGAACTGCACTCTGTGCTTTTAAATGATCTGTTTGAATAAAAGCGGACAATTCTAAACTTGATTAGCTGTTGTTTTATATAGCCATGATATGTTATTTTTACTGAAAGATAAGGAATTTTCGTTAAATTTATTGAACTCAAATCTTTGCTGTTGGTTTTCTCATACTCGTGTAAACAATAAAGCACACAGTTTAACGAAGAAAAATCATAGCCAAGCGGTTACCATTGCAACGTTATCCTTGAGGTAAGTTTTCAAAATTTTCATTTTTACTTTTTTGAAGTAACGTCTTCCCCGAGGCAACAAACATCGAAGATGAACCTTGATGGTGTTTGTGATGCGTTCGGATGTAATGTATTACGTGTTGAAATGCGTTTGAACAACTTGATATAATTGAAATGCATTTGTAGTTGAAGGTGAAAAGTTTCCTTTTATTATCTATACCACGCTGGAGAGAAGCACAGTTTTAGTCACCAGAATGTCACCTGCGTAGCTTTCAAGTATTTTGAGGTACTGTGCGGTAATAGCTTATGTTGTAACATATACAGGGTGTTCGATATACGTAAATTTGACGGTTTTATCAGGAAAAAGAAAAAGCGCTTGGTATCTATAAAATTTAGTTTATTTCTAAGAAATTAAATAGGCTAGAAAATTAGACTATTGTCGAAGAGTTTTACTCAAAATAGCCGTCATTAGCGTGTATTGCAGCCTCAATCCGGGCCCGGAACCTGGAGCAAGCTGATTTTACACTTTCCCTCGAAAGGCCCTCAAAAACCACTTTAATTCTATAAATTAACTGGTATTTTGCAGTACTGGCGCGGCGATTGGTGTCTTTCTCGATAGCGCCTCATACACAATAATCCATCGGGTTAAAGATCAGGGGAGTTTGGAGACCAAATATTGGGATTTGTGTGCATTACATCACCCTCTGAGGATACGCGTCCGAAAACAATGACAGTTTTGGGAAAATTAGTCTCCTCGTAGCCTTGTAGTCTCCATTGCTATTCTCTAGTTCAGGCCGGATTGTTGTACAGTGATCAGGGAGCATTGAGCAGTGACCATCATCTCCTTATTTTGATGGTCGGCGCGAATCATCACGATACAAGTTATTCTCTTCCACGATTCAGGTGGCTCCCAGTCATTCATTCTTGCTGGCATCCTGTATATGAATGAAGGAGGGCTTAAAATTTAAACGCAAGTCTAGATGGTATGAATAAATGTAATAAATCTATAAAAAATCAAATGTTATCCTGTCAAATTTTTCCCGAACACCGTCAAGACTTAATTTTTTGATAATTTATGGCCTCTTAATTTTGTACATCACTGTAGTCTCAAGGCGAAGTTCTCTGGCTGTTAACGTTTTATTGTGTCTACGAAAAATGAGACCTTTCCCCTCAAAATAAAAGTGCTTCTCCAAGACGAGTTGAAGTTTCGCGAGGGCAGTGCAGTTTGGAACTATCTAACAAAGTTTGATGCGTTGCAGTTCCATTACTGGAAAAAGATTGGTCCGCTGACGGTCTCCAGCTCCACATGCATATTTTGTCTGCGAGAAACTATTATATAACGACCAGTCAGAGAAAATAGAAGCTGCATCAAAGAGATCCTGGCAACGGGATTTAAACAAAAGCAGTCAAGACAGCAGTGCTAAATGACCTGTCTGGGAAGACTAGTTTTTCTTAACACGTTTCCTGCGAAGGGTCCCACCAGTGGTCACTGGAGGGATTTTCATTATGCTGCTGACTGACCTGCCGTCACTAATTCAATTTTTTAAAATACTTAATGAAAGCTAAATGAAGGCACGATTCAGTTAATGTTGGCTATTTTCAAAATTACTTACTACTAATTGGTTATAAGTTTGAATTGAATACTGAACTTCAGTTTAATCTGTCGCAGGAAACGTGTTGAAATCACAAAGTTTTATTCAAAAAACCCAGATGCCCTCGTAATTCGAGAGGGGAAGATTGGGTAGATATCGGTATCCATTCTACTACATGGCCTGCTGTATCTATACTTCAGTAGTTTCTTTTTCTCCAGCTTTCTTTCTTTCTTTCCATCTTTCAAGAGAGCATTTGCCATGTTTTCATGCCGTAATGCTTTCCGGAAGAAAAAATCTTATTTTGCTTCAAATTTTGACACATGCAGTTCTTTTATTTCCAGTTTGGCTCATCCATCTTCTCGATTTTCTGGCTGAGCTCTCTGGGTTATGCATGTGTTCGTCTGCCATTGTTCGTGTGCGGGCGTTGAGTTTGAAGACGCTGCGGCGCGTTTCCGAGAGACACAACAATAACCGTGCGTCATATTCCTTTGAGGAGAGCGAGAAGCTCTTCGTTCACATATATAAAGCAGCATCTTTCTGGCCGACAATGTAGCCATCACGTCGTTTTTGCTTTCTCGACGGTCTGCTCGCTACGTTATTGCAGTTTGAGGGGGCCAATCTCCCCCCGCACACCCCGCTCTGTGTGCCTCTCGGTCTTTGAGTGTAGTCTGTGAAGTCCGCTTTTCATTTGATGTAAAATCTTTCGGTATTTACGATTCCATCCTTAGTGCTGTGAAAAGATGAAAAAACAAAAACGATAATCAACAAATAGCAAAAAGTATAAGAAACTAATGTCACAATACATGCATCGCTTTTAATACTAAAATTTTGCACTTGTTTACATTGTGACCATAATTTTGCATTTTGTTAATTATCGTTTTTTTTTCTTTGTGGTACAGTACTGAGGATGGGATCGGAGATTCAGAAGCGTTTGCTATTAAAAGAATGTTCCCATTGGTTCTTCTTTTCGTATTGCGCATAAGATATCCAAAAAAATCGCCGTAAATGCTATCAAATCCGGGAACAGAACAACTTAAATTTTAATTCATATTGAGCTTCTTCACTCGATTTGTTCAAAATTTTTTCGTCGATTAAAGCACTTGTCTTGCTTATCGAAAATTTCAATGCTCAAAATTTATTATTCCTCATTATTTAACCAGTTACTCCTCTGTTTTAGAATTAACCCTTTAACGCTCACATTTTTATACTCATATTACCGTTATTACAACCACTATCACTAAACCAACACTGGCATTAGGTTGTCACTGTTATCAAGATGTGGAAGGAACTGCCACTCGGCAGTGAAGTTCGAAGGACACATTAGTGAACAAATTGAATAAAAAATATAATATATTATTGTTATTTTTGAAAGAGGACCGTACAGTCCACTTGGGCGTTAAAGGGATAAGTTCCAAGCTTCTTTTTTTAAATATTTAAATTTCGTGTCTCTTTTTTTTTAATTCATTCTTCGCTTTCTTCTGCTGTTTGTTTGCCATCTCCCCTAACACGAGTATGCGCTTGAAGGATGGAATGAATCATTGTTGGATATCGTCCAGTTAGAAAAGGCTGCTGTGATTTTCGACTGGTGAGTACGTTCTATTAAACTGGGGAATATTTTTCTTTTTCTCATATCTGAAAAAATCAACATTGCGATACGTTTGCGCTGAAATTGTTTTATAGTGTCTTTAGAGGGCTATATTTTTTATGCTAATCATTCAGAAGCAAAGTTCGTGGATAAATTGCAGAAGTGGCCACTAAAATGGAACGGCCTCCCTCCACCCTCCCCCACCGTGGAGGAAGAGGAAGCATTCCTCGATCTCAGGAATTGTAGGCTGTATTTTAAAGAACTGACAGACGCCAACTAAAAGGTTCTGTAACTTTTTCAGCCACAGGAAGGCATACGTCTTTTCAATGTAGCTCACATTTGTTACACAATGCCAGGTTTTATAGAATTCACAGGAGAAACACGTTGCGATTAATGTTTTCTGTCGGAGATTTGCAAGTATTTAGTTCCTTGAAACAAACTTCGGTGGGCTCTTGTAGAAACCATATTTCATTTTTAATGTCATAGAATTTTTTTGTACTCGTTTATGTGAGAATTTTACGGTCAAATTCAGTCATTTTGAATTTTTGATGTCATGGATCCTTTTATATTTAAGTCAGAACACCATCGATTGGTTCGCATAAACTACCATCATCGAGTGAGGCTAAACTTGCGTAGAATTCACACTTTGACTACGACGTGGGCTACCGGTGGCCACGGAGGGGTTTTTCATAATGCTTCTGACCGACCAGTAGTCACAAACTGAATTTTTACGAAAGCGTAACCAAAACAAAGTGAAGGCACGATCCAGGTAATGTATACTATTTCTAACAATGCGTACTGCAATTGACTAAATTTGAGCTGAATGTTGAACTTCAGTTTTACCTGCCGCAGTCAAAGGGTTTAAGTACCTCTGATCGCGTACGCTACAGACTTGGGAATCCCGAGAAATATTGCACGGCCTGTAGACCTGATTCAGTTGTCCAAACCTACTCATACAGCTTCATGGCTTGTTCCAAAGCACGTGAGGTAGAGGCTGTTGTCTCTGTAAGTTACGGACCCTGTGCGAGATACATTTGTCTCAGTAAATTGCGGACTCCGTACTAGATAAGTTACTGAATCTTCTTCGCTGAGCGTAGCAGAGCCGTGTATTGCGGGTGCTGGTCGTAAAAATGCTCTGGAAGCAATAGTTTTTCTTGAATATTCTTACGCCTAAAGCTTCGCTGTATGGTACCAGTTGACAGCCACGGCGGTTACGACACTCGAATTTACAACGCTAAACTAAAATTGATCGCCTATCCTTATCCCACATGTTCATCTAGATGCAACGGTGATGTGCACAAAACTTGGCGTTTTGTTGAGTCCGAATACACAAGCGGCTTATGGAAAATTTATGGCTTAGTGTAATTTATGCTTTAGTAACATTTATGCTCTACTAAAATTTATGCTTTAGTTGAATATAGGCTTTAGTTGAATATAGGCTTTAGTTGAATTTAGGCTTTAGTTGAATTTAGGCTTTAGTTGAACTTAGGCTTTAGTTGAATTTAGGGTTTAGTGAAATTTAGGCTTAGGTAAAAATTATACTCCAGTAAAATGCTGAAGAAGCTAAGTAGTTTGCCATCAATTACAACATGTCGACAAATGTGCTAAGTTTGGTGCTCGAGCACAACACAAAATAAGCTGCACACCCGCGAAGACAACACGCCAGCTTGCCCTCCGTCTGAGAACGACGGAAGAACATGCCATCTCTTCATATCTGCGCTCTCGTATACAAATCTACACAATGTAGAAAATTTCAGGCGGTCGTAACTTCGGACGAAGACTTCCTGTCTCGTGAAGAATGATCTCTGCTGCGGCAGCTGGGCTGTCGCAGCTCCCTTATTTCCCCTCCAGAGACGCCGCAGTGCATCTGGGTTCCCTGCTTTTTTGTGTGTGCTTTTGGCGCCCGAAGACTGAACTAGCATCATTTTGGCAAGCTTGCAACCAAACTAGAACGATTCTTGAACTCGTACTTTCGTACATCTGTAGACAACAAAACCGCAAAGCAGTTAAATTACAATGAATTTTGATCTTGTGCTTTCGTAGATATGTAGACAACAAAATCACAAAGCTTTTGCCGATTATTCATTTTCAAGATTAGCGCAAGAATTTTGCGAAAGAAATTCTTTGTCGCACAGTTTTGCACATTTAAGACCACAAAATGTTATAAAATTACTGTCAATTAGTAATTTTAAGCATCAGTGCAATAATTTTGCGAACTCAGAATGTTTCATTTGAATTCACATAGTCTCCCATTCGGAGGGAAGTTTAAGCGTAACACATCAACTTCGTTCATTCACTTGCGAGTTTTAACAATGAAAGAAAGAGGTATATTTTCAATTTGTTCCTAAAGTAACAGAAGAGAACGAGCTCCCATAAAATAACGCTGTGATCTATTAAGGCATTACAGCTCGCAATAAAACCCAAGTACGACAATTACTGCACTGCTAACTGTGTCTCTCCCCCACCCCCCACCGTGTGTCTGGCCCCCCCCCCCCCCCCCCACACACACACGCCTGCACACGCCTGCCACGCACACATGGGTAATGGAATACTCGGGAGTTTCTGGCTCGTCTCTCGTTTTGCCCGTTGACTGATTTCTCCGACTTCTAAAATGGATTCAACTATTGTTCTTATGGGAGTTAGCGCCCCCTAAAGGAAAGATGTGAAGTCCCCAGCTGAAAGTTAGGTGTGCCTATTGTTGAAATAGAATAAGAATTTTTTGGTTCAAGGAATTTTTTATTTAATTGTTCAATACCGTGCTTTTTTCAACGTTTATCCTTTTTTCCATACTTTTCGTCTGGTTTGGAAAACTTCTTTCAATTTTGCTGTTTTGGTTTCTTTACTGGACCTTAATTCTTTACTAAATCGTGCCTTCCTCTCTTGTGAACACCTTTGCTGGACTTAGGTAGGCTTACACAAATTCGAAATCTAATCTAATGTTATCGATTTCATTGAACTGAGAAGCACAAATCGCACCTCAGACTAAGCGTCATTTAACTAATAACATAGCCTCGCTCTTAGAAAGGGCTGCAGCGTACATTGCCTCGCTCTTAGAAAGGGCTGCAGCGTACATTGCCTCACTCGTTAGAGAGGGCTGCAGCGTACATTGCCGCACGTGGTAGAGAGGGCTGCAGCGTACATTGCCTCACGCGGTAGAGAGGGCTGCAGCGTACATTGCCTCACGCGGTAAAGAGGGCTGCTGCGTACATTGCCTCACGCGGTAGAGAGGGCTGCTGCGTACATTGCCTCACTCGTTAGAGAGGGCTGCAGCGTACATTGCCGCACGTGGTAGAGAGGGCTGCAGCGTACATTGCCTCACGCGGTAGAGAGGGCTGCAGCGTACATTGCCTCACGCGGTAAAGAGGGCTGCTGCGTACATTGCCTCACGCGGTAGAGAGGGCTGCTGCGTACATTGCCTCACTCGTTAGAGAGGGCTGCAGCGTACATTGCCGCACGTGGTAGAGAGGGCTGCAGCGTACATTGCCTCACGCGGTAGAGAGGGCTGCAGCGTACATTGCCTCACGCGGTAAAGAGGGCTGCTGCGTACATTGCCTCACGCGGTAGAGAGGGCTGCTGCGTACATTGCCTCACGTGTTAGAGAGGGCTGCTGCGCACATTGCCTCACGTTTTAGAGAGGGCTGCTGCGTACATTGCCTTACGCGTTAGAGAGGGTTGCTACCCTCACGTTATGGTCTTAAAACGAGCTGATCCGTCTGTCTGTGCCTGGAAAAGACGGTCTGGACAGGTCCGGCCAATATGCCGAAAACTTGGGGCTTGTATTGGCCCCATTCTTTCGAGATCAAAGTTGAGTGACGGCCGTCGCGAGTGCAAGCCAAAGCACACGGACTCGAGCGCTATATCACGGCATGATCTGCTCGACGCTATCTGCCTGCGCATCTCGTCGCTGTCACCTCCGTCCTTTGTGATGCTAAGGATGCTATTCGTTGCCTGGCCTCTAGGCCTACACCAGCACTTCTAGCGTGTCGAGTAATGCCCAGCGATCTTACTGTATTTCTTTCACTGTATTCGCTGCTTGACGGTATGAAATTCTATCTTCCGCTCTTACGCTGCTGAAATACTATCTTGCGCTCTAACGCTGCTGAAATACTATCTTGCGCTCTAACGCTGCTGAAATACTATCTTGCGCTCTAACGCTGCTGAAATACTATCTTGCGCTCTAACGCTGCTGAAATACTATCTTGCGCTCTAACGCTGCTGAAATACTATCTTGCGCTCTAACGCTGCTGAAATACTATCTTGCGCTCTAACGCTGCTGAAATACTATCTTGCGCTCTAACGCTGCTGAAATACTATCTTGCGCTCTAACGCTGCTGAAATACTATCTTGCGCTCTAACGCTGCTGAAATACTATCTTGCGCTCTAACGCTGCTGAAATACTATCTTGTGCTCTACGTTGCGCAGTCTAACGGTATGGAATAATGTGCGCTCTTAACGTTGCTGAAATACTATCTTGCGCTCTCACTTTGCGCAATTTGACGGTATAAAATATTTGCGTTTTACCTGCCCAAAATGTTTTTGTCATTTAATCAAACTACGTACAATGAGGGGGGGCTGTTTCGTTTTCATTTCATTTGTCAGACCTTTTTTTGTAGCTTATTGCAAAATTAAGAACATGCTTGTGAGGTGTACTTTCAATTAAATTTTCTTTTAGTACAGCTTAAATTGGTTATTATTTTTGGCTTTAGGCATTCAGATGTGGCTTCAAGTACAATTTAAATTGTTTTTTATTTTTGTTTCACTTCACACACATTATAGCTGGTCAGATGTGCTCCGATGTGCTCAGTATTGATGGAGTTCACAAATATATTTAAATAGAATTATAAATGAACGATAGCGCGGGTATTATTTATGTGTTCCTAACACACGGACTGTCTTATTCAGGAGCCTAGCCTGCCTGAAGCGCATGCGCGTTATGTGCTTTTGTTAAAGTGAAGTATTGTCTTACGGGTAGAAAGTATGTTTCGTTTATTTATATTTGCATAATTTAGTGCTGTCAAAAAATCTCGAAATACACTTTTATGCTTTAAATCCATTATTTTATATTGCTGTAACATTCTTTATTTACCATGATAATGATGATTGTCTATTACGATGATATCGCTTATAGTGATACTGCGATAGTATCGCTTATAATTATTTTCCACTGCGATAGTATCGCTGGCGATATTATCGCTGATAATTATTTTCCACTGCGATAGTATCCAATTTATGCAGCTGCAATTTCCCTCGTATGATAGCGATAACATTGTGCCAATCGCTCCTCGATATAACAAAAACAGTATCTACAGTACTAAGGTAGTATCGCTTATAATTATTTTCCACTGCGATAGTATCGCTGGCGATAGTATCGCTGATAATTATTTTCCACTGCGATAGTATCCAATTTTTGCAGCTGCAATTTCCCTCGTATGATAGCGATAACATTGTGCCAATCGCTCCTCGATATAACAAAAACAGTATCTACAGTACTAACAGTATCTACAGTACTAATACTCATTACCTGCTGTTACATTAAGATTTATGTTATTTTTTAAATTATCATTAATCTACTAGTAGATGATCAGTTGTTCTTTGTTTTCCTAAAAACTAACAATAATTGGTTATTGCATTATCAGCAGTTATTTGGTTTCGCTAAAATTATCATTAATTAATTATTGCAATAAAATCAATCATTAGCTTTGCGATATCACGATTACATGTAATTGAATAAATTCTCAGAGGAAGAAATCTCTACTGAGAATATAATGATGAAATTGCTTATGCGATGAATACAAGTTCAAACTTCACAAGTTCATGTTGGTAAAGTTAATTTTGCCTTTTGAGTTGGAATTACGTCGATCAGTAACCCATATTAAATTATTGCTTAATCCTACTGAAAATATTGAAGAAAAAGTGTTTCTTTCAAATATTCTCTCCTGCCTCATAGTTAATGAGGTGCGTTTTTTCCTATATTAACCCATGTTTCTCCATTACGTACGGTCTTTTTGAGTATTTTTTGCTCAGTTTTCGTATGAAACTTGAATCAAGCATCCCATCCACAACTTTTCGTGTTGTCCCCAGCAACCGAAACTTTCAAGGTCTTCCTCCGCAACGCCAAAAGTTTCTGACACCGAATTGAACTTTATTTGGGTCACACAACATCGCGTCATGCCATTCCTCGTTGAATACTAAATTCCAGATGCGGTCTCGCTAACTACATTGATTAAGCTCAGCCCCTTTTTAATGTCCGAATTTTGTACCCATGATACAGTTATCACACCCACCATCATTAAACTGGCACCGGCATCACGTCGTCACCGACATCACAACGAGGAAGTGACTGCCACTCGATAATGAGCTTCGAAGAACGCATTAGGGCACAAATTTCTCAAGGAATAAAGTGTATTAGAGCTGTTTATGAAAGTGAATTTTGAAATTCACTTTGACGGTAAAGGGTTACCGCTTTGACTGTGACATGAGCCACCGGTGGTACACGGAGGGAATTTTCATAATGCTGCTGACCGACCAGTAGTCTAAAACTCAATCCCCTTAAATACTTCATCAAAACGAAATGAAGGCACGATCCAGTTGATGTTTGTTATTTTCAACATTGCTTACTACAATTGATTTTAAATTATGGTTGAATATTGAGCTTCGCTTTACCCGCCGCTGCCAAAGCAAGAGAGATCTGAGATTCCGACGCTGTCGGTGACACTCGAGGACACGCTGAGACGATGTCATCTCCGTCTTCTGAAGAGTCCTAATTACCTCCTCTGACGCTCTAATTCTGTTATCCGCCCCTCTCTCGTACCTGAGAGCCGCGCCCCCTTGCGTTAATGTCGGGCCCTGCGCCTGTGGAAGTCCTCGGCTCTTTGAGCATATCTATGTACACCACGGTTGAAGAAACAAGGTAGGGTCAAACCAGACTTTTTTTTTCGAAGACTGTGTGGCAATGCTGACGTCATGGCAACGAACCAAAAGCAGCACTCCTCTTTCATCTGACAACACTGCTCTCCCCAAATCTGGCACCACTATTGGCCTAACGACATGTTGCAAAGGTGACGTCATAAAGTTTGAAATGAAGCTGTTCTATTGGCTAGCCGAACAAGAGGTGATGTATTTTCTCCCGTAGAAGTGACTCTACTTTGTTTCCCCTACCGTGGTGTACACTTTGGCAAATCAAAGGCGGTGTGGACATAAGACTTTTGTTAAATTTTAATTCGTGTGAATACAGATTGTGAGCTCACATAGCCTGTGTGTATACATATATATAGAATCTTTATGTCTCATATAGGGTGTTTTTTTAAATGCAGGATACGAAAAAAATCCGTGCATTGTATCGAAAGTTATTAAAGCTATTTTCGGCTACCGTATTTAAAGAAACACCCTGTATAATGAAACGCAACGTGTCTTTTGAATTTCTAAATAAATAGATAAATTTATACATTTTTGGTGCGCTATTTCTCCTATACATTGGAAATTTCACTGAACACGTTAAATTGGTTGGTCAGTCTCTCTTACATGCTCTTGAAGATTGGCTAATGACCGGATCTGTGATACGAGCTTCACCAGAGCACAAGTCCAAGATTATTTTAATCGTGGGTACTATTAGGATGGATATTTTTGTCTTTCATTTACATCTGGAAGATTTATTTAAGAAAACTATCAAATTCTATCATTTTTGACGGGCCGTGTACGATAATGAAGGCATAATTTCTGTGTAAATACAGCCCGTGTGAGCCTTAGGTTGCGTGTCCACAAGTCTCTCGGCGACGCTTCATTCTCAAGTCGATCTTCTGCAACAGCGGCGTGGCCTGAATGGGATCTATACCAGTCTCTCATCAACGCATCATCATTTAATGGGATGAACTTTCAGAGGCAGCGAAATTAGCCAGTTATTATTCTATAAGCATCAATAGCGTAATTACTGCTGCGATATTTCTGGACGCTATGATGTGTCTCGAGTTGTTTTTAAAGCCGCTCGATATAAAATGCTTCATTTGCCCTCAAACGCAGTCATTTAAGATAGTCAGGTTGAAACATAACAATCTTGGCTTCCTCTCGAAAATATCAAACCATGAATAGAAATATTTTGACGAGAAAATTATTTTAAATTTTAGCGCATTATAGCTCGTCTGCAACACTCAACTTTGTAAATTATTGTTAAACATGTCTTTTAGCAACACATCTTAGTAATTGTTATTCATATTAGCTTGAAGGGCAAAGAATATATGACGGGTATGTTCTGAATTATTTGAATCACTCTAATGCCCATTACAGAATGACCCGTTTTGATTTGCTGATCATGTAGAGTAAATTAGTTTAAGGGGTGCAGTATAGAATTCGAAAAAAAACATCATTTTTCAAAACACCTGAAATGAAATAAAAATTTCCGATGGAATCCCTAATTGTTAAGTCGCCGTTTACGAAGTTCAAATATCCTGCAGCTATCACTAGCCTTGGCACGTTGACTGCGATACGACCCATCGGTACGTGGGTCGTGCTTAAGTTCTTCGCGCTGTGAAACGACCCATCGATGGGTTGTATGAAAAAGTTTTAACAATCTACTAAAATTAATGGTATTTAATGGTAGTGTTAGTGTTTGGTATTTATCAAATTGCTAACGACTTTTGAATTTAAATTCGAGTTGAACACTGAATTTAAGTTTAACCCATCGCAGTCAACGTGTTCAGAGAACTGTTGACCCAACAGCCAAGAGTTCAACATCAGTGCAACTGAACTAAGGACCCAGCAGTAAAGAGGTCAACATCAGCGCGCTGTAGCATCGCCGCCCCCTGACACGGCAACGTCTCGTGTCATGCGAGTCATACTTGTTTGTAAATAAGTATTTCCTTTGTTTCCATATCATTGTTATTCTCTATTTAGGTTCATAATTCTTCGTTTTTGGTAAAAATGCTTAATGATTATCTACGTATTTTAACACGTGTCGGACAGAAGACGTGATGAAAGTCCTTCGGTAGCCTGGGCGGCGAAAAAAGACGCATCTAAGGCCGAGGGCGCTGCATAATTGATCTCACCTTCCAAGTTTTGATGAAAAGCAAAGTTTGCGGTGCGTTACTGTAGTGGCCGTTTGTATGTTTTTTGTTCGCATTCTTAAGATGTAGTTAGTTAGGTTGTGCGTTGCTCTTAATAGTTAGAGATCTTCACGATGAATTGCCTCTTCCCTCTATCTGATCTACGACAACGTTAACGGTGAATGCCCCCTGGCCTTATATTGCTAGCTGATTTAAATCTATACTTTCGCTTGGGTTTACCACACGATTATTTCATAGCGTTGGCTACAACCTGTTCAAATCGGTCACTGAAAATAATAAAGTTTCTTCATTTGTTATTTTTACCAAACAATTTTTAGCTTGAATTTATTTGTAGCGAGTAATTAGATAGATGACACCGTCTTCCAAGTCATCACGTGTGTTTAGTACATCGCAAAAAATATCCATAGCCTCAAGGGGATACAGCTACTGTATCTGTGGAAATATGTACTCCAAGGGAATGATGCGAGGTGGCGAACTGAAGGCTTTGTAGGCCTTCCTATGTTCGAAAAGAATGAGTTGTTCATTATTTACGAATAATTTTTTGTTCTGTTCACTACTGTTTTATTTCAAAGCCTATTCCTCTCAAGGGGATACAACTATTGTATCTATGGGAATCAGCGCTCCCAGGGGTAAAATGTGTGAGAACCGAGCTGAGAGTTAGGTAGGCCTTCTTTTTGTTGAAATAAAATGTTTTTTGTTATGTTGAGGACTATCTTTTTTGGTTCACCGCTGTCTTGTTGTTAAGCACCTAGTACTTTCTCCTCTTACTTTTATCTTGCTTTATAAACTTCTTTCTCAACTTACTGTTTCTATGTCTCTTCTGCATAGATTCCGCGTTTCCTTATCTCCAAACTAAATGGTACCTGCCTCCTTCCTATTTTCGGAATGCTTTTTTTAGCAGATAGGAAGGCTTAAACTAACATCTAATCTAATCTTCCAGCACCTATTACCTCCCTTTTTAATATCTATCTTGTTTCATTGACTTCTTTAAATTTTGCTGCGTTTGTGTGAATGAGGAGACAAACCTTGTGCGTAGATTCCCAGTGTCCTTCATTCTACTCTAAATGGTATTTTATCCCGTCTCATTTTGAGAACAATATTTTGTGGTCAGGGAAGCCTAAACTAACTTATAATCTAATCAATAGCCTGTGATAAATTTCTAACTTTGAGTCTGCGGATAATCAATTAGACGTCGCGGTATCTCGTTACTTTCGTGCTATAATAACTCATCTCGTAAAAAATATGATCAAAAAGTTCGAAACCAAGTAAACCTTGTTCTTTTAAGGCAACTATTAAAAAAAAAATGATTTAAGGCAACTATTAGAAATGCGAGAGAAAAACAGACTGATGAGTAAAGGCACTTAATTTTAATGAGCAGCGAGTATAAACACCTCAATATTTGGGCACTTGCGTGGTGCTCATGAGAATCAAGGTTATCATGGCCATTATTTTGTGTCCATTTCTGTAATGACCGTATTTGTGATACGAGTTTTACCAGTGCACAAGTACAAGCTTATTTTAATCGCGGCTACTATTAGGATTGATATGTTTGTGTGTCATCCACATCTGAAACATTTATTTAAGAAAACTATCTAATTCCATCATTTTTGACGGGCTGCGTACGATAATGCAGGCACAGTTTTTGTGAAAATACAGCCCGTGTGAACCTTAGGTTGCGTGTCCACAAGTCTCTCGGCTCCGTGTCGCCGCATCCAGCGCTGCAGGCAGGCTGTACGCAGCAAGTTTTCCTTGCCCCACACTCGGCGCTGAAAATCTCGACTAAATGCAAAAACAGACCTAAATGTATCCATGACTTCGGGTCTACTATCTCGAGCTCAACAATTTTTCTGCGGTGAAAAGTATCTGTAGGGTTGTGGCTAGAAATGTATACCTTTTAAAATGCCAATAACTTTTTAAATATATGAAATAGGAGTCTATGACATAGAACTTCCGCAAGGACAGAATTTAATGTTTTCGTACGTATCTTGTATACCCTCCAAATAGGTATAAACATCAGGGGTGCACGAGAGAAGATTTTTGTATCCAGCAAACAAGGCACAACTGACTTAACAAAGCAAGTTCAGCAACGAAGAAATTGCAGAAATTGGATCCATCGTTGGGACTTGAGCGGCCCATAGACGATCAATTTAATTGTCGATATTCATTATTGTCAATTATATTGACAATAAAATTGATCGTCTAAGGGCCGCTTTAGAGGAAGTTTTTCTTGGAATACCGATTCAAACCTAACAAAATAACTATTCAGAGGAACTTGCAAAGGCGGCAATCCCAGTTTATTTTGAGAAATATTAATGAAGGAAGATATGGAGGAAAAGTTTCTGAAAGCACAGCGGAAAATGTTGGACGACTGAGAACCCTAATCCAGGATGTAGCCCAGCGAAGTAAAATCAAAATGATAAATTCGCTCTTCTTCTTTCTAAGAATACCATATTTTTCCCTATCCTGTCTGCTAAACGGGTCATGGCGATTTTAAAAGGTATAAATTTTTAGCAAGCACCCTGTATACATATATATATTTATGCTTGCACGCAGGAATGCATGTTTTGATGAATATGCATGAATAAATACATGCATGTGTGTGTGTATGCATGTATCTATGCACTTATGCACGCACTCGACAGCCTCCTCAGCAGACCCTGCCATGGTCTCCGGGCTCAGAAAACTCTCTGTAAAAGTGACGTCTAATTACGGCGATAAGCCTGCGCTGCTGCTGCGCCGAACTGCGCTGCTCTAACGCAAACAGTCTGGACAAAACATCTCTGGGCCAGTGCGGTGTTTTACGGTACGCCCTTAAGTGCACGTGATTAAACTTTGGTGAGGTTTTGAATGGTTTCATGGTGGACGTATTATCACTTCCCTTGTTTTGATAAAATCTCCTGAAACTTAACCAAGTCTCGCCGTTAATTTATTTGTTTTCAATGTATGTATCTCTCGAGGCTCTCCTCTTTTTTTATTCGTGTGTTCAGCTTCAAATCTCGGGGAAATTATGACAATGTTTGAACTTTTGCACCGAAGTTAGTTGAAAATCGAATGTACCTGCCACACTTGCTTTGATCTTTGTAAGTGAAGATCAATTTTACGCCTCTTAAGTTCAATTTTCAGGGTCGTTTGTACGTTCAGTTCACGTCTACTCACATTTTTGAACATAAAAGTAAAAAGTGCTATGAATTATATATTTTTTACCTATCCGCATATTGTTTACCTGCTCGGAAATTGTTGTTCGTTCAAGTAATAGTTAACGGTTTGCATGTTATTCACCTGTTTACACATTGGCAATTTGTCCACATATCAATAAACTATCCACTCCATGGGTATAATTTTTGAATAACAGGCTTCAGGAAAACGCAGAGGCGAGACCTGTTTTGCCTCAAGGTTGCGGAGGCGTTTCGTATCCGCCCAGTAATTATAACAAGGAACACACACATATCAATGTTCACGATGCTCTAATGAACCCCGCAACCCAAAACGTTAACCTTTACCGTCAAAGTGGATTTTAAAATTCACTTTCATTAACAGCTCCAATGTATTTTATTCCAAGTGAAATTTGTGATTTAATGTGTTTCTTTCAAGTTTATTGTCGAGTGGCAGTTCCTTCCTTATCTTGATATCGGAGACTACTTGATGCCGGTGGCGGTCAAATGATCGTAATTGCGATAACGGTAATATAAGTCCAAAATACGGACGTTAAAGGGTTAATGACGGTGGTTGTGATAACGGTAATATGAGTACAAAATGCGGACGTTAAAGAGTTAAGCATCCCCGCTGGGTTGCATGAGGTGACCATGTCTGCATCCCTCCCACCCCCCACGGGAATATTGGGAGACTCCCCGTCGCTCCTCAACTTTCGTCAACGCTTCCTCGGGGACTAAATCCCATTACGGGACGGAAGAAAACTTCTAAGAACTTTGTTGGAGAGGGGATGCCGGAGGGAGGGGGTTCAAGGGACTGAAACCGTGTTTTTTGAGGCTACGGTTTCTGTTCGTACTTTATACATGCCCTGAATAACATCAATGGACGGTTGCTCTCATTTGGAAGAAACGCTGCGCTCTTTGAGGGGATCTTGAAAATTTGTGTCTTTTACTCTCGTGTTCTGCAGCAGTTGGGAGGTGCTGAGCTGGCAGTGAGGTATTAAAGCTCAAGTTGGAATGTTTGTGTACGCTGATTGCGCTGTAATGATCGAGGTATGGTTTAAATATCGCCGGGGGTCTTACCACGGATGAAATGACTGTGACGCGTGTGAACTATAATGCTTCCGCTTCAAAATTCAGTTTTTACTTGTTCTCTCCTAGCGTTGGTTGATTGATGTGTTTTAATTATACGTTTATCGTCGTGTCGTCAAATGCTGCAAGGTAACGCGGAAAATTATGGGAATTTCAGCTCAGATTGATCAGCATCGGTGCAATCCCAGAGAGGAATCACCACTGCAGATAAACACGGTTAAAATCGTTGAGTCAAAGAGAGGTTTACACGCTCCTTTGGAGCAGCTTGGCAATTTTCCCGGTAGAATATTAATTTTTTTTCAACTTGCTGTTTCTGTACACCATGTGCATAGTTTCTGCGTTCCATTAACACGTTAACTGCGATGGGTTGAACTGAAGTTCAATATTCAATTCAAATTTAAAGTCAATTGTGGTTATCAATTTTAAAAATAGCAAATATTAACTGGATAGGGCCTTTATTTAGCTTTCATTAAGTATTAATAAAAATTGAGTTAGAGACTGCAGGTGGGTCATTAGCTCTACGAAAATCACCCAAGTGACCACCGGTGGGTCACTTCGCAGGAAATGTGTTAAACTCCTTACCAAATGGTACTTCCTTCTTCTCTTTGGAACGCCTTTGTGTGGTTTGGGAGGCTTGACCTAACATTTAATCGGATTTTCCCGGTAGAAACTTTTCAGGTTCCGCTCAAAATAACTGCAAGAATGTAGGAAAGTTAGAGGCCTGTTGTTGTAATTTTTTCTATCATGGAAGAAATATACTGGTGAGTCGTGTATCTCATGTAAGATTCTATTTAGTACTGGTTACCTATCTGTCGTTAATCATTTGATCTCGCAACTAATTTTTCGATGGTCATTTAGGGGCTAGTTAATCTTAATGTAACACTCACGATATGAAACATTTAAATTAAAATGTCAATTTGAGTTTATTTCGTTGTGTTTGAGCGAACCACGCCACATAAGTCTTCGAATGATATTATTACCTTATACATAAGGTAATACATACTGCTATGTACGCAGTGTAGTTACTCGACTTTCATGCAGTGACCGTTCACACATAATTCGTCAGTGCGCTATGTGTTTTCAAAATTAATCAATCATCCTCCCTTTGTAAATATGGAGGATGCAAATATTCTTGGAAAGCTTTTAAACAGAGGATTGAGCTGTTAAAGCTGTTGAACAGAGGATTGAGCTGTTAAAGCTGTTGAACAGAGGATGGAGCTATTAAAGCTGTTGAACAGAGGATGGAGCTATTAAAGCTGTTGAACAGAGGATGGAGCTATTAAAGCTGTTAAACAGAGGATTGAGCTGTTAAAGCTGTTAAACAGAGGATTGAGCTGTTAAAGCTGTTGAACAGAGGATTGAGCTGTTAAAGCTGTTAAACAGAGGATTGAGCTGTTAAAGCTGTTAAACAGAGGATTGAGCTGTTAAAGCTGTTCAGAGGATTGAGCTGTTAAAGCTGTTCAGAGGATTGAGCTGTTAAAGCTGTTGAACAGAGGATTGAGCTGTTAAAGCTGTTGAACAATGAATGGAGCTATTAAAGCTGTTAAACAGAGGATTGAGCTGTTAAAACTGTTGAACAGAGGATTGAGCTGTTAAAACTGTTGAACAGAGGATTGAGCTGTTAAAGCTGTTGAACAGAGGATGGAGCTATTAAAGCTGTTCAACAGAGGATTGAGCTGTTAAAGCTGTTCAACAGAGGATTGAGCTGTTAAAGCTGTTCAACAGAGGATTGAGCTGTTAAAGCTGTTCAACAGAGGATTGAGCTGTTAAAGCTGTTAAACAGAGGATTGAGCTGTTAAAGCTGTTAAACAGAGGATTGAGCTGTTAAAGCTGTTAAACAGAGGATTGAGCTGTTAAAGCTGTTGAACAGAGGATGGAGCTGTTAAAGCTGTTAAACAGAGGATTGAGCTGTTAAAGCTGTTAAACAGACGATTGAGCTGTTAAAGCTGTTAAACAGAGGATTGAGCTGTTAAAGCTGTTGAACAGAGGATTGAGCTGTTAAAGCTGTTGAACAGAGGATTGAGCTGTTAAAGCTGTTAAACAGAGGATTGAGCTATTAAAGCTGTTAAACAGAGGATTGAGCTGTTGAAGCTGTTAAACAGAGGATTGAGCTGTTGAAGCTGTTAAACAGAGGATTGAGCTGTTGAAGCTGTTAAACAAAGGATTGAGCTGTTGAAGCTGTTAAACAGAGGATTGAGCTGTTGAAGCTGTTAAACAGAGGATTGAGCTGTTGAAGCTGTTAAACAGAGGATTGAGCTGTTGAAGCTGTTGAACAGAGGATTGAGCTGTTGAAGCTGTTGAACAGAGGATTGAGCTGTTGAAGCTGTTGAACAGAGGATTGAGCTGTTGAAGCTGTTGAACAGAGGATTGAGCTGTTGAAGCTGTTGAACAGAGGATTGAGCTGTTGAAGCTGTTGAACAGAGGATTGAGCTGTTAAAGCTGTTGAACAGAGGATTGAGCTGTTAGAGCTGTTGAACAGAGGATTGAGCTGTTAGAGCTGTTAAACAGAGGATTGAGCTGTTAGAGCTGTTAAACAGAGGATTGAGCTATTAAAGCTGTTAAACAGAGGATTGAGCTATTAAAGCTGTTAAACAAAGGATTGAGCTATTAAAGCTGTTGAACAGAGGATTTAGCTGTTAAAGCTGTTAAACAGAGGATTGAGCTGTTAAAGCTGTTAAACAGAGGATTGAGCTATTAAAGCTGTTAAACAGAGGATTGAGCTATTAAAGCTGTTAAACAGAGGATTGAGCTGTTAAAGCTTTTAAACAGAGGATTGAGCTGTTAAAGCTGTTAAACAGAGGATTGAGCTGTTAAAGCTGTTAAACAGAGGATTGAGCTTTTAAAGCTGTTAAACAGAGGATTGAGCTGTTAAAGCTGTTAAACAGAGGATTGAGCTGTTAAAGCTGTTAAACAGAGGATTGAGCTGTTAAAGCTGTTGAACAGAAAGTACTCTGCATAACAATGGAAGAATCCACATTGAAAAGACTATCGGCTCAAAATAGCTGTATAATTTACGGAATGTTTTTGATTCCCTGATTAAAGTTGCAGCGCATTCGACAGAAACATTTGGATTAACCTTCATCTGAGATGATCTGTCTCTCTTTTTTCCCGAGATCCCCTAAGCCCCGCCAGTGAGGAGCAGGCATGCCCCAAGACTTTCCCAAGACTCCGACCAGATTGTGTTCCTACCCAATCTTTGAGGGGCCACAGAAAGGAAAAGTCTAAGTAAAGATTAATGGTACCTATTAATTCCCTTGGTGTGTTTATTCGTTTGTTTGGTGCCCGCTCCTTTCGTCTTTCTGTGACGCTCATAAGATGCTTCATGACCGTATCTGTGATACGAGTTTCAACAGTGCACAAGTGCGAGAATATTTTCATCGCAGGTACTATTAGGATGGATATATTTGTTTTAAATCCAAATCTTCAGGCTCATTAACAGGAAACTATCGAATCCCGTTATTTTTGACGGGTCCTGTACACTAGTGTTATTATACTCTAATGCACAACTGTCCTTCAGTTTGATTAATATTTTTTGGACTTTTTCATGAAGTGAATCAGCGGAAAATATTTACTTTAAAAGTTGCTCAAACGAGATTGGTTTGAGTGGCCTCAACTTCTTCTGGAAGCCTTTGCAAATGCCACTAACTTAGCGATATACATATACTCATTGCTTTTGAGATATACCCATGCTCTCAAAATAGGGGTTTATTTTTACTCTATCAAAAATATTTACCTACTCCCTCCGTTGTGATAATGAAATAGATAAATATCTTGAGTTATATCACTATTATAAAAGGGGCCGCGTTCGTCTGTCCGTGTGTCACACCCACCAGCCAAAAGTAGTGATGAGCGTATCTGTGATACAAGCTTTATCAACTCCTCAATTATTTTCGGTGTATTTTCAAATGCCTTATAACTAACACCAGGACGCCATGACGCTTTCCCCTGGTCAAGACCGGTACCCATTTTAGACACCTGGTAGAGTGGGGTATTGTGCTTGGAATTGACGCTTTCCTGATAAAGCTGTTATTGGGTGCATCGTAACCCAGTAGATTCAGAGTCAGAATGAATATCACGTGTATTGTTGGGAAACAGGAACGTGTGTCACGTGATTTGTCGAACGTTATTGTACATTTTTGACGGGCCGTGTGCACTCGTATTGATAACAATGCCACGTAATTCTTGTCAACCTCTCCATGTGGCCACCAACGAATGTGTCGATTCTTGTCGATTCACTGTGTCGATTCTTGACTAACCTCCTAACTTCCTCCTGTTTGGCCAATTCTTTCACCAGAAAAAGCCCACTAAAAACTGAGGGCGTCTTTACGTTCTTTCTCTTGCCCAGATCAACTCTCGTAATAGCACTGTACGGATTTTTAATCGGATTACAAGGGCTTTAAAAGTCTTCCTTCAGATTAACTGCCTCGACTTAGAACTTTATGTGCGGGATTTGGAGGGAATGGTGGGAATCAAACCACGTATTTCCGTAAGCCGGTCAAAACATGTAAATAAAACATAGAAAGATAGTATAATTACGGGTGCGTTTTCAGTAAAGTTAGTCCTAGTGAAATTACTACAAATGAAAGTAACTGATGAAAACAATGAATGAAAATGAAGCCGTACTACATTTTTCCAGCCAAGAGCATGTCAGGAATATGTTTCAACAAACTGTATTCTTGATACACTCACGCGCAATTAGAGCACATATAATATATGTTGCTACGGAAAGCTTTCGTTGGACATGATCTAATTTTGGGTATATATAAGTGGTTTGCTGCTTGTGAGTGTATCTTGGCACTTTGATTTATAAGGTCTAGTTTTGGGGTGGATCTTGGAATGATTTTATGTTCCATTTGCGTGATCTTTTTCCTGTCACTTCTAAACCAGCGTTCCGCGCCAGCGACTCGGTGTAGAGAAGACTGTAGGAATAGAAAAGTAGATATGGAACAGTAGAACAGTAGATATGGAACGGTAGAACAGTAGATATGGAACAGTAGAACAGTAGATATGGAACAGCAGAACAGTAGATATGGAACAGTAGAACAGTAGATATGGAACAGTAGAACAGTAGATATGGAAGACCACTAGATATGGAACGGTAGAACAGTAGAAATGGAACGGTAGAACAGTAGATATGGAACGGTAGAACAGTAGATATGGAACAGTAGAACAGTAGATATGGAACAGTAGAACAGTAGATATGGAACAGTAGAACAGTAGATATGGGACAGTAGAACAGTAGATATGGAACAGTAGAACAGTAGATATGGAACAGTAGAACAGTAGATATGGAACAGTAGAACAGTAGATATGGAACAGTAGAACAGTAGATATGGAACAGTAGAACAGTAGGTATGGAACAGTAGAACAGTAGATAAAGAAGACCACTAGATATGGAACGGTAGAACAGTAGATATGGAACGGTAGAACAGTAGATACGGAACGGGAGAACAGTAGATATGGAACAGTAGAACAGTAGATATGGAACGGTAGAACAGTAGATATGGAGCAGTAGAACAGTAGATATGAAATAGTGGAACAGTAGATATGAAATAGTGGAACAGTAGATATGAAATAGTGGAACAGTAGATATGAAACAGTGGAACAGTAGATATGAAACAGTGGAACAGTAGATATGAAACAGTGGAACAGTAGATATGAAACAGTGGAACAGTAGATATGAAACAGTGGAACAGTAGATATGAAACAGTGGAACAGTAGATATGAAACAGTAGATATGAAACAGTGGAACAGTAGATATGAAACAGTGGAACAGTAGATATGAAACAGTGGAACAGTAGATATGGAACAGTGGAACAGTAGATATGGAACAGTAGATATGAAACAGTGGAACAGTAGATATGAAACAGTAGATATGGAACAGTAGATATGAAACAGTGGAACAGTAGATATGAAACAGTAGATATGAAACAGTAGATATGAAACAGTAGATATGAAACAGTAGATATGAAACAGTAGATATGAAACAGTGGAACAGTAGATCTGAAACAGTGGAACAGTAGGTATGGAACAGTAGAACAGTAGATATGAAACAGTGGAACAGTAGATATGAAACAGTAGATATGAAACAGTGGAACAGTAGATATGAAACAGTGGAACAGTAGATATGAAACAGTGGAACAGTAGATATGAAACAGTGGAACAGTAGATATGAAACAGTGGAACAGTAGATATGAAACAGTAGATATGAAACAGTGGAACAGTAGATATGAAACAGTGGAACAGTAGATATGAAACAGTGGAACAGTAGATATGAAACAGTGGAACAGTAGATATGAAACAGTGGAACAGTAGATATGAAACAGTGGAACAGTAGATATGGAACAGTGGAACAGTAGATATGGAACAGTAGAACAGTAGATATGACGACTTCTCGTGTATTTTGTTGTTTTTTCTTTTGAATGTTTTGATATCTTGAATTTGACGTTATTTTCTATTATTTAACTCATTCGATCTGCCTTTGTGCCAATAAACGCCGACAACAATACCAAGTACTTGAGTGAACTTGGCAGTGAACTTCATTTTTTTTGGACACCTTGTAGTTGCGTGGTGTTGAGGTGCTAAGGCTGTAATGTGAGCACTCTTGATTTGACGTAGCACTGAAACCTGCTTTTTTGCAATGATTTCAAAGTGTGTTCTTTTATTGCATATTATACAATAACATAAAATTTCATGATGTTAGATTACAGTATAATATAAGAGGTGATTTTTTTTCGCAAGTATAGAACTTATGTGAAAGATTTTTTTTTTCAATGGCATGCGATCTTTGATCGTGTTCAGCATACAAGCGTAGAGCGAACTGGAGTTTCTAAAGCTCTCTGAAGCGTCACTTTGTATATAACTTATATAATTGACTTCATTTTCCCCGTCTCGAAGCGTCACTTTGTATTTAGCTTATATAATTGACTTCATTTTCCCCGTCTCGAGTGCAGCTTTCTGCGTCAGTTTTGCCCGATGTGTGTTCAAAATTAACTAAATGCTGCCGATTGATCTCGGCTCTCACTCTTCCTGGATACGTAATTTTTCTGCAGTTTCCATTAACTCGCCGAACTCTTTGAAGAAATGTTAAGCAAAAGCGCCGTCTCCCCTTTAATTTGGCAATTAATTGAAATCCATGAAGCATTCGTTAAGCTCTTTGAGTTGTCACGGCTCCCCCTACACGAGCGGCATCAAAAGATATTTGCATAAACTAATTTCTCCTTAGACCTTTCATCAAAAGGCTTTTCTCAACCGGCTCAAGTTTTTATCAGAGACCGAGTTTTTGAGACGATCCCAGAAAAAGTTATTGATTATCGTCAGAAAAAACTATTCATTACCGCAATGTAAAGAGAGCTATTGATTACCGCCATGTAAAAGGAGCTATTGATTACCGCCATGTAAAAGGAGCTGTTGATTACCGCCATGTAAAAGGAGCTATTGATTACCGCCATGTAAAAGGAGCTATTGATAACCGCCATGTAAAAGGAGCTATTGATTACCGCCATGTAAAAGGAGCTATTGATTACCGCCATGTAAAAGGAGCTGTTGATTACCGCCATGTAAAAGGAGCTATTGATTACCGCCATGTAAAAGGAGCTATTGATTACCGCCATGTAAAAGGAGCTATTGATTACCGCCATGTAAAAGGAGCTATTGATTACCGCCATGTAAAAGGAGCTATTGATTACCGCCATGTAAAAGGAGCTATTGATTACCGCCATGTAAAAGGAGGTATTGATTACCGCCATGTAAAAGGAGCTGTTGATTACCGCCATGTAAAAGGAGCTGTTGATTACCGCCATGTAAAAGGAGCTGTTGATTACCGCCATGTAAAAGGAGCTGTTGATTACCGCCATGTAAAAGGAGCTATTGATTACCGCCATGTAAAATGAGCTATTGATTACTGCCATGTAATATGAGCTATTGATTACCGCCATGTAAAATGAGCTATTGATTACTGCCGCATAAAAAGCTCTATAGATTACCGCCACGTAAAAAAGGCTATACATTATCGCCACATAAAAATAGCTATGATTACCGCCACATAAAGAGATATAGATTACAGCCACGCAAAAAAAGAGCTATCGATTATCACCTTAAAAAAAGAGTATTCGAATGTTGCCTTGTAAAATGAGCTATTGATTGCCGCCATGCAAAAATAGGTGCCGATTACCACGTTAAAAAAAACTATCGATTACCGTCATGCCAAGAAACGCCCTAAATGAATGCACAGCCTATGACCGAAGGTAGGTTTTACGAGGAGCGACCAGATCATCTCCCTCAGTACCTGCCTGGAGTGATGTTGAGGGTGTGATGCGATCAGAGGTGTGATGTAATATGTGATGAGTTCTGCCAGCAATGTAAGTCAAGACCTACTGAAGGTTATAATATGATTATTAGATAAATGATGCGCAAATTGATATATTTTAAATGTGATGCATCTTTTGACACGAGTTTATGATCAACAACCACAATTAGTTAACGCACATGAGAGCAGTTCTAGCATGTCTCAGTGAGATAGAAGTCTCCCTTATCAAGCGATGCAATACGCGTCCAAAATTGAATCCTCCCGCTTGCAACATTGACCCAGCATTGAGTGGCAGAACTGGAGCTTAACCTGTTTAGTTTTCGGTTTACTTATGGACATAGCCTCAATATATTGTATTTCTTGATAAATTTGTTCCCTTGTATGTTCTCTGTTCTTTTGAAAATTGCCTTAATATATTGTATTCCTTGTTAAATTTGTTCCCTAGTGTGTTCCTTGCAGTTCATTGCCGAGTGGCAGCTCCTTCCTCATTCTAATGTCGGTCACTACCTGATGGTAGAGTATCTAATGATGGTGGTTATAATTACGGTAATATGAATAGAAAATTACTTACGTTAAAGGGTTAATTAACACAGTCTAGAAACAACACATTTGCGATTCCAGTTTTCAGAGGTCCCAGAAATAAGCAACCGCTTGTTCTAAAACAGTGGTCTCTGAACTGCCGGCCGAGGGCCAAATCCGCCCGCCTGTGTGATCAATCCGGCCTGCGACAGCTAATGCTTTATTGTTATTATAAGGATAATGGCAGTAAATTGAAATGGTTTTGGTTCTAGGAACTTACTGGAGTAATCAGCATGGCCCTAAGGCTGGAATTTTGGAGACCTCTGTTTAAAGGACGACTCACTATAGACCTCCAGCCAGAAGGCGTCGACTGGACGCTGGACTACAGTTTGGTTGTTTGGCGTCCCGCCACCTCGAGGTTTTCATTCAAGTTATACGGGAATTGGCCCAGGGAGAATATGTGTGGTCAAGAGCTGAGAGTTAGGTAGGCTTTCTTTTGGTTTAAATAAAATGGTTTTTGTTCTGTTGAGGATCATCTATTTTCGGTTCACTGCTGTCCTGTTTTTCAGCACCTCTGACTTTCTTCATCAAATTTTGTCTTGTTTCATTATCTTCATTCTCATTGTTTCGATGCGCACTGGGTCCTGTGCGGTAACTCACCTAGTGAGTAGATTCCACGTATAGATTCCGGATAGATTCCGCGTTCCCTTAACTCCATACTAAATGGTCCCTTCATCCATCTTCTCTTTGAACATCTTGATTGTGGTAAGGGAACTAAAACTAATTTAGAATCAATTCGAGTCATGCGGCTAAGGAAAGCGCCGAGTTTGAACTTTTAATTAAAAACACATTAGTTGGTTACATTGTCGGTTGAGGAGAAAATCATAGCTTCTGTTATTTTTACTGTCGCAGCGATTCAACAGCTCTTTTTATCGACTTTTTATATTTAGTTTGCGATGCACACGCCATTTGGATTAACATTACTTAATACGATTAACATAAGTGTGATTAACATTAAGTAATGAATTAATGTCAGCTACGTCAAGGTAAGTATACAATATTGAACTTTAGTTACGTAATGTATGAAAAACTTAACTGGTATTTATTTCAGCTGTAGTGCGGTACCAAAGTCCGGTAAAATTTTCAAATTGAATGCAAAATGTCGTATATAAGGACATTCACGGGCACATATCTGCAAAGAGAGCAATTTAGCTGCTGCATTTCTTTTAAAATGTTGATCTCAAGAAGCATTTGAGCTGCGCGCTCGTTGCGGATATAACTTCTATGGATTTGACGCGAAGTGATGCTTTGCTTTGAGTGCCAAATGGCATCCGATAGTAATGAATCTGAATTGTTAGATAATTTTGTTGTTGCTCTCGTGCTTCATGATGCTGTTCAGGTTGTTGTTCAGTTTGTTGTTCAGTTTGTTGTTCAGTTTGTTGTTCAGTTTGTTGTTCAGTTTGTTGTTCAGTTTGTTGTTCAGTTTGTTGTTCAGTTTGTTGTTCAGGTTGTTGTTCAGTTTGTTGTTCAGGTTGTTGTTCAGGTTGTTGTTCAGGTTGTTGTTCAGTTTGTTGTTCAGTTTGTTGTTCAGTTTGTTGTTCAGTTTGTTGTTCAGTTTGTTGTTCAGTTTGTTGTTCAGTTTGTTGTTCAGGTTGTTGTTCAGTTTGTTGTTCAGTTTGTTGTTCAGTTTGTTGTTCAGTTTGTTGTTCAGTTTGTTGTTCAGTTTGTTGTTCAGTTTGTTGTTCAGTTTGTTGTTCAGGTTGTTGTTCAGTTTGTTGTTCAGGTTGTTGTTCAGGTTGTTGTTCAGGTTGTTGTTCAGTTTGTTGTTCAGTTTGTTGTTCAGTTTGTTGTTCAGTTTGTTGTTCAGTTTGTTGTTCAGTTTGTTGTTCAGTTTGTTGTTCAGGTTGTTGTTCAGTTTGTTGTTCAGTTTGTTGTTCAGTTTGTTGTTCAGGTTGTTGTTCAGGTTGTTGTTCAGGTTGTTGTTCAGGTTGTTGTTCAGGTTGTTGTTCAGTTTGTTGTTCTGCACGTTGTTCTGCACGTTGTTCTGCACGTTGTTCTGCACGTTGTTCTGCACGTTGTTCTGCACGTTGTTCTGCACGTTGTTCTGCACGTTGTTCTGCACGTTGTTCTGCACGTTGTTCTGCACGTTGTTCTGCACGTTGTTCTGCACGTTGTTCTGCACGTTGTTCTGCACGTTGTTCTGCACGTTGTTCAGTTTGTTGTTCTGCACGTTGTTGTCGACATTGTTGTCCACGTTGCCTACACGTGGCGCAGCATCTCCCTCCAAGCAGCGTCACGATCCAGGGCTTTAGCACGTGAGGGGCGCCATGCGATCGATATCGCGTAGGCCTACACGCGCCGTGCTGCTGCCTGCCGTGCTGCTCCTGCCTGCCGTGCTGCTCCTGCCTGCCGTGCTGCTCCTGCCTGCCGTGCTGCTCCTGCCTGCCGTGCTGCTGCTGCCTGCCGTGCTGCTGCTGCCTGCCTGCCTTGCTGCTGCTGCCTGCCTGCCTTGCTGCTGCTGCCTGCCTGCCGTGCTGCTGCTGCCTGCCTTGCTGCTGCTGCCTGCCTGCCTTGCTGGTGCTGCCTGCCGTGCTGCTGCCGTGCTGCTGCTGCTGCCTGCCGTGCTGCTGCTGCTGCCTGCCTTGCTGCTGCTGCTGCCTGCCTTGCTGCTGCTGCCTGCCTGCCTGCCTTGCTGCTGCTGCCTGCCTGCCTTGCTGCTGCTGCCTGCCTGCCTTGCTGGTGCTGCCTGCCGTGCTGCTGCTGCCTGCCTGCCGTGCTGCTGCTGCCTGCCTGCCTTGCTGGTGCTGCCTGCCGTGCTGCTGCCGTGCTGCTGCTGCTGCCTGCCGTGCTGCTGCTGCTGCCTGCCTTGCTGCTGCTGCCTGCCTTGCTGCTGCTGCCTGCCTTGCTGCTGCTGCCTGCCTTGCTGCTGCTGCCTGCCGTGCTGCTGTTGCCTGCCGTGCTGCTGCCGTGCTGCTGCCTGCTGTGCTGCTGCCTGCTGCGCGTGCAGACGCTGCCCAAAATTGGGCTCCTGCGTACCCTGCGCGATGACAACCACGTACACGAGCTTCGCAGTGCATCGTTTTGTATTGTCATTACCTGCACCTTTTGTCATTGTCGCCAAGAAATTCGATTCGTTTTTCGAGAAATTTTGGGCCCCATGAAAACCTTGCGTCATTGTTGCAGTCTAGCTCAGGAATTCAATTTTAGTTCAAATGAAATTCAATTCAGTTGCATTTTAGTTTTAATGAAATTCGATTCAGTTGCATATTTGTTATAATTTCATGTCGGTTCTCTCGTATTGTTCGAACACTTCCAATAATGGGAAATTTGCGTTCCGTTTGAATTCAGCGATGTTAACGTGGGTGAAAACGAACGTGGATTGTTTTAATTTGCTAGCTCAGACCGAAGCTCTGACCGATGTTCTGACCGAGATTGAGCTATGTAATTAATGTAGCTTCTCTTCCTCACTCCTGCTTGACATTGCTATGTAAACCATGAAATGAACGGAGTTTTCTACATCTTAGATAAACATGCTACTTTACCCTATTAACTGGTGACGTTTGTCGATTACCGCACGTTTTACAGTATTTGACGGAAATGTGTGATGTTTTACAGCGTATAACGAAAGTTCATGTTTTTCTGTTTGATGTTTATATTGAACACTCATCAGCTTGGACGACCTTATATGAAACGCTGCCCCTCAAATTGTAAGTTCTTTTTGTTTGTGTTGTATTTCCACCGGCCAAGTTTCATTTCGGTCGTATATCAGCTGACAAAGAGCTTGCATTAGTACATGATACTTTCGGAGTAGGTAACTAAATATTTTCCCGCTTCGATATTTTTATTTTATAGCTTCTATATTATTTTAAATTCAGGCTTTGTTTCTAAAATGTTTTAAGACTCCTTTCATGCTGGAACCAGACGTAAGCATAAAATTCGGTCGTACGTACTCTTCAAACACCGAAGACAGCAGCAGTCAAACTGCTCGAAGAGTTGCTTGAAACATTTGGCTGCTCCAAGCCTTGCTTGAAACATTCGGCTGCTCCAAGCCTTGCTTGAAACATTCGGCTGCTCCAAGCCTTGCTTGAAACATTCAGCTGCTCCAAGCCTTGCTTGAAACATTTGGCTGCTCCAAGCCTTGCTTGAAACATTCGGCTGCTCCAAGCCTTGCTTGAAACATTCGGCTGCTCCAAGCCTTGCTTGAAACATTCAGCTGCTCCAAGCCTTGCTTGAAACATTTGGCTGCTCCAAGCCTTGCTTGAAACATTCGGCTGCTCCAAGCCTTGCTTGAAACATTCGGCTACTTCCAAGTCTTTCATTGGCTTAGTTTTGGAGGGGCCTGCGGAGTCGAGGACGAAAACGAGGGGATCGTGAGGGAGACTTTGACCCACTTATCGAGTTATACGAGAGGGGAGACCAAGGCGATCGAGGGTTCCCTCACTCTACCCTCTGTCTCGAGTTGTTCCGTCACCGGAGAGGTCGCTCCTCACGTTCCCGTCAACAGTTGCAGTGAGCGATGGCGTTGTATTCTGAGTCATGAATGCAGGAAACGCATGTGCTCATACAACTTCGATTTCTAGGTTCTATTCAATGAACGAGGCTTGGAAAAGCACAACACGCAACTATAAAGCTGTGTCAGGGTCTTTTCGAAATCCTTTTGAAAGTTTTGCAAAAGTCAGTTACGTTCTTAGTCATAAATGTAGAAAACGTATGTGCTTCTACAACTTCGACTTCTATGTTTTATTCAATGAACGAGGCTTGGAAAAGCACGACACACAACTAAAGCTGTGACATGGGAAAGTTCGTTGCATAAATCAGTTACGTTTTAAGTCATGCATGTAGAAAACGCATCTGCTCTCAGAAGTTCGATTTCTATGCTTTTAGATTTTTAACTCCAATTTTTATTCAATGAACGAGGGCTGGAAAAGCAAGAAACTGGCATGCGAATTTTCGCTGCAAAAGTCAGTTGCGTCCTGAATCATGAATGCAGGAAACGTATGTAGTCCTAAGAATTGGACTCCTTTGATTTATTCGGAGCAAGGCACCGTAATGAAGTTGTGATATATTAACATTCATTGCAAAAATCACTCTTTAGTAATGAAGTTTCCTTTTCAGCCCTTCGCGACGTCCAAGTGTGAAAGCAAACACGGCTCAACTGCTGAATTAAAACGCTAGGTTTCTCTCGGAACACGTATGAGATTCTGGTTAAAGTTTCCACTTCCTAAATTTTTTAATTTCATTCCGTTTGAAAAACATATTTTGTATCCTAACAGCTACCATTCTAAACGTAGAAAAAAATAGAGTTCTAAAGTGGCTGTACGATACTTGTGTTTGAAACTCTGTAAGTGATGTTTATAAACAGATACACATGAGTTGAGAGAAGTATTGACTCGTAAGATATCAACTTGACTTCACAAACTAAATACTTTTAATACTTCACCATACAATGACGTGGTTAAAGGAGGGAAAAATAATACAACACGTTGATTAAATCGCTAGTATCTACATTGCTAAAGCACGTACAATTACAAAAATTGAACTATATATTAACATTAGTAATAAAAAAGGTAAATAATATATCTAAAACATGCGAATATTTAACAGAAAAAAAATGTATACGAACATGTACAATAAATACGTGAACAAAAGTTTACAATACCCTACTTTTTTCTTGATATTATACATTGAAATTATTGTAGGATTATTCCAGAATGTCCTAATACATTCTACTATTTGGTGACCGAACTTTCGTCGGCATTCATCTCCAGTAACGTGTCATTGGTACAGCAGCTTTCGTTGTGACAGATCGTAACCATGGGTAAGAATATGGGCATCAGCCAAGACCTTATCGAGCGTATTGTGGAGCTCCATAATGAAGGTTTGGGATATCAGAAGATTTGTGCCCAACTGTGTGTGCCTATTGCCTCGGTTGGAAACATTACACGTAAGTCGAAATGTCAGAATACGACTGTCAGCAAGCCTCAAACTGGCCGGCCACAGAAGACTAGCGATTGCGCTGTTCGAAAAATAGTCCGAGGAGTAGTGCAGAGGCCTCAAACTACTCGTGAAGAATTGAAGGATGATCTCAAGACATCTGGGATCGAAGCCAGCAAACACACGATCAGCAGGGCCCTACGCCGTGAAAGTCTTCGCTCACGCACCCCTCGTAGGACATCTTTTCTCCAAAAACGTCGCATCAAGGCCATGCTGAAGTATGCCAGCGATCATTTGAACAAGCCAGCAACGTTTTGGAACTCAATACTGAAATCAGATGAAATGAAAATCGAACTATTTGAGAGAAACAGCACAAACCGTGTTTGGAGATAACAAAACGAAGAGTATGAACCAAAATGTACCATACTCACTGTTAAGTTTGGAGGTGGCTCAATCATGGTGTGGGGATGTTTTAGCTCATTAGGGGTAGGTAAATTTCCACATCATTGAAGGGACCATAAATGGTAGAAAATTGAAACTTTGATGGACCATCCAACAAGACAACGATTCAAAGCATACTGTAAACGAAACCAAGGAATAGTTGAGGCTGAAGAAGATAAACATTTTAGAATGGTCAAGTCAAACAAAACCCCGGACATGAGTCCATTCGAAAACTTGAGAATGGAACTGAAATTGTAGGTTCAGAAGAGAGGTCCCAATAACATCACTGAACTCATAGAAATTTGCATTGAAGAATGGAATAAGATTACACTCGAAACTTGTAAAAGGCTGGTAGTGAACTACTCTAAGCGTTTCAAAGGCATAATTAATAATAACGGCTATGCAACGAAGTGTAAATGTTTGTATATCTTGAAATATGTTGTAAACTTTTGTTCACCACATGCATTATAGATGTTCGTATGTATTTCTTCAATTAAATATTATTAAATATTAAATATAGTCGTATTATTTCTTCAATTAATTTATATTATTTCATTAAGCTTTTTTCCATTGCTTACACATAGTTCAATTTTTGTAATTGTACGCGGTTTAAAAATGTAGAATATGGCGATTTAATCAACTTGTATGATTTTGCCCCCGCTGTATTTCATACCACATCTTATGTAGTGAAATATGAAATTTGTGGGCAAATTATTTTGGGCTTTTGAAGCTGGATTTCAGCGTCAATTAAGCGCCTCTTGTGAGTCTAAGATTTGATAAATTGCTCACTTAATTACAAGTTTGATCATATTTTTATGGAATATACTTGAAATTAGTTTTCGATGATCACTATCCGTTATCATTCGACGAGAAGTAATGCCAGTGTAAGTTTCAAACTTTATCCGCTGCACGCGTCAGTTTGTGAGAACTTACAGCGTCTTCAAACTG
The DNA here is from genome assembly GCA_030386875.1 of Morinoia aosen. Lineage (NCBI taxonomy): Eukaryota > Metazoa > Arthropoda > Malacostraca > Amphipoda > Talitridae > Morinoia > Morinoia aosen. The sequence continues at coordinate 17,686,731 of CM059574.1, forward strand.
CTTGTGAGCTTCTTCTAACAGGCCGTCTGAGAGCCGACTCTTTTGCGATCATCATCTTGTCTGTTCTGAAACGTTCCAAGGTCCCGGCATCGTAATGAACGAGGGTAATTCCCGAACTTCATTAGACTAGAGGCACTTAAATAAATCTCTAGCAAATGGAATTCGTATCATGAATGAGCGATTTTGCAGGGCTCTCAAATAAACTCGTGCTTGCCAGCGTTATGCGAGTTTTGAGACACTGTCCACCGAGAACGCATTTTAGAGCCCTGCTCGCTTAGCTTAGTGCGGCGGACTGGAGTAGAGATGGTGGTGGTCGTCGTCGGGAAGTTGGGTCTGGCTTAGGTGTTGAGTGAAGTGTTGCTGCCCTCCGCTGTGCCTCACTTGGAGAGCTACTTCGAAGGTCATTGCAATAGAAGTTATCATTGGAGTAAAAGCTATCATTGGAGTAAAAGCTATCATTGGAGTAAAAGCTATCATTGGAGTAAAAGCTATCATTGGAGTAAAAGCTATATTTGGAGTAAAAGCCATCATTGGAGTAAAAGCTATCATTGGAGTGAAAGCTATCATTGAAGTAAAAGCTATCATTGGAGTATAAGCTATCATTGGAGTAAAAGTTATCATTGGAGTAAAAGCCATCATTGGAGTAAAAGCTATCGTTGGAGCAAAGGCTATCATTGGAGTAAAGGCTATCATTGGAGTGAAAGCTATCATTAGAGTAAAAGTTATCATTGGAGTGAAAGCTATCATTGGAGTAAAAGTTATCATTGGAGTAAAAGCTAACATTGGAGTAAAAGCTATCATTGGAGTAAAAGCTATCATTGGAGTAAAAGTTATCATTGGAGTAAAAGTTATCATTGGAGTAAAAGCTATCATTGAAGTGAAAGCTATCATTGGAGTGAAAGCTATCATTGGAGTGAAAGCTATCATTGGAGTGAAAGCTATAATTGGAGTGAAAGCTATCATTGGAGTGAAAGCTATCATTGGAGTAAAAGCTATCATTGGAGTATAAGCTATCATTGGAGTAAAAGTTATCATTGGAGTAAAAGCTATCATTGGAGTAAAAGCTATCGTTGGAGTGAAAGCTATCATTGGAGTGAAAGCTATCATTGGAGTGAAAGCTATCATTGGAGTAAAAGCTATCATTGGAGTAAAAGCTATCATTGGAGTAAAAGCTATCATTGGAGTAAAATCTATCATTGGAGTAAAAGCTATCATTGGAGTAAAAGCTATCATTGGAGTAAAAGCTATCATTGGAGTAAAGGCTATCATTGGAGTAAAGGCTATCATTGGAGTAAAGGCTATCATTGGAGTAAAGGCTATCATTGGAGTAAAGGCTATCATTGGAGTAAAGGCTATCATTGGAGTAAAGGCTATCATTGGAGTAAAGGCTATCATTGGAGTAAAGGCTATCATTGGAGTAAAGGCTATCATTGGAGTAAAGGCTATCATTGGAGTAAAGGCTATCATTGGAGTAAAGGCTATCATTGGAGTAAAGGCTATCATTGGAGTAAAGGCTATCATTGGAGTAAAGGCTATCATTGGAGTAAAGGCTATCATTGGAGTAAAGGCTATCATTGGAGTAAAGGCTATCATTGGAGTAAAGGCTATCATTGGAGTAAAGGCTATCATTGGAGTAAAGGCTATCATTGGAGTAAAGGCTATCATTGGAGTAAAAGTTATCATTGGAGTAAAAGTTATCATTGGAGTAAAAGCTATCATTGGAGTAAAAGCTATCATTGGAGTAAAAGCTATCATTGGAGTAAAAGCTATCATTGGAGTAAAAGCTATCATTGGAGTAAAGGCTATCATTGGAGTAAAGGCTATCATTGGAGTAAAGGCTATCATTGGAGTAAAGGCTATCATTGGAGTAAAGGCTATCATTGGAGTAAAGGCTATCATTGGAGTAAAGGCTATCATTGGAGTAAAGGCTATCATTGGAGTAAAGGCTATCATTGGAGTAAAGGCTATCATTGGAGTAAAGGCTATCATTGGAGTAAAGGCTATCATTGGAGTAAAGGCTATCATTGGAGTAAAGGCTATCATTGGAGTAAAGGCCATCATTGGAGTAAAGGCCATCATTGGAGTAAAGGCTATCATTGGAGTAAAGGCTATCATTGGAGTAAAGGCTATCATTGGAGTAAAGGCTATCATTGGAGTAAAGGCTATCATTGGAGTAAAGGCTATCATTGGAGTAAAGGCTATCATTGTACTAAGAGCTATCATTGTACTAAGAGCTATCATTGTACTAAGAGCTATCATTGTACTAAGAGCTATCATTGTACTAAGAGCTATCATTGTACTAAGAGCTATCATTGTACTAAGAGCTATCATTGTACTAAGAGCTATCATTGTAATAAGAACTCTCCTTGCTTCAAATTTGGTTAATGAAAGGGTGAGGGCTACAAAACAATTGCTTGGTTAGAATGCCTAAAGTCAGACGAATGGTCCAAAAATATGTGAAAAGGTAATTGGTTGCGCCTGTGTTGCCAAGTTTCAACGTCTTGCCAATCTTTTATATACTTATAGAAATATCCGATGGTGGGCTGATCCCAAATAGAAATTTTGAGAGTCGTAAAACGAGGAAAAATAAAAGGTAAATTTACGTCAAGTAATATAAATGCTGAAAAAGATTTCCACATAATTAAAATACCTTTATCATTTTACGGAGCCAAGTTCTGTATCAAGTACGGGTTTCTATGCACCTTGTGCAAAGGTATCGCGTTACCTCAAGTCCATACTTGATGGTGAATTCCTCCTTCCTCTCGTTGGAACGCCTTGGTTGCGGTAAGGGATGCTGAAATTAACATATAGTCTAATCTCATACATTTTGTTGCCTCTTTTATTGCGATCGTTTCAACAGCGTCGAGGATTGTCTAACAAGAGTGAAATTTGCTCATAGCTGATCTTTTCTAGCATACCGGCGAGAAAATGAAATAATTTACACTATCGCATTTTTAAAAGCATTGATCTTTGTAGTAGGATCTTTGTAGTTGTATTAGTTGTATTTTTGTATGACAAGCTAATTTTTTCGATATTTATTTTTATTTTAAAATTTTTTTATGTTACTGTTATTGCTTGATATTTTTTTGTTTTGTCTTTTTACTATTCTTATTTTCTGCGAGACAAATTTTCTCATACAAGCATGGTTTGACATTCTCCATCTTACATTTTGGAACGCAACAGCATGGTTGGACTTTATCATCCTGCCTTGAACATCGCATGGATTTGTTCAAGTGTTCGCAGATCTGGGGCTGCTGCGCGCGACATGTCTCTTGTCTCTTTATCTCCTGCACTACGAGTGTTGTGGACGCCTTGGGGAGTGGTGAGAGGGGTGTGAGGGGCGTTGGGGCTTCACTTCTAAACACAACTCTTTGCGCACCTATGCGACTTGCCTAATCTTTTAGCCATTCTAACCTCCATTTCATTGCATTATATTTCTTTCATTTCATTGCATTGCTTCCATCGTATTGCGCTGCTTTCATTCCATTGCATTGCTTTCATTTCATGCTACCCATACTTTCATTTCAGGTACCCGGATGCTCAACAGTGTGCTGCGCATCTTACGTGGGTAGTAAAAGTTCGGTTATACTAAACCACAAAAGGTATTGGTTCATCATAGCGCCACAATCATGAGCGTCACAATGACAGGCGCCATTGGTGTCATTCCTAGAATAATGGGCGTTAAGGTCTTAGGAAAATGCCCTGCTCTACTACTAATATACGTGCGGTTAATATTGTGTTGTCATTCCTTGTTTTCATGCCCATTCAATTTGGATGATGGTACTTTGGAAAATTTACGTACCCGAAAGCATTTCTTCAAGCGATTTGAAAAGTCAGGGTTTTTGAAGTTGGTCGTGCAGATAAAAAATGCAGAATTCATTTGAGGGCAGGGTTATTATTTGTCTCGATCACTTATACATATCTAATTTTGCACAATTTATTTGCAAATTGAAATGTTTTTGCCGTTGTAGTCATTTTTGATTTAAAATCATAAGTTCGTCCTCCATCATCGCTATCTACTTAATTAATCAAGCTGACATCTTCTTGTTCATGCTCCAGTTACTGCAGCATTTATAACGCCAATGATTTTTTCCTCTCAGCTTATCGCAGCGCACAATTATCAAGAAATGCCCAATTTTTGCTTTATTTTTACTCGCATGACTTCGATGGAGTTCACAATTAAGAAATTGTTGATTTTGAAGTCAATTTTTGGTTGTAATAATAAGGGTAATGACCGCATCGGCCGTACAGAACCATAAGCTATAAGTCGTTTGGAAATAAAAAGAGCAGTATGTCATGCATCAATTTATTTACAGGAAACATTTTTTAACATCCATTATACAAGCTATAGGTCATTTGGAAACAAAAGAACAGTATGTTATATATCAAATTTGAAGGAGACATCCTTCAACATCCAAGCTACCCGTTGTACGAGGTACATGCAAGTCATTGAGAAATAATAGACCAGTGTGATATCCTTCAATTTAATTCGAAGGATAGACCCTTCAACACCCGCTAGAAATTTATCTATCCGTTGTACGAGCTACATGCAGGTCATTCAATAAAAAGACCAGTGTGATATGCATCAATTTAATTCGAACGATTGACCTTTCAACACCCGCTGTAGCCCCACACGCGGCAGAGACGCGTCCCGTTTGCTTTACGACCCAAACGACACCTGCCCGCGTTATTTTCGCCGCCATTTGGGGCACGAAGGGCGCAGGCAGCCCCCTGTGTCATGGGCAGCGGGCACGCAATGTTATAATTTGCTTAGCTTGCACCATTTACAATGCGTTGTCCTTAAACTGATCCCTTCCTAACTCCGAATGTTGACCTGCTTTGGTGAACCATGACGATGCTTCGACCTCCGTTCTCTATGAATGTTCTTTCCATTGAACATCACAGGTTTGCATGCAATGTAGAGTTTGGTCGGTGCTTCTGATGTTATATAGAGGGAGTTTAAAGGCGTCAAGAAGTTTTGAAGTCGAAGGCCCCTTCGATTATAAGTTTTTTTAAGTTCTACATAAATAAGTACTACTTGCCTTTTTGGATTTTCTGAATTGCTTTTAATGTATTCAATTCATACTGTATTTTACTGTGTTATGTATTTGTATTATTTCTGGCAAATTATTACATAATGACGTGACGGACATAAATTAACCAAGTAGTTCTTGTTTCATGACATAAAATGGGTGATTTAAGTTTGGAAGACTTGATTTTCCTACGAATAAAGCAGAATTATTGGAAGATACAAAGCAACACTGGCTATGATATTGAGTTATGACGTAGCTTTCTGCGCTACTTTCTCATACCCATCTATTATTTTTTTGATCGTCAGTTAAATCACATAAATTACTACCGGCTTAGCTCACAATAATACAACTCCACAGACTTACAAAATATTTCCATCCAGCGTTACTCATAAGAAATAAAAGTACTAACATGAGCGTAAAAATACAGCTGGAAAACACCTGATGATGATTTAGTGCCTACAACACCAACCTAAAATATTTTACAATGAGCGTAAAAATGCAAATGGAAAACACTTGACGTTTCACGTCAACCAAAAAAATTTTAACATGAGCGTTAAAGTATTGCGCAGAATGTCCTAACCTGATGAAGAACCTGATGGGAAGCATTTGATGATGATTTTGTGTCTACAACTCCACCCCGAAATACCTGCAGATCTGCCGCTGCAACCGAGAGCTCATTCATCACTGGAACTCCACAGGCTTACCAAACATTTTCATCCAACGCTGCTAATGGAAAATAAAAATATTAACATGAGGGTAAAAAAACAAATGGAAAACACCTGATGATAATTTAGAGTCCACAACACGAACCCGAAATATTTTCAGATCTGGCGCAGCATCTGAGAGCTCCTCCATCACTGGTTATTGCGTGCGGTGATGCTATGCTCGTACCTCCTAATATGTGGGAGGTAATATGACCCTATGACCCATCACGGTGCTCAGGAGGTCATCTTTCCTCCAGGCATTGTATGGACTTCTTATTTAGTCCTGCCCATGAAGGCCAGGCTTTGATCGTTGGGTAGCGCTTCAGAATATCATCACGGGGGTTCTTTCTTTGTGCTTCTTTCTCTCGCCCGTCTGTTCGGTTATTTCTAGCTCCTCTGTTACGGTGAACTTTTTTTTGAGACGTGTTTGAGACGTACATCAAAATCGGATCAGCTCTAATATAGCTTATTCCTTGTGAAATTTGTGCCCTATTGTGTTCTTTGGAGTTCACTGCCGAGAGGCAGTTCTTTCCTCATTCTAATGTCGGTCACCAACTGATGCCAGAGTAACTCTAATGATGGTGGTTATGATTACGGTAATTTGAGTAGTATAATGCTGACGTTAAAGGGTTAAGGCGATCGCAGTTCCTGAGTTAACCAGATAATTTTCACTCGACGGTCCCCCAAATAAAAGTCGACCTCAACATAGCCCCTCATTTCAAGATTTCCTTCCCCTGGAAACGGAAAGCTTATAGGTGAAAATCCATGAGCAAAGGGAGAAACTCTAGTTCCATTCGTACCGAGGGAAACTTAATCATTTTCAGGGAAATGGAAGGTAAAGAGGAGGCTTGACCTGGCCATTTGTATTCATGTGAGTTCATAGCAACATTTGCCTGTCGAGCGCACATCGCAGCTCGCCGGGCTGATGGATGGCGTGCGTGAGACCTGGCCGCTTCTGCTGCGCCGGGTGAGGGGTGGGGGGGGGGGAGTGAGGGGGGAATGAGGGGCAGGTGAGGGGCAGTCGAAGGGCTGGTGAGGGGAAGGTGAGGGGCAGGTGAGGGGCAGGTGAGGGGCAGTCGAAGGGCTGGTGAGGGGCAGGTGAGGGGCAGGTGAGGGGCAGGTGAGGGGCAGGTGAGGGGCAGGTGAGGGGCAGGTGAGGGGCAGGTGAGGGGCAGGTGAGAGGCAGGTGAGAGGTAGGTGAGTGGCAGGTGATGAGGGGCTGGTGAGAGGCAGGTGAGAGGCAGGTGAGAGGCAGGTGAGAGGCAGGTGAGAGGCAGGTGAGAGGCAGGTGAGGGGCAGGTGAGGGGCAGGTGAGAGGCAGGTGAGGGGCAGGTGAGAGGCAGGTGAGGGGCAGGTGAGGGGCAGGTGAGGGGCAGGTGAGGGGCAGGCGAGAGGCAGGCGAGGGGCAGGCGAGGGGCAGGCGAGGGGCAGGCGAGGGGCAGGCGAGGGGCAGGCGAGGGGCAGGTGAGGGGCAGGCGAGGGGCAGGCGAGGGGCAGGCGAGGGGCAGGCGAGGGGTAGGCGAGGGGTAGGCGAGGGGCAGGCGAGGGGCAGGCGAGGGGCAGGCGAGGGGCAGGCGAGGGGCAGGCGAGGGGCAGGCGAGGGGCAGGCGAGGGGCAGGTGAGGGGCAGGTGAGGGGCAGGTGAGGGGCAGGTGAGGGGCAGGTGAGGGGCAGGTGAGGGGCAGGTGAGGGGCAGGTGAGGGGCAGGTGAGGGGCAGGTGAGGGGCAGGTGAGGGGCAGGTGAGGGGCAGGTGAGGGGCAGGTGAGGGGCAGGTGAGGGGCAGGTGAGGGGCAGGTGAGGGGCTGGTGAGGGGCTGGTGAGGGGCTGGTGAGGGGCTGGTGAGGGGCTGGTGAGGGGCAGGTGAGGGGCAGGTGAGGGGCAGGTGAGGGGCAGGTGAGGGGCAGGTGAGGGGCTGGTGAGGGGCAGGGAAAGATGAGTGTGGAGAAATGAGGGGTAAGTGAAGGGAAACACAAAATAATCATCGTTGGCACAAATTGATTATTTTGGCACAAACCAAGACCAACAGTGATAATTTCTTCCTATCTAGTCTTAGAAGCGTGACACGAAACATTTATATAAATATATAAGCACACGACGGTCATTCTTAGCAGTAGATAATACCCTTGGTGTGTTTATTCATTTGTGTAGTGTCCGCTTCTAAAGAAACAGCTTCTTTGATTTGATTTGAAGGATGCTTAGTGACCGTATCTGTTATACGAGTTTCACCAGTGCACAAGAACAAGAATATTTTAATCGCGGGTACTATTTGGATGCATCATTGACATGATACTTTACAAGGACTTCTCTACCAAAAAGAGGAAAAGGCTTGGGATAAACCATAATATACTATTAGGATGAATTTGTTTGTCATCTATATCTGGAGAATTTAAATAAGGAAAATATCGAATCCCGTCAATTTTGACGGGCCGTGTACTCTAGTATTCAATAAACATCATCGTCACATCCGCTCTTGTTTGGGTGTCTCCGTGATAGCCCAATACGTGGTTCCATCGCGTGCCCATCTCGTCTTAGCTTTATCCAAAGGAAGGGTGCAATTTGCTTGCGTCAGTTGGGGTCTGACACCAAACCATGTAATGATCTTGCTCCCTGCCTTGCTCCGGCAAATGACCGGCGAATCTCCATTTAGGTTAACTTAGTTATACTCAGAAACGTCGTCAAGATACTTCATTGCTGTTCTTCTGTCTACAACGTTTCTTGTTAATTAATATGTTGAAGAAACCTATTAACACACTTTCTCGATTGTAGCAGCTGAAGTGAAGTCTCATAGTCTCCCTCATGGGCATACCACTATTCTATCTATGGGTTGAATTAGCGTTCTCAAGAGGAACATGTGAGGTTCCGAGTGAAGATCAGGTAGATGTTCCCTTTGCTGAATTTTTTTTTATTCAGAACTCCTTCTTGGTTCACTGCTGCCATCATTTCAGCGACTATTTGCCTTTTCTACAACTGTTATGTTGTTGGCTAAGCTTTTTTGATTTTTATTTTTGCTATACGCAAGAAGCGAGGACAGGCGTTGGACATATTCCTCGTTCTCAAACTTGCACACTAAAATGTGCCTTTCTCGTTCCCCTTTTGGGAACACCTTTGTCGGGGTTAGGGACGTTTAAACCAACTTATAATATAATCTCAATGAAAACCCAATCTTTGCATAAGAATGCGTTGTTCAGGTGTGTTAAGCAACTTCTCCAGCCTGTTTAGTATTGAGTAGAAAGCGTATGTCATGAGACACGAGTTGAAATTATTCTATTTCATAGTGCTCATCTTTGTTTTCTTATTTTTTTCATAGGGCATAGGAAATGCTAGGTATGTTTATCTACCCTATGCATTGGAAACTGGTACCTCCAAGGGTATACTGCTAAGTTACCGGAGCAATAGATAAGCCTTCGGAACTTTTGTATCTCGTGCCAACTTCACCTCTTTTAGTCTTAGGCAATTTTGGCTATTGTTCTTTGTCATTTCCTTCTTCCCATCCTAAATTACAGGCCCATTCTGGTATTCAAGGTTTATTCCAGGCTCAGTGCAGCGTAGCATAACATCTCGTAACGGCCGAATTTGAAGCACCAAGCAAAGCAAATGTGTACAAGGGCCCATACATCATCAGAGATAGAATCTCGAAGGAATCACCATGACGTCACAGCTGAAATATTGCGTTTGTCCCACAGGCGGAGTTGTCTGCCTGCCTGCAGCAGCTGAGCGGCAGAGCTAAGGCTGCACACCAACACATCACGCTGCTCAAAACCATGCAGGACCGTGTCACGGTGAGTTGCTGGGGTTGGTGAGTTGCTGGGGTTGGTGAGTTGATTCTGAGTGTTGGTGAGTGGCTGAGTGTCGGTGAGTTGCTACTGAGTGTCGGTGAGCTGCTGCTGAGTGTTGGTGAACTGCTGCTGAGTGTTGGTGAACTGCTGCTGAGTGTTGGTGAACTGCTGCTGAGTGTTGGTGAGCTGCTGCTGAAGGTTGGTGAGCTGCTGCTGAGTGTTGGTGAGCTGCTGCTGAGTGTTGGTGAGCTGCTGCTGAGTGTTGGTGAGCTGCTGCTGAGTGTTGGCGAGCTGCTGCTGAGTGTTGGTGAGCTGCTGCTGAGTGTTGGTGGCTGCTGCAGAGTGTTGGTGGCTGCTGCAGAGTGTTGGTGGCTGCTGCAGAGTGTTGGTGAGCTGCTGCTGAGTGTTGGCGAGCTGCTGCTGAGTTTTGGTGAGCTGCTGCTGAGTGTTGGTGAGCTGCTGCTGAGTGTTGGTGAGCTGCTGCTGAGTGTTGGTGAGCTGCTGCTGAGTGTTGGTGAGCTGCTGCTGAGTGTTGGTGAGCTGCTGCTGAGTGTTGGTGAGCTGCTGCTGAGTGTTGGTGAGCTGCTGCTGAGTGTTGGTGAGCTGCTGCTGAGTGTTGGTGAGCTGCTGCTGAGTGTTGGTGCGTTGTTGCTGAGTGTTGGTGAGTTCATTGGGCCACACTCAAACAGCGTCATTGGGCCACATGAATGTCTTCCATTTCTCACACGTCCAATCATCATTCTGCTGCTAATAATTAATAAGCAAGTCTCCATGCCTTAATATTCTGAAGAACCTCACTCATGCGTGGCTACAAACTTGTGTTCGCACTTATTCCAAGGCCTGCACTTCGTTTACCATCATGATCTTAACTGCGAAACAATTCTCACACAAAATCCTTGACTGAGATTCAACAGTCGGTAGATTCATTCTGCAGAATTTCAAATGAAATCATCGGAGAAAATTGGCCTGAATACGAGGCTAATGACGGTAACACTATGACTCAAATGCTTTATTCGCGAACTGCACACATGTATGTATATTACCTGCATACTGTTTGCCAAACTGTATTTAATCTTCCTTTCTTTAACTCTCACATATTTACGGCAAGCAAGAATATTTCGGAATTATTGCTATTTTATTTCTTCAAAATAGGTTTAATTACAAAGGAACTTCCTTCGCAACCGTCCAGAGTGCAACTTTCCTAGTCGAAAAAATTCCATTCAACTTTTCCACCATTTGAACACTTATTAGCACTTCACCAATTTTTGATGGGCGGCTATTTTACAATTACGACAAGGAAGTGGGTTGGCTGAAGGCAACCACGAGGAATTCTGCTAACGCTTCACTTGTCATGTGAAGTTCTAAGATCACCTCACTCGACACAGTCACTGCGACACAATTGCTGAGAAGTTTGTTATCACTTCACCCGTCATGAAAAGTCCTACGATCACCTCACCCGTCCCGTAAAGTCCTAAGATCACCTCACTCATGAGGCAAAGTCCTAAGATCACCTCACTCATCCCACAAAGCCCAAAGATCACCTCACCCGTCCCAAAAAGCCCAAAGATCACCTCACCCGTCCCACAAAGCCCTAAGATCACCTCACCCGTCCCACAAAGCCCTAAGACCACCTCACCACCAGAGCCACTGCGACGCGCTGGCGGCAGCGCTGGAGCGGCAGTGCGCCGAGCTGGCCGAGGCCGTCGCGAGTGTCCGGGAGCGTCTACACAGCCAGCTGCAGGCCCAGCGAGAGGCCACCGCTCACACATACAGGTGTGGTAACACATTCTCTGCGGCCGGCTTTGCTAAAGTTCAACACTTAATTCAAATTAACCCTTTAACGCCCAACTGGACTATTCGGTCCTCTCTGAAAAATAACAATAATATGTTGTATTTCTTAATCAATTTGTTCACTAATGTGTCCTTTGAACTTCACTGCCGAGTGGAAGTTCCTTCCTCATCTTGATAACAGTGACTACCTAATGCCAGTCTCGGTTTAGTGATAGTGGTTGTCATAACGGTAATATGAGTATAAAAATGTGAGCGTTATAGGGTTAAAGTTGAGTTTAGTATATTTTAGCTATAATATTGATGAAGTTATTTGTTAATTTTAGCTATAATCATGATGACGTTATTTGTTTAGTTCTGATTGAGTATTTACGAAAATTGAGTTTGGGGTAACTTGCCTGTCAGCAACATCATGAAAATTTCTTCAGTGACTGCTCAAAAATACAGGTATGTTAACACGTTCACTGTGGATGAATTTATGGAACTTTGAAACTCAATTCAGAATTAAGTGGTTAAAAATAAAAATTTTAAAACGGTTTGTGCCTTCATTTAGTTGTGATTGAGTATATATGAAGATTGAGTTTGTGACAACTGGTCGGTCAACTGCATCATAAAAATCTCTTCAGTCACAACCGGTTAGTCACGTCGCATTTATTTGATTTGGATTTGATTTTACGTTGAGTACAAACCTAAATTTTCATTTTAGTTAGGCGTAATAAACTTAAAATTGAAGTTTAAGGGTGGTAAAATTATTGTAAATGAAAACCAAAAGCTTTTTGGGGCTTTTTTCCTTAATCAATTTCTGTATTTTTTACAACACTGCTGTAATTAAAATGAGGTCAGCTCTCTAACTCAAGCAAGGTGGGAGTGAAGTATAAACTCGTTAGAGTACAAATGTATCTCCTTGAAACTCTTCTGCTCGTCTTCTCCATTTTCTGCGATCGCCAGAGGAGCTGCTCGCTCCTGTGAACCGACGTGCTGTGGCGGGTACTGAACTCTAACCATGATCTGTCTTCTCTGAAATGTGGCGCTGTACCCTCGTGCTACGAAAAAGTCTTGAAAGAAATATAGCTAAATTTGACGTTTCAACGTCTGTAGTGCCGTGTACTATACGAAATGAAACAAAAATCACATATATATTCCACAAGTATTTTGTGGAATATATATGATTTTTGTTTTTAAAATAGTCAAATGATTTTTTTTTCTCTCATGTTCCAGCACTGATGATGGAATTTTAATTCCGAAACGTTTGCATTAAATGTAATGTTCGATTTTACTCTTTTCATTCTACGAATAAGAAATTTCATTCTACGAATAAGAAATTTCATTCTACGAAACGTTTGCATTAAATGTAATGTTCGATTTTACTCTTTTCATTCTACGAATAAGATTCTCGAAGAATCGCCCTATTGGAAATATAGATCTATAAATACTCAAAAATAGCAATCGTCTTTTAAGAACGAGAAGTATTCAAAAATAGCAATCCTAAAAACACGTGAAAATCAATTTAGGTATTTTGCTCCTCGTCATTGGCTGGCTAGAACTCATTTTGACGTCCTCGTGCGAGACGAAATGGAATTAATGAATACCCAATTTAAGATTTTCTTCCCTTTTTCGAAACGTGTGAAGAATGTGAACCAATTAAACTGTCCCCTCAGGGGGATACAATTATTGTGTCTATGGGAATTAGCGCTCCCGGGGGGACAATGTGAGAGCCAGAGCTGAGAGTTAGGTAAGCTTTTTTTTTGTTGAAATAAAATGTTTTTGTTATGTTAAGGACCACCTTTTTTCGGTTCACTGCTGTCCTGTTTTTCAGCACCTACTACTTTCTTCTTCAACTTTGGTCTTTTTTCATAATCTTCTTTCACAACTTACTGTTTCTATGCCCTTTCTGCGTAGATTCCGCGCTTCCTTAACTCCATCCTAAATGGTGCCTTCATCCTTCCTTTCCTTGGATCGCATTTGTTGCTGCGGGTAGGGAGGCTAAAACTAACGACTAATCTAATCTAATCCAATTAAACTGTGGCCTTAACACTTTGACTGCGGTAGGTGAAAAAACTCAACTTTAATTTTCCACACAAATTTAAAATCAATTGTAGCAAGCATTGTTGAAAGTAGAAAACATAAACTGGAACGTGCCTTCATTTAGCTTTGATTAAGTATTTAGGGAAATTGAGCTTGTGACTACTGGTGGGTCATCAGCATTATGAAAATCCCCCGCGTGTACCACCGGTGGGTCACGTCGCAGTGTTGCCCTCTTGCCCTCAGAGACAGCGCGGGGTCGTGTACGCGGCGGCTGCAGCAGACGACGGCGCTGGTGCAGTTCTGCATCGAGGCCATCAAGGAGCCGGACAGCGCTGCCTTCCTGCAGGTGTGTCTCCTGCCTTCCTGCAGGTGTGTCTCCTGCCTTCCTGCAGGTGTGTCTCCTGCCTTCCTGCAGGTGTGTCTCCTGCCTTCCTGCAGGTGTGTCTTCTGCCTTCCTGCAGGTGTGTCTCCTGCCTTCCTGCAGGTGTGTCTCCTGCCTTCCTGCAGGTGTGTCTCCTGCCTCCTGGTGCTTGTTGGTTGTACCGTGTACTGGTGTTGGTTCTGCTGCGTACTGGTACTGGTGTTGGTTCTGCTGCGTACTGGTACTGGTGTTGATTCTGCTGCGTTCTGGTACTTGTGTTGATTCTGCTGCGTACAGGAACTGGTGTTGATTCTGTTGCGTACTGGTACTCGTGTTGGTTCTGCTGCGTACTGGTACTGATGTTGGTTCTGCTGCGTACTGGTACTGAAGTTGGTTCTGCTGCGTACTGGTACTGAAGTTGGTTCTGCTGCGTACTGGTACTGGTGTTGATTCTGCTGCGTACAGGAACTGGTGTTGATTCTGTTGCGTACTGGTACTGGTGTTGATTCTGCTGCGTTCTGGTACTGGTGTTGATTCTGCTGCGTACAGGAACTGGTGTTGATTCTGTTGCGTACTGGTACTGGTGTTGGTTCTGCTGCGTACTGGTACTGATGTTGGTTCTGCTGCGTACTGGTACTGGTGTTGATTCTGCTGCGTACTGGTACTGGTGTTGGTTCTGCTGCGTACAGGAATTGGTGTTGATTCTGTTGCGTACTGGTACTGGTGTTGGTTCTGCTGCGTACTGGTACTGGTGTTGATTCTGCTGCGTTCTGGTACTTGTGTTGATTCTGCTGCGTACAGGAACTGGTGTTGATTCTGTTGCGTACTGGTACTCGTGTTGGTTCTGCTGCGTACTGGTACTGATGTTGGTTCTGCTGCGTACTGGTACTGAAGTTGGTTCTGCTGCGTACTGGTACTGAAGTTGGTTCTGCTGCGTACTGGTACTGGTGTTGATTCTGCTGCGTACAGGAACTGGTGTTGATTCTGTTGCGTACTGGTACTGGTGTTGATTCTGCTGCGTTCTGGTACTGGTGTTGATTCTGCTGCGTACAGGAACTGGTGTTGATTCTGTTGCGTACTGGTACTGGTGTTGGTTCTGCTGCGTACTGGTACTGATGTTGGTTCTGCTGCGTACTGGTACTGGTGTTGATTCTGCTGCGTACTGGTACTGGTGTTGGTTCTGCTGCGTACAGGAATTGGTGTTGATTCTGTTGCGTACTGGTACTGGTGTTGGTTCTGCTGCGTACTGGTACTGGTGTTGGCTCTGCTGCGTACTGGTACTGGTGTTGGTTCTGCTGCGTACTGGTACTGGTGTTGGTTCTGCTGCGTGCTGGTACTGGTGTTGGGTCTGCTGCGTACTGGTACTGGTGTTGATTCTGCTGCGTACAGGAACTGGTGTTGATTCTGTTGCGTACTGGTACTGGTGTTGGTTCTGCTGCGTACTGGTACTGGTGTTGGCTCTGCTGCGTACTGGTACTGGTGTTGGTTCTGCTGCGTACTGGTACTGGTGTTGGTTCTGCTGCGTACTGGTACTGGTGTTGGTTCTGCTGCGTACTGGTACTGGTGTTGGTTCTGCTGCGTACTGGTACTGGTGTTGGTTCTGCTGCGTACTGGTACTGGTGTTGGTTCTGCTGCGTACTGGTACTGGTGTTGGTTCTGCTGCGAACTGGTACTTGTTTTGATTAGCGGTAAGAGAAATTTAATGAATTTGTATATATATTGCTTGATAATTGATATTTTTTATTCAAGTTAAATCATTAACAATTTGATTCATGTATTGATCAGTTTACTTATTGAACAGCGATTTTGCGTTATATTTCCAATTGACTAAGTTCGTTACATTCCTTCGGTGACTAACGATTTACACTCTAATGCAAGAATTAAGTTTATAAAATCACCCTTAGTTACTAATACTCATTTGACAGTTTTTTAATACATCTATTACTTGAGTTGTTTATCTTGTAATTTTTGAATAAATTCAGAGATCGAAACGTTAGCGGTTTGATGCTGTCATCCTTTGTGCGGTTAAGTAATCCACTGATCCACTTCTATCAGTGAGGGCTCTAGCTAAAGGTTAGGTAGGCTTTCTTTTTGTTAAAATAAAATAGGTTTTTGTTTTGTTACGGATCATCATTTTTTGGTTCACTGCTGTCCTGTTTTTCAGCACCTACTACTTTGCTCTTCAACTTTGATCTTGTTTCATGAACTTCATTCTCATCTTACTGTTTCTATGCCGTTTCTGCATAGATTCCGCGTTCCCTCAACTCCATACTAAATGGTGCCTTTTTCCTTCCTCTCTTTCATGAACTTCTTTCTTAACTTACATTCTCTAAGCCCCTTCTGCATGGAATCTGCGCTCCCATATGTCCATACTAAATGGTGCCTTCCTCTTTTCCTTGAGGGTAGGGAGGCTTAAACTAACTAATAATCTAATCTAATCCACTGCTATCAACTCATTAATCTGTTCACCCATTATCACATACGCAATAAGGAAACAAATGATTAATTAATCACTGCAGTAAGTTGTTAACTAACAAACCGAGGAAATAATTAGCTCGGGCATGGGGCAAACTAATAGCGCATAAATTGAGGGAATGATTGGCGTATGCGCCAAATCTACGCCGTGAGCTGTTGGTAAATATATCGAGGAAATAATTAGCTGGCACGTTAGACCAGCCCACTAATTTCCTAACGCATAAGTCGAAGTTATAATCCTCTGTGGCATGGTAAAATCATCCGTCGCATGTAACATTCACCAGTAGCATGTAACAACCACGAGTAGCGTCTGTAACGTTGCGCGTGCTGCAACAACCACCAGAAGCATGGAATAATTACCTGTGACATGTAACAACCTGTTGCATGTAACAACCACCAGTAGCACGTAACCACCCCCAGTAGCGTGTAACGTTGCGCGTGCTGCAACAACCCCCAGAAGCATGGAATAATTACCTGTGACATGTAACAACCTGTTGCATGTAACAACCACCAGTAGCACGTAACCACCCCCAGTAGCGTGTAACGTTGCGCGTGCTGCAACAACCCCCAGAAGCATGGAGTAATTACCTGTGACATGTAACAACCTGTTGCATGTAACAACCACCATTAGCACGTAACCACCCCCAGTAGCGTGTGTAACGGTGCGCGTGCCGCAGATGGGCCCGCACCTGACGGGCCGAGTGAGCGACCTGGACCTGGCGTGGGACAAGGAGCTCAGCGCACACCCCGCCTCCGAGCTCAGCCCCTACCTGCCCCTCGACCTCGACCACCAGCAGCCGCTCAGGGCCATCAACTCCTTCAATTTTATCACCATGAAGCGTGAGTGTGTCTGTGTGTACGTCGTGTTGTGTATGCGTCATATTTTGTGCGTGCGCACAGCCTTCAGTGCGAGTGTGCATCTTTTCATCTGAGCAATTAATACGTATGCAAAATGTGTACACACATTTCTCATTTTTAGTGGCGTAATTTGGAAATATTTATACCACAAAACCCCAGGGGGAAAATTTCTGAGGGCCTGAGCTGAGAGCTAGGTAAGCCTTTTTGTTGAAATTAAATGTACAGGAGAAATTATGTTGAGTTGTTATGTTGAGGACCACCTTTTTTTGGTCCACTGTTCTGTTTTTCAGCATCTAGTACTTTCTTCTTCAACTTTTATCTTGTTTCATGAACTTCTTTCTTAACACGTTAAGTGCGGCGTGACCCACCGGTGGTCATTTAGGTGATTTCCATTATTCTGCTGACCAACCTGCAGTCGCTGACTCAATTTTCGTAAATACTAAATGAAAATTAAATGAAGGCATCATCCAGTCATGTTTGCTATTTTCAAAATTTCTCACTACAATTGACTCTAAATTTGATCTAGATATTGAACTTCAGTTTAAGCCGCCGCACTTAACGTGTTAACTTACTGTCTCTAAGCCCCTTCTGCATGGAATCTGTGCTTCCATATGTCCACACTAAATGGTGCCTTCCTCTCTTCGGAACGCTTTTTTTTAGCGGTTAGGGAGGCTTAAATTAACATCTAATATAATTTATACTTTGATGCAACCATGTTCATGTAGCACATTTTTCGCACCGCATTTGCTATTAAATAAAAACTCGTTTTAGTAAGCCTTTGAGTGATGAAAAGGAAACGTGAATGCTAGAGCTCTTAAATTTTCTTTTATGGTTTTTCCTTGCGAATATTAGACTGGAAATTGTCGACTCCTCCTCCCAGTTAGCTCCTGTAGGCATCGCGTAGCGGCGTCACAGAGATTTTTGATGAAATAGACAAATGATTGCAGTTAAATTCTGATGAAGCAAAACCGCTAGAAGTTTACCATTATGATGTTTTTCATGTGAAATTTTCTCACTCGGGAGCTGAAAATCGTTTTATTAAATGCTTTCAATAAATGAACTTAAATTTAATTTCTCAATACGCATTCGAATTTTGCAGGACGTGCGTGCTGTGAATTTTGAGACTTGTCTTCGGTCAGATAAGTTGAAATGCTCCTCATAATTGGTCTTTATAAGGACAAATAATTTTTCATCACTGACGAGAACATTCACTTTTGTTTAAAAGTTGTTGAATTGTACACGCTCGTGATGCACTTTTCGTGCGTGATTTTAAATGAAATGCGTGTTTTGTAGTCCGTAGATTTAAAAAAAATAACTGTAGCATCTGAAGTCTAAATGGCATTTTCTCAGTCGTGAAGGCAGGGGGTGCTTTGAGGGTTAAATTTTATATTTCATTCTATCTTCGCAATTTAATGAATTTTTTCTTAGGTTTCTTTGCCATAAAATATTTTCTCATTAGCGGACTCCTCATGAGTTTTGGGCATAGCATTACTTGCATGTGGCGCTTGGGTGCTTTGTTTGGCACCAAATCCGGCATTCACCTCCAAGTGACAGGAAAATATGTCTTGTTACGAGTCCGGTATCTTACGAAATGCAGAAATTATTTCATGCCATTTGTTCATTTTCCCATTTTATAAATCTTTAAATAAGCTCAACACTTTATTTTGTATACTGAGTACTCATAAAATCGCTTCTTTTAAAATTTCACAGCACGGTTTCATTTTTCCATTATTTATCAATCTTTCAATAAGTTGTAAGCTTTATTATGTATACTGAATACTGATAAAACCAATTCTCTTTTAAATTTTAATTGTGAATTATTGAAAAGATTCTGCGTTCATTTAGGTGATTTCAGAAAAGTAAGGCAAAAGAAAGTGTAACTAACTTTCTTATTTAGCGCACATTGATCGATAAAATTAAATTATTTCTCTGCGATAAGTTAAGGAAACTTCTTGTGAAGTTCATTATGTGTTAAAATTGGAAAAAAACAGCTAAGAATATAAACAGGTAATTACTCGTTTGATTAAGAACAGCACTAAATCCTACAATTGAGAGATTGAATGCAAACTTCATGTTCAGTATAGGCTCATCTTTTAAATTTTGTGTTTTTCATTTCAGCGGCCAGAGATGGAGAAGATAGACTGCCCGCAGGTAAGCCTTGTCCGACGGCTATTTATTAATTAAATCGCTGCTATAGATGATTAAAAATCATCTTAAAAACTGGAAATTTAATTCGTTGATTGAGTCAAATGTTCAGTTCCTATGACACAATAGATAGAGACTTGCACTTTGACACCCCACGCTCTTCCCAGTGATCCCTCAACGAATTTTTTAACACGTTCACCACGTTTCCGCAGTTGTTAACGTTTTTTTTGGTTAGGCTGCAAGAAGCAAAATAAGGAAATCAATTTTAACACTCGAATATACTTTCATCCTTCCTAAGAAGTATGAAAAATACAATTGCGCGATAACGTTTTACCTTGCATGAAATGCTTTTCTTAAAAAAAGTCGCGGAACGCATGAAATGCCATTCATTTGCACCGGTGCGTGAATGAGCAATTTACCTATTGGTACACATATGGCCCAATACGCGGCGAACGTGTTTACACTTTTCTCAACAATCCCCCCCAGAACAATTCAACGTTCCTACATCTCAACATTGCTTCTTGGATAGTTTCTATCACTTGATGTATTCCTGGTATTTCTCTCCAAAAAGCACCGTATGGCAGTCAATTTTCAAACACGTTAAAATTGCTGAATAACACCACACGCAGTATCGACATCAGAAGTCGTATCATTGTTTTAACTATTTAATTAAAGTAAGAACTCGTGTTCGTGCTACTACCAGAATTATTTCCCTCAGTTGAGGGCAATAATTCTTCTTTAGGATAACTAGAAAGCTGACAACACTCAATGTGGCCTGTTATAGAAAAATATTGTATTTATTTCACTAATATTTAGTTCATTTACGTTCGCGAGGCCTCTATTATTTTGCGTTGGTCGTTGCCATACTTCACCTGTACTGACAACCATAACTGTGAAATAAATAGCTGTTATTTCCAACTGACAACTGCTTTTGTGTCACTCGGCTCGACCGAGGAGCCATATTCTCTTCTATGTACTATCACTAGTGGCATCTGAACAGCGATTTGAAAAGTTGTTTCAACTCCATTATTTCAAAGCCATGCTTAAATGTAACAGGAAGGTAAAGATAGTGGCTCCTATAAATATAGGCACTGCCATGAATGTAACAGGAATGTAAAGGTAGTGGCTCTCATAAATGTAGCCGCTGTCATGAATGTTACAGGAATGAACAGGTAGTGGCTCCCATAAATATAGGCACTGCCATGAATGTACACGAATGTAAAGGTAGTGGCTCTCATAAATGTAGCCGCTGCCATGAATGTTACAGAAATGTACAGGTAGTCGATACCATAAATGTAGCCACTGCCATGAATGTGTGTATTTCTATCCCACAATGTGACCTTCGTAATGACTCTGTGGCTCACTACGGGCAATTTGTACCCCTCGGGGAATACAAATATTGTATATATGGGAATTAGAACTCCCAGGGGGAAATGAGCTGTGAGCTGAGAGTTAGGTTGGTGTGCTTTTTGTTGAAATAATTTTTTTTTGTTATGTAAAGGACCACCTTTTTTCGGTTCACTGTTGTCCTGTTTTTCAGCACCCTTTACTTTCTTCTCCAACATTTATCTTGTTTCATGAACTTCTTTCTCCCATTACTGTTACTATGCCCCTTTTGCATAAATTCCGCGTTCCCTTATCTCCATACTAAATGGTGCCTTCCTCCTTCCTCATTTCGGAACCCTTTTTTTTTTGGCGGTTAGGGAGGCTTACACTAAGATCTGATGTAATCTGTGCCCTTTGTAACGACGCTGCGAGCGTGCAGTGTGTCTCCATACTAAATGGTACCTCCCTCCTTCCTCGTTTCGGAACATTTTTTTTTACGGTTAGGGAGGCTTACACTAAGATCTGATGTAATCTGTGCCCTTTGTAACGACGCTGTGTGCGTGCAGTGTGCTCAGCACCCCAGTTCAGCAGTGGCGAGTGCAGTGGGGATAGTGACCGTCTGACGGTCGTGTGGACACCGCACCCCACCTCCAGGGCGGACACCTTCACGCTCGAGATGGACAGAGGTGGCGGACAGTTCACCGTAAGTGTCGTCGTGTGGTGTCCTCATGTGGTGGTGTCCTCGTGTGGTTGTGTCCTCGCGTGGTGGTGTCCTCGCGTGGTGGTGTCCTCGCGTGGTGGTGTCCTCGCGTGGTGGTGTCCTCGCGTGGTGGTGTCCTCGCGTGGTGGTGTCCTCGCGTGGTGGTGTGCTCGTGTGGTGGTGTCCTCGTGTGGTGGTGTCCTCGTGTGGTGGTGTCCTCGTGTGGTGGTGTCCTCGTGTGGTGGTGTCCTCGCGTGGTGGTGTCCTCGCGTGGTGGTGTCCTCGCGTGGTGGTGTCCTCGCGTGGTGGTGTCCTCGCGTGGTGGTGTCCTCGCGTGGTGGTGTCCTCGCGTGGTGGTGTCCTCGCGTGGTGGTGTCCTCGCGTGGTGGTGTCCTCGCGTGGTGGTGTCCTCGTGTGGTGGTGTCCTCGTGTGGTGGTGTCCTCGTGTGGTGGTGTCCTCGTGTGGTGGTGTCCTCGTGTGGTGGTGTCCTCGTGTGGTGGTGTCCTCGTGTGGTGGTGTCCTCGTGTGGTGGTGTCCTCGTGTGGTGGTGTCCTCGTGTGGTGGTGTCCTCGTGTGGTGGTGTCCTCGTGTGGTGGTGTCCTCGCGTGGTGTCCTCGTGCAGACCACCATAGTAGACGCGCGTTTGTGTGCTGCAGTGAGTAAATTCACCGAACATGAGCAGCTTTTAATGTAGATTTGGTAGAAAATTATTTTTATTTTTCTAAAGCATTTCTGAATCATCGAATTGGCTTGGCGTAATTGGTTGGTGAATGTGCTTTTTGATGCCCGTTGCGTATGTTCAACTGGAGCCAGTGGGGTCGACTGGAGCTAACAGGCTTGGCTGGAGCCAGTGGGCTTGGCTGGAGCTAAAAGGCTTTACTGAAACTGGAAAGCTTGACTGGGGCCAGAGGGCTTGAGTGAAGCAGAGACCTTCGAGAGGTCAACATTTGGCTGTTGCCAGTTCGCTACTAGCTGCGTAAATGAGAGACCTTCCAGTGGTCGAACTTTCTAATGCAATTCATTAGATGCTCTGCACGAGAGACTAGTGTAGTATTCCAGTTTGTGTCACTCCATTGAACACGTTAACTGGGAAGTGAGTCACCGTTGGTACACGGAGGGAATTTTCATTATGCTGCTGACCGACCAGTAATTATAACTAAATTTTCATAGATACTTAACCAAAGCTAAATGAAGGCACGATCCAGCTAATGTTCGCTATTTTTAGATGGTTCATTCCAATTGACTTTAAATTTGAGTTAAATATTGAATTTTCGTTCCCCCTATGGTGGTTAACGTGTTGACGACGAAATATGAAGCGATGCGCTAAATTGCCGCGCATGCACGCAGGAGGTACACCGAGGCCCGGAGACCATCTGCTCGGTGGAAGGGCTGCAGTTCAACACCGTCTATACACTCAGGGTCAAAGCTACCAACGCCTCTGGCGACTCGCCCTACAGCGTCCCCATCGCCATCAGGACGGCTCCGGGTGGGTGAACCTTCTACCGGTCGCCTCCTCTTGGATGGATTTGATTTGATATTATATTGTAGGTTTGATTACCTGCTCTTTGTTAGTTTGATTTATCTTGAATGGGCGCTGTGTCGATTCCTCTTTGTTGGATTTTATTTGATATTATGTTTTAGGTTTGATAACCTTTCTTTGTTATGTTTGATCTCCTCAGGGGGATACAACTATTGTGTCTATGGGAACTAGCGCTCTCAGGGGGACTATGTGAGGGCCCAAGCTAAAGCTTAGGTAGGCTTTCTTTTTGTTAAAATAAAATGCTTCTCTTTGATAGGAACCATCTTTTTTTCGGTTCACTGCTGTCCTGTTTTTCAGCACCTACTACTTTCTTCTTCATCTATGGTCTTTCTTCATATTCTTCTTTCACAACTTACTGTTTCTATGCCCTTTCTGGATAGATTCCGTGTTTCCTTAACTCCATACTAAATGGTGCTTTCCTCCTTCCTCTCTTATCGCATTTGTTGCTGAGGGTAGGGGGGCTAAAACTAACGACTAATCTAATCTTGTTATGTTTGATATCATAATGTTATGTTTTATGTTTGAATACCTGCTCTTTGTTATGTTTGATTGTTTGCAATGAAGCAGTCGTTGATGTTTCACGACTGTATATGTGGTGCAATGTGTTTGATATTATAACAAGTCCTACCGGTGATTCAACAGTTAGTTATAACAAATGCTCGCTATGTCGATTCCCAATATTGGGAGTAGGTTTTCAAACGCTAAATGATGTTGTTAGCAATGTAGCAGTTGATGTTCTGTAGCTGTTTTTTGTGATGTAATGGTATTTAATGTTATAACGAAACTAACTGATGATAAAACGGTTATTACTGTCATAACAGATGTTCTTTGTATCGAGTGTTTTTCATTGGGTTTGATTCAATACCTTTAAATGAATTCGTCGGCAAGGTAGCGGCTGTTGATGTTTTGTATCAGTTTTTATTATTTATAGAGGCGTTGATGTTCTAATGAAGCAGCTGCTGATGTCATGAAATTGTTCTTGATATTAAAATAAGACTACCTTAATTCACATGGCTTGGTTTAGAAATGCGCGTTCGGACATAAGCGAGTGTTGAAATGGAGTTACTTTTCACTGATATATAAAGCCAGAAAGATTTAGAAGTTACGCTCATCCGAGAGAAAATGTTGGTAAGGAATGCAAGACAGAATTATTATTGCACGTTTCTTCTGCGTATTAGCTCCTTTGTATTTCTGGACCAGAAAGATTTAAAGGGCTGACGCAGATCTACAGTCGTGTTGCTTTAATTAATTCAGGTAGAGCAGGAGTGTGGTAGAGTGCGAATGAAAACATATTTTACTTTCCATACACTCTTGAATATGTGATGCCCCGAGTGAAGGTTAAGTAGCCTTTCATTTTGTTGAAAGAAAATAGGTATTTTGTTTAGTTACGGACCCTTTTTTTCAGTTCGCTACTGTCTGTTCTTCAGCATTGACTACTTTGATTTTTAACTCTAACCTTGTTTTACAAATTTATTTCTCAACTTACTTTCTTTATGCACTTTGGCCACAGATGCCGCATTCCCTTATCTCCATATTGAACGGCGATTTCTATCTTCCTCCCTTTGGAATGCCTTTTTGTCGTTTAGGAGGCTTAAACTAACATCTAATCCATTCTATACTCTCCTCAGGAACCCTCAACCAGGGGGATACAACTATTGTATCTATGGGAATTAGTACTCCCAGGGGAAAGTGTGAGGGCCCGAACTGAAAGCGAGTTAGGTAGGCCTTCTTTGTGTTGAAATAAAATGTTTTTGCAATGTTAAAGGACCATCTTTTTTTCGATTCACTGCTGTCCTGTTTTTCAGCACCTACTACTTTCTTCTTCAACTTTGACTTTGTTTCATGAACTTCTTTCTCAACTTATTGTTTCTATGCCCTTTCTGCATTGATTACGCGTTCCCTAAACTCCATACTATATGATGCCTTCCTTCTTCCTTCCTTTGGATCGCATTTATTGCGGATAGGGAGGCTTAAATCAATCAAATAATAAACTAAACCCTCCTCAGGAGCGTGGTTCCCGCTGATACGGTCTCTGTCTCACCCTGACTGCGCCATCTGTGACCAGGGGGCAACCGTCACGTGTGACAGCTACGAGCACAGGTTGGGTAAATTCTTTCCCCTCTAGTTTTCCCTTCAAATAGAGCACAAGTTTATTCGGAGTACAAATTGGATGTCAGCCTTTCGACAAATCACAAGTTTATTTGGTTCGAGTCTTAGAATAGAATAAAGATTGGATGTCAACCTTTAAATAGAGCACAAATTGGATATGAACCTTTAAATAGAGCAGAAATTGGATGTGAGCAATCAAATAGAGCCAGGTTAGATGTGAACCTTTAGGTAGAGCACAGGTTTAATCTGAGCCTTCAAAAAGGCTGGATCTGAGCCATTAAAAAATAACTGGTTGGACCTAATCTTTAAAATAGAGTTCAGAGTAACAAATCTATGAAGCTCAATTTTAAAACTGAAGATAGTATTTTGAAAGTCGTCTTGCAGTATTTTCTTTTGTCAATAAAGCACAGTAACCATTGAGTGGAGGTGAGGCTGGATCTGAACCTGCAATCTCAACTGAGGCTAAAATTCCATACCCCCGCGTGATGCTCACCCACTTTGCACCTTTCTCAAACCTAAACTTGACCCATTCGTATTTCATATTAAAGTAGACCCAAAAGTTTGCGTTTGAGTGCTTGTGCTAGTTTATGTAAATGGAAATGTTCGTGTTGAGTGCATGTGTTTTTTTTAATGGAAATGTTCGTATTGAGTGCTTGTGTTGGTTTATGTCAATGGATATGTTCGTATTGAGTGCTTGTGTTGGTTTATGTAAATGGATATGTTCGTGTTGAGTGCTTGTGTTGGTTTATGTAAATGGATATGTTCGTATTGAGTGCTTGTGTTGGTTTATGTAAATGGATATGTTCGTGTTGAGTGCTTGTGTTGGTTTATGTAAATGGATATGTTCGTATTGAGTGCTTGTGTTGGTTTATGTAAATGGATATGTTCGTGTTGAGTGCTTGTGTTGGTTTATGTAAATGGAAATGTTCGTGTTGAGTGCTTGTGTTGGTTTATGTAAATGGAAATGTTCGTGTTGAGTGCTTGTGTTGGTTTATGTAAATGGAAATGTTCGTGTTGAGTGCTTGTGTTGGTTTATGAAAATGGAAATGTTCGTGTTGAGCGCTTGTGTTGGTTTTTGTAAATGGATATGTTCGTGTTGAGCGCTCGTGCTCGTCGTAGCCGAGCGGTTAAGAACGCGCCCTTCCGAGAAGGTGTTGTTAATACCCACTCGACCCAGGTGTCGGACAAGGGTACCGGCTTTACTCTGGAAACCGTCATGGAGTCCTGGTGTTAGTTGTGAGGCATTTTAAAAACCAATATACAAGGTAATATGTATCAGGCTTGATTGGAATAAGACATCCTTTTTTTGTGTTGGCTCAAATGAATTGGAAAGTTCGTATTTCAGAGTGGCGGCGTCCGGCGTGGGCTTCACGAGAGGCCGGCACTACTGGCAGTTCAGGATAGACGCCTACGACGCCAACGCCGACGTCGCGTTCGGTGTCGTCAGAAAGCAAGTCAACAAGGAGGTCATGCTCGGTGAGGCTTGCTTTCCGCCTGCTCCTCCGTTCCCTCAATTGTTCGTCGTGTTCCGCCGTATTCCTTAGTTCTCTTATTGTTGCTCATTTCTCTGTTTATTTCTTTAATTATTACACATTTCTCTGTTTATTGCTCATTTCTCTGTTTATTGCCCATTTCTCTGTTCATTGCCCATTTCTCTGTTCATTGCCCATTTCTCTGTTTATTGCCCATTTCTCTGTTCATTGCCCATTTCTCTGTTCATTGCCCATTTCTCTGTTCATTGCCCATTTCTCTGTTCATTGCCCATTTCTCTGTTCATTGCCCATTTCTCTGTTCATTGCCCATTTCTCTGTTCATTGCCCATTTCTCTGTTCATTGCCCATTTCTCTGTTCATTGCCCATTTCTCTGTTCATTGCCCATTTCTCTGTTCATTGCCCATTTCTCTGTTCATTGCCCATTTCTCTGTTCATTGCCCATTTCTCTGTTCATTGCCCATTTCTCTGTTCATTGCCCATTTCTCTGTTCATTGCCCATTTCTCTGTTCATTGCCCATTTCTCTGTTCATTGCCCATTTCTCTGTTCATTGCCCATTTCTCTGTTCATTGCCCATTTCTCTGTTCATTGCCCATTTCTCTGTTCATTGCCCATTTCTCTGTTCATTGCCCATTTCTCTGTTCATTGCCCATTTCTCTGTTCATTGCCCATTTCTCTGTTCATTGCCCATTTCTCTGTTCATTGCCCATTTCTCTGTTCATTGCCCATTTCTCTGTTCATTGCCCATTTCTCTGTTCATTGCCCATTTCTCTGTTCATTGCCCATTTCTCTGTTCATTGCCCATTTCTCTGTTCATTGCCCATTTCTCTGTTCATTGCCCATTTCTCTGTTCATTGCCCATTTCTCTGTTCATTGCCCATTTCTCTGTTCATTGCCCATTTCTCTGTTCATTGCCCATTTCTCTGTTCATTGCCCATTTCTCTGTTCATTGCCCATTTCTCTGTTCATTGCCCATTTCTCTGTTCATAGCCCATTTCTCTGTTCATTGCCCATTTCTCTGTTCATTGCCCATTTCTCTGTTCATTGCCCATTTCTCTGTTCATTGCCCATTGCTCTGTTCATTGCCCATTGCTCTGTTCATTGCCCATTGCTCTGTTCATTGCCCATTTCTCTGTTCATTGCCCATTTCTCTGTTCATTGCCCATTTCTCTGTTCATTGCCCATTTCTCTGTTCATTGCCCATTTCTCTGTTCATTGCCCATTTCTCTGTTCATAGCCCATTTCTCTGTTCATTGCCCATTTCTCTGTTCATTGCCCATTTCTCTGTTCATTGCCCATTTCTCTGTTCATTGCCCATTTCTCTGTTCATTGCCCATTTCTCTGTTCATTGCCCATTTCTCTGTTCATTGCCCATTTCTCTGTTCATTGCTCATTTCTCTGTTCATAGCCCATTTCTCTGTTCATTGCCCATTTCTCTGTTCATTGCCCATTTCTCTGTTCATTGCCCATTTCTCTGTTCATTGCCCATTTCTCTGTTCATTGCCCATTTCTCTGTTCATTGCCCATTTCTCTGTTCATTGCCCATTTCTCTGTTCATTGCCCATTTCTCTGTTCATTGCCCATTTCTCTGTTCATTGCCCATTTCTCTGTTCATTGCCCATTTCTCTGTTCATTGCCCATTTCTCTGTTCATTGCCCATTTCTCTGTTCATTGCCCATTTCTCTGTTCATTGCCCATTTCTCTGTTCATTGCCCATTTCTCTGTTCATTGCCCATTTCTCTGTTTATTGCTCATTTCCCTGTTAATCGTCGTGTGATTATAGAACATGAACAAAAGCGCGAGAATAGATTATAGGAAAAACTTTTCCTTCAATAAGCATGCGCTTTTCATCCCCTCTTAATTGAGAAACCGGAATATCATTTCACAACTAAATTTTACATCGGAACGATCAATAAAGGTGCTTACTATAAATAGAATTGCTTTCGTGATAGCTCTTCTCACTCCCCTCTTACTAAGTGAAGAAGTTCAAAAATCATTTTGCGATATGACAGTAATAACAGAACGATCAGTGAAGGCATTTACTATTGCTGCAGTTATGTAACTCCCCTCGGGGGGTATACAGCTGTTGTATCTAAGAGGATGAGCGCTCCAGGGAGGAATATATGAGGCTATGAGCTGAAAATTAGGTAGGCCTTCATTTTGTTGGAATATGTTTTTTTTGTGAAGAACCATCTTTTCTTTTTTGGTTCACTGCTGTCCTGTTTTTTAGTTCTCTGACTTTCTTTTTCAGCTTTTATCTTGTTTCATAACCTTCCTTCTTAACTTACCGCTTTTATGTTCACGGAATCTTGTGCGGGAACACACCTTGTGCATAGATTTTTCGTCCCCTTTACTCGTAGTAAATGGTGCTTTCATCCTTCCTTTCTTTGAACATCTTTCTCGTGGCAGGGGAGGCTAGAGCCTCCATATAATCAGCCAGTCAGTCGCGTGAGTGTGCCCCTGAGTTATGGCAAGGGAGTCTAAAACCTACAAACAATCAGCCACTCAGTAGCCTCTGTGTGCCTGACTGACGAGCACTTGTCGAGCAGGCAACGACGAGCACGGCTGGGCGATGTACATCGACCACCAGCGGTCGTGGTTCCTGCACGGCTCCACCCACCACGGCCGCTGCGAGGGCGGCATCGGGGGCGTGGGCGCCATCGTGGGGGTCTTGCTCGAGTGGCGCCAGCAGAAGGCGTCCATATCCTTCTATGTCAACTACGAACAACAGGTAAATTTAGCATTAGAGCAGGAAAAATTGATGACAACAGGCATCATTAAAGCAGGAGAAATTCGTGACGAAAACAGGTAAGTTCAGCACCTGAGCAGGTAAATATCGTGACAACGGGTTAATTCATCACAAGAGCATGTAAACTAATGGTGATAGCAGGTTAATTCAGCATTAGAGCGGGTATTCTCGTGACTACAGGAGGTTAATTCATCATTAGAGCATGTAAACTAATGGCGATAGCAGGTTAATTCAGCATTAGAGCGGGTATACTCGTGACTACAGGAGGTTAATTCATCATTAGAGCAGGTAAACTCTTGGCGATAGCAGGTTAATTCAGCATTAGAGCGGGTATACTCGTGACTACAGGAGGTTAATTCATCATTAGAGCAGGTGAACTTTTGGCGATAGCAGGGTAATTCAGCACCAGAGCAGGTGAACATCGTGACAACGGGTTAATTCATCGTAAGAGCGGGTATACTCGTGGCAACAGTAGGTTAATTCAGTATTAGAACGGGTACAGTCGTGACCACAGCAGGTTAATTCATCGTAAGAGCAGGTAAACTCGTGACGACAGCAAGCTAATTCAGCATTATACTCGGGTATACTCGGGACGACAGCAGGTTAATTCATCATTAAATCTGGTGAACAAGGAAGAAGTGCTTATATAACCTTTATAACAGCGGGTAACCTCATTAGAACAACAGGTAATTTCATGATAACAACGAGTAAATTCATCATTAAAGCATTTAAACTCGTGAGAACTGCTAGCATACTCCCGATAACCGCAAGGCTAGCGCGTGATTAGAGCATGTACACTTATTGAAAGAGCAGGTAAGCTCGTGATAACAGCAGGTAAGCTCGTGATAACAGCAGGTAAACTCGTGATAACTGTGGGTAAGCTCGTGATAACTGTGGGTAAGCTCGTGATAACTGTGGGTAAGCTCGGGATAACTGCGGGTAAGCTCGTGATAACTGCGGGTAAGCTCGTGATAACTGCGGGTAAGCTCGTGATAACTGCGGGTAAGCTCGTGATAACTGCGGGTAAGCTCGGGATAACTGCGGGTAAGCTCGGGATAACTGCGGGTAAGCTCGGGATAACTGCGGGTAAGCTCGGGATAACTGCGGGTAAGCTCGGGATAACTGCGGGTAAGCTCGGGATAACTGCGGGTAAGCTCGTGATAACAGCAGGTAAACTCGTGATAACTGTGGGTAAGCTCGTGATAACTGTGGGTAAGCTCGTGATAACTGTGGGTAAGCTCGGGATAACTGCGGGTAAGCTCGTGATAACAGCAGGTAAACTCGTGATAACTGTGGGTAAGCTCGTGATAACTGCGGGTAAGCTCGGGATAACTGCGGGTAAGCTCGTGATAACAGCAGGTAAACTCGTGATAACTGTGGGTAAGCTCGTGATAACTGCGGGTAAGCTCGGGATAACTGCGGGTAAGCTCGGGATAACTGCGGGTAAGCTCGTGATAACAGCAGGTAAACTCGTGATAACTGTGGGTAAGCTCGTGATAACTGTGGGTAAGCTCGTGATAACTGTGGGTAAGCTCGGGATAACTGCGGGTAAGCTCGTGATAACTGCGGGTAAGCTCGTGATAACTGCGGGTAAGCTCGTGATAACTGCGGGTAAGCTCGTGATAACTGCGGGTAAGCTCGGGATAACTGCGGGTAAGCTCGGGATAACTGCGGGTAAGCTCGGGATAACTGCGGGTAAGCTCGGGATAACTGCGGGTAAGCTCGGGATAACTGCGGGTAAGCTCGGGATAACTGCGGGTAAGCTCGGGATAACTGCGGGTAAGCTCGGGATAACTGCGGGTAAGCTCGGGATAACTGCGGGTAAGCTCGGGATAACTGCGGGTAAGCTCGGGATAACTGCGGGTAAGCTCGGGATAACTGCGGGTAAGCTCGGGATAACTGCGGGTAAGCTCGGGATAACTGCGGGTAAGCTCGGGATAACTGCGGGTAAGCTCGGGATAACTGCGGGTAAGCTCGGGATAACTGCGGGTAAGCTCGGGATAACTGCGGGTAAGCTCGGGATAACTGCGGGTAAGCTCGGGATAACTGCGGGTAAGCTGGGGATAACTGCGGGTAAGCTCGGGATAACTGCGGGTAAGCTCGGGATAACTGCGGGTAAGCTCGGGATAACTGCGGGTAAGCTCGGGATAACTGCGAGTAAGCTCGGGATAACTGCGGGTAAGCTCGGGATAACTGCGGGTAAGCTCGGGATAACTGCGGGTAAGCTCGGGATAACAGCGGGTAAACTCCTAAAATGCTCTGGTACACAACGAGCGAAAGCTGCGCAAAAACCCTCTTTAACAAAAATAAAAAGGCAAAAACCAGGCGACATATCATTTTTAAAAAACTGTGTGTCAAAAATTAGAACGTTTCGGGCCTAGACCCATCTAGGCCTGATATGTCGCCTGGTTTTTACCCTTTTGTTTTTGTTAAAATTGCGTTGCACGCAGAACTTACCGATAATTGTTAAAACCCTCTTTCGTTTAGTCCATTCTCAGACCTGAGTTATGTTTTTTAAATGCGGTTTGAAGGTATCAATTATAATGCAGCAGCAGAGGAACCAATATTATAGGGCTAATTAGTGATTTTATTCACTTCATTAATACTTTCATCACATACATTTCTTTGTTTAGTTGATTTTCTGATTTTTTTTCGATAAATGTTGTTCCCAGTGTGTTCTTTTTTGTTTCGAAATTTCACAAGGGTATTACGAAACCGATGTGTAATTAATTATGTGAAACATTTTATGTTTTACTCTATTGGAAATAAACTGTTTTTCTTTTATTTTCTTTAAATACTCTGGTAAACATGTGTTCTCTGATTACAAGCATTCTCAACCCTGAATTGGAACTAGAAAATTTATAATTACGTCGCAAATAAACTTGTGCAAGTACGAGTACTTACGACCTGACACTGTAATGTTCATCTAATTTATGAAGAATTGCACGAAATTTTTACACTAGACATCACAACTCCAATGAAAACCAAGAACTGTCGCCTATATTTTGATGTTCGTTGAAAAATCTAACAGATATCCATTGAAACTTTCTCCTATACGTACTCCAAATTTTCATTTTTCTTTCTGTTCAGGGTGACGTAGCGTTTACAGACGTCGAAGGGCCTCTATTCCCAGCCGTGAGCGTGAACCGCAACGTTTGCGTCAGTTTGCACACGTCGCTGGACGCCCCAACTCAGCTAACGCAGGCAGTGCGCAAGACGTTGCAGTCGACGAACAGCAGATCTCTGAGTGCGTCTTTAGACACGTCCATCTTGGAGGTGTCCAACTTGCCCCACAGCCTCCAGAACATGAACGTGGGCGGACACTCGGACTACGATAGTCAGTCCGATACATGAGGGCATGTGGCGGAAGGGTGAGCGGTCCGTGTTTGAACAGACCAAGTCATTACTACGAAGTGTGTTGCTTCAGTTGATGTATAGTACGAGGGGAGCTGTAGAGATGGTAGTGCGTGGAAAGCCAGAAGTATGTGGTGCGGAATTCAATTCTATACCGTGGGCTAATAGGGATTATTGCAGAAAATTACGATAACTCGGAAAAGATGCGAGTGCATGTAACAAAATGAAACAGTAAATCAAATCGTAAAAAATGTGCTTGAAACGAAAGAGCATCAGTAATTCTGATTTGGGTGCGAAAGATAACTTAGAGACTGGTGCGAGCAAGACTGAACAGTGAAAGTGAAATAATAGGTTTTTCCACGGCGGAAATTTTTGTATGATTCAAATAACTTATACCTTTATTTTCAACGAGTCTGAAAACGACAAATTATTTCCATAATGTCATGATTTTCAGAGAATTTTACTTCTTGTCTGGGAATATCCTAATTCTTGAAATGAAATTAATTCTTCAATGACTAAAAAATAGTCAATGATCAGTCCTGGACATGAATAATGTCTCTGTTAACATATACATTTTTGAAACTTCTCTTTCTGTGGGAATGACCAGAAACGTTCAAAGTATTGTCGAAAACGGCGGGAAAACAACCAAAACTAATAATAATGATGCATCATTCAAACTGTAGTACACACTATTGGAGGATCTAAACAATAGTGGTTTCAAAAATAGAGGGTTGTACTATGGAAGACTGTACTACAGCTTACCTTAGGAACTTGTCAGCTCATTGTACTAGGATTAGATTACCATGCGGGAAAAAAGAGTTAGCTCAGAGTTTCTGCCGCAATTGCGTCTGTAGACTATGCGGTTGTTCTCTGAGGTATCATGAGTTACCTGTGTTGGCTTGATTTCGCTGGCAATTCAGATTTTGGATCGAAAATTCGTGTTGGGCCTTCAGGGTTAGTTAAGAAAATTTTCTTTTTCATATTCTTCTGTTATTAGAGGTAGCCAGTGTGAAATTTTATAGAATTTTGCCAAAGCTCAACTGCTTCCGGTGCTATTTTATCTCTTTACTGATTATTTTAGTTTGATGCGATAATTGTCTTAATTCGATACCGTTTTTCTGGGTGCCTTTCTGATCTCCAAATCACAGCTCGATTCTTGAACGGGAAGAGTGTGAAAAGTTTGAAGCTGATCTAGGGGCCGCTAGTATTTTCATGTGTATAAATAAACTATTGAACATAATTTCTGAGCCTAAAGCTGCATCAATTTTAAGGAGGGAATCGTAAATGATATTTAATCGTCTATGTACAAACGTTTTTCTCTATATTTTATAAAATTCAAGTGGTGCTACCATGCAACACACTGTCGCGGTGCGTGACGCCATCAACTTTGTGTCGTTGATGTGGTCTCGATGTGTCATACAAGGTTTTATTATGATCTAAATTTTAGAGTCATCATAAAATCATCTAAGATAAGCTCAAAGTTTTCTAGGAATCCCCTTAAGGTCATCCTTCAACGATTACGAAAACCTTAAGATGATCTTGAGATTACCTTAAGATGATTTTAGATAGTGTTGAGATGACTTGTGTGAATATCGATTTGTAAATAGTGTACAGTTCAGTTCGTCCGAGGTTACCTAGATCCTCACTCAGAATATTAATGCTATGCACAAATTATGTGAAAATAGAGTAATTTTATTGTAGTGGATGCTGTTATGCAGCATACGGCATTTGCAAAACTGCCTCTCATACCGCCCGTTCTCGTCGAAACTACTTTTATATTCTTTTCTGGACCAGATCGTCCAAATGGTACGAAATTAAGACTTTTGCAAATAAATCAGCTGTTCGGACATCAGCGAGGCATCTTTTATATGATCTTCTCGAACAGTTCGTTCTTATATGATGAAAATCACTCATGGCTAGAAATTAGCTCTTAAAGTCACTCTCGTGAATCAAAGAAGCTGGCTTTAGAAATGTGCTGCGTTCAGTTTTAGGTTATGTCGGAGTTTTTTCCTTTGATTCCTACACTTGCGGTATCCTTTCCATGACTGAGATTATGTTTTCTATCTTTGATTGTGGTTGCCAAACCAACACTGTGATTGGGTTTTATAATTGATTTTGGTAGCCAACCCATGGGTGCAATAGGGTTTCATTTTTTGATTGTGGTAGCCAACCCATGGTTGCGTTTGGGTTTTATTTTTTGATTGTAGTAGCCAACCCATGGCTGCGATAGGGTTTTATTTTTTGATTGTTTTAGCCAGCCCTGACTAAGGCATAATTTTTGAAAATCGCTTCATACAATACTTTGCTACGAGTGGGGCTCTCTTTCGATAGGAGAGGAGCCGATTTAAGTCGTGGTCACTCAATGCCAAGTTATAAGTTTTGCTCGAGTATCGTGCACCTGGACAGGACTTCTTTTCAAGTCGTTCTCAATGTACTCCTATAGTTAATTAGACGGTCACACTCGAACTACAATTGTGACAGCTGTAGTGGATTTCCACGCACTAGCAATTAAGAACCAAATTTACTTCATATGAGATGAAATCACTTTATTCATCGAAGGTCATTTTTAAGGAATCAAATCTGTACTCTTAGGTTATTGTGTGCAGATAGCTAGTTAAGGTCACTAGAATTTTGTATCAACAGTAAAAATTCATTGAAAAACGTGCGCTCTACAATGTCGTGAACTCCCATACGGAATTGGAGTACGAATTTAGTTCCAACTTTGGTAAAAACACGAAACTCTTAAAACCGGACAGTAGCTGCATCGTACTTCCTACGGAAGAGAATCTTTTAGTATAGAATAATTTACATGTATGTCTGGAATTACAAGCCACAAAAATTTCTAATTTAGCTCTTGGCCAGAAATGGAAAAATTTTCTATGGTGTGTTTTTTGTTGCGCGACTTGAGGAGAGATCGTAAAGTGAATGTACGTGAGATCTTGAATATGTTTCATTATATTATCGGTGTATTTATTTTCATCTAAAAATTTTTACTGGTGCTTGCGTTGCTCTTATCTTGCGAAATTACGTTCTTAAATTCTTTGAGTTGCTTTATTTCAATATAAGTTCTTTGCGCAGCTTCATCGAAATGATATTCTTAATATTTCGTTATTTACTGACCGCTATAAATTGGATCATTTTAGTTTACATCGAAATGTCGACATTTGAAGTCGAAGAGCTTTGAAATATTTATTTATAAAATATTTAGTAATAACAATCAATGCATTTTGTACACTAAAATACTTTTGGTGCTAGGTATTGGGTTGCTTCTAACTCTCCTATTTTATGTACGACTTCAAAATCTCATTTGATTTTCCAGCATTAAAAACAAAAAGAAAATCCTGAACGGTTTCAAAGTAACTCAAATTACTGCAAGGCAGGCTAAGTTTGCTATAAATTGAAACGCTTAAGAAATGTATGTACACAAGGTCTCTTTTCAGTTACACCTTTATGATATCTTGCCGATTTCCGTATTGAGTAGTTCTTGGTATGAGCAGTCAATCTGCATGAAAAAAATCGTAAGCCGGATTTAAATGAATCAAATTTAACAACAGTGGGCCATTCCGATCTTGAAGAATTGTAGATAATTCCTCTTCATGCATTTAACTTCATGTCATTTTTAACTTTACCCCTCAGGGAGATGCAGTTTTACCTATTGGGATTAACTTTACCAAGGAGGGGAAAATGTGATGTCTGAGCTGGAGGTTACTCACCTTTTGTTGAAATAGAATAGGTTCTGGGTTTTATACGAACCATCTTTTTTTGTTCACTGATTTCCTGTTTCCCAGCACCTATTACCGTCTTTTTCAACTTTTATCTAGATTCCTTCCTCACTTGCTGTTTTTATGTGCAGGGATCTTGTGAAGGAACGCACCTTGTGCATAGATACACAACTCCCAAAATGCTATGCTAAATGATGCTTACCTCCTCCCTCCCTTTGGAACACCTTTGTTGTGGTAATGGAGGCTTTAATAATTTATTTATCTAATATATTGGACTGTAGATGATCCACCAGGCCCACAACAGTCTTATGGAACGTGCAATGCATCTTGCATTAAATGCATCTCAATAAAAGCTCATTATGAATAGTACATTTTCATGGCTAGATTGCACATTCATATAAATAATGAAGGACAATTTTTTATACGACAGGCTAAAAATAGTATTGGTTCATTTTGACAATGTTTTCTGCCCGTGTTCTTCTGATGAATAATATTCGTCAATTTCCTCACGACTTTTTAGAAATCATTTGAATTTGTTCTATGCTAAGATACATAGAATATTCCTTATTCAAGTTTTTACATGTGTTCCATTTTGACGAAGTGGGTAGCGTATCTGTTGCTTTGTGCGTGGTTTCGTTTTGACGTTCGGTAGATCGATATAAATTATTGTACCCGAGGTGTTGTAATCTGCTCTTGAAGATATTTCAAATTGGTTTCATCGCTTTAGCCTGTCGCTTCAGTACGCGGGTTGTATACATAAGCCTCTTAGATGGCGTCTTACGTGGCCGTAAAAGGAGTAATTCAAGTGGCATGAGACATGCCGTAAAAATATGATGAATGCAAAATGAATAATAATAATTTTACGGAAACGTTTCTACCGGGGTCGTGCAAAACGAAACCTAACCACACTCTGGCTACAAGCGACAATGCTCTAAGATGAAAAAAAATTTCCACTCGAGAGTAGGTTTTTCATATACTTGAATGCACTAACGTCTAGTCACTAGTCACATGATTTGTGCTAGCTATTTCTGTTGAATCATTTTTTTTTTGTTTAAACTACTATCATAAACAGGCACTTGTTTTTATTTATGGGAAGAATGCTTAAGTTCAACGTTTTGAGATTTTTATATGTGTATTTAACATGTGACCGCAGTTCATAGCTTGACAAATGGAAAACATATTTGCTAATTACGTGTTGAAAGGCGGTTCATAGGCGTTAGCCGTCCTAGCTTAGATAGTTCAGCCCAAAAATTGAGTCAGACTTGCACAACGTCAACATAAAGCAATAAAGTTTTCCATTGATTTTTATAGATAGACTAGCTATTTTTACAGCAGCGTGGGACAGATGTCTGTCAGCATTCAGCCCAAAGTCCCCTCGCCTCACTTGCCGTACAGTGTATGTACTTTTTTTAGAGCACCGTGTACTGTGATTTGCTCCATGTACCTTACATATGTTTCCTCGTGTGGCCGGTTGGCACTTGGCAATTTCTAGTACCTCATGTATGTTTTTCAGTACCTCATGTATGTTTAAACACTTCAAAGATTCCCATTTTACCGAGTCCGAGAGCCATTGAAGCTATTGACTGGGAGATTTCGAGCAAGGTGCTGTAAATTATCACTTTACATTATTTTTTTCATCGCACTGTAAACCTCAAACTCATTCTTGTAGGGAAATAGTTTTTGCTTTTCTTTATATTTTATATATTGATGTACTAACAATGAATTATTGCCTATGAAGATATCTCCCTGATCAGTTTTACGGTTTTCTTTTTAAAAAGTCATCACCTAAAAATTTTTACTTTTGGAACGATTATGAAAGTTCTTTGCACGTGATTCCGCCTCTGGGGTGCCAAGCTTTTCGATATTAAAGAGTTATAATTTGTTGATGGATATTAAGAGGATGGATGTTACATAAGGTTTTCCCGTCAATTTCTTTAGAAACTGTTTCTCTAAGAAAAAAATAGGTTGCGCCTCTACTGCTTTACGCTTGGTATCGTTTCAACATTCGGTAAATCGGAAAAATTTGTAATAAAAACTTTTTACCTGACCACCTCGAAGGTATTTTGATAATTGATTTATCACTTTAGTGTGTTAGATATTGTATTCCATGAAATTAGTACGAAAAATATCTTTTATGCAGCTTTAATATTTCCGGAACTGTAGATGACTTTCAAAACACGTGTTCGAATGGTAGTGCCCGATTTGTTCGTTTTTCATGGGCAAAAAATGCAGAAAAAGATTTTATAGGCGACAGGAAAGCAAATTAACTTTTAAGAAAAATAACTGTGCTGAAGCGAAATTTTAAAGTGTCAAATTTTGGTTTGCTCTATTATCTAAAACTTTGTTACTATTCAAAAAAGCAAACAGACGCTCTACTTGCACCACGTCCTGATCAACTGTACAAAATTGTAATATATCGTTTTATGTGTATTACTGAAAACGAAGGGTAGCATTTAAGACTTATTGTATCATATGTACAAATTTCAAAACAATTTTGATGAAAGTGTTATCTTCTCTTTGTCATATTCAGTCTGAAATAAACCTCTGATGTATATCACCAAACTGGTCATTTCACCTCTCCACGGGTGAAGGCAAGCTACCATCATCGCCGTTGCATTATAAATCCGTATGTTATAGGAAATACAGTGCGCCCACCTCCGTAACAAAGCAGTCTAGACCCCATCTCACCACACTTGAGGTTTGGAGCACGAACGGAGGTAAGATCGTGAACTAGTCCCTAATTTGATCATTATTACGATTATTATTAGCATCATTACTGCTATTATTACCGTTATCTTTTTCCATAGCTTCTGATAGTCACCCAGCGTTACCTGTGCCTGCGGAAGTTACTCTTTGTGCAAACGAACGAGTGCTGTGAAATTCCGTCGGGGCTGCCATCAAGGCCCGCAGTTGAGCAGGAGGACGAACGTTTCTGTTCCTCTTGTGCTGTCCTCTTTCTCCTCTAATTTGCACTTATATCTTCCGTGTTACTTTTCACTTGGGTGTCCTTAATTATTATTATTTAAACCTAGCAATTATTAACTTACCTTTTGTCGTCCTCCTTGAGAGGCGACCCTTAACTTGACTTTTGCCGTCCTCCTTGAGAGGCGACCCTTAACTTGACTTTTGCCGTCCTCCTTGAGAGGCGACCCTTAACTTGACTTTTGCCGTCCTCCTTGAGAGGCGACCCTTAACTTGACTTTTGCCGTCCTCCTTGAGAGGCGACGCTTAACTTGACTTTTGCCGTCCTCCTTGAGAGGCGACCCTTTACTTGACTTTTGCCGTCCTCCTTGAGAGGCGACCCTTAACTTGACTTTTGCCGTCCTCCTTGAGAGGCGCCCCTTAACTTACCTTTTGCCGTCCTCCTTGAGAGGCGACCCTTAACTTGACTTTTGCCGTCCTCCTTGAGAGGCGACCCTTAACTTACCTTTTGCCGTCCTCCTTGAGAGGCGACCCTTAACTTGACTTTTGCCGTCCTCCTTGAGAGGCGCCCCTTAACTTACCTTTTGCCGTCCTCCTTGAGAGGCGATCCTTAACTTGACTTTTGCCGTCCTCCTTGAGAGGCGCCCCTTAACTTACCTTTTGCCGTCCTCCTTGAGAGGCGACCCTTAACTTGACTTTTGCCGTCCTCCTTGAGAGGCGACCCTTAACTTGACTTTTGCCGTCCTCCTTGAGAGGCGACCCTTAACTTGACTTTTGCCGTCCTCCTTGAGAGGCGACCCTTAACTTGACTTTTGCCGTCCTCCTTGAGAGGCGACCCTTAACTTACCTTTTGCCGTCCTCCTTGAGAGGCGACCCTTAACTTACCTTTTGCCGTCCTCCTTGAGAGGCGACCCTTAACTTACCTTTTGCCGTCCTCCTTGAGAGGCGACCCTTAACTTACCTTTTGCCGTCCTCCTTGAGAGGCGACCCTTAACTTGACTTTTGCCGTCCTCCTTGAGAGGCGCCCCTTAACTTACCTTTTGCCGTCCTCCTTGAGAGGCGACCCTTAACTTACCTTTTGCCGTCCTCCTTGAGAGGCGACCCTTAACTTGACTTTTGCCGTCCTCCTTGAGAGGCGACCCTTAACTTGACTTTTGCCGTCCTCCTTGAGAGGCGACCCTTAACTTGACTTTTGCCGTCCTCCTTGAGAGGCGACCCTTAACTTACCTTTTGCCGTCCTCCTTGAGAGGCGACCCTTAACTTACCTTTTGCCGTCCTCCTTGAGAGGCGACCCTTAACTTGACTTTTGCCGTCCTCCTTGAGAGGCGCCCCTTAACTTACCTTTTGCCGTCCTCCTTGAGAGGCGCCCCTTAACTTACCTTTTGCCGTCCTCCTTGAGAGGCGACCCTTAACTTGACTTTTGCCGTCCTCCTTGAGAGGCGACCCTTAACTTGACTTTTGCCGTCCTCCTTGAGAGGCGACCCTTAACTTGACTTTTGCCGTCCTCCTTGAGAGGCGACCCTTAACTTACCTTTTGCCGTCCTCCTTGAGAGGCGACCCTTAACTTACCTTTTGCCGTCCTCCTTGAGAGGCGACCCTTAACTTACCTTTTGCCGTCCTCCTTGAGAGGCGACCCTTAACTTACCTTTTGCCGTCCTCCTTGAGAGGCGACCCTTAACTTGACTTTTGCCGTCCTCCTTGAGAGGCGCCCCTTAACTTACCTTTTGCCGTCCTCCTTGAGAGGCGCCCCTTAACTTACCTTTTGCCGTCCTCCTTGAGAGGCGACCCTTAACTTGACTTTTGCCGTCCTCCTTGAGAGGCGACCCTTAACTTGACTTTTGCCGTCCTCCTTGAGAGGCGACGCTTAACTTACCTTTTGCCGTCCTCCTTGAGAGGCGCCCCTTAACTTACCTTTTGCCGTCCTCCTTGAGAGGCGCCCCTTAACTTACCTTTTGCCGTCCTCCTTGAGAGGCGCCCCTTAACTTACCTTTTGCCGTCCTCCTTGAGAGGCGCCCCTTAACTTACCTTTTGCAGTCCTCCTTGAGAGGCGCCCCTTAACTTACCTTTTGTCGTCCTCCTTGAGAGGCGCCCCTTAACTTACCTTTTGCCGTCCTCCTTGAGAGGCGCCCCTTAACTTACCTTTTGCCGTCCTCCTTGAGAGGCGCCCCTTAACTTACCTTTTGCAGTCCTCCTTGAGAGGCGCCCCTTAACTTACCTTTTGTCGTCCTCCTTGAGAGGCGCCCCTTAACTTACCTTTTGCCGTCCTCCTTGAGAGGCGCCCTTTAACTTACCTTTTGCCGTCCTCCTTGAGAGGCGCCCCTTAACTTACCTTTTGCCGTCCTCCTTGAGAGGCGCCCCTTAACTTACCTTTTGCCGTCCTCCTTGAGAGGCGCCCCTTAACTTACCTTTTGCCGTCCTCCTTGAG
Organism: Morinoia aosen; assembly: GCA_030386875.1. NCBI lineage: Eukaryota > Metazoa > Arthropoda > Malacostraca > Amphipoda > Talitridae > Morinoia > Morinoia aosen. Next base: position 17,728,236 of record CM059574.1, read on the forward strand.
AGGCGCCCCTTAACTTACCTTTTGTCGTCCTCCTTGAGAGGCGCCCCTTAACTTACCTTTTGTCGTCCTCCTTGAGAGGCGCCCTTTAACTTACCTTTTGCCGTCCTCCTTGAGAGGCGCCCTTTAACTTACCTTTTGCCGTCCTCCTTGAGAGGCGACGCTTAACTTACCTTTTGCCGTCCTCCTTGAGAGGCGCCCCTTAACTTACCTTTTGTCGTCCTCCTTGAGAGGCGCCCCTTAACTTACCTTTTGCCGTCCTCCTTGAGAGGCGACCCTTAACTTACCTTTTGCCGTCCTCCTTGAGAGGCGACCCTTAACTTGCCTTTTGCCGTCCTCCTTGAGAGGCGCCCCTTAACTTACCTTTTGTCGTCCTCCTTGAGAGGCGCCCCTTAACTTACCTTTTGTCGTCCTCCTTGAGAGGCGCCCCTTAACTTACCTTTTGTCGTCCTCCTTGAGAGGCGCCCCTTAACTTACCTTTTGCCGTCCTCCTTGAGAGGCGACGCTTAACTTACCTTTTGCCGTCCTCCTTGAGAGGCGACGCTTAACTCACCTTTTGCCGTCCTCCTTGAGAGGCGCCCCTTAACTTACCTTTTGTCGTCCTCCTTGAGAGGCGACGCTTAACTTACCTTTTGCCGTCCTCCTTGAGAGGCGACGCTTAACTTACCTTTTGCCGTCCTCCTTGAGAGGCGCCCTTTAACTTACCTTTTGCCGTCCTCCTTGAGAGGCGACGCTTAACTTACCTTTTGCCGTCCTCCTTGAGAGGCGACGCTTAACTTACCTTTTGCCGTCCTCCTTGAGAGGCGCCCTTTAACTTACCTTTTGTCGTCCTCCTTGAGAGGCGACGCTTAACTTACCTTTTGCCGTCCTCCTTGAGAGGCGACGCTTAACTTACCTTTTGCCGTCCTCCTTGAGAGGCGACGCTTAACTTACCTTTTGCCGTCCTCCTTGAGAGGCGCCCCTTAACTTACCTTTTGCCGTCCTCCTTGAGAGGCGACGCTTAACTTACCTTTTGCCGTCCTCCTTGAGAGGCGACGCTTAACTTACCTTTTGCCGTCCTCCTTGAGAGGCGCCCTTTAACTTACCTTTTGCCGTCCTCCTTGAGAGGCGACGCTTAACTTACCTTTTGCCGTCCTCCTTGAGAGGCGACGCTTAACTTACCTTTTGCCGTCCTCCTTGAGAGGCGCCCCTTAACTTACCTTTTGTCGTCCTCCTTGAGAGGCGCCCCTTAACTTACCTTTTGCCGTCCTCCATGAGAGGCGCTCCTTAACTGAGGTCGTATAAATTACTTCAAGGTATTTTTAAGGCCTTTGATATTATTTTTCCTGTGTTCTATTGCTCCATTTGAGCCTTACAACTTGCTTCCCACTAAAAGAGGAGAAACCTCACTGAGGATAGATTCCATAGGTGAGTTTCGACAAACCTGTAAATAAAATTAGTTTCTGAATCATAGTGACTTACATGCTCCAACTCGCTTGTAACCCTATTTTTACCATTAAACTTTCCATTACAGTGAAACTTCACTTCACTGCCGAGACACCTTACTTTTGTTCCTGAACCTCCCTTATCGTCGCGTAGCGCAAGCATTCTGTACCGAATGCAGAGCGTTATGCGGGTAAGAGTGCTAATCTCAGCTTTTTATAGCTCTTTTCATAAGACGTGCTATTCACCTTCATCCTGATAATATGACAAACTTATTGTCTAAAAATTTCTCCTGCAGTGACCGGCTGCACCTCTACTACGTTTGCTCGAGACCAGCACCAGGACGCCTGGAAAGCCTCTTTTCAATCGCGGGATTAAGAACAAGAAAGCACTTATCTTCTAATTGGCGCAACCTTAAATAAGGTTCCCGACGCTGCGAAAACACCAGCGTCTTTTTCTACGACTCAAAATTATCGTCAAAGACCAGCTTTGACGAGCAACATTGAACCTCCTCGCACTGGAGAGTTGAATCGTGCCTGAGCCCGATTTACCTATGGACTTCGTTCCTGTTTGTCCGCTCAGTGCATTAAAAGCGTAGCTCCACCGGAGCAAAGAGGACGACGAGCCTGCGGTACACCACCAATGGAGCATTGCTAGAGAGACTCCATTAACAATGTAGGGGAAGAGAGAGAGGAAATTCAGCAGCGGGCACGATTCGCTAGCAAAACAATCAATATGGCACAAAGCTATCAAAAAGCCGAAGATTATTGGGAACAAAGAATTACACGCACTTGCTAGAAATAGAGACCCTATCAAATTTATAATTAGCTAATTCTCTAAACTTCTAGGATGTGGCACTGTAAAGAAAAAAAACACGATTAAAATCTTCTAACAAGTTAAAGGTTAAGGTGACTTAAACTATTTATTACTGCAAGGAGGGAGCCTGGAGAGGCTCCATCCCCGTTCCCAGAAAGTCAAATGTGCGGCTCGAAAACCGTCTGTCTTCTGCTTCCATGTTTGCGTGCAGTTCTAAGAAGACAGGACGCTGGTGAAACATTGTTGCCCCTACATTATAAAGAGCTGATTTGTGCGTAATTTTAGAATGCAATGCATAAGAATATTGGGTATTGGTTATGGGTATACATTCATAACATTACACGCATTTTTATTCAAATGTGTTTATATTAGCCATGTATATTATAGTCAAAAACATAATTTTGTATAAATAAACCTTCTGGAGGGAGTGATAGTTATTTTGATGTTTATTTCTTGAAATAATCTGAAAATTTTGAAACGAGAGAATCAAGTCATTGAAAATTTGTCTCGTCACTGAGACATCACAATTTCGAAAGTTCAAAATCTTTCCCCGTTCAAAGCGTTTGGAATAAGTTCTCATAGTAGATGTAGGTTGAAGCTCATTGACACGCTGCACAGGTGTTTTTGTAGTTGTAAATTAAGGGCTCTTAGTAGTTGCTCAAAAATGACATTTTAAAGATATTGATGCAACGCAATTTGTGGGTGAATACAGAACTTTCAAACTCCGATTGTTTTCTCCCTAAAACTGGAGGCTTAGTTGAAGATAATACTCTACGTATATTTTCTGACAAAAAATATGCAGTGACAACTATAGCAGGGATAAAAAATAGAATAGAACGAAAGACCTTTAATGGCACTAGCGTTGAAAAACGGTGGGAAGATCTATCGGTGCATGAAGTTCCAACTATGGTCCGGAGGGATGGAGACTAGGCCGGTTGGGCATCGTCTCGAGTAGCGTTCCCCCGGTGCCTGGATTGCCACGACCACTGTCGAAGGAGAGACTGATCAGTAGAGCTGGGCCATTGCATAACTTGCATATATGCACGCCAAGAGATGTACAGAATGTTTTATGCAATGCAAAGAATTATCTTGTGCACATGCAAAATCACATATGCAATTTTGCATATGCAATATAACATGTAATATGCAAAATGCATTACGCATATGCACAATAACATTGCATATATGCTGTAATACGAATGGTGCAATTTGATTTCTTTCAATGTAAAACTGCGAATTTGTTTCTTGATCCAGAAATTTTGTACATTGATGGGACCTCTCGCATCAGAGCAACATCTCTAGTTTCACCCGGTGCGCTATGGTCAGTACCTGATGCCCAGGTTTCCTTCTTGACCTGTTCTTCACTTCAATTTGGTTCATAAATAAATTACAATAGAGGTGTCCGAACTAAATTTAATGGAGTTTGAAGTTTTTAAGAACTTAACGAAAATCACGTGTGGCGGGTAATGACAAAACAGGAAATGGAATTAGTTTATTCTCTTGCATCGTAAACTTTGATGCAGCAATTGATTGAAAACAATTACTAAAGATGAATAAACATTGAAAATTTCGACCATTTGAATAAATAATTAAGTCGATGAAACGGAAGGACTGTCGACCCGTAGAGAGTGAGGGGGACAGCGTCGCGTCACCTTCCGTCTACCCGCCAAGGACTCGTTCAATGAGAAGCAAGTAACCATCTGTTGAACACGAAACCGTACTCGTTAACTACTAACTTACGAAGAATGTTGCGATCAGGCAAAAGGTTAGGAGATACCTATCTTTAACCTATTTAGAACGAACTATCAATTATCAATTACTATCAATTATCAATTACTATCAATTATCAATTACTATCAATTATCAATTACTATCAATTATCAATTACTATCAATTATCAATTACTATCAATTATCAATTACTATCAATTATCAATTACTATCAATTATCAATTACTATCAATTATCAATTACTATCAATTATCAATTACCTAAGCTGGGTTTGTCCAAGCTTCTCATCTTTATTTTTCTGCAGGCTGTGCAGCTAACCCCATGTCTCTGAAAAACCTCGTCACTGACATTCACACGACGACATAAATGTGTGACTTACGGCGTTAGTATCGGAGAAGGGCCTTCGTCTTGGGTCCAATGAAACTCCCAGGGTGAGGCGTCTGCTGTTATCCATGATGTCCCAGTCTCACGGGCGTCGGTCGCCGCAGTCTACTCGATTATTGCGGCCATAATTAATGAATATTGGCTTGCATCAATCAAATTTCATGAAGAAGAAGAAAATAAAAAATTACGATGATCACCACGATGAAACCACTGATCAGCTACGATGAAGAGCACCACGATGAACTACCGATGAAGAGCACCACGATGAACTATTGCCGATCCCCCGGCAAAGCACTGCCTCGAAACTACAGCAGTGTAGGGACTTCATCACAGTCCTAGTGAAGCACGAGCAGCATGATCAGCACCGCTTTCCTCAGGAATCAGAAAATAATAGCGACCCCTCCTTCCTCTTCCATCGCCGCCGTTCACAGCTTGCGTTCCATTCTGTAGCTAAAGAATTTGTAATGAATGGAACACAATGATAGAGCGCAATAAACATCACAATTTATGGAATCGATAGAATGCAGTGACGAATAAATAAAATTTAATTTCCCTGTGATTATGATTATCAAAATTTATTAAATAAATGAGGAATTTTCTACACTGCGGCCACGGGGATTCGGATTTCTAGGAAACACTTTGCGAAAAATCCGAATTAGATTCTAAAAAGAATTCTAACTAAGTCTTACATGTCTTAACAATCCCCACATTAATTACTTAACTACGATCAAGTTCCTTATTCTACATGTAAGTTTATATAAGGATACTAATCTACTTAGTACAATAACTAACCTGAGAAACAAAGATAAGACCGTCAACCTCAACCCGAACTTTTTCGAACGAGGAACGATCTCTTCTCAAATCCTTAATCTTAACCCACATCGACAAAGAACAATAAAGGAACAACTACAACCCAGCAAACCAACAATAGGCCGAGAAAGTTGTTCAACAAATTATCAAACCAGGCCCGCCTTTTGCAGGTCCCTTGTTTTCTTTTCGCCACGTACTGCAGCAAACCTTTGTGGTCGTCCGAGTTTATGGTGAGAATCGGAATCTGCAGACGTTGTACAGTCAAAAGAAGAGTCCGTTCTATTAGGAGTGAAAAGAGGAATTACTGAAGTGGCATGTCTCTTCACTGACTCTCCCGTGTTCCCTTTCTTTGCGACAACGTTAGTGACTTCACCCAGCTCGTTTTAGATGGCTTTTGTAACCACCGCCATCGGAAAATGGCTGGACTTGAGCATTGGGTCTTTGAGCAAAATGATATCTCCGACGCTTAGGAGTCTGTGAGGAACCGGTTTATACCGTTGTTGGGCATTGGCAGCCTGCTGGATTAGTGTTTGGTGAAATTCGTCAGTGTAAGTTTTAATTAGGTCTGTTCTTACTTTACGTAGTTTGGCAAATTGCTTTCTTAGTGCATCCTCTGATCCCAACTTCTTATTCCAATCAGGATCAGCGTCTGGGTCAGGTTGTAATGCTGGAAACAAGTTCACAGATAGCAAATCCCTACCTTTGCACAGCAGCTCCGGCGTAATAACAGCTGGAGCGGAAGAACAGTCTTCGTCCCGCAGAGCTTCTTTGAAAGCAATTGGCCTCTTGTTGACTATGTGGATAATTTGCTGTACTAACAATTCAAAATCACGGTACAACAATATTTTATTACGGATTGACCCGAAAATTAACCTCTTGACGAACTTTACAAAAATTTCAACTAAAGAGCCCAGAGAACTGTTCCCTTTAAAGTAATGTTCAAATTTGAATTTACTCACTCCGTTTTCAGCGAGGTAGGCGTGAGTATCGCAGTTATCTAGGAAATTCCTAATTATGTCTGCCCCAGCCGTAATTTGAGACCCTAAGTCGGAGAAAACCAAGTTGGGTAATCCTTCCTGATATACATGAATTTGTAGGGCTCTTAGAAAGCTTCCCACGGTCATATCAGGACAGATGATCAAATTTATGGACCGGCTCCAAAGGCAAGTGACGCAGAGAAGCCACAATTTTTCTTTGGAGTCATTTTGCCTAACTACGAATGGTCCCAAGTAATCGAGAAAAACAAAGCGGAATGGCACGGATGGCGGCTCGGCTCGGAAACTACGGTAAGAACTCTGGTTTATTTTTACAGGTCGAGCATTTAATCGCCTGCAGATTATGCAACTCTTGAGTATTTGTTTGACAACAGAAAAAAAATGAGTCGTAAAAAATTGCTTTCGAAGATGAGATAGAATAGTGTAGCAGCCCGCATGTGCCAAACGTTCGTGCGCATCTCGAATGATCATAGTTGTTAACGGGCTGTCCTTTGCCAACAGAATTGGGAAGGCGAATTGCTTGTCATTTTTCCATCTGTCAAACTTGCTCTTGACCTTGAGCAAGCCATCAGTACTGTCAAGAAAGACATTAAGTTTAGAGACCAGAGGAGGTATTTCTTTCAGCTTCCAGTTGCCTGATTTGAAAAAAACAAACAGCTCTGGGAAGAATTTCCTCTGGTCAGCCCCAACAACTAGCTCAAGGGCCTTCTTGTAGAGCTTACAGTCATCATTGATATTTTGAATATGAGAAAATTTGTTTGGATTACTGACTTTGACATTTGTCTTCAACTTATCTATGAAAGTCAAAACCAATTGACAGACCTTCACCAGCTTAGCCAGGCTACTAAACCTGTCCGAAGCAAGAAGTTCTGAAGGCTGGCTAGTAATAGACGCTTGGTATTCTATGCAAGAATTACCTTCGCGAGGCAGGTTAGGCACGGTTATTGAGAGATCAGACGGAACTCTCTGAGGATCCCTCAAGAACTCCGGCCCTTCCAGATAACAACTTTTACTAAGCTGGGGAAAACTTAGACATCTTGAAATGCAATCAGCAGGATTATCGTTAGTCGCTACAAAATCGAAATTAATTGGAAATTTCTGACACTGTTGTTCAATGAAGTTCAATCGGTTCTGCGTGAATACAGATAATTTCTGCATTTTGTTAAATTTTTGAGTTTGTGAATTTAGCCAGTGCAGAGAAATGGAGCTGTCGGTGAACAAGCGTAGCCCAACTATGTTTATTGGGACTACGCATGAAGGACCAGAAAGTTCCTCCTTCAAGTCAGACAGCATTTCCACTCCCAACGTGATGGCTTGTAGCTCTAAAGTGGGAATAGTTTTGAGCTCCAATTTTTTATTCACTAACCTGTTGCTGGCCATTACAAAATGAATGCTACTAGTGGTTAAGTTCCTCAGATACACCACTGCCGCGTAGATCCTCTTGCTGGCGTCAGTGAACGCGATGAGCTCGTATTCGTCCGTCCGATTGCCCACAAATCGGTCGACTTCAATTGGTGACCCCTTGTTGGCCTGCCGAGCGAGGTTTCGCCACTCCTTCTTCTGACGATCATCGAGAATGGAGTCCCAGGTTAGTTCCTTGTCGACCTGTAATTGATGTAAGAACAACCTCGCCCTGTTGAGGCAAGGGCCTTGAAAATTGAAGGGGTCGTATTGGCTGGCGATAGTTTGAAGAATTTCGCGTTTCGTGCGTGCATTTTCGTTCAACGTAATTTTCCTGGTGGATAAAGTGTCTTTTTTTCTATTCCAGGTAAGACCCAGCAGTTTCACTTCGTCAGGAGTAGTTCCACTGTGGTCGCTGTCTATTTTGTCCTGTAGAGTTTGATCATTTGTTATTAGTTGTTGCACCTCAAAGCAATAAGGATTGAAGATTTTATCAAGACATTGGTACGCAACTTCGACTTCCTTAGCTGACCCGGTAAATGCCCCATTATCCATGTAAATTAAGGCATACAGTTTGCGTTTAATCGTTCGGAGCTCCTCCGAATCCCCAACAGTGTCAATACACAAGATTTTGTATAATGCCAACATGAGAATAGAAGGGCTACACCGCAGACCAAAACTAAGCCGCAAGTTCCGATACGCTACCACAGAGAAATCCCTCCGTTTGACATCTTTGAACCACAAAAACAATAACCTATTTGAATCATTTTCGTTGAGCGCGATCTGAAGAAAGGCCTTCTTTAAATCGAAGCCAATTAGTTTCTCGCCAAACCTCAAATGAGTGATGGCAGTGGTCAATTTCTGATTCAGGTTTGGCCCTGGATAAATGGCCTGGTTATGGCTCACGCTAAGCTGTTCCGAGGAGCTGCTGCGCTCACCCAAGTTCGAAAGGAACACTATTCGACACTTCGTGGTTTCCCGATCCAACCGAAATACACCCATATGGGGAAGAAAACTGTGCGAAGGATGTTCCCCCAAAAACAAAGGTAAGTTTGGTACTCGTTCTACCACTCCAGCCTTTTCCCATTCTAGTACGCAATCGTTCATCATTTCTAATTTATAGCTTGATTTTTGTTTTAGACTTAAAAGGATTTGCTTTGATAATTTATAATTGCTTCCTAGAAACTGAGAAATGTCTTCCCTCCAAGTAAGCGGCATAACCAATCTTCCATCAGAACTACGATAGGTATTGTCCAAAACGTATTTAACAATTTTGTCATTAGTCTCAGTCGTGTCCTCTTTGTAAGTTTCACCGTCATAATGCAAAGATAGGTCGCACTGAATTTTGAGCATCTCCCCTGTAGCTTGTTGAAGGTCTACTTCGTTGACTTTACCCCTACAGTCTATGACTGAAACATTTGCTTCTAGCGAGATATCATTTCCACGAAGAGAAATTCCATCTAACTCAGGATGTTCATTTTTCTCCCCACAGTGAGGAAAGTGCGTACCAGTCGACAACTGAGGCGGAGGCAAAGGTCCCGATGGCAGTTGGGAAAGATTATCTTTTAAGCGATCCAAGCTGCCGTACAAGAGAATACCGGCTGCAGTTTTGGAAATCACTGAGACATCGGGGGACCCGAAGCTAATTTGTTCCTCTAGTAGGACGTCAGAGTCATTAATACCCAGTATTAAATCAATGTTGGAAACTTCGTCGCTGTCCCCTAGAGTCTTATCTGCCAAATCGTACCCTTTTCGTTTAAATTCATTTACTACCTGTTGTAATCCAGGCAGCTGGAGTTTAGTTTTGATGCTTGGAACACAAATCGCTTTTAAAGTATGAACTTTATTTCCGAAGTACAATGGCACTGAAACTAGTTTTGTCAGGTATTGTTTAGCTTCGTTGAACCCATTCACGGTTACTAAATAATTATGGTCAAGGATAGGCAAATTAAGCTGCTCTGCAACTGACTCGTCACTCGACAATGAAATGAGGTTGGCATCCAGAGTCCTTCAACGCTCTCATTCTGCGATTTAGAACAGAGCAAGTGAAAGTTGGCAAAATTGCCTCATTTCCAACACCCGTCTGAAGAGCAGACTCAGCCCAAACAATTCCCGTATTTACGTTAGAATTCTGTGATTGCATGTGTTTATCTTTCATTTTAGGAAAAGGCCCGTTCTTAGGTTTAGCATGGCTCATGCAAAGAAAGCTCATATGATCACCCCGACAATGAAAGCAATTCTTATTGAACTTGAACGTGCATTCAGCAGTGTCGTGATTTGCGTAACCACATCGCACGCATGCCCCAAGAGATCTGAGCCGCTCAACTTTCGACTGCGCAGTTTTAAACAATTTAAACAATTTAAACAATTTATTTACCACAGGTGATACAGGGATAAAATGTTTCTTAAGTCTAGTACAATGGTCAAATTTGAGTATAGCTACCTGTGGGCCCGAATAAGTTCAGTGACTTCTAGGGCATCCTACCATCAAGGTTAGTCTTAGGAGTACAATAATGTTTAACCTAATTCACTTAAACTAGAGACGTATTAGACTGATCAATGAGATAATTAACTCGAAATTAGATACTTCATTTCACAATATAGTTCATATGGACTTGATTTAACAGTATAGTCGACAAACGATTCAAGAACAGACTGAAGATCGGCGAAATTAACCAAGGCGAATTACATTATTAGGACCAGTTATGTAGGTGACAAGGTTTGACTCTGTGATCTTACACGACTAGTAATCTGATAGGAAGTGAGACTCAAGATTATTTTTGAATACCTTATAAGAATTACTTTCACGGATCTCCGCAGGTATTGAGTTCCAAGTTTTAGTTCCAACGAAGAGGATACTGTGTTGTGACCGAGCCTTTGAGTAATAAGGAAGCATGAATTTACTTCTATTTCGGGTTAAATGGTCGTGATGACCAGTTTGCGCAGTTAATAGTTGTTTTAGGCTATTGTCGCCATCATTTGTTAATGTTTTGTAAATGAAATTGCAAATGGAGATTTTGTAGAGATCCGAGAGCTTAAGTATTCGTAAATTTTTGAATGAGTCATTTGTGTGAGCATTATATTCTAGATTCTTTACCGCTCTTATGGTTTTTTTTGCAGGGTAAAAATTTTGTTGGTTTTATTTTTATCAGTTCCGTACCATGCTTCTATTCCGTATTGCAAGTATGGTGAAATGAGCGTTCGGTAGAGCATTTGTAAGGCTGTTTCAGGCAGGAAATTTTTAACTTTATTTAGGATTCCGATAGATTTTGATAATTTAGAACTTATATGAGCGATGTGCTCTTTAAAGGTTAGATGTTTGTCTATTATGATGCCCAGGAATTTACTTGAGTTGGTTTCTTCGATTTCACCTTCGCCAATTTGAATGCGTGGGAGAGATATATTTTTCTTGTATGAGAATGTAATATATTTTGTTTTATCGATATTAAGGCTTATTTTATTAGCTTTAAGCCACAATGAAACCTTATGAAGTTCATTATTTATACGCTCCGCCATCCTAGCGGGATTTTGGTCTGGAAGGACCGCAGAAAGGGTACTGTCATCGGCAAAGAGTATGAATTTGAAGAATGATGTAGATTGAATGATATCATTGATAAAGATTAGAAATAGGAGAGGCCCAAGGACAGATCCTTGTGGAACTCCATGGCTAATTGTCTGTGGGTCTGATTTTGCGTCGTCAATGACAACGTATTGTTTCCGATTTGCTAAGTATGATCTGAACCAATCATGGGCAGCCCCTCGAATGCCATAACAATGTAGTTTCGAGAGTAATACGTTATGGTCCACACAATCGAATGCTTTTCGAAAGTCAAGAAATACGGAGAAAACAAGCTTTCCTTCATCTATATTAGAATAAAGGTATTGCAAATGATTTAATACCGCTTGTGTCGTAGATTTCTTAGAACGAAAACCGTATTGTTTGTCGTAGAGGAAAGATTTTTGTTCAAAATACGAATACACTTTTTTATACACAATTTTCTCGAATATTTTGCTAATAATTGGTAGTACAGAGGTCTATAATTGTTAATGCAGTTTTTATCACCATTTTTAAAAATAGGGGTGACTCTCGCAACTTTGAAAGAGTTGGGGAAGATACCTTGAGAAAGGGATTGGTTGATAATATAAGATATGCACGGTGCTATTATATCAGCTATAGCCTTAAGAACTTTAGTCGAAAAATTTTTCAATCCACTTGATTTATTTTTCAAGTTGTTTATGCACGTAATTACATCGGAGGGATTAGTTGGCGTGAAAAAGAAAGAGTTAGGTTCACGGACATGGTCCATGTATTGCAAGTGGTCTCTGGGTTCACTGAAGACACTAACGGCTATATTTTTTCCTATGTTTACAAAAAAGTTGTTAAACACAGTTGCAATATCTTTTTTCTCGTGGTATTTTACATTTTCGTGAACGACGGACTCAATTGTTTTCGTAGTATTATTATTCGGTTTATAGCATGAATTAAGCAGGCGCCAAGTTTTTTTAATATCAGTTTTGTATTCAGTAAATTTGCGCGTGAAGTAGTCTCGTTTTGAGGTTCGTATTTGATTTGTCACATGATTCCTGAATCGGTTATACGTTACTTTAGATATTCGCCCTTCGTATAGTAAGGCTAGGTACGCTTGACGTTTCTTTATATTGATCACGATATCTTCAGTAATCCAGGGCTTTTGTCTATTTTTCGGCGTAATTGTGCGGGTGATTATTGGGCAACACTGGTTGTATGCGGTCGTTATAATTTCAGTTAAATTTAGTATTGCTTCATCAATGTTTATCGCATTATTGTCCCGTTCATAGATGTCTAATGATGGCATTAATTCTTCTAGAACAGTTCGCATTGTTCCCAAGTTGTATTCGTTTACACAACGAAATGAATAAGTATCAGCCTGTGGGCTGGGACAAGGATTATAGACATTTTTCTTGATGAGAAACACCGGGAAATGGTCAGATAAGTCAGAAGTTATTATTCCGGGAAGAAAATCAGTCGGATCTAACATAAAAATATTATCGAGTAACGTAGCCGATTCAGAAGCAACACGCGTAGGTTTCGTGATGATTGGAAGGAAGGAGCTAGACTGAAAAACATTTATGAAGTTTGAGGTTTGCTCACAGCTATCATATTGTAGAAGATCGTAGTTGAAATCCCCGCAGATTATTATGTCATTATATAGAGACTTGTTGAACTGAGATATTATGCTTTGAAGCTCGTTCAGGAAAGAGACGTTACAAGCTGTACAGTCCTTGGTTTATAAGCTGTACAGTCCTTGGTTGTATGGGAAGAATCTTTCCTTCCTTGACTTTTGGTACAAAGGCTACAAAATGAGGTTCTGCTCTTAAAGTTAGGCTCATACCTGACATCTGCGGCCAATGTCTGCACATTAGCATAATTGGTTTTTTCTTTGACAAAGGTTCCCTTTCTTACAGCGCCACCCATTTCCTTACATCTATCCAAGGCTTTGAAAATGTTCCCATTAATCTCTTCTAGACTAGGCTTATTTGCATTGCAAATGCTCACTAGATGCCCCTGCAAAGAGCTGTGTAAGCCAGTCCAAATAAAATACTGTAGAATAGTATCTACCTTGATATCTAAGCTGCGAAATAGGTCTTGAACCGCGCGCATTTGACTGATGTACATGTAAGGATCTCCACTTTCGTGAAGTTTTAACTGCGATAAATTTCGTATGGCCTCGAATCTTTGCGATATGGAATCCGCGAAGGCTTCCTTCGAGAGACTTTTTGCCCCTTCATAGGATTGTTTGGAGCCCGACAATGAGTTAATATAAGGGTAAGAGGCTCTGAACTTAACCGTCCTTTCAGATAGACGAATTTCTCATAATCTGAAAGTTCGTATTTATTGATAATGTGCTCAAAATCATCAAGAAAGTTTACGAGAGTTTCGCCAGACGCATTACTATACGTCGGCAATGGAATTTCAGGCAGTTTTAATTTATTTTTACGATCGCCGGAACCTGAGGGAAAAGCTTCAGCGGAACTGACCTGCTCAGGATTCAAACTCTCTTTAAGCCTCGTGATAGTAATTAAAATCTTTTGCTCGTACAACTCGCAAGAATCCCACTCGCTATTCAGCGCACTCTCGTCTTTCGACTTTTTCCACATTGAGGCACAAATTTCATCATCAAGTTTTTCTAAGTCCTCTTTCAAACCTTCAAGAGTAGTTAAATAAGTCAATCTCTCGCTATTAGAAAGAGCAGGAAGGGAATCCCTAACTTTATCATGAAGTCGGGTAAGACGAGCCCTCAAATGGCCTCTCGAACGGGAGGAATACTCAGTATCAGCCATTGTTAGCACGAAGCGTAAAAAATATTATGCTCTGAAATTCAAAGTATTAGACAAAGGCAAATTAGAAAAAGACAAAACGACCGACCACCCGCAAAACAAAGGACATCGGAACATACACCCCAAGGGAAAAGTTTCGGACACACCAAGATGCTACACGAGTCCTGTCATGGTCGCCATAACGAAAATCACGTATGGCGGGTAATGACAAAACAGGAAATGGAATTAGTTTATTCTCTTGCATCGTAAACTTTGATGCAGCAATTGATTGAAAACAATTACTAAAGATGAATAAACATTGAAAATTTCGACCATTTGAATAAATAATTAAGTCGATGAAACGGAAGGACTGTCGACCCGTAGAGAGTGAGGGGGACAGCGTCGCGTCACCTTCCGTCTACCCGCCAAGGACTCGTTCAATGAGAAGCAAGTAACCATCTGTTGAACACGAAACCGTACTCGTTAACTACTAACTTACGAAGAATGTTGCGATCAGGCAAAAGGTTAGGAGATACCTATCTTTAACCTATTTAGAACGAACTATCAATTATCAATTACTATCAATTATCAATTACTATCAATTATCAATTACTATCAATTATCAATTACTATCAATTATCAATTACTATCAATTATCAATTACTTGAGCTGGGTTTGTCCAAGCTTCTCATCTTTATTTTTCTGCAGGCTGTGCAGCTAACCCCATGTCTCTGAAAAGCCTCGTCACTGACATTCACACTACGACATAAATGTGTGACTTACGGCGTTAGTATCGGAGAAGGGCCTTCGTCTTGAGTCCAATGAAACTCCCAGGGTGAGGCGTCTGCTGTTATCCATAATGTCCCAGTCTCACGGGCGTCGGTCGCCGCAGTCTACTCGGTTATTGCGGCCATAATTAATGAATATTGGCTTGCATCAATCAAATTTCATGAAGAAGAAGAAAATAAAAAATTACGATGATCACCACGATGAAACCACTGATCAGCTACGATGAAGAGCACCACGATGAACTACCGATGAAGAGCACCACGATGAACTATTGCCGATCCCCCGGCAAAGCACTGCCTCGAAACTACAGCAGTGTAGGGACTTCATCACAGTCCTAATGAAGCACGAACAGCATGTTCAGCACCGCTTTCTTCAGGAACCAGAAAATAATAGCGACCCCCCTCTTCCATCGCCGCCGTTCACAGCTTGCGTTCCATTCTGTAGCTCAAGAATTTGTAATGAATGGAACACAATGATAGAGCGCAATAAACATCACAATTTATGGAATCGATAGAATGCAGTGACGAATAAATAAAATTTAATTTCCCTGTGATTTTTATTATCAAAATTTATCAAATAAATAAGGAATTTTCTACAGAACTACATGGTGTAATAGTTTTTGAACACCAAGTGATAGTTTTCTTGTTTTGTTCTACATAGGGTAATTCATCAAATATCGAACAGAAACCACGTGTGTCTAGAAACAACCTTCATAAATCGGTAACTTTTGCTCTGAATAACTGTTGCGGGCCTCAAGATTATTCTTGAACAGTTGCTTTCTTGTTCTTGTGATGTCGTTTCAAAGACAACGTAGATTGTTGGAATTTATTTATTGTTTTAAAAATCGAATTCTTCAATAACATAATTTCATCAATATCGAACATGAATCGAACAAGAATTTTGATTTGAACAGGATGGTTTGTCAATTAGTTCTCCTCGTATGGAACATTTGTTAGACTATTAGCACGCCACGTATGGTTTGTCTATTAGTACGCCTCGTATATTTTGTCCATTAATATGCCTCGTATGGTCTATCTATTTGTACACCTCTGATAGTTTGTCTATTAGTACACCTCGTATAGTTTGTCAATTATTATGCCTCATATGGCTTTTCTATTTGTACACCTCTGATGGTTTGTCAATTAGTACTCCTCGTATGGAACTTTTGTTTTAGGACGTCCTATATTAAAAAACTTTTTAAAACCCAATATGTTGACATGTATCTCATGTGGCCACTTGGAAAATAAACGTTTTTCTTTCATTCTTTTTTTTCTTTGGTGCACTGGATTTTCTTGGAAATGCTCGCGGTGGCACAGTGGTTAAGGGATCGGACTTGTATGTTGGAGTCGCGGGTTCGTATCCCGGCGCTGGCGCTGCGATTTTCCCCGTTGGGTATAAGGGAAAGCTCAAGCACAATACCCCACTCGACCCAGGTGTCGGAAATGGGTACCGGCTTTACGGGGGAACCGTCATGGTGTCCTATATATATGTATAGTGTTAGTTATAAGACATTTGAAAAACCAATGCTCAAGATCATTTGTATCAGGCTTGATTGGAAATAAAGCATCCCAAAGATGCCGATGTTTGTTTTGTTTTGTTGTTTGAAATAACTGTCTCATTACTTATTTTCAAGATGCATTTGAATGGAGAGTTATCAAAATTTGAATATGATGTCGATGTTTCATTTGCAGTGTTTGTTGAACCATCATTGTGATCATCAACCTGTGTGACCTTTTTTGGAGTAGAGTGTAAAGCACTCGTCAATGAATTATTATTGATGCTTGCATCAATTTTCTTGGCAAGGGATTGATCATCAGTAAATGTAGCCAGACGAATCATTGATGATCTTGAGGGCCTTGGAACACCAGCAGCTGATTGATAGCCCCTCACCAGAATTCCCATCTTCAACTATTCAATGTTATTATCAAGCGTTAATACAATATTTTAATGAAATAAAACAGGCGTTCAATAGATCGATTCAGTTATTTAAAAGAATCAAGAATCGAAAAGCCTTGTTCGAGGCATAAATTCATGATTTTTAAGGAATTTTGATTCGAACACCTTTGTTCAGTATTTAATACTGACATGAAAAAGGAACTGAATGTCGAACATGGAATAATTATCAAGTTTTTGGCGGAAAAGAAAAAAATACAGTAACAGAACATCATATGACAACACTACTCTCTAGTTCTGACGGGAGGTTGACGGTGACCCAACAACAATTAAACCGTCGCAATTTTCCCGAGGTGCGTAAGATTTTTCGAGTGAAAAAATTCGACCAATTTGTAAGGGTCGTACAGAAAATGCGTTCGCAACCGCTGGTAGCAGTTTGCAGCTCACAGAAATGAGTTTTTATCACTAAAATAGGAGTTTTAGATGTAAGATCACTGGCACTGAGCAAGTTTGGATGCTTACTAAATTTATTACGCGCATATTTCCAAAGTTGTTCGTTAATCAGTTCAGTTCGATATTTGATGAATTACCCTATAGGCCTCCCTATACGGACAAAATGTTAAAGTGGAAATTCAACTGTGAAGTTTGCATTAATTCCCGAAATATATACGCTTAGTAATTTAATAACAAATACCGTTGGTGTGCTTTGCTTCTTCATAAAAAAAGGGAATGAACTCAATAAGGTGATCCCTCGAATTCCGAATATGCCACAAATTCCCAAAATTTGTATCATTATAGTGATTTAGCTTCCTGGACTTACGTAAGGACAATCAAATCTGCAATTGACATTCATATGCTGATTTGAATTTTTCTGCAATATTTGGTTATTCAAAACCTAATGCAAAAGATTGGTATTCTTGGAATTTCCAGAATGAGGGGACTACCTAGAGGAAGATTGAGAACTTTTTTGTGATTTTTTCTATTAATTTCTATATTGAAGTTTACAGATGTATTGGATAATCTGTTGATGAATGAAGAAAGTAAAAAATTTCGTTTAGTATTCTAATGATTACCATTATTTATTAGTTACGTCATCCCAAAGTACCACAAAGTGTAAGGAATGATACTTTCATTAATGAATTCCCAGAATAATACTTTCGGGACGTAAATCTGTATTGTACTTATTGCCGGGATACTGTAAGTTTTTCATGCAATATATTATGAGAATATACACTGTTATTGTTAAAATAGCTGCTGCGATTTCATAGATATGAATAACAAAGATAATACTTTTGGTTCAGCATAAAGTTAACCATATTGACCCATTTTCATCTACGATAAAATCACCGAAAGCTGTTAGTTTAAGCTCCATGTCTCATTTAACGTACGAGACCAACTTTTAGTGTTCGCCGTTGCCGAGTGGTTGAGAACGCACCCTTCCGTGAAGATGTCAAGGGTTCGAATCCCGGCGTTGCGCGGCGGTTTTTCCGTTGGTAAAAGGAAAACTCAAACACAATACCTAACTCTACTCAGATATCTGAAATGAGTACCGGCTCTAGAGGGGAGTAACCGTCCTGGTGATAGTTATACGTAGAGATGTGACTCAAAAAAAACCATGCCGTTTTTTTTAAAAAAAACACGTTTTTTTTACAAAAAAAAACCGTGGCCAAAAAAAACGTGGATATTTTGGTTTTTTTTAAATATTTTGTCTGAAAATAACTCAGCAAGAAAAAGAACCATATTACATTATTTGTTTTCATGTCAAATTACAAAATAAAACAGCATACTTCTTAATTGATGGTTTTCTATGGTTTTATGAACTTTTTCATTTTCTGCGGTTTCATGCTTTGATATTTCATTTATTTTGCAATACATGTGAATGACCTTAAACTCCCAAAATGGTGTGTTATAATAACATATCTTTACTTATGGTCATTGATAGAGATGTGACTAAAAAACCATGCTGTTTTTTTTAAAAAACATGTTATTTATACAAAAATTATGACTAAAAAACATGGAAATTAATATATTTATGACCTTAAAAATCCAATGCTGTTTTTTTTAAAACATTGTTTTTTAACAGAAAAATCTTGACTAAAAAAACATGGCTATTATATTTTATTGGACCAAAAAAATTTTTTTATAAACATTAAAAAAACCACGACTAAAAAAACACGGATGTAAATATCAGGAAAGTTAATTTTCTTTAATCGAATTGTCTTTAGAAACTTATAAACAAAGAATGCTGTTAATATTGAAATCATGTTTATTAGAACTGTACTAGGTCTTAGAATAAAATATCTACATAGAATCTATTCACTCCATAAAACCTTTCGGAGACCAGCTCCATCCTCAGTCATTCTGTAAAATTTGGTGAAATGGACAATGAATTTTCACTGTTCCTTTGAAAAACATTTGACTGAATGACTTACTGAGGATGGAGCTAGTCTCCGAAAGGTTTTATAGAGTGAATAGATTCTTTTTGGATATTTTATTCTAAGACCTGGTACGGTTCTAATGGATATTAAAATATCTTATATGACCAAAAAATCCATGCTGTTTTTTGAATGTTTTTGTTACAAAAAAGTCTTGACTAAAAAACACGGATATTAATATACTTTATTTTACCATAATGATGTATTACCATGATGTATTTTTCAAAATAAACATCTTTTTTACAGAAAAATCATGATTATAAAATGTGGATATTAATATATTTTATGTGCCAAAAAAAACATGCTGGTTTTTTTAAATCATGTTTTCTTAACCAAAAAAAAATCATGACTAAAAAACATGGATATTAATGACTTATGGTGAAAAAAACTTTTTAAAATGTCATATTTTTTTGGTCAGATAAAATTTAATAACACATGTTTTTTGTAAAAAATCTTTTTTTCAGAAAACATGGTTTTTTGGTCACATATAATAAATTAATATCCATGTTTTTTTTACAGATTAGATTAGTCATTAGTTTTAGCCTCCCTACCCAGCAACAAATGCGATCCAAAAAGAGGAAGGAAGATTATGAAACAAGATCAGAGTTGAAGAAGACAGTAGTAGGTGCTGAAAAACAGGACAGCAGTGAACCGAAAAAAAAGGGGTCCTTAACATCACAAAAACATTTCATTTCAACAAAAAGAAGGCCTACCTAACTCTCAGCTTGGGCCCTTACATTGTCCCCCTGGGAGTGCTAGTTCCCATAGATACAATAATTGTATCCCCCTGAGGGGTTTTTTTTTTACAAAGAATTCGTGACCAAAAAATTAATAATATCAATTTTTTAATAAAAAAAACATGTTTAAAAAACAAGGATTTTTTGGTAACATAAAATATGTTAATATCCATGATTTTAAGACACGATTTTTTATGAAAAATACATAGAATAAAACAGCATGGTTTTTTGGTCGTATAAAATATATTCATATCCAGGTTTTCTTATACATCATTGTTTGTAAAAAACCATATTTTTTAAAAAGAGCATAGGGTTTTTTAGGTCTTATAAATATATTTATGTTTTTTTAGTCATGATTTTTTAGTACAAAAACATTTTTTTGGTCTCAAATATGTTATTTATGTTTTTTCAGTCATGATTTTTTAGTAAAAAATGTGCTTTTTTTAAAACTGCATGGGGCTTTTTAGGTCACATAAAATATATTGTTTTTTAGTCATGATTCTTTGTAAAAAAAACAGCATGGTTATATTTGGTACTAGAGAATATATTAATATTCATTTTTATTATTCAGAATTTGGTCAATGTGAAGTTTAATGCAATCATGGAAATTAATAATTATATTCCAAACAATCACTAAAGGAAACCATTTAAGAACGTTTTACAAGAACAAAATTCTGCTCGCTGATGGTTTATTTTCGAATCATTGAACTTTGAAGTTGGACTTCCCGAGCCAAAGGAAGCGAGCGTAATTTAATTAAAAATGGAAGCTAACCCCCTATTACAAACGTAAAGAGGTTGGGTCGTGAGGGGGAGGCACAGTTCTTCTAGCGAAAATTATAAATAAAGCTTCTAACCCACCCATTAACGGGACGACCACAATCTTGTTTACATCGGCTCCAAGATGGCGACCACCATGGGCGCTGCCATCTTAGAGCCGATGTCAACAAGATTGCGGTCATCACCCAAATGGGTTGGTTAGAAGCTTTATTTATAATTTTCATTAGAAGAACTGTGCCTCCCCCTCCCGACCCAACCTCTTTACGTTTGTAATAGCTTCCGTTATTAATTAAATTCCGTTTCACGCGCTCGCTTCCTTTGGCGCAAAGGCCAACTTCAAAGTTCAATTATTCGAAAATAACGCATCAGCAAGCAGAATGTCATCCGTGTAAAACGTTCTTAAATGGGTTCCTTTAGTGATTCCTGGGATCGCTAATTATTATTTTCTGATTGCATTAAACTTCACATTGACCCAGAATTTTTTGTAAAAAAACCATGTTTTTAAAAAAACAGCATATTTTTTTGGTCACCTCAAATATATTAATATCTATGGTTTTTAGTCATTGTTTTGTAATGAAAACATGAAAAAGAAACCATACAGTAAAAGTGGTGGCAGATAACCCACAATTACCTAGAGTCTAAGAGGTACAGCAGGAGCCACAGAACTTATATTGATGGAGTCAAATTCAGAGCTTATTATGGTAAATCTGAAGGATATGTCAGTTATCAATTTTCCACTTTTTGGTGCCTGAACCTAATTAATTGAATCAAAATAAACAAGTTTTCTTCTACGCACCTTCCGTCTCAAATGAGTATTTTACGATTTATAGCGATAAGTTTAGTTTCGTCTTTGATGACGAATGCACTCGAATAAACAGCTACTCATTGATTTTCGAATTTTTGTTGCTTGAATCATGGTAATAACATCGAAATAAACAACTTTTCTTCTATACACTTTTCTCATCAAAAGAGTATTTAACGAGGTATAGCGGTAGGTTTGGTTTCGTCTATGATGACGATTGCGCTGGAAGCGAGTGCGCATTGCAGTGTTGCTGTCCAACGTGCTCCTTGAATTACTTGCCGCTTCAAACACAGGAGTTGCGGTAAGTCATTTACCGCTATAACTAATAAAATACTCATTTGAGATGGAAAGTGCATAGAAGAAAACTTGTTCATTTCGATCTAATTAACTATGCTTAGGTTAGGCATCAAAATTTACAAAATCGATAACTGACATATCCTTCAGATTTACCCTTATTATCTCTGCAAAGTCTGATTTTTATGGTCACATATAAATAAAATCAGGCATAGTAGAGATAGTAAGCTCTGAATTTTGACTCCATCAATATAAGTTCTGTGGCTCCTGCTGTTCCTCTTAGACGCTTCTAGGTAATTGTGGGTTATCTGCCTCCACTTTTACTGTATGGTTTCTTTTTGATGTTTTTATAACACTGAAATGACTAAAAAACATGGATATTAATATATTTCAGGTGTCCAAAAAAAGCCCAGACATATGCTAAACAAAATCTAGGTGTGCAAAAAAAAACCAAAAAAAACAAAAAAAAACGCATAAAAAACACGTTTTTTTTGCAAAAAAAACCGCAATCAAATAAAACCGTTTTTTTTGCATCACTAGTTATACGGCATTTGAAAAAAATGTACAGGGTGATATTTATCATGCTAAATTGATTGGAATAAAACTTTTTGTCTAGATTTCTAGCACGAGAAGATCTTCCCATGATTAAGGATGTCTATTCTATTTTGCATGGCTATCTTGTTGAGGAACGAAGACTAACCAACAAAATTTGTTGACCAACGAAGTAGTTGGTCAACTCTTTCCATCTGACATGGAGAATTTTAAATTTTCTCCCCTGGTGTCGTACAATGTAGAAAGAGTGCTTTCGCAATACAAAAGTCTTCTTGTCGTAAAATGTAATAATCGAAAACATTAAAAAATACATCATTAGATGTAACCATATACATTAAAACTTGTTTTACTTTGAATTCTTGTGAAATATTTTCACGTTTTCTTCATTAGTAGCGAATGCTCGCTATTATAAATATCGAACACTATTGTAGTGAATCATTATGTTAGAGATCAATATTCAGAGTATCGAACAAGTTCCAACTAACTGAAGTCGGTAATTCAGCAGTGCCTGTGCATGACTTGATCGCACATTGTTTGCACATAAATGCGTGTACTGTGCATACGACGCTCCGCAATCGCACCGTTCTACTGATCAGCAAGTGAATTACGTTGAGAAGGGCACGAGATCGCAACACGAAAATTACGAGAATTAATGGCACGAAGCCGCAACACAAGAATTACGAGAATTAAGAGCACAAGGCCGTAACACGAGAATTACGGGCACGAGGCCGCAACACGAGAATTACGAGAATTAAGGGCACGAGGCCGCCACACGAGAATTACGAGAATTAAGGGCACGAGGCCGCAACACGAGAATTACGAGAATTAAGGGCACGAGGCCGCAACACGAGAATTACGAGAATTAAGGGCACGAGGCCGCCACACGAGAATTACGAGAATTAAGGGCACGAGGCCGCAACACGAGAATAACGAGAATTAAGGGCACGAGGCTGCAACACGAGAATTACGAGAATTGAGGGCGAGAGGCCGCAACACGAGAATTACGAGAATTAAGGGCACGAGGCCGCAACACGAGAATTACGAGAATTAAGGGCACGAGGCCGCCACACGAGAATTACGAGAATTAAGGGCACGAGGCCGCAACACGAGAATTACAAGAATTAAGGGCACGAGGCCGCAACACGAGAATTACGAGAATTGAGGGCGAGAGGCCGCAACACGAGAATTACGAGAATTAAGGGCACGAGGCCGCAACACGAGAATTACGAGAATTAAGGGCACGAGGCCGCCACACGAGAATTACGAGAATTAAGGGCACGAGGCCGCAACACGAGAATAACGAGAATTAAGGGCACGAGGCTGCAACACGAGAATTCCGTTAATTAAGGGCACAAGGCCAAAACGGGAAAATAACAAAAATTAAGGGCACAAGGCCAAAATAGGAGAATAACAAAAATTAAGGGCACAAGGCCAAAACAGGAGAATAACAAAAATTAAGGGCAAAAGACTGTAACACGAGAATTACGTGAATTAAGGGCACAAGGCCGCAACCCGAGAATTGCGGGAATCAAGGGCACAAGGCCGCAACACGAGAATAACGCGAATTAAGGGCACAAGGCCGCAATACGAGAATTACGAGAATTGAAGGCATGAATTCGCAACACGAGAATTACGAGAATTAAGAGCACGAGGCCGCAACACGAGAACTATATGAATTGAGGGCACAAGGCCGCAACACGAGAATTACGAGAATTAAGGGCACAAGGTCGCAACACGAGAATTATGAGCATCAAGGGCACAAGGCCACAACACGAGAATTACTCGAATTAAGGGCACAAAGCCGTGACAGGGGAATTACGAGAATTAAGGGCACAAGGCTGCAACACGAAAATTACCTTGATTAAAGGCACAAGGCCGCAACAAGAAAACTATGTTAATTAAGGGCACAAGACCAAAACACGAGAATTACAAGAATCAAGGGCACTAGGCCGCAACCCGAGAATTACGAGAATTAAGGGCACAAGGCCGCAATACGAGAATTACGAGAATTAAGGGCCCTTGGCCGCAACACGAAAAATACAAGAATTAAGGGCACGAGGCCGCAACACGAGAATTACGTGAATTGAGGGCACAAAGCCGAAACACGAGCATAACGAAAATTAAGGGCACAAGGCCACAACACGAGAATTACGAGAATTAACGGCATAAGGCCACGACACGAGAATTACGAAAATTAATGGCACAAGGCTGCAATACGAGCATAATTACGAGAATGAAGGGCACAAGGCCGCAACTCGAGCATTACGAGAATTAAGGGCACAGGGCCGCAACATGAGAATTCCGAGAATTGAGGTCACAAGGCTGCAACATGAGGATTACGAGAATTAAGGGCACAAGGCGGCAATACGAGAATTATGAGAAATACGGACACGAGGCTGCAACTCGAGCATTACAAGAGTTATGGGCACAAGGCCGCAGTACGAGAATTGCGAGAGTTATGGGCACAAGGCCGCAATACGAGAATTGCGAGAGTTATGGGCACGAGGCCGCAACACGAGAATTCCGAGAATTAAGGGAACGAGGCTGCAACTCGAGAATTACGTGAATTGGGTGCACAAGGCTCAACACGAGAATTACAAGAATTAAGAGCAGGAGGCCATAACACGAAAATAACAAGAGTTAAGGGCACAAGGCCGCGACGCGATAATTTCGTAAAATAGGGGCACAAGGTCACAACACGAGAATTACTTGAATTAGGGGCACAAGACCACAAGCGAATTACGTGAATTAGGGCACAAGGCTGCAACATGAGAATTACGGTAATTAAGGCACAAGGCCGCAACAAGAAAATTATGTTAATCAAGGGCACAAGGCCATAACAGGAGAATTACGAAAATTAAGGGCACAAGGCTGCAACACGAAAATTACGTGAATTAGGGGTACAAGGCCGCAACACGAAAATTACGTGAATTAGGGGTACAAGGCCGAAACACGAGAATTGCGAGAACCAAGGGCTCAAGGCCGCAATCCGAGAATTACGTGTATTAAGGGCACAAGGCCGAAACACGAGACTAGCATGAATTAAGGGCACAAGGCCGCAAAGCGAGAATTCGGAGAATTAAGGGCACAAGGCCGCAACACGAGAATTACGAGAATTGAGGGCACAAGGCTGCAACACGAGAATTACGAGAATTTAGGGCACAAGACCGCAACACGAGAATTAAGGGCACATGGCTTGAAGACGAGAATTACGTGAAATAAGGGCACAAGGCTGCAACACAAGAATTATGTATATTAAGGGTACCCGGCCGCAACACGAGAATTAAGTGCACAAGCCCGCAACGCGAGAATTAAGAGAATTAAGTGCACAAGGCCGCAACACGAGCTTTAAGAGAATTGAGGGCACAAGGCCACGACGCGAGAATGACTAGAATTAAGGGCCCAAGGCTGTAACGCGATAATTACGTGAAATAATTGCACAAAGCTGCACACGAGAATTAAGAGAATTAAGTGCACAAGGCAACAACACGAGAATTACGAGAGTTCAGTGCACAAGGCCGCAACTCGATAATTAGGAGAACTCAGGGCACGAATCCGCAACACGAAAGTTACGAGAATTAATGGCAGAAGGCCGCCACACGAGAATTACGTGAATTAAGGGCACAAGGACGCAACACTAGAATTACATGAATAAAGGGCACATGGCATGAAGACGAGAATTACGTGAAATAAGGGCACAAGGCTGCAACACGAAAATTACGTGAATCATGGTCACAAGGGCGTAACACGAGAATTACAAGAATTATGGGCTCAAAGCCACAAATCGAGAATTGCGAGAATTACGGCCGCAAACTCGCAACACGAGAATTACGTGAATTAAGGGCTCAAGGCCGCAATACGAGAATTACGTGAATTAAGGGCACAAGACCGCAGCACGAGAATCAAGAGAATTAAGGGCACAAGGCCGCAACACGAGAATTACGAGAATTAAGGGCACAAGACCGCAGCACGGGAATCAAGAGAATTAAGGGCACAAGGCCGCAACTCGAGAATCAGGAGAATTAAGGCCACAAGGTCGCAACACGAGAATTACGTGAATTAAGGGCACAAGGCCGCAACTCGAGAATCAGGAGAATTAAGGGCACAAGGTCGCAACACGGGAATTACGTGAATTAAGGGCACAAGGCCGCAATTCGAGAATCAGGAGAATTAAGGGCACAAGGCCGCAACTCGAGAATCAGGAGAATTAAGGGCACAAGGCCGCAACTCGAGAATCAGGAGAATTAAGGGCACAAGGCCGCAATTCGAGAATCAGGAGAATTAAGGGCACAAGGCCGCAACTCGAGAATCAGGAGAATTAAGGGCACGAGGTGTCAAGGAATGGAAAGTCGTAGGGATTAAAATTTTGTGCGTCGTACTTTTTCTTATTTTATGTCGTCCGGTATTGGAATTCAGCTCTCTTTCTGTTCATCGGTTTTTCTTACTGTAATTTTGCGTCGGAAGAAAACGCGTGCTGAACGCAACATCTTTTCTTATTTAATCAAGGTGATCTAGGAATTCATTCACAGCTTCAGCAGTCACCGCTCGAGGCGGAGGTGCGTTTTCTTTTAGGATACTTTCGTGCTTTATTTATCCGGTATAGCCCTGACAATATTTCCAATATTTTCATTTTCATGTTCTAGTGTGTAACAGCTTGGTTTTGATTGTTCATCAGTGAGGTCTCCAGTCGTCCCCCACACTGAGATACTCTGGCAAGTTCCAGCCACAACCTGACCGGTGCCTGTAGGTCTTAAGAAGTTAGCATATTCCAACGTAACAACACGGAAAACCGAAGTGTGCCAGGGGCAGCCACGGGTGACGGCTTCGGGAATCCAGCTACTAGCCTGGCTTTAATACTCGCCGGTGTTAATGGACTGCACTTCACGTCTTTCTGAACTCGATCGATTAGAACTTTACGTTCTCCACTGGCCGCTGCGATCTGGCCGACCCGCAGCAGTCAGATCTAACAACTCAGAGCAGTCTGATCTAAATACACGTTCTGTATTTACTTTACTCTAAATATTGTTGTCAGTCTTAGGCGTGGTGTTTATTGTCATTAATTACCGCTAGGCTAAGTGTTCGTATTTATTATTCGTTTCTCGTTCTCTATTCAATTTTGTGTCTCATGTGCTCTATTCTAATTTCGTGTAGTGAAGTGTCCCACTCTAGATTTCATTGATTTAAAATGTCGAACTTCAGTAAATTATAATACTTTATTCTTATTTTTCCACCGGTTCACCCAGTCGAATATTCGTAACCTGAACATTGGCGCTGTAGACAGGATCGACTTTTGTGGTGACCGGTGAAGTTAGTTAGGTTAGTTAGGTATATGTAGGTGTTAATATTTCTTAAGTGTACGTGCCCATTTAATCGTTCTGTCAAGTGCCTCAGCTAAGCAGTGACTGCAGAGCGCTGGTTCAGTGTCTAGTCGTGAGCCTCGTCAGTTTCTGGTTTTCGTATGAGCACGGTTTGTGAGACGGTTGTGGTTGGAGCCGGAGGTGACTTACCGGAGGTAAGAGTGCATCTTCCCGTGATCACACGGTGTCTTCTTGTTTCCTAATTCATAATTAGGAGTAGTGGAAGAGTTGCTATCGGCAAGTTCTTCGGGATAACTTCCCATTAGAGGTCATTAGGAATCTGAATATCTGTCTCTTGGGGGGGAGAAGTATTCTATTTTGTAGCATTTGTGATTCCTGACCTAATAATTTTTAGAAATGTCTGACCTTCAGTCATTGAAAGCTTTCGGTGAAAGCTTAGGTTTAAAGGGCTCAGAGTTGGCTCAGTTTATTGAGAAGCAACAATCGATTGCTCGTGAGGATAGGATTAGGGAAAGAGAATTAGAGAAAGAAAAATTAGTAGCCGATGAAAGAGAGAAAGAAAGGGAGCACGAGCTTAGATTGGCCGAGCTTCGGGGTTCTAGTGTAGACACTTCTTCCGTTTCTTCTCCTTTCCCTAGGTGCCTCTCATGTAAAGATTCTCTTAAACCTCCTGTCTTTAATGACGGAGATGATATCTCTGCTTATTTAACTCGCTTCGAGCGCAGAGCTTCTTTGTTGTCATGGTCTAGGGAAAATCAGTGGGCGGTTCAGCTGGGATCACTCCTTAGGGGCAAAGCCCTTAGTATTTATTCCTCTTTACCTATTTCTACGACCGATAACTATGACTTACTTAAGGCAGCTCTTTTGAAGGGGTTTAAACAAACGCCCGACCAATATCGTGCAAAATTCCGTGCTGCTGAAATTGGTGTAGACGAAAGTTACGCACAGTTCGGAACAAATTTAGGTAGGTTATTTGACTATTGGCTCGATAGCTTTGGTTGTGAAAAGACTTTTGAGGGAATGAGGGAGTTCGTTCTAATGGATCAGTTTCTCTCCAGTGTATCTACCGATTTAAGAGTCTTCATTAAGGAACACGAGTGCAACTCTGTTGAGCAGATGACGAAGTTGGCCGATAGCTTCGCTACTGCAAGAAACGCTTATCCTAAAGTTGCCAGAGACAGCAACGCTAGTTCCGACTCGTCGGAAACTAAAAGTAGTGCTAGTCACAAAAATTTATTTGATCACGGTAATGTAAAATGTTTTGCTTGCGGTCTTTCTGGCCATAGAAAGAATAAATGTCCTCAAAACCCGTTAACCTATAAACATAACGTTAATAATTGTTTTGCCGTCAGTGGGTGCGGGAAATTAGAGCAGGGAACTGTTAATGGTCATTCAGTTTCAAATATTCTCAGAGATACAGGTTGCACCTGCGTTGTTGTGTCCGATGACCTTGTCAAAGAATTAAAAATTGTGCGCTACTGTGTATTAACCGATTATCTGGGCAGAGTCGATAAATTCCCTGTCGTAAAATGTTACCTAAAATGTCCATCTTTCGAGGGTTGGACAGACCTCTGAAAACTTGTTCAGTTCTCATTGGGAACGTGGAGGGAGCCAAAGCTCCCAACAAAAGTAAAATTATGGCTATGCATAATGCTATTAATGTAGTTCAAACTAAATCTGTTCAACGAAAAAAATTCATCCTTTGGTTGTGCCCCAAGTGGACGCTCTAAATTTGTCACCAGACAAGTTTGCTGAAATGCAGCAAAAGTGTCCCACTTTGGAAAACGTCCGGTCGAAGGTAGAGTCGGGACGGGTGGACAGAACTAGAGGGGGAGTTTCTGTAAAATATGTAAAAGAACAGGGATTAATCTTCAGAAAGTGTGTTGCTAGTCCCCGACTTGGTGAGGTCGGTACGAAATTGTTAGTTGTACCTCTTGACGGTAGGTCAGCAGTTTTAAAGTTGGCCCATAATTCACTTTTTTTTTGTCATTTTTCCCATAGGAAAACCGCAATAAGAATTTTCGAGCATTTCTTCTGGCCCGGAGCTAGTGCAGATATTACCCGATATTTTAAATCTTGCTATGTGTGTCAGAAGGTTTGTTCAAAAGGAAGGGTCAAAGGCCCGTTATCTATTTTTCCAAACTTGTGGGAATCTAATTCCACTGGGGAAAAGGTCTCTAAAATTTACGGCTTTCGCCAATAGTTTAAGTCTCGTGCAGTTTGTGCGTGTGCCATGTGGCTTGTAATGTAAACTGCCTGCGCGTCTTACGTAATGTTCATGCGATTAGTTCGGGACATTAGTTCTTGCCCTTGTCTTACCTGATGTTTTTCAGAGATAAAAGTTCCCGTCTGTTAAGATTGTCGTTAATTCTTCAGGAATACAAATTTCGTGTTGTTCACATTGCTTGTTCCGAAAATGTGGTTGCTGATTTGCTCAGCAGAATTTGAAGTTCTTAATTGTGTTTCGTTGACTGTTAAAATAGATGTTGTTCTGTTGGCTACTTGCCGCTTGTAAGGTTAAGTTAGTGTATTAAGTCATTGAATGAATGAGGTAAAATAAACAATGTAAATTCTACTTTCCATTCCACTTCTGATTCCGGTGGAATCATTTTTGGTGGGGGCGTATGTCAAGGAATGGAAAGTCGTAGGGATTAAAATTTTGTGCGTCGTACTTTTTCTTATTTTATGTCGTCCGGTATTGGAATTCAGCTCTCTTTTTGTTCATCGGTCTTTCTTACTGTAATTTTGCGTCGGAAGAAAACGCGTGCTGAACGCAACATCTTTTCTTATTTAATCAAGGTGATCTAGAAATTCATTCACAGCTTCAGCAGTCACCGCTCGAGGCGGAGGTGCGTTTTCTTTTAGGATACTTTCGTGCTTTATTTATCCGGTATAGCCCTGACAATATTTCCAATATTTTCATTTTCATGTTCTAGTGTGTAACAGCTTGGTTTTGATTGTTCATCAGTGAGGTCTCCAGTCGTCCCCCACACTGAGATACTCTGGCAAGTTCCAGCCACAACCTGACCGGTGCCTGTAGGTCTTAAGAAGTTAGCATTTTCCAACGTAACAACACGGAAAACCGAAGTGTGCCAGGGGCAGCCACGGGTGACGGCTTCGGGAATCCAGCTACTAGCCTGGCTTTAATACTCGCCGGTGTTAATGGACTGCACTTCACGTCTTTCTGAACTCGATCGATTAGAACTTTACGTTCTCCACTGGCCGCTGCGATCTGGCCGACCCGAAGCAGTCAGATCTAACAACTCAGAGCAGTCTGATCTAAATACACGTTCTGTATTTACTTTACTCTAAATATTGTTGTCAGTCTTAGGCGTGGTGTTTATTGTCATTAATTACCGCTGGCTAAGTGTTCGTATTTATTATTCGTTTCTCGTTCTCTATTCAATTTTGTGTCTCATGTGCTCTATTCTAATTTCGTGTAGTGAAGTGTCCCACTCTAGATTTCATTGATTTAAAATGTCGAACTTCAGTAAATTATAATACTTTATTCTTATTTTTCCACCGGTTCACCCAGTCGAATATTCGTAACCTGAACACGAGGCCGCAACTCGAGAATCAGGAGAATTAAGGGCACAAGGCCGCAGCACGAAAATCATGAGAATTAGGGCCCAAGGCCGCAACACGAGAATTACGCGAATTAAGGGCACAACGTCGCATAACGAGAATTAAGGGCACAAGGCCGCAACAAGAGGATTACGTGAATTACGTGAATGAAGTAAAGAAGGCCGCAGAAAGAGAATCGCGTGAATTACGTGAATGAAGTGCAGAATGCCGCAAAAAGAGAATCACGTGAATGAAGGGCACAAGGCCGCTCTAATTCAAGTTAAAAGTTATGTCTCGCCAGATTTATTTAAGGATTCGCTAGGCAGGCCACTGAACTGCTACAACACACCACTCTGCGACGCTACCTATGGACGGCGTCTCACCATTGCAAGCAGTCGAGCTCGTGCGCTGTCCACCCGACGAGGCCACGGGCGCATCGGAAGTCGGCGCAGAGGTCTCACTCCATATTCCCCGCTGAGGATCCCATGAAGTGCGACATCATCGGTAGATATATAGTCGTGCGAGTGAAGATCTGACTTTCAAGTACTAGATCTTGAGGTAGGAGATGAATCGGCAGCGGAATTTTACGAAGACAGAGGTGGCAGCGGTAGATGCACAGTCTTGCGAATGGAGAGGACTTGAGTATCACTACATACTTCGCAGATAAACACGGTTGTACAAAACCGGGAGCTGCCGCCTGACGAGAGCGATCTGTGTCGTCCGCACATCGAATTGGGAAGAGCTGCTGTAGTAACGCGTCCCAGCCTGAGGAAACTGCTCTTGTTCCCATTTAGTTGGAGTTCCTGAGGTGGCTTCAGAGGGAAAATTACAGCACCGACCACAAGCAAAATTGAGAATGGTGTATGAGAACAGTGGCCAGAAAACTAAAGATTAATGTAACTTTTTTTACGAATTATAATTGTAATGTAACGTTTTGTTTTGTATGTTTAGTAACGGGTGGAAGACCCACTTTAAATAGATGCTGAAGTGTAAATAATGTTCCATGTACAGCCTTTATTTCAGTTAATACCTCAGGTAGAAACTTCATTACAGGCGGTGCCTCAAAGAGAAGCTAAATTACGTGTAGTAAAAGAGCTAAAGAATCAAACGTCTATAATACCTCCGGTAGAGGGTAGTTTATAGAAAGTAATCAAAGTACAAATACTTTGAGTAGAGATTTCTTTTCTAAATAAGCCTCAGAAACCGACTTACTTGCAAAACATATCTCAGAGAGGGGTTAAATTGCAGAAAATACTTTCCACAGGTAAAGACAATTGTAAATGATACTTCAGTTAGACTTCACGGGTTCCTAACCTCGGGTACAAGAACCCTTTAAAGTGCATTTGCATATCTGGAGGGGGGCATTTAATGCTTAAAAGAGAAAGGAAAAATATGTAAGAACGGTATTTTTCAAAATATCTATGCATACATTTCACTACATTTCACTGAATTCCCAAATATGAACATATTCGATGAATATATAACATCAGTCGAAATAATGAACGGGTGCAAGGTTGGGAACCCCTGGGGTAGAGCATTACCTGCAGGCGAGGCCGACCAGAACCAGTATAGGGCCCCGACGTCAACATGAGGTGGCTGGAGAACTACAGGCGCCTCGAAGAACGACCTTGGTTCGTTACAACAGGAAGGGCAAGGTTTTTTGCCCTTCTCACGAAGTTATTTGTCTGCAAAAATCGCAGGGGATATTTTTCCTCATGATATTTTTCCGGAATATTTTGCAGCACAAAAATAAACGAGTTTTATCACTTTACATTACAAATAAAGTGCATTTCCCGCATTAAATGATCAAAATGGGTTGTTAGAAAAGAATTTACAAGGTTTTTTATTATATCACGAAGTTAGTTTTCTGGAAAAGATCGTAAGGGTACCCCTTATAATATTTGCCAGGGATGTTTGAGCCTCCATATGAGACAGGGATGTTTGAGCCTCCGGTCCATAGTTGGAACTTCGTGAACCGATCGATCTTCCCACCATTTTTCAACGTTAGTGCCATCAAAGGTCTTTCGTTCTATTCTATTTTTTATCCCTGCTATAGTTGTTACTGCATATTTTTTGTCAGAAAATATACGCAGAGTATTATCTCCAACTAAGCCTCCAGTTTTAGGAAGAAAACAATTGGAGTTTAGAAGTTCTGTATTCACCCCCGAATTGCATTGTATCAATATCTTAAAAATGTCTTTTTTGACCAACTACTAAGAGCCCTAATTTACAACTACAAAAACACCTGTGCAGCGTGTCAATGAACTTCAACCTACATCCACTATGAGAACTTATTCCAGCCGGTTTGAACGGGGAAAGATTTTGAACATTCGAAATTGTGATGTCTCAGTGACGAGACAAATTTTCAATGACTTGTTTCTCTCGTTTCAAAATTTTCAGATTATTTCATGAAACTGATTTTTATGTGGGCTTGCCCACACTCGCATTTGCTTTCCTCTGCATTTATCCTGCCTGACTGCAAGTGGCTCTTTCTTACCTAGATGATTATTGTTACATTAGTTTATTTTTTCCTCAGTTGTCAATAAATTAGGCGTTAACATGTTTCTCACTACTCGAGCATTTCATTTAATTGGGAGATACGGTTGCGCATCCTCACAATTAGAATTCTTCGGAATCTTTCCTAACCTTGTTCCTGACATATTTAAACAATTCATTTTACCACAGGTGATACAGAGGTAGAATTTTACTTAAGTCTAGTACAATGGTCAAATTTGAGTATAGCTACCTGTGGGCCCGAATAAGTTCAGCGACTTCTAGGGCATCCTACCATCACGTTATTCTAGGGTGTACAAAAAAGTTTAACCTAGTTCACTTAACATAGTTTCGCATTAGACTGATCATTGAGATAATTAACTCGATATTTTATGCTGTATTTTACAATATAGGTCAAGTCGGCTATATTTAACAGTATGTTCGATAAAACGATTCAAGAGCAGAGAGAAGATTGGTTATGGTACACAAGGCAAGTTACATTATGACATTATCATTCATTTTTCACATGTAGGAGGCAAGATTTCGACACGGTGTTCTTACACGACTAGTATTCTGATAGGAAGTGAGACTCAAGATGTCTTTTGAATACTTTGTACGAATTACATTCACGGATCTCTGCAGGTATAGAGTTCCAAGTTTTGGTTCCAACGAAGAGAATACTATGTTGCGACCTGGCCTTTGAATAATAAGGAAGCATGAATTTACTTCTATTTCGGGTTAAATGGTCGTGATGACCAGTTTGCGCAGTCAATAATTGTCTTAGGCTATTGTCGCCATCATTTCTTAATGTTTTGTAAATGAAATTACAGATGGAGATTTTGTAGAGATCCGAAAGTTTAAGTATTTGTAAATTTTTGAAAGAATCATTTGTGTGAGCATTATATTCTAGGTTCTTTACCGCTCTGACAGCCCTTTTCTGCAGAGTAAAAATTTTGTTGGTTTTATTTTTATCAGTTCCGTGCCATGCTTCTATTCCGTATTGCAAGTATGGAGAAATGAGCGTTCGGTAGAGCATTTGTAAAGCTGTTTCAGGCAGAAAATTTTTAACTTTATTTAGGATTCCGATGGATTTTGATAATTTAGAACTAATATGAGTGATGTGCTCTTTGAAGGTCAGATGTTTATCTATTATGATGCCCAGAAACTTACATGAGTTGGTTTCTTCGATTTCACCTTCGCCAATTTTAATGCATGGGAGAGATCCATCTTTCTTGTATGAGAAAGTAATATAATTTGTTTTATCGATATTTAGGCTTATTTTATTAGCTTTGAGCCACGATGAAACCTTGTGAAGTTCAGTATTTATACTCTCCACAATCATAGCAGGATTTTGGTTCGGAAGGACCGCAGAAAGCGTACTGTCATCGGCAAAAAGTATGAATTTGAAGAATGATGTAGATTTTACAATATCATTGATAAAAATCAGAAACATGAGAGGCCCGAGAACAGATCCTTGTGGAACTCCATGGCTAATTGTCTGTGGGTCTGATTTTGCGTCGTCAATGACAACGTATTGCTTCCGATTTGTTAGGTATGATCTGAACCAATCATGGGCAATCCCTCGAATGCCATAACAGTGTAGTTTCTATAATAGTATTCTATGGTCCACACAATCAAATGCTTTTCGGAAGTCAAGAAATACAGAGAAGACAGGCTTTCCTTCATCTATATTAGAATAGAGGAATTGTAAATGATTTAATATAGCCTGTGTTGTTGATTTTTTAGAGCGAAAACCGTATTGTTTATCGTAAAGAAATGATTTTTGTTCAAAATAAGAGTACACTTTTTTATACACAATCTTTTCGAATACTTTGCTAATAATTGGTAGAATGGAGATAGGTCGATAATTGTTTACACAGGTTTTTTCACCACTTTTAAAGATAGGGGTTACTCTAGCAACTTTGAGGGAGTTCGGGAAAGTGCCTAGTAAGAGAGACTGGTTAATAATATTTGATATCAGTGGGGCTACAATGTCAGCAATGACTTTAAGTACTTTAGTCGGAAACGTTTGTAACCCACTCGATTTATTTTTCATGTTGTTTATGCACGTAATTACATCGGAGGAGTTTGTAGGCGTAAAGAAAAAGGAGTTGGGTTCTCGAATATGATCCATAAATTCCAGGTGATCAGTAGGTTCACTTGGAATACCATCAGCTATTGTTTTCCCTACGTTTGCGAAGAAGTTGTTAAAGAGATTAGCAATTTCTTTCTTATGATATTTTACATTATCTTGAACAACATATTCAATTTTCTTTTTATCGGCATTATTCGGTTTACAGCAGGAGTTAAGGAGATGCCAAGTCTTTTTAACGTCAGTTTTGAATTGAGTAAACTTGAGCGTAAAGTAGTTCTTTTTTGATGTTCTTATCTGGTTTGTTACATAGTTTCTAAATCGGTTATATGTTTCTCTAGATATTCGTCCTTCGCAAAGGAGGGCTAGGTACGCTTGACGTTTCTTTATATCACGATGTCTCTAGTAATCCAGGGCTTTTGTTTATTTTTCGGGGTAACTGTACGAGTTACAATTGGGCAACACTGATTGTATGCGGTCATTATAGTTTCAGTCAACTTTACTACTGCTTCATCAATGCTCGTAGTATTATTGTTTTGTTGAGAGATGTGCAATGTAGGCATTGATTCTTCTAGAACGGTGCGCATTTCTTCAAGATTTGATTCGTTTATTTTACGATATGAGTAAGTTTCAGCCCGTGCCTTGGTGCAAGCAATATAGACATTTTTCTTAATAAGAAAAACTGGGAAGTGATCTGATAAGTCAGAAGTAATTATTCCAGCAAGAAAATCACTAGGGTCTGTCATAAAGATATTGTCAAGCAGCGTAGCACACTCTGAGGTTATTCGTGTAGGCTTTGTAATGATCGGAAGGAAGGATTGAGACTGAAAGGTAGTTAGGAAATTAGAGATTGGTTCATGGCTTTCATGTTTCAGTAGATCATAATTGAAGTCACCGCATATTATTATGTCATTGTATAAGGGCCTGTTGAACTGAGAAATAATACGATTCAATTCATTCAGGAAGGATATAGGACAGGCTGTAGGAGGCCTATACACCGTTCCAAGCACAATGCGTTTACCATCTCTAAAAAGTTCTACGAAGAGTGATTCTATATGATCCTGATTCATTGTTGCACTTGCTATGGTTCTCGAGTCTATGTGGTTAGATATATATGTGCTGATGCCTCCGCCCCGCTGGTTTTTTCTTAGCGAATGATAACTATGATAATTTTCAAATCGAATCATGTCTTTAGTCGAGTCATCTAGCCAGCTTTCGGTGAAGCTAATCACGTCTAGGTTATATTTAAGTTCAGTAATAGTACATTGTATCTCTTCCAATTTTGGATAGAATGACCTACAGTTCCAACACAGGAGTGAGAAATCTCGGTCAGTTATTCGTATAGTTTCGTTGAATTCTGATATATTAGTATACCTAAACTCTTGAGAGTCGTTTAGGTTTGGATATATTCTGTTCAAATGGTTGAAATCTGGATCGATTTCCTCAAATATATCAGGGTGATCAGTCATTTAAAATAAGTAAAAGTAAGAATTAGGTACTATAGAGCTTAAAACGAAATACAGAGACAAGCTTAAAGGGATATTCCACTCTAAAAAGTAGCTTATTAAGTAAGAGAGAATAGAGTAAAAAAGAAAAATCTAGCGCGATTTCGTGAGTACACACAAACTCAGTCCATGAGCGAGTGATAATGGAGTTCAATATCACAACATTGGTGCAAACAGATTGCTAAGGGCGTTTTCACAAGTTCACATACAACAGGTAATAAGTTTCTAAAGATTATGACGACAATGATACAATCAGCTAATATGGTTTACGCGTAATAATAACTGTAGTGGTAAATAAAGAAGAATTCACAGTAACATTGGTTGGTGAAAAATTACTAATTGCGATGTTACAAAATGTGACACACAGATGTCATAGATGTTTACACACACATCTATTATTTATTTGTTATAATATTGGAGTTCGATATCACTACATTGGTGCAAACAGATTGCTGAGGGCGTTTTCATAAGTTCAAATACAAGAGGGAATAAGTTTTAAAGATTATGATGACAATGATACAATCAGCTAATATGGTTTACGCGTAATAATAACTGTAGTGGTAAATAAGGAAGAATTCACAGTAATATTGGTAAGTAAAAAATTGCTGATAGATTATAATGACAATGATATAATCAGATTATAAGAAGATTACAACGACAATGATATAATCAGATTATAAGATTACAACGACAATGATATAATCAGCTAATATGGTTGTACGATGGCAGTGGAGGGCAGAAGCGATTATCAGATTATAAGAAGATTACAACGACAATGATATAATCAGCTAATATGGTTTACGCGTAATAATACTTAAGTGGTTAAGAAGAGAAAAAATTCACAGTAACATTGGGAGGTAAAAAATTGCTGATTGCGTTGTTTCAAAAGTTCACACACAGCCGTCATAAATGTTTACAAGCACATCTGTTATACATTTGTATAGATTCAGGTTGAATTAGCATCAAGTTGAGGTTTACTGACATGATACCTAATTGAGGTTAAATTAATACGAAATTGACATATTTAGGGGATGAAAATGAAATTGACTAATTTAGGGGATCACCTAGTCTAGTCACCCATGATCTGCTGTGATGACATATTTAGTTGTTGCATCAGGTATTGCTCGAGGTCATCTGGCGTGTTGATCTCGCGGCGTCTTGAATCTGGGTTTCCTGGGTTGAATATGAAGATGTTTCCATCCTGTGTTCTTGGGATTCCAACTTTATCCGGGAATTTCATTTTGGCCATCCTCAGAATGTACATGACGTTAGCTCGTGAAGGTATGAGGTATTCATTTATGAAGAAGAACTGTGGTTTCTTTTCTCGGCAGGCGTTGAGAATTTCACGTTTTTTGTTATAATGTTTTAGTTCAAATGCAATGTTTCTTTGATCTACGTTCCCAGTTATTGTTTTTTTCCCCATTCTTGTAGCTGACGTAATGTCAGTGTTGGAGAGGTCAATGTTGATCTTGTCCTTCAGGAGCTGGCAGACTGTATCCTTACAGATTTCGCCTGCGTGAGATGGCGGTATTTCCCTTCCAGAAATGACGAGAGTACATTTTTTGTCTTCAATGTCTCGGCGCTGATCATTTTTTTCCAACTGGACGAGGCGGGAGGTTAAGCTATCTATTTTCTCATTCTGTTCTTCGAGAATTTTTTTGTGTTCCGCTTCTTTTGTTTCAAATAGCGTTTTAAGGTGGCTTATATCATTTTGCATTTGAACAATATCACTATTAAATTTTGTCATCACTGAATCGAAGTATTTTATAAGGACAGAAACCACTTCTTTACCGTCTTTCGTAAGGCTAGACACATCAGGGTATTGACCAAACTTCGGTTCAAACTCGATGCTGTTGTTGCTGCTGTTGTTGGTAATGCGTCGTTTGTTAGTCATCTTGAAGATGGAGGGAGTTCGGTTGTTGTGTAAACGAGGGTTGAATACTCTCACACTTTTGAGGGAATATTATACTCTTAGTTTGATTATTTTTATATATGGGGTATTTAAATCACATTTGAATACTCAGGACGAGAGTGGGTACCCATTTAGGTTAGAGGTACATTCTTTCTAACAATAGGCACTTTGTTCCGAAGCGAGCGCCACACCCGTCCTCACGCCACGGAGTCACTGAAGACACTGAATCTTCGCTTAACTTAGAATGAACTTTAAATAATATAACTAAATCAAATGTTTTCTCAATAATTTCTTCAACCACTGACAGGACTAACATGATATTCATGGGGCATATTTACCATTCAAGGTAACAGACGTAGGACAAGTTTACAAGTCAACTTGTAATGCATTACATTGTATCAAATTCATTGTTTATACATTTTAGTTTTTCCTCACTTATTCCCAACAAGCGCCATCACTACCTACATCGCTCCCAAAAAAAAAGCATACCACAAGTCTGAGGCGGGAGGGGTTAAGCATCACGATTTATGCAGGGAAAACCTTGGTTCGATTCCAGTTTGGCACCCGGCCCGTTGTAGCTCCTACTGTACCCTTTGACGCTTCCTTCAAAGATATTTTAACAGAGTCATTAAATCATCGACGGACGGGTCAAAAACAGATACACCCTTGCACAGTGCAAAGATTACAAGGAATGAAATTAAATTAAAAAAAAAAAACATTCTGATTAGGGTATACGCGGGAGTGAATGCGCTCGTAATAGTTCAAAAGAAATCCTTCGAAAAAACTGTTAATCATAACACACTTCATGGATTAACTAACTGAAAAAACCTAGCTAAAGCTGCAGGCACCGAATTCAGTTGCATTCGAGAAAAGAAATCCCTTCGAGGCAAATTTTTGCCAGTTAAAAATGAACATATTGACTTCTTCAGTCCGTCGCACAAAAACTTGCTCTTAGAAAATCTAATTTTAGAGTAGTTTTAGTGCTCCTTAATATCTCCTAACGCGCTCCGACAAGCTCATTGGATTTTTGCAAGAGTCAAAACCGGACCGCTTGCGGTCCAGAGTAGCAAAAAACTTGAGCCGGAAAATTGAAGCTGGCGACGCATTGGGACAAGTGAGCACAGCAAGTTCCGCAGATGTTATGTCTTGGACTCGATATTAGTTTTGTCTTTGTCACATATGGAAGTACTTGATAAGTTATTGAGGTTTGAAGCTTGAACAAATTATTTCCACTTGACTTCGTTGGTCAACAAAAGAGTAAAGGATTACGATTTACGGTCAAGGTCTTAAGGCTTAGGAATTAAGGTTTTGGATACACTACTAAGTTCGGGTTCAAGGTTGGGGGTGGAATTGAATTAGGCTGTCTAGATTAGGCCAAGGTTCGCTTCGTAAGGTTTGGTTTTGACTAAGTTTTGTGTAGGATTAACTTCGGGGTAAGCTAAGCTTAGGTTAGGTTTAGGTAAGTTTCAAGTTAAGTTTGGTGTCGAAAGAACTGCGGTTATGATATGATAATACTTTACCTGCGAAACGACACATCGGTGGGTCGTGCTTAAGTTTTTCCTGCAGCGGGACAACCCATCGATGGGTTGTTTGAAAAATTGTTACAACCTTTCAAAATTATTGATATTTAATTGACTCAGTTAATATTTGGTATTTATAGAATTGTCAACAACTCTTGACTTTAAATTTGAGTTGAATATTGAACTTCAGTTCAAGACATCGCGGTCAACGTGTTTTGGCTATGATTTTGATTGCTTTGGCTGGTTTTATGTTAGGTTCAGGCAAGCCTTAGGTTAAATTTAGGTCAAGTTTAATTGGAGGCTACGTCAACTGAATTCAGGTGTGGTAGGCAAGTCAGGTGACGTCAGGTTTGGTAATATTAAGTTAGTAGACGATAAGAAGAGGGGTTGCGGTATCGGAGAAATGATTTTTCTGCTCCGACTCTACCTTTTCAGAATTTTGCGACTATGGCTCCCCCTTTTCAGAATCTGGTAACTCCGATTACACCTTTCCAGAATTTGGCGACTTCGATCCGACTACGATTTCATCTTTTCAGAATTTGGCGACTACGACTCCACCTTTCAGAATCTGCTGACTCCGACTCTGCCTTTTCAGAATTTGGCGACTCCAAAACCGACTCCATCTATTCACAATTTGCGACTCCAACTCCTCTTACAATTTTGCGATGAATAATTTATTTCTTAATGTTTTCAGATGCTGCGACCTGTGTGTTTATTTTTAATTCTTTGTTTACAAACCATATATGTGAATTGGAAAGAGTTTGGTTACATCAACGTTTTTTATATTATATATGAATATTACAGACACGTGCCCTCCGAGTAGGCAAGGTGGCAGTGCCTACCTTGATAATATAGATCAGCATCGTTACTGATTATCTTAAAACGTTCTCAAATCTTCTTAATGATGAAGCAATTAATTGCACAACGCCGAAACCCAGGTGCTATTTCTGTTGCTAATATCATGAAAATTAATTATAAAAGTCTCCATATTAACGTATGCTTACTTAAAATCTGGGGAATGAGAAGAAGATAAAAATGGCTCATGATGATGATATAGTGAAAGACAATATAACTCTGAAAGGACCCAACAACATTCATGGTACAACATTGAAAATGGGCAGAAATTTTCATTCCTAAAGACGTTAACTTGACCCAAGGACTAGGAAGTAAACGAAGCACAAAGATCATCAATATGAAGGACATATGTATTGCGTATTACTGAAAAAATCAACTTATATTCTAAGAGTTAACATGAGTTAAGCTGATCAAATTTCCATAAGAATCGGACTATTCGACTATTTCGTAAGGCTGAAAACTTGGAAAAGAAACACTGTAAAGTTATTAACATTTAAAGTTAGGTTAACCATTTTATGGTGTATACGGCACTGTCGTTTGTCATACATTATAGATTTTGTGTCGCGTAGATACGTACCACTTAAAAGCTTATGTAAGCTAACATGCGTGTTTTATTTTTTAGAAGTATTGTCGAGCTACGTTCCACAAGGTTTACTTCTATAATTAGCTTTTAAACTTCTCAATCTTCATGCAATTTTGTACCTCTTGTTCAGAAACACCCCGTATACATGAACGATCATCCTTTTGCATTAAAACTACTCACTGCTACTTCAAGGACAGTATTTCAAAAGATATATATAGTATGTCATAATGAACATAAAGTAGAGAATTGACTAATTCAGTGACTAATTCAAAAATAAAACGTTCAGCTGTACAGATTCTGAAATGCTGACCAACAAGTAGCATTGAGCAGTTTTAAGGCAAATGGGCGATTGTTCAATCGTTGCAGTGTGAAATTCACGACGCGAAATAGCATGACTAGGAACTTTTTCACTGCGCACTGATTTCTTATACGCTGTGGGAGCTCATTCTACAGCTGAGTTCCTGAAACTGTAAAAGATATTTGTCCCTAGTCAGAAGACCGGTATCAAATCAAGGCATCATTTGTCCGATCGGGTTTTTCATCCGGAAAATTCTGCATTACTCTGAGCTAGGTGGATAGACGAATACGCATGTCGGGCTATCTGAACGTAGAATCTTTCTGGTACTGGGGTCCTAGTTTTTTAACCAGAAGGGTTGCATGATCGCTTCACATGAATTTGCCTTTGCTAACAACTTTGCTTGCAAAGTTCTTACATTTTTGCAATTTTTACAAGACATTGAGGCAAGTCTATCCAGACTAGACTGCATTAGTAAAAATGCACTGATACCAAAATTTAATCGGCAGTAATCTATTAATTTTTTGGTCGATTGTGTTCTTCATCTGATGCAAAAACATTTAAGCTTCCCCTAAATTTGCTTAATCTTGTTGCACAATTTTTTTTTGTAAAATGTATTAATTTATATAATCGCATTAGAAATTATCTGGGAATGAGGTCTCCAGCACCATGATGGAAATATTTTTCATCATTATGCTTTTCGATGAGTTTTTCGAGGTCAAAAAAGTGTTCTTAACAATTGACGTACAGGCCTATGTTCATGCGAGTTACGTCTCGATGGCATTTCTTACAGATAAATAGCTCCATAATGAGGTTTGTTGTGACGCAAGCTGAGGTATCAGTGCTTAAAGGAGACAGTGTTTGTCAGCGTAGGGAGGGCATGATCTATCCTAAGGGGTCGTTTTAAGTCATCCATTGCGTCGTTTAAGTGATTCATTGCGT
The DNA here is from genome assembly GCA_030386875.1 of Morinoia aosen. NCBI lineage: Eukaryota > Metazoa > Arthropoda > Malacostraca > Amphipoda > Talitridae > Morinoia > Morinoia aosen. The sequence goes on from CM059574.1 coordinate 17,771,446, forward strand.
CGTTTCAAGTCATCCATTGCGTCGTTTTAAGTCATCCAGTTGCGAATCGTGTTTGAGGCTAATTTTCTTGTAAGATTTTTATCGTTAGTCGGGAGCTTTGCTAGAGCTAGACATTTGCTCACGTGATGTTTTCCGTTGCAGTATTACGCACGTGATTTTGATTTTTGGAGAGGTTCGATGAGGGATGGGTTCATTTTAACTTTTTGGATTCTCAAAGCAATGACTTTGAATGCGATTATTCAGTTGGTTTTTGAAATATCATGATTGAAATTCAGTCTTAATTACGTTTTCTGTTGATTTTCCTGTTCTTGCATTTGCATTAGAAAGTTATGAAAAAAAATTAAAACTTTTATAATGTTCAAGTTTGTGTTACATCACGCCAAAACAGACCGCTATGCTTCAATGAATAGGACAACAGGCGTGATTGTACTACAGTGACAAATTCAAAAATAGAACCATGAACACACGTGATACGGACCGATTTGTTTGAAGCCAATCCGAAGCGTTCCAAAGAGTCGCTAGAGACAAACGCTTGGGGCGCGATAGTGCGAACAATGCAAGTGATGAAAAGGTAAATCTCTAGCCACTAAAGAATCTCGACTTTTGACCACGCTTGCACGCATTCAAATAATTGGAAGATTTGAGGTAGAAAGGCAAGTTATTCCAATATTCAGCCGACTGATATAAGAAAAACTTCGAGCATACACTGAGTGAGAATTTAGGAACATTCAAGTTAAGGTCACCCTTATATAGCGTCTAATTAATGACAGCGACTCACTTTCTGCCCAGAGAGCTTTCCCGAAAGGCAGCTCGTTCTATCATCCCTGTAATACTTGTAGCAGGTTACACAAAATACTCGTGAATTTGTCCAACGGTGAAAACTCCAGCCCTGCGATACGTCTCGTTGATATCATTACTCTATCCAGGTGACGAAACCTCAACTGCTGGATATTGTAACTGCCGGAACTTAGACATCCGAGTCCGACAAGAACAACTACACACTACAATGCCAAATAACATGTGTGGATACACTGATGAGAAATATAACATCCTCAGAACATGAGGCAACATAATGTGCGACAGTTTGAGCATTAAGCCAGTAGATCTGCCTTACAAACCTCTCCGATATGGTATACAGAGCTAAGTCTGACAGCTAAGTTCAAGTCTATCTGTCTAAGTCCTCTCCGAAATGGTTAACAAAGCTTCGTCTACTCCTAAGAATTTCATTCCCTGGAAAGTGCTATTGATGCATCACGAATACAAATCTGCCAAGCCATGGACTTATCCCTGTGTGAAAATACCAGATACGAAGTTGTTCATCTGTTCAAAGAACAACCTATTTCAGCACAACATCTGTCAATCTCTGTCAGTTGGCTATTTACTAATTCACACAATGGCTCTGATTCAGGACCCGCAGTATACATAATTGTGTCATCAGCAAAGTAAATTAAGTTCAGATTTTTTCTGGAATTGCGCATATCATCAATATAAATCAGGAAAAGTTGAGGACAAAGAATGGAGCCTTGTGGAACCCCACAACAGATTTTCCGAAGACCCGATGAACAACCAGAAACATTAACATAATACTGGCTGTCACTCAGGAATGCAACTAATGTAGAATATTAGAACGAGTATATCATGATCAACTGTATCAAAAGCCTTCGAGAAGTCAAGAAACATAGAAATAACACATATCTTACTGCTCAAAGAAGTATAAACTGAATCGCCGAACGTGTCGAGCGCGTCAGACGTTGAGGAATTCCTCCGAAAGCCTAACTGATGAAGAGATAACACATATAGGGAACAAAGAAATTCACCCTTTTTGCAGTGTCTTGCACGCTTAAAAATTTTATTCATCATGTACATTGTTGAGATTGGTATTTAATTAAAAATGAAACATTTCAACAATTTTTCATGAACTGGAATTACTCGAGCTACTTTTAGTTCTAAGAGGTGGAGAGGGAAAAGGTTTCTAACATCCTGGACGACCGATCTGCTGTCATTATTTCGCGGCACTATTAAAGTTTTTCGTAAAGCCTCTTCCGTGTCGCTTGAAAAGCAAAGGACTACTGAAAATCGAGAACACCTTCCATGCTGGCAATAAACTTGACATACTCTGGATTTGACAACCACTCACAAGTCAATGAGAAGTTTACCGTCTTTAGGGGCTGCCATGCAGTCAGTTACTTAGTATCGAAGAAATATTTTTTTAATCAAATTATGATGTGAGTTTACATAAAAGATAATCCATAATCAAAAACGAGAACATATATTCTTCTCAAATGCACCGTTAAAAATACCACAGACGGTGGCTGTTTAAAAAAATAAAAACGAAACTACTGACTTCTCATGGACAAAAGGTGGCTGAGGTCATCTCTTTTTTGGAGACAATAAGCCCCCACTTAGTACAGAATGGATTTTTAAGTAGGTTTTTGAAATGAGTTATGTATTTTTTATTATAAGAGTCGGACAATTTAATTTTTTTAGTACGAGTTGAAAGGGAAGTAGCCTTAGATAACGCAGTTTAAAAACTGGAGACTTTTTATATTCCAGAAATAAAAAATTACTGAGAAGATGAGGGAAGCAATGAATAATTACGTATATAACCGCAATGTTACCAACTCCCACAAAAAAAAATATCTTCAAAAAGTAACAATAATGACCTAAAAAATATTCTCCACGATACATGACAGTAGTACGTGTAAAAACTTGTACATTTTACGTAGCAAATAAAATACACAAGGTGCGACACGTGTCTATCTTCAGCTTTTTAGACGCGCCGCGTGCTGCTTCCAGTTTTTCAGAATAAATTAATCACGTACGCTGTTTTACACATTAAGCTTGCTCTCACTAGTCTCACGTCAGAAGATAGAGGACAATGTTTTTTGCATGAAGCAGATTTTCAAATCGTATGATTATTATTATTATTATTATTATTATTATTATTATTATTATTATTATTATCAAAGTGAAAGAAATCTCTTATAATTTAATGCTAAATCTCAAATTCTTAAAATTAACAATTATCAAAATATCATCTTTCTTTAAGTGTGTTTTAGAGTTTCATTCGTTGGCTCCTGCCTTCTGGTAATACTCTCAGGGACTAAATTCGTTTAGTTTTTTAGAAGGTACAGCTAAGACTAGCAATTCGACTTTCACATGCCCTGTTGAAGCCCTGCAGTCGTCCAGATTACCCGGGCGTCGGCCCGTGGCGTCTATTAATTGACTCGTGATCTCGAGGTGTCTCCATGCTATATTTTTTTACTCAGGAAGTTCTCTGCACACCTCACTAGAAAAATATTACCCATCCCTCGTAATATCATGTTCTCGAAATGCGACATTCTGCTCTTTACTCAATGGCTAAACTTTCTAAAGGGCCGGTTACTCTAGGGGACATTTCAGCCGTGAGGCGAGACACGTGTATACGAGGCTCAAAACTAAAGGACCGTTTACACTAGGGGACATTTTGGCCGTGAGGCGAGACACGTGTATACGAAGCTCAAAACTAAAGGGCCGTTTACACTAGGGGACATTTTGGCCGTGAGGCGAGAAACGTGTATACGAAGCTCAAAACTAAAGGACCGTTTACACTAGGGGACATTTTGGCCGTGAGGCGAGACACGTGTATACGAAGCTCAAAACTAAAGGGCCGTTTACACTAGGGGATATTTTGGCCATCAGGCGAGACGCGCGTATTCGAGGCTCAATACTATGTAGGGCATTTAAAAACGAAGAAAGCACCACGTATTGAAATCATATATGATTGAGATTTCTCACTACCTATAAATTTAAAAACTAAGTCAGTTCTTTAAAACGTTTCGGAGACCAGCTCCATCTTCAGTTAACAGTCTGCAAAACTAAGTTGTAACGGCCAAATCGCAACTTAAATGGGTGGTAAAAAACAAAGCGATTGAGATGCTTTTACGGGGCGCACCACGGCAAACTGCAGCACTGGACTCCGACAGCCTCGGTGGCTTGTTGTGTGTCTCCTAATACGTGGATAGTTGACTTTAGAGCGTGAAGTTGACGCTATATCGTTAATTTTTGGACTTCATAAAATTTTTTAAACATGTCAACCGTAAATTGTTAAACTTAATTTATCTAAATGTTTTAACTTGAAACCTTATTGCGCAGAAACCTCATGACGTAAAAAGCTAATGACCTGAAACCCTCTAACGTAAAACAGTAAAATGCAAAAGCATCATAATGCAGACACCTTAAATTCTTGTAATATAAATCAATCAAAACGTTTACCCTGCAAATCTTTTAAATCTCAAAGGGCATACATCATATTATATAAAATCTAAGTACGCAAAAGTCCATTAACTTGGAAACCTCATAAAGTAAAAATATAACAACCTAAAAATCTCGTAACTACTGAAAAATTCTCAGGATAAAAACCTCATTACCAGATAATCTCACAGCGTAAAAACCTTTTAGCACTAACACCAGGTAATATATTAAATGAAGGCACAATGAAAAAACACTTAATATCACGATGTGAAAACCTTATAACGCAAAAAACTCGTCAGGTAATTAAAACCCTAACGTCGTCAAAACCTAATAACGTCAAAGCCTAATGAAATGAAGAACCACAGAGTAAAAACTAAATAACATCAAAACTTACAAGCGTAAATATATACTACAGCATAAAATCTTTTGAACGTAAAAATTTCACAATTTTAAAATCTTCAGTCCGTGAGACCTCATAACGTAGACACCTGTTACTGTAGAAACTTTACTTCGTGAGAACCTTCAACCGCAAATACTTATTTTGTATAAATCTCACATTGCAAAAGCTTCACAACACATAAATCTCAGCGCACATAAACTTGACAATGTAAAAACAGTTCTACGTGAAAATCATGAAGCGAAAAACTTTTAAAGTAAAACCCACGTAAATTAAGAACATGTGACGTGAAAACCTGATAACGCCAAACAAACCTTGCCACAGAATTGCCCTCTCGTGAAAGCTGATAGTTCCAAAAACTTTCAGCTTCTATGTTTCCAGTGAACACTATATCGCAAAGGAAAAACATTTTGCCATTTGTTTAGGTCCGCAGAGTTGCTGCCGTTGCTTGCAGACAAGCAAGGTTGAGGGAATGTGTGCTGTGGTCAGAGGCTATAAAAAGTTCCTTCGAATGCGCAACCCGTTTGTAACAAAACTCTGCTATCTTATTGCATCAAAACTTCGTTCATATGACAAAGTTGTCTTAGCAGCGATAGGCCAGTTTAATAAACGGAGTTTTCCAGTGCCTTGATCCCTCTACGGGAAAACTGGTGATACCATAAATTATTTTTTTAGGTTACTTGCACGACGTGTCGTCCAACAAACGTCTAAATATTGGACTCGGATTTTAAGTTTAGCCTTAGACCAGAAAAAGAGACGTATGAGCGAGGATACATCCCTCGTCAAAACACATTAACTACTACAACGTACATACATTTGTGAGGATGTTATAAATTTCACGAGAGAAGTGGGAAGCCCATTTTTTGTTTGTTTGTGAGAAAAAATTCTTAAACGCAATGCACGTGGTCAAAAACTGACTGTCTTCACTGCGCAGTCTGTTTATCAAGCGGTCTTTGTCTTCACTAGTTTTTAATTGACCAGTAAGATATTTTAAGTAAAAAAGTAGTTTTACATGAGCAAGCTTGAAAAAAGGAAGAGTAGTTCAAAGTATAGATAGGTTACAAAAGTTGACTTGGCCTTTTTTTACAAAATATGAATATAACGTCGGAAGTAAAATTAAATTTTTATGTCGATTAAATTTGCTTTTATCTCAATGAAGACGAGGAGTTATAATTAACCGATTAATACTTTGCAGAAAATCGATATAAACAGTTTATCAAAATTTAGCCCTCAGCTAAAAGAGAACGGAAACTTCTTGCTCATATATCATGCTCTCAGTATTTCAACCATCAGGAACGATTTAGCGTTCTGGCTTCATAAAATGACGGTTTCCGCATTAATTTTCACAGATATACAACCATAGTACCTTATAAATTTTGGCTGTCGTCAGCCTGGACACAAGGGCTGAAGAGCACCTCGGCACTTTTCCCCCGGACCCTAAAAGGATATTTTATTTCAATCAAGCTTGATACAATGATACATCTATCTTGTACATTGGTTTTCAAATGCCTAATAAATAACAGCAGGACGCAATGACGGTTCCCCCCCGGTCAAGTCGGTGAGGAATCTGAGTAACACCTGATGAGTGCACGCATATCATCAACGATAATACCTAGATCACTTCCTTTTGTGCGTAATGAGGCTACGATCGACTGCTTTTGACTGTTGAGCATTTTCGCTAGTCTGTGTCCAGCTATAAACAATATGCGACAACTGGAAAAATAGTACCGTGGAGTTAAAATTAGTTCGATCTCTTACTTTGTTAGGAAAATTTTTTTCCCACGAGTGAAAGAAAAAATTGACCGTGTTTTAGCGCAATTGCGATGTCTTTGGTGTCTTCGATTTTTTGGTGTCTGTAGCCATCACCACTAGATATCTATCGATGATGATGAACGCCAAGGAATCTTCTGCTTCCTAACCGGTCTAGTCTCCTTCGTCCGGACCATGGTTGGGATTTCCAGAACCGAGAGTTTTCCCCAGCGTTTTTTCAACGCTAGTATCATTAGCGATCTTTCGTTCGATTCTATTTTTTCCCTACCATAGTTGTGACGACATATTTGTTGTCAGTTGTATAGCAATTTATAGTGTTCCTTTGTAGCTTCTGCTGATGGTTTTCTCACATTCTACGGAGTACTCGAATGCTTATTCTTAAACTTTCTCAACATGTTTCACTGTGCAGGAACACTGATTTTCCGTGGTGCGCCTGACTTCGGTAAGCTGGTTGTTGCATAATTTGCCTTAATATTGCCAAGTTATTGAGCTTACGGTTATATATGGTACATGTAAGTGGACAGAAATCTTTCTATATGAAAATTTGTCTCTAAATGAAAAGGATTGATTATTACCTACTTGGTAGATTCTTGAACAATATTGACCTTAGGCATGATTGGTTTTAGGTGACCTGCTAAAGCACTTACTTATTTTTGAATAATTTTTCAAAAAACTTCGTAGAATCATGCTATATAAGTCGATAAATGTGAAAAGAATAAATTTATTTGTAAGATAATTCTTAAAATGGGTAGCAATAAGCATTTTGACATCATTTTATAATGATGGTTGAATTCATAGTTTACCAAACGGACAATTTCAGGTATGTAAATACTTTTGGCCTTTACTATCTCTCGTGTTCTTATTTTGCCTTACCACTGCCATCACTGCTTAGCCCGCATTAAATAGGAAGACGATTATGGGTTTATTATTAGCTTATGTGTGTCTCACACAAAAAGATGCAGCATATATATTTTTTGCACGACCGCCTTGTGTATCAAACATCATTAAGTGCTCAGATTTTTTACTTTAATCTACAAAAACAGCAAAATACTAGCAATCTGACACACTCGTGGGAGAAACTTGTGACTGTATCAGCGTCCAGGAATAATATATGTGTAGTAAACACAATTTTAAGGTGAAATTTAAAGTAAGGAAATTTTAGGTCTTCGCTGGAGGAGAGACTTCACGGCTATCGACAGCACAAGACGCACACGCGTAAAAAACTGGTTCTCCTTACTCTGCAGTCACTTGGCCAGGCTAGTTTTTAGACTTGGTATGTTGTACAAGGAAAAGTTGCGGAGTCGGAGTCGGGAATCAGAGTCGCCGGAGTCGCATGTTTTAGGGTGAAGTCAGTGTCGGAGTCGCTTTTCCGTATGTGGTGGAGTCGGAGTAGGAATCGGAGTCCGGGAGTCCGGGGGTGTTGGGGCCTGGGGGTCTGAGGGTTCGGGAGTCGGGAGTCGTTCATTAGGATGTGGAGGAGTCATGATTGGAGTCACTATTTTTTGGTGTCTTCGATTCTATTTTTGGTAAAAATTATTTATAATCAATTAAAACCTTAAGTATACAAAACAGAGCTAAAATACTATACTGAAAAGCTCAAAAATGCGCAATGTCTTTGTTGATTATTTGGTTCGAAGTTCGAAACAGCGTATTTATACCCATTACCTAATACCGACTGTGATTGATATCTAGTCATTGTGGGTTCGCACACATATATATGTGATACCTACGAGTGCGAAACATAATTTTCTTACTGTAGCATTAATGCAAATTTAGCAGTTAAAAAGCCTGTATTAGTTTTTGAAAGCATCGCAAATTCATTCTGTTTATTTCTGCTTAATTCATTTCCCCTTCAATAAATACTCAGGCAATAGAAACGATAGTAGTAAATATGTTGCAAGCTAATTGCAAAACAGCTCAGTTGATGTACTGCGTTGTACTGAGATAAAGAGTGGTAACTCTGCACGCTCTTTATGTGTCTATATTCTATACTAGTGGTTCCTTATAACGGTCTTTTTAGTCTTTCTTTTGGTTATGCTCTGGTGTATTGCTTGAAAGTTAATAGTCTTGCAGACACCTAAAGTTATCTTATGAGCATAAATATTTAAATATTTAAATACTTAAATACATAAATATTTCAAGTTAAAGTTATCTTATGAGCATAAATATTTAAATATTTAAATACTTAAATACATAAATATTTCTAGTTAAAGTTATCATATGAGCATAAATATTTCTAGTCTTTAGGTTATGATATATTGAAAATGACTAGTCTCTTCTAAAACCAGAAGCTATGGTCTGATGCATAAAGATTTCTGGTTTTCAGGTTATATGATCACTATTGATAAGGAAAATTCATTTAGCATATTCTGATGCTATTATTTAGAATATTAGTTGATTTTTTCAGTAATATGTAGTACCTGTGCATTTCAAATTGATTTCTTTGTTTATTTTTTACTACCTGGTTTTAAAGTCAAGTAAACATGTATTAATAATGAAAATTTCTGCTCATTTCTAAAGGTATTTCTGTAATTTTTTTTGATTCCTAAAGAGTTATATTGTACTTCACCATTTCATTTTCATGTTTAATTTTTATCATCTGATCACTCCCTTGTTTCTAAGTAATCATGCGTTGAAAAGGGAGATTTTTATGATTATTTTTTTTGCAATTTTGAAATTTGGAATAGTGTCCATTTTTCGGCATTATATAATTAATTATTTCTTCTTAAGAAAGTCTTGAAAAAGTTGCCAGATAATCAATGTCAGCATTGAGACACATGAAAAGAATAAAATACAGTTAAAAAAAGATGCAGTGAAAATAATAACACAACACTAGAAAAAACTTCCCTTACTTACACACATACTGTAACTGAAAGTAATGCACTATCTCAGCTACAATGACTGTTGCATTCATGCGATAGTACAAATGTGCTTGTTGAAAACGTTCTATGTCGCACCAAAATTACAAAAAAAAGAACATCGGCGTTTATCAAAATAAGGAAGAGTCAAATACATAGTAAAAAGTCAGACGAGAATAAAAGTCTATCATGTTTTACACAAGAATCCAAAAGTGGCTTTTATTCGTCGACACAATGTTCCGAAAACGTCAGGCCCCTGCGACGAAAGCGGAACAAATTTTTCCTATTATAGCCGAGATATAAAATAGTGTTGAGCAGTAATGTGACACCTTTTCTGCATTGTTACCCTGCATAGTGCAGATACAGAGAAGAAAAGGTAGTGTGCAAATCTTGCCTACCTTATTTGCATGTATATCATAAGTTTCAGGATTTTGAACATAGTAATTGAATAAATTATGGTAGGGTAAGTTTCGCTATTCCGGCCGGTCCTCATTATCGTACAGATACCTAGCATTTACATGGAAATAACGCTTCTATAGTCGAGACACTACTAGTCGTTAAATGTCGGAAGTGTGTAACGAGGTTCATATTTGCATTAGCTATCTAATACTAGTAGTGTTATTTCCATTTAAATGCTAGCTGTACGATAATGAGGAACGGTCGAAATAACGAAACTTACCCTAATTTCGTTAAATTGGTGTATACGTGACAATAGAATAAAACTGTTGATGCTTCTCAGGGTAGGCACTGCCTACTTTACCTACTCAGAAGACACCTTTCAGTAATGTATATATATATAATTGCTTTTCTAATTTCTCAACTTTACGAAACAGTTGAAGTTCATCACGTAATAAATTACGAAGAAATTAATTCAAAATTTCTTTATTGGAAGACTGTCAATCGTTAAAATGTACTACCTATGATGTCTATAAAACGCAGCGTTTCGATGTAAAAACATCATCATCAGGCTGAAAATGTACAGAAAAATTGATCAGTCACATTGGTGAAATGCAAATCTAATTCGGTAAATCTGAAGGATATGTCAGTTATCGATTTTGTAAATTTCGATGCCTTAGCATAGTGAATTAGATCGAAATAAACAAGTTTGCTTCTATGCACTTTCCGTCTCAAATGAGTATTTTATTATTTATAGAGGTAAATGACTTACCGCAACTCCAGTGTTTGAAGCGGCAAGTTATTCAAGGAGCACGTCGGACAGCAACACTGCAATGCGGACTCGCTTCCAGCGCGATCGTCATCAAAGACGAAACCAAACCTACCGCTATACCTCGTTAAATACTCATTTGACGAAAAAGTGTATAGAAGAAAAGTTGTTTATTTTGATGTTATTACCATGATTTAAGCAACAAAAATTCGAAAATCGATGAGTAGCTGTTCATTCGAGCGCATTCGTCATCAAAGACGAAACTAAACTTACCGCTATAAATCGTAAAATACTCATTTGAGACGGAAAGTGCATAGAAGAAAACTTTTTTATTTTGATTCAATTAATTAGGTTCAGGCACCAAAAAGTGGAAAATCGACAACTGACATATCCTTCAGATTTACCTCTAATTCTTACGCCATATGAGACTAGTATGAGAGATGAAATCACAAAACAAAAATATTTTATAAATGACTAGATATAAAGTTTGTACAAAAAAAATATGTATACACGAGATCAGGTACACTATTGCACACTATAGATGTTCATTGGACAAGCGATGGGGGCGAAATGACCGGACGAGCAGTTGTCTCAGACTTCTGAGCTGCGGTTTAAATGAATAATTGTAAATCAAAAGTCATTTGTGTTCAATTACTTCTTTTATTACGGATAATTTACAATATAAATATTTATGAATAGTATTTGTGCTGACTGGGATCCTAACTTCAATTTGAATTTTCGATTTAATTTCCTGAAGTGTAATAAGTGGATTTTTTTCCACATATATGTGAGCATTAGTTCGATGTTTTCCTCTGTTAATTTATGACAGGGTTGTCGGATCTACTAAGCCATCCATATGCAGTTTGAACAGCTACACCGTTGGCACGGCTATTGCCTTCCAATCATCATTATTTTCAGCGGCTGTGATAATGCAAAGTTTGGTATCATGCCGGGTTTGGTATCATGCCGAGATCCCGGGAAGGCGAAGAGGTGCGCAAAAAACTGGTTGTACTGAGTGAACTAGAAAGAAGAAAAACAGAGACCCAGCCGGCAAGAAAAACGCGGACGGGAAAATGCTTATTTCATGCAATGTGACAGCAGTAGAGAAGATAAGGTTATTTTCCAAGAGCTCTCAAAGGTAATCTTTTGAAAGTCTGATTTTTGAGCTTGGTAAATATGAAGGAAACAACAATAATCGATTTCCGACTATTCGGTGCTTAAACATAATTAATTTAATCAAAATAAACAAGTTTTCTTCTATGCACTTTCCGTCTGAAATGATTACATTACGAGTTATAGCGGTAGGTTTAGTTTCGTCTTTGTTGACAAATGCGCTCGAATAAACAGCTAATCATCGATTTTCAAATTTTCTTGCTTGAATCATGGTAATAACATCGGGATAAACAGCTTTTCTTCTATACACATTTTTCGTCAAATGAGCATTTAACGAGGTATTGCGGTAGGTTTGGTTTCGTCTTTGATGACGATCGCGCTGGAAGCGAGACTCCGTTGCAGTGATGCCCTACCACGGGATTGATGAATTTATTTCCGCTTCAAACACTGGAGTTGCGGTAAGTCATTTACCGCTATAACTAATAAAATACTCATTTCAGACGGAAAGTGCATAGAAGAAAACTTGTTTGGTTTGATCTAATTAACTATGTTTAGGCATCAAAATTTACAAAATCGAATATTGTTCTTTCCTTCATATTTACCTGGAGCTTAATTGCTGACTGTCCGGGACGGTTAGGAGGGAAAACTGTAATAGAACTTTAGGCTAGCAGAAATGTCAGTTGGCCTTGGAACTTGAACGGACCTGTAAAGGTATGATCGAAGGAAACTGGGTGTTCAGCCAGATGTACACTGCACACTTTTCAAAATTGAACTTGATCTTTTTTAAAATATAGCCTACTTGAGACTTTTTAAATTAAACTTGGTCTCTTTTAAATTAAACTTGAGCTATTTTAAATTGACCTTGAACTTTTTAAATTAAACTTGAGCATTTTAAAATTGAACTTAACCTTTTTTAAATTAAACTGGACCTTTTTTAAATTGAACTTGACCTTTTTTAAATAGAACTTGAACTTTTTAAATTGAACTCGAGCTTTTTTTGAATTAAAGTTAAAAAGCTGAAGTACACCCCCATTTTTTGAGAAAGGAGGGGTGGGAGGGGGTTATGTTACGCTGTTGGCGCTGCGAGAAGGTCGAAGTGTAGGGTTTTCCAGAAGTACGCGACCCGTCAAAAATGAGGGGAATGGATAATTTCTTAAAAAATATATTCCAGATGTGGATTAAAAACAAATAAATCCAACCCAACAGAATCCGCTATTAAAATATTCCTAATTTTGTGCACTGGTGGAACACCGATCAAAAATAATCATTAAGCATCCTTGACAGCATGACTGAGCGACAGAATTACTGAGCTTTAACATGACTTTCCCATAATTTCCCATGCTATTCTATGGCTTGCTACACTTTCCTTACTCTCAACTTCTGGCATTGTATACAACTCAACCTAACAATACACGTGATATTCATTCCGACTCCGAATTGGATTATTATTATTATATTCCTGGTTTTAACACCGCAGAAATAATTAACCCTCCAGAAATTGCGGAGTTGATAAATCTTGTATCACAGATACGCTCATCACACACTCTCTTGTGGTGGGTGTGACGGACGAACAGACAGACAGACGGATAGATTATCGTCCGTCTGATATTAGACCTTATATTATAGATCAGTGGAATTTTTATCTCCAGGACGATTATTACTGCTTACTAATTCAAGAAAATTAACCCGACGAAAAAGTTACGCGCAATTGAAAATCTTTCTGTAGTTGCACTTTTTTGTTGCTAGGTTTCATCTATGAAAATCGATAGTCTTCCAATCAAATTTAAATTGAGTCAGTACGCAATGATTCCATCTAAATTTATTAAAAACTAAAATTTATATTTATTACAAATTTATTAAAACTATTATCAGAACTTAATTTATTAAAAAGTATCAAAATATGGCTCTATTCCGTAGTACGAAAGGGAAGTGCCGTTTGAAAGGTAAGAGCCATTTGCAAATAAGGGCACACACTTCGTCACAAAGTGGTCTGCAGTGAATTTAAGGTTAAATTGTTTCATACTGACTTCACTTTACCTGGTTCAATCAAATCCACGTTGCATTCATTCATTTATTCATTCCTAAGTTCCACAAGTACAATATGAGAGATGATGTCTAAAAAAGCCTTTTTAAAATTGTAAATTGCAACCCTTTTTTCGTAAGCCGTGATAAAAAGTTAAACCCATAAAACCCTTAAAATTTCGACGCCCTACGCTCCAGGAAGTCGTCACATAACCGTTTTGCATTTTGAGCCTCTACCAGCAGCGTCTTGGACAAGCGGCGCAGAACGATAAGCACTGCATCTCTCAACCCCATTCCTGCACGGCACAATTTGTTCATCCCCGGGAATTTTCATCATTTAAGTGTCGCAGAGAAATCGTACGCCATGTCAGCTGAGTAGAGGTCAACCTCTGCGCGGCCTGCGTTGGGCAGCCGCTGATCCTGGAGGCCTCCACTGCACCTGCTCCCTGTGCGCCGTAGACCCGCTAGTTCAGACGTAAGTCGAACTCGTGAAAACTTGCCTTCGATGTCTGACGTGGCCTACACTTGGCTAGCTTCGGTGAACCTGGGTTAGGGTAAACTTACAAATCCGGCTTACGATGTGGGTGTTCCCGAACTAAGCAATAGCATTGTTTATGTATCAAGGCCCGGGTGCGTGCTCCCTGATCAAATACTTCAGTGTGATCTGTAGGTGTGCCAATGGTGCCATAATCGTATTTCAAATCTTTGTGTTGAACATAAGATTTACCTAAAAATTAGTTTATACTATTTTATTCAAATGTATGTGAAACGTGTATGTGTGATATAAATGAAATTACCTGTATAAGAAGTATATTTAATTGATTTGGGGATTTAATTGATTTGGGGATTTAATTGATTTGGGGATTTAATTGATTTGGGGATTTAATTGATTTGGGGATTTAATTGATTTGGGGATTTAATTGATTTGGGGATTTAATTGATTTGGGGATTTAAGGCTATAAGCGTGTAAGTGGTTGTAACGTCTGCTTTGCTCAGCCCTGTTTCTGCGTTTTTCAGGCAGCAGCTGTCAGACCGGCCCGCCATCCGAGGTGCTCTACATTCGCGCCGCCTGCCCTCAAGCTTTTAGAACAATGTTAACAAGAGAATCTATTCGTGCTATTAAATCTATTTATTCGCAATTCTCTAATGAAATCATTTAACTTACCTTTTTTCTGTATCCTCTTTATTATGGTTTGAATACACAGAAAGCCTAATCAGGAAACTATTACGGAAAAGTTTCTCAATGAGAGATTTTTTTCTACAGATGAGGCCAACAGATCGTACAAATGATGCAGGCAGGTAAAGAGTTTTTATTTGCATGGAACTCTCATTTTTTCATCATTTTGATAAGGGATCTTAATTCGGGTCCGAAGACAGACTTATCAGAAATCGAAGTGGGTCAGATAAATGCAACTTGTACGCTACAAGGGTAGCTTTTAACATAACCGAATATATAGCAACTTTGATCCCATCCTGAGATGGGACTGGATAAATCGAGATGATGGATAAATAGAGACACCATATTTTGTTTAAAAAAGTGAACCTACTCGTTCAGGAGAAACTTTATGCTGCAGACGAATAATTATCCTAGCATCTTACAGTAAAGGAGTAAATAAAGGATAAATATCAAAAAATATATAAATTGCATAATGCTCTTTTTTTCAGGTTTTTGTATTTTGTTTATTTTGTATTTTTACTTTCATAAGTACATTAACTTCTTAACTTGAACTCATAGGGGTTGTTATATTGGCCCATATATCGAACCCACACACATTAAACAGAGTAACAGATGAAAGAACAGCCTTAGTTTTCAAAATGTCTTTTTGATATTTTATTGCATGGAATGTTGCAGAATACACGACGCACGCGAAGGGTGGATAAATCAAGATGACGCGAACTAACGGAGGCAAACAACACTAGATAAATCGATAGAGGGACTAATCGAGGTATGGATAAAGCGAGAGTTACCTGTATTTGATGTTCTACTTCTTTCTTCCTTAGTTCCTTAGTCAATTAGTCCGTCAGTTACTCTTTCGGCCGAGTTTGCAGTATCATGGATACCGAATACCTCAGTGTAACATTAAAAGATGGCCTTTGCATGCATTGATACGTTAACATTTTAACAGGATGGTTTCGGTTAGGAAAGGTAGGATATGTTAGGTTAGGTAATGATGACTGAAAATTTTCACGGACCCACCTAGCTTAGCGATGACATTGTCCGTGGAATTTCCACGTGCCCTGCTTGTAATAATGAATTAAATGAAAAATAACATGGCCTACGAAAATCTCAAAAATATCATACTAGTTTCATGTCCATCGAATTTCGTGAGTGTGAAACTCACGAAATTCACTATCACAAGAAGACAGAAACAATTGCACTTCAGCAAAATTCAATTTCACACTATCAAAAAGATAATTTCACACTAACAAAAATGAAATTTCAAGCCAATAAAAGACAATTTCACTCCAGCAAGATTTGATTTCACCGAAATGAAAAATTCGATTTCACACAAACAAACGAGCCATTCCACACAACAGTATTATATAGCATTATTTAAAACCTATTCCACTTCTGTATATTACATGTAATATATTTATCCCGGGTGTTAATTTTCAACAGGTACAAACTTTCATAGGTGGTAGAAATACTGAAAACAAACCCTTTTTCAGGAGTATCAAAAATGGCAAATGGCAAATGGCAAAAATGGCAAATGGCAAAAATGGCAAAATGGCAAAATGGCAAAAATGGCAAAAGCTAAAATGGCAAAAGCAAAAATGGCAAAATGGCAAAAATGGCAAATGGCAAATGGCAAAATGGCAAATGGCAAAACTCTTCAGTTTTAATTTTCGAGCTTAAAGTTTCAAGTTTGGTTTGCGTGAATTCTAATTTTTGTAATATTGAGTTACAATTTGGCAACACTCTGTGTTCACGAACCAGTTCACTACTGCGAGTCGTTCTTGTAACATGGCGGCACATTTGTGAAACAGAGAGCAGGCTGACATGCATTTGACTTATGGTGCAGCGGATGGGAATGCTAGGGAAGCTGCTAGATTGTACCAATAGCGCTTCCCAAACAGATATGAGGCTGGATATCGAAATTTTACGGCCATACATCGTAGCTTACGTGAACATGGTACTTTCAAAGTGAACAGGAGAGCCTATGACCGGCAAGTGCGTGAGGCGGTTGAAGAGGATGTGTTGCACTACTTCCGTAACAGGCCTCGTGCAAGTACTAAAACTGCAGCACCTTACTT
This sequence comes from Morinoia aosen, assembly GCA_030386875.1. Taxonomy (NCBI): domain Eukaryota; kingdom Metazoa; phylum Arthropoda; class Malacostraca; order Amphipoda; family Talitridae; genus Morinoia; species Morinoia aosen. The sequence continues at coordinate 17,788,259 of CM059574.1, forward strand.
AGCAATCCTCAACCATGTGGATGTGTGGAATGTTCTGCGCGACAACAATTTACATCCTTACCATTTCCAGCGAGTACAAGATCTGCTCCCAAATGACCACATTCCATGGGTTAACTTCGCACGTTGGTGCCTGACGCATGTAAGGAATGATGAACAGTTTTTCAAGCGTGTTCTGTTCACAGACGAAGCAACTTTCATATGGTCTGGACTGTTTACCTAGCACAATTTGCACAGCTGGCGGAGTAGAACCCTTATGAAGTGCATCGCCTCCGCTACCAACATAGGTTTAGTGTGAATGTATTGGCCGGTATTGTCGGTGAATACCTCAATGGCTCATATCTGATGCCATCCCATCTAAATGGACAAACGTATCTCACTTTTCTTAGGGATACATTGCCAGGACTGCTAAAAGATGTGCCTCTAGGTCTACGCCGCAATATGTGGTTTCAGCAATGATGGAAATGCTCACCAGTACCTCAACGAAACGTTTGGGAACAGGTGGATAGGACGCAATGTGCCTGTGGCATGGCCTGCAAGATATTCAGACTTAACCCCTGTAGACTTTTTTCTTTGGGGCCACATGAAGACATTGATCTAGGAAACACCAGTTGAGTCTGAGATGGAACTTATTGCAAGAGAAGTGGCGCAGCAGGCGATATTGCTAAGGTCAAAGTATGTTGCCTCGTGTGCAGCAGTCTTTTCAGAGGAGGGGTCAGGTCTGCATTGAAACAGGAGGCAGACACTGTCAACAATTATTGTAGCAATTGATTGAAAGCACGCCTGCTTACGAAATATTTGTTTTATTTTCCCCTCTCATTTGTTAGAAACGTAAATTACCTGTTAAATACGTAAGTGACATTCTAAACTTTGCAGCTCAATATCTCGAAAACTAAAGAGCTTTTCAGTTTTTGGTTGTCATACAAAAGGGTTTATTTTGAGTATTCCTATCGCCTGTGAAAGTGTGTACCAGTTGAAAATTAACACCCTGCCCCTATTGAGTTTTTCATGGCATGGTTTCAACAAGAACAAACAACAGGCGCAGAGGCGCGCAAAAAACTGGTCGTACTGAGTGAACTCAAACGGAAAAAAAACAGAGACCCTGCCGTCAAGGAAAATGCGGACGGAAAATGTTTATTTCATGCCATGAGACAGCAGTAAAGAACAAAAGGTTATTTTCCAAGTGCTCACAAAGGTAATCTTTTGAGAGTTTGATTTTTGAGCTCAATTGCTGACTGTCCGGGACGGTTAAGAGTCAAAACTGTAGTAAAATTTAAAGATAGCAGAAACGTCAGACGACCTTGAATGGAACTATAAAGGGAAGATTGGAGGAGACTGAGTGGTCAGATGACTTCAGACCACCACTATGGAGACCCAGATGTGGATTACGAATGGTTACAAAGAAGCTGTTATGCAATACTTCCACCGCGCAAACATTAATCATTAGGATGTGGACCATAGAATCATAAGAAACATACCCATCCGTATGCTTCATCACGTAATTTCAATGGGATAAGAAAGCATTTTAAAACTTCCAAACATAATTCATTCTCAAGTTTTGTGATAAATTTCGTAGAGCACGTTGCAAATTTGGAAGGGACGTTAAATTGCATCGAATGAAAAGTGTTATGGATTGATTGTCTTATGTGAAGCACGGACATCGCGAGGAAAATTGCGTGGAATTGAAAAAAAAACAGAAGAGAACATGTAAATGTAAAAGGAATGCGTGACAGTGAAGCGGAACAACCAAAACCGGAGCAGCAGCGTAAGAAGAAATTGATGGGAGACTTGGACACTAAGAAAAACAACCGCATTTAGCTTTCATAATGGACTTGTTGTTGATTCGATTCAAGTCACTGGTGTGGAAAGTAAGCTGGAAGAAAAAGACTTGGTAAGCTACTGAATTATGCCTAGTAAAGAAGGATATTGCGAGTTTGTATTGATAGAGTAAGTTACAATCGGTTGCAGTCTGAAATGTTCTCTCGAAATACTCTGTGGAGTTGGTACGAAATTGCTTTAGTGAATGTTCAAGACGGAAATTAAGCTGGAAGAAAAAGTGTTAATCTAAAAACGCAATAATAGCGAGATTATTATTTGACTTGATACAAATTGATTAAAGAAATCTTTCTGGATTCCGCAATAAATAATGAACATTTTTGTCGTGGAGTGACTAATGTGATGGAATGTAAAGTGAACAGATTGAAAACTCTATATCTCATTGGAAACACACATGCAGGGAAAACAACAGTCCTAAGATATTGTCGCAAGGTTTTGGCGAGAAATGATTGTTCAAGCAAGGAAGGTTTCGTAGTTCATCTTTCAAGTTACTGTAGCACACCTGATTTTTTAATGTTCATTGCACAAGCAATGGGGGCAAAATCATTGATTTAGCATAGGTTCAAAATGTCTGAGCAATAGTCCTATTGATTGATTTCAAAGCAAAAACAAATTATTTGTATTTTCGTTGATGGTAGGTTTACGTTTGTGTACAATGTTTCTATAATTTGAAAATGCTCTGTTTATACGACATTGTATAAAGTTTAATTATTCGAATACATCTTCATTTGAGGACTTACAACTATGATCCCCAAAAAAATTACTAAAAAAACTTGACATTTGCGCGCAGTTAATCTTTGTTTTAGGGTCATTGAAGCTGAGCCAATATAAGTTTTAATAAAAGATTTATGTAACATTTAACTGATATATCACATTGGCTCTGCTTAGGTCTGAACCGTGGATCTGAAAAATATTAACAATATTTAAATGTTGATAATAGTAGGAGCAGCCCGATCAATTGGGCCTGCGCTGATTTAGTATCGTAGATTTTTTACAAATCGAAAACAAAATTGCTAGAGACTCCCGATTTTCAGACATGAATTTAGTAATAATTGAGCTCATATAAGCCAAGAGCCATCGAAAAGCTAACACCGTTGTGTCTAACACCCATTAATAAAAAATGAGAGTCGTCGTATAAAATGTAAATTTGATAATTATCCTTCATTATTTTTTTGTGGGTTATGCACTTTTGAAAAAAATAAAAAATAGGTTTACTATTTCTGGACACAATCTTCCGAAAAGTCCCTTTCCACACCTACACACCCAAGGCAAAACTGTCCTTAGTAGTTGAAAATCCTTGCTGTGTGTAACCCACACGCAATTGCGCACAAATATAGTATACACGGTGATCTGTACGCGTGTTAAGTAAGCGTTCACGTCATGTTCAAATACTGGGTTGGCAAAAAGTAAATTTATGGAATATCTTGAATGTCATAATTTTTTTAATGCCATCGTTTTATGTTCTTATTCTCAAAATCCTGTATTCGGTACAACGAGCATGTATACGTCAGTGCGCCATAAGCCTTCAAGTCAGTAGCGCAGTCAGGGGGGCGGGGGGGAGGGGGGGGCGAAGGGCAACGTTGGCCATGGGCCCTCCAGAAATGTTGAGCTGGGAGACATTTTCAGATGCTTTTTTAAGCAAAAGAATAATGAGGTGGCTGATAATTGATGTCTGCCCCCCCCCCCTTCCCCAGGAGAAGTTCTGGCATTTTTGTTTTATTCGATCCCATGAAATGTTGGACCAAGTAGAGCACTAACGGTATCTACTACGTTTTTATTTCTGAAAGGAAACAAAACAATATCTTCGTTCACAAATTCATGCCTTGTGTATGGGTTATTTCTTTTGTTTTACATCTTTTTTTAAAGTTAAAGAATTAGATGTCATTAGTGCTTGCTTGGTCCACCATTTCATGCGCTCGAGTGCAGGCAAAAATGTCAAAACTTCTCTACTTGGAGGCTAACTCGTATTACACACTGACGTAAGCATGCCCTCTGCACCGAATACAGGAATTGGAGCGTAAGCCTAAAAAAAAATTTTTGTAGGTCGAAAGATGACATTCAAAAAACGAAAGGACAACGTAGTATTTGTTTGATGATACGTTCTACCCAATGGTAATCTGACACCTGATGGATTATACAATTCTATTTTATATTTTATTCATTAAGACGATCGCCGCCGGGCTTGAAGCGCAGCTCTGCTATGCGTATTTTGAGTTGAGCCATGTAAACGGTGAAAGTACCCACTAACCATATCGTGCAATTCAAATTGAACTATCACTTGAAAAGTTTTATTCCATTTCAGTTATACACTTACGCAGCATTACTTTCAAACAACAGTTCTTACAAATGGAGAAGGCATCTGTTGGAAAGGTGAGACATCGATTTCCACAGACAATAAAACAGTAAAGCTTTAGAGTTTTTTCATAGGAGTAGAAAGAAACCTTTTTTGAAGAAAAAATCTAAAAGGAGGATGTGTGTTCCATCTGTTGGTTTATATATGTGAATGTGCATGCACACAGAGAAGGCTGATTCCAAAATCCTTTGGGAGTCTGCCAGCTATGCACATCTCCAGATGATCCCTCAGTGGCCAGCATTCGCTATGAAAAACCTCGTCTCGTCAGCCGCAGTCGAGTGTTTCACTATGGCGGGAGTACGCCGTAAGCGTCTCAAATCCATGTTTATCTTTGATCCTTCTTAATCTTTTGAATTATTAGCCATTTGTTGTTTATGAAAGAAAAATGAATTAAGTAAAAAGTTTGTCTTGAACTGATATGGCCATACTTTTTATCAATCTTGTTTACGTGATCGGCTGTTTCTCGAATACACCACAACATATATCCAGGGCGTTTCAAGACTGCAGGTACTAAGTTGCACACCAAGTTGAAAATGGCCAAATAAACACTTTCTCGTCTACGAAATTTCCCGAAAAAAACGGGTTTTTGAGATATTAGCTGTTTATTGCTTTAAAGAATGAAGTTTAATTGCACAATAATTACTCGCAATATCTATTTTGAATTTGATACAGCCTAGCTGCCTGTTTCGCATTGCCTTTAGCAGCACCACAAGCAAGGTGCATATCTGCTATTTCAGCATTTGTTAAACGGTTCATGTTACCGGCGTCGTGGTTTCTTTGAAACTGAACAGCGCCATCACGACAAAGAAGTAACCTGGTGCCACGATCTTGAACATTCTAAAACCTTCTCGCTAAAAATTTTTTACCGAATGTCAATCAATTTAAATTTTGATTATTGTAAACTCTCATAGAGTAGAAGTGTTTGTAACGTAAATTCAAAATAAAAATTGCGATTAATCGTGTAATTGAATTTCATCCTCTAAAATAATAAACTGCAAAAACACAAATAATTCTAATTTTTCAGAAAATTTCATATAGGAAAAAGGGTCAATTTGGCCGTTTTATACTTGGTGAGTAATTTTGGATCTCATGTTCTGACACATCTTGTATACACATGTACATAAATAAATATGTGTACATACATATTTGGTTGAAAATGATGTCAGAGTTTGCCGCCACGAGCTTTTCAGGTAATTTCTCGATTTCTCTAAAATGATGATTAGTTCGAGGGTCTTTAAGTCCAAAAAGGTTAAAAACGATTAAATTTAAACTAGATGATGCGACGCGTTGCGGTATTTACTGTCAAACTGCGAGATGCTGCTCAAGTTGTTTGAAGCTTCTTATTCCGTTGCTGGCTGCTAAGCGGGCGGCTGGAGGATGATGTGTGCAAGTAGACTTAGGAAGTTCAGTTGATTAAAAAAGCATGAAGATGCTGTGGGTTCTGTTTTACTGGTTGTTGATCGTTAACGTGTTCTATTAAATCAACATTGCTTCGCAAATTTGTACTCTACTGTACTCCGGTTCATGACGCAGTCTTTTCGTGACTGCCCCCAGTCGTTCCCAAGTAAGAATTCTATTATGTTCTTCTTTCATGATTTTTAAGGACTCCCGAATTCAAACGCTGTGTTAATTAGCTGGAAAGTGTGGCAGTTGTTACGCCGATGTGCTTCACAGTCCTCATGGTTTCATTTGTACTCATAAAGGATGTTACTTTGCTTCACAGCTGAAAATCTATTGCTTTGGTCGTCCTTTGAAATTAGGCTTGTGGCCCTCATAATAGATCAAATGTTATAAGTTTCCGTTGTCTGCTTTGCATTTTGTGTTGTTGCTTATAATTTGTTTCAGTATACGGTCGTGTGTTTCGTATGTGGATGAATATTGATTTTGGTAATAAACTGTGCGAGTGGCACCGTTTGGTTCATTCTGAGAGCTGCTTTTTTAGTTTTGCAAACAGTTTTTCAGGAGGTAATCACCTAAAGCATTTCAGTAACCGCTATTGATGAATGCTTGTTTCAGTTTTGCGCTGCTCTCATGAGTGAGCAGCCAGGAAGAGGATATTTTGTTGGTCTGGTGGATTAGGGATTTAATAGTGCTGTCTTCATACTGTTTTTTTTTATACTATTTTTGCACCTAAACTAAGGTCTATAAGAGGAAATAATCGTGAATTAAACGCAGTACTCAACTTAATAGGCTAAGTAAAATGTAGTATACATGTAGAGCAAAGAAGCAAAATAGTGTAAATATTTTAGAGTATTCGGGTTGATCGATAGTTTTTTGCAATTTTAGTGTAGCTGATGTTTGTCACGAATATGCATTTTTATAACTTTCAAACGTGAACGAAGGATGACGGGTTTTTGGCGCATATTTTTTAGAGTTTTTAATAAAGACGTGGCGTATACAATTTGTAGTTCATGACTTACTGACACAACCTTATAGTTTTTGCACTAAAATCTTGTCATAAAATGTACTTTCCGGAAATGTAATTCTATCTTCAAACATTCTGAATACCCTGTAGTTCTTTCATGAACACAAAATGTACTTTTCGTACGTTGAGAAAACTTTCAATGACTTGCTACTCGAGACATAAAAGTCAAGTTATCGCCTATAAAGTCCCAGAGGCAACATTAGGTCTCTAGAATTGAAGGTGTCCCTGCTGTGAGCTGTGCTATGTTTCTTTTCCTTGGACTTGCCGTTATGCAAGTCAAAACCGATTTCTTTTCTTAATAGAAGGACTGTCTATCTGCAGCCGAAAAATAAGTGTATTTGGCTTCTCGGTTTCATTCCCTTTTTCATGAACATAAAATTAGAAAATATTACCAGTAGCTTCTACTACGAAAACGCCAAATTTCTTATGAATCATCTGAAGTTCTACTCAAGATTAAACATTCGCTTGAAAATCCAAAGCTCTACCTCAATATAAATTAATGAAAACAACAAAATACACTAGTGAAATCTCATTTTCTTCGAAAAAAAACCACCTTATTATGATGGCATGATATTAAACTATTTATTGGTCCAGGCCCTGCTATGGCTGTTGTTCCTGTTCGGGGCAGCTGTCTCCGAGGAGCATTTCTTCAAGTCGTCACTACCACCTCCCGACAAGCTGCACAAAGTTCTGTTCCTGCTGCCCGTCTTCCTGCCGAGCCACGTGATGTCTGTGGCGCCCTTAGCTACCGCACTGGCCGCCAGGGGGCACGAGGTACAGATTACATTATTTTCAATCCAACCTGGTGCAGATCAAACATTCAGCCAAGTATCTAATTATTTTATTTAAATTCCAACCTTTCGTATCCTCATATTTCTGTATTGATAAGCGTGTTGAATGTCTTTCTTCATTGATCCCCAGACATATTATAAATGGTGATTTACCGGACGTGAAATGAGCGCTTTGTCTGAGAGCAATTAACTCCTGGTGGCATTTATAAAGCCTATTGGCTTCAATGAGGGACCATGGATATGATGAGGAAATGTTCATTGACCACGTGAGTCATATGACGAATATAATTTCAGTAATAATCTAATTCAAATGAAACCCATTGGATTTGTAATTTTATTCGGGTTTATTTAACTTTTCGGAAGTTACTCTTTGTGTCGGCACTTGTTTTTGACATTTGCTAACCTATTTGTCCCAACTGAAAAGGTCATTTGACAAACAAAGGAATTTGGAGAGCTCATAATAATGACACCATAAATTTGAATTAAGAGATAATGCTTCAATAAAATGCTACATTCTATTGGCGTAAAGAATTTTAGGAAGCCAAAATTTTGTTTGTAAACGAACCATTGTTTCGTGGCTATACACATTGATATAAACGACTCACCACTCCTGCATCGTAGACATTAACAACATTGTAAAAGTCAAGTGGTAAAGTACAGAACATAAATCAATCTGATTTACGACTATAATGTTTGTTAGCTAAATATCTCACATTGATTTTTATTTTAAAAACCAACTTTTGTATCATCTCTATTGGAAATACTGTTTTTTTTCTGATGAGGTCTAGAGAGCAGGAATAAGTGAGAGCAAAACGAGATAAATCTCATTTCATTTCGCGATAAATTTTTTATTTATAACGCCATGAAACTTCATTTTTTGCAAATATTTTTTGATAGATAAAGACTCCGATCTAACTCTCATATATTGTTTTCAAATTAATTGTGCAGTTGAGTTCGTTATTAGAGAACAATTTCATTTCATTCTCAAATTACACACTGCGTCGACGTATACCAATTGTTAAAGCAAAATAAATTGCTTTATCAATAGCTGCCACTTTGACATTGCACTACAAGTTAGGAACGATGGTTATTTCATACAGCCAAGGTTGGAGAAACGAATTCAAACAGAATTTTCTAAATATATGGTCCTAATGATCGAAGGCACAGACGGAAGAACTGATCGACAAGTATTAATTTTACTTAATAAATGCTGCTTTTAATGGAGTGTGCGTATATGCGATACCTAAATCTGGGCAATCATCAACGTGGGAGACTGACATTTAGCTTTTTTACAGGTTCATATGCTCTGCGATCTCCACGACACCTATGGGCTCCCCAATGTCACCTGCATACACCTTGACGCCAGTTTCCCTAAACTTGATGAAATAAAAGCGTACAGCAACGTGGATTCGATGGGCCACTTGGAAGGAGCAATGAAATTTTTCCCACAGGCCGCCGAACTGATTTACAACTCTCAGGCCGTATTACAGCTGCATGAAAAGAGGAAGGAGTATGACGCCATTGTGATAGACGTGGCGGCTATGTTTGTGAGTACTTTGTCTCATAACTAAAATAATAAGCTAGCATGAGATGTAGATTGATGACTGAAGAAGGTGGTACTAAACTTTACCCAAAGAATAGATCTATTTGAGGTTTAAATTACTTATCCATACTCTTACGTAACGATCAGCAAGAGATTCCTCATGTTTAACAAAGATCAGTGCCAAAACGGTCTAAATGCAAAAAAAAACTTTATTTTACAGCAAAGCATCTCTTTTTCTCATTCACATTGTCTGTACTCGGAGTACTTACACAACATTAATCAAAAAGATAAGATAAATTTTTCTCATTTCATGAAAAACACGAAATCCAAACCAAACATAATACTAGATATACAGCCAGTAGTCACGAAACCGGGATATGCGGCTGCGCCTCTGTTTCCGTAGCGAGGGTTTTAAGCCTCATAGTAGAAGAAGAAAAGGAAAAGTAAGAGTGGAAAAAACACAGAAAGAGAAATAATAGGACACGTGGAAAATAAAAATAGTAAGTGTCTTTTCTGCGTACCCACTCCAGCGCCCCGAATCAACACGGGAAAATAAAAACAACCAGTAATGCATTTTGATTACGTATCGCTAATTTCCTGCGACGCATAAAAACTATACGTATTGTCTTAATTGACTAAGGTTTAAAGAATACAAAGTACGCAACGAGGAGCTTTTTTAATTGAGTTTCGTTTTACAGTATTTTTTGGGCTTTGAGAGATTCCCGTTTCTCCAGAATTTCTCCTCCTGCAGGAGCAAGCAAATAACTAATTAAATTAAGCCGATACAACTGGTACTTCGCAATATTACAATATGTCAATTGTTAACTCAAAAATTATACTTCATTTAATGGCTACACCACTCTCCTGTAACCGCCCACTTACTGATAGCACAACTGCTCGGCGCCCATCAATATAAGAATACCGAGACGTAGAAAGTGCGCAGTGCGCGAGAAGTCCAAATTTGAAGAATACTTGATTATTTACAAAACCCAGGGTGCGCACATTATCCTCGCTGGTCGAGATACTGAAAAACCCACAGTCTCGTTAGGAACTATGCTTAGTAGTTGCACGTATGACACATTTCATTTGAATTCAACATATATCATAGTTAAACACTTTGAACCTCGCCTAAAGCTCACCTTCAACTTTAATACCATTGGCACTGACAAGATGAAGTTAGCTTGGGAAGCTATTTTGGAAAATTAGGAGGAATTACAGTTGAAGGAACCTATCCTCGGTATAGGACAGGTAGAGTTGTAAGCGTTAAGCTAATCGTTACGTTAGGCATAGCCCGAAAGAATTAATTTATTTAACTTTCTCTTAATTGAGAGCAACTTTCTCAAGAATTAAACATTTTAGTAAAATTATGCAAGAAGAAAGTTTACTCTTTAAGTAAAAAGGACACAGTCCAACGTTTGAATTAGAAGGTTAAGTTGACGTGACTATAGAGTCACTCTTCCAGAGACGTTGGTCACATTGGAAGTTTAAATTTTACATTTTATTCTTCTTTCAGAAGATCTTTATTACATTTAAAAGTTAGTTTATTTAATCTCCTTAATTTTACTTTATTAAGAGAGAAGTTAAAAACCGAGGTAAGGTAAAGAAGTGACAAACACCATGCAAAGAAAAACTAAATGAACGAAATTGAAATAGTGGCCACTACAAATAATAAATAGGAAAATTAGAGCGCAGCCAGTGGAAAATTAACTGAAGAGGCTTCCCAGCAATACTCTGGCGCTAAAAGACCGAGTCAAAGAGTTGCCTCTCAGCCTCCTCCCCTCTGTGCCGCCTCGCTCTATTTTGTCTTTCGGTACTTGACCGGGACCTCGGCTCATACCGAGGCTCTTCTTTCATCGTCGGAGCGAAGAACAACGGATGATTCGCGACATACGTTTATTTATAACCTTACATGAGAACACGTGATTTGCACACACCCACGTCTATAACATAAAAACAGCCAAGGCAAATAGCAAGAATTTCATGAAACACAATTCTAGTGAAATTATTTCGCGCATAACTCTTTGGCACAAAACACACCCGGGGCATAATAGCAAGAATTACATGAAACACAATCCTAGGGATTAGTGGCGCGCGCGAATAGGTACTAAGCGCGTGCTTTTCGAATCACATATGGCTCCCATTATTCTCGTAGCACGAAGAATGGAAATGAAATGAATTTAGAACTTATCCCAACTCTTAGCGTCTGTGCAAACTGATGCTATGTTCAGCCGCTTACTTGAACTTTCCTGAGGGCATGTGTAGAGCAAGTCGATGACGTTTTTGCTCAGTACGCCACTTTGGAGTCCTTCTCGCTGCCACCCCAAGCGGTTGGGTGTGTGGGGGTACAATTCCGCCCTTCCCAGTGAACATCAATGCGGTTGAGTAATCTATTCCCCTTAAGCCTTCATTCCCTGTTATGTTGACCTTCTAATTTGGGTTTCAATAATTAATTATAAAATTATATTATAATTATATAAATATATTATATTATAATTATATTATAATATATTATTATAATATAATAATTATAAATTATAAATTATATTATATATCATTATACTCAATTATAAAACTGGTACTTAAGATTCACACGAGATTCCGACGGCGAATGATGATTTATTTCTCATGCAAGATGAATACAACAAAGGAAGGATTTTACCATTTGCATCAATCCCCTGAGCCAAATGGCGTATTTGAAATTTATGGCCGACTTTGGCTGCACAACGTGTTAGGTGAATGAGATCAAAAAAAGGAACAAGAAAATCCACGGGATCTTCCCATTGTTTAAAATGCATCAGAAAGTTTCAAAAATGAAAATCACAACCCTCTGCTTGAGAACAAAAATAAAAAAGGAATACAATACACCGCTTAAGATGGCATTTCCCTTTCTGATGTTAGTCTAGACACTCCCCAGCTCTAACCGGCTTTGATACACAACGGAATAAAACTACAAGTCTTAATGCTTATTTTTCCCCAATTGTATGAAGAATTAAAATTAATATTTTGAATGATATCATCGCCTGAAACTCTCCCACTTCCTAACACGCAAAAATATGCTGATCTCCCCTTTGTTGCTCTTTGGGCCTACATCTTGCCTGCGTGTTACACAGAATCAGAGTGACGGTGAAGTGGGTAACCCCTTTCTCATGCTGCGCTTATATGTGTCCAAGCCTAACCGGAGCGCGATGCTAGCCCGCGAAAAAAAGTATACAATGAATGGCAAAACTATACCATAAGTGATTTGGACTTGCTTGAAAAATAAATAAAGCGGGAATGTGTAAAATTAGAACTGGCCTCTCGAAACTTCGGGGGAAACTATTCGCCCTGAAGTGTTCATTTATTTCCTCCGAATTCCCAACCGCTCAAACTCATTTCTGGGAGGAATTTTCTAAACTTTATTGTAAATGCAAGTAAATATATTTATGCACAATGATACTATCTATTATAACTTTAAAAGAAGTATTTTGAATGATGTAATCATTCAATAAAATATAAGTGATGATGTGTCTTTCGGTACTTGACCGGGACCTCGGCTCATACCGAGGCTCTTCTTTCATCGTCGAAGAACAACGAAGAACAAGTCAGCATCAGTTGCTTGCAAGTGAAGAATTTCGGTGATTTCATCATATAAAATTCATATCATGAATCTTAAGTACGAAATTATTTCAGTTAAACTGCATTTTTCACTTGTCCCTTTGTTCTCCAGGTGTTGTACCCGTTCGCACACGAGACAACATACGCTCTTTTCAACACGGTGTCTCTCAACCCGTGCCAGAGTGCAGAGTTCGGCAATGTGCAGAACCCTGCGTACGTCACCAGTGGAGTTTACGAATATCCCCAGCCATATTCGTACGTGGACCGCGTCAAAAATTTATTTTCAACCTTTGCAGTCTGCTACTCCTATGGATGGATCGCCAATCATGCAGAAGAACACGTAAGCTTTTTTTCATTTCATATTTCGATTCGCAAGGGATTCGTTTCTGGAGTTTACGACGGTGAATCTTAACTGGGATGTAAACAACTTCATATTTTTGGGGAAATTTTTCATTATTACTATTAATTAGTGATCTGCATTTGACTTCGGGCATCGAACATTCAATCATTTTATCTGTATCTATGTAAAACACTGATATTCACTTGTAAGAATGTGCGCCATCGTCCTGCATTAGGTTTTATTTTAGAAAAATTTCAACCCTTGCTTTCCCTTATAAATTAGGGTGAAACGTGCTGATGGTGCTAATATAAACGGTAATTTAAAAATTCGTGATAAGATAATGATTTATGGTCAAATGAAAATTCACTCATCTTGCTACCTCTATTGTAAATAGGATCTGCAACGAGTACATTGACTTTATGAACAATAGTTTCCAAAATTCGTCGAATGAACATCAAGAAAAAGAATACGCCTATTGTAAAGGCGAATATAAAAGAATAAGCGCTTGGCAACAGTTTATTCCACTGAATGCAATTTAGTTTTGGGGGAGATTTAAAAATGCTGTAACTCAAATGGTAACCGCCAATGTCGACACAGTCTCGAAGTTTTTTTGAAATTCCACATAGGCGTTTGAATCATGTCTTGTAGATCATAGATTTCGAGATTTACTGCTACTTTTTGATTTGTAATACTTCTCGCAGGATTACAAATGAACGACGAGAAGCATCCGAAGGTATATCTCATAGGGAGAATCGCTCGATCATTCGTATCATGGTTGGTGAAGAAATAGAAGTTTCATTGACCGAGAAAACTCCTGCGCATTTTACAGTAGAAAGTCGAGATCAGGCGCAGCGAAGTTATTTTCAAAAACATAAAAGCCACAAGCGTTAAAATCTTGTGTGATTTCTACAGGAACATTTCTTAAGTGCAATAGAATTTGGTGCAATTCACGAGAGTTACTGCTAGACCAAAGTGGAAAGATTTATTCATAATTCTTTTCCGATAGATAGAAGTGCGCTTCAATATTGCAGATGACAGCAGATGATCAGGGAATGCTGAGTGTTTCTGATGCCATAAAGTTCTGTCAGTTTTCTCATCTCTCTCACCTAATTCCTGTTCATCAAAATGGCCATCTATTTTAGCTACCGCAGTGCTAGGATTTTTTTGAACATTATTAACTTCTATTTTATATACCTAAATACGATCTACGTCGTCTTTGCTTACTATCCGCTCTTCGTTTCCTGCTCTGTACCTACGATGTACAATACGTGAAATAAAAACTAGCGAAGGAGTTTTGGAAACAGTGTACAAAGTACGATGAACGAAAATCAGGGTGCCCCAACGCTGGGAATCAAGCTATGAACCCCAAAAACTAAAGTTTGAAGAATGAAGATCCAAAATTTAGGCTTAATCATAACGGACTCGAAAATCATTCAGTTCAAGGAGTATAAAATGTATAAAAAGCTGCGTAAAAGAAGACATAAGCCTCGACATCCTTGCGTTCAGTCATGTCTTTGAGGCAATTAAAGAGGGGAATTAATGTAGTTGATAAGGTGAGTCAAGGTTAATTAATTGGGGTCTGCAAACTGGCGAAAAATTGTGATGCGACTCAAATTGATAACTAAACATTAAGATTCCCTCATGCCCGAAATACAATATATAGAATAAATTAAAGTAGAAGAAAAAGCTGTCTAACGTGTGCGGTCGCAATCCCGTTCGCTCCTAACACTGCTCTTTCTCCTGACAGGAGCCATTCAACGCTGCTGTTAGCTTGCAGTTATAGTAAGCAAGATTTCATGATTCCGTTCAAACTTCGCTAAAATTTTGTATCTTCATTCTTTAAACTTTAGCTTTTGGGGTTCATAGCATAATTTTCATAAATCTCTGTGAATTATGCCAGACTTGTCCTGCGCCGATGGCTACAATGCCTTAACAGAGTCTAGTTTAATCAATGCATGACTTCAACCGCAATTTTTAAATCCGCTTAAAACTGCAGCCTTGAATGCTTTACACCATATCTAGCGTTGTGGATGTGTAACTGGAAAATAACCAATAGAGGGCGAGTAAATTTTAAAATACTACGCAAGTTATAATTCAGTTTAATGAAGATCAACACCGTCTTTCAGCCACTGCAGAGTCTGTTGTTTAGGAACTGATGAAAAATTTTCCTCAACTTCTCACCAACAAAACAGCAACAGTTTCATGAGCGGCAGCAGGTGAACGAATTCCGTAGAAAATAACATGGTCATTTTTAGCATTTTCAGTAACCAAAGGATTGAATTTTTTCAATTCTTTTTCAACGTAAAACATATTCAATATACTGGGATTTTTCTATTAACTACACCCCAAAACGATATAAAACTCATCGTGACTAAAATAATTTTTTTTTGAGAAACGCCGTCGCATTACAGTTCTCTAACTATTTGTGCATATTGACTTTCCAGCGGATGAGCTTAACGAAACATAAATATAACTAAGAGTGCTCTAAATTTCCGATTAGATAAGCAAAATATTTCCTGGACTGCCCTCACTGCTCGAGGTGGAACGGAACGTCAGCCTTCACTTCGTGTCGAGCAGCTCCGCCATTGAGGGACCCATTCCTCTGCTGCCGACGCAGGTCGAGGTCGGAGGTCTCATCATGCGCCCCAACCACCCGCTGCCTCAGGTACCGTCACCAATTTAGCCTTTATCTCATCTATTATCTTCAGTTTCTTCACTTGAGTCTTTACCCATGGTTACATCAACACCTTAACGTGAATATTTGAAAAAAACACACCAGCTACCATACTTCATCAGTTATTTAGATCGTGCCATAATAGGAACTTGAGATATTTTTTTTTGGCAAAAATAAACTTGATCGCTAACAGAGACAAAACTTGCATGAAAATTCGAACGTGTCAGCCTGCGTACAATTTTTCTACAAGTACAAGAAATTTCAGATACTTCAGCTTCTGTGAATCCAGCATTCCTTGTAGTTGTTATTATGAATTTAAAGAGAGAGTACCCCCAGAAAATGGAAAGTTTGAGGGGAAATAGAGTTTAGCTGCTATAGGAGGTGAAAGAGGTCAGGTACATCCTGTGAAAAAATGCAGTTCGTACGTTCGCTCGTTCGCCCGCTACGGGGGTTTGAAGAATGGGGGAGGGGAGGGGGAAGTGGTATTTTATCATGTTACACCTCCCCCTTGGCTATTTCTTCACGGCTCGACTTTGATATGTCATCTTCTATGTCTATTTATTACTGTATAATGATTTCAAGGGTCCTAGCTGACCCAAAAAATAATAACAAAGGAAAATTGAGATTGTTTATGTTTACTTAATTTCCCCTTTTCCAGAGGATCGGAATGTGGGATTTCAAAATGCTTCTTCTG
Source organism: Morinoia aosen (assembly GCA_030386875.1). NCBI lineage: Eukaryota > Metazoa > Arthropoda > Malacostraca > Amphipoda > Talitridae > Morinoia > Morinoia aosen. The sequence goes on from CM059574.1 coordinate 17,804,506, forward strand.
CTACAGTTTTTGAGCTACAGCAATGATTTTAGTATCATTAGATGCGGAAAGACATGGAAATTCCAAAAATTTTAATCGTTTTTCAAAATTAATTTTTTTTTCAAAAGTTATGACGTCATAAATTCGAAAATTTTCGAAAATTAGGTTTGCTCCCAAGATTTTCAATATTATTGGTTAAAACTGGAGATTCAGGGACAACCGTTAGAGTTTTTGGAATGTACATGTTTTTCTGCATATAATGATACCAAAATCATCAATGTGGCTTGAAAACTCTCCGACAAGAAGCATTTTGGAAAACCCCCCCAAAAACATAGTTTTTTATGAATGTCTTGTTTACTTCGAAGAAAATTGCATTTTTTTATGAAAGATAAACGATTTTAAATTGGATTTGCTATTATTAATCCAAATTTTATTGCTCTAAGTTCAATAATAAAAAAAAAGTCCGCCTGGGTAACTCTCTCCTTAAAAACGAGGAACACTGCTCGTAGGTTAAGCATTATTTAATATCACAAATCGTCAAATCAATAAAACGTTTCGGAGTCCTGCTCCATCCTCAGTAAGTACAGTCTGAAAAAACGTAAAAAAAATAGTTTGCCAGACATGTTAAAAAAGAAAATTCAAAGAAAAAACTCATATAAAAACTTCCAGCGGATAAGAGCTATTCATACTGTTTAAAACGGGTTTTTCTTTGGCTATGTACAATGAATGTTCTGAATCATTAAAAGTTCTTAGTTCTGAATCATTAAAAGCATTGCACAATATTTCAAACTGGTCTTCAACGACTCCAGTACCACACTGCTCTGCATGGAGTCGTACAGACGAATGAGGCGGTTGCGCAAGAGGCCTCCCGGTACGATGACTAACTCCACGATGCTGGGCAATCCTTATGTAAAACTGCAAGGTCGTCATACCAACATAGCCTGATGTACGCTGTACACAACTAAATTTATAAACTAAGGACACCCTCATTCGCTTCGGAAGTGCATCTTTATACCGAAAAAATGAGCCTATTTTAAATGAATTGACAGAAATTAGGCACAATTTTACGTTAGGAAAATAGCGATTGAAAAGCAACTCCAAATCTCCAGACATCTTCTCAGACAACTGGCCAAAGAAAGGAAAACTGCAATACAAACATTGTACAGGGTCGACATTGTCACTAACTTTTGAGTACTTTTTTTTGCCAAAAACTTCTTGAGTATTCAAAAATTAGTGACAATGTCGACCCTGTACAAAATTTGTATTGCAGTTTCCCTCTCTGGAATTGGCATGCCAGGGAAGGACCTTGAGGCCAAAGCTCTCACGTGCAAGTACATACTGAAATACGCTTATCTCCTATTTCAAGGTTATTCGAAGCACCACCAAAACTACATTGGAAAAGTATTTTCTTCTATTTTATTCAAAGACAAATTACCAGAAAGGGAAGCATGAACAGGAGCCTAAAGTTCGGGTGAGGAATAGGATCATTAACACAGCGCGCGTGCTTGTATCAAATTACACCTATGAATATGTTTCACTAAGTCTGATTTGATTTTTAAAATATATTGTGAAAATAACACGTCAATTTGATGTGTTACTATTTATGCTAATTGATGAACTACTCATTGAAAATAATGAATGAAAGAATTTATGTGTGAACACACGCTTTCAGGAATATCATGGTATCCGAAAACAGTTCATTTTTTCTTAGGACCATTGTAATTGGATCCATTTCTTAAGCAGATAAATAATTCTTGCATTTAATTAAAAGAAAAAATAAATCACTGCAAATTTTCAGTGATAAAACACAAAATAATGCAGCAAAAACTAATATATTTCTATCATAAAATGTAATTTAGTAATAAAATATGAAAGAAAGTCCTTAGAAATTCTAAAACATCATCTAGATTAATATATATAAATGAAACTGAAGATTTGCGCTTGACTTAAAAAACTCGTTTGCAGAATATTTTTTCTGTCTGTTCAGCTGTGAATTTTTATCTCTTTCAATTCAGCAATGGTACATAATATACAAAATTCTAAAGCCAAAAGTTATTATTTTTGAAATAAAATAATTTAAAATTCACCAGTTATAAAGCATCAAAGCTGAATTTTATTTAAGATAGTGAAATGAAACGGAGAAACATCGTTAAGTATCTTCAATTTTGTTCATGAAAAATTCATGAAGTACGAGTTAGTTTACAAATATGTGAATATTATGCAGGAGTCAAATTGTCAAAGAATTAATTTCCTGCTCTTTGTATTCTGTAATTCTTATTAAGTGACTGGAGCAAATAGAAATTGAGAACCAAAGGTACCAATGCATGGAACGAAAACTTGCGTAATTCAGAAGCAAAACCTCTAATTTTGCAGTCTAAAGGAATTGCTACAAAAATCATTACGAATGCGAGGGAAAACTTTTTACGACCTAAAATGTACCATGAATTATCACGATGAAGAAAATTTATTTATTGTAAATAAAGAAAGACCAATAAGTTGAAGATAAAATATTGAACTTAAAACTACGAATTAGTATAGCAATTGATCGAAAAATATTAATAATGGTCGGGAATATTTATAAGAAAATGCATAAATTCTAGCTTCATCATTTACTGAATAAAAAATATTCATGGGAGATTATATTTCACAGGGTGTTACAAAATTGTTGTAGAAACACGTCTTGGCCTTGAACACGATCAAGGTCTAGAACACGTCTTGGGCTTGAACACGATCAAGGTCTAGAACGCGTCTTGGCCTTGAACACGATCAAGGTCTAGAACACGTCTTGGCCTTGAACACGATCAAGGTCTAGAACGCGTCTTGGCCTTGAACACGATCAAGGTCTAGAACACGTCTTGGCCTTGAACACGATCAAGGTCTAGAACACGTCTTGGCCTTGAACACGATCAAGGCCTAGAACACGTCTTGGCCTTGAAAACGATCAAGGCTTAGAACACGTCTTGGCCTTGAACACGATCAAGGTCTGGAACACGTCTTGGCCTTGAACACGATCAAGGCTTAGAACACGTCTTGGCCTTGAACACGATCACGGTCTAGAACATGCCTCACATTCACAGCAAAATGTGCCGCTGCTCCGTCGTGCTGAAGCCACAATCTTCTTCGAATATCCAATGGAACATCGGCGGATAAATCCGGAAGGACTTTTTGAAGAAACGTTCTGCAACAATGAATTGACGTAAATAAATAAATTCTCTGTGAGATGCTCTGGCAGAATGTATGGGCCAGTGATTTGATTATGAACTACACCTGCCAAAACATTGACAGTGCATCGATGTTAGTATCCATGTTTATGGATGACGTGTGGGTTGTTCGTTTGCCATTCGTGAAAGTTATGGAAATTGACCGTTCCATCACGGTTGAAGGTAGCTTCATCCGTGAACATGTAAAATTCCCATTTTGCGAAATTAGAATATGCTAACTCCTGATTCATAAACCACTGCGTGAATCGTTCCCGAGGAGCATCACCTGCAGGAAGTAGTCTCTGGACTCTTTGGAATTGATACGTATGATAACCGTTTCGATTCAACATCCGCCACACTGCAGTGTGATCTTGAATTCCCATGGATGCTGCTGAAGCATGAGTGCTCGTACGTGGGTTTTGACGGAAATGTTCCAGCACACCTTCCACATGATCCAGATCAAGCTGTCTTGGGTGACCAGCATTCACTCTGTATGCACTGAAACTTCCGTTCTCACACAATCTTAGGCGCAAAGCAGCGAATAATCAATGAACATGCACCTGTCTATCGGGGTAACGTTCTTGGAACATTCTTGCGGCACGTTTTGCATTACCATCAGCAGAACCAAAGGCGAAATGCATATTAGCCATTTCTGCATTTATTAGATGGTTCATCCTACCAGTACAGTGTCACAATGTTAAATTACAAATGATTACGGTTCAAATTAAAAGTTACTAACGTTGACTGGAAAGTTTTCACATTTGCCTTAATCTGGATTTTTTAATTTATATAAGTAAGTTTTCAGACGTTTGTTTTACAAATAGGAATAAATGGGTATGGCGTCAGTCATGCCTAAATTTGTCAATTGAAATTCTCCTTATTGCTCTGTTCCTCTCTTTTGCAAATTCGCCGTCGTGTTGCATAAAATGAGTCTTGAAAATTTATAAGCATTATAACTCATCGAAAATAGTTTTGTGTATTTTGCACATTAGTGATTATGTTGCTTGTATCAATATTTTCTATTAGTAGCCGAAGTTAGTACCAACAATTTTACAGCACCCTGTATGTACAGGGTGTCCATAAAGTCGTGGTTCAAATTAAAATTACTCTTGCTTTGAAACTGTACATGATAGAAACAATCTGTAAAATGAATTAAAAATTTAATGTACTTAGTTTACATGTTGTTTGTTGATAATTAGCCAAAAAACATTTTGTATAACATTCAAGGCTTTGAATCTTGTCTATCAAAACAACTTATCATTCATTACTTCATCGGTAGAGGTGGTTCATTTTCATGGCCTCCACGTTCCCCAAATGTGACTCATTTAGATTATTTTTCATGGGGCGAGTGAAAAAAATAGTGCATGCAACAAGACGCAACACTGAGGGACTTGAAAGGTAAAATAACAGCTGACTAACTTGCAAATGTTTTCAATGAACTTGGAAGTCGTGTTACTCTCTGCATGGCTAATTGGTGGCAGACAAGTAGGAAATAAAGAAGACTGTAATAAATAAATTTTAAAGTCTAATTTCTCATGTGTCTAATATTCCCATTATTTATATTATGTATAGTTTTGAAGCTTGATAAATTTCAAGTAGCACAACGACTTTTTCACACCCTTTATAACCAAGAATTCAGCAAATCGACGTCTTTCAAAAAATAGCAATAGATTTAGAAACATGCAGAGCTGTTCCCATAGAAGAAGTTAAGGATATAACTAAAAATGGTGTGAAGTGCAGACAACAATTTTCCGGGAGCTTTCAGAATATTTTATTGTCAACCCTACTGAAATAAGTAAAATAAATTTGAAGCAGAAAATGAATTTGGCAAGAATGCAAGTTTTTTGGAAGAGTTACTGGGACTGAATGAAATAAAGCAACAATTTCGGGTCATTACAAAGTCCTGGAGTTTTAGAGTTTTGGGGCTCGTGAATTAACATGCATTAGCTGTTAGAATTGGCATGAATCAGCATGTTCGGGAGGCAAAAACTACAATTCAATTACAAATTTTGGAGACAGTTTTGCCGAGGAATGACGTACTATGCATGTTAAGATGCTCAAACTAAGAAGACCTTCAGAAAATGTTTCTTCATCATAATTCAAGTACAACCCAAGAACTAAAATATTTTTTCAGGACATTGCGAGCTTCCTTGAAGGCGACGACCCGGTGATTTACTTGAGCTTTGGAAGGACATTCCATCCACAAGACGTCCTTCATCAAATGAAGAGAGCAATGCTAATTTCAGTTCTACGGAATCTTCCCTACAAAGTCATTTTCAAAATAAGAAAACAACAAATAAAGAGAGTCGGCAATATCTTATACCACAATGACGTACCCCAACAAGATATTTTAGGTGAGTTTTTCTGTTAAGTTTCTAGCAAATGAGTTATAATAATGATCCATGACTAAAAGCTTTGCTGCTACATGAGATTGTATTTAGACTCCTGCACATGTTTGCAAGCCTGTTCATGTAATTTTAAGGCACAGGGAGGCAATCTACACCAACATAAAAATTAAAACACGGTATCTCCATGCCTCTCAAAGCGAAAAGCTTCAAAGAATAATTACGTCTATTCAACTTTTTCCGACTGAAATTGCAACTTTCTTCTCAGATCAATTTTTTGACCGATTCTTATACCACTCATTTTTTATGGTAATGAAAACATACCGATCTTAAAAATATATTCTCTATACAAGGTGTGTAGAACTGCAGGGGCACACCTGGCATTCCCAAGGATTTTTTAACGCAGGGTGATACGGGACACCTATAGGCGTAGCCCTCCTATCTGACGTAGCACTACATTTCACCAGTTTTACGGAACAGAACTGAGAGAACATGAATGTTCTCTGTCAGGCAAACTTTGAAGATATGGCCTTCAAGTTTTCATGTATCGTAAGACGAAATATAAAAAAATACAGAATTCTAGAAGTTAAGCTGACGTTATCATGAAGCTACTATCTATTTCTTGGTCAAATAGCTGGAGTGATTTTACACGACTCGAATATCTCACTATTGACTGGGGAACACATTTGATTCAATTCTTCGGGATTTTTAAGAAACTGAAATTAGAGACCCTTCCTTCTACCTAACACAACACATGTGTGCATCAATTTCTCTCATTTTATGATGCAAATATCGCAGGAAATTCATCTTTAATTGTGCATCTCATGGCTCTATTTCAAGTCCTACGCTCTTCTCAGTTCTTTCAAAAAATTTAGATCAGTTGCATTTCTGTCTTGACTCTAAAGTAAACTCAAAATTGATAGAGAAATTGTAAAAATTGAGCCAATATCATTTAGGAACAAAAAGTTCGACAGAAAACATAGTGCCTCATAAGTTCTGTTTTGGAAGTTTCCTTCTGTTGTTCCCATGAAATCGTTATCAAAAATAGATTCCTATCAGAGATTGCTTCCGAGAGTCTTAAAAGCCGTCGTATCAATTTAGCCAAAGGCTTCTGTGGGTTGATCCAGTCTGAAGAGAGTGATGTATTTGGTTAGAACATCATAACATTTTAAAATCCTCTGAACTCTTAACCGGCCTTCAAAGGACTGAACTAATATACAATAACTGACTTAACCATGATTGCGTACGTTGTTTTTAGAATAAAAAAACAATATATTTAGTTTCCCGACTAAAAAAATAACATTTCACTCCAGCTCACCCGAGCGTGAAACTCTACATAAGCCACTGCGGTGCAGCAGGAGTCCAGGAGGCCGTGTACCACGGGGTGCCCATCGTGGGCTTGCCTTTCGTTTGGGAGCACATGAAGACCTCTCGAGTCCTGGTGGAGGCAGGTGTGGCCGTCCAGCTCTCGTGGGACTCTCTCACAGAGGAAGACTTTGAAAACGCCGTTACAGAAGTGATGGTCAACCCAAGGTGAGCTGCCCATTTGGGACTCTCACAGAGGAAGACTTTGAAAAAGCCGTTACAGAAGTGATGGTCAACCCAAGGTGAGCTGCCCATTTGGGATTCTCTCACAGAGGAAGACTTTGAAAAAGCCGTAACAGAAGTGATGGTGAATCCAAGGTGAGCTACCCATTTTTGTGATCGACCGATTAGTTAGCTCAGCGATCAATGCATTGCGATAAGAAAAAACGGTTCCGGCATCATGTGAGCTATTTGTGTTCACTGCGATACCAGTTAGAGTTTATCTTTTTTGTTTTACTTATTGAAGTTGTTCATTTCTCCGCCCGAGAATATTTTTCCGTGACGCCAACTTTCATTTTGAAGAGTCAGAAACAAATTTGAATTCCATAGGTGGTCAGTGAGGTGCTTATAAACTCGAGTGGTGTGAGGATTAGACTAGTGAAATGAATTATTAAAATTTATTAATTATCAAATAGACTGAAATTAAACATGTTGAAAAGCGAATATATTTTTCAATATAAACTCCTGGCGTATTTTTGCAATGAAGCAAGTTTTCAAGATGGAACTATGTGTTCCTAGAAATAATCGTTATACCTTTTGTGGACGCCGCGAATCGCGATGTGTAGAGTCAATCTACTGATCATTTCATAACAGATTTGATGAGTCATCAAAGTTGTCTGAGTGGTCGTTTTCACACGTCCCATTCTCGTTCTATAGCAGAGAATTTTTATTCAAATGAATCCCGCTTTCACACTTAAAGCCCAAGTTGATTTGCAAATAAAAACTGAAACCTAGTGAGAAACGTAAAAGCTAGATGCCCTCTGATAATAGAGAACCGTTTATTTTGCATTAGTACGTTTACCTCTTTTCAATTTTCTCTTTCAAAACACCTGCAATTTATTGTGATCAAATTTAGTTAAATGTCAATTTCATACCTTGATAATTCTAGATAATTTGCCGAGAATTATCAACCGCAAGCAACGATTAAATCCCAAATTACACTTACAACTAGCAATCTGCAGGGAAAATTTAAATAACACACAATCCTTGCTAATGCAAAAGAGAACGTACCATATAAAATAATTGAATATGGTGCCTGGGAAGAGCTGAGTCCCCCAATGTAAGATTGTTACTCAAGTCTCATGCCACCAGGCACCAGACGTATGAGCAGAAGTCGACGTCTTTCAAAATGAGGTGGTTCATAGGAAGAGGTGGTTCATTTTCATGGCCTCCACGTTCCCCAGATGGAACTCATTTAGATTATTTTAAAATCGAATTTATTAAACATTATGAACGTATTAAGAAATACGCGAATACTCGTGCAGCTATATTTTTAACTTTTTTATTGAACAGGTGAAATTTTAGTTGGAACTAGTTAAAATAAAGTAACATGTAACGGGTCCAATATTATTCCCAATGCTAAAAAAATTGAAAAACCAAAGAGCCGCACATATGCAAAGCGGGCGCTTCATTGTGTTAGAATGAAAGTATTGGTGCTTGTTAATTCGATGACTGTTAATGTCAATGCATCTGCATATGTGGGCTCAACGAGCCGCACATTTTGCTTATAAGGCGGTCGCAACATGCTGGAATAAGTCATAGAACAAGTGCTTGCCTTTGCCATCCTTCCCATTCCTCAATTATGTCTCACACAGAGTTCCAATGCAATCCATCAATTTCTGAATCAGACTTTTCCATATTAGGTTATTCCAGTAACTCAGTTAAACTTAGAATTTTAGAGTCCCTCTACATCCACAAATTAAAGCCTCAGCTTAATGACATGCAGAGCGCTCACCCTCTTCACATTGTTAGTTAGAACCTTTACTCATCCTCCCGTCACTTTCCTCCATTCATATATGCCACTGTCGAGATACCAACAGTCTCTCTGGCATAGGTTTTCAATATTTCAATACTGTCATTTCAGATTGTTTTAGCCAATGAGCGGTCTAAGTAATTAATGTTTTCACTATTGTCATTTCAGATTGTTTAGCTGTAGATGAGTCTAGGCCCGAAACGTTCTAATTTTGACATAGAGTTTAAAAAATGATATGTCGCCTGGTTTTTGCCCTTTCGTTCTTGTTATAATTGCGTTGGACGCAGAACTTACCGATAATAATTATAACATGTTTACTAGATCCGATCAGTTTTATAACAAAAGTGCCACCAAATCGAAGCTCACAGAAACCAAATCACATGAAATAAAGAATGATGTACCCGAAAATATATAGAGAACCTATTTTCAATTTTACAGATTGAGGAAATAAGGCTAAATGTTTACATATCCATTACGTTGCGTTACTGAAATCCACAAACGAGTTCTTCATACTCAATATTTTGTCATCTGATCCGAGAGACTACACATTCGAAGGTATGGATGATAAGCAATAAACGAGCTTTATTTAAATGAAAAAGAAACATGGAAATGTTATTTTTACACAGAATTGAAAAAAATGATGAAAAGTAATGGAAAGCTTTGATTGAGTGAAAAAGTTGGAATGTTCTATAAAGTAGTCCAAAAAACGGAATCACATTAAGGTCAATAGTTCTAAACGCTAATTCATTAACCTTTACTTAAGTTCTTTTTTCAATGAAACAATCTAGATTAATGTAAAATCTGGTGCGAATTTATTAAACATTATGAACGTATTAAGAAAATGTTCGCAAAATAGATATGGAAAAAATTGATGCCAAAATTGATCGTGGTCGAAAAATGCTGACCAGGTTGGTATTTACTAACATTAAATTTGTTACGAGAAATAACAGTATATTTTGCTAAATATGCAGATTAACGCTCCCAGAGCGGTGTATTCTTCAAGTTTAGCATAGAAAACTTGAAGTGAATGGGACTAACCATGCCGTATCAGATGGGATGAAAGCAATGTTTTCCTCTAAAATAGAGCAGTAAATTGTCCTCAGAATAGTTATGAAATTGATGCTAAAGTTATTAGAGGAGCAGTTGGACGGAGAGACCTAGCTATTAACCGGTCAATATAGCAAACATTCGAGTGGCAATTCAAAAGTTCATCAATCTATTAAAGTTGTAGTTAAAATGTAGTGTGCTGTAGAATAATTCTAAGAAATTATACCAGTGGAAATAGGTCATATTGTACTCAGAAGTGGTAAAAAGTATTTCTCGCGAAAAAATTAAAAATCAGGGCCAAATTCTAGTTATAAACGAAATTATACTGGAATCTGGAATCTCCAATTGGGTCCTGCACTGGATAAAGATCTAGATGAGTGGTTCATAATTTTTTTTTAGTTTGGAACAGTTCTTCCCTCACCTCTGCAGGTTACGTTGCAATGCATGAACGTGATACGTGCGCTGTACTTTGAGAGACGGAACCGTTGCCGGCCTCAGAAGTGCTACCATAAGATCCAGAAAACAAACCATCTATTTTTTCATCTGTTGAATTTCTGGAGAAGCCACTGTCCCTGAAAAAGGCGCCAGATAGAGGTTCTCTGCCACAAGTATAAAATATTTTAATACCGTAAAAATTTCAAGCCATGATATTTTTTTATCTAAAGACCGTGAACAAAAGATAGATCAACTTTGGCAAACAGAAAAAATACATCTTTTGTAAACAGGTTCCTTGAAATGTTCATATTTTTGTGAATTAAACTGTCTAAAAATTTAGTATAGCTCTATAGTTCTATAGAATATTTTAAGTAAGCCCATTCATCATTCAATGAATCTTGAACGTTTCTGAGTCTGAAGTTGGATCACAAAAGTACAAATGCTATTATTTATGTAATACACTTGCAAAACAACAAGTAGTAGTAAAATCAGGTTTCTAGCGCTTCAGTAACAAAGACTATAACGCGCTAAGTCTTTGTTCTAAGTCTTTGTCTAAGTCTTTGTTAAGTCGCAAAACAACAACCACTAGATTTCCTTTCCGCACAAATACGCATGAAAAAGTTGAGTCCGGAGTCTACTCATTTCAGTGTCATCCATCTGTTTGTAATATCGAATACAAAATACGAAAAAGCATTGAGCACATACACTTCAAATGACCGTTGAAAGTGAATCAAAAAGATCAATGACCTTCGTTGCATTTTTTAGAATATTTATTTTCAATACTTATTGAAATCTCGCGAATAGTAAAATATGATTGAAGTGTTTCCCCTAACAAACGCTAAAATGAAATCATTGAAATCCAAAATTTTCCATCGAATGAGAGAAAATTTCAGATAGTTTTGGTCAGGTTTGAGTCAAGCATGTTGATTAATTTGAAAGCCTATTCGAAGCTGATATGAGGTTTTCGTTAATTTTCATGAACGTTATTTTTGTCAGTTACCGGCACAAGATGGCGCTCATGTCGCGCAGGTTTCGTGACCAACCACAAACGCCCCTCGACCGGGCCGTGTATTGGACCGAGTACATCGCCCGACACCGCGGAGCGCCGCACCTTCAGTCGCCTGCCAAGAAGCTCTCATGGATACAAATTCTCGGCATAGATCTTATCGCTAGCGCACTTGTAGCGCTGTATTTTGTGTATTTGTTGCTCAAGAGGCTGTACAAACTGAATTATACAGGAGTGACGAGCATTCCTAGGATGAAAAAATTGCAGTGACATCTGTGAGCAAGTTAGCAAAAATGCTCACAAATTTCAGTAGAAATTAATGCAAACGTAAGCAACAATTATGGCTGTTAGGCCATTCATTTTCTCACCGAGGTAAAGAATTAAAACGCTCATAATTTTGCATTTTCGGTCAGTGGTCGCTCATCTTTTCGACTAACTTTACGGGTATAGGCTCAACAGGAGTTGCCCGTGTTGATACGGGATTTGCTGTAAGATTTTGTACTACTCACCCCGTGATTTGAATGACGGAGCTCAGTTTTAAGCTTGTGTTTTTGTTACGTTAACTCTACTAGTTGAACCGAGCTTAACCTCATAACTTAATGACTGAGTAGTCTAAGAAACTTCTCAGCAGTTCAATCAAAATATAGCGGAACACAGCGACGCAAGAGGTTGTACTTTCAAGCAATTTTTGTAACATTTTTTCATGTCATATTATTCTCCCAAAATTCTAAAAAAGGCACATTTTTTGAAAATTGATTAGATGAATATTCATTTATTTCGGCGATAATGTAACCGAAAATTGAGTCAACATTGCAATGTCTCTCTTCAAGAGTTCATCTCGTTACCTAAGGCTTCGCAATCAACAACACGGTTCGTGAAGTTTGAAACTTTTTAGGTGATATTTCGGGGCTGCATCAGATTGGTAAAGTTGATTTGGGATAGTTAATTCAACAATAAATTTATTGTACGACATTCCAGTTTAGTAAATATAGATTATATATATATATTTAATATATATAATATATAAACATTCAGAGCATAAATGTTGATTAGGTTAGCACATTTACGTTGGCTTATTGTAGATGGTAGAACGTCGAAAATGATAAATCCAGAAAAATATTAAAATATCACAAATTTTCACAAGATTTTTACTGCCAATATTTGAAATTACCTAAAAAACAATTTTCAGGGTAATAGAAATATCAATTAAAACTCGAGAGACGCGTAACACCATGTTAGACCCTCCAAAAAGTAGAATAGACTTTGCTATTTAGTTATTCTATAATGAATTAAATGCTTCTTTCTGCTTAATTTTAAGCTAACGATTATTTCTTTCAAATCATTCATGTTTCACAGATATCTGATTATTTTCCTAGGATTTGCAGCTTATTTATTTTCATAGATGGTACAACCCCAGTTATGGCGTATATATTGACGTCAGCAGTATTCAATAATTTTACAATAGGCGAAGATGGAAAAAGTTTTGTATTCAAATGTAAAAGTAAAGGTGCTACAGAAAAGTGTGGTGAAAAAATTAGCAGTTTTAATGAAGGAAAATCTCATTCACTCACAAGAGTATCAAATTTGAAGAGGCATCTGAATAGAAAGCATCATGATATTTTTGAAGAAGTTCATAAGAAAGATTAAGCAGCAGCCGGAAGCGTTAGAGTATCAACGTCAAAGCAAGAGAAGTAGCCTTACATTTATCCACTTTTAACCACTAAAAATATTACTCTAACAATGAAAAAAGAGACATTCATTCCCGCCATCATTGAAATTGTTGTGTTGGATTCTATTTCCCTAAATTTTTTTACTGCCTTTCGAAAACTTAATGGTGAACTTGCAAGCAAGCTGGGAGTATCCTTAGATAGGGATAACATACGGTCACCTATTTTTCAAGAAGCAAGTCACCAAAAGCAACTGCTGAAGAATCTAATTAAGGATAAATTCATTATTTTGAAGATGGATGCATGCACATGTATGCGGACGAATTACTTCGCAATAAACGTTCAATTTTTGAATGATGATAATGAGTTAGCTATCCGCACATTAGCTGTAAAAAACAGAGAAAACACCATTAAAGTGAGTCTATTGAAAAAATTGTGTTCAATTGCATACGTCTCGGAATTTTAAGATTTAATCTTCAGTGATAAGACAGAGAGGTATTAAAACATAAAATATCAATGTAAATTTAATAAAATGCACTCGTCACAAAAACTTTTTAAAAGGCTAATTTTCTTAGACACAGACGGAAATTAGGCAAATTTAACAGACGCAAAGAGTCACAGACACTGACTTAGCCCCAGCCCCACATACTGTTTCAGACACACGGACAGCCACAGACACAGCCACAGACGCAACACAGAAAGAAAAAAACACACAACGGGTATTATTAGATTAGGTAGATTGTATAGCTCCTCAACTGACTGGATTATTTCACTTGCCAGCCTGGGGTGCGGTAGCTTGAATGTTGGGGACTAGCTAATAAATTACGCGTACGGCCACTTCTACCACGTTGCTCCGCTACCCTGGATTCCAAAGTACGGGATGTTATTACCTCGAGTCACATTATCCACAACTGAGCTCATGTACCACGGAGACTTTCATTTCGGAATGAAGATTTCCTGTTCATAGAATCACGAAAGAGATGATGAGCTTAAAAAATTGTTACTGAGAATTACTCACATCACCTACATTCGCGGTCTCATATCTCAACCCAAAATTTGAGAGTGTGATAAAAGATATAATAGCATTACTCACTAAATATATTTGTTGGAACTGACTTTAGATAAACTTTTGGGCACAAGAACGATATCTACTTTTTTAGGTTCAAGGATAAATTTCATTCTGCTTTGCAGTGTTTAAGGGGAAATGTTGAGCAAAAACTACTAATGTAATCATCATATGAGTGTGATTTTGAATAAGTTTTGCTTGAAGATGCTGTCACAATGAAAACAAACAGCAATAATGTGTGATTGGAGTAACTCATTATCACTGCAGCGCCATCTATGTATTTCCAAGCCCTGAAAATCAGTTTTTTATGGAAAATTAAAGGCTCTGACGTTCAGTTTGAGATTTTGACCAAGTTAAACATACGCAACTGAATTGAATCATAAGTTCTAAAGACACTCTCTTCACTGGGGGTATTTTCGCTCCTCAATACGACTGCGCGACGCTGCAGCCTCAAGTGCAGAGCAAGCAAATCTTCATTTGACTTTCGCTGCCTGCAACAGCGTCAGTTCGGAAGCGCTGTTTTTCGACATAGCAAAGTTTTACAAGTTCAGCGTTCTTTTGAAATTATTGCTTCAAAGGAAATGCGAATAAAAAATATAATTTTTGTACATACAGTTTCGTATAGCGCTTCTGGTGTCACGATACTATGCTGTTGTTAAGCACGTAACGTAGGAGGAATTGAAAACCCCGACAGCAAGAGAAAGAAAATTAAAGATATGAAATACACAGTCTGAGAGTTGGACAGAAAGGTAGGAAATTAACAGTGTTTAATTGGTGTGTACTCCGCGAATACCGAGTTGACAAGCATGCGGAGAATAACAAACTTTGAAAGATTAAAACACATTTATTTTTGAGATGAACACGTGGATATGTGCACAAGGCATTTAGACAGAATTGACATGAGAGAGCACAACTGCGTTAATGAAAGGTACGCACATTTCTACCGCCATAAAACTTTAAACACGACATGATATAAATGTGATGCTTACCGAGAATTCAAGTTACCAATACTCCATCGCTGACAACAATTTACGCATCCAAAAAATTGCAGGTTCCACAAGCAACACAAAGCACAATATTTGCGAGAATAACATATCACGATTTAACCTGGACTTGTAACAAGGGGTCGAATTGTATGAAGCGCCGCACCATTCACAACGTGAATTCGATCCTCGACTAAATAAACACAGGAAACCGATTGCCTATAATTTAGATGATTTTGCGCGATACTTTGAAAAGCACTTTTCTGGGTGCTGTTCTACATTTTGAAATTGAACTTCTATCACCACCTTAAAGAGCTCTCACAACCATAAAACACTCGCCCTTTTAATAATAAGTGATTCACTGATAGATATTCACTGCCGATGTGCTATCGTTCACTGCTGATCTCCTTCGTCGTTGCTGAGAATTGCGGCTGTCCTGGGCGGATGTCTTGCCAACGCGCTGCAGCGGTACCTTCTCCCGCTCCCTCTTCGTGCTGCCGGCATTACAACTCGTATTCGCAGCTGCCCTGGTGCCTGGAATTTCTTAAGAGTTTCGTTCAGCCCAGAATTCCTTGAAGCGTTGGTGAGCCAATTCACTGTAGTTTGTGCGTTGATCTCGCATTGTTGGTGAACGAACTTAACTGTTGACATTCGCAATATTAGCGATTGCGTGGCTCCAAATCTTGATGCTGAAGTTGCCTGTGAGTTCGGCCCCGATGCAAAGATATTTGAATGCTCTCGGTTGAATCTCTGACGCGTTTACACATGACGACCACCGATGCAAGGCTGGTTTGCTTCGATCAGGTTTCTTTTGTAAGACGGTGCTTCAACGGTTGCCGACGTCCAACGTTGTTTCTTGCACTTCGAATTGTTAACTTTGCTCCAACATTCAGATTGCAGTTTGGTAGAAGGCAAGCCGGCGCTTGCCGACCTGCTATGTGGTGCACCCTCAGACGTCGTGCGCTTCCTCTCACGTGCGTCCAAAAATCCTCCTGAGGCTTCATCTTCCCTCCTTATAAGTGTTTCGCTTCCTTCCTTCGAGATGGATCCAGATCATTCCATTCTACAGAGGCAGCATCTGCATCTTGATTGGCGGAATCCTTGTTTGTTCTGACATCTGGGACTCCCATTGGTATGTGCTCAGACACACCTTCTCGCGTCATTCCTTTCACGAGCGGTGATTCGCTCAGGTCGTGTGGGCCTCTGTTTCTACGTCACGTCAGCCTCTTGCTCTCCGAAGCCTCGCCTGGTGTGCGCTTTGTGTTGAGTGTGTGCCTGTGTGTGTGTTGATGTGCGTCGTGTGTTTTGTGCTTTTCTTGTGTGTGTGAGTCGTTTACGATGCCTGCGCTCGCAGTTCTGGTGGTGTGCTGGCCGCAACACGGTTGGCATTGATTAATGTTGGCTCATGAGCCCGGGAAATATACACACCTCTACTCCAGCTCAGCTTTTCTTATGTCGAGCTAGCCCTTGCGATATCGCCAAAACAACCGCTGCTTGTTTTCGACAGAACAGTGAAGAATTGACCTTACACACACGGGTCAACTTTGGTTGCTATATTCTCACGCTCAAGAATACCAGTGATAACGGTTTTTTGATTTTTCCTAAAGTGAAGTATTTTCCCAAAAACATTTTACAAGCATGTTTCCCAAAAAAAAGATATTTTACGAGAGTATTTCTTAATAATTCCCAAAAACATTTTATGAGAGTAGTATTTCCTCACACTGGTTATCTTACAAAATGCGTAAAAAAATTCTCTCCCTCATTAATAAACTCCTGAATTTTCGACCAATGAACCATACAATCTTCATCAAGGGTCTTAAAATTGTAGCCTCATTGTACAGTACGATTAATAGAAGTCCCCAATTCCATGAGTTTCCATTTAATAGTAGCAATTTTAGAATCCATTTAATAGTAGCAATTTTACTGTGCCGCAGGTAACCAAATATTACCATCACAATGCAATACTGCACGTGACAAAACTATCTTCCTCGCCTCGGCTCAGGCAGTGTCATTCTATACAAGTTGCGTAGCTGTTCAATTCCAGGAAACGACGATGACCGATGTATTGCTTTAAATCTTGAAACATTTACGAGCTAGTTGACGTAAAACTTTAAAAAATAAATTTCCAAACATTATAGCAAGTTGCCTACCACTTTAATTATAGAAATTACTTTTAATGACCCAAGGGATAATCTACGCAGCAAATCATGCAACATTAAACTGAGGAGAGATCACAGCTGCCAGCTTAGAGATATGCAGCGATGTGCGCAGCAATTTGAGCCGTATCATACGATGCAATAAAAAATCAATTGATAACAAGTTCGGGTATATTTGGCGTTTGTTCCAAGTACGACTCTTATTGATCATTTTCATAAACGCTCCGGTAGAGCACTTCCTCATTGTACCTTAAAATAAGATACATTGTGGCACTTGAGAGAACAAACATGACATTGGTGATGAAAACAGGCAATTACCGAATAATTTTGCTGTGCTACTCTGATAGAAGCAAATTACCCTAAAAATCATAGCATTTAGCTCTACCCTAAACTCTACTCTAGACAATAACTGCTTACCCTAAAATAGGGTATTTTACCCCAAAGTAGAAGCACTGCGCGTGTCGCGCCTCACGAATTCGATCGGAACGAATTGCTAGGGAGGTTCGTATACCCTCACACAAATATGCGCCTCAGTGGTGAGCCTCGTATACACGTGTCGCGCCTCACGACCGAAATGTCCCCTAGTGTATGGGGCCCGTGTGGGTGGTCCTAAATTAAAATAGTTTGTTTTTCTTGATAATAATAATTGTATAATTTTAACTTGAGTTCGTACCATCACCTCGATGCGTTAGCTATTCGATCACTTCGAATATCATCTATGCCATCTAATGGGCTTAAAAGTTTTTTCAACACGAACTATTATTTTAAAAATGTCTGATATTGCTACTTAGATTGATAATAAATCATCTATGTGATTACATTGAATAAAATTTAACATGATTTTAGTTTTACTGACACGTCCCATCAATATATTTCTATGAAGTGATGAAACCCTACATGCCCACGCGTTGACATGTATACTTCGAGGTATAATTATAATTCATAATAGTTAAATTAGAAGGATCTATGGTAATTCCTCTAATAAACTGAACAATGAATGAATTATAGTTGTAAAATAAGGAATTAAAACAAGACATACAGTAAAATAATGTTCAGAATTTGCTTAACAGGAGGAAAAATCTATTACACCGAATCAAATTTATATTATGTATTAAGGCTGAATCTATTATACATTGCATTATATGGAGGCTGCATTGAAGTCTAGCGTGAGTGATGAACGATATAACAAATGAAATTGGATACCAAACACCGCCATCGTGAACAAGTAAAATCCAATTTTCTAACTCTCTGAAATAATATTGGAGAAGTATCGATATGTATTTAAATTTTTATAATAATAAAATAAGGCCTAAATTATAATTTAATTTTATCTATGATATTGATAATTACACTTAATTCTCTTTCTCGTTCAAGCGACCTCTGACAATCGTTCAAACGACTTCTCTTCGCCGTTTTCTTTTATGAAGTCACACGTCATCATGCTTGACTTTCAGTCATTGCAATGCGACGAGATGACTGATAGTGAAGTGAAACTGATATTGCTGCGTTTTCCAAATGTCATGTGTTAGTTGTGTGATATTTTCTTGTAATGCTTAAGACTATACCCACAGAAGTGCAGGTCATTAGCAGTCAACGGTTGCAATGTGCACCATGGGTGCAAATGATGAAAGCAGTTGAAGGCTATGGGAGGACATTGATGGAATGAATGAGCAGGTAACAAATGCAAAACCCGTAAATTTTCTGATTGATGGACATACGCTGCAAATGGAAGATGAAATCACATGTGAGGAGATTATCAGTTTTTTGAAGAAAGTGAGAAATGGAAAGGCAAGTGGCCTTGATAGGATCCCATAAGATTTATGTAAATGCGGATGACAGCGTATTTTTTATGTTGAAATGTTTATTTGACGAGATATGGAAGAGTGAAAGAGTACCCGTTGACTGGAACAAGTGTATTGTAGTTCTATTTCATAAGGGTGGTCATAAGAGTATAAAAGAACTTAAAAATTACAGACCCATTGCTCTGGCTGATACTGTATGTAAGCCTTTCTGCATTATTTTGAATGATAGAAAGAAATATTTAGTTGAAGAATTAGAAGTCCTGGGAGGAAAATATAATGGTTTGAACAAGATAGACGTGGTGAAGACAATCTGTTTGTAGTGAGTGAAATAATTAAGTGAATGAAGAAGGATGATAATAAGGTATATTTAGCGTTCCTGGATATTGAGCGGGTGTATACCAGAATAGATCGGTGCAGGCTGTTTGAAATCTTGAAAGAAGTTGGATTCAGTTGAAAGATAGTAAACATTGTGCAAAGTCTGTATGAAAACACAAACGCTATCTGCAGGTTAGAAAATTTGTAAACTAGGCAAGTGAGAGGTGAGACGGTGCTGTACTCAGTCTCCCCTGTTTGGATTGTTTACAGAAAAATTAGCGGTTCGAATGATGAGTGGCTTATAGGACTGAAAGTTAGTCAGGAGAGACTGAATTGTTTGTTGTGAGCTGATAATGTGGTTGTGGTTAGCGAATCTGTGCATGAACTACAAAGGAAGATTTACATTGTGAATGGAGATAGTGCAGATTTCAAAATGAACTTTGGTGATGATATAAATAAGGTTTTGGTTAAAATTTGTGATGGGACTGATAGAGATAGACTGTGGAATATTGGAGAAATAAGAATAGAGAGCAAAGAAAATACAAATATCCTGGTTGTATGTTACGTATAGATGGAGGAACTAGACCTAAGTGTAAAAATTAGCAAAAACTTTGCAGTTGGGTAGACGGTTAAGTAGTGTGGCCCAGATACAGAGCAAACATGTATGAATGTGAAATTGTGGAAGTACAATTGCTTTACCTAGTGTCATGTATATCATGAGTGCTCTAGTGCTCTCCGTGGTACAGTGGTTAAGGGATCGGGCTCGTATGTTGGAGTCGCGGGTTCGTATCCCGGTGTCGTGTCCCTATTATTTTATCCCACCGATGTCACAGCATTTTGTTGTGACCCTCTCGTTTCCGGCATTATTCGTCGTTATTTCTTTCCTTTGCTTTCATTTCTTTTGATAACCGTCGTGACTTAAGGCCACATTATTCTATTTTGTCAATAAGATCAATTGAGACTTTTCAACGTCCCCAACATAATTAGTAATTTACGTTATTTAATAAACAATTAATATGGTAGCGAGTTAACCTTTTCTCTATGACAGAAACGATAATTCTTTTCTTATTAAAGGGGAAATTCACGAGGCATTGACATCACTATTTATTCCCTAATCTTGACACAGAAATAATCAAAATGGGTCTAACGCACCTAGTCACATTTGATAAAACATCGGATGTACGCTGAATGTTCCTATGAATTACCTATTGCACAGAGGCAAGAAATGAGGATGCATTAGAGCGGATAAGTGTTATACGACAGAACGAATGGGACTTATCTTATGATTCCAGGAAAGTAGCTGATATGCGTCCCGTGGCAACCAATAATTTGTAGTTTACGTTACTGGATGATGTATGCGAATTCACTTGGATATAAATTGTTTAATAAAGACAAAGCCCTGGCCAGCCCCAAGCTGGGGACCGGCCCCGGCACGACGTGTTTTCAGCTCTTAACTCAGCGATTGCCACGGTCCGACTGACTCTTTTCGAACGTAACGCTCTTGGCGATGCGAACATTTGAGATGCTAACTAGTAATAACGGCATCACAAGATTGGTATATGAATGGAAGATATTTCCCCGATTAATTTAAATACGCTGCTACTTACTCTTGTTAACATATTTATACTAAAAATCCCCGCAAATATTATTAATAAGAAGTAAACATTACATAAGAGAAATCATTGGAGTTCCTGGCATCTTCTGTGAGCTGTCGTCGTTCCACCGAAGTCCAAGCGATGAACCTTCTCGAAGGTATAAACGATTTGAAGATATAGGCGATTTGAAATGCTCCTTCGTCGACACTCAGACTTATTATCATTTGGTCTTTCAGAATATGAATACGTTATTGGCCAGATAACGATTCCAGATTCTTAGCGATGTTCCTTACACAGTCATGCGGAGAAGCATGACAATATCCCCCATAGCCGACCAAATTACAAGCTCCCGCTTGTGTTCGAAAGGCTTATCCTCAATATTGAACCTCACTTGCAGCCGACGTGTCGAAACACGTGGATCGTGAAAAAAGGCAGCATGCAGACGACCGAAGTTTGCTCATGTGGCGAGCGCTGAAACGAGGACGCCAAATACAGACACCATAATAGTTTTTCTTGGGCAGAAACATTTCCTACACATGATGTCGACCTCCTCCTCCGACGTTGGGATTTTCGCGAAAATCCTGAGAGTAAAAACTCTCGGAAGTGTAATTACTACTTCCATAATACCGCAGGCTCATTCGTCCTGGGTGGCACTGAGCTGTTCCTTTTCACTTGCAGAAGTCTTATAGAGATCTCCGAGTAGATACTCAGTGGGTCATCAATCGAGGTGGACTACTATCTCGTGGATTTCGTCTTCTTTTCTAGAGGGTGTAATAGAAGACGCTGCCATTTATGCTGAGATCGCCGAAGTGCAATTTATACACGTTGTTTACGTCTGGGCCTTCGTAGTATTTCCTTCGTCGCGTAGATACTCTCCGTAGTCGTCGTCGTTCTCTGTTGTCGCTGAACTCGCAGAATCCCGAAGTCGTAGCCGAAGCCTCCAGTTGAACTATGACCTTTAAATTTAAATGGGCGCCGTTTTCTGCGCGCTGATCCCCCGTAGAAACTTTCCGTGGCAGTTGTTTTCTGCGCGCCGGACCTTCGTAGAAAATTTTCCGTGGCAGTTGTTTTCTGTGCGCCGGACCTTCGTAGAAAATTTTCCGTGGCAGTTGTTTTCTGAGCGCCGGACCTTCGTA
The DNA here is from genome assembly GCA_030386875.1 of Morinoia aosen. Taxonomy (NCBI): domain Eukaryota; kingdom Metazoa; phylum Arthropoda; class Malacostraca; order Amphipoda; family Talitridae; genus Morinoia; species Morinoia aosen. Next base: position 17,826,575 of record CM059574.1, read on the forward strand.
GAAAACTTTCCGTGGCAGTCGTCTGAGTCATGTCGTGGATATTTTCTACACCTCGTTTTCTATGTCGATGCGCATCGTAAGCTCCGATCATCGCCGTCGATGGTGCGGGTGCTGCCTGTCTAGTGCGTTTGGGTCTTGGGAGCATGGTTGACTCCGTGGTTGATGGTGTGGGCGTGGTTGAACCCGTGGTGGAGAGTGAAGTCGATGGGGTGGCGGTACGCCGGCAGTGGTGCTGGCTGCAGCGCACCATCCGCGACAGCAACAACTGAAATCACCGTTATTGTTATTCAGTGCTCTTGTGAATTTCATTCGTTCTAGACAAGCTCCCATTCATCTCTCACACACATATCCTAGCATCTCGTCTCATTCTACCTCTGTGCTCACATATTTGACATACCTATCGAACTTAAAATAATATTCCATTGTTTCGAATGACATTAAATTCTAAATATAATGCGGAGCATGAGGATTGAATTTTAAATAATGCATTAACATTGAGGACGTCATATGACAAAGTTCTCCAGTAATTTCAATTTAATGTGGAGCGTATATCAATGAAGCTCAAAATTTGTAATTCATCGTGAATTCCTGTAACATTTTGTTGAGATAATTATCCTTTAATATACTCATGACGTTCTCCTCATTGAGAAATACTTTGATGGACATAAAGTATAATTCTTTATTTAGATCGTAATCGTAAGTCAAAGTTCTATGTATGTAAATTGCAAATTTTTAATTAAAACTATTACATTTTCACGTTACTTCGCATCATATGTTTAAGATACTACATCAAAACTTGAGCGTTTAAACATTTACCTTAAGCTCCCAGTTTATCTCTCAAGTTTCTCAACAGAATAGCAGAGTAATTCAAAGTCTACCACAGCAAGAAGCAGTGCCTGAGTTCAGTCTCGTGGTTTCGAGCGACAGGGCAGAGCTGAGATTAATGACCAAGCGAGGGGAGAAGGATATTTGTAAACCAAGTGAGCAGCTAGCACTAGAGAACCACACTTGCTACCCCGTGAGCCCTGAACATTTCGTCCACCTTCCATTACTCCATAACCTCACGTCCGACATACCAACATTCAAATATAGAAGCAGACGTTCATTACATGATGGAAAAATGCATTGAAATTGTAATTTTGACACGGGCATCAAATGAAATAAAGTTTGCAATAAATTTAGCATAACAACATATACGATAATTACATGAAATGAGAATGTGCAAAGTTCTATTCGTAGTTACGCGAAAACATCATTCCGATTGATTGAACTTTACTCTAAATGAATTTTCTTTAGCGTATACATACGATAGATTAAGTAGATAATTTACTGAACAATTCATTTACAAAATCGAATTCAAGGAGAGTTTCATATTAGTATTTATTTTCATGTGTATAACATGGGATTTGGATTCCGAATTTAGATTTGAATGTCATAAGTTGAGGGAAATGTGATTCGAAGCGTCTGTCGTTATTGAAGCTACCTAGGCTTCTCTCAAACAAAATGCGAATGATGAAATTTATATGGTATCATTTTATAATTTTTACAAAAATCATTGAAGCACAGTTTAAATGAATAGTATAATAAATTGAATGGCACGATATTAAATTTATATTAAGTAATTAAATGGCTTTAGATAAAATAATCGAATTATCGAATTCTAACTATATAATTCAAACGGTTTGACATATTAAAGTTATGATCAATGGACATATACTAATGGTTGATACATGAATTAAATTTTAATTAGCTACCAAGGCAAGGTTCACACGTACATAGGAAATAATAAATGCAAAGAAATACATCTATAATATAAAGTTACATGAAATACATGATAAAATTTCGGTTAAAATCATCCTAACGTACACTCTGAATGAAACGGGTTTAGTTTATTATGGAGATAGAAGTTATCGAATCTGTCAAGAGGTTAAAAGGTTTCTGTTAATTTTTTTTTTTCGTAGGCTCGAGCTTTAATTACTTCGGAGGAATGGGTAAGGGAAATTTAACTCTTATTACAAAGAATAAAAGATCCCCCACCGCTAGCCGCCATTTGTCGTGTCCCTATTATTTTATCCCACCGATGTCACAGCATTTTGTTGTGACCCTCTCGTTTCCGGCATTATTCGTCGTTATTTCTTTCCTTTGCTTTCATTTCTTTTGATAACCGTCGTGACTTAAGGCCACATTATTCTATTTTGTCAATAAGATCAATTGAGACTTTTCAACGTCCCCAACATAATTAGTAATTTACGTTATTTAATAAACAATTAATATGGTAGCGAGTTAACCTTTTCTCTATGACAGAAACGATAATTCTTTTCTTATTAAAGGGGAAATTCACGAGGCATTGACATCACTATTTATTCCCTAATCTTGACACAGAAATAATCAAAATGGGTCTAACGCACCTAGTCACATTTGATAAAACATCGGATGTACGCTGAATGTTCCTATGAATTACCTATTGCACAGAGGCAAGAAATGAGGATGCATTAGAGCGGATAAGTGTTATACGACAGAACGAATGGGACTTATCTTATGATTCCAGGAAAGTAGCTGATATGCGTCCCGTGGCAACCAATAATTTGTAGTTTACGTTACTGGATGATGTATGCGAATTCACTTGGATATAAATTGTTTAATAAAGACAAAGCCCTGGCCAGCCCCAAGCTGGGGACCGGCCCCGGCACGACGTGTTTTCAGCTCTTAACTCAGCGATTGCCACGGTCCGACTGACTCTTTTCGAACGTAACGCTCTTGGCGATGCGAACATTTGAGATGCTAACTAGTAATAACGGCATCACAAGATTGGTATATGAATGGAAGATATTTCCCCGATTAATTTAAATACGCTGCTACTTACTCTTGTTAACATATTTATACTAAAAATCCCCGCAAATATTATTAATAAGAAGTAAACATTACATAAGAGAAATCATTGGAGTTCCTGGCATCTTCTGTGAGCTGTCGTCGTTCCACCGAAGTCCAAGCGATGAACCTTCTCGAAGGTATAAACGATTTGAAGATATAGGCGATTTGAAATGCTCCTTCGTCGACACTCAGACTTATTATCATTTGGTCTTTTAGAATATGAATACGTTATTGGCCAGATAACGATTCCAGATTCTTAGCGATGTTCCTTACACAGTCATGCGGAGAAGCATGACACCGGCGCTGGCGCGGAGATTTTCCCCGTTGGGTATAAGGGAAAGCTCAAGCACAATACCCCACTCAACCCAGGTGTCGGAAATGGGTACCGGCTTTACGGGGGAACCGTCATGGTGTCCTATATATCGGGTTAGTTATAAGACATTTGAAAAACCAATACTTAGATCATATGTATCAGGCTTGATTGGAAATAAAGCATCCCAAAGATGCCGATGTTAACCTAACCTAACCTCTAGCATGGAATGGAAGTGGCCTTGAAAAACTGGATGTGAGACAAAGTAAGGTAGGACGTCTAGCATTGGGGGCTCCAAAGTGGACAGCTGTAGAAGCTATAAGAGGGGACATAGGGTGGAGCCTAATTTCAAAACGAATAATATAAGGTGTGGTAAATTATAAGGTGAGAATTGAGAGAATGCAGAATAGCAGGTGGGTAGAGTAAATATTAAATGGAATATGAGTGTAAGGCATTAGTAGAAAACATGTTGAAGGCATGCTAGGAAACTAGGTATGCAAAAGATTATTCGCGTTAGAAATGGGACACCTGTGGATGACTGGCTTTTAATGAAGGTTGGAAGTGAAGGACCAGAATGAGACTGCAATAGATGGAAAAAAGAGATTGAGAGGCGAACAAAAGAGTTTGGATTGCATAAGTGGATGCATAACATGACGCGAGAGCCTACTCGTATACATTGATCTAGTATATGCGAAAGGAAGTGCCTAAGTGTGAGATTTTCTATGATGGGAGTTAGGGAAGCCAACTCTTGTTTGCTGCTCGGTGTTAGGCATTGAGTGTGAATAGACATACATGGAGGCGGAATGAGAATGTAGTGGGCAGTATTCTTAAGTCTGAAGAAGTGGATTAAGGGAGCCGTAAAAGCCAAGTTCAATCCCACGGTAGCATTCCCTGGTACCTTGTCCTCCCGCCCTTCAGAGGTGTGTATGATACTTTAAACTTGAATGCGTGTAGGTCATGTAAACGGAAAATGTCATGTCTATTATTTATATTTTGCCACAGCTTAGTCTTACTTGTGTTTTTTCCGTTTGTTGTAGGTTACGTAAGGGGACTGTTGCCGACGTTCTCTCTCCCTCTCTCTAGTACATTTATGTTCATGATAAGGTCTTTCTGAAATTGTCTCGTCCGTCACCTCTGATAAAATTGAAGTTCAATAAATTAGTTCTTGATTACCTTTCTTTTGGCCTTGGGGGACTAGTGAGGCGAAGGCAGCTTTAAACAAGGTATGATTTTGTTACAGAGAATCAAAATAGATTATCTCGGTAGTGTGATGGAGTGGAGGAAACAATTGAACATTTTGTGCTGGAATGCAGTAAGTGTGAGCAAGAGAGGGAGAGTTTCAGGGATTTGACGTTAGAACAGAGTGGAGAAAATGATGATACACCAGGTGTGCTGACGACGATTGTGGTATGAGCTGTCTTGCATCTGCAACACCAGCCGAGTCCAGGAGTCCAAACAAACAAACAAACAACGGCATCGACGGATGCTTTATTTCCAATTTCAAGCCTGACATATATCACATTGTACATTAGATTTTCAAATGCCTTATAACTAACACCAGGACGCCATGACGCTTTCTCCCGATCAAGAGCGGTACCCATTTCAGACACTTGGGTAGAGTGGGGTATTGTGCTTGGAATTTTTTCCCTATACCCAACAGAGAAAATCGCAATCCAGCGCCGGGATTCGAACCCTCGTTGCCAGTGCGGACGCAGGTCCTGAAACCAAACCACACGGCTATGACGAGCACGGCTATCCAGCCGAGCTTATCCAGGAGAGGTGTCACGTGATAACTCTTTTTCAATTTACCTTTGCATACCACCTTGGCTGCTAAATTCATGCATTCTTGTAACTCTTTTTGAAAGTATTAAGGTGTATCTCCCCACAAGAGTCAAACGTGATAACAGAAAACGAAGTTCGTTGGAGAAAAAAATTTCAGGAAAAATTATTCAGCTTATTCAGTTTGCTCTTTACTCGCTCAGCCTATCCACAGTGATAAATATAAGAAAAAAATATGGTACTAAATGATTAGCATGATAGAACTATGAACAACGATGAACATGTATTTATCGCGCAAATGAATGCGAGTTCGAACCAGTGTAGTGTTAGCCAAGTTTCTTTCTATCGGGAAATGGAAATGAGTTAGCCGCTATTATCCACCCAAAAACATAGAAAAACATCGGTCATTAATTCGTGACATTAATTATATGGAACTTGATATCATATGATTGACCATGAAATGAACCAACTTCATTGGAATGATGTTGCAGCTCTGTGATTATATGAATAAAGGGTTTAGTGTGTTGTGTTTTTTTATTCGCAATAATTGGTATATATTAAAAAAAATTAATGTTAATTTGGATAATAAAATTAGATGCATCATTAAAACCATTTACTGAGGTATTCATCATATCGAGAACGCGAAAGTTTATGCTGAATTTTATTTTCTATAAATTTTGAACAAGATGCAGAAAAGAAAGTTTATTGAAGGCAAACTTAAGTTTTATGGTGGTTGCATTTCTTCGTTCAAAAAAAATTCAGACAAGAAATTCAAACCATGAATGCGTATTGATTTATAGATATAGAGAACTACTGGATTTCAGAAATTTTTCCGCTGTATCAAAAATTCAAAAGTTTCTACAGCTTATTTGTGTTTCCAATATTTTTGTGTTAAAAATTACTAACGGTTCATTCGTTTAGGCGTAGGAATTATGTCTTGATATGTATCAATAATTTTAAAAATCTTTAAACAATTAAAACAATTTATCTACCACAAGCGATACAGAAGTAGATTGTTTCTAAGTCTAGTACAATGGTCAAATTTGAGTATAGCTACCTGTGGGGCCGAATAACTTCAGCGACTTCTGGAGCATCCTACCATCAACGTCATTCTAAGGTGTACAATAATGATTAACCTAATTCATTTAACAAAGTTACGCATTAGACTGATGTATGTATTAGATAACTCGATATTTGATGCTTAATTTTACAGAATAGTTTATATGGACTAGATGTAAACAGAATATATGGGCCCCACACACAGCTGTGTACACACCCACAGCTGTGTACACACCCACAGCTGTGTACACACCCACAGCTGTGTACACACCCACAGATGTGTACACACCCCCAGCTGGGGTACCACTGTACCACCACTGCGCCACCACTGCACCACCACTGCACCACCACTGCGCACCCACTGCGCCACCCCTGCGCCACCACCGCACCACTGCACCACCACTGCACCACCACTGCACCACCACTGCACCACCACTGTACCACCACTGCGCCACCACTGCGCCACCACTGTAACACCACTGCACAACCACTGTACCGCCACTGTACCACCACTGCATCATCACTGCACCACCACTGCGCCACCACTGCGCCACCACTGTACCTCCGATGCACCACCACTGCACCACCGCACCACTGCACCACTGCACCACTGCACCACCACTGCACCACTGCACCACCACTGCACCACTGCACCCCCACTGCATCACTGCACCACCACTGCTCAGAGGATTGCGCCGACTTGCAGGAGGATTTGGAGAGGATCTATGTCTGGGCGGAGGAAAATAACATGAAATTCAATGAGGCTAAATTTGAGCTCATTAGGTACGGCCGGCATCCAGACGAAGCATTCTCCTACACGACAGCGGGTAACCTCACGATTGAGAGAAAGCTTTCTCTTCGAGACTTGGGGTGTCGCGATACGTGAAAAGGGTTACTAATCACGCACGCAGGGGGAGTCTCAACCCCCAAACATTTTAAAATATTGTCCATCATGCTTGCGTACACCTGCATACCAGACATGGAGAATAAAAGGATTGAAGATTTACATGAATTTATTTGGGGGAGACACGTGGATAAAGTATACAAGGCATTGGAACGAAATGATTTGAAATGGCACAATTGCGTTAAAGAAAGGCACACACATTTCTACCGTTATAAGACTCTAAACATGACATGATATAATGTGATGCTTACCGAGAATTCAAGTTACCAATACTCCATCGTAGACAACAAATTACGCATCCACAAAACCGCAGGTTCCACAGCAACACAAAACACAATATTAGCTAGAATAACATATCACGATTCAACCTGGAGCTGCAACAAGGTGTCGAATTATATGAAGCGCCGCACTATTCACAACGTGAATTCGATCCTCGACTAAATAAACACAGGAAACCGATTGCCTACAATTTATATGATTTTGCGCGACACTTTGAAAAGCACTTTTCTGGGTGCTGATCTACATCTGCAATTGAACTTTTATCACCACCTAACAGAGCTCTCACAACCATAAACACTCGCCCTTTTGATGATAAGTAATTCACTGATAGATATTCACTGCCGATGTGCTGTCGCTCACTGCTGATTTCCTTCGTCGTTGCTGAGAATAGTTGCTCTCCTGTGCTGATGTCTCGCTAACGTGCTGCAGTGGTGCCTTCCACCGCTCCATCTTCGTGATGCCGGCATTACAACTCGTACTCGCAGCTGCCCCGGTGCCGGGAACTTCTTAAGAGTTTCGTTGGTGCGCCAATTCACTGTAGTTTTGTGCGTTGATCTTCGCATTTTGGAGAACGAACTTGACTGTTGATACTCGCAATGTTGGCGCTTGCGTGGCTCCAAATCTTGATGCTGCAGTCGCCTGTGAGCTCGATCCCCGATGCAAAGGTATTTGAATCACCGCTGCGAGGCCGGTTCACTTCGATCAGGTTTCTTTTGTGAGACGGCGTTCACCGGTTGCCGACGTCCAACGTTGTTTCTTGCACTTCGAATTATTAACTTTCAAATTGCAGTTTGGTATAAGGCGAGCCGGCGAGGCCGACCTGCTGTGTAGTGCACCCTCAGACGTCGTGCGCAGTCTCTCTCGTCCGTTCAAAAAATCCCTCTCTAGGCTTCATCTACCCTCCTTATAAGCGTTTCGCATCCCTGCTTCGAGATTGTTCTCGAACCTTCCATTCTACAGAGGCCGTATCTGCATCCTGATTGGCGGGATCATTGTTTGTTCTCACGTCTGGGACTCCCATTGGTGTGTGCTCAGACACACCTTCTCGCGTGATCACTAGGCAAGCGTTCATTGGTTTAGCACAATTGGTTCTCTGCTGACGTCTCCCCTTTCCCCTTCGAAGCAGCCCCGCTTGCCGCGCCGCTTCCCCGGCCTAACCATCAAATTCCAATCCTTGAAGTATTTTCCCAAAGAAAATTTTACGAGCTTGTTTCCCCAAAATATATTTTACGAGAGTATTTCTCAAAAATTCCCAAAACGTTTTATTAGAGTAGTATTTCTGGACAGGGGGTTGTTGTGGAGGAGGGAGGAGGCTTCGGCGAGCACATTAGCGGTGTGGTGAAGAGATGCAGGCGGCAGATGGGGTGGGTGTGGAGGACCTTTAGGACCAGAGAGCCGACCCCAATGTTGACCCTGTACAGAGCACTAATTCGTCCCCTGGCAGAGTATTGCTGCCAACTTTGGAGCCCAAGTGGGCGGGGAGATATAGTGCGGCTGGAGAGTATTCAGCGGTCCTTTACTGCCAGGATTGCAGGTGCTCGTCGACTGGTTTATTGGAGTCGACTTGAGCATTATGGGATGTACTCCCTCCAACTGCGTAGGGAGAGGTATATAGTAATATATACATGGAAGATGCTGACGGGGCTTGTCCCGAACTTCACGGACGGCAGAATTGGGCTTCGGACGAAACAACACATTCGGTTCGGTACATTGTGTGTGGTCCCGACCTTGAATAACAGAGCCCTGGCAAGTGTGAGGAGCAGGCATGAGCAGTCGTTTTCAGTCATGGGCCTAAAACTTTTTAACTGTCTTCCCCGCACCATGAGAGAGCATGTCGGGTCGCTGGAGGCATTTAAGAGGCAACTGGATGAATTTTTGAGGACGGTTCCGGACAAGCCACCGCTGCCTCACTACTATCAGCCTGCTGCAGGCAACAGTTTGCTGCAGCAGCTCGCCCATCGAAGGGCGCAACAACTGTAGCGGCGCGACAGCGCTGTGAGGCGGCGCCTTCGGCGTGACCTGGACCAGAGCGTCCGAACTTCACCAAAGGACCAAAGGACACCACTGCACCACCACTGTACCACCTCTGCACCACCACTGCACCTCCACTGCACACCACACCACTTCACTACACCACACACCCAACACCACTGCACCACCACTGCACCACCATTGCACCACTACTGCACCACCACCACCACCACCACCACAACACCACCACTGCACCACCACTGTACCACCTCTGCACCACCACTGCACCTCCACTGCACACCACACCACTTCACCACACCACACACCCAACACCACTGCACCACCACTGTACCACCTCTGCACCACCACTGCACCTCCACTGCACACCACACCACTTCATCACACCACACACCCAACACCACCACACCACCCCACCCCAGAGAGCACAAGACCGATGTGGGTGCCAGCACTCGATCCGTCATCAGCGCGCTGGGAAGAGAGAGCGCATCGACTTCGTCCATAAATTGTACACGAAAAATTACGTTTTCAGGCGAGCTGAAGGGGAAAAAGTGGCCCCGCTGGCCTGAGTTAGCTCTAATTCTTGCAATTGTGCGCTGCTTTCTGAAGAACGGACTCTCGGTCTGTGAGTTGAGGACGGAAACTCAACAGCAGACAGTTAATTTGGTATACATATGGAGGCTTATTTTGAAACGGTTTGCTGTAGATTATATGGAGTTTTTTTTAGAGGGAGATTTTGAACCGCTATTTGGGGTGGAAATGTGAACCAAATTTTAAAAACGTGTGCTCTAGATAAAAGGGATTTTGAATTTTGTTTTGGAGATAGTCGGGCACAAAGTTGTACATGTTATATTCATGCTTACAATTATGTAAAAAAGTTGATTATTTATCTTTAAATGAGACCCAGGTGCTAGGAACACTTAATGACTGTGAGCCTTGATGTAAATTGCGCATTCCAGCTTCAAAATATACTAGCTCCTACTTACTTCAATTTTGCTGAGCAGCGAACCATAATGACTATATATGTTCTTCACTATATTTAATTACCGTACTTTTACATTATTATAAATAATTGTGTGCACCTTAATTCGCATAAAATGTTGTAATTATTTTGAAACTAAAGAAAGCACTTCCCAGTTTACCTTTTTCGCCGCCTGCATGCGTGTTTTTCGCCGCCTAAGCGATTTTAGCGATCAAATCGCTTAGGCGGCGAAAAACATGCATGCAGGCGGCGAATGAGTTAGACTGGGTTAATGTTCGAGCAATTTAGCAGATTCTGGACAATTGAATCTATTAAAAATATATTTAATTAAAACAATTATCGTGTAGGCACTGGTGTGTGACCTTAGATAGTATGGAAAGATGCATTGTAATCACAGCCACTCATACAAGCTTCGTCTAGAAGAGCCACTTCAATCTCGATGCTCTTTAAACTGATCATTCAGTCAATACTTAGAGTTTAGTCTTTTTTTTAAATATGTATAGGTATATATACCTAAAGTTCAAGAATTTTTGGTAAATGCATATATACCTAAAGTTCAAGAATTTTTGCTAAATGCATATGTACCTTAAGTTCAGTCATTTTTGGAATATGTATATGTACCTAAAGTTCAGTCATTTTTGAAATATGTATATGTACCTAAAGTTAAGTCATTTTTGGAATATGTATATGTACCTAAAGTTCTGTCATTTTTGGAATATGTATATGTACCTAAAGTTAAGTCACTTTTGAAATATGCAAATGTACCTAAAGTTCAGGTCTTTAAAGTTCAATACCTAAAGTTCAGCAATTTTTGACATATACATGTAGATATTTCAGGGATCTCAATGCTCTTTAACTGATCATCCAATCAATCCGTAAAGTTCAGGCGTTTTTGAACGATTGATGGCTTCCGACGACGGATCGTATGTGCAGTCCTCAGTTTCATGGCCCATAACCTTCGAACGACACTGCTGCACTGGAGGCGAGGTGCTTCCGAGCGTCCTCGCACTCGAAATTGGCTTCAGTCAAACGTCATCATTTCGACATAACCTGATGGCATGATGGTAGTGGCAGGCTGCTTTTAAATAGCATGGCTTGAAAACAAACGTCATCAGCCCGACAAAACCATGGCCTCGAAATTATCATTCACATACCAGGCCTCGACATTACCATTCACATCCCATGGTGTCATATCAAACGTCATCAGCTCGACATAACCTGATGGCAGCACACACATAGCATGGTGTCATATCAAACGTCATCAGCTCGACATAACCTGATGGCAGCACACACATAGCATGGTGTCATATCAAACGTCACCAGCCCGACATATCCATGACCTGATGGCAGTAACAGGACGGTAGTACGCATTCTTCATTTTCCTGGTTCCGACGAGGCTTTACACTCAGGATGATATATTCTTACTGAGTGCGGTACCTACGGTAATTTATCACCAAACGTCTTAAGCTACTCAAGCTACTCACTTACGCTACTCAGGCAACTTACTCAGGCTGCTCATTCAGGCTACTTAGGTTACTGAGGCTACTCAGGCTACTCACTCAGGCCACTCAGGAAGTATTTGTTCACCACCCGAGGAGATTCAAACCTATAAATACCATCCCCGTAGAGGTGAAAACTTAAAAGCCCCATTTGTTGAAAGGGAAAAATTTAAAACCTCATAAAAAGCTCCTAAAACTCTTCTTCAAGGATAAAATTTGAGTTCTTTTATGCGTTGCTACAGTGAGCCTTGAATCTCTCAACAAAAGAATCATGCAACGAGCATTGATGAAGCAGTAGTAAAGGTGTCTGAAACTACTGTATAATGACCGCATACAATCAGTGTTGTCCAATTGTAACTCGAACAATTACACCGAAAAATAGACGAAAACCCTGGATCACTGAAGACATCGTGATAAATATTAAGAAACGTCAAGCGTACCTAGATCTCCTTGGTGAAGGGCGAATATTTAAAGAACTATATAACGGATTCAGAAGCTACGTGACAAACCAGATAAGTTCATAAAAAAACTACTTTACGCTCAAGTTTACTCAATTTAAAGCTGACACTAAAAAAAGACATGACACCTGCTTAATTCTTGCTATAAACCAAATAACGCTGATAAGAAAAAATTTAATCAATTGCTCAAGATAATATAAAATACCATGAGAAGAAAAATATTGCTAATCTTTTCAACAATTTCTTCGTAAGTGTAGGGAAAAGTATAGCTTATGGTATTCTAAGTGAACCTATTGATCACCTGGAATACATGGATCATATTCACAACTCTTTTTTCTTTACGCCCACCATCTTTTCCGATGTAATTGCGTGCATTAACAACCTCAAAAATAAATCGAGTGGGTTACAAACGTTCTCGATTAAAGTACTTGGAGGGCTCATATCCAATATTATTAACCAGTCCCTCTTCCCAGGCACTTTCCCGAACTCCCTCAAAAGTGCTAAAGTAACCCCTATTTTAAAAAGTGGTGAAAAAACAGTGTAAACAATTATAGACCCTATCTCTGTGCTACCAAGTCTAAGCGAAGTATTTGAGAAAATTGTGTATAAAAAAGTGTATTCATATTTTGAGCATAAATCATTTCTCTATGAAACAATTTGGTTTTCGGTATAAAAAATCAACAACACAGGCTAAATTGAATAATTTACAATACCTTCAATCTAATATAGATGAAGAAAAGCCTGTCTTTTCTGTAGTTGTTTACTTTCGAAAAGCATTCGATTGTGTGGACAGTAACATATTACTCTCGAAACTCCGCTGTTATGGCATTCGAGGGGTTTCCCATGATTGGTTCAGATCATACCTAACAAATTGGAAGCCATACATTGTCAATAACGATGCAAAATCGGACCTAACAGACAATAATTAGCCATGGAGTTCCACAAGGATCTGTCCTTTGGCCTCTCCTATTTTTAATTTTTATCAATTATATTATTAAATCTACATCATTTTTCAAATGCATACTTTTTGCCAATGACAGCACGCATTCTGCGGTCCTTCCAAATCAAAATCCCGCTCTGATTGCGAAGAGTATAAATAAATAACTCTATAAGGTTTCATTGTCGCTGAAATTTAATAAAATAAGCCTTAATATCGATAAAACAAAATATATCACATTCTCATACAAGAAAAATAAATGTATCCCACGCATTAAAATTGGCGAAGGTAAAATAGAAGAAATCAACTCATGTAAGTTCCTGGGCATCATAATAGATAAACATCTGACCATTGAAGAGCACATCGCTCACATTAGTACTAAGTTATCGAAATCCATCGTAATCCTAAATAAAGTTAAAAATTTCCTGCCGGAAACAGCTTTGGAAATGCTTTACCGAACGCTCATTTAACCATACTTGCAATACGGAATGATGCCTAGAATTAAGTCGCTGAACTAATACGGGCCCACAGGTAGCTATACTCAAATTTGACCATTGTACTAAAATTAGAAGCCATCTACCTCTGTATCACTTGTGGTAAATAAATTGTTTAAATTGTTTAAAAATCTAGCAAGACTGGCTTCAAGAGCTCTAGGCTGCATTTTAGAAATATTCATTTTGATTTATCCTCGGGCTGCAAATATTCATATTAACTGAGATTGAATAGTATTGAATATCCACATTGAATATTCATATTAACTGATATAAAATATCCGTATTGAATATACATATTGATGAATATTGAATATCTATGTTGAATATCCATATTGAATATCCAAATTGAATATCCAAATTGAATATTCATATTGAATATTCATATTGACTGATATAGAATATTGAATATCCATACTGAATATTCGTACTGACTGATATTGTAAATCCAGATTGAACAAATAAACCAATTAGTCTCAGTTATCCTTTTGAACCTGTCGCTAGAGGTAGCTGATCAAATCTCCGATACCCTCACGTCATTTACAAGAATTGTAATTGCTTCTGGGTATCGGCCAACCGTTGGGACTGACTCAAATAACGATTCCAGCGATACAACACGATTCCAGTGATACAACACGATTCCACTGATACAACACGATTCCAGTTATACAACACGATTCCAATGAGACAACACGATTCCACTGATACAACACGATTCCAGTTATACAACACGATTCCAATGATACAACACGATTCCAGTGATACAACACGATTTCAATGACAGAACACGATTCTAATGATACAACACGATTCCAATGATACAACACGATTCCAATGATACGACACGATTCCAATGATACAACATGATCCCAATGATACAACACGATTCCAATGATACAACACGATTCCAATGATACGACACGATTCCAATGATACAACACAATTCCAATGATACAACACGATTCCAATGATACAACACAATTCCAATGATACAACACGATTCCAATGGTACAACACGATTCCAATGATACAACACGATTTCAATGATACAACACGATTCCAATGATACAACACGATTCCAATGATACAACACGATTCCAATGATACAACACGATTCCAATGATACAACACGATTTCAATGATACAACACGATTCCAATGATACAACACGATTCCAATGATACAACACGATTCCAATGGTAAAACATGATTCCAATGATACAACACGATTCCAATGATACAACACGATTCCAATGATACAACACGATTCCAATGATACAACACGATTCCAATGATACAACACGATTCCAATGGTAAAACATGATTCCAATGATACAACACGATTCCAATGATACAACACGATTCCAATGATACAACACGATTCCAATGATACAACACGATTCCAATGATACAACACGATTCCAATGATACAACACGATTCCAATGATACAACACGATTCCAATGATACAACACGATTCCAATGATACAACACGATTCCAATGATACAACACGATTCCAATGATACAACACGATTCCAATGATACAACACGATTCCAATGATACAACACGATTCCACTGATACAACACGATTCCAGTGATACAACACGATTCCAATGACAGAACACGATTCCAATGATACAACACGATTCCAATGATACAACACGATTCCAGTGATACAACACGATTCCAATGATACAACACGATTCCAATGATACAACACGATTCCAATGATACAACACGATTCCAATGATACAACACGATTTCAATGATACAACACGATTCCAGTGATACAACACGATTCCAATGATACAACACGATTCCAATGATACAACACGATTCCAATGATACAACACGATTCCAATGATACAACACGATTCTAATGATACAACACGATTCCAATGATACAACACGATTCCAGTGATACAACACGATTTCAATGATACAACACGATTCCAATGATACAACACGATTTCAATGATACAACACGATTCCAATGATACAACACGATTCCAATGATACAACACGATTCCAATGATACAACACGATTCCAATGATACAACACGATTCCAATGATACAACACGATTCCAGTGATACAACACGATTCCAATGATACAACACGATTCCAATGATACAACACGATTCCAATGATACAACACGATTTCAATGATACAACACGATTCCAATGATACAACACGATTCCAATGATACAACACGATTCCAATGATACAACACGATTCCAATGATACAACACGATTCCAGTGATACAACACGATTCCAATGATACAACACGATTCCAATGATACAACACAATTCCAATGATACAACACGATTCCAGTGATACAACACGATTCCAATGATACAGCATGATTCCAATGATACAACACGTTTCCAATGATACAACACGATTCCAATGATACAGCATGATTCCAATGATACAACACGATTCCAATGATACAACACGATTCCACTGATTCAACACAATTCCAATGATACAACACGATTCCAATGATACAGCATGATTCCACTGATACAACACGATTCCAGTGATACAACACGATTCCAATGATACAACACGATTCCACTGATACAGCACGATTCCATTGATACAACACGATTCCAATGATACAACACGATTCCAATGGTAAAACAAGATTCCAATGATACAACACGATTCCAATGATACAACACGATTCCAATGATACAACACGATTCCAATGGTGAAACATGATTCCAATGATACAACACGATTCCAATGATACAACACGATTCCAATGGTAAAACATGATTCCAATGATACAACACGATTCCAATGATACAACACGATTCCAATGATACAACACGATTCCAATGATACAACACGATTCCAATGGTAAAACATGATTCCAATGATACAACACGATTCCAATGATACAACACGATTCCAATGATACAACACGATTCCAATGATACAACACGATTCCAATGATACAACACGATTCCAATGATACAACACGATTCCAATGGTAAAACATGATTCCAATGATACAACACGATTCCAATGATACAACACGATTCCAATGATACAACACGATTCCAATGATACAACACGATTCCAATGGTAAAACATGATTCCAATGATACAACACGATTCCAATGATACAACACGATTCCAATGATACAACACGATTCCAATGGTAAAACATGATTCCAATGATACAACACGATTCCAATGATACAACACGATTCCAATGATACAACACGATTCCAATGATACAACACGATTCCAATGATACAACACGATTCCAATGATACAACACGATTCCAATGATACAACACGATTCCAATGATACAACACGATTCCAATGGTAAAACATGATTCCAATGATACAACACGATTCCAATGATACAACACGATTCCAATGATACAACACGATTCCAATGATACAACACGATTCCAATGATACAACACGATTACAATGATACAACACGATTCCAATGATACAACACGATTCCAATGATACAACACGATTCCAATGATACAACACGATTCCAATGATACAACACGATTCCAATGATACAACACGATTCCAATGATACAACACGATTCCAATGATACAACACGATTCCAATGATACAACACGATTTCAATGATACAACACGATTCCAATGATACAACACGATTCCAATGATACAACACGATTCCAATGATACAACACGATTCCTGTTACGTATTTCCCAGACTCATCGAAATACGGGTTTATTTGGAAACATATGGAGCCTCCAAGCAGACAGTTGGATTAAATCGAGTTTATTGCAAGAGCTCCAGTTATTGTTCCTGCGCACAGACAAGAACAATTCACATAAGTAAAATCCATAGAGAAGCGTCCGCAGAACTAAAACAGCATTAAAACCATTGACTCTAAGTTAAGTGGCAACAAATCGGCTCGTATGGTCAGATGAAATCGATGCACTGATATAGCTATAATAGAAATCTACAAGCTAAAGCTGAAATGGCGAAAATGGAAGTCGGTTCCCGACAGACCAGGAAAGCCGACATCACTAAAACTGTAGACATAAATGAGTTCAACGACCAGTAAATGAACTTACCAAGAAAAATATGATCATCTAGCTGCGGACAGACCGAAACTGCAACGAACCTATGCCAGTAAGTTAAAAACCCTTGAACAAACTATAGACAAACTATAGACGGAAAGGGGGGTTAGAGAAGGGTATTCACATTTATTATTACGCGATTTAATCCTATGCTAATAATTTCTTTTTTTAAATATATTTATTTTACAATTCCAATGATACAACACGATTCCAATGACACAACACGATTCCAATGATACAACACGATTCCAATGACACAACACGATTCCAATGATACAACACGATTTCAGTGATACAACACGATTCCAATGACACAACACGATTCCACTGATACAACACGATTCCAATGATACAACACGATTCCAATGATACAACACGATTCCAATGGTGCTACATAAAGTTCGGGCATGTTGGTGGGTTCGTGAAAATTGTTTCAAAAACAGTGCAGAAAAAACGAATTCCCCGTTGACTCATATTGACCTGAAATAATTTTAGATTCCTGTAGGAATAAGCTAAAGCGCGCGCCAACAGCTTGCCCAAGAAGTTAGATTTCACTCGTTGGCTGCATTGTAAGCCTATTACTACGGGAATCTAAAATTATTTCAGGCCATCATTTCTCGCAAACGAAGGAGTTTTGAGGTCTTCGTCACTCACGTTTATCGATTTATTTTGCGTTTTACTGTACATTATAAAAATATGTGCATTGAATTACACAACACCCTGTATAACTCTGTATCGCAACATCATTGTGCTGACTGATTTCAGTGCGAGTTAAAGAATACTAATGAAATTGGAAGTGAGAACAAGAGCTGTCGTAACTAACAGTTCGCATGACCGACATTGGCACGCCCAATGTACGTGGATGGTAACCAAAAATTTTAGTGAACTATATTTTAACGATAAAATTTTTTTATTTTAGTTGCTGTAAGGAGATATCTATTTGGCGTCAAATGAGGAGTCGACAAATATTTGGGCATAGATGATAACGATATTTTTGAATGAAAATTCTGAAAGATTTAACTTATGGCCCAACATAAGCTTAGCTCAGCACGATAATCGCAAAAATATCCCATTTAGTCCAACGGGGACTGAAATAAAAAACTAAACGAGGATGAAAAAATAAGACAATATATTAACATTTCAGCAAGAGCGTTTGATCGATGTCAGCTGTCGTGAAACTCGAGCATCAAGTCTGTGAGAAAACTGAGGTGCTTCCAGGGTAAGGAGCAAAAATGATGAGCTTCCCTTCGCTTTTAAAGGCGAATTTAGTGGCCTTGTTAAGGAGAACTTGCAAGTCACGGCTGCCGAGTTTACGTCCTCATAAAAATTGTCTCGTGTGGCCCTAGATTAAACTTATTCCTTGAGATGAAATGAAGATAAAACTTTTTCCTTCAAAATGAAATACAGATAAAACCATTTTCTTAAAAAGAAATGAAGATATAAATTTTGCTAAAAATAAATTGGAGATAAACTTTTTCCTTGAAATGAAATGAAGATAATACTTTTCCCTCAAAATGAAATAAAAATTAAACTTTTCCTTACGAATGAAATGATATTAAAACTGCTTTCTTAAAATGAAATATAAATAAAACTTTTTCTCAAAAGAAAATGGTGATGACACTTTTTCCTTAAAATGAAGTAAATATCAAACTTTTCCTCAAAATGAAATGATTTTAAATTTTTTCTTAACGTGAACCTAAATCTTCTGGCATCTAACTCAACCTCTACGTAATGCTGATACATCTTCAGTGTTGTTCCTCAACCAATACATCTTCAGTGTTGTGATCGGAGAGGTGAATGATCGCAGAGTTAAATGTTTTGTACAATGGAGGGAATGCCTTGAAATTTTGCCGTAGTGTAGATATTAAAGACACGTCCACATTTACACTTTTACCTCAAAAAGTTAATCTGTTAAAAGTTAAGCTAAAAGTTAAAAAAGTTAAGTTCCTTATTCAACTGAAATTTTAGCCAATTTTAGTGCGCAATTTTGGAAATAGAAAACGTAAATTGTAAAAAGCCTTCAAATGCCTTCATTTAGCTTTAGTTAAGAATTTATGAATATTGAACTTCTGACGAGTGGTCGGTCAGCAGCGTAATGAAAGTGCCTCTCCGTGGCCACCGGTGACTCACGTTGCGGTAAAAGCCTTAAAGAGACACTTTCCAAAGAGATATGGTACCTCATAATTATATGGGTGATATATGGTACCTCATAATTATATGGGTGATATATGGTACCTCATAATTATATGAGGATATATGGTACCTCATAATTATATGGGTAATATATGGTACCTCATAATTATATGAGGATATATGGTACCTCATAATTATATGGGTGATATATGGTACCTCATAATTATATGAGGATATATGGTACCTCATAATTATATGAGGATATATGGTACCTCTCAAATATACGGTAGATATACGATACCTCTCAAATATATGGTAGATATACGATACCTCATAATATATATGGAAGATATATGGTGCCATATAATTATTTGGTAGATACTCGTATACGGTGTGCGTCACAGCTGCATTGCTGCATTGAATATCATTTCTGCGAAACATTTCTGCAGAATTTCATCAATTTGCCTGAAGCTCTAACTGAAATTTAAAAAAGAAATCAAATTTTATCGAAGCCTTGAATGAAGTTTCACCTCAAACTTTCATTGCCTTCGCTGACATTATTTCTGCGAGATATTTCTGTAGGTTTTTATCAAATTACATGAAGTTCTCAATGAAATTTACTTTTACCTTGCAATGCATTAGCTAAAACCTTCCTCACAATTCTTCAAGTATTTATTATTGAACTTCTTGATGAAATTTACGAAACTTTTGAAACTTTTTTGACTTTCTTGCTTCAAACTTTCATGAAAATCGTATTTTAAGCTTCAACACAGGTCTATGCAAGTCTATGACACAGCCTCGGTAATCTTCCGCTAACCTAAAAGCTCCTGCACAGTCTATTTTTTTAACTTTATAACTGAATTTGTTTCTGAAAGCTCTTACATAGTCTAGTTTTTTTAACTTCATAACTAAATTTGTCTCGGGTATCCTTAGATCTTCTCCAGCTAACATCGAAAATATCTTTCGGAAGACAATTCTGAGACTTCACTTCGTTGAGGCACAACCAAAAAAGTAGCAGATGTTCAGGTAGCAGATGTTCAGATGGCAGATGTTCAGGTGGCAGATGTTCAGGTAGCAGATGTTCAGGTGGCAGATGTTCAGGTAGCAGATGTTCGGGTGGCAGATGTTCAGGTAGCAGATGTTCAGGTAGCAGATGTTCAGGTAGCAGATGTTCAGGTGGCAGATGTTCAGGTGGCAGATGTTCAGGTAGCAGATGTTCAGGGGGCAGATGTTCAGGTGGCAGATGTTCAGGTGGCAGATGTTCAGGTGGCAGATGTTCAGGTAGCAGATGTTCGGGTGGCAGATGTTCAGGTAGCAGATGTTCAGGTAGCAGATGTTCAGGTAGCAGATGTTCAGGTGGCAGATGTTCAGGTGGCAGATGTTCAGGTAGCAGATGTTCAGGTGGCAGATGTTCAGGTGGCAGATGTTCAGGTGACAGATGTTCAGGTAGCAGATGTTCAGGTGGCATATGTTCAGGTGGCAGATGTTCAGGTGGCAGATGTTCAGGTGGCAGATGTTCAGGTGGCAGATGTTCAGGGGGCAGATGTTCAGGTGGCAGATGTTCGGGTGGCAGATGTTCAGGTGGCAGATGTTCAGGTAGAAGATGTTCATGTGGCAGATGTTCAGGTGGCAGATGTTCAGGTGGCAGATGTTCGGGTGGCAGATGTTCAGGTAGCAGATGTTCAGGTGGCAGATGTTCGGGTGGCAGATGTTCAGGTGGCAGATGTTCAGGTGGCAGATGTTCAGGTGGCAGATGTTCAGGTAGCAGATGTTCAGGTGGCAGATGTTCAGGTGACAGATGTTCAGGTAGCAGATGTTCAGGCAGCAGATGTTCACGGGGCAGATGTTCAGGTGGCAGATGTTCAGGTGGCAGTTGTTCAGGGGGCAGATGTTCAGGTGACAGATGTTCAGGTGGCAGATGTTCAGGTGGCAGATGTCCAGGTGGCAGATGTTCAGGTGGCAGATGTTCAGGTGGCAGATGTTCAGGTGGCAGATGTTCAGGTGGCAGATGTTCGGGATGCAGATGTTCAGGTGGTTGAGTGCCTGAGATTACTTGTTTATTGAGAGTATTGAACTACCACTGAGAGCATTGTTCTGCTGTATTGTCTCCAGATTACTTCGTATAAGATACTGAGTTAGTTCAATTAAGCCCTCCACTGAATTGTTTTTATGACACTTATTAGGGTTACTGATGCAGTGGATAAACGGTAAAGCTGATTAATAAACTCTGTTAAATTGACGTAAGCTAAGAAGAAGAAGCCGATTGAAGTCATTGCGTAATCAACAAAATAGACAAACTCGCGTGTCTGGTCACAAAACATGTACACCACCGCAGGAGGGGCAAATGTCCGAAACTTGCAAAAGAAAAAAAAGACAGACAAACCTGAACTCAACCACTGAACTTTTTTTCCTGAACTCAACCACTGCCACTCAGCATGACCTCCATGTCAGTGCGAATAGAAACGATGGAATAAAGTCCTAACTTGTGGTAAAACGGTAGGGGTCGAAAGCCACAATACAGGACGACGTGTTTTCTTGTCATGAAATTTTATATGAAATTTTCTTTTGACTTCTTCTGCATTCCAGAATCGCTGCAACGGACCAGTGCCTGGAGCAGACAAAAGCTTCCCGTTGGGACGGAGGGAAATTCTCGCGTTTTAGAGAAGTGCGCACAAAACTAGAGACGGGATTTTCAAACTATCTTGTTGTCGTAAAGGAACAGCTGGTTGCGTACATTTTAAGCAAGTGGTTCTTACCCTTGTTGGAGGTACTGAACCCCACAAGTTCCATACATGCATTCATCGAACCCTTCGTAGCTGTAAAAATAAAATGTGCTTTTTGTCTTCAAATTCAAAACATATGAATATAACTGCAATATATACTGTATTAGTGCGCAAACTGTAGCATAACGAACATAGGTTAAGGATCATTGTTCTAAGCTGAGATTTGCAGTAACACGTAGCCCAGCTAAGTCTGTTTACAATGAGATTTGCAGGAACACGTAGCCCAGCTAAGTCTGTTTAAAATGAGATTTGCAGGAACACGCAGCCCAGCTAAGTCTGTTTAAAATGAGATTTGCAGTAACACGTAGCCCAGCTAAGTCTGATTAAAATAACTTGCGCTGAAATTGCAACAACGACGACGTATATTGTTCAGCTACGACGACGCAAATTGTTTAAAAATACTGCTTTTAGTTTTTATTGCACTGTACATTGGTGGTGAAAATTTTTGGGCAATTGAAGTGATGTGTCTCTAAGCGTTCTGCTGTTATAGTTAAGATACTCTCGCATGGTTCATACCAGGAAAAAAAAAAATTTTCCAAATTGTCGCAAATTGGAGAATAGTTGCGATCTCATTCATTGAACGTCACATTGCAGCGATGAGATTGTTGTGAGGCGACTTAAATTTGGAATCAAACTAGAGATTCCCATAAATTATTCATGTTGAACTTATGAAGAGTTTATGACACGTTTGTGAAGAATTCATTAAGAGTTATCGAGAAATTAAAGAAAATTTACGTAGAGTTCATGAAGAGCTGATTAAGAGATTACAAAGGTTTTAAGAATTTTTTTTTAGATTTTATGAAAAGTTCACGGAGAGTTTCCGAAGAGCTTAGGAAGAATGGAGTGAGATCTCCTATTGAGCCTATGGTGAGATTTTGAAAAGCATATATTTTAAATAAAAATTTTCATTAAATGTTGCCCCTGCTTGCATGAAATAATTAATAACGTGCACAACAGAACTGTCATCATAAAAATTGCTAATATTATAGGTAAGTATTAGAATTGTCGTTTTCCACGGATTGTTATCATGAAAAATTTCACTTTATGGGTAGGTTTAGGTAACGATAAGTGTACATGAGGCAAGATGGGGGCAGGTTAGCGACGTGAAAGAAGTGGTCACAGCTGTTGTTTTTGAACATCACAAGAAGTGGTAACAGATGTTATATATGAACATAACAAGAAGTGCTCACAACTGTTTTTTGGACGTAAAAAGAAGTGGTTACAGCATTTAATTTTGGATGTAACAAGAAGTGGCTACAGCTTTTAATTTTGGACGTAACAAGAATTGGTCACAACTGTTTTTGGATGTAAAAAGAAGTGACTACATCTTTTTATTTAGGACGTATCAAGAAGTGGTTACAACTGGTTTTTTGGGCGTGAAAAGAAGTGGTTACACCTATTAATTTTGGACGTAACAAGAATTGGTAACAGCATTTAATTTTGGATGTAACAAGAAGTGGTGACAGATGTTAAATTTGAACATAACAAGAAATGGTCACAGCTGCTAAACATGAACGTAAGACAAAGTGGTCCGTTGGAGCCACCCTTCGAATGGACATAAGACCGAGGTGACAAGTTGTATGCTCCCCTTACCACAGCAGACCTAGCCATTGTCTCGCACACAAAGGCTTTTAGGCTCGAGAACTGAGCTCGCTGTGCGGAAGACAGTATTATGTTCCACAATAATTGAGACAAATAGAGCGGTTACGCGGAAATGTACGGTCGCTTAGCGGAGTGAGTCTAACTGGCGTTTTTCTTTTCAATGGTGAACAAGTATAATTTATGCCACTTTAAATGATGTATATATATCAAATGTTACACGAGCAGGTCCAAATGGCGTTTTTTATTCTCAATGGGGCTGCACCATGTGTAATTTTTGCTTCTCTAACTGTGTATCTATCTGCATTAAATCTTAGGTTAAAAGGCCCACAAGTTTTTCCTTAATGACACTAATATTCATTTGTATTACTCGTGTGATGTATTTGTAAAACAAATGTACATTTAAATGTGAATATGTATATGTGAAACAGTTTTTTGTGTAATGCGTTTTTCCACCTAACTATGGTGATGCATAATTTTTACAGCTCTTATGATGTTCGCGTATTGAATATTGCGTACGACGTAGTACAGTTTCCAAGAGTGTGATGCGTGTATTTTTTCAACCTACGCACATTTTTTATTTACGTATGCATAACACTGAGTTAAGAGCATGCTCCTGTAAAAAGTGTTTGCTTAACTATTGATTACATCACATATTACTTGAAGCTCAGAAGAAGAAGTGTGATTGGAAAATTACTTGATTACGAGTCACTTGATGTTGACGATGAAAGAAAAGTATCAATATATTTGCCCATTGATCCAAAATATATTAACGCATGATTCGAGTTAAAATTAGAGTTTAATTTGAGAATCCAGTTTAATTTTTGCGAAAACTTTCAAGCGTTTAATGT